>OY037011.1:1384429-2768859 GCA_955831195.1 Pilophorus perplexus
GTTATTGTATGAGGCTAAAGCCCCTACGATGCGAGCATTAATGGTGTGGCAAAATAGGACTTAATTAGTAGATCACGGGGTCTTCCCGATGCACGAAATATCAAAGTCCCGTCCATCACCTATCAATAATTCAACCCCTGGTTCACTCGGAACTCACTTAGCTACCCGTCAACTCTTAATTTTTCTCAATAACAACCTCGAATCGAAGGCTCGCAAAAGAAACTCCTTCCCACCTTCCGACGACCTTTGAATAACTTCGGAACGGGTTATCGCATAAAAATCGTTTTGTACTCGTTGAAATCAGCGTTTTAACTGACGTGGTTCCGTTCAAAACCGACGCCAAAACCCGGTACGAAAATTGTGTGTGTAACGACGCTTCTTGACCCGGCTCTCGTCGCTAAGTTGAAGTAGTTGGTCAATTGCCTCAGATCTGGACTGCGGAAGAACTGGAAACTGTGTTCTGTTCAACATGTAACATGACTTTTCTGACAGCTTTGGTATCGCTATGTTGGAGGGAGGTCAAATTTTCTTTCATAATTTCAAGTCTCCTGATTTTTGCTGGCCTCGTACACAAATAATCACCTGATTTTCTCTTACAATTTTCCCTGAGAACCTGTCGTTCGATATCCCTGTTGTTAACTGATCACTGAAAGGCAACGTCGCAGGCCCCCAAGTAGAAAAAACGAAGCATTCGCAATCGTAACGCCGCCAAATCTCTTGCTAATGAGTAGCTCCTAATTACTCGGGCCCCTCGATCGCGTCGCAGGTCAGACTTCTCATCTAATTTAATTATTCCACTATTCTTATAAACATCTTATAAGAATAGCAAGATTAAACGCATTTTTGATTGGGCCCAAGGACCATTTCGTCTGGGGGAGGCCAGGTCAGCGGACCCAATTATTACGCGCGAGCTCATAGCCGTGGCAGCTGTTGGGGACAATTCCTCTGCAGCCGCCGGGAGATTGAGCTTTCGTAAGACATGGTCAGCGGCCCTGGACGCATTCCAGATTACCACGTCACTTCTTGTCGATCTGGAGATGGCGGGTCAATGCCTCGGTACCGGCTCCTAGGATAGCAGATCGCGACATTTCGCATTATGCCCTACATAGGGATGTTCAGGTGCTCCCTTCCTCTTCCTCCAAATGCACCGGAGGGGGGGGGGGGATCCCAGAAATCCCCCAAACACACATCACAAAAATTGATATAACTACATTCAAATTAGGAACTCAATTAGGTACACACCCAACACTCGCACCATCGGGCAAACCTACAGGGTGTTTCTGAACCTTTAGATTTGTGGGAACGGCTACCAACCAGAGGAGAGACTACGATGTTTACCTATCAGGTAATCAACGGAGTCTCACCTTGAACTTACGCCCGGACGGCACATTGTTCACTGATATGGTACCGATGACTCTATTTGCCTCCTGGTGGTCGAGGTCCAATCCCTAATACAAGACTTACCTATCACTACGACTGTAGGTCCATCAACAAGCCGGATCGGCGGCCCCCAGCTCTCCCCCCTCAGTCGTAGATTGCTGTGGCTAGTGTAACGTTCTCAGCAAACGGAGACAATGTTTTTATTACCGGTCCACCAGATTTTGATCCCGGTTCGAGGTCCCAAGAGAGGTTCGTTCATGCGATCCCTCGATCTTGTGTGTTGAAGACGGATGTCTCGGCCGCCTTCGTCACGGGAGCCTCTGCTAGGATTCACATAAACGTTCCAACGTTCAGAGGTGAATTGTCAACCGACAAGACAGGTATTACAACACATAATTGACTTTTGGTCAAACATTGGTGTTCTTCCCCGGATTCGAACCAGGCTGATCAGCGCTCCGACTGATTGTAAACAGGCGTCTCGCTGACGCCTTAGTCCACGGGGCTACCCTGTCCCCTTCTGAACCTTTACAAATGTCCAAACTTTCGTTTGACTAAAAATTAGATGATCGACAAGTTTTTACGGGGGAGTTACCATTTTTTAGCTACAGACATTCAAATTTGAATCACCATTGACGTCCCGTCGCTCCCTTACGGCTGGCTCATTAAATGATAAATTTTGTACCTTTAAGGTAGCTCATTCGACGCTGAATGTTGTGCTCTTTAATTTACTATATAGAATATTTTCACTTATAAGCACCCTTTCAAAGTTATCCGTTGAAAACCAAAACAAAGTGCCGAAATTTCGCGGGTTTTTCCACAAATTTTGTTGTGAAGCTTTGGATTCGTGTTCAGCACGCCAAAAAACATGAAACCGTTGAGAAAATTTGTACACCACGTGTAGCATCGATAAATCGCCGGGTGACTGGACTACCTACTGCTCGAGTTCCTCCTTAGTTGAATAGTTTTGCAGAAGTTGAGCTTCTTCTAATCACTCGGAAATTTTTGCCCGCTTTTGGGTACCTTGTTAATTTGTTGTTGTTTGTCTCTTTTAGTCATTGACAAGAACCATTTTGTTTTAAAGTGTGTAACTATGTCAGCTTGTGAGTTTGGGTTAAAGTGTGGAGCATGCAGACGTTCTGAGATTTACTGTTTGCTTCTTGCCATGGTCCTCCAGGAGCGGATTATGTCACAAGACTCCTATTTTCTTCCTGTTCTTACTCTTCTCCAACATCCTACCTTCGACGGTTCCTGCCAACACTCCCCCCAAACACACACTGCACGCTGTCCCATTGCGGGCTTTATGTGTACGTGAGGGTTGCATCCTCCTCGTGTCCTCCACAGTCCTCATCAAGCTTCTAGATTTTAGCGAGGAAGGCTTTCCCAGAACACGGTTCCCTTTCGTCATCTTGGGTTTCGATGGACCCTGCGAGGTGAAGAACCCCCAAGCTGGTAGTGCTTGAGAAGCCGCGACGCAACTGTGGATCTAGAGCAGGGAATGTGACGTTGGGGTTTCGTGGTTTATGCTGCATGGCTTCAGTAACATTGAGCTCCCCCTATTCACTTCCTACGCAGGTCAGGTTTTCAGGTCCTAATAGTCACTCTTCAACTCCTTTAATTCTTATACACATTTTCCATGCTGATTTCTGTTGTTTGCATTTCGCTTTTGACTCCACTCCTTTTTCCAGCTCCTTTTCTCCTTAGTGTGGACACTTCAAACCCTTATTTCACGGTTTTTTTCTGGTTTGTCTGTCTGGTAGGTACCAAAAAAATGCCATTCAATCAGTAGAAGACACGATTTTCTTAATGCTTCACTTGAGCCGTTTTCTAAATTTCAAAGGGTCCACTTTTCATAAAATACGTTCGCAAGTCTGCCAACATTGCAGCTTGATGTTGTTATCCTTGCAGCACCCTTCAATAGTAAAATAGAACGAATTCCTAATCATTTTTGTTTTCCTAGTCGTAGCCAAGTACATCTTAAGGTTTTCTCTTAACTCTAACACGTATTTGATACCTTCCTGATTGCTTTGACCGGACAGACAGTAGAGGACTTGAAAGCTCTTCATACTCATAGATAGCACTTATGTTCACAATTTCTTGTTTTGTTTCAAAACTGTTTTCAAGGTCACAATAAAAAGACTTTACAAAGAGTGTTGTTTTGTTGCAAACGAATTCATGTGCCGGCGTTCAGGATAGATTGGATGTTGGGCAAGTTTCAATTACTTTCAAGGAAATCAGGACAAGATGTGCGCTTCTGGTAGGGTTGCCAAACGTCCTGGTTTTGGGAGAAACGTCCTGGGTCCTGCCCAAAGAACAACCAGCAAGCATTTACCGGTAATAATATCAGATTTCACTACATACTATTCCTGTTTTGCGGTATACTGGTATACCGTTTACAGGCCCACCGAGAGGGGGGGGCAAAGGGGTCATTTTGCCCCGGGCCCGGACTTTTACATGGGGCCCCAGCGGGCCCCAGAAAAATAAAAATAAAATAAATTTTTTTTATATTAAATATTTTCCGAATTTTTTCTTAGATTTTAAAAAAAATATTTTACTTACACATTTTTTGTTTTGTTTTTTTACTTGAAAAATATTTGACCTCCTGGGATCCATCAAAAATCTCATATGTAGCCCCATGAAAGCCCTATTATAGGCTATAATAGATCGCAACAGTGAAATCGGATCGTTGCGGGACCCCTAAAATGGATACTACGTCCAAAAATACTTCGAAAGCGATCCGGGTGAAAACCTTACGGGCCCAACTAGATGGTAAACCGAGTATTTTGTCAAAATTTCAAATTTAAAAAAAAAAAATCCTACTACCCAAAACAGCCCGGACGGCGGACGGAAATTTTGGTTTTGGAATCTCGACCTCTTGAAACGGATAATGTCAAATTTTGAGGCCGATCGGAGTCGTCGACCTCTGTCGCGAAAACAGGTGTATTATTCCAAGAATAATAAAACAAAATCGGGCGTCGTGACGCCAATGACGCTCATGGCGCCGGTGACGCTTATGGCACTTTGAGTTGCTGCTGACACTTCTAGAAACTTGTATCAATACACTTTAAACACCCCTTCAGAATGAGGTACTGATGAAGACAAATCATTTGAAAAAATCGGGCGTCGTGACGCCGATGACGCTCGTGGCGCCGCACAGTGGTCCAGAATCCCCGAAAACGTGATCGAAACTCCTAGCGACTTTAATTTTTTTACTTTTGCTTTCAAAATGAGTGGGTCTTGTGTTTTTGAGTGCGCAGATTCCAAAAATCATGTTTTTATTCACTTCAAATGGTCAAAAAAATGACATTTTTCGGCTTTTTGGGTGTTTCAAGCTTTCAAAATCTTTCAAAAATGACATTTTTCGCTTTCAAAGGCTTTCAAAAATGACCTTTTTCGGCTGTTTGGGTGATTCAAGAACTGTAGAATAAAGGATAACATTTTCAAATCTGTAGAAAAATATGAAAAAATTGAGTTTTGATCACGTTTTCGGGGGTTCTGGACCACTGTGCGCCGGTGACGCTTGTGGCGTTGTGAGTTGCACACACTTTAAACACCCCTTCAGAATGAGGTACTGATGAAGACAAATCATTTGAAAAAATCCGCCGTCCGGAAACTACCGTTTCCCTCAATCAGCGAATTTAAGCAACGTCGGGCGTGGTTAGTACTTGGATGGGTGACCGCGTGAGAAGTGGGGTCACTGATACAAGTATTTACTGCGTTCAATTGGACGGCCTCCCAACCCAGGGGGACGAGGCAATGGGGAGCCATGAGCGCAATCGTCAGACAAGTTCCGATGCTCCTTGATAAGGACGGCTGACGACGTCCGCGACGGCAGCAGCCAGTCGGAAGAAAATTCAGGGTGAAATTCCCTTCTTTCGTTTCGTTCGTTCATTTGAAAAAATCGGGCGTCGTGACTTGAGATCAATACACTTTAAATACCCCTTCAGGGTGAGGTACTGATGAAGACAAATCATTTGAAGAACGCTGCAAATTTTACACAAGGGTTTATTATTCTTTGATATAGGTTACTTGTGCAGAATGAAAATTGAACGTTCGTTGTTGGGAACTACCCCCTACCTGCTCCTTACACGGGGGCCCTATGCTCTCTTTTGCCCCGGGCCCGCTTTTTCTCTCGACGGCCCTGACCGTTTATAAAATAAAATACTAGTAATAATGACTAAACGGGTTTTCCCTTTTGGTTTATGATTCTTGGAATAATACACCTATGTAATCGAGACGGAGGTCGAAAATTCTTTTTAATCTAAAGTGGCGCTACGGGAGGGGTTTCTAAAAAAAAAAGCTTTTGGCTATGGGATCGAGTTAGGTGTCGTTTTCGAAGTATTTTTGGACGTAGAATCCATTTTTCGGGGTCCCGGAACGATCAATTTCACTGTGGGGATCTATAGGGCTTTTATGGGGCTACATATGGGATTTTTCAAGGATCCCAGGAGGTCAAATATTTTGAGTAAAAAAAAAATTATTTTTTTAAAATTTCATAAAAATTTTTTTCATTGAAAATTAATTTCGAAGTTCCTAAGGGGCCAGTCGAAGCTAGAAAACATGTTATCCTACCTAAAATATGTACTCGAGACCGGAATGGAAAACTCACGCATAAAAGAAGGCGATGTGGTTGGCTTTGTTCCTCATAGGAATGACGGCAAGTGCAATAAATGCGTAATTTGTGCTACAAGGTGTAATAATAGTACAACCTCATGGGCTCATCGTATGCAAGTTTCTTTTTGATTTTCTTACAAATTTTTGGTTACGCTCAACAATATTATCTACATCAAGATGTCTGGATTCCAAAACTTAAATGTCCGTCCGCCGTCCACGACGTCTTGTGCAGTAGGGATATCTAGTAGAGATGCTATAAAAGGAGAACCAAGTATCTAGTCAAACATTTCAGATTTTTGACAAGATATTATTAAGCCGCAAGTAGAGGAGGAGGGTGATACGATTTTGGTTATCTTTATTCTAGGGCGCTTCTGGCCGTCGGAAAAATCTGAAATTGGTCTTAAAAAATCCAGTTTGGCGAGCATAGTGCGAGATAAGTCTGAAACCACCAAAAAGTAGCTCCATGTGGCGTATCTGAGCTCCTAAAGTGAAAAAAAACGGGAAATTAAACTTTTTCTAAAAAATGTGAAAAAAAAAAAATCCGTTTTGGCGAATAGATTACGAGAAAAATATGAAACCACCAAAAAGTTGCTCCACGTGGCGCATCTAAGCTCCAAAAGTGGAGCAAAAATCAGGTTTTGGAGCAGTTGACTGGATGTTGAGGTTGCTGTGGAACGAGGGGTGTCTGAAGGCTATGCAGCTGACTCCCCCCCCCCTCCCCACGACAATTGTTTTTTCACAGCGCCCCCAATAAAATTATTCGTAAACACAATTTTTTTCACAGACCCCTCTTGCCCAGGGCAGAACACGCGGCCCGCCAGGGCGGAACGACGGGCGTTGGCTGGCTTAGTCAGCAGGGGGTGGCCCCTAGTATTATGAATATTGCTGGTAGAACTCAAGAAACACGTTTTCTGCATGTACTGAAAAATCAGTTGTAATTCAAGTTCAATAATTGTGGAATTGATCGCTGTAACAAGAAAGTGCGGACAGTCAGACACGAAACCAAATTCGCTCAAGAGACTCTGAAACGCAAAATGCAAGTGGAAATTTTAATTTTGGAGGACAAACATAATGCCGATCTCGAAAGTGAAAACAAGTTGTAAAGTGAAAAATGATTCTAGTTACTAGAATAGTACTGTACTATAGGGGGGACTGGGGAGGTTTGGGACATGGGTAGTAAATAGCCAACTAAAATACATGATCCATTGAAAATGGGCAACAAACATAGGTTTTGAACGTTAAGAAACCTTCAGCGTTTCCGCCAATTTTTTGGGGTTACATTTTTTTGCACCTCGTTGTTTGTTTTCACCTGTGAAATCGTCAATTTCGACTTGCGTTTCTATCGTTGTACCTTTGTTTCTATGTTGTACTAAGTACAACATAGAAACAAAGGTACAACAAGTCTTGTTGTTCTTACTTGACCTTGTTCTATCGTTGTAGGTAGGTACCTTTGTTTCTATCGTTGTACCTTTTTGTTTTTAATCCAAGTGGCTCCCAACGAACATCAACCGATAAGTAGCTGAATATTTCATTTCGTCTTGAATATTGATGCAATACAGTGTACGATCGTTTTACGTTTTTATTGTGTTTGGGGAGGTGTGGGACCACTAACCGGAGAAAGTTGTGAGTGTCCCACACCTCCCCATCCCTATTTTTCAATTTGCGGTACATTCAAATTTCGTTTTCTTCATTTCAGACATGCCCAGGAAGTTCGAAAAGAAGAGCCAGCTCTGGTCCCAGTAGACGACAAAAATTCGGATTTAATCCTACAAACGGCGCGCCATGGCGGGTTAAGAAAAATAGCGGCCAAGTATGGCATTGCAAAGACTGCAGCTTGCTCTTTATAAAAAGTGGAAATACGAGAATATTCGTGATGTCAAATATTCACTGTTGATGAGGAAGAAATGTTGAAGACATATATCATAAATTTGTCGAATTAAATTATGGGTTGAATTGATCCGTTCGATTGCCTATCAGTTCGCTGTGGCCAATAATAAAATAAAATCATTTTTTTATTCAGTACCTACGAATACTTTTTCACGTTATTTTTCGTTAATTTATGGCTGTCCCAAACCTCCCCGCGGTGTGTCCCGAACCTCCCCATGTTGGGGAGGTTTGGGACGAAAATTCTTTCTTTGAATTTTGGACTTTTTGGCCATGAAAGAAATTATAATAAAATCTGGAAAAATCGGAGATACTTGGTGAGATTTGTAGCGTCATGTAGGACTGCCTTAGACCATTTTAATATCAATAATTCGCAGCAGTAGAGGCAATTTTGTAAATTTTGTCCCACACCTCGCCAGTCTCCCCTAAAATTTGTTTGAAAAATCCCTCCATTTAGCGTAGGGATCTCCTACGTCCTTCTCACATCCAAAAGTTCTTACTAGTTCATTGTGGTGTCCGCCATAGGGTCTATTGTGGAGTGTTTGGCGAGAAGGTACGGTGCCGGGGTGGTGTCGTAGGTCGTTGATTTCGGGTGCCGTTCGAACTCTCCCCGATCCGTCGACAAATCCCCACTTGAAAACTTCCCCCACCCGGTCTGCGGCCAACTTCGAGGCAAATCTTCCGTCTTCAGTCACGCGGTCGCTGCTCGCCTCGGCAGGGTTTTATCCCCCCCGGTTAGTTTCCCCCCTCCCCCCTTACCGGTCGACCGTTTTCATGGAACCCATCACGTCCATCGACCAGCTCGTCGTGCTCAAAACAATCGGTAAGTCCTCCGGTCGGAACGCGAACTCGGGTTGAACTGATTGTACAGTACAGTTTGTAGGCTCGATAACGACAGAACCCAGTTTTGAGTACAATGTACTCATGTCATGTTGTCATTGTCATGTACATGTCATGTTGAGACTCGTCCTCAAGAAATCACATCGTAAACCAACACAATGAAACTGTACCTATAAAAACTTAACGAAAACTTCGCCGAATTAAGTGTTCGAACATAATATGCAAGGTGCAAATTCAGGAGGTTGAATAGTCGACTCCGAATATTATTCGGCGTCGACTATTCAACCTCCTGAATTTGCACCACGGCCTGTGGCGTAGTGCAAACAGACTTTGAAACGTGACATCGTGTCATTATTGTAGCGGTTGTGGCATTGCAAACATCCTGATTGTCCTCTTCAACGTCACCATAATATGATATTATATAATATTAGGTACCTATATAATATACCTAATATTATTTGGTCTATTATTCTTGAAATATTACACCTATGTAATCGCAACGGAGATTGAAAATACAGATCGGCCTCAAAATTTTACTATCTGTTTCAAGATCTATAGACAGAATTCTACAGACAGTATTCTTTAGACAGAATCTATTCCAAAACTGAAATTTCCGTTCGCTGTCCGAGCCGTTTTGGGCAGTTTAAAACATGAAATTTTGACAAAATACTCGGTTCACCAACTAGTTGTGCCCTCAAGGTTTTCAGCCCGATCGCCCAAACCCGGCTAAAATGGGGCTACGGGAGGCGTTTTTTTAAGGGTTTTGACTACGGGATCGAGTTAGGTGTTGTTTTCGAAGTATTTGTGGACTTATAACCATTTTGGGGGGTCCCGGAACCGATCCGATTTCACTGTGGGGATCTATAGGGCTTTCATGGGGCTACAAAATTTGTCCTATTTAATGGGATACCTACTTGAAGGATCCCGGGAGGTCAAATCATATTATGAACTTTTTTTTAATAGGTACCTACGTCAAATTTGTTATCTATATCAGAGCATAATAAACCCTTGTGTAAAATTTGCAGCGTTTTTTTGAGAATTTTCCGAATAATATGCATCGCGACACTCTTATCGACACTGTGAGCGTAATTATTACGATAGGTAAGTACTTTAGTTTACTGGCCTTGTTAAACTTCTACCCAAGACTCATTAGAACCATTTAATAATGTCGAAGGCCACTGTAAACCAATCTAATGTTTTGAAATGGACCACTTTGAGCCAACGTTTTGGTGTTTTCAGACTTTTCTCGTACGATGCTCACCCAGCTGATGTTTTTGTACTTACAATTTCAATGCTGCGGTCAAATTGTCCCGATTCGTGTGGATGGTGATGTTTGACTTCTCAAAATGAATTCTGTAACGGTGTGCGGCGTCCCAGGAGGACTACACCCTTCAGTATTGACACGCCAATTCGAATGAGGTTTTTCGTGCACTTCGATCTATACAAAAACCAGCTAGGTACTGTACCTAGCTGGTTCTTTGTATAGATCGAAGTGCACGGTATTGTAACTGGTCACAAATCATCTTCTCGTCAGGAGACCCGCTAATTTGCCACATTCGAGATCCTGCTGTCTCTTTTATGATTTGCATTTCGGTTGGGTTCCCAAAGGAAAATCTTCTGGTTCTGGTTGGATTCCTTCCGATTTCACCTTCGCGACCTCACGTTTTGCTTACAGTCGGCACAACAAGATTCGAAACGAGAGTCAGGAGGAGGTCGCCATTGTTGACATCCCGAGCACATAACTGCTCAATGTTACCTGACACTGCCCTTCCTGATGATGAGCCATCTTTTGACGTGAATTATCATTGATGGCGGGGGGGAGGGGGGCATTAAATGGCCATTGTGGATTTGGATTCTCACATTTCTCACGTATAACTGTTTCATCATTAAATTTTGTTTCCGTTTTATTTTTTTTAAATTATATTTTATGTTCATGTCTATTTGTTATTATTTCAGGCAACGAATACACAAAAAACGCTCAAATTTTACACAACGGTTTATTGCTTCCGAGTCTGCGAAGCAGCGGAAGCCTTGTGTCACTTTCGAGAGCCAAAAAATTTTTGTTGTCCGAATTCAAAATTTCCACTCGCATTTTGGTTTATTATTCTTGGAATAATACACCTATGTTTTCGCGACGGGGGTCGACGACTCGGATCGGCCTCAAAATTTGACATTATCCGTTTCAAGAGGTCAACATTCTAAATCCGAAATGTCCGTCCGCCGTACGCCGTTTTGGGCAGTAGGAATTTTTTTTTAATCTGAAATTTTGACAAAATACTTGGTTTACCATCTAGTTGTGCCCGCAAGGTTTTCAGCCCGATCGCCCAAACCCGTGGGGCGCTATGGGGCTAAAATGGGGCTACGGGAGGGGTGTTTTGAAGGCTTTGAGCTATGGGATCGAGTTAGGTGTCGTTTTCGAAGTATTTTTGGACGTAGAATCCATTTTTTGGGGTCCCGGAACGATCCGATTTCACTGTGGCGATCTATAGGGCTTTCATGGGGCTAAAAATGGGATTTTTGAAAGATCCCAAGAGGTTAATATTTTTGGAGTAAAAAATGAAGAATTTTTGAAAAAACCATTGTTTTGAATACAAAATCCAAAACAACAATTATTTTTTTGAAAAAAAAAAATCCAAAAAAACTTTTTTTCCAAATTTTTTTTCTTTTGACACAGAAATAATTCTTGCACAAGTAACCTATATCAAAGAATAATAAACACTTGTGTAAAATTTGCCGCTTTTTTTTTGTTTTTAATCTAGAGCTCTAGACCCCGCCCCTAGCCCTAAAGCCGGGGAGAAGGGTGGCTTTACAGGTTTCGTGTTTTTCGCTAATATCTCGGAAACAACGCGCGCTATAGCGACATGACCACTCCATACAAAATGCAAGCGTATTAAATTTGCTACAAGTGGTACTCGCCTCAATTTAGCAATATCTTGTATCTTTTACGCGATATCCGCTCTTGAAAGTCGGTTATTACAGAAAAAACCGTTTTCGCCTTTGACTTTTTCGCTCTTCTTCACCGGATAACACTGCAACGATGCACCTAAAAATGAATGCCGGCCTAGAATAAAGGGTTTTATGGCATTAATCCCCTTGAAGAACTCATTGTATTAAACAACCAACAGTAACTAACCGTACATAGTTACGGTCCTCCAACCTGATAAATTGCTCCCCACTAGCCCCTACAACTAGTGAAAATGATCAGTTAAAATCTGCAGATCTACCCACCCTGAAAACTAATATTATTATTTATCACTCATAAATTAGCATTTTATCATTTTGTTGTACCGTTCAGAGACAGTAAGTTCGCTGTGTGTGGGAAGAAATGAATTATTGATGCCTTCAAGAGATTCATTACGCGGACGTCATTATAGATTAGGAGGCTCTTCGGGGGAGGGGGGTTAGAATCGAATAGAAAACAGAGATGGATGCAGATAATGGTGATAACGAATGAAGGGTCTTTCGTCAACAAGTGGCTTTTAATAGGCTGGACAAAATACAGGTTGTAGTCCTTGAAAGACTGTCGCCTGAGTAGGTAATGGAATCATAAGTATAAGCCGTGCGTGGTGGACCAGTGCCTCACGACCACTCATTTCACTTCACTATAGAATAGAACAAGAAAGAATATTATTTTCACGTCCGCATCTCGTTGCCATGAGTGAAAAGTCCCCTTATACGAAAAGTCCCCTTTTAGTTTATTATTCTGGGAATAATACACCTACCTATGTAATCGCTATAGCGACTTAGCATTTAGCATAGCATAGCATTTAGGCATTCTTTGCATTGATCCTTGATCTAAACTGAAATGGATATAATATATCCTTGACGTGGATATTATCCTTGACGAACCACGAACGAGAATGAATATCATTTGTATGTATATGACATACCTATACAATAATTGCATATGTTGCCATCCTCGTGGCTATAATGGCACTGAAGTCTGCACCAAACACCTTCTTTCTGCTTTCAAGAAATATATCTACTACAGTCATATCTCATTTAACAATCCTACAGATTTGCGTCCCAGCCAGAAAGCACAATCACGCTCTTGTTGCGCATACCGGGAAAATTAGGACTGACATTATATAAATAGAAAGTTGGTCGAAGGGCCAAAGCCATTCTGATTTGACCAAAGCTGGCCCATTTTTTAATCCCCTTCGTGGCGACAGATTCTCGAGCCAAAATCGTCTAATATGGATTGCTGAATTATTTTTTGTTGTGTTAGGTACCTACGTGATGTGGAGTTTGAGTAGGAAAGATCTGACGCCCCCGAAACCAGGTCAGGTTTTCCCAGTTTTGCGAATAGCACGGACTCGATCTGGGGGTTTAGCGGCCGAATAAGAAAGGCGCTTGATGGATGACATTGTTGGAAATGATTAGGGAAAAGGGAAATTTTGTAGGGAGCTTTTTTTTATAAAGTACCCCTCTGTTTGGTAGGTAGGTAGTCTGGAGACACTGTCTGATGACCTTGTTTACGAAGTTCTTATTATTTTGATGTGCTCCGATTTGGGTTTATTATTCTTGGAATAATACACCTATGTAATCGCGACGGAGGTCGACGACTCCGATCGGCCTCAAAGTTTGACATTATCCGTTTCAATAAGTCTAGATTCCAAAAACCGAAATGTCCGTCCGCCGTCCGAGCTGTTTTGGACAGTAGGTAGGTAGGTAGGAATTTTTTTGAAATTTTGACAAAATACCCGGTTTACTATCTAGTTGTGCCCGCAAGGTTTTCAGCCCAATCGCCCAAAACCCGTGGGGCGCTATGGGGCTGCGGGAGGGGTTTTTTGAAGGCTTTTGGCTATGGGATCGAGTTAGGTGTCGTTTTCGAAGTATAATCCATTATTGGGGGTCCCGGAACGATCCGATTTCACAGTTGGGATCTAGGGGGCTTTCATGGGGCTACAAATGGGATTTTTGAAGGATCCGTGAGGTCAAGTACCTACTCATTTTGTTTAAGACGTCAAATAGTGTTTTTTTGGTTAAATTTTCCGAGTAAAAGAAAACTTTTGCAAAAATAATAATAATAATAAAATAAAATAAAATAATTTTAAAAAATTTCCCAAACTTTTTTGTATTGGCACTGAATTAATTTTTGCACAAGTAACCTGTAATACCCATGGAG
This sequence comes from Pilophorus perplexus, assembly GCA_955831195.1. Classification (NCBI taxonomy): domain Eukaryota; kingdom Metazoa; phylum Arthropoda; class Insecta; order Hemiptera; family Miridae; genus Pilophorus; species Pilophorus perplexus. Next base: position 1,398,273 of record OY037011.1, read on the forward strand.
GAATAGTTTCTATTCTATTCTATTTTAGGAATAGAATAGACTCTATCCTCCATGAGCCTATAGGTAATGAACCTATATATAGGTTGCTATGCAATAGGCTTTGCAATAGGCTATGCAAATAGGCTATAGGTAATACTGGTAGGTATAACCTATAATATAGGTTTATATATTATAGTTTAAATAGGTTTATATATTATAGGTCTTATATATTAAATAAGAACGAAAGAAAACACCGAAATTACTTTAAAACTTTGATATATCAGAGAATAATAAACCCTTGTGTAAAATTTCCAGCCTTTTAAAGTAATTTCGGTGTTTTCTTCCGTTCTTTTGGAATAAAGGTGCTTGAAAACTATGTGTTTTCTTCATGAAATTGATCCCAGGGATTCCTAATTAAATATCAGTGTGACTCGTTCGTCCCAATGGCCGTTTCATCGAACCTCCGTATTTCCGGCTGGTAGCTGCTGCTCCAGTACACTTCTTTCATCCCACCTCATCATGGATGGACTGAATGTAACGCGTAAAGCGATGTATCGTCTCGATCTTTTATGTATGAGTGGCAGCTCATTTGAGTTATGTAATCAAGTCTTTTAGTGGTATTTAATTAGAAAATTTTTCTTACACAACATTCTATTCTCTAACAGAAAATTGCTGATACACCGGTAAAGTAGTGATGTCGAAAAAGTATCGATCCTTACTTAAATGAATCGATGTTTTTTTTTCCATCAAAAGTAACGATACTTATTCCAAGGATAATAAACCAAAATCGCCTCAATCCAATCCCTGCTAGCGAGAGTAGGTTAGCTGGTCCGAGTTGTCCTCAATTGGGTCCTCTGTCCAGGTCACCCAAATCTTCTGCGTCTTCAGACCTTCGCGTCAGCTGTGGATTTTAAATCCCCGAACTGGTTTAAAGTCCACACCTGCCCACATCCTCATCGCTCCGACCTTTGTGGGAAGCCTCGACGAGGCCCCGTGTGGGATCAACGAACCCCCTCATCAGGTCCAGGCACCCAATCCCCCCCCAAAGATCCCCTGACTGGTCTTTACTATGACGATGGAACGGGGATCCTGCCAGCTAGCCGCTCTTGAACTTCGTCCTTTGCCGACCCCCAGGGAACTGTTCAACTGGTACACCGACGAGCTCTCCACGCGAACATTGTCCATCAACCATCAAGAATTTGATTATTGATAAAAGCAGCACAAAGTCAGAAACTGGCAAAAATTATTCGCCCGATATGCTATCTACAAACGAAATCGAGATCCAGGGCTGGAGTCCAATCCAGAGTTTCCAAAATGGGCCTCGCGAATGAGGCATGCGGAAGAAATGGGCCTGACTCGTTTTTGCCACTGTAGGTGAGGACTGAAATGAGCCCAACGAATAATTCAATTAAGTCCAATTATTTGGACTTATTCAATAACGAATAAGTCAAATTATTTGACAAGGCGTTTGGGTGCGACTGAAATGGGCCCCGGATTTCACCCCTGCAGGCTAAAGCCAGCCCACCCCCGACCTCTCCCAACGGGCCTCAGACCCCTTCTATTCGCGTGGTGATAATATAGTTTTTTCCTAAAGAAATTCGGAGCTCAGACGCGCCAGATGGAGCAACGTTTTGTTGGACTGTTTGTTGGAACATTTGATGCCTGTGAAGCCAGACATTCGCAAGTTAGCTGCATTTTGCAATTTCGAGCATGATTTTCAGATCAGAGAAGATTTTCAATTTGCGCTGCAAGTACTTTATTCCAGTCATTAGGTGAAAAATAGAAACATGTTTTGGGTTAGAAATGGTTTCTATGGTTCTCTATGTTTTTTGGGGTGCTGAATCCGAATCTGAGGTTTGCCAACAAAATTTCTTGGCGGAACATGGAGAAAAATGCAAAAACCTGAGAAATTTTCGCGTTTTCCTTGGTTTTTTGAGTATAGCTCAAACACTATCAACTTTGTGAAAAACAACGTTCCTACCTTTATTAAAGAAGATTAAATTTGCTATCGTTTGAGCGCAACCGCAGCTCTGCAAGTCCAATGGATCCCGAGATACAGCACTTCAAAATTTGGCAATTTTTCTCAAAAAGTGCAATTTTTAGGTTTTGAGAATCTAGCGAGCCAAATTTCGGCAGGACCCCCTCCTGTTTGTTTTAGCTTCTGAACATTCATTTGTACGCACGAAACGAATTTAAAACAAAATAAGAAACGTCCATAAAACAAAATAAGAAACGTCCAATCTGACCGCGCGGAGAGCGGAAGCACGTTTTTCAGAACGTTTTCGGATGTAGCTCAGAAAATATTGATCCGATTCCAAATTAATTTTTTTCTCGTGAAAGCTGATTAAATTCCCCGTCGCAGCTATTCCGCGTGAAATTTCGATTTGAGCTTTGATAAGGGAGGGGCGGGCACGGCAAAAAAGTGGCATATTGTGAATAAAACATGATACTTTCCAAATTTCTGCCTATAACGTGGGAACGGTTTGTCCGATCTTACTTTTATTTTTTTAATCAGAAAGCCTAATAAATTTTATATAAGTAACGGCACATTGCATGTCTATTGAAACAACAAAAGTGCCGTTAGTATCCAACGAAACGTGTGGAAACAAGAAATTTGACCATCTACAACCACGTTTTTCAGAAAACGTTCTTCTTTCCCTCCCTTATCAAAGGTCAAATCGAAATTTCACACCGAATAGCTGCGACGGGGAATTTAATCAGCTCTCACGAGAAAAAAATTAATTTGGAATCGGACTAATATTTTCTGAGCTACAACCGAAAACGTTCTGAAAAACGTGCTTCAGCTCTCCGCGAGGTCAGATTGGACGTGTCTTATTTTGTTTTAAATTCGTTTCGTGCGTACAAATGAACTTACACCCTGATGGCACATTGTTCAATGATATGGTATCAATGACTCTGTTTGCCTTCTGGTGGTCAAATCCCTAATACAAGGCTTATCTCTACCACTGTAGGTCCTTCAACAAGCCAGATCAGCGGCCCCCAGCTCACCCCCTCAGCCGTAGATTGCTGTGGGTACCTTATCATTATCAGCAAACGAAGGTATGTTTTGACAGGTCCACCAGAAATTGTTGCCCTGCCAGAGGACTCCCAAGAGAGGATTATTCGATCCCTCAATCTTGTTGGTTCCCATCGCCCAAACCCGTGTGGTGCTATGGGGCTACGGGAGGCGTTTTTTTGAAGGGTTTTGACTATAGGATCGAGTTAGGTGGCGCTTTCGAAGTATTTTTGGACGTAGAATCCATTTTTGGGGGTCCCGGAACGATCCGATTTCACTGTGGGGATCTATAGGGCTTTCATGGGGCTACAAATGGGATTTTTGAAAGATCCCCTCAAATTGTCAGGAAGTCAAATAGGTATTTTCCGAATAAAAAACGGCAACTTACCTGTAAGTGACTGTCAGTCACTGACTGAGATGGTTGCTGAATTTTATGCCAACAACTAGGACTACATTTTAAGTGAATCAATGGGTAGAAATGATTCCACGTAAGCTGTCATGAATTTTAAGTGAAGAAGTGAATTTAAATTTTGGTTTTATGCATGAGAAACGTTCAATCACGAAAATCACTGGGTGGTGGTCTTGATCAACCTTAATCTAACCTGCGCTTAGATAACCCGCTTGTGGGCGTGCAGCCTCCCGTCCGATTTTTCATTGGTCAGTGAGTGGCGAATCACACAGCTTTCTACTCAGAAGCCGAATTTCAAATTTCAGTGGCAAGTCGATCGAACGGTAGGCAGAGATAATTCTTGCTACGAGTGGGGTAGCCGTGCTCGGGAGTGTGGAAAAGGCCGATATTCTTCCTTACATAGCAAAGGCTCTCTAGGATGTAGGCAGCAGGGATGGTCAGAATTCCTAGCTCTTTGTAGGCAGGTCTACAATCCTCCCGGTAAGGCAAACCAGCTACGACACGCACAGCCTTCATTTGACAGGAAAAAACGATGGAGGAGGCAGCAGAATGCCCCCAGCTGAGGATGGCGTATACAGCTCTACTCTGGAAGCATGCGTGAAAAGCTGCCAAAACGGCAGGCCTTGTTAGCCTCTCAGATAGGAGCCTCAAAGGAAAGGTGTAGCTGTTAAGACATGACCGCAGTTTAGCACAGTGGGGTTTCCAGCTGAGCTTTGGGTCAAGAACGACACCAAGAAATTTGACATCGTCGGGGTTAATGTCTAAGCTAGACAAATCTCTTAACCCGAATCTCATGACATTTGTCTTGTCAGCATTAACGGAAATTCGGTTCATTGTAAACTAGTTTGACACTACCTCTAAAGCAGTCACCTCAGATTCGCACAATGATGACAGAAATGAGCTTTTTAAAATCAGTGAGGTGTCTTCAGCAAAAAGAATTGAAAGAGTTTTAAACCGCGAGTTCGCGGTTCCATTCAAAAAATTAATTTTTGGTGGCTCGCCCAAAATTCAAATTGCACTGGAGGGGGTCAAACCCCCCTCTTTCCATATCCTCACGTGAAGCACATTCTCGGAAAAATAAAGATCAAGACACGGTTCCGAACCCCATTCAGATCTGGTGGTACTGGCGAGGTGTCCAACTGCTCCAAATTGCAGCTGTCATCCTGGATAGGGTGTTGGTACGTCCAATCCCATAAACATGGCTGTTGGGACGGGCGCTACCACAACTGGTCAGCCCGACACACACCCGTGACTTGTGAAAGGGGGGGGGGGGGGGTCCAGGGACCTGAGGGACTGGTTTGGAATTTCATCCACAACATTTAGTTTTGACTAGGATTAGACTCCAGACCTTCCTATTTCCTTACTAGTCACTATTTTGGTTGACTCACCATCGTTTATCAACCATTGATAACTTTCCACTACCCCATGGACTCATCATCATTAAATACTGTCAATTTTTTTCATTACTGTCAAAATTTTTGACTCACCATTGACAGGTCCTACTCATCAGCCTTAGTAACGCCTCGATGCCAAAGCGCTTATTTGCGCTCTTAGGTCGATCATTTCAGAGTTTAGTGATGTTTTCCTCTGATTCCTCACGAAGAGCTTCGAAGGGGTGCGTGGCGGCGAGTGAGTTTATTTGCGGCAACTCTCTTCCCGTTTTCACGGCGAAATGCCAGATTTTTTTCACTCCATTTCGCACACATCACCGATTTTACGATGTCAAGTGTACACAGGTCTATAATATATACCTATGTTATATACCTAGCGTATAATATACGCTAATATATTATATTATATACGCTACCGCTTACCAGGAGCCTCCAAAAACCAGTCGATTGTCTCTTTGTTGTTGCTGGGCGTTAAATGTTCCTGTTGGGCATGTTGTGGGTCAGTTGTAACATAGTGAACTCCAAAGGCCAGTTTCACCAGAGAGGTCGAGTTTATTTAAATCCGCAGTCTAGTTAAATTCCAAGATTCCAATAATTGGAAGGAGTAAGTGGATGAAGGTGATAAGTGACAATTTTTTAAAAACTTACTTTTCGCTCGCCCATTTATGTATACAGAGGAAACGCTAACTCATTATCTATCTTATATAGCACTGAGTGACAAATATTCTGAAATCGTGGGAAACAAAAAACGTCTCCCCCCCCCCCCCCCTGTCAACAGACCTCTCAGACCTGAAGAAAGGTTGGCTTCTATAAGGTCGATGGCACACTCCAGAATATATCCGAAATTAGTGTGGAAGGAACTGTCAGTCAAATCTTTAAAAAACCGTTCTCCAGAATCGCTGGATTTAGCAGGTAAACGATTTCTTGACCCAAGCTCTCGCGCCTTCAAAGGTCCACCGCAGACCATCGTAAATAAGAATTTGCGCGCATTTCAGGAGTATCTTAACATGAAGTAGCTAAATGTTTCACCGAGATGGTAGAAAAAATCGGCGTATTTTTATCGCTCTAGGAGGCCGTTTCAGACGAGAACGCTTGCAACATATCCACAATGTGGAGCTAACTAACTATCTATGTGGATTCCACATAGATAGTTAGTTAGCCACGGACACGTTCTGAATTAGTGGTATAGATGAGTCCATCTGGATATTATTGGTAGCGTCGTTTGATGCAATTACTAATTTACCACTTTTTACCTTGATCTGTTTGGATATGGGTACAAATAATGTGCGCTGACACAGAAAAGTTACTCGCGAAAATAAATAGATTTAAAAAAAAGTAAATTTATTTTTTATGGGGATAAGAAAGGCAATTGATAGACTTTACCCTGGGCTGGAGTTGGTCCCGGTGATGGACGAGGGCGTTTCCGCCGTTGGCGCCTGAGTCCTGGGTCCGGTCGATCAATGGGCGGGGGCCGTAAGCCCGAAGGTAGTCGCAGGCAAAGTTCCTGAGGGCCTCGGAAGGTGAGACGTACCAGCTGGTACGTAGTAGTGCGTGCTGGTAGTCTGGAAAGCCGCAGAATGCCTCGGAAGTCGGGACAGACTGACAGTCGACGACGATCACTGAGGGCCTCTGAAGGCTGATTTTTTTGGACGAACTGGAGCATTGAAGCATTTTCAGTGTTGTTTGGAAGCCTTCTATCTACCCAGAAACACGTCCATTCCTTGTTGGGCATTAATTCCTAATACTGTTATAATTATATCACCCTATTACTTATGAATCGATAATGCTGGTGCCTGCAAGAAAAAGGGGGTCACCTCAAAGCCGCCGCTTCATAGTGCGGCGAAGGGGCGGCCTCTTGAGTAGCCCGCGCGTGGGCGATTTACCACAAACATTGTTTCTGGTTTTATAGCCCCAAAAATCGTCCTCCCTAAACCCTTCAAGATCAAGACCACTCATCTTTGATGTTGGAGAACCGCAGTGTGTTCATCGAGTATTTGGCATTCTGCCAGATGCCCAACCTGTTATCATAATATACTTGACGATAAAACCTTCAAAATAAGAAGATTCATCCGAATTTATCTCGTCAATAACGGGCAGGCAATCGTTATTTTATTTCGGGACAACGTAAATCATCTCGTAGGTTTCACTGCAAGTTGGAGTCCAGTCTGGAAACTTTATCGTGTTGTAAACAATAACAATTACAGTCGGTGTTTTTCAAGGCGATGTTGCGTGAGAGAGAAGCCGTGAGATCTTTGGGAACTCTGGGAATGCGAGGCGCCTTCCTAGATCTGCTCAGAGTTGTGCGGCTGAGGACGACGATAGTAAAAACAAGCCATCAATTGAATTGAATAGATGAGCGCAACCTTTCTGTTATTACGATATATTTAATGAGCGAGAGAAACTAAGAAACAGTAGGTATCTAGCGACCAAACTATGCCACACAACACATCAAAAGTATCCACGTGATGCTCATTACGTAAACAACTGCACCCTAACGACCGATGCGTAAGAAAACCTTATCCCGATCAGAGGTAACGAACGGCTCAGGCTGCCAAAATCGTTTTGGAGTCGTTGGAATCAGCCTAAAAAGCTCATTCCATAGACCCTTGTACCAACGAAATCGGTCAAAAACTTTCGTCCCCCTTTTGAGGCCTCCTTAGTTACACATCAGAGATGAACAACTTTCGTCGTGAAGGACCTCCCGAAAACCGATGAAGGGGATGAGGGAGGAAAAATCAAGGTAGCCTATAACCCCCCGAACTCGCTGATGAAAATGAGACCACCCTCATGAAAATCTGTTGAGCCGCTCGGGCGTGATGCTGTGAAAAACAAAACAAAACAAAACAAACAAACATGTCGAAGAGGTGAGCGCAACCTTTCCCTCAAAAAATGGAAAGGTTGCGCTAAAAACGGATGGGAGTCAACTGTTAGAGAAATTCTCGGACCCACTTGTGGAATAGGTACCTACCAAGAAAAATCGATTGGAAAATGAACAATTGGTTCCGGAGCCATTAAATTTTGGAAAAAGCCAGCAACATTGAACAGCTGAATTGACCAGGTTAGCGTATTGGTTTATTATTCTTGGAATAATACACCTTTGTAATCGCGACGGAGGTCGACGACTCCGATCGGCCTGAAAATTTGACATTATCCGTTTCAAGAGGTCTAGATTCCAAAACCGAAATGTCCATCCGCCGTCCACGACGTTTGGGGCTGTAGGAATTCATTTAAAAATCTGTAATTTTTGACAAATTGCTTGGTTTTTCTTTTAGTTGAACTCGCAAGGTGTTCAACCTGATCACACAAACTGATGGGGCTCAGCGGATCAAAAAAGGGGCTACAAGAGGGGTTTTTGAAGAGCTAGGTGTCGTTTTCGAACTTTTTTTGGACGTAAAATCCATTTTTGGGAGTCGCAAAATCATCCGATTTCAACTTGGGGGATCCATGGAGCTTTTGAAGGATGCGAGGAAGTCGAATAAAGACTCATTTATGTTTTTAATAACTAAATTCATAAAGATATGAAAAGTAAATTCAAAGAGATATTTTACCATGGGCCTGAGGTTGAGTCTAGAATTCGAAAGAAATGAACAAGCGGGGGACATACATGAGAAGGGGTGGAGGGAAGATGGTGAGTAGGGCCGGAAACGCCCAAAGCCAGGCTCAGTGCTCCAGCCAGGTGCTCCTCTTGCGAGTTTTCTTTTTTATAGTTGGCTGTGATTATGTACTTAACTGAAGAAATGTGCAAAAATGCATCCTAGCTTGAAGCCCTATTTTGTTTGTATAGGCGGTACCAACTAACTCACATACCAAGCGCCACCTTTATTTTTTTCTAAATATATTTAGAAAAATATATAGGCGCTGTTATTTTTCTCTTTCACCCAAATATTAGATTCACCTTGGTATTAATAGTAAGGTCTATGGATTGGTAACTGTGTGGGTGGGAGGGGGAGGGCCGGTCGAATTGAATCCCCGGGCCGGTCAAAACCGCATATCCGCCCCTGATGATATTCTCCTATCATCAAGGCCTAATGAAATGAACAAAATGTCAACAATCAAAAAACGCTGCAAATTTTACACGGGTTTATTATTCTTTGATATACGTTACTTGTGCAGAAATTTAATTCTGTCAATAAAGAAATTAAAAAAATTTTTTTTGGATTTTTATCTCAAAAAATAATTTTTTTTTAGATTTTTTTGTTCAAAAATGTGTTTTTTCAAAAATTCTGTATTTTTTACTCGAAAAATATTTAACATCCTGGGATCCTTCAAAAATCCCATTTTTAGCCCCACGAATGCCCTAAAGATCGCCCCAGTGAAATCGGATCGTTCCGGGAGCCCAAAAAATGGATTCTACGTCCAAAAATACTTCGAAAACGACACCTAACTCGATCCCATGCTAAAAGCCTTCAAAAAAAACCCTCCCGTAGCCCCATTATAGCCCCATAGCGCCCCACGGGTTTGGGCGATCGGACTGAAAACCTTGCGGGCACAACTAGATGGTAAACCAAGTATTTTGTCGAAATTTCAGATTTTTTAAAAATTTCCTACTGTCCAAAACGGCCTGGACGGCGGACGGCGTACGGCGGACGGCGGACGGACATTTCGGATTTTGAATTTAGACCTCTTGAAACGGATAATGTCAAGTTTTGAGGCCGATCCGAGTCGTCGACCTCCGTCCAGAGTTGGGCAAAATCATACTCATGAATATGATTAAGATTTTAATCGCAGGGAAATGTTTCTGTGATTAAGACTAAGATTAAATTCGTAATTACACCCGGGAGTACGATTAAAATCATAATCACGGGTATGATTAAGAATACACTCTCAATCACAGAAATTCTGTGATTAATGCGATTAATCTCTGGAACTCTGTGATTAATCAAAGAAATTCCTGTGATTAATGCGATAAATTACAGAAAGTTTGTGATTTATCACATAAATTCCTGTGATTAATTAATTAATTACAGCCAGTTTGTGATTAATCACAGAAATTCCTGTGATTAATTACTGGGATCCATCACAAACTTTCTTTAATTAATCACAGGAATTTCTGTGATTAATCACAAACTGGCTGTAATTAATTAATTAATCACAGGAATTTATGTGATTAATCACAAACTTTCTGTAATTAATCGCATTAATCACAGGAATTTCTGTGATTAATCACAGATTTCCAGGGATTAATCGCATTAATCACAGAATTTCTGTGATTAAGAGGTATTCTTAATCATACCCGGGATTATGATTTTAATCGTACTCTCGGTTGTAATTAAGAATTTAATCTTAATCTTAATCACAGAAACATAACCCTGTGAATAAAATCTTAATCATATTCATGATTATGATTTTGCCCAACTCTGCCTCCGTCGCGAAAACATAGGTGTATTTTTCCAAGAATAATAAACCAAAAGTGACTTTGGAGGACATGAGAAAAGAGTTTAAAACGGATATTGAAACATATTGAAGATATTAGTTTATGTATCTAAAAACATATTTATATTAGATTTGATTCAACAAGACGTCTTCATCAACGAGCACCCAAGGACGTGGGTAGACGTTTAGGACGTCTGAAAAACAATAACATTTATGGACACCATGAAAATACGGTCGGATGGCAACCCTACAATATCTAGCGGTTGTTTTTCAGACCTCCCCACGTCCTTGGGTGCTCGTTGATTAAGACGTCTTGTTGAATCAAATTCTATTCGCGGCATTCATCATAGTTTAGGCTTCGCGGAATAATGAAAAGAAAAAGGCGAATTGCACGACACTTACAAGTCACTGGATGACGGAGTGGACGACTCAATCAATTTGTGAAGCTATTGCAAGCCAAGTGGACCTCAACAAGATTCTTCAGGGTAGTACAACTAACTCAAGGGGGTCTTTCCTAGTCTAAAAGGTACGCAGGTCTTTCCACCCTACTCAGGCAAGGTTTCCTTTATGTTGTTGTCAGCCCTGACGAATAAATGTAAACATGTAGACAAGAGTGGCCTAGAAAGAGTTCATGTCATTTGACCAACCCAAGAAAATCTCATCGCCTTTTAAACTAATACTAAATCGCCTTGTCATATTGTCCCACACGCTTCACCCATGTGCCTCGTCATATTGTTGGTTGGGACATATCGTTGAATCAAATCTATTCACGTCAGTTTTGGAAAAAAGAGAAAAAACTAATTACCTACGTCAGGCGACTTCGGAATGGACGACTCAATCAATTTGTGAAAGCTTTGAGGGGTCAAGTCAAACTAAATCCCTAGGGCGAGCCCACTCAGTTTATCAGTTTGGAAATTACCCCGCTGGAGATAAATCCACATATATTTTCACTGGTTCAGTGGTTTGAGCGTTGGACTACTGAGTCAAAGGTTGCGGGTTCGATCCCAGCAGCCACTGGACATCTTCCTCATACTGATAATCAACTTTCGGAAGGCAGTGGCAACCCACCGAAAGTATTCTGCCGTGGAAGACCTCTCAAATTTGCCGTTCGGAACCGGCGTTAAACAGTAGGTCCCTCCTAGGTACTTCTTAATAACTGGTCCATACACAATACATCGCTCAACAGAAGTTAGTAGCGAGAGGTCGCCAACGCCCGATTACGGGTAGGTATGGCACCCAAAGAAGAAAGACATTTTCACTAGTTCCCCTCCGCACGAACCTTATTTGAGCCATATATCGGAAACGGGGCAAATTCAATTTCTTAGTGTTCCCCGATTGACGTTGAGGTTTCCAATAAAATGACATTTTGCGTTCCCCAAACTTTCCATTGATAGAAAAGATGTTAGATAAATCGTAACGGCTCGGGCTTTTATTTACTGCTATTAGAAGTTTATATTTACTCCATTTGGGTTTTCCCCTCAAAGCCAACGCGTATTTTTGGGAGTTTCCTCAGGAGGTAAATTGATAGGGAGAAAAAAAATTCAGATAATCCGGGGAAGCTGATTCATTTGATGATTCACACGGCTCACCCCCTCAAGGACTAACGTCACCATGAAAACACATTAGCTTCAGCCTGTCACCAGCAGATTTGGTCAGTGTGGGACTTCATTTGCATTTCGTCGCAAGTTCTATCATGGCCTATCTCAAAAAATGCGATTTTGAGTATTTGGTGTCACTGGATTCGTTGTTTTACACGGGATAGCATGGTAATACTGGTTTTAAGTTACCGCCAGCGTTTATTCGTAACTATAGTAACTTATAAGGGAAACGCGATCAAGGCCTTTCTGAATTCAGAATTTAAACTTCTCAAATCATGGCCTAAATCATAAGATCATAACCTATCTCAACAAAATGCCAATAAGATCATGGCCTATCTCAACAATATGCCAATAAGATCATGGCCTTTTATCAATAATTGATAAAAGGCCATGATCTTATTGGCATATGATTAGCACTAATTAAAAAGTGCGAGTGCTTTACTTTTGTAATTAAGGATAGATGAATAATTACGAGATAATGTTCAATTTGCATGAAAACTGTAGTTACAAAACAGTTTTTTGCTTCTCCTGAAAAGTTGCTGAATTGAGATAGGCCATGATAGAACTTAAACGACGATTTAGGATTTAATTTAAATCGATGGTACTCAGGCGTTTGTCATGGAACAGTAATATTTTGGAATTTACTTGGTACACATTTTGGATCGTTATCTAAACAAAGCTAAACATCCCTCACGGTATTTTTTAAACAACTAAAACACCCTTCCCCTTCCTCAAGGAAAATAATTCTTTTGACAACTGCCCAGAACTGCTATTTGGGACAGTTTTCTACGTATTCCCGATATGGAGCCCCGCTTTTGTATAATAGGTAACACAAACAGCAAATAAAGATAGGCAAGTAGAAAGAAGGAAAATATATTTACGGGGCAAGACGCTCGATAGAGCCCCCAAGGGTCTCCCACCATCGGGACTCTAGGTAGCTACCTACCTCCCAAGAGGGGTGCGCCCCCACGGTGGGGCACATAATATATTTACCGGAAATTCATTCTTATTTCAACAGTTAGCAGCAGCAACAGTTGCTCCTTTCTTCTAGTGTTACCTTCCTCCTTGTGTGCTTAATATAAATACAATGTTCCTAAGTACTTTTTGGTATGTATACATAGGTAGTTTAACAAATCTCTCTAACGTCAAAACAGGTTGGCTCCCACCTATGCACAGGTGCGACATCCAGCTCTATCTAAGCGAGGTCCCTGAATCTTGTCAGGGACCTCGCTTAAATAGAGCTGGTCCGATGGTCACAAGATGCCAGTTCTTGGAACGAGTGAAAGACCTATTTTCGTGTTACAGGATTATTAGACCTTTTTCCACTTCATGTGAAAGTTACATTTTGTTATCATAGACGTAAGTTAGTGGGCTCCCTGACCCGCCAAGCTGAAGCAGATGCGTTTTAGGGTGTTGTAGGGTTCAGTAGAAGTGTTTTCCTAATGTTTTTTGAGTAATTTTGCTTTAGCTATGCCATACTACGTTTCCTTTGCACTGTGCGCGTTTGAAGTCAAACAGAACCCCACGATATGATCGATTGCACATCTACTATTACTTTCGAAATGACACCACACTGGACCTCCTGGACAAAACCCTCACTATCAGCCCGTGTCATGTCAAACAGAACCCCATGGTATGATCAGATAGATCTGAAACCCCCATAATTCGCATCAACTCCCAAATTTACATAGAAAACATCAACCTACTCGATTCATAGCCCTATCCCTTCAAAATTCCACTTGGAACCCCTTACAAGCCGGAAAAACTCCGAAACTCACAACTTGACAGGGTGACTCAGGGAACCAACTAACCTGACACGGGGAAGGTTGCAAATAACTAGCGTCTCGAAAAAGGTGCTCTCGAGTTCTTTCGGGTTTCAAGTGTTTATACCATCATAATATATGACATGACATGTCATATATTATGTTGGTACACATTGTGTACAATCGGCGCTCAATGCCGCCCCGCATATTATACAATTGGTAGGGTGTTTTCGAGGTAGGTACATAGTATTGGACTTGGAATGTGTTGAATTTCTGGTGCAATAGAAATTCAACACTCAATCCATGGACTGGGATCGCTTCAACCACTGAAATCCATGTGTAATCTGGTTAGCAGTATATGTATTACATATTATGTAAGCCACAAAAATGTCATTGTTCTTCAGAAAGGCGACAACACAATCGCGGCACAATTTGGTCAGTCTAGGAAGCCAACCCGCAAAATCAACTCACAACGTAATATCTGCACGGTCTGAGAATGTCCCTCGAGCCGTTTGGCCGAAATTGCTCGAACATCCGGGACAAACAAGATCGTTTTCCGCCGCCCCGACGACGACCATTGAATTGGGTCATTGTGTTGGGGTCGAGAGGCCTTTAAAGACGAGGTAATCAGCCAGAAAGGTGCTGAGGAGGGATCTGTAAAAACCCAACCTGCTTTGCAACTTTGGCTCAGTCCCGGCAAAAGCTCAAATTTGGCTGTAGGAAATAAGTCACCAGAAAAAGTATCAGGAAAAACCTGGATAAAAAGGTCGTGCCTCAAGTGTGCTGAATCCAAATTTGAAACCCGTTTTTCCCGATCAGGTCTAAATTTTACGATAGCTCATATATGATAGGTATATAATTACATAAATAATGCATAATAATAAACTAGCCTATAATAAAATCTTTTTTTTTTTAATCCTTCATTTTGGTTTATTATTCTTGGAATAATACACCTATGTTTTCGCGACGCGGGTCGACGACTCCGATCGGCCTCAAAATTTGACATTATCCGTTTCAAGAGGTCTACATTCAAAATCCGAAATGTCCTTCCGCCGTCCGGGCCGTTTTGGGCAGTAGGAATTTTTTTAAAAATCTGAAATTTTGGCAAAATACTTGGTTTACCATCTAGTTGTGCCCGCAAGGTTTTCAGTCCGATCGCCCAAACCCGTGGGGCGCTATGGGGCTAAAATGGGGCTACAGGAGGGGTGTTTTGAAGGCTTTTAGCTATGGGATCGAGTTAGGTGTCGTTTTCGAAGTATTTTTGGACGTAGAATCCATTTTTGGGGGTCCCGGAACGATCCGATTTCACTGTGGCGTTCTATAGGGCTTTCATGGGGCTAAAAATGGGATTTTTGAAGAATCCCAAGAAGTTAAATATTTTTCGAGTAAAAATTAAAGAATTTTTGAAAAAAAACACATTTTTTAAAAAAAATCCTCCCAAAAAATTTTTTTTGAAATATAAAAATCCAAAAAAAATTTTTTTTAATTTTTTTTATTGACAGAATTAGGTACTTAAATGTCTGTACAAGTAACCTATATCACAGAATAATAAACCCTTGTGTAAAATTTGCAGCGTTTTTGCCAAGGAATTTTGCCCGCCTCTTGCAAAAAGGACATGACATGTGGCACCCACGTCAACCACTAATCTCGCTTTTCACATTGTGAAAAGTGAGATTAGTGGTTGACGTGGGTGCCGTGTTTGGTGGGGTTGTTGAGTATGGTGGGGTTGTTGCGGCCGGGTCCCGGGATTCGGCACCCAGGCCTGAAAAAGTGTTGCGCTCGGCACCCAGCCGTTGACAGTTAGTTGCTTTCGGCACCCGATTCAGTTCGGCACCCAGGTTTTTCGGAAAAGAGCTTTTGCGTTGGGCACCCAAGCGTTCCAACGAGTCTTTGCACTCGGCACCCAAGTTGCGTTGGGCACCCAGGCCTTCCAACGAGTTTTCGCATAGGTACATTTACAATAGTAACTACAAAAACTAATCTAATATCAGCATAAATTTTATGCTCACCGATCGTTTGTGAGCTATTAGCGTAACCCAGAGGACACCACGAGGAGGTTGCTCACGCTGTCCACCAATTTCAGTGACAGAAGTCACCTCGTCAATTGATAAAAAATGAAAAAACAAACGAAAATCTATGAAACGAAGCTCTTACCGCATATTCCAAAAGTCTACTATGGTTAGCTAAGACAACAAAGGCTCTTGGGTATAATAATTAATTAATTAATTATTACCATTGGGTCAAGAATGGACGTATTTTTCTTCGGAAAGACGTCACCTCCAAAACTCTTCGCATCAGATGCCCCGCTGACTTGCCCAATGGAACCACAGATGGTGCTATGGACAGTCTGTCCGGGACAGTTGTGTACTTAGGAAACTGTTTTAGAGACCGGTAGGCCTATTAACAGGTCCCCCAGGCTGGAGGGGACTCCACCACACGGGGTCTTAACCACCTCCCAGCGGGCCCCCGACCCCCTCGAGACCAACCCGTAAGCCGGGGGGGGGGGGAGGACCCAGGGATGACCCCCAGACCCAAGACTGCGGCCCCCCCCCCCCCCCCGCCAGAGGTACCGGAGAGAAGGAGTTGCTCCAAGCCGGGTGTTAATTGCGTTATTGGGAGCAACTCCTCCACATTAAGGACACTCCGGTTGGTGGCCCTAGAGCCCGAAGGCTCTCTACCGCTTTACATGTCCCTAACACCTTGGCGTCACCCGGGACAGACGGAATTCACCCGAGAAGCCGCCTGCTATAGCAGTTGGTACCTATAGGGTACCTATAGGTACCAAGAATGAAATCCCCCCCCCCCATCCCCCTTCCTACCAACTTCTACTCCACAACTATTTAATAACTAAATTCTTTATCTCACTATGGATCTAAATTTTGACATAGACTTACCCTACTCTTTCTATAACAGTTATAGTTATAGTCCAGTTATAACAGTTACTGTCCTGAATTTCCTAACTTGAACAAAACTATTGAAAATTGTGAACTTGTAATTTTTCATATGAATATTAGAAGCATTGCAAAGCACATAGATGAATTAATGATAATTTTATTTGATCTTATGTTCCAACCAGCAGTCATTATACTACTTAGTATAATGACTCAGTTGAGTCTCAGCTCTCTGGGAAACGTCCTATCAAGATACCTAACTACACCACGCATTTAATAGACCCAAAACTTCCTCCCATGATGGTATTGTATTTTTTTCTCGCGTTGGCTTATCTATGTTCTTTATAAACTAAGTTGAATGCCTAACCCAAGCGAACTGCGTTGATGTACAATTCGAATTTAATAATGTAACTTTTTCAGTTCTCTGCATTTACCGATCTCCTTCAAGCTCAAAGTCTGGTTTCGTTTCTAACTTGGAGAACTATTCCCTCACCAGTGAAAACAAGAAAAAAAGATGTGACTAAGTCACGAGTTGACGAGTCGTCAACAACGAACTTCTGTGAATAGATTAGTAGCATACCAAGAATGTATAGTCGAAACAAAAAAGTTCACAGTTATATTTCAGTTGGTGGGTCCTGAAAATCGAATTTTGGCCATAATAGGAGAATCGTCGACATGCCATTTCCACTTGGCGGAGTACCTATAATATAAGGAGTACCTATATATTATCTAATAATTATTTTTAACCCTGGGGGATTCGGGGTTATACAGTTCGGACCGTCTGAGTGACCTTGAGGGCAAGTCCACTCATTAGAAATTATGTTTCCGGAATAGTTTAGAGATCCGGTAGGATCAGTGTCTACACCGTTCGATAATAGAAGTGACAGGATATTTTGGAAGCTCACGAAAGGTTGGAAAGTAGACCGAAGGGCCTTCCGATACGAAACCGGTGAAAGTCTGAGGAACTTTTACCGGCCGGGCGCATTTCTTATGGTCGGGCGGTGGAGGAGGTTGATGTCATTTCAAGGCGAGAGAAGTGAAGATGACTATCACTTCAACTATCACAAGATGCATCTTGCTGTCGTAATCACTACCTACGTCGATACTATCAGGACGCAGAGGCACAGGCCGTGGAAGGCGAATCCATGTCGTCAGCTACCTATGTACATAATTTATGGGAAAGGTCCAATAATGGTGGTACACGTTCTTGAGGGCATCTCGCTGAACATTTGAGCTCAATTTAGGACTGCCAACGCAATAATAATAATAATAATAATATAAAAATTATCATTATCATAATTACAGCTGTAATTATGTCCCTAGGGACATTTTTCCCGAATCCAATGCTCAAATTCTTGTCGGAGGTCGAAAATTCCGATCAGCCTCAAAATTTGACATTATCCGTTTCTTGACACGTAGATTCCAAAAACGAAATGTCCGTCCGCCGTCCGAGCCGTTTTGGGCAGTAGTAGATTTTTTACGGGATTTATTCCGAAGAAAAATAAACTCTGGTATAATAATTTCAGCCTTTTCGCAAATCATTGAGCGCACGTGTGGTTTTATTTAGTGCACGTGCAACAGTGTTTATTCAAGTCTATTTCTGACGCCTCATTCACATCTGAGTGTGCAAAACACTCGATTGGTGTTTTTTTCCAATTCCGAACAGAAAAAAGTCTAACACGAGGTTTTGCAGAATGTGCTTGCTGGGTCTGTTTAGTCTCATCCGGCGAAGCTATTTAACGTCAGATTGGACTAACTTAAGACTTCCCCCCGAAGGCCCCTCCAATTATCTAGAGAACTTGGCCAGCGACTAATGACCACAAAAAGTTGGCACTCTTCGATATCAACCGGGTGGAGAAGAAAAAGAGCGGTACTATTTAACGATCCGCTCGGAAGAGAAAAAAAAGGTCTCTTATGCTCGAGCTAAACAAAACAGTTGAGGCGTAAATCAGCGGCCGTTACCAGCCTTAACCGTCGGTTTAAAAGGAACCCCTTTAATTCGCGGGGAGTCTAATTTTAGGATCCCACTTTCACTGAGTGCGGCGGTGGAGGTGCAAAAGAGTTTTTATACCCGGATTCCGATCCGTTGAGATAAATAAACGTCTGTTAAGTGATGTAAATATTTACAAGAGTGGCAACTATTGGGTACCCCCTCTCCCACTTCGGAGGTTCTCGCCTGTTCCCTTTTCTCATGGGTAAGCGTATCGGCAAATACTGAAGTCTGAGCGAGGATGCAGCAGCTCTGCCAGGTTTACAGTATTTACCGTTTTTACAGTATTTAGTTCAGTTGAGGTTTCGTAGTTCTAACTTCATACTAGGGGGCCACCCCCTGCTGCCTAAAGCCAGCCACAGCCGACCTCTTCACCTGGCCTCAGACCTCTTCTATAGAAGAAGTATACTTGCTTTTCAATAATGAATAGGTTTTTTTCTCTCATTTGGAAGGTGAAATCTATATATAGATAACCCCCACCATATAAGGTGGGGGGGGGGGGGTTAACGTCACATTTCCGCCTCGCATCCCCGCCTCAACGATTGCGGAGTAAATTACGTCCCCCGCCGACCACACCGTCTTTCTCGAAATTGGATCCTTTCGGCATCATCCCCCCCCCCCCCCCCCAAGGGCGTAGACAGGGTGGGGCAGGGGGAGGGCCTCCCCCCCCCCCCTAGACTTTTGGGAACACGACAATGAATTGTGCTGGACTTAATAGAAACCACAGAATTGAATGCGTAGGTAGGGGCATGGAAAGGTATTATTGAAATTTGGGAACACTAGCACTCTGACAGGGGCCTCGCTTCGCTCGGCCGACCACTTTATTGGGCTTTAGTCTCTTGTAATTAAGGAGGGCTCGCCCACTGCAGGGCTGTGCCTCTCCCGCCGTCTGCAAGCAGAGTCAATAATTCTGAGAAGCTAAAATTAAGATCTATCATGAAAAGTACCTATTTCTCGGAATTTAGAATTCGTAGGTAGGTACCTTTCGTTTGCTATAATATGCTCACGCATACCTTTGGTTTATTATAATTGGAATAGTACACCTATGAAATCGCGAAGGAGGTTGAAAATTCAGATCGGCCTCAAAATTTGACATTATACGTTTCAAGATTCCTCGTTCCTTTCCACCTTCGAAACTACAGTTTCAACACGCCAACTCATTGCAGGATGTGATTGACATCGACTAGCCACTGCCTTCTTTTAAAAGTCGACAGACTTTTTTCATAGGTGAATTATTTAATTTAAGTTGTTTTTCTTTCTATCGAGCTGTTGACTTCAACTTCTCAAGTGTATTTTTTAATTTTGATATTATTTATCACAATTCTTTGTATTGGAATTATTTTCCGTAATAAACACACAAGAAAAAAAAAAGACTAGATTCCAAAATCGAAATGCCCGTCCGCCGTACTCCACGCCTTCTGGGCCGTTTTGGGCAGCAGGATTTTTTAATATATATATATATATTTTAATCTGAAAATTTGACACAACAGGTAGGTACTCGGTTTACCATCTAGTTGTGCTCTCAAGGTTTTCAGCCTGATCATCAAAAACCGTGGGGCTCTGTGGGGCTACGGGAGCTTTTTTTTTTTTTTTTTTTTTTTTTTTTTTTTTTTTTTTTTTAAGGTTTCGGCTATTGGGTTGAGTTATGTGTCGTTTTCGACGTAGTTTTGGAAGTAGAATCCATTTTCGGGGGTCATAGAACGATTAGATTTTACCGGGGGCGATCTATTGGGCTCTAATGAGGCTACAAATGGAATTTTTGAAGGATCCCAGGAGGTCAAATATTTTCCGAGTAATTTTGGACGCATAGGGAATCCATATTATGAAGGCCTACTACATCTGTTCGAACAATGTAAAAAAAATTTTTTATTTTTTTAATTTTTTAATTCTTAATCGCCGGAGGGCATTTAAAAATAAACCTTATCATTCATCATTCATCATTCAATTCAATTTTTATTGAGACAAAATTAATTTTCGCACAAGTAACCTATAGGTATCAAAGAATAATAAACCCTTGTGTAAAATTTGCAGCGTTTATATATATGTAAAATAGCGCTTGAGGGTGCCCCCCCCCCCCCCCCCTGGCTAAATCCTGCCTACGCCCATGCCCCCCCCCCCCCAATCTTGAAGATTTTTGTTCCCTTTTCTACGATTCTGCAAAACCTTAGCCGAACCAAAAAAATGTTGCCATATTCTTGGTACATTTCTGCGTCGAATGCGACCAACCGCACCTCGGTAAGTGCAATCGCCTATTTTTGGCGACTGTTTAAAGTTTTAACCCAAATCGGAAAAAACGCCAAATATATATAATAACGCCCAGTATATATAAGAAATATAAGTATGTAGTACAGATTGTTTTCGTCAGGAAATAAAAACTTGTCTACTCTTTTAAAAAACTCTTTAAAAAATAAAATTGTGTCGCGACGGAAATTTGAAATAAATGTTGATATTAGGTACCTAATATAGTAATAATTGAGTTCAAAATAATATCGAGTTGAGCAAAAGTAATGTTTCAGTGAATTCGCCCGCATGATATAGTCGAGTGAACAAGCATCATTATTATAATCAAAACATCGCTCTTCTAAGGACAGATGAATAATTGAAACGCTTAGTTTTCTCCAAATAACTGACTATGGTTATTGTGGTTGTACCTATTGATTGACAAAACAACAGAGACAAGACATTTTCTTTCAAAATGAAAAGGATCGGGCCGATTCTCGAAACATCGGGGGAAAAAAAGAATCTAAAAGTATGGATTGTAAGAATCTAAAAGTATGAAAACAATCGATTCTTTCGAGAATCGAACATCAATGCGCAACCCTAACCATTATTTTGCCATCCTGGTTACTAGCCAGCCCAATTGTGTAGTACACATTTTCACACTTTCGATGTACACAGTGTACATCGAAAATGTGGAAAGGAGTATTTCCAAACCCTCGGAGAGTGGAAGTCTGCAAACCCCAGTCAGTGTGCACGAATGTGTGGCTTTTACTGAACTTCGAGATAGGTAGATTCCTCCGGGGAACGTCTATTGGCAAATACAACTGTAGTATTACAACAATAAAATATTCTGGACAAGGTTAGAGCCCTCTGGTGCGGATGTCAGAGTGGCCGGCAATCCGCCAAGGACCTCTTCCAGACTGTGGGAGTCCGATGTGTGGGCGATGTCAGGTCCTTCCCACTAAAATACCAAACAGTAATCACGTGCCACATGTGCCTTCTGCCTCAGGCTTTGCTTCCAGGTGCCACATGGTCGTTTTCCGCCAAATTTCGATTCCGTCTCTCAAAATCCTCAGATCAATAATTTTATTGTCTTTCTTTGCAGGAACTGGTACATTCGGGAGAGTATGCCTGGCGCAGGAGAAGGACTCGCAGTCTTATCTGGCTGTCAAGATTTTGGCCATTGCGGATGTCATTCGGCTCAAACAAGTCGAACACGTCAAAAACGAAAAAGAAATCCTCTCAGACATCAAACATCCTTTCATAGTCAATTTGTAAGTATTCCTTTACTCTTGGTTTCTTATTCTTATTCCTTATTCTTGGAAAAATGCACCTATGAATCGAAGGTTTAAAATTTTTATTATCGATATAATATTATCGCCCCAAGAAATTCATTCATGAAACCGAATTCGTAAAACTCGTAGGTAATAAAAAAGTAAAATTCTCGCTGAACTCGCAATACCGCTAGAAAAATAACCGCTTCAAATTCACCACAATGAAAACATGTTTCGTTGTTGGTGAATTTGAAGCGGTTGGCCTGTTGCTGTTGTAGATCTGGTGTTCGTCATCGTGGTCGTTGTTTAATTGCAGTTGTTGTTATAAAGCCCATCATGGTGTTTTATATTATTAATTCGTTTAGGGTAGGTGGGGGCAAAGCCCTGCGTGGGGCAAAGCTATGCAGTGGCTTTTTCAGTACTTCATAAGTGATTGAGAAACTGGCAACCAGGCAGCAGTTGAGGTTCAGCAACAGGTGTCTGTCGTCAAAAGTAATGGCGTCTCTGAAGGCAATAGGCTGAGAAAATGAGTTAAGTTTGTTTTTCACCTTTTGCATGTAATTTTCAGGAAAGTTGACGTCAATTTTGTGTGAGATAGGGTCGCGCCGAATTAATCAGCTAATCATCCATGAATAGTACTGTAATTGAGCTTCAATGTCAGGGGAGAACCGTTTCTTTAACTCACTTTTCCTAACCTTATCAAAGAGTAATTTCCAAACATGCCATTTGGGGCAAGTCCCTGCAGGTTGTTTGGGGCAAATCCCTGCACCCCTCAAGTGCAGGTCTTTGCCCCATTCACTACCAGCACGTATTTTGGCATTGTATGGAACATGTGGATTCAACAATGACATTAAAGTTGAATTGTAAATTTAAAATTTCATCATTTATAATTTAATTTCAATCAAATAGGTGCACATCACTTCCAAAGAGTGGAGAGCAATTGCCAATAATTGCCAGGTTTGATGATCAGGGATTCCTGAACAAATTTGGTTCCGTGTTTGTCCGTCCGCGCATCTGTCAGTCCACATTCCTTGCCAAAGCCATGACTGCACCAACTTTTATCGGATTTCTGTGAAATTTTCCGGAATAGTGTGAATTTAGTCCTAGATGGTCCCCTATAAGTTTCATCATGATTGAATCAGCGATCATTTCGGCGCGTGCGCGAACGTAATTTTCTTGTTACAGTCACTTAAGTGACATAATTATGTCCGGCAATGTTTTGATGACCGATAATCACTACTGATAATCCAGTGTGGTGGTAAATCGGACCGATTAATCGGTATATTTGGCTGGAGTGGTTGAACACGAGGACACTGTGCCATGTCCCCTCGTCATTTGATTTTACCCCTCCGTTCAGGTTTTTTTTCGATCATGAAGAAATAAGGAATTTTTAAATAAATAAATAACTTAATTTGAGCATTTTTGTTCAATAGAATTTTTTTTAAACCCATTTCTACCTAGTTGGGGCAAACCCCTACAGTGCAGGGATTTGCCCCATTTTATGGGGCAAAGCCCTGCAAAAAATTTTTTTCTTAAATATTCAATTTCTCCTTTACTATTGACAGGAGATGACTGTGTTTCCAAGGGGTTATAGATAATAGCCCAACCTAAAATTCAAGCATGAAATTTAGAGGAAATCTGCTTCAAATCGGTTGCAATGGTCGAAAAACCGGAAATTGCAGGGCTTTGCCCCCACCTACCCTAATACGTCTAGTTTATTAAGTGCAATTTTTATTTTTATTTTATTATTATTATCATCACAATTTTTATTTATTTATTTTTTTAAATACCAATGGTCTAAGAGGTACCTATTTTTGAAAGTTGATAATATGTGATTTCATTTCTGATATTTTTCATTAATATTTTATATTATTCTTTCTCATTTTTATTTGGCCAAAAAGGGCGCTACTCATTTTATTATTAAACATCTCCGTGGTGTGCAATCCATTTTTTTTTTTTTTTTTTTTTTTTTTTCAAAATGAAACATCTATTTTATAAATCGTTGTAATTCAGCAGGTATTAGTGGCGAAAATCCGGTGTTAGGTCAGTCGGATCACAGAGTTTTTCTCTTAATTGCTGTTTTTTTTTTTTTTTTTTTTCTTCAAAACAAATCACTCAGCACGAACAGTTTTTTGTACCCCTGAAAAAATTTTCATTTTGAAGATGAGCGGATTATACCTGGTATATTTTGATATGTATTGATATGATTCGCAGATGGTATCACTTCCACGACTCGAGTTGCTTGTACATGGTGTTGGACTACGTCAGCGGTGGCGAACTATTTTCATACCTCAGGAGCATAGGAAGGTTCACCGCCTCCACAGGTGAGTTGAAATAATGTCAAAGCCTTGGAATAGGTATCTGTTTATAACAATTTGTCAGTTTTGAGAGATGCTCACAAAAAAAAAAAAAAAAAACTTGTCCGTTGAGTTTAGAATTTTTTATAAAAGCGACTACTTACCATGTTCTTCGCGTTGATCCTCAATCTAAGACCATTTTGCAGAACGGCGGTATATTTCACTCGTGACTATTTTTTTCGATGCCATAAAGTTGCTGGAAACATTTTTCCACGTTAAAAAACCCTTAATCACCCGATCGCTCAAACCCGTGGGGCGCTATGGAGCTAAAATGGGGCTAAGGGAGGTTTTTTTTAAAGGCTTTTAGCTATTGTATCGAGTTAGGTGTCGTTTTCGAAGTAGTTTTGGACGTAGAATCCATTTTTGGGGAGTCTCGGAACGATCCGATTTCACTTTTGCGATCTATAGGGCTTTCATGGGGCTACAAATGGGATTTTTGAAGGATCCCAGGAGGTCAAATATTTTTCGAATAAAAAACAAAACAAAAATGGTAAAAAAACAAAAATAAATAAAAAATCTTTTTGCACAAGTATAGTACCTAGTAACCTATCTTTCAAGATTCTTCCAAACGGTATATCGTAGAGAAATCGATTTGGACCTGTGGAAATCAGCGTAAAATGCTGATTTCAACCGACGTAGTTCCGTTCAAAACAGACGCCAAAAGTGGTACCTACCGCGTTTTGTCTTTACGAAAATTTCCCTAGTAATCCCTAGTAACGACGCTTTTTGACCCGGCCTCGTTCGCGATGAAGGAGGGGGTTTAGAAGAACACCGGCAATTGTCGGTTCTTAACAAATTGTTTTGCAATCACGGGGACGTCTCGATTTCAACGAGCCGCCTAATTCAACGGCCTGGCTCAGAATTCCGGTGGACTTCTTTACTCGAACTTCTTTACATACAGATTAGTATAGTTAACGAAAATTGTCCTTCCATTGTGCCCAGAGGTCCTGAGGTGATGAGCATATATTTTCGAAAGCTCAGCGGTATGGAGAGTTGATCAGTTTGTCCTCATCCGATCCCCTGACAGCACAATGTCATTGTTTTGGAAGGCCGATCCCATCAATAATTGGGAGGTCCGTGCAATAAGGGCGTACAGGCGTATAAGCCCTTCTTGCGGGGAACGCGAAAATCGATTCTCCATGTTGTTTTCTATACAGGTAGGTACCAAGTTTCAGGAAAAAATTCCCATTTGTTTTTTTTTTTTTTTTGTACCCTTGTTTTTAGTGATAGCTGTATTCTGTAATCAATTTTTTTTCATATTTGTTTTCATATTCTTTTTATATTTTATATTCAATCATTCTGAAAAATACTGTTCATAAAAAGTATATTTTCCTTGTTTTTCCTTCAAAACCAATATTTTCAAAGTTCATGAACTTAGCTTGTGCATAAGCACTTCTTGGAGGGAACTGTTCCTGTTACAGGCTGAAAGGGGATTTTTCTTTCCCCACAATAAGGGCTTATAACCTCTTCGAAAAATAAGAAAATATCTCCGATGCGGTTAATTTTATGGTAAATTAGCTTAGTGACATTTCAAGTTTAAGAATAAGACATTTGAGGGGAAAAGGTTTGGACAGAAAATAACGTACCTATACACATTGCAGGGTGCATGTTGAAAAACTTCAAAGCTGATTTTCTCAGAACGTCGTTTTTGACTGTAAGCCCTTATTGCACGGACCTCCTCAATTGTCCCTCTACACCATACAGGATACTTCATACCAATCAACTAAAACACGGTCGACCAGAAGCAATCAGGCCGTGAATTATTAGGTGGCTACTTGCATTATGTAAAACGTGGTGACCCTCATGCTCGTTCAGGGCCGACCGACTTGCCTTTACCTACTTTGAGCTTGAAATGAGAATCTTCATGGTCTGAATGAAATTTTAAAAAAGAAGGTACCTACTGCATTCTGCGTGGGTACCTAGTCCTTTCATGCAAATCGTTCAGAACCAGTCTTCCCGTTTATGAACTTCCCTGTTATGTGATTTGGTTCAGTGCATACAAACGTGCGGAGGATATAATATTTAACTATGGTTTATTATTCTGAGAACTATCAACCAACGTTTTTGTGATGGAAGAAATTTTGTACCGCCTTAAAACTTGGCTGGGTACCTTCTTTTCATGCCGTGCACGGGGTCGAAACCTGAATCTAGAGGGAAAAAAGTCAGTAATGAAATTTTTTTTTTTTTTTTTTTTTTTTTAACGCTGCAAATTTTACCTTCCTATTCTCCGATATAGGTTATTTGTGCAAAAATTAATTCTGGGGCAATAACAAAAATTTTGTTAAAAAAAAAATAATAATAATAATCTGTACCTAGATTGTTTGGACAGAAGTGGGACCTCGTAAAATTGATTACCTATACGCCCCGAAGGAAGGAAGGGGAATTCCAATATTCAATAATTCTAATTATTAGAACTAGGTACGATAAATAATTTTTTTCCGCTAGCCTCAAGAAGGAGATGGAGTGACATCTTGAAGAAATGGTATATCTATAGGTAAATAAATTTTAAAACCAGTTAAAAATGGCTGGATATATTTCCAGGAAAAATAAATAAAAATACTTAAATAAAAGTACTTCACCGTAATTTGTAAGGGTCTTCCTATTTGAGATATTAGTATCCTAGAGGAGGTCAAATTCAACCCTACGAGGCCACCCTTACAGAAGGTAAATAAAAAGAATAAAGTGTTAAGTTGAAGTTGAGTCACGATCGATAAAATTTATATTTTAATGGTGTTTAAAATTGTCAAATTTGGTAGGGGGAAGAGTGGATCTCCACGCCGATTTCCGAGAAAAAAATTGGATCTATCGCGCCTGGGAATCACGAAGGTCAGAAGGTCGAATAGGGCGCGTCTCCTGAGGGGATCCAGGACGACGGCAGACAAAATCACCCAAACGGGGAATTACCCACGATCAGCGGATTGGATCCACAATTTCAACCCCGAGGGTGTTACAGAAGGTGTTGCCTCCAATGACGAAGAAAATAGCGCTTCGGGAGGCTGCAAAAACGAGTACGAGAGGTCTATAAGATTGGGCGATCATCACTTGGGCCCCGATCCCTCATTAGTCAATAGTGCGAGGTAGTTTCTCGAGCAAGGGGGCGTACAAGAGTCAGATCGTTACTTGTCAGAGACGCCACGTCGCCTTTTTTCAATTCAGAATGAGCTTAGCAGGCTTACAGAAAGGGTCGTCGACAGCCTTACGTTTCAGAGAATTGCTAAATTGCTGCCTAGATACCTAGGCACCTTTTATGACCGTCAATTACCATCAACTGCTTCGATTTTTCACTCGTCATGTACTCCATCACGTGAAAATGGACCGAAATAGCTACACAGGTGGCTCAACTAGCTCAACTAAAAGATGATGATGTGAATCACATCACTCCCTCTTGGTTCAACCTCATTCTGGGACTCAACTCGTACAACACAACGTCTGCATATGAGTTGAGTCCCAGAATGAGGTTGAACCAAGAGGGAGTGATTTGAATCACATCATCATCTTTAAGTTGAGCTAGTTGGTATACCCCTTCCATGGGGGCGCAAAAGAGTAGTTCTTGAAAGCAGGCGAGGGGCGCAAAAGACTACTTTCACTGACCCATCCAGCTCATTATCGCCATGGTCCACTGCCACTAAGAAGGATTAGGGCGCAAGTGATGACTGCCCATGAGATTCTGGAACAGCTGGAACAACATCGAAAAACAGGAACAGCTCCCAGGATGGCAAATTTTCTGATCTCGGAATTCGAGTTGAGAAGCGATGAGACGGAGGGTTTCAATTACCTCGAAGTCGTCTGACAGGATGAGGACGATGAAAATAAAGCGCCTTTCCACGGCAGAATCCCCGAATACAGGGAGTTTGAGTGAAGAAAATCACTATAATTTCCGCCGGGAAAAATGGCAAAACAGCCAATGATCATCATTGGCTGTTTCGCCGACCAACAATCCACACAAGGCGATGGAGAAAACTCAGGGAAGCTGGTGGAGTAGGTCCCTATCTCCAGCCCAGCGGTAAGAGAAGGAGAGGGGCGGGCAGGAACGATCTTGCCCAGAGCATCAGAGCTAGTACTGGGCCCGCTGACTTCGTTACAGTCCAAAAACACTCAGAAAATATTTTACCTCCTGTGATCTTTCAAAAGTCTCATTTGTAGCCACATAAAATCCCCATAGATCTCCACGGTAAAATCGGATGATTCTGGGACCCCCAAAAATGGATTCTACGTCCATAAAATACTTCGAAACGACACCCAACTAGACCCCATAGCTGAAACCCTTCAAAAACCCTCCCGTAGCTCCAACGGGTTTGGGCGGTCGGGCTGAAAACCTTTCGGGCACAACTAGATGGTAAACCAAGTATTTTGTCAAAATTTCAGCTTTAATCAAAACAAAAAAATAAAAAATTCCAAGAATAATAAACCAAAATCAGAAAATCTAAATACATTTTTAGGAAAAATCTGAAATCGACTCCCATCCCTACTCTACAGAAGAACCTCTCCCTTCTTCTTACCCAACTCGTACGCTTTCGATATCTCGTAGGAACCGCCTTGTCAGGCACAAACTGTACCGAACTACAAACTTGATGCGTATTTGGGGCAAATTTATCCTGACAGGAGCAAAGTATCCTCATTCAGTATAGCCAGGGTTAACGAGGCAAATAGGGAGTGTTAGGAGGGGTCACGAGACTGCCGATCGTATGACAACCATATCTCATCAGTTCACAACCCAGATCTTATTAGCAGAAGGACTAATTCATTAATTTGGATCTGGTTAAGATTACATCACCGCGGCCTTGTGAAATTGGCTCGAGTTGACTCCAAAACCCGTTAAAATATGACTGATACGCACCCGACCGCGTCTATTTTTGAATTCGGCGAAAAAACGGAAGAGCGAGGCAGACGAGTGGATTTGATTTAGTGGATTTTTGCAGAACCTACGTCAATGGGAGGTGATGTATCGATGTTCACTTAGTGTAGGAGGTCGTTTTTTACCGATTGAACAGAAACAGGAAACTTCCTGTACCATTCCCAGCACCTTCACGTCTGCCAGGCTAATTACCCGCCGAACCGAAGGGATTTTCAACAGGTGTCCCCATCTTTGTTTCCTCTTTGTCAATTTATTTGGCTCGGTCCGGTCTGGCAGGGCGCCCCGGATCAGAAATGGGGTACGGTCGAGACCGCCAAACGTGAAAAAAAAAAAAAAAAAACCTCGACACGGAGTTTTCATCAAAAAACACAACTTGGCATCCGGCCGGCTGTGCGGCCTATCCAGAAAGAGCTCTTCGATATGTGAACTTGACGTGCTCAACATAGAAAATTTTCATAACACATAGTGGCAAATTGACTTGACAATCATTTGGGGCCTTCACGGTGAGAACATTTTCCACATGTTAACGGTTTGAATTGTGAGTCGATAGGCCGTCATCGATACAATGTATGTCATGTATAGATGCCTGGTGGTAGCGTTTTCACTTACAAAGTTTCCTAAAAAATCGAATCTCTTGTTGCTCTGGGAGTTAGGGACAAATGTGGTAGGCTGAGACGTTTTATGAACATGAAACAGTGAGGTGGTTAGGGTGAGAAATGACTCCTCTGCTGAGTACATTCACCATAAAGTTGTTAATCTTTCACATAGTGCATTTACCACCATAGAAATCAGTCTCCTCGAAAAAAAAGGTACTCAGCAGAGGAGTCATTTCTCACCCTAACCACCTCATTGGATTAGACCTCTGCACCGTCGGCAAAAACCACACTGTGAACATGGAACAGATTTATTTTAAAAAAATACAGGTTTTATTTCTGAACTGCTGCAACGCGGGGTTGATCGGCGGAAGGCCGTATCGAAAAATAAACCTATCGATACACAGACAATGAATCGCAACGTCGCAACACGACGTTTGTGTGGCTGAGGGCCTTTACACAATGCCAAAGCTAGCAAACGAAAAAGAAGGAACGCGACACGTGAGTGTCGATTACTGATAGTGGAGCGCGCGGAAGCCAACGCCCTATGTGGGGTATTACAATCTCAACCGCCAACTACTAGTGAACATATCTGAGGCCGAAAGGATCAACCAAAATCGATTCAATGAAGTTCAATGAAACCTAACATGTTGATCGTTTAGGGAGGGTTTTTACCGTCTCGATGAGCCACTTCCTGGAGTCGTCTCTGAAGTTGCTGGGAAGTATGCGGATCGCAACGGACAGCGCAGTGAGCCCGGAGGTAGTCACTTGCAGGTTTTTCGGAACGGGGTATCTGGGACTCGCAGCGCAAGTCAGAAAAATGCGACTACTTAACAGTTACTAAAAGTTACTAATACAGTGTATTCACTGATGATGGTCTAGTCAACCAAAAATTAATTCGGTCTCATTAAGAAACTATTTTTGAAAATTTAAAAAAAAAATTGTCTAGCTGTACAGATGTGGGACCTCGAAAAGTGGATTATGCGTAAATTACTCGGAAAACGACACCTTATTTGACCTACTAAAGATCTTCAACCATCCAATAATTACCCTCAAGAAAGCCCAATTGACCCCCACGGTGAAATCGGATAGTTCTGGGACTCCAAAAATGGATTCTACCTCCGAAAATACTTGGAAAACGACACCTAACTCGACCCCATAGCTGAAAACCTTCAAAACCCCCTGCGGGCAACTAGATGGGAAACCGTCTATTTTATCAAAATATTTTATTTCTAAAAATATTTCCTACTGCCTAAAACGGCTAGGACGGCAGACGAACATTTTGTTTTAGGAATCTACATAGTAAGTACCTATAATGAAACGTATTAGGTATGTCAATGTTGAGGCCGATCAGAATTTTCGACTTCCGTCACGATTACATAGGTTTATTATTCCAAGAAATTCAACTCGTTGCACTTCCCCCGTTGCCGGCCCAAAGACCTGATCCTGGTTTGAAACAAGTTTTTTTTTTTCTCCAACGGCTGCAACACGAGCACCTTATAAACACTTGGAGAGTAAACAGAGGGTTTGGCAAAGGATCTGCCGTATCATCCAGTACATCGTCTGATCTGTGGGGGCCAAGCGGATTATAAATAGACCTTCTCACACTGAGACTCGCTGTAGGACACTGACACTAGGCTGACCCAACGATGTGACAGGACCTGGATAGCTTGTGAGTGTCGACTGTGAAAGTACCACGTATTAACGAAAATCGGTGAAAAGTACAAAGTATTAAAAACCATTTCGGCTTGCTCCGTTTACTGGCCTAGTGGAACTACTTTTCTTCGTCCAGAGATTCTGATGAGGATAACTGGGGAAAGAATATCGTGACATGGAAAAAGACCACAATGGAGATATTTTTTTTTATATAGGTGTAGTAGTGCTGCTACTGTTGCTAGATCCTAGAATGCCTTATATAAACTGGGCATTAAATGTTAAATTTTGTCGTTTGGCAAGTTCAAAAGCCTGTTGTGAGGTTACCAAATTGCTTTCATGTTTCGAAAGCATCACTTTAAACGAGTGCAAAAGCTCAAAAGTATAACCACTTTGCTAAGCAATCAGCAAAGAGCGAAGCGAACGAATACCGGCGCGACGGGGGAAGCCGGGAAGCGCAGTTTTGCCCCAGCCTTCTAATAAGTAGAACTAATTAAATAAATAAATATATCTTTATTGTCATCGGCAATCAACAAGTACATTTAAAAAAAAGTACAGGGATAGGACAAACGTTGGAGAAAATAACAAAATTATCGCGTGTCGAAAAAATCGCCCACGGCATAAAACTCCTTATCGATCAGGAACTCCTTGAGAGACCTCTTAAATTGGCGGAACGGAGAATCAATGGGGAGGACAAACTTCTGCACATGGAGCGTAAAATTATTAGTGTTACCAACTAGAATTATTTCACTTATCTACCTTTTATGAATTGATACGAATTATGCGGAACAATTTAAATGTCCTTTTTAGCAATTGAATCCTAAACGTATCTGGGGATCAAGGTCATTTAGGCATCATAACATTGCACACATGTTTATTCAGAACTTGGAGGGGAGAATTAAAAAATGTTACCATTTCTTCATCATCCTAAGAAATTTTGTATCCAGGGATAATCTCCACAATGTGGAGATCATGTCATGATGTACAATGCGTATGTTTACAGTACCTATTCTAATTTATGGCATAATAATTTGGGGTGGTGCCTACTCAAGCAATTTTCACTGCATTGAGGTGGCAATTAACACCGTGCTACGGATAGCAACCAAATCTGACCAGCGCACACTAATAGAAACTTTGTATTTCAAGCTCGATGTCCTACCACCTAGGGCAACTTATGTTTATAGACTAGTAAATTACGTTTTCAAAACTCGGGACACGTTTAGGCAGCATGAGGTGGTAAAAAGTACTAGGACTAGTCAACCATTTTGCGAATTCCTTATCCAAAAGTTGACTTCTTCACTCGGCAGTTATAACTGATAAATCCTGGCATGCGCCAGCGCTATTCAAATTTTGAAACCTTGCCGCGAGGTCAACGGCAATTTTCAAAAAAGAAGCCCTACTTTATTTTAAGAATATAGAAAATACTACCTAATTATATCTTAAGTCGCTATAAATTGTAATTCTAAATATGTAATATTCATTAGCAATAAGGGAATGACAGGCCTGAACAGGTCAGAGACGTATTGGCCAAATCAAGAAAAATTGGTTCCTATGTTTCCAAATTATGACTCTCTTCCTTATTGTTGAAATTGTTTTTGTCTTTTGAATAAATAAATAAATAATATGTAGGATATGTATATCAAACATGATAACATCCATTATCAAATGCAACAGAAGGCATTGCAGGTGGCGGGATATGTCCCTTTGAAGACTCCCACATGACCCATAAGTTAGGCACCACTGGAACGCATTTAATTTAGAAATGTGTTCAATGAAAAATCCTGAAAACTTCGTGCACAAAAAAAGTGAAAACATGCTATATCATGGAAAAACGAGCTAAACAAAAAAACAAAAACAAAAAATCGGACCTCGGATTCGGATTCAGCACACCAAATAACGTAAGAAACCGACAAGCTCCGGCCGGATGCAAGACCGCCCCTAAATTCATCAAAACACAGGTTAAAAATATCTGGCGTTGTTCTTGATTTCTCTCTTTTCTTATTCGGTTATTATCCGTACCTGCTTCGAGTTGTCTAATTTTTCTCGTTGATCCTTGTTGAAATGCGCTTGAAATTAAACTTGAAGGGGTAGCTTGTTGGAAACATTTGCAGGGAGGTCACATTAGGACGCGGCTTGTTTCATAAATGAAGAAATGGGACGGGAAGACGCGACTCGAAAAAATCCTCTGAGCCAACTAGCGAGTCTTGTCTTCTTTTTTTACCTTTCGGACTCGGAAAAAGTGATGAAATTTCCGCCATTTCGTAAAGGGGGACGAGGAAATCTCGACAAAAAAAAGAAGAAGAAGTTCACGGGAAGAGTAGGTATACTTAGTTGCAACGTGGTGTTAGTGGGAGGACGTGGCCGTAATGATCACGGTTGACACCCAGGATGTTCTGGCGTCGATGTGGAAAAGTTTGGAGAGTCGTTTCAAAGCCCTTCTTACGTACACTAATTGTATGTTTTGTGTCCAGCCATGTTCTACACGACGGAAATCGTCCTCGCCCTAGAATACCTGCACTCGCACTCGATAGTCTACAGAGATCTCAAACCTGAAAACCTCCTCCTCGACAGAGACGGCCACTTGAAAATGACTGATTTTGGATTCGCCAAGAAGCTTACGGACAGGTGCGATTTACGGTAGTTTGTACCTACCTAGAGTACACTTATGCCAGTGGTTAGAGGATTGAATGGGGGGATACTCGTGCAAAGTATAGGATACTTTATATCCCCAACCCACAGGGGTTAAAAAGATGCCAAGCATCGAAAGCATTGTTATCAAAGTTGTGCCAACCAATCGATTTTACCATTACACCCTAACTTTTACACGTCCCTTCTGCCCCCAAGTTGAGCCTCCACCGCATCCTCATCCATTCCTACTTGGCCGGGGAGCTCGTATAAATGACACTAGCGTTCTAGAGTCAATTCAAAATTGAAAATATTTTTGAAGGATCCATGGCGGTCAAATGAGGTGTCGTTTTCCGAGTAATATTGGATGCATAATTCATTTTTGGGGTCCAACATCCGTCCAAACATTGTACACATGTTTGCACAATTATACTCTTATCAAAGAAAAACTTGTGAAAAATGTGCAGCGTTTTAAATTGTGACTCATTTCATCGTTGGCTGTTTCATTTTCAGAACGTGGACGCTGTGCGGAACCCCAGAATATTTGGCTCCGGAGATAATTCAAAGCAAAGGACACAATAGAGCCGTCGATTGGTGGGCATTAGGTGAGACTGAAATTCTAGTTGGATAATTTAAAACAACTGTCCATGAAATCTGTCGACAACGTGTTTTTCGTTATCCTCAAACCACCTGAACCTCAGACGACTCTCGTTGCAGGCGTTCTAATATACGAAATGCTCGCCGGCTACCCGCCGTTTTTCGACAAAAACCCCTTCGGGATTTACGAGAAAATCCTCTCGGGGAAGATCGAGTGGTCGTCACACTTGGACCCCGTAGCCAAAGACTTGATCAAGAAACTTCTAGTCCACGATAGAACCAAAAGGCTTGGAAACATGAAGGTAAAACCCGTATACGCCCCCCCCCCCCACAAGAACTCCTCAGTTGATTGGTTGCCACGGTCGCAATTTCTTTTTGCAGAATGGAGCAGAAGACGTCAAAAGGCACAGGTGGTTTAAGTCTATCGACTGGGCGGATGTCATCACGAAGAAGTTGAAAGTAAGCGATTATAGTGAAATTTCACCTTCAAAATTTGTAGTTTGCCACATTTCAGACGGGCTTGAATATCGCCCTTAAATCTTCAAATCCCAACCCCACCTGTCCAGTCACCAGGAGCCTCAAATGGGGTGTGTAGGTGAGCCTCGAATGTTATGAAACGCGCGGTGTAGAAGTTTTCTCAACGGGTGTGTATGTTTTTGGGGGATGCTAAACACGAATCCGAAACCAACAAAATTTGTAGGACTCACCGTCACGACCACCAATGTTTGACCAAAGTCAATCATGTCTTGTAATATTTCAAGAAGAATTTCGAGAATTTTATTTATTTGCCAAGGCCTAGTTGACAGGGCAAACGTCAGAACATTAGTAATAAATGACAATTATAGTTCACATATAATAAACATGTCAAAGTCTAAAAAGCTAAACACATTCTGCTTACAGGGGATAGATTTATAAATTAGTTAGTATATATACTAACACATGCACTAGTATGGGGAAACTTTAACTAGCACTGAACACAACACAGTCAACAGGCTGCAACACCCCACTCGATCTTGTAAAAATCCTCCAAGGTGTATAATTCTGCTTTAAGAAGGTGGGCTTTGATCACCCTGGAGAACGCTTTATTGGGCAACATTCTTACATTATGGGGCAGCGCATTGCACAAACGAGTCCCCACTTGAAACGGATTGTTGCGCTGAGCCGTACTGAGGCGGGTAAATGGGACAACAAGGTTGCCTAGGGAGCGGGTCTTATGATGGTGCACCTCGGATACTACTGGGATGAGCGACAAATTGGCTTGGTTGAGGACAGCCAAGATGTAAGCACTAGGTATAGTAAGAATACCTAGGCGAGCGAAAGAACCCCTACAAGACTCATTACAAGGGAGATTGGCCAGAATTCTGATGGCGCGCTTTTGGAGCTTGAACACATTAAAATTTAATGTGTTCAATTCATTTAATGTCACGCTATAAATTTTATAGCGTGACTGGAGCTGCCCCAAGCAACGATACAGAAGTAGCTCTGCTAGCAAAACAAGCATGGTAAACTGAGCGCAAGACCTCATCAGAAACGGCACCTCTTCTGATCATGAAGATGGAAGACGATAACTTAGGGGACAGTGCTTCGATATGAGAAGACCACGAAAGACGGTTGTCAATTCTCAAGCCCAGGAAGTTGAGCGATTTGTCAAGACGTCGGTTGAGTCCCAATTCAAGAGTCTGGGTTTTGTTTTTGTTTAAAACCAAGCCGTTTGCAATACACCACCTCTCTATAGTATTGGATCTGTTTAATGAGTCTTGGTCAAGCACGAGATGATCCCCTTGCCAGGCTGGTTATATCATCGGCAAAAAGAAAAACGCTGCAAATTTTACACAAGGGTTTATTATTCTTTGATATACGTTACTTGTGCAGAAATTTAATTCTGTCAACGAAAAAATTAAAAAAAAATTTTTTTTTGGATTTTTATCTCAAAAAATTTTTTTTTTTGGATTTTTTGTTCAAAAAGTGTTTTTTTCAAAAATTCTGTATTTTTTACTCGAAAAATATTTAACATCCTGGGATCCTTCAAAAATCCCATTTTTAGCCCCATGAAAGCCCTAAAGATCGCCCCAGTGAAATCGGATCGTTCCGGGACCACAAAAAATGGATTCTACGTCCAAAAATACTTCGAAAACGACACCTAACTCGATCCCATAGCTAAAAGCCTTCAAAACACCCCTCCTGTAGCCCCATTATAGCCCCAGAGCGCCCCACGGGTTTGGGCGATCGGACTGAAAACCTTGCGGGCACAACTAGATGGTAAACCAAGTATTTTGCCAAAATTTCAGATTTTTAAAAAAATTTCTACTGCCCAAAACGGCCTGGACAGCGGACGGCGTACAGCGGACGACGGACGGCGGACGACGGACGGCGGACGGACATTTCGGATTTTGAATGTAGACCTCTTGAAACGGATAATGTCAAATTTTGAGGCCGATCGGAGTCGTCGACCCCCGTCGCGAAAACATAGGTGTATTATTCCAAGAATAATAAACCAAAATGGCTAGCGAGTCCAAGAATTGGCTTGGCAAGTCATTGATGTACAAAAGGAAGAGAATAGGACCAAGAATACTACCCTGCTTTACACCACACGGAATGACGACCTCCTCAGAGCAAGACCCATTGAAATACACGACCTGGGACCAGCCTTCTAGGAAACTTTTTAAAAGCACCATAGTGCTCCAGTTTATTTAGTATCAAATTACGAGGCACAAGGTCAAAGGCTTTCGAAAGTTCGAAGAGGTTGAGCAATGTGAGCTCCTTACTCTCTAGAGCGGAAAAGAGCTCGGAAATCGAAGAGACTGCTGCATGGAGGTGCTTCTACCCTTTCGGAAGCCAAACTGCTGAGGGTGGAGAACCGAGTGATCATTCAAATGACCACCCAATCTCCCAAGCATGGCCTGCCCATTACCTTCACAAAGATTGGGAGTTTGAAGCGTGACGAAAGCCATCATAATCATTAGAATTCCCTGTAGACAGTCAGGGGGTTGGGGGGGTGTTCGTTCTCAGTTGACAATTCACCTCTGAACTTTTGAAAGTTTATGTGAATCCTAACAGAGGCAGCCAAGAGCTACCTTGTAATCATTCCTGGACTTGAGGAAGCGGCCCGTGCCCTATTTGAGGGGACAAATCGGAAGGTGGTTCACTCACACCGATTCCTTGGAGGCCACAAGCCGGCTATACAGCTTTCATAAAGTCCCTGTCCCGGGAGTGGATGTTTACTCAACGAGTAACAGAGGGTTGCACCGGTGAATATGAAACCTTGAGGGACTGCATCCGTCGATCCTTTCTGCCATCTCTTCTGGGTGAAGAAACCGTAAATGACGAAGAGGCTGAAATAATGGAACTCCCGGTCAAGCTAGGTGGTCTAGCTTGGAGGATCCAGTGACCACCTCCATCTTGCCTGATACCCTGCGGACAGGAGTGACCCTTCAGATGGATCGACACGGAGAACGCGTGAGGAATGTACCGAGGGTGGAGAGATCCCTCAACAGCGCAGCTGCAGAAGCCAAGAGGGAGCGTCTCCTCCGAGTCAGCACATTACCCCTGGTTTCGGTATCCCATTTAACTACTATGAGGGGCGTTGAGATCCCCCGAAATGCGCGCAAACAAGCGCATTGGCCCCCACCTTTTTTATTTTAAATGGGAACCCCTACATTTTTTTGGAAAATTGGATTCCCTGGCCAATTTGACGTCCGATAAGCATACTGAGTGAAATTTCCGACGCGCGCAAATCCGCGCGACTCCTATCTTCGTTGTTTACGGTCTGACTGAGTCGGCGTTTCCTCTGTATTCTACCTGAAGATCCAAATTTTAATGCTTAATACCTATTATTAAAAGAGGCCCCCTCCCTGGCTGAGAAAGTGCCCCCCCCCCCCCACCAGTCAGAGTGCTAGTAAGGCCCTAATATACAATAATACAATAATCTATCTACCGCTGCAACACCATCGCTAATCCTGCTCAATTCTTCTTTTCCAGCCCCCGATCGTCCCCAAAGTCCGGTACGACGGCGACACGTCCAATTTCGACAGCTACCCGGAGTCCGACTTGAAGCTGAAGGACCTCGTGACTGACGACGTCGACGACGACGCCAACTCCCTCTTCGCGGATTTCTGACCCCCTTCGCTCTCAATCCGAAGACGTTTGCGGACCAGTTTTTTGTGAAAATCTCCCCCACCATGACAACCGATATTAGAAACCTACTCTATTCTTTTTGGATGCACGAACCTGCCATCGAATGGCTCTCTGGAGTCTCATAAAACTCACTTTACTCAACTTGGAACAACCTCATCATTACATCTATTTTCTGTATCTCCTCCATCGCAGCTAAAATATCACACCGGAGTTTTCTTTTTCCTCCCGCCATATTTTTACATTTACAATTTAGTTTCACACGTCGGACTGTGAATTTAAGTCTACTGCCTCGCGAAACATACGACAGTTTGTAAATAGCCGGTTTGTTACTGTAAATAACTGTACATAATGATTGTAACAATATGATACTTTTGGAATTTGACTGCAATACTTTGCTAGTAGGATCTTTTTCGCCAAAGCCGTCACTGTACATACGCCGAATTTATCTTTCAAATATAGTTGTTTGTACGTTTTTATCTATTTAACGTTTCTGCGAAGAAAACTTTTTTTTAAAGAGCAATGTTGGTTTTAAACTGTGTTGAATTAAAAGCGAATTAATTTTATCTCGTACGTTTTAATTGGACCTGTTTGTGGGGAGGATTGGAAGAGGCCCTATTATGAGCTAGAATGAATTGTGAATTAAGTACCTAATTGTATATATTTGTGAACAGCCCGAAGGCTGTACAAACTTCATACCGATGAAGTATAAGTAATTCATTAAAAAATTGAATTACCGTGATACAAAATTGAATTGAAACGTCATACAAAACAAGTATAAGTAATTCATTAAAAAAAATAGGTATGATATTAATATTGATTTAGGTTTAACAAAATTTTTACACAATGTTTGGACAGATATGGCGCTCCGAAAAATGGATTATGCGTCCCAAATAACTCGGAAAACGACACCTTACTTGACCTCCTCGGATTCTTCAACATCCCATTTGTAGCCCCATAGACCCCCACGGTGAAATTGGATCGTTCTGGGACCCCCAAAAATGAATTCAACATCCAAAAACACTTCGACCCCATAGCCGAGATCCTTCAAAAACCCCTCCCATAGCACCATTGTAGCCCCTTACCAAAATAACGGTCGAAAAACTTACTAGGTAGGTACTTTACTACTTATACAAAAATGTTAGGGGGAAAAAGTGTCTAAGTCAAGAAAACAGTAGTAACAATTTTTATAGGTATAATGATGACAAAAATGCTGTTTGGTAAAGTGACGAGGAAAATAAATGAAGAATCTTAGCTCAAATAGGCTGATACATACTAATAGGTAACATAATTACGAAATGATTCGGTTTTGGTACAATACCGGTCAGCACTTGACGTGAAACAAAATCTTCGACTTGGACAGGTATTACATAAAATAACTGAAATAGAGCTCGTATCATCTCTATATCATACCTAATAATAATACCCATCACCCACCCCTTAAGTAGTTCATTCCTTCTGAACACTTGAAACCCCACTTCAGAACCTGCGGAGAACAATAATTATTTTATTTTTTTTTATATTAGTATTCCTGGAACAATACACCTATGCAATCGCGACGCAAAATTTGATATTATCCGTTTCAAGACACATACTTACCTATGTAGATTCTGAAAACTGGCTACACGAGGTCTTCTTTGAAGGGTTTCGGCTATGGGGTCGAGTTAGATCTCATTTTCGAAGTATTTTTGGACGCAAAATCCATTTTTTGAGGTCAACAATGTGCAGAATTCATTTTTCAAAAATATTCTTTTATTGACACAGAATTAATTGGTAATTAATGATTGTTACTTGTGATATCAAGGAATAATAAACCCTTGTGTAAAATTTGCAGCGTTTTAGCTTCAGAGCTCGACGAGCTTGAGCGATCGGTGTGAACACCTTGCGTGTACAACTAGATAAGTAGTGAACTGAATGTTTTGTCGAAATTTCATAATTTAAAAACAATGCCCAAAATGAACCAGACCATTCACAGGTAACTTAGTAAGCTACAGTTGCTTAGAACCTGTTCCTTTTAAAATAAGTCTATGGAGATAGGTTTTCGCCGTATTGTGCTTCTCCTGAAGCCACCACCAAACCAACAAACATTTTGCAGTGGGTTCTTCGATTCATGCAGGAGCTGCAACCAGGAACCACACCTCTTAGAAATTAAAATGAAAATCTTTTTTAATTTGTGGGTACCAGGAGAGACCACGATGTTTACCTACTGGCTAATCAACGCAGTCTCACCTTGAACTTACACATGGCACATTGTTCACTGATATGTTACCGATGACTATTTGCCTTCTGGTGGTCGAGGTCTAATCCCTAATACAAGACTTATCACTGCGACTGTAGGTCCATCAACAAGCCGGGTCAGCGGCCTCCAGCTCTCCCCCCTCAGCCGCGTAGATACCTTAGCCACCTTCGCCACGGGTGCCCCACTCACAAAATGTAGAGAGGGAATAAAAATACTCACAGAAAAATTGTATTTACATACCTATATATATCATAATAATCCAGTAATGAGCACCTTCAACGACAATTTTCAAACATTCATTTACAACTTTCTTTTCAACTCCACGCAACTTTCAATTGCTGTATAAAGTTGGCCCTGTACTCTATCGCATTCGCAAATTTAATATGACGCAGCGAGCTACCCAAGTGGATGAGATTGTCAAACTCCGGATCACTTTTAATGGCCGTCGTTACTCCGAAAACTATCGCGACGTACTGATTGTTACAGGTTATTGGACCCCCCGAATCGCCCAAAGCGTCGGATTGATTGTATTTGGGGATCGGCACCAAACAAAACCACGTCATCATACGAGGATCCCAAAGGCCGTGTCTCGTTTGCTCGACGCATTTCCTGTAGGACGCCATCAACATCCAACCGTGCCGGAGCTTTTCGCTTCTACGTTGGGAGTCTTGATAACCGAATCCCACCACGAGGCAGGCGGGTCGACGTCTTTTGAAGTATTCCAAGTTCTTGTCTATTTCGACTGACGGATACAACGGAGCAAAATGTACGTTCGAACCGAATTCGTTGGGGTCCCACTTCACGTGTTCAACAACAAGCCACGCATAATCGTGAGTGTTCAGTTTCAAGGTACCTGGGGATCAAATGTTACGTTTCAACGCACTTTATTGGACGGATTACTGGTGTGTATGATCCAAGAGCCGATAAAAGCACATCTTGCACATCCCTTACACAACCATTCCTCCATCTTTGATGTCAGACCCAAGATTTGCTGAACACCCTCCTACAAGCACAAGTTGCCGTGGTGGCTTTGCTGAGCTCATGTTTGACGTGGTTTTGCCTTGTAAGCAAGAGTCTACCATCCCCCTGAGCTATTTCAACCGCATGATGGGTGGTACTTATGACGTATTTCGTCTTCAGGTGCAGCTGCCTTCGTAACCGCTCTAGTACTTATCTAATTTTGACAGTATTCTAGTGGAAAAGGGAAATCGTGAGAGTGCCTTGAAGC
Source organism: Pilophorus perplexus (assembly GCA_955831195.1). Taxonomy (NCBI): domain Eukaryota; kingdom Metazoa; phylum Arthropoda; class Insecta; order Hemiptera; family Miridae; genus Pilophorus; species Pilophorus perplexus. The sequence goes on from OY037011.1 coordinate 1,440,455, forward strand.
CTGCTGACAAGTGAGAAAGAACTGCGCCTCCGAGGGGGGCGATCCAACACCGCCTAAGTCCATCTAATTGCGAGTCAAACCATCCCAACTCTATCAACGATGCGTTATCGGGTTAATGTGGGGACTACCATCTCCGCCAGCTCAGTCACTCATGTCAACACCTCGACTGGGGTTAGCAAGAGAATAGGTATATGGAAAGGCTGCAAATTTTACACTAGGGTTTATTATTCTTTGATATAGGTTGCTTGCGCATAAATTTATTTCTGTGTCAATGGGAAAAATCTTAGAAAAAAAAAATGTTTTTTTTAACTTTTATTTTTCAAAAAAAAAAATATTTTTTTTTTACTTGAAAAATATTTGAACTTCTGGGATGCTTCAAAAATCCCATTTGTAGACCCCACGAAAGCCCTATAGATCGCAACAGTGAAATTGGATCGTTCCGGGACCCCCAAAAATAGATTCTACGTCCAAAAATACTTCGAAAACGACACCTAACTCGGTCCCATAGCCAAAAGCCTTCAAAAAACTCCTCCCACAGCCCTATTTTAGCCCCATGGGTTTGGGCGATCGGGCTGAAAAACCTTGCGGGCACAACTAGATGGTAAACCGAGTATTTTGCCAAAATTTCTGATTTTTTAATTTCCTACTGCCCAACACGGCCCGGACGGCGGACGGACATTTTGGATTTGGAATCTAGACCTCTTGAAACAGATAATGTCAAATTTTGAGGCCGATCGGAGTCGTCGACCCCCCTCGCGAAAACATAGGTGTATTATTCCAAGAATAATAAACCAAAAGGAGAGCGACAAAGGTGACTGGCTTCACAGGATCTGCAGGAGGAAATGCAGAAAGCCAGAGAGCCAGAAAATCTAGGGATCCAGAAATCCAGGAAAGATCAAGAGCTCCAGAAAATCCAGATATCCGGGAAAATATCCAGAGATTCAGGGTTCTGAGATAAGAAAGTTCAGAGATTTAAGAAATCCGGAAAAAGAGCTCCAGAAAATCCAGAAATCTCGAGATCTAGTGATAGAGGAATCCAGGAACTCCATGGTAGAAACATGTGTGAAGCTCCTTTCATTGGCGGAGTTGGACACATTCCTTTCATTGGCGGAGTTGGATGATCCCCCTCCATGGCCATAATTTCCTTACTTAATAGATGCGACACGGAGCGCAGGGATAGCACGAGCACCTGAATACAGAGTTGCAGTCATTGTGCTGACCCTGTTAGTTATAAGTAGGGCTCGGCAGGATATGACCGATAAAATATGGAAATATGACCAATAAAATCTGGAAATATGACCAATAAATGCCCGTAATATGACCGAAAAACCGAAAAATATGACGCAAAAACGTGCCCGGAAAAGTTAATAATATGCCCCCAAAAAATTGTGAGAGGGTCATGAAGGCAAGAAAAAATTGCATTGGGGCGCTCAACCAATTTTTTTATTGTTAAAAGTCATCTTAGAAAATTATCAAACACATTGACCACATATTTAGACACTAAAATATTTACATAGTTACAAGCAGTTTCATATTAACGTCTTATTTACATGTTTACAACATACCTACTAGTCAAAGGCTTGCACAACCAAGTGTTTTTCAATATTTTCGGTCTTGAAGCTGTGGCGCAAGTCACTCAGGAGAAGTTTCTAGCGGGAGAACGAACGCTCAACATCGACGGAAACCAATGGTAGAAATTTGAAGGAAGCAAGTTCATGGGGAGTGTAGGAGAGTTCCGTTTCTGGTAGGTAAGTCACCTCCTAACACCCTGGCTACGTTGACGACAGTAGGTACCCCAGCCTGGGTTACGACCAAGAACGAATTCGAGCTTGGTTTGAACAGCTTTCCCAATCTTCCCAGGCCCCAAGGAAGCCTCTTTCTGAAATTTTTGAACCTCACTCACCACTTCAACCAGCTCCTTCTCTGAGGCCTCAAGCATGAGAATCAACTGTGGGATCGACGCCATAATATGCACATATTATGTGCTTTACTGAAGGCCAGCGTCGCTACAGTGTCCCTGCCCGCCATGCTTTTCTTTGCCTTAGTTATGTATTGGCTGTCATTCTCGTCGAACGAATCCAGTACTGATTTGACAGCCTATAAGTGTTCAGCATAGTAGAGCGCTGCAGAAATCCAGGTTCCCCATCGATTCAGGATTGGCTCAGGGAGCAGCGGCAGTACGGGATGAGCCAATTTAAAGGCGCGCACTCGGCTAGGTGCCTTCACGAAAATTTTTTCCCCTGCAGAAATGAGTTTGTTGACGCTGAGAGAGAATGCTAGTTGAGAGAATTTATAGTGTTGATGTCAAAAATCTTTAAATGTGCAGAAATATTGAAATAAATAGGAAAATATGCTGCCTGGTAGCGAAATGGCCCAAATATGCTCGTATCCAACAAAACCGCAAAATATGCAATTATATGCCCGAAAAACTCGAATTTGGATCATCCGATTTGCACAAATTTGGTATTTAGGCTATTTATTTTTTGCACAAATATTATTTAGGCTTCTTATAGGTTGGGCATATCGGGAACGAAATATGCAAATATGCCATTTGCCGAGCCCTAGTTATAAAGAACGCGTGTTCCGTAGTTATGCCGGATAGAAAACTTTTACTCATTATCGATCCAGGTTTCGAAATGTATTGAGCGGGTTCAGCGAACTTCGTAAATGAACCCGTTTTTTTTAAAAGGGGCTATGTGACGTTTTCAAAAACTCCGGGAAAATGCAAAAAACTGTCTAATTCTATCATTGCTGTCAAAATCTCCAATTATAGTTTGTATTCCTATACAGCTAGCTTTTACACATTTTTACACAAATTTTCAGATTTTTTTTTGAGTGGGGAAGTGTATCAAATTGCAATTTGAAAATCGGTTACATAGCCCCTTTAAAAATAAATCAATTTTTCAGGATTGAAATAATTCCCACAAACAGCTTTATTTATCGAATGAATGTATTTCGATTAATAAACTCCTTTTCCGATACTTATGAAAGGTATACCTAATGATAAGAACTTTTTGTTAATGGAAAATCGGGAAAAATGAAAAACTTCCTAAACCGATTTCCTGTACAAGCCTTTCATCAGTCGCTCATGAGCGTTAAATGAATTTAACAACAAGGTAAAATCCTTCAAACCCTCACCCCCTCCACCCCTTAATCCCTCTAAAAGCCTCGGACAGGTCTGGGACCCCCCAAATCGATTCTACTCCCGAAAACGACACCTCACTCGAGCTCCTGGCCCAAACCTGTCAAAACCCGCACCAGTTGTAGCTCAATAAAAGCCTTACCCGACATCCAAGGGTGGTCGGACTGGTCTAGAATCCCTCTGAACCGTTTATACCCAAAAAATGCTGCAAAAACGACATCTTACTCGACCCCCTGGGAAATCCATCAAAGTTACTACTGAAGTTGCTTCAGCTGTTGATTCCTGGGTTGCCTCATCCAGACTCACTTTTAAGAGTCTTTCAATTTTATTAAATAAATTTCAGGCTAAATTTTAGCGTCTCCACAACCCTGAAACTCCACGGTGATGACATAGAGAGGCAGCAAGTTGTCATTTGAAAGGGGTTATGTGGCGCACATAGCCCCTTTCAAAGGACGTCGGAAATTTCAACCCGGGTTTTCTCTAGGAAGGGTCAATGTTACGAGACTCCTTTCAATGGCAATCGATGTAACCATGTATGAAGACTCAGAAAATGATAAAAAGTGAAAATGGCCAAAAACGTCACATAGCCCCTTTCAAAACAAGCCATCAATTGAATTGAATAGATGAGCGCAACCTTTTTGTTATTACGATATATCTAATGAGCGAGAGAAACTAAGAAACAGTAGGTATCTAGCGACGAAACTATTCCACACAACACATCATCCACGTGATGCTCATTACGTAATAAAACCTTATGCCGATCAGAGGTAACGAACGGCTCAGGCTGCAAAAATCGTTTTGGAGTCGTTGGAATCAGCCTGAAAAGCTCATTCCATAGACCCTTGTACCAACGAAATCGGACAAAAACTTCCGTCCCCCTTTTGAGGCCTCCTTAGTTACACATCAGAGATAAACAAATTTCGTCGTGAAGGACCTCCCGAAAACCGATGAAGGGGATGAGGGAGGGAAAATCAAGGTAGCCTATAACCACCCCCGGAACTCGCTGATGACAATGAGACCACCCTCATGAAAATCTGTTGAGCCGCTCGGGCGTGATGCTCTGTACACAAAAAAAAAAAAAAAAAAAAAAAAAAAACACAAAAAAACATACATGTCGAAGAGGTGAGCGCACCTTTCCATTTTTTGGAAAAAGGTTGCGCTAAAAAGCGGGAATATTTAATATTCTCTTACCTTTTGGAAGCCTGGCGCAGTTCTCGTGGATAACAAATTTTTTAGTGACGAAGCCCGGAACGTTCACCATGGACTTAGTTCCTCCAAACTCGTCGTTCACTCCGACGTACACCCGCAAGATGTTTTCCCAATGGCGGACCACGTGGGCTGGCAGAAGTTTTCCGAAACGATCCGGCGGTCGTTTGTACGTTACGCAATGGCAGGCCGTCTGCACGATTTCGGACGTAATCAGAGCCCCACCGCAATTCAAGGTGCCGAAATTGCGGGATATTTTGAACAAAATGAAGTCCAAAGTAGCGACACCATGAAGTGTACCAATCGCTGCGAAGTAACTGACTGCGTCGTAACCTGTTGTGCGGCCTACGATCAATTCGCCGTTGATGACTTTTGCGACGCGTCTGTTTGCTGATACAAAATACACAGATAGCAGGAAATGAAAGCGTAACAAATACATGCTTCTGTGAATGTTTTGAGTATTTCAATGGCTACGGCTCAAATTTCCATGGGAACGAAACCCAGTGTCGTGTTGGCGGGAGATCTGATGGTAGGATATAGGGGCTTTCAATGTCTTCCCTCCTAGACAGCTCAACGACTGTAACGATCCCAATGAACCTCCAATCCCTGGATGCCGGGTGAAGTAATCATACATAACTTTTTCAGTGGTTTTCCTCTGAGGGAGAATAACAATTATTGTTAACGACTCCTACATATATAGCAACGTCATCGGGTCTTCCCTCTCTCCCCCTCTTCGCTGCCAACGCTCCATTTTCGACGTCTCCGTGCTGATGCAGCACACAATACCCTTCGCTCAACCTAACCGGGAGATAGACGTGTTAACATGTCCTCGCGCTGCCAGTTTCCGTCTTGTATACCTGGCTTGGGGGCTTCACCCGCCCGGAGTCCGCCTTGGACCTGGTGGTAATCCTGGGCTGCGCCTTAGGCTTGGACGGAATCCTGACGCCCTGGGGGGCTGGATGAGCAACAGCCTTGCCTTCGTCTCGGGGTTACCGTCTGTCCTCGGGATCTGGTGGCCAGAGGCGACTGGGTTAAGATGAGTTACTAGTCAGAGGTGTGCCGTTGGGCTGACAACGTCATTGACACATTGTGTTGTTGATGCAGGAGGCAGCTCCTTCTTGAGACTCTTCTGCCTGAAGAGAGAGGGTTACCCGGGGAGTCCTCTGGAAAGTTGACAAGTTCGAAAAACCAAGATTTTGGATGTTACATTAGGGTACCCTAAGTAAGATCTTACTGGAAAGTTGAAAAGTTCGAAAAACCAAGATTTTGGATGTTACATTAGGGTCTTACTGTAATTGTCAAAATAACAGTAGCAATATTTAATGATTGAAATACAGTAAGCTCAATTTCTTATTAGCTACTCCTCCTTCAACTACCCTGGATGGTCTCATTGCCAGGAGACTTGAGTGGGCCATAACTAACCTGATAGGAGTTTGAATCCCAACTCATGCTGTCCACATGCTCTATCCAATCATTCATTCCTTGCATACAAACGTTTCATTCCCTATTAAGCAGGAACTTCAGCGTTGGGTCTCATGCTTTGGGAACGGATGCAAGGAGGGATAAGCAGGAGGGTTTGTTAGACAGTTACTAAGCATGCTATTCCTCACACGACTATTTACCAGGTTTGAACATTTTATACAAAGCAGCAACTTTCGGGAAACTGGAACAAAGTTATAGACGTTTATTACGAATCAGCACTCCTCTTGCCAATGAAGTTCAGAATAAGGTGTATGAAATGACCCCTGGTCTCCATCGAATTTTGAAATGTCGCATAATGCAACGAAGCCCCCCAAAAGAACTGAAGGGCCGTTGTCCCACCACACGAGTGATTGGGCTACCGCGAAGTACTGATTATTACAGGTTATGGGGCTTCCCGAATCGCCAGGGCCCACTTGTTGATTGTATTTGGCAGTCGGCTCGAAACAATCCCACGTTACGAGAGACAGCGGCAACCCCTGGCCTGTTTGTTTGGAGCATTTCGAAACGGGAGACATCGCCAACCAACCGTGTCGGAGCTTGTCGCTTTTGACGTTGACACCCATCTTACCGAATCCCATAACCAGGCACATAGACTGACGTTTCGAGAAGTAGTGCCAATAGGGCTAGTGCTCGGGGACAATACAAATAGTGGTAATAACAGCAACATGTCAACAAACAGTTTGTAAACAAAAGAGGTGGCCGGCAAAACAAAGCGCAAGATGGCGGAACCTTCTGTGTTTATCAAAGGCAAAACCTGCACTCAGGAACTCAGTTCCCGTTTCACGTGATAAATTCGTGTAGTATTTCCTTATTCGTTTGGTTATTTCGGCCGTATAGACATCAGGAATGGTTAAAAAGAAAATTCGGGTACTGTCCAGTGTAGTTTGTGTATTCGTGTTATTCTCCTATGCTCCAGGAGCAGCCATCAGTGAGCTGTAAGTGTTGTTATTGCTTGAAATGTATTTAGTTATTGGGTTATGTACTGAAATGTGTTAGATCTGCCGAACGTGGTGAGCTACGAGAAAATGCCTAAGTCAGCTTACAAGTCCCCATCCGAAAAGATGCATTTTAGATTGATGATTATTTCTGTGTCAAAAACACCAGGGCCGTGGGCCCTGATCAATCAGCCCGGATTTTCCGTGATAGCACCAACCGTTTTGGTTTCTTATTCTTGGAATAGTACACTATTGAAACGGGTAATGTCAAATTTTGAAGCCGATCGGAGTCGTCGACCTCCGTCGCGAAAACATAGGTCTATGTTTTCGCGACGGAGGTCGACGACTCCGATCGGCTTCAAAATTTGACATTACCCGTTTCAATAGGTCTACATTCCAAATCCGAAATGTCCGTCCGCCGTAATAAGCCGTATAAGCCGTCCGGGCCGTTTTGGGCAGCAGGATTTGTTTTAAATCTGAAATTTTGACAAAATGCTCGGTTTACCATCTGGTTGTGCCCGCAAGGTTTTCAGTCCGATCGCCCAAACCCGTGGGGCGCTATGGGGCTATGGGAGGGGGTTTTGGAAGGCTTTTAGCTATGGGATCTAGTTAGGTGTCGTTTTCAAAGTATTTTATCACAGCATTAGACGGCATTAAATGTGGGACAATTTAAGCCCAACCGGAGCTATGTACGTCAATTAGTTTCAGAGTTACGGCACGTTGAAAATAGGTCATTTTTTCCAAAATGTGAACATTTTAGTTGATGACCTGAAGACAGCGGAAGCACGTTTTTCAGAACGTTTTCGGCTGTATCTCAAGAACTATTGGTCCGATTCCAAATTTCTTTTTTCTCGTGAAAGCTAAATAAATTTCCCGTCGCAGCTATTCTGTGTGAAATTTTGATTTGAGCGTCGATAAGGGAGGGGCAGGCGCGGTAAACAAGTGGCGAATTTCGAACAAACCGTGTTTCTTTGCACATTTTAGCCTATAACGCGGGAACGGTTGGTCCGATCTTACTTTTCTTCTTTTAAGGTGAAAGCTGATTAAATTTTAAAAAGCGTGGGTGCAATGAAATTTCGGTCGGAGAAATAGTCTTGGAGGGAGAGAAGAGAAAAGAACACCGTACGCTATTCAAAATAACGGTCTTCTGCCGCTCGGATCGAAATTTCTAGCAACCTAACCTGGTCCCGTGAAACATTCCGATTTGTTGTCACTCGTGCACCAGCCCAATTGTTGATTAGATCGTCGGACGTGTACAATGGAGCAAAATGTACGTTTAAACCGTGTTCGTTGGGGTTCCAGTTCATTTTTTCTATGGCGATCCACGCGAAGTCGTGAGTGTTCACTCCAATGACACCTTCAAATCATAAATTTCAAAATTAAGCTTTGGCAAGCCCAAATGAGAGGAATTTCAACTTAGTACTGTGGGAAATCAGGGAACGCTTCAACACGCGCAGGAAAGCAAAACCCGACCCAGGATATCCTTGTGAATTCCGTTGGAGGGATCTTTGACTTCAGGAAGTTGAAAGCGGTGCAGAGGATGACCCTCATAAGACACAATCCTACAGGACAGTCTACGGAGCAGCAGTGCGGGTTCTAGCTTGTGTTCACTCTGTTGAGCTGGAGGCAGCCCGCCGCTTTGTAGCCTGTATGACTCACGAGGGCAGGGCGTGATTGTTGCCTGGTGGCAGGAGGAGTGGGCCGCTGGGGTCATGCCACAGGCTGGTCATAAGACCTCTCAGTTTCTGAGCTGGCAGGGAGACTCCCCAGCGATTCGTCACCTGCCAACGATCTGGTGATCCAGAGGGCTCAGCAAAGTACGTGCTTCAGAGCTGCTAGGCATTTGGTGTGAAAGAGTGTAGCAGGTATGTCATCAGCCCTTCCAGACAGGGCGCTAGCTGCTTTTACAGTGGCTGCTTCAAAGGCCCCGGCCAAATTACCCTGGGAGGAGGGGGGGGGGGGGGGGTCAACTGGCCTGGCAACAGCTACTGATTGTGTCCCCACAAGCCTCAGAGCTTCTCCCCATAACAAAGGGCGGTTGAGCGTTTGCACGGAAAGCCTTCCGTCCGCTCTTCATGGGTGGTAGGAGGTGGAGCCAGGCTGTAGTTGGTCCACCTTGTGGCAGTCCCTGATCCAACCAGGGGCCTACTGAAAACCCTCTAGGTAAATACCGACACCGGTGTATTCTGTATACCTAAGTGATACCCTTCCAGCGGAGCTGTGAGCGGAAGCAGCGCAGCCAGTTGGCCCTGATAATTATTAATGGACCAGTCAGATGCCTGGGATTGCAAGTCATGCAAATGTACGCCACAAACCCCACCAACGAAAAAATATACCTCTGGGAAGTCTGCCACAATTCTCGTGTACGACGAATTTTTTAGTGACGTATCCCGGGACGTTCGCCATGGACCAAGTCCCTCCAAACTCCTGGTTCACTCCGACATACACCCGCCAGATGGATTCCCATTCGTGCATCACTTGAGCAGGTAATATCATTCCTCTAGGATCCGGCGGTCGATTGTACGTTACGCAATGGCAGGCCGTCTGCACGATTTCGGACGTAATCAGAGCCCCGCCGCACCTTAACGTGCCGAAATTGCTGGATATTTTGAACAAAACAGCATCCAAAGTAGCGACACCATGAAGAGTAGCAAGCTCAGCGAAGTAACTGACTGCGTCGTAACCTGTTGTGCGGCCTACAATCAATTCGCCGTTGACGACTCTTGCGGAGCGCCTGTTTGCCGATACAAAATACACAGATAGCAGGACATGAACACTCAACAAGTACATGCTCTTGTGTAGAGTATGTAACATTGCTACGGCTCAAATTTCCATGGTCACCTTCATGGGGATGAAAAGCAAAGTGTGTGGTGTGTATGTTGGGCGGAGATCTGAAGGCGCAAAACTGCTGCTGCTTGTTTGTGTAGGGTCTGGGTTGGTTTTCCCAGGGTGAGCTTGGAGTTGGATTATCCGGATAATATCCGGATAATCCATATCATGGGTCTGCCACGCCAGATGTGATGTGATAGAGGACTCTTCGTGTTTGTCTGGTTTGAGTGAACAGTCGACGTTGTCCGGATAGGAATCGTTCATGCTCACTGCTGAATGTGAAGAGCCTATCTCCTTGGTGGTTCAGCGTACTTTACTGGAACCGTCCAAATAGAGTTCACCTTCAGCCACTAAAATGACGAAAGCACAAGGAATTTCAGATAGGTAAACGTTAACTTTTTTTTTTTTTTTTTTTTTTTTTTTGACTCCTCAAATCCTCAAGAGATTGGGTTTGCGATTCCACCGGAGGCAACTTGTTAGCTGTGGGCCTTATGCCATTTATGATTCCGGAAAGAACCCTTCAGCCTGGTTCCTGTCTACCTTTGTCACGCTTCCCAAGAAGCCGAATGTTGCTGTAAGCCGGGATCATCGACCCATTTCGATAATGAACCTACTGAAGATATTCTTGCGTATATGTAGTACCTACTGCACTGTCGTTTGTATCAGAGACATGGAGGCCACTGCAGTGAGAACCAATTCGGGTTCAGATCTTGTTTTGGTACTCGTCAAACAGTCTCCAGGTCCTCATGCAAAACAGTCTGGACTACCGTAAAGATGTTTGTCTCTCAAATGGATCGGCGTTGAAGAGAAGGGCACCCGAATTATTGAGGCCTGCCCTCTGGTTCCAATACAAATTGGAACCAGAGGGCAGCCGTGAAGTTCCCAGATGATTTGATGACGGATGAATTCGACATTCAGAGAGGGGTCCGTCAGGGCTGCATCCTATCTCCGTTGCTGTTCAATATTTACGTGGAGCAAGCGTTTGCTTCCCTCCCTGAAGTGGAGCTTGGCATCAAGGTAAATGGTGTATTTGTCAACACCATCCGGTATGCAGATGACACCATCTTTATAGCTGACTCTCAAAATAGCCTGCAGCAGCTCGTCTACATAATGGCTGAGGAGAGGCTGTTGATTGGCCTAAGGGTCAACATCTCAAAGACCAAATGGATGATAGTTGTGTGTGGCGACGACTTCCGTGCAGGGCAGATCAAAGTTGGGGACGTCTCACTGAGACGCGTTCAGAACTTCAGGTACCTCAGAATAACTTCAACGAGAAATGGAATCCGAAGTCGAAATTCGCGCCAAGATTGAGCAGGCCAGAGCGGCGTTTATCCGGATGAAATCATTCTTGTGTGATAAGCATCTTAACTTTAGCATTCGCTATCGTACGCTTCGGTGATACATTTGGTCGGTCCTAAGCTGCGGCGTTGATACGAGGACAATGAAGATTGCCTCTGAGAATCACCAGAAGGCTTTTGAGATGTGGTGCCTCCGAAGGATGTTTCGGATCTCGTGAGTCCAGAGGGTACGACTGAGGTTCTGCGCCAAGCAGGCCTTGAGGATCGTCAACTCGTCAAGGACGTGAAAAGGCGAAAGAGAGGAAACCTCAGCCACGTGTTCGTTACGCTTTCCAGCGGTTGGTTCTGGAAGGTAAGGCCGAGGGAAGATGTGGTATTGGCCGCAAACAACTCGAGTGGCTTCGGGACATCCGGAGATGGACGGGAATCCACGACTTCGCCACTCTGGACTGATTGATTGAGAGGACACTGCAGGCTGTGTAGGGGAAGAAGGATTGGTCGCCAATGAATGGCTCACGGCTACAGCACCCACAGAAAAAGAGCATCCACCTATCTATCAGCTATCAGATAGCTGATAGATAGGTGATAGATAGACAGTCTAATGATTGGCCAATCGTCCCAGTCCCAGAAAGCCTACAGCAGAGCTGTGGGCTGTAACAGCTCCAGTTCATGACGATTTCCGTTTTTTTTTTTTTTTTTTTTTTTTTTTGCCAAAGAAAAGACACGAAAATATCAAAAACTGCAGTTTATTTACAGTCATCACAAATAAATGATTTATGGCTTTGTTGTTCACCGCACTTCACAGAAGTTAACCAATATTTTTTCAGTTGTACCAACCAAATCGTCATTGAAGCGGTTCCCCTCACAGTATCGATTGACGTCTTTTGTAGATCCTGCCAGCTCTTCAGGTTCTGAGCTCTTCACGAGTTTTGCCGATGTCTTTGGACACTTTCATGTTCGTCGAGTCTTCGAGCTCTTTGGGTTTGTAGTAATGAGGAGCAACTTCCAGGAGCCACTTGCTTTCAATTTCGCTCGTCTGCAACGAACAGAAATGTTGATGAAAAAAACAAAAAACGCTGCAAATTTTACAAAAAGGTTTATTATTCTTGGATATAGGTTAATTGTGCAAAAGTTAACTCTGTGTCAATAATAATTTTTTTTTTTAATAAATAAATAAAATAATAAATTAATAAAAAATTATAATAAATAAAAATAAAAATTTTTAAAATTACTGCCTAAAACGGCTCGGACGACGGACGGACATTTTGTTTTTGGAATCTTGATATCATGAAACGTACAGGGAGGACAACTTCTAACCAATGAGCAATTCCCGTTATTTCAGGATGACGGGAATTGAGGAATACCTACTGAATGTCAAATTTTGAGACCGATCTACTTGTAATGAAACAATTACCTAGGTACTGTCAAATTTTGAGACTGATAAGAATTTTCGACCTCCGACACGAATACATAGGTAATCAGTATTTACATATCATGTGAATTATCCAAGAATAATGAACCAAAAGGCCAAACGAGGCTTCGAGCGGTCAAAATCCCACCGATACCTGTCTCATGTACTCCTTAGTGGTGAAGACGAGCTCGTGGTAAATGAGCCACCGTGGAAGTTCCTCGAACAAGCAAGAATTGGGGTGAATCATCACAGCCTGGTTGTGTTTCACCTGAAAGCAACAAACGAGTTGAATTCGTGCACGATACCGTCAAAGGACCATCAAAACATACTCGCATTACCGTCTTGTAAGATCCTCCTTTGGACAGTCTGGCTACATGGTAGAAATACCCCGCTGTTATGGCCTTCCGAATGGCAACGCTGTCCAGCGGGTTTGACGTCAATTCCATTTCGACTCGCTCCATCAGGCCGACCAGCTGCTCGCGCACGTCTCTCGCTCTTTTCATTGACCTACAACTCCACCAGTCATCAGTTTTTTTTCTTTTTTTTTTTTTTTTCCAAAATCACGACAAACTCACCTGTATTGTATGTAGTTCTCGTAGCACCACTGGGTCGAGTAGTCAGTGTCGGCCCACTGCTTATAAACGTTGCACAGGACCAGGTGATCACCGCCAGGGACGAAGAAGTTCTTCCTAGCCGTATCAGCGTGCACCAGCTTGTCTTTCGGTCGGTAGAAAATGGCTCCGTTCACCGACAACATGGCCGCTATGCTCACAATTTCCTCGCTGCATTTGTACCTGTCGACAGATGGAAAATTCCCAATCATCAGCTGGAATGTCGATGGCCTCACATGATAACCTCGTATCTACAGTCAGCCTAAATTCCACGCCCAAAGTTACTGTGAAAACTCCGCTTCAATAGACCTACAGAAATCCTTCAAAAGCAATGTATGTAGCCCCATAGAAGTGGGGCCCCACGTCCAAACTTAACACTCAACGCGATGGCCCAAGACCTTTCAAAACCCCTCCTGCGGCCCTTTTTTTGGGGTTATATTTTTTGGAATAATACACCTATGTAATTGCTACGGAGGTAGACAATTCTGATTGATAACAAAATTTGACATTATACGCAGGGTTACCTACCATCTCCTTTTTTGTGAAAGCAGGACAATCCAAGTGAAAATTTAGGACATTGTAGGACAAATTTTGGTAAAAAGCAGGACGCCAAAGGAGGACATTGTCATACACAGTAGCTACATTGTTGTGGTGATTAGAATGCACAATACCTACTGGTATGAGAATGTCCTCTTAATCTAAAAAATTTATAAAATTTCAAGATTAATAGCGTTTGATTAGTGATGGGTACGTATTCTGATTCAACCCATCGTTCCACGTTTTCACCACTAATTGATTACGAATGATCAAGTAACAATTCCACTTATGGGTCATTCCAACAAAATCGTAAATTTCTGCGTCTTTAGTTTTCAAATGTTGAACCCTCTCGTAGACACTTGGAAAAATTTACACGCCATCCTTGTAAAATTATAATGAAATTAGACCATCAGTCAATCGCAATCAATGGATTATGAGTCCAAAATTAATCGGAATTTTCCGTCGTTTTAACGACTTCCTGGCATCCTTCAGAAGCCCCGTAGATCCTCACGGTGAAATCCGATCGTTCCGGGACCCCCAAAAAATTTTTAGAATCCATTTAATGGATTCTACGTCCAAAAATACCTCGAAAACGACACCCTACTCGATATCATACGCCAAAGCCAGCAATAGTCCCTTTTTAGCCCCTCGGGGTTGTGCGATCAGGCTGAGAACCATGCGGGCACAACTAGATGGTGGACCGAGTATCTTGCAGAGTTTAACAAAAATTCCTACTGCACAAAACGGCTCGAACAGCGCACAGACATTTCGATTTAGGGATCTACACGTCTTGAAACGTATAGGTAATGACGAATTTTTAGGCCATGTGTAGGGGAAGGATTACTCATCACCTTCTATGTGGGGATAACGACGGGGATCTATCAGTATGCGCCCCACAGTCGCGTTTCTGTGTTAGCATGCGCCCCACAGCCTATTGTGGAGTTTTCTCATAGCCATCCGACGAAGTAAGTGGCGAAGAGATTGAAAACATGAGAAATCATGGCCGACGAGCCATTGAATGATCGTGGCAGGACGCGAAAATAAAGATTTTGAAAAAAATGAGAGGGACAACTCGAGATCTTCCGCCCTTTAAGGACGTTTATCGACCCAAACACCGTGCAAAGACTTCACGAAGTCGCAGCTGGGGGGCATTCGAAAGGCTTCGAAGCACCTTCATGACATGAAGGATTGTGGATTTCTTGCAAGTACCTCCCCTATGTTGTGGCGGCAAGGGACCCGTGGAAATCCGTTCAGCCGTTTAGGGGCCTATAAGACACGACAGACAGACACACACTGTAACGAAGTCGGCGGGTCCAGCATCTCTGATGCTCTGGGCGAGATTTTTCCTGCCCGCCCTTCTCCCTCAGTTACCAATGGGCGGGGGGTACACTCAACCAGCTGCCTTCACTCCTAGTCTTCGCCTTGTGCGGATCGTTTACAGCCTTTTCTGCTGTGTCGCCATTTTTTCCCGGCGGAAATTATCGTGATTTTTTTTTTTTTGTCATTCAACTCCCTGGATTTGGAGGATCCCGCCGTGGAAAGGCACCCTATTTTCACCGCCTGCATCCTGTCAACAGACTTCGAGGTAACTAAACCCTTCCTCTCGTCGCTTCACCTCTAATTACGATGCCAGGAAAATTGCCTTCCTGGGAGCTGTTTTACGTCCAGAATCTCATGGACCCCTTTACTTGTTTTGCAGCCTCCCGAAGTGCATTTTCTACGTTATTGGAGGCAACACCCTCGGGAACACCACGTGAACCTTTTGTCGGTCGTCGTCCTGGACCCCGGGATTCCCTCAGGAGACGCGCCCTACTCGACCGTCGGACCGTCGTGACTACCAGGTGCGATCGTTCCGATAATTATCCCGAACTCGTCGTGGACATTCCCTCTCCCCTCCACCGGATTTGACCATATATTTAAATTATTAAATTTACCGACCGTGATTCAACTCCAACTCAAGAATTTATTCTTTTATTTATTACAAAGTGGAATTTATTCTTTTATTTATTTTATGTAAGGGTGGCCACTCGTAGGTTTGATATAACTCAAATCGGGAAACCCGTACAAATTAAGGTGAAGTACCTACCTTCATTTAATTTTATTTATTTTTTTCTGGAAAGAAATCCAGCCGATTTTAAACTGGCTCTAAAATTTATTTGCCCTTTATTTAAGGCCCCACTCCATCTCCCTCTTCAGACTAGCGGAAAAATAATTATTGTAGCCCTAACAGAATAATATTTCTATATTACGCCGAACTACTTTGTGAGGCTAGAATGTGGAGTCCCTCATCTGGCGTGGAGCATTTTGAAGCTCTCATTGTCGTATCTCAGGAAGCTGCTGGGCATGCCGGATGAGAGGTATCCGCGGATCTGCCTGTCGTCCGTCCTTGTTCGATTTCTGGAGGGACCCAGGGATCCAAAGTACAATTGGCTCACGCAACTGCACGATTTGTGCAAGTTTTGTATTGGCGAGGATATTGATATTCCAATGAGAACACCAAGGATCTTGCAACCTTCATCCCTTCAATACTGAGTAGGGCCAAGGCTCACCTTCATTTGCGGGACCTCGAGGCTTTGTCCACGTCATCCTTCAGCGAGCACTTGAGGTTCATCCATGTGGCCTCGCTTGGTTGTCAGGACTATCTTCGGCTCGATGGGGTCCCCATGTATATGAAGTGCCTCTTCGCGCAAATTCGTATGCTGGGGAAATATTCACCGTCTATTCGTCTTAAGTTTGGCAGAATCGACCTCACCCCTGATGAAGTATGCACATGGTGTAATGAGGGAGTGATTTTCGATCTGGCCCATTTGTTCTTCTGGTGCCCTTTTTTCAAAGGTGTTCGTGCGGGATGGCTTCCAGAGTTTGCGGCTCCGGGGGTGGGAATTCAGACTCTGCGTTTCCCCAATTCGGTGGCCGTTAAGAGGATTTTCTGTTTCATGTCCGATGCCGTGCGCCTTATTGGCCTCAACGTCTGACGATCTTAAGAAGTCAACTACAGATTTCATCTACCCCCAATCTCCAAATTATTCATCCTAGGTTCATCAACTGATGTAACTTTTAGTTTTTTAATTTTCACACGTCCAAGCCTTATTACTCGTTCCCTCTTCGTTATTACAGTCTGCTTTCTCAGGTTTTTCAAATTTCGAGCTTTTAAAATTTTTCAAATCTCAGGTTTTTCAAATTTCACACGTCTACGCCTAATTATTCTCTCCCTCTTCATTATTACGTAGTCTGTTTTCTCCTAGTGCATTAGTAGGTAGGTACTACTGAGATGTAATTCCATTATTTTTCTTCTCTTCATCTACTGCTCAAGAATCTGGCTGTATACGTAACTGTTCACTTTCTTGTTCAGTCCTCTTCGGCTTTCTTTTTGTAATCATATTTTCTCTTATTATATTAATTAATATCCTACATATTATGTAAAACTGAGGTGAGATTTCATTTTCCGCTTCTCTTTTTGTTTATCAACTGCTACTCTGTATACAAACAATTGTTTAAATAGGTACACGATCTATCTATCTATCTATCTATTGAATATTTCTATATTATCGTAATTTCCCTAGTAATTATAGCCTAACTGTTAGGCTATAATTAAGGATTGTGGATTTCTTGCAAGTACCTCCCCTATGTTGTGGCGGCAAGGGACCCGTGGAAATCCGTTCAGCCGTTTAGGGGGACGACAGACAGACACACACACACAGACAGAAACCCGATTTTATAGAAGTATAGATAGATAGACAGATAGATGTGGGGCGCATACTACCACAGAAACTGAAGTGCCGAGAGGATTGTGGGGCGCCGAAGGGATAGCATCGGTACTAATAGAGCACCATAACGACTTCAAGGCCTTCTAACAGCTTTTGGTTTATTATTCTTGGAATAATACATCTATGTAATCTCAACGGAGGTCGACGACTCCGATCAGCCTCCAAATTTGACATTATCCGTTTCAAGAGGACTAGATTCCAAAACCGAAATGTCCGTCCGCCGTCCGAGCCGTTTTGGGCAGTAGGAAATTTTTTTTAAAGTGAAACTTATTACATCGTCCCAATTTGTTTGGTCGCTGTGTCGTTTCTTGTAACGTCACGCTACCGTTGTTTTTTAATCTGAAATTTGGACAAAATACGTGGTTTAACATCTAGCAGTGCCCGCAAGGTTTTCAGTCCGATCGCCCAAACCCGTGGGGCTAAAAAGAAGCTACGGGGGGAGGGCAACGTTGAAACCCGCGGTAAGTGAACAGGATCATCTAGCAACACTGAACCGCCAACACTGGTCCCTCAAGACAATAAAACGCCAATCTTATCGCACTGTTCCGATAAGAATGTAAACACGCTGCTTACAATAAGCCCTCTGAAAGACGAAGGGCCCTTTTCTTTTCACATCTTTCGGAATGTGAATTCATTCGACAAAACCTAATTATTCGTTTGTCGGTATAAATGAGAGATTAAACTCCCAGTGAGGATAAAGCGGTAGTGAGGTACGTCAGGAAAACGTGTTTTCCGCCATGCGACTTGCAAAACGACGCATCAGCACAACGTTGTGTTCGAGTGGTTTAATTTCTTAGGTCATCGTTTTACGTTCACTCCCCCTCTCGTTACAGGGAGTTGGTGACAAGACAGCGACAGAATGGGGAAGCTGATGTGACTGCTGATGAACTCAGTTGTAAATCTAACCGGTGGAAAATGCAGAACCCTGGAGGTTACGGCTACTACGGCAACTATTCTCAAGGTAGGTAATCATCTTTTTCATGAATCATAATAATAATAATATTTTTCAAGAGTTTGGGTGCATTAGCAAGATTGGGAGTCGACCTCAGCTGCGTAGGGCTGACATCCGTCCGGTTTTGGTTTATTAATCTTGTCAATAACACACCTATCTTGTGTGTTAGGTACATAATGTAACCTAATCGCGACGAAGGTCGAAAATGCTGATCGCCCTCAAAATTTGACATTATAATCAAGTTTCAAGATGTATAGATTCCAAAACCAAATGTCCGTCCTCCGTCTGGGCCGTTTTGGGCCCTAGGAGTTTTTTTAATATCTGAAATTTTGGCAAAATACTCGTTTACCATCTAGTTGAGCCCGCAAGGTTTTCAGCCCGATCGCCCAAATCCGCGCTACGAGAGAGTCTTGTTCTTGTACTTGATATCTCGGTTCATTGAGGCAGTGAATACTCCTCGGTTCGTGTTAGAAAAACTGCAAATTTAACACAAGGGTTTATTATTCTTCGATATTTATATATTTTATAATATAATAAGGGTTATTTGTGCAAAGAAGAATTCTGGGTCAGTAATAAAATATTCTCTAAAAAATCTTCCCTTACTATGTTTGGAGAGATGTGGGGGACCTCGAAAAATGGATTATGCGCCTAAAGGAACTCGGAAAACTACACCTTATTAAATAAGGTCAATATTTGACCTCTTGGGATTCTTCACAAATCCCATTTGTAGCCCCATGAAAGCCCCCCCACAGTGAAATCGGGTAGTTCAGGGACACCCAAAAATGGATTCTACGTTTAAAAATACATCGTGTGTAATAAGATGTCATCGAAAACGACACCTAACTCAACCCCGAAGGCGAAACCCTCCAAAAACCCCTCCCGTAGCCACTTTTTAGCGCACGGTTTTTTTTTTTTTATATTCCTTAAATTCCTACTGCCCAAAACGGCTCAGGCGGCGGACGGACATTTCGTTTTTGGAATCTACTTTCGTTTGGTGACTTGAAAGACGGATAATGTTAAATTTTGAGGCCAATCAGAAGTTTCGACCTCCTTCGCGATTACATAGGTGTACTATTCCAAGAATAATAATATTATAGTATATTATACTAAAATACAGTATCATGACCTATCACGCGTCATTTCTAACTAAACTTATTTTTTTCGCAAAAAGTGGCCAATTTCCGTAGGAAGGAGGTTGAATCAAAGAAAATTGATTGAAGTGACGGTACGCTCAGATTACGTGATTTAAACAGTTTTTTGTGTCTCCTAAAAGCCTGCTAACAGATTAACCGTCTATATGCCCATATTGCATTATAATAAACCAAAAGGAAAAATTTTGGAATATTCAGTTGATTGTCTTGTACGGTGGGGTCTGTCCCGGAGTATATTTCAGCGACGGATGCCTTGTATTCGCCAAAACAGAGCTCCTGTTCGCTAAAACAGAGTCATATTTCTGAAGGGTTGTCATTATTTTCTCGATTGGTCTCGAGGTGGACGTTTCCAATAAGTTGTCGTCATAATCGTAAGACTTCTCCTAATATTTAATCTTTCATTTTCAGGCTACTCCGGATACGGTTACGCCGGCGATTATCCTCAAGGTTGGTGCACCCAATGGAACTTCACTTTGTTAACGAATCCCACACTCAAACCCTTTAAAAAACCCAAACTCTACAAGCCCCCCCCCCCCCCCCCCCAACCATTCTGCGGCCAAAACGATACTTGACTTTGTAAACGACTCCCAGGCTAAAACCCTTAAAAAAAACCCAAATCCATATTCGGGGGGTTCCACGAAAATTTTCATGAAATCTACATCGTTTATGTTCGAAGCGTTTTAGCATGGGAGTCGAGAGACGTGCATTTAAAACTGACTGAGAAAGGCTGTATCTCAGATCCTATTAGACCTATGGAGCTGCGTTTGGTCTCAAAATGTAGTGAATTTTACCTCATTTCAAACGATATACGACGACCGTGGTCGAAATGACCAACAACTGAAGAAAC
Organism: Pilophorus perplexus; assembly: GCA_955831195.1. NCBI lineage: Eukaryota > Metazoa > Arthropoda > Insecta > Hemiptera > Miridae > Pilophorus > Pilophorus perplexus. Next base: position 1,460,623 of record OY037011.1, read on the forward strand.
GTGCCAAAAAAATAGCGGGGTTTCTCCCGAGAAACCAAACATTACAAATTTTGAGGCCGATCAAAATTACTAAATCCCGACATGAAAATATAGATTGATTATTGAGAAAATTGTAAATTAATTTTTTTGTTTCCTCCTTTAGGCCACCCAGTGACGCAAAGTTATGGCGCATACGGTGATAATAACCCGCCGCCTCCGGGAATTGAGCAGCCTGATTTGGGCGCAGCTTTGGCAGAAGAATTCATTCACAGGTACGTGTTGGTTAGCTCATGTCTCCATCTGGGGCCTTTCAGAGTGATCAGGTTGGTTTTTATTAGTCAAAATGATCTCCTTGGATAGGCCGAAGTTTCGCATTTCTAACATCATATTCGGATTCGGTACCCTTTTAATAACAATAATAAGAAGAAGAAGAAAACTTTATTGAGCAAAGACACAATTAAGTAAAAAACGTCCATAAAAGCTCACATAAATAAACCCCTTATACCAATTATCAATTTGAAAATCCGTATAGTTGCGCTCTGTGGTGATTTTGAACTGAAAGCTGAGACCGGTGACGTCACACATTGGGCCTCGCTGCAGCCACCTGAGCGCAAAGAGATAATATCTCTTGCATATCCCGAGAAAGGGGGCGGGAATTCTCATGCATAAAAACTCTTCCCAGGGGTTCTTCATGCATGCGCCGATCCGCAGTTTTTGGAGAAGTGAAGAGATATTATTTTTTTACTGTTTAGTAAAACACGCTCAAAATGGCAACCCTGTTTACATCTCTTCACTTCTCCAAAAACTGCGGATCGGCGCATGCATGAAGAACCCCTGGGAAGAGTTTTTATGCATGAGAATTCCCGCCCCCTTTCTCGGGATATGCACGAGAAGTCCCTCTACTGTCTCGGGGCTATGCACAAAGAGTCCCACACCAGGAATAGGCTGTGGACAAGCGGGCTCTTATCAAGTCCCTGCCATGTTGTGGTTCAGGAGGTAGTCAAGCTGAACCAGGGGCTGGGAATCGAGAAATCAGAGCTTAGTCCCCATTTGCCGGTCTCTGCCTACACCCCTGCCATATTTAAAGAGTTAACAAAGTTGAACCAGCGCCTGGAAACCCCCAATCCGAGCTTGGTGGCTTTTAACCAGTTCTGCCAACATCCTTGTCGTGTGGTCGGAGGCAGTCAAGCTGAACCAGGAGCTGGGAATCCAGAAATTGGAGCTTGGCTCTCAGCCAGTCTTTGATACCATCCTTCTCTAATCGCAAGAAACTATAAGAATGATCGCACTACATTTTGCACAGGGACCTCGACTATGCTCCCTTCCGCCGGACTCTTCGTGCATAGTGCAAATGACTTTCACGTCGAATGGAACTCCCCATGCTGTCACCCATGCACGACACGTCTCAAGGCTTAGATAGGGATTTCGGCCATGTTTATAATTGTTGTAACTTTTGAAGGATGACCATTCCAAGGACAAACGTATAGAAATAATTCAAGGAGATGATTCTTCTTTTTCAGGTGCAATTCGGACCAAAGCCGCTCGAGTCGATCAGTCAGCCGACCACCGGCAGGGGACGAATTCATCCAACAGGGTCGTAAAGGGCGTTGGAATGAGGAGGACTTTGTCCGCAATTGTCTGGTCGATCGGGACTACTCAGTCGGGCTGCCCCGGGAGGACGAGTTCATCAGGAAATGTCGGAGCGACGGGCGGTTGAGCTCGTTGGAAGATGAATTCATCCGCAAGTGCCGGAGTAGGCCGTCCGAAGAGGATTTCATCAGGAAACGCCAAAAGGGGAGGTCCGCCCGGTCTCCGGCACGGTCCAGCAGGCACAAGTCGCGGAGTAGGTCGCCTATCAAGTCGCCTTCTAGGTTGCGCAGTCGATCGCCTTTCAGGTCTGGACTAAGATCTCACAGCAGATCGGACAGTCGCCATCTGCAACCTCGCAGGTCAAAATCTCGCTCACCATCCCGACTAAGACGAACTCCATCACCGCACAAGTAAGAAGTTTATTTATTTATTTATTTATTCAAAAAACAAAAACAATTTTAACAATAAGGAAGAGAGTCATGATTTGTATACATAGGATCTGAACTTTCCAGGCCTGTCATTCCCTTAGTAGCTATTGAATATAACATATTTAAAATTACAATTTATAGCGACTTAAAAATTTTAATATAATTTGTATTTTCTAAAGTTTAAACATTTTAATATAATTTTTATTTTCTAAAGTCTTAAAATAAAGTAGGGCTTCTTTTTTGAAAATTGCCGTTGACCTAGCGGTCCTTGAGCTGAAGTCCTACCGCTGAGGCCCCCTTGATCTTGAACTCTTCTTGCGATTTAATGTTTAGTTCTTTGGCTGCGAAAACAATCACTCCGCAGGCCTTGTTGATAGTTGAAGTGCTGACGAACGAGTTGTAACCTGGCAGTTGGAAGGTCGTTGCATAATCGCAGGACGGCGAATACCATATATCAGAAAGAACAATGACCTTCGACTTTTCTTTAATTTGTTCCCGGTTTACTGATCCCAATTGGCCTGTATACTGCGAATATTCAGAGCACAGATTGAAAGGTATGAATCAGAGGAAAAGAAATCCTGCGCCTTCATGTCGTCGCATTCAACTGGGGAATCCCCCAGTTCATGTATTAATGGCTCAATTTCCATAATCGGTTCTGCTTATAAGGCCCTTAAGTGCGTTCGCATAGCTCGGACAGTCCTTGTCGTTGGCCGCGTGTTGATAAGGCAGTTTGAAATTCTTGCAGTTCGCACAGTTGGGTGGAAGGGCTTTTTGGTCACATGCGTTGGTATCATGATGTTGTCCACAGTGCGCACAGATAGGTTGGGGGACTTTACATGTTTTTTACACATGATTGAATCCATTGCAACGGTAACACCGAGAAATCCTGATGAAATCCTCAACTTTGCAGGAACTCCAACCTAAATACACTCTACCCATGCTTAGCAGTTTTTTCTAAGGTTGGGCGTCACCTCGATTGCTAGATTGGCCGTAATCCCATCCTTTCTCCCGAATTTGAAAGCGTATTTTAGTTGCTCCTTAACTTCTTTTTCTTCTAAGTGATTTAGCTCAATAAGACTCAACTCCATTTCTTCCTGAGTAATTAAAGAGAGTTTTTAGCGTAAACAAGCGGTTTTCATGGTCCATTCAACTCGTCGAAAGTCAAATTTTTGATGGCCACTTGACATGATTCGAGTGTACTACGAGTGCCTATGAGTGTACTACGAGTGCCTACGAGTGTAAAAATATGCATGCCAGTGGTGGAATTGTACCCGTTTAAAACCCCAAAAATATGTTATCGGAGGCTTGTAGGCTCTTTCGAATCATACTTTTAATACATTGGAAAATGAATAAGAAGAAGCAGTACGAATCGAAAGGTTACCTCCCTTGTTTTCCAGCTGAAGGCGAGCGATTCTCCCCACAATTGCGCATTAAATATTTTATAATTGTTCTTCAGTTTCTGGTCATTTTGCCCTTGAAGGAATGGTTTTGACCATTGTCACCGTATAACGTTTTGACATAAGTAAAATTCGCTACATTTTAATATCAACCGCAACGCTATAGGTAGGTACTATAGACTCCGAGACAGTACATATTAGTAAGAAGAGATACAGTATTAGTAGTAACTGTTTCAAAGTTGGGCGATTTTCCCACTTTTGCACTTTTTTTTCAATATCTGGCCATTTTGACCATGAAGGAACGGTTTTTCGACCATGATCAACGTTTCAAACGAGGAAAAATGCAATAAATTTTGAGACCAACCGCAGCTCTTTAGGTCTGGTAGGCTCTGAGATACAGCCTTTCATCGCCTTTTGGTACTAATGCTCTGAAAAGGATGAACCAATATAGTGGAAAAGTGTTTATTCTAAAAAACATGTTACAGAAATGATGATAAAATGTCCCTCCTCATACACCATACTTATCTGAATCATTTTCGCTAGTTACAAACTACTAATTTTACGCAGGGGTTTATTTATTTATTTATTTTTGTTTTTAATTAAAAATTGGGACAAAATTAATTACATATCAATAAAAAAAATTTGTATTGAAACAAAATATGAATTTTTCAACATTAATTGGATAGATGTGAGACCACGAAAAATTGATTCTACGTTCAAAAGTATCCGAAAACGACACCTCAGTCGATAGCATAGCCGAAAACCTTGCGAACACAACTGGATGGAGAACCGTGTATTTTGTTAAAAATTTTATATTAGGGAGAAAAAAATCTTAACAACCAAAACGGACGGGGACGGACATTTCATTTTTGGAATCTACACATCTTGAAATGTGAGAGGGCATATTTTGAGGGCGATCAAAATTGTTGACCATCTTCGTAAAAGCAGGTCGATTATTGATTTGTTGAATGTACCAAAACTGGAGGAGCAATGCACTCACTTTCGAATGCGACAATACGAGGTTTAATGTAGACCATGAATACCTCTTCTATGATAAGCATGGTGGTAGATTATTAATTGAGATTGTTTTCAGGGCAGACAGGTCGATTTCGCCGAGAAAAGATGGACAGTCGTCGGCGACATCCAGAAGTCAAAGTCAGGCGCGTCCGGATAGAGAAACCCGCCGCAGCCGCAGCCACGACAGTCGCAAGTCTCTATCGTCGTCCGCTTCCGACGAGCTCTCTTCTCAAAACACGAAGAGGAAGGAGCTTTTGGACCGATGGAGGATGAACTACCCGTCCAAAGAAGAGATGAACAACAAGTTGGAGGAGATCAGCAGGATGAGGCCGGAGGATATTATCGAGAAAGAGAAGACCTTTTGGACGAGGACGGCCCCGGCGGATTTGTACTACGAACAGACGGAGGGGAATCCCAAAGTGTACCGAGGGACTGAGAGGCTGCTCGGGTTGTGCGAGCGGTTTGACGTCGAACTAATTCAACGATCCGCCCGAGCCAACGCGGGTAAACCCCCATACGTTCTGTCCAGTCGCCGCCATAAGGTTCACCACCACAGGTACAACCCACTATAACCCACCTCGTTCTCCCCTTTGAGAATCCATTGAGAAATTCGTCATTTGCCTTTCAGATGCTGCGCCGAATCCGAATCTGAAAGTGGCGGCTCGAGCGGGGACAGCGGTGACGACGAGGAAGGTCTGCTCGAGGAGCTCGAAAGGAAAAAGAGTCACCCCGACAGGCTCCACCCTGAACTTTGGTACAACGACCCGGGCGAAATGAATGACGGCCCGCTTTGCAGGTAATTCCCACTGAGTCTATTATCAACCTAGTACTTCAAAACTGCCAACTAACGTAAGGTGGATGCGGCGAGATAGTGAGAATCCATCTTATAAAAAGACGATTTCAGATGAAGAAGGATAAACTTTCATCGTGAAAAATAAACTAATTCGTCTGAAATCGTCTTTTTATAAACTAACACCTCACTCGAGGGCGGGTTACGTTTCACACCCGCCGAGCCAAAACCTCGGGTGCGAAAGCCAACAGCGTTTGGAGTGAGTTAGCGTTCACATCCTGCTCGTCAAAAGTTGGAGAGCACGGGTGCGAAACGTAAAGCTCCTTCGTTTTTGGTGTGTTAATGTTCATGGCGCAACAAAATCCATATATGGCATATATTATATGCCATTACTATAGTATTACTGTATAGTATTACTATAGTAATAGTGTAATGTACCGTGATGAGATTACATTTCATGTAATGAAATGTAATCTTTCATCATTTTAGAAATTGGGTTTTTTTTTTTTTTTTTTGTAAGAAGTATGAAATCATCCAAAATACAACAGCTACGGTTTTCACACAGAATGGTTTTGTGCAGGGAGATTTTTCAGATTGATTTTCGATGCTGTTTTATTAGTGATGGCGATGAGGTTCATTATCTCACTCAAAGTTAAGTTGTCAAAGCCAGCGTATTAGAATCCAAGGAAGTTGCAGGCCCACAAAAAGCTGTCGTTCAAACTCCGCAAGACTAGGTATTAAGTATTTTTCATCCCTTGACAACTGTTGATTTACCAACAGGACTTCAACCACAAATTTTTAACCACACCTCCCTAGGATCAAACTATGGAGACAGTCATAAGTCTGTGAAGTAACTACCTAACAGTAGACATTTTCAACTTTCTTCGGGTGTGAACGCTAACAGGGGTGTGAACGCTACCTTTCACTTTTGAATCGACGAGCGAAACCTGGGTGTGAAACGAAACCATTTTTCGGTCTCGGGTGCGAAACGTCAAACTCCCTCACTCGAACCCCACGCTAAAACCCGAGTCGCAAACCAGTCTTCTTGGCGACGCAAATTGCGACCCTTGCTGATCTTACACAACAACCTGGCTGTCCTTTTGATGGCAACGTGAAAACCGTGGAGTCCTGGCCTGAGGCTGTCCAACGCTCATGTGGAGAATATGAGGAGGGAAGCGTTGGGGGTCGAGAAATCCACTGCACCCGATGCTGGGCTGGGATGTGATGCCGGCCAATTTGTTGGCTAAGACCTCAGAGCTACCAATTTGTGTCATAGATAGGGTGACCAAACGTCCCCTTTGGAAGGGGAAAGTCCCCTATTCGACCTTCCGGCTCCCTTGTCCCAAGAGGGTGACCGCCCGATTCCTTCCCGGTAATGATGTCGCATCGTCGAACCTCGTTAGGAGGAGAAAGGGCCGCCCGATTCCTTCCCAGACATACCACTTTCACTATTAGGGAAAGTAACTGTTCCAAGTAGTATACGAACTGCTACTTGGAACAGTAAATTGAGTTTTAGGTCTGAGAGTGTGAGGTCTGAGACATCAGCGCTACCCAGGGGACACCACGAGGAGGTTTCTCACTAAGTCCCCCTATATCCTCACTGATGGGTGATTCGTCATGACCCTAGCACGCATGCTAAAGGAAAATCAGGGTTGAGGGGTTTCAACTTCAAAAAACTTGAAGATGTCTGGATGCTCAGAGTAAAATTTCTTGTTAAACCTGCTGTGAAAAGGCGGAAGCCTTGTGTTCACTTTCGGCAGTCAAAAAATTATTTTTGTTGTCCGAATTTAAAATTTCCACTCGCATTTTGCGTTTCATAGCCTACTGAACAATTTTGGTTCCGTGTCTGTCGGTCTGTGGGTCTGTCCGCATTTCCTTGTTACAGCTATAATTTCCACAATTTTGAATGAATTTAGCTCAAATTTTGAGGGCTTATGCGGATAAGGCTCCTTAAGGTCCCATACGAATTTCATCACAATAGAATTAGCGGTACGCTCAACGCATGCGCGAACGTAATTTCCTTGCCACAGCCATAACTCCCACAATTTTGATCGGATTTCAATCAAATTTTCAGGAATAGTGTGAGTTTAGCCCTAGATGGTCCCCTATCATTTTCATCACGATAGCATCAGTGGTGCTCCCTGCGCATGCGCGAACGTAATTTTCTTGTTACAGTGACAACTACGTTCATTTTGAACTTGGCACGAGGAAGCTCATATGCCATTGCCTTGGCAGTGTATTTCAGTCTTTTGTTTAGAATCGTCTGTCAGGCCGAGATTCTGGATTTTTTCCACCAACTCTGAGTGACGTGAAATTTGCAGCCTTGAACTTCGCTATCAGGCCACGCGATCCTCGCCGCATTCATAATTCCTAATTCAAAATCGGAAATTCTTGTGTGACTTGACTTGTCAATGTACAGCACGAATGTGCTGTCGAGGTATTCTGCTACATCGTGACATTCATCCAAAGACGTTGGAAATTTCGGCAGGTGCGCTCTTCGAGCTTTGAGATTTATAAACATCACTGGCTACCTATTGGTTTCTGCTAACTGAGACATTTGAACTGTTACTTTCACCTGTTACGGAACACCTCGGGAAGGAATCGGGCGGTGCTCCAGCAGGTAACAAATTTCCTGGGAAGGAATCGGGCGATAATTAAGAACCCAACGATTACTGGGAAGGAATCGGGCGGACCCCCCCAAGAGAAAGCCAAATCGTCCCCTTTTCTGAAGAGAATGACAAAACGTTACTCCACGTTGTCCAAACGTAATGGATCATCTCATCACCAATCAACAGACTTTCCATAATGTTGTGAAGGACCAGGACACAGAAATAACGAACCCAATCACTATCACTTATTCATTCTAGTGGCCCATTTAACTTGCCTTCTTATATTAAATCTATATTAAATATAGATTCATTTTTATAAATATAGATTCATTTTTATAAATATAAATTCATTTTTTATAAATATATTTATAAAAAATGAATCTATATTCTATAGATTCATTTATAGATCCATTTTTTTTTCATCTATAGATCTATAGATTCATTTTTATAAATATAGATTCATTTTTATAAATATAAATTCATTTTTTATAAATATATTTATAAAAAAATGAATCTATATTTATAAAAATGTCATTTTTATAAATTTTATAAATATAGAGTCATTTTTATAAATTTTATAAAAATGACTGCCAAATCTTTGAGGACTCACTACTTAAAAACCAGTGGAGTGTTTGGCACCAAATTGTGTGAGATTGTTTGTGAATCATCGTAGATGGTTTTAAAGAAGTTTCTACAAAATCGGTCAATTCCTTCATCGCGAACGGTCAAATAGCGTCGTTACTAGGGATCGCTAGGAAAATTTTCGAAACTCCGAAACCCGGTACAACGTTTGTCGTCGGTTTAGAACGATACTACGTCTGTTAAAACGAGCTTTTCACGCTGATTTCAACGAGTACAAAACGATTCCTGTGCGATAACCCGTTCGCAAGTTATTCGAAGATCGTCGGTTTTTATTGAGTGCAGCGAAGCGCACTGGGTCAGCTAGTATAATATAATATAGGTAATTCTTTTTTAAATTTTAAAAAAAGAAGTCAATAACGCACCCGCAATATTTTAAGAGTTTTAGCACGTCTCTGATTTGTCACCTATTCTGTGATTTTGAACTAAGTCAGTTATGTTTCCTCAAATAGTAGTGTACCTACTTTTAACTTACACATTTTGTTTCGCAATTTAAAATCTAGTTTTGCTGGCTTTTCCAATGGGTTTTTTCCAAAAAATAAAGTATAAGCAGGCTTGATTGCATAGTATATTTTGAATGTGAATAAAATAACTACCAACACTCTTATTGTACTCAGTCGAGTAAGTAGGTGTTTAGGTGCGAAGACGGGCAGGGGGCTGTGTTTTGTTAACATAACATACTCCATAATTTTTCAGTGGGGGTCGGTGTCCCCTTTTAAGCTCAAAAATTTGTGGTCGCCTTAGTCATAGATGATCTGGTGGGTTGAGGTTCAAGGGAGCTCTTTGCACTAAATGACGGAACGTACGTAAGAGATCTAACAGGGTTCGCTGATCGTGCAACATGGAGTTGGGAGAAGACCTAATCCACTTCTGTTTGGTGCTCAGCGATTCTGAATAATACAAGCAGTTGGTTGGACCTGGCGAATTATGGCATTTGTGCGTGGCGGTACTGAGCCTAGATGGTTAAGGACTTTAATTGGGAGAGTTATGACGCTAATTTGTGAGTTTTTTAAAAATAAGTAACCGGGTCCCCCAGAAGGGAGATTTCCACCCTGGACGGATTTAGGGGGTTAACTGGGGTTATGAGCAGAGCGGTAAACCCGGCTAATGGACGACACGTCCAAGCCTATGTGTCAGTCGGCCCGCCAGGCTCCACTCTTCATGTGTTCATTAAGAAACGTTGTGAAATCGAAAGGATTCATTTAGTACGCAAAATCTAGTTTTACCCCTTTCGGAGCTCAGATACGCCACATGGAGCAACTTGATGATGGTTTCAGACTTCTCGTTACATACTCGCCAATACAATTTTTTTTCTCTTTCTTTAACAATAAATTAAAGATGGTTCTCCGCTTAATGTAATGTAGGTTGTAGTAGATAATTCTTTATTGTATTGTTTTGTTGTACTTGTGGTTGACTTGTACTTACCTGTTTATAAAAATAAGCATGTTTTCTATTTATCAACCATGAGTTTGGATTTGTGTTGGCAGGTGCAGCGCCAAAGCGAAACGGTCCGGGATCCGCCACAATATCTACGCCGGGGAGCTTAATTTGGAAAAGTGCGACGTCCTCACCAACAACGCAGACAAACTCCACCACTATAGAATCACCGTCTCACCGCCGAACAACTTCCTCATCAAAACTCCGACCATCATCGAGCACGACAACCACGAGTACATATTCGAAGGGTTCTCAATGTTTTCGCACAAGCCCCTCGAGAACCTGCCCGTTTGCAAAGTGATCCGGTTCAACATCGAGTACACGATACTCTACATCAAGGAGAAACATCCGGAGCATTTCATCATCCAAGAGCTCGACTTGTTTTACGACTTTTTGTTCAAAGAGGTTCTTGAATTGGTGGATTTGGATTTCAAAGCTGCGGGAGACTCGAGCGGCTGTTCGCAGTTTCATTTCATGCCCCGATTCGTCCGGGAACTCCCCGAAAACGGCAAAGAGCTTCTGTCGATGAACCAGGTCCTTCTTCACCTGCTACAGAGCTCCAAACCCCTCATTTCTATGGAGAATCTCAGAGGGATAGTCAACCTGTCCAACTACAAATGGCAGAATTACGTCGACGACGTCAAAGGTATGGTTGTGACCTACCCGGGCAAAAAGCCGTGCTCGTTGCGGGTTGACCAGCTCGATCGGGATCAAAGGGACGCCAAACTGGGGGAGCTCAAAGTTCCTGAAATTGTTCATTTCGGGATTCGCCCGCCGCAATTGAGCTACGCGGGGAATCCGGAATATCAAAAGGCCTGGCGGGAGTACGTCAAGTTTCGGCACCTCTTGGCGAACATGCCCAAAGCGTCTTTCGAGGACAAACGGAAACTTGAGTCAAAAGAGAACAAACTGCAAGAAATGAGAACGCAGAGCAAGATGAAAAGGGACGTGACAATTGCGATATCTGCGGAAGGGTTTTATCGGACGGGTATAATGTGTGATATCGTGCAGCATGCGATGCTCATTCCTGTGCTGGTATCCCATCTCAGGTTTCACCGGTCTTTGGACGTGCTTGAAGCTGAAATCAAGTACACGTTCACCAACAGAAGTCTCCTCCAGCTCGCACTCACTCATCCGTCGTATAGAGAAAACTTTGGAACAAACCCGGACCACGCGAGGAACTCGTTGACGAACTGCAGCATCCGTCAACCCGAATATGGCGACCGTAGGATCCACTATCTCAACACGAGAAAACGTGGCATCAACACTCTAATCAACATCATGTCCAGATTTGGGAAAAAACATGAAACCGAATCAAACATCACGCACAACGAGAGGTTGGAATTTTTAGGCGACGCTGTCGTCGAGTTTGTGACGTCGATACATCTGTTCCACTTGTTCCCGAGATTGGAGGAAGGCGGTTTGGCCACCTACCGGGCAGCTATTGTCCAAAATCAACATTTGGCCGTGTTGGCGAAAAAACTCTGTTTGGACGGGTACATGTTGTACGCTCATGGTTCAGACCTGTGTCACGATTTGGAACTGAGGCATGCGATGGCAAACTGTTTCGAAGCACTGATGGGAGCGCTTTTTCTCGACGGGGGGATCGACGCTGCGGACCGAGTTTTCGGTGAGTCGCTCTTCAAAGAGTCTTCAGTCCATTTGAAAGTTTGGGAAGAATACCCGCCTCATCCTCTCCAAGAGCAAGAACCCAACGGAGACCGTCAATGGATAGAAAAATTTCAAATCCTTCAAAATTTGACCAAATTCGAAGACTCAATCGGCGTACAATTTACTCACATACGGCTTTTAGCTCGGGCATTCACTGACAGAAGCATTGGATTTACAAATTTAACGTTAGGCTCTAATCAACGATTGGAATTCCTCGGTGATACAGTACTGCAACTCATAGCATCAGACTACCTGTACAAGTACTTCCCAGAACATCACGAAGGCCATCTTTCCCTTCTCAGAAGCTCTCTAGTAAACAATCGGACGCAAGCTGTCGTTTGTGATGATTTGGGCATTGGAGCGTACGCCATATACGCCACGCCCAAAGCCGAATTGAAAACCAAAGACCGAGCCGATCTGCTCGAAGCGTTCTTGGGAGCGCTTTACGTCGACAAGGGGCTGAGATACTGCGAGGCGTTCTGCAACGTTTGTTTCTTCCCGAGACTCCACGATTTCATTATGCACCAAGACTGGAACGACCCGAAATCCAAATTGCAACAATGCTGCTTGACGCTGCGGACGATGGAAGGCGGCGAGCCGGAGATCCCGATTTACAAAGTTATTGAGTGCATGGGGCCGACAAACACCCGGTTGTACACTGTGGCGGTGTACTTCAAGGGGAAAAGGCTGGCGCAGGCGACTGGACACAGCATACAACAAGCCGAAATGAACGCGGCGAAAGAAGCTTTGGACAACTCGCAGAAGCTCTTCCCCCAATTGGATCACCAGAAGCGGGTTATCGCCAAGAGCATAAAGCAGGATCCGGTTGGTGATAAAGTTGACAAAAAAAGAGGGAAGAACGATGATGAGCGAAATAGACTCAGAGGACGGTCTATAAGAAGCTCAACTAGAGAGTCCAGCATGTCCAAGTCAAATAGACAACCTGAGAAGGAATGTCAAGATTCACCAAGTCGGTCGAGACAACAATCAAGTCCTGAAAAGAAGGATGGAACTAACGCTGAGAGACGAAGAACAGACAGTCCCACAAGGAAATCAGGTAGTGAAAGACAAAATACACACTCAAAGAGGATCAGCCTGTCAAATGAAAGGGGAAGTTCGAGGTATCGAGAATCGAGAAGCCCAAGACGGCAGAGCAGATCGAAGTATCACCAATCGAGAAGCCCAGGCAGGCTGAACCGTATGAGCCCTCGCAAAGCAAGAAGTCCTAGCCGTCTGAGTAACTCGAGGTATTTTGAATCCAGAAGCCCTAGCAGACTGAGCAGTGCAAGCCCTCACAGACCAACAAGTCCAAGCGAGCAGAGTAGTTCAAGATATCAAGAACCAACAAGCCCAAGCCACCAAAGCAGTTCAAGATATAGTGAATCAAGAAGCCCAAGCGAGGTGAGCAGATCAAGTCCAAGCAAACCGAAAAGTCCAACCGAACAAAGCACCTCAAAATGTCCCAAATCGACAAGCCCAAGCAGCGCAAGCGATCAAAGAGCAAGAAGTCCAAGTCAGCAAAGCAGTTCACACAAACCATCGACCCAAAACAGCACAAGCCTTCACAGAGCAAGAAGTCGCCGCCAGCAGGGTAGTTCAAGAAATGAGGAATCAGTCAATCCCAGCGACCTGAGTGAACGTAAACCAACAAGCCCAAGTCAAATTGGCAGCTCAAGCCCTAACCAAACGAGACCAAGTTCATCAACGGACCAGAACATCCACAGACCCCGCCCAAGCGATAAGAGAAAACGGCCCCACACGGACGACAGCTCCCAAGAAAAGAAATTCAGGAGACGCTCAAGCAAACCCAAAGATAGAGAACCTACCGCTAACCGGGCAGAGCGCGACAACGCAAAAGACTCTGCCGAAGGCTCAAACACACGTCGATACGACCAAGAAGACGATCAGACAGAATCTTCGCAGGAAAGACGACAACGCCGAGAACCGTCAGACGAAGGGGAAATCCTTTCCGAATCCTCTTCAGACAGCCGATGATCCGAGTGAACCATAAAACGCCTCAAAATGATCTCACTGATGGCTCAAGAGACTTTTCCAAAATTGCTATACTTCATAGAAAGGCTTAGTTTTTAACTTGGTAGAATTTCTCTGCTTATGTAAGATATAGTTCTATGAAGTATATGGCAGGATCGGTTTGTATCTGATCGAGTTTTCAACATTTCTTTTTACATTTCGAAACTAGTTAGCGAGTATAACTTAATAGCCAACATTGTCTTCTCACAAGTTGAGGCAATACGAATTTTCATTGCAGCAGCTTACCCTTAAGAGTACCTCGTAAATAAATTCTGAAGAAATTGGGTGACGTTGATGAGTTCATTAACTGTATTAAATCCCCATTACGGCCAATTACTAATGAATAGGGCTCGGATTCGAGGATATTAGCATATTTTTTTCCTGTATAGTCAAGAATGAAAGAAGCTTTTTGGTAGTATTAAATATTACACTTCTCTGGAACCAACAGAATTTAAATTTATCGAGCATATAACTGCATAAAATTGCGATTTTCAGATTAACTGCATATTCTAGTGGTTTTCATCTCAATAAATTGTTTTTCATCAAATATCCCTAGAATTTGGGCCTCTATTAAGGTTTTTTTTTAATTAATGGGAAAAATTAATGGGGGAGTTTTAAAAATTTGGGCCTCCATTGAGGAGGCGTGGCCCACACCTCCCAGGTGGTCGAGGGAGTGGGTGTAGTCAAAAAGCGATTTCAAGTTCTAGGCATTGTCAAAAACTAGTATATTTTCTGAATAAGAATATGAAATCCTCAAATTTTTGGCTCAAATGGAGCTGTTGAAAAACTTGGCTCAAAGAAAGGGTTGATGTAGCGGGCCGGCTAAAATGCGCCTGGTCCGTCAGACGGTCGGCCGTCCTCTCCAAGGTTAAAACGCTGCAAATTTTACGGCACAACCGAGTATTTTGACAAAATTTCAGATTTTTGGAAAAATGCCTACTGCCCAAAACGGCCCGTACGGCGGACGAACATTTCGGTTTTGGAATCTAGACACCTTGAAACGGATAATGTCACATTTTGAGGCCGATCGGAGTCGTCGACCCCCGTAACGAAAACATGGGTGTATTATTCCAAGAATAATTAACCAAAAATATACGAAATTTCAGAAAATGACACTATTTTACCCCGTAAAACATCGTCACAAATCCGACGTAAAAATACACTGCCAAGGAGATGGCACAGCAGCTTCCTCGTTACAATCAAAGTGACACCATTACAAAATAGAAAAAAATCCGATCAAAATTGTGGGAGTTATGGCTGTGGCAAGGAAATTACGTTCGCGCATGCGCTGAGCGTAATGAGCATCACGTGGATGATGTGTTGTGTGGCATAGTTTGGTCGCTAGATACCTACTGTTTCTTAGTTTCTCTCGCTCATTAAATATATCGTAATAACAAAAAGGTTGCGCTCATCTATTCAATTCAATTGATGGCTTGTTTGTGTTGTATTGTTTTATCGATGAGCCACTCTATGTCAACGGGTCATTTATATAGGAAAATTATTTACGACGACGAAACGTTTGTCAAGTTTTTAGAAGAAAAGGGGGTCCTGTTGCGTCAGTCTACTGCGTGTGAAAAGATTAGAGATGGTGTGGTGAACAACTTAAAGAATGTTTGAATACGAGCCGAAAGCGGGACAGTATTGGTGAACTTGTGAAAACCAAGTAACAGTACATCATCATATATACGGAGTTCGAAGTAGATAGCATACCGAAACAGTGGAGGGCTAGTAGATAGCATTTTTGACAAATTTTGAGGACGATCAAAAGTGTTGAACCCCGTTGCAAATACCAAAGTGAATTATTCCAAGAATATTTCACTTGAACGGGGATCACATAACGCTGGTTGATGAGGGAGAAGGGAGTAAGCGGTAGGCGATGGTGAGGAGGGCCGAAAACTATCGAGGCCACTCGGCTCACTGCTCCGGCAGGACGCTGCCATTGCTCGCAAGCCGTCAACATGAGATCCTCTACATTATTGCCTCAGCCTTGTTTTGATGATTTTCAATTTTGAAAAACTCCTCTGTAAATCGACTTGGGCTACCAGAAACGCTGCAAATTTTACACAAGGGTTTATTATTCTTTGATATTGGTTACTTTTGCATAAATTTAATTCTGTCAATGAAAAAATTTATGGGGGAAAAAAAAATCCTTCTGCCCGCCGGACGGCGGACGAACATTTCGGTTTTGGAATCTAGACCTCTTGAAGCGGATAATGGCAACTTTTGAGGCCGATCGGAGTCGTCGAACTCCGTCGCAATTACATAGGTGTATTATTCCAACAATAATAAGGAGCTATTGTAGGTATAGGTAATTAACGTCAAATTTCCTATAAATACGGAGGTTTTCAGAGTTTTTTTTTTCCTTTTCAAAATTATGGCCATTGTGGTCCTGCCAGACGCTCCTCATCATTTCAGTGTGAACAGGGCTCATGCCGGTCTTATCATAACTATGTACACGTATGTACACGATGTTGCTTGGGGAAGAGGATGATAGTGATTTAAAGACGGACGCATTAACCAACTATGTACATTTCCGAAGTACAAAATAATAGGGAGCAAAGTGCAAACGTACTTTTCAGAAGCGAGGAGCATTTTACCCATCATGGGGTCCAGCGGGAATTCCGCCATTCTTCTGCCCAGTTTGGTCAACTCGCCGTGGTGGTTCAACGCCCCGAGGGCGTAGAGCTGCTCCAACGCCAACACCTGAACATGATCGAAGACATTCCTAAATCAAAGATTCGCATCCATTTCAACGACGGCCAAACTGACTCGAAAACCTACAAGCGTTTCGTGAGGCGGCGGGTCGAGGAAGTCAAAATGAACGAGGTCGTTGATCCCGAGAGCTTTGAGCATGAGGACCACGTTGCCGAGGTTGGTACGTTGTATTTCGGGAACGGTGTTGTCTTCGAGCTCATGTTTGTACGCCCAGGCAGTGTACAGCCTGAAACATTTTCCGGCGGCAACGCGGCCGGCCCTTCCAGCGCGCTGGTTGGCGGAAGCCTGGAACCGATTGACCACATAACTTGCATTTCTATCAACGTGTAAGAAGAAGAGTTGTCACTTATTTATTTATTCTTTTAAACGGGCAATGCATTAATAACATTGTACATAATAATAATTTTTACCTACCGATTTTCTATTTTATAATAATGGGGCATTCCACGTCAAAGTTTGAACTCAAAAAATAAAAGTTCCTCGAAATTAACCATTTTTGAGTACCCCTAGGTGAGAAAAGGTTTACCACACATTTTCAGACCGATTCGTCGCGTTCTTGCCGCTGCACAGACAGTCTAAGTTTGCGAAATGCGCAGGTTTTGGTTCACTTCGCCGGCTTTTGGCACTTATTCCGCCATCAAAAAGAGTAACACCGCCAGTGTTTTGGAAAGAGAAAAATTTCCTCTTTGCGGTGGTGTAACCTTATTTTCAATCAAAATTATCATTCACCTCAAAAATCGAATTTGAAAACTTGAAAATGAGTTTTCTCCCATTTGGGCATTTTTAATATTTTTTTATTTTCTGCCTGATTCAAGGCATACACCTGTGGAACATCCGTTAAAAGGGCATCATGGGATACAAAGCCCTTAAGTGTCAGGAAAGGCGTTTTTTTCTCAATTTTCCCGGTTTTTCCAAGGTTGCATTGCCTCGCATCCTTTTTCTGCGAGAACTCAGACTACAATCATTGTCCATTATGAACCTCATCTGCTTCTCATGAGCTTTCCCAGGAGTTGCCAGTATTTGTATATTTCAAAATCTCTGTTTCAACTCTTACCATTCAAATTGTCTCAATCCGTAGGCATTTAAACGCTTTCTATTCGGTCGAGATTCCTTTAGTTACCTGTTATAACCGGATGAAATGGTAAGGACGTCGTTTTCTGCATTTATCACATACGACATTTCTCCTGACAAATTTAATTTTTGCGCAATACTTGGGGATAAGCGTCTCAAACTGGCACACCGTGTCTCGTAGGGCTCTTTAAATGGATTAAGAAAACGAGAGCGAAAAGAATCCACGGTATAGTACGCACACTGGCAAAATAAATCTAATCAACCGAAACGCGTCTACAAGTTATATTTATATTTTAATCGTGGAAATAGACTATTTCGTCTTAATCGTCTTTTTTAAGATGGATTCCCACTATCTCGCCGCATCCAACTTACAGTATGGATCATATTCACTTTGAAAACGTTGGTCTTTTCCAATAAATTCTTCTCTTTTCAAAGGAGGAATTTGAAAACGCCGTCGTTGTAATTACTGATCCGAATCGTTCAAGTAACATCCACCTCTTTGGAATGCCTTGCATCAGGCTCTGAATAAAGCAACGCGGTGTCAGCTTTCAAAGCGCACGGCTACGTTTACGTGCGATTGCATCATGTGAGAAACAATTGAAATCATCAAATGATTACCGTTCTTCTGATTTCATTTGCAAGAGAAACAATAACACACGCTGATTCGAATTTCAAAGGATGGCAATCAACGTATTTGAATTTCATTTGGAATAATACACTTATGTAATCGCGACGGAGATCGAAAATTCTGATCGGCCTCAAAATTTGACATTATACGTTTCAAGATGTCTAGATTCCAAAAAACAAAATGTCTGTTCGTCGTCCGAGCCGTTTTTGGCGGTAGGAATTTTTCAAAAAATCTGAAATTTTGAGAAAATAGGTACTCGGTTTACCATCTAATTGTGCCCACAGGGTTTTCAGACCGATCGCCCGAACCCGTGGGGCTAAAAGGGGCTACGGGAGAGCTTTTTGAAGGTTTTCGGCTATTGGGTCGAGTTTGGTGTCGTTTTCGAAGTATTTTTGAACGTAGAATTCATGTATGGGGGTCCCAGAACGATCCGATTTCACCGTGGGGATGTTTAGGGCTTTCATGGGGCTACGAATTGGGTTTCTGAAGGATCCCGGGAGGTCAAATAAGGTGTCGTTTTCCGAGTGATTTTGGACGCAAAATCCATTTTTTTCGAGGTCCATCATCTGTCCAAACATTGTACAGTAAGTTTTTTTTTTCCACAAAAATATTTGAATTAATGACATGGAATTAATGTTTACATAATAATTACACAACTCTGCATTTTGGAAGTTTTTGATCGTTGTTTTGAGTCTAGTAGGTGATTCTCAAAGGATTTTTAATGCTGAATACGAATATCAGCTCAGTTTTCCCCAATCACGTTCAGATTTTTCGCAAAAGTAAAATAAAAAGAGACTCACTTTGGTACCCACAACGTGATCCAGTGGACTGAAAATTTATAGAAAGAGAAGGTTTTTCGCAATCAACTTCACTCATTTGTTATAAATTGTTGTTACTATAGATAGTAGACCTCTGGTCAGAGGTCTCCATGTACATGCAACTACATCATTTCATAATAATAACGAAGTCAGCCATCGTATAATACCAATAACTGGTGTGTCATATTCCTTGATAACGCTGTTCCATCGTTTTGATACCCTGATTAAATCTTTCCCCGTGTTCCTCGCTGTAGTCACCCAAGTTTTCTGAGTGCGAGTGGAAAGTTACACTCGTGTTACAACCCAGTCTTTGAATTGCTGTTGCGTATTTGTGGACCCACAAAAATGCCTGCATTTATTTTCTAGAACGTGATCACCCCAAAGCAATCATTTTCCCGGTCCAGTTTTGCAACAAATTGTTTCATCAAACCAAGCTTACTAAGGTAATGTGCAGTGGAGGGAGCAAAACTATGATCCAATATCTCATTTGTTCAACACATATGAGGAGCCCACGGTTCGTCCTGATCGCCTAGCTTCATCTCAAAACAGGCGTGGTCGGCTTTCATCACAAAAGGAGTAATCACCTGTTTCTGTTTTTCAACAGATGAAGCAAAACCTTGAGATTGTTCACGCACTTATGCCTCAGGCGCTAGAAAACGCGCTCTTTTCTAGTGCGCCAGAAAACGTACTCATCTCCACTACGAAAGTCAAGAGAACTAGATAAAATTGATTGAACTAAGGCCACCTAGGAAGAAGGAAAAGTAAAGAACAGGATAGAGCCTGTGAATCACCGCCATGGCTTAGGGTTGCCATTTGTTTCTACCCAAGAAAAATATCTCGCTGCAGAACCTTAATTTGAGAATTGTGAGAGAACTAGACGTGATAGCGATAAAACTCCAACGGATTCGAATTCCGCGCTGAAAAACCATAGAGAATCACCTATCCGTTTTCAAACAACGAAAATCATGCAGAGAGAGTTGTGTTATTAACTGATTCTAAACAATACGTGTGTAAAATTTGCAGCGTTTTTTCCGGAGTAATTCTTGACTAGTGCAAGGTCATTAGGGTATCGAGGAGAATGAAGCTCTGTCCTTGATTCATCACAATGACCCCGAAACTGAACATGAAAATAAAACGCTGCAAATTTTACACAAGGGTTTATTATTCTTTGATATAGGTACTTATGCAAAAATTAATTTTGTGTCAATAAAAAAAAAATTTGAAAAAAAAAGGTTTTGGGTGAAACCCCGTCTTGACTCCAAAATAATCCGTAGACAACCTTTCTCATCTCCATGTTTATTTTATTAGTTCGTAATGGTCGCCCGACTTGTCTCATCTTTTGCCCTTATCAACAAAAAGTGACAGCCTGACTCGTCTCCGTTCTATGGGCGGTTGAATTCAGTCAGTCCAGCTGTTCCGTCCTCTATGTCCCTCCGTGAGATAATTACCTACCCTGCGAGGGCACACCTTGCAAGTTTTGAACACCTTTAAAAGCACAACTTTTAAGTTCAACAAGCACCGTGAGTTGAGTTGTGGTGAATCTTGTTCCACAGTCACCTTGCCAAACCTTTCTACTCCCCCCCACCCCCCTCTATAACCTGGAAAAAAGTTAATTATGGAATCCAATTTTGAAAAGTTCAAATCAGGAGAACAGACTCACCTTCAGTATGTGAAAAACATGTCAGGTTATTATAGTCACAGAGAGAAAAATACACGGCCAAGGCAATGGCACATGAGCTTCCTCGTGCCAAGTTCAAAATGAACGTAACAACTGTAACAAGAAAATTACGTTCGCGCATGCGCAGGGAGTACCACTGATTCAATCGTGATGAAACTGATAGGGAACCATCTAGGGCTACACCCACACATTTCCTGAAAATGTGATTGAAATCCGATCAAAATTGTGGGAGTTATAGCTGTGGCAAGGAAATTACGTTCGCGCATGCGCAGAGCGTACCGCTGATTAAATTGTGATGAAATTCGTATGGGACCTCAAGGAGCCTTATCCGCATAATCCCTCAAAATTTGAGCTAAATTCATTCAAAATTGTGGAAATTATGGCTGTAACAAGGAAATGCGGACAGGCCCACAGACCGACAGACACGGAACCAAATTTGTTCAGTAGGCTATGAAACGCAAAATGCGAGTGGAAATTTTGAATTCGGACAACAAAAATTTTTTTTCTCCCGAAAGTGAACACAAGGCTTCCGCTGCTTCGCAGACTCGGAAGCAATAAAGAAAACGAAAAAAAAAAAAAAAAAAAAAAACCTGCATTCGATGAATAAAAGTGATTTTTGTTCTGTGTGCTGGCAGTAAAAGTCATTGGAATATGAACGAATAAAAAACGTGTTTATTGACACAAAAAAAAAAAAAAAAAGTTAAAATTATTGCACTCAATTTGCACGAGTATGAGTATGACATTGGCCCGTCTATCAGATGTCTGCGCCTAGTCATAAATGTTAAGTTGACTAGTACAGTTCGCAGACGGAAAGAATGCGGCTGGGGAGAGATATGGCCATGGCATAGACATAATGGTATTCCTGTTGGATTCTCAACCTACTACCAGTTTGCAAACTGATGACAATGCTGGGCTGGATTGTCAAAGGATTTAAAAAGGGTTCAATGAGGGTTTTCAGCAGGTAACCAGAAGGGTGAGAACGGGACCTGGACGCGCGGGGTGCGGCGGACGACGACGGTTTGAAGACAACTTTTTCAGAAAAGATAGTTTGGGGAATCGGGCTAGACGCATTCTTTCCGTCTGCGAACTGTACGTTTTGCTATAAAAACAACATTCTACTAACTACTTAATATAACATGAAATTATGAGGGGGGGTCTAAGGATATTACACGTGAATACCACAGGGAAAGAAGGGGGAAGGTCACTTTTTTTTCGAAAATGAGTTAAGGTTGGCAACAAACTCTCCCAAGGATGTAGTTTTATAATACGAGATCAAACTTGGAAAAAAGGAGGAGGGTCTGCAAGAAATAGCCTATGTTAGATCTGAAATTACTGGGAAAGAAGGGGGAAGGTCCGAATGAAGGGAAAGAAAAGGGAAGGTTTGAAAGAAAACAGGGAAAGAAAGAGGAAGGTACTCCGTTGGCACGTCTGGTGATAGCAAACGTGTGATTACCCGATTGGACAATATTGTTTGCCACCACGGCTTTACACTGGTGAGTCAATAACCAATGTTCTTACTCACCTTTAGACTTCAATGATAATCATTGAATATATTATAAAAACTCGGACCTATGTAGGTAAGGAAAAATAAATTGTTCATTGGGGCTATTAATTTTCGTGTTTCTATTCCAGGCCGGCGACCGATTTCTTTTGAAAAGTTCAAGGATTTACTCCACTTGAAACAGTTTTGTCAGTCGATGGCAGCGAGGAGATACGTTTCAAAATTAAAAAACCCTGGAAATTCTCCGCTTCACGGAAAAACATTGAATCATGGATATGTTTACTGTAAACTCGTCGTCACAAATTTTGGTTGTCGAGTAGAAACAGTTTCTAGTAACCAACCTCCAAACTTCCTTACAGACCAATCATGTGATTATAGTTTTCGCGATTATGTTGCGTAACAAATTTTGGTGTCGTTTGGTGTCGCAAATTTTAGAATGACCCCCAGCCCAAAAATATATCCATGTTAATACAGACGCAAGGAGGGCAAGAAAAGCGGCACACGCGGGGAGTAGTGAAAATAATAAAATTGTCCTTTTTTTCTGTCACTCTCCCCCTTTTTTCCCTGTTCTCTCTCTGACCCTCCCCCTTCTTTCACTTTTTTTGAGTAATTGTGGATTTCTTTTTTTCAATAAAATTATTTACAAATTGTGGATGTTCATTAATTTATTTCTCTTTCCGTTATATCGTTAGATGAAAGTTTAACTAATGAGGAAAAATAAAACGACCCAGCCTTTCATGAAGATGGATATGAGTAGAACGCGTCAAACTTTCAATTTCATTTTTCTCAGAATGGAAAAATTCACACATTCCCCCTTCTTTCCCTGTGGTCCACGTCGTGGGAGAGATCATCTTGTTCAAAAAAATACGAAGAAATACATCAAGATTCTTTGGGTGGGTGTTGGCTGGATTTTTAATCTCGGACCAGTTAAATTCGGCCACCACCCGATGCAGAGACCACGTCTATTCCCACAGTGCCAAAGGTCTCAAAGAGCTTCAACCTGCTTCCCTTTCGAACACCATTATTTTCGATTTTCCGAGATTGACCTCCATGTGCCTCCTTTCACTGTAGCCACGCAGGCCGTTAGCGTTGCGCTGGAGAGCCTCCGCTGAGACCACGTCACCCGCATACATTAAGAGCTTTAAAATTATTGGAATTTGTTACGGAACTGTTACTTCTACAGCACTCCTTTCCCTTGCGACGAGTCGGTGGTATATACTTCAGGTCGTTGAGACGAGTCATGTCGTGGTTTTAACTCTCTAATTAGGTGGAGCAATGAAGTTGAGACGAGACAGGCAATGTCCGATTTTTTTTTTTTTTTTGTTTAACTTGGAAAATATTTGACATCCTGCAGGAAGTCCAATGGGATCCTTCAAAAAGCCCATTTGTAGCCCTATGAAAGCCCTATAGACCCCCACAGAGAAATCGGATCGTTCTGGGACCCCCAAAAAATGGATTATACGTACAATACTTCAAAAACGATACCTTCCTCGACCTCATAGGCGAAACCCTTTTAAAAACGCTGCAAATTTGCCCCCCTGGGTTTATTATTCTTTGATATAGGTTGCTTGAGCAAAAATCTAATTCTGTGTCAATAAAAATTTTTTTTTGTTTTTTACTCGAAAAATATTTGAACTATTGGGATCCTTCAAAAATCTCATTTGTAGCCCCATGAGAGCCCTATAGATCCCCGCAGTTAAATCGGATCGTTCCGGGACCCCCAAAAATGGATTCTACGTCCAAAAATACTTCGAAAACGACTCCTAACTCGATCCCATAGCCAAAAGCCTTCAAGCAACCCCTTCCGTAGCCCCATCGCGCCCTACGGGCTTGGGCGATCGGGCTGAAAACCTTGCGGGCACAACTAGATGGTAAACTGAGTCTTTTGTCAAAATTTCAGATTTATTAAAAAAATCCTACTGCCCAAAACGGCCAGGACGGCGGACGGACATTTCGATTTTGGAATCTATACCTCTTGAAACGGATAATGTCAAATTTTGAGGAGTATTTGAATTTTTGACCTCCGTCGCGATTACACAGGTTCCAAGAACAATAAACCAAAATTACGCAAGGACTCACTTTTGACACGGGAACTACGATGAGGGACTCCATTCCGGTTCGGGAGTTGAAATTGTTCTGCTTGCAGAAACCAGGGTCAATAACGTAGATGATGTTGTCGATCGTCAGCGACGTCTCCGCTATGTTAGTCGCCAGAACCACCTGTCAACACATAATCACATTGTAAGAGAAGATTTTTAGGATAATATCCTAAAACGCTGCAAATTTTACACAAGGGTTTATTATTCTGTGATATAGGTTACTTGTACAGACATTTAAGTAATTCTGTCAATAAAAAAAATTAAAAATTTTTTTTTTGGATTTTTATATTTCAAAAAAAAATTTTGGGGGGATTTTTTTTCAAAAATGTGTTTTTTCAAAAATTCTTTAATTTTTACTCGAAAAATATTTAACTTCTTAGGATCCTTCGAAAATCCCATTTTTAGCCCCATGAAAGCCCTATAGAACGCCACAGTGAAGTCGGATCGTTCCGGGACCCCCGAAAATGGATTTTACGTCCAAAAATACTTCGAAAACGACACCTAACTCGATCCCATAGCTAAAAGCCTTCAAAAAACCCCTCCCGTAGCCCCATTTTAGCCCCACAGCGCCCCACGGGTTTGGGCGATCGGACTGAAAACCTTGCGGGCACAACTAGATGGTAAACCAAGTATTTTGCCAAAATTTCAGATTTTAAAAAAAATTCCTACTGCCCAAAACGGCCCGGATGGCGGACGGCGTACGGCGGAGGCGGACGGACATTTCGGATTTTGAATGTAGACCTCTTGAAACGGATAATGTCAAATTTTGAGGCCGATCGGAGTCGTCGACCCGCGTCGCGAAAACATAGGTGTATTATTCCAAGAATAATAAACCAAAATATCGTCTGTGACCTTCTAAGACAACCTAATACACCGTAAAAAGGGGGAATTAGGCGGCGTTAGAAGTTCACCGACGATATTATAAAATGGTTTTGCATTGTTGTATTTTGGAGGAGTCCATTGACTCCATTACGTGAAGCAATTTGATTTGGCCGAACAAGTTGCGGGGGCTACGGTTAAGGCCACACTGACCTTTAAACGAGGGGCCGGGCTGGATGAGGGCTTCCTTATGAGGGCCTCCTGGCGGTGTACAGGGGGCTGTTTGTGGGAATCCTCCTGTACACCGTTGGGTCCTGGTGGGACCTCCTTCGCGCCGCCCATTGGAGGATGTTGGCCTACTGCCTTTGGAGGAGGCGGCCTACTGCTTCCAGGCCTATGGGCCTTGGAGCCCCTGAGGCAAACGCTGGCGGCCCTGGACCTGACTGAATAGGTTCAGGGTGGAGATCCCCCTTATGGGGCACCCGGTCGTGGCCTTGGGTCGGCGTACTGGAGTCCAGCATTTGCCCCCTTGAGGGTCACGTCCTAATACTTTGTCAGAACCTTCGAACATGAAGTGTTCTTCTGTGGTTTTGCCAGTGAAGACGGAATCTGCCAAAAGTTCCAATGAGCAATGAGTTGGCAGGTGGTGAAGAGTCAGGCTCTCCAGTACTAAAGCCAGCGTAACAGGTACAGAGTTACCAGACCAGTTCAGGTCCAAGTCTTCCTCAGGTCCCAGTGCAGTTTCTGTTATATGTTTAAAATTACCAAGATTAAATGGGCCCTTCTGTGACGGGGGGGGGGTCCCTCTAACCTGTCAACACTGCCTTACGGGGAAGGAGGAACTCCCCCAGGTCGCTTCAATGTGCGAACCGCAACTTTGGGGACTTAATAATATAGAGTTCCCTACAGTAGGTTCCCGATATGATACAGATCTATATCATGTTTCCATTCATGTGCAGAACCACCTCGAGCTTTCGGCAGTTCCACCCCATGAAATTGGCGGCATAGCAATAAAAAGCTTCCGGGGGATTGACAATTTATAAGACTGTCATTTATTTTTTGCTGTGTTGGTTTTTTAATGACTATCGGAATCATCGCGTATTCCGAATGACTGAACAATAACAGCGGATCAGTGAAGATGAGTAAGTTCCGAAAATGAAATAAATATCAAAAAGTGGCTGTTTGCCGACGGTGCAGAGGTCTAATCCTCAACGTTCATCAACGCGAAGTTACTCTGGGCTGTAGATGAGCTTAGTTGCTCGAAACCCGTCCCCACGCTACAAATCGCATCAAACTGGGACCCCCAAAAATGGATTTCACGCCCAAAAATACTTCGAAAATGACACCTAACTCGACCCCATAGTCGAAAACGTTCAAAACATGACACCATGTCAACTAGGTCACCTAGGTATCATTTTCTTGTTTACTGTAGTTTTACTTATCAATTGTTTTAAAAAGAATAATTCCAGCTTAATCTTTCCTAGTACCTATTTAATAACCTTGTCAAATGGGTCCATTTTTAAAATTACCTCTGACATTCTCACCTCTAATCTTCCTTGTCACTACTCACATATCGAGTAGGTATTTGTATTGCCACTAGAATAGTCAAATGGTTCACTGGCCATCAGTTATGGAGCCAATTTTAACAGTGGGTTCATATTCCAAAATTACTATTGTCAAGTCACCACCACTCTCGACCGATTTCATCAGAATTTGTTCATATACCTTCAGTATAATTTTGTTTTTTGTTTTTTTCTCTGATGCTAATGACAAATGGGTTTTCTTGTCAGGGCTTGTCAACGCTACAATTTTTTATTTAAATAAACAATTTAGTACTCAGCAGAGGAGTCATTTCTCGGTACTTTTCCGTTATCCCCCCCCCACCCACCCACCCACTCGACCCTAATTCTAGCCCTTTTCCGTTATAACAACCCCCACACCCACCCCGAACTCGATTTCGAGCCCCTCCCGATGGCTTTAAGGCACCCAAAGCCAACCAAAATCGAGTGGGGGGGGGGGGGGGTTATAACGGAAAAGTACCCATTTCTCACCCTAACCACCTCATTCGATATCGTTGGCCACCATGAGGAATTGTATGGTGACCATGGAAGAGGCAAAAGAGCATTCCACAACCACCAATTATCCGAACACCACAAGTTATTAGAAGAGGTGGGAGGGGTGGGTGGTATGTAGGTCCATTGCAAAGACTCCTGACCCAGCGAAGAAACCGTGAAACATTGGACAAGATATACCTGCAAAACCGTAGGCCTTCCTGGGCTCATCAGAATGAAGTGGCTAACGCCGGAGGGGACGGGAGGGCCTGCTTGGGGGAGTGTTTGAGAAGACCGAGATCCACCTCACGCAAGGCCTCACTACCCACAGCAAAACTGGCGAGTAACATGAGCCATGCCGTTAAAGGAAGAGCACAATGCGAATTCGGCGCTTAAGGAGCAGAACAGATTGTATTGGGCCATACCTGGCCCCAGATACAATCCTATAGCTCAATACGGTAGGATGGCGTACGGTGGATGGACATTTCGTTTTTGGAATGTAGGTGTCTTTGGAGGCCGATGATAATTTTCGCGATTACATGGGTGTATTATTCCAAGAATAACAAAAAAAAAAAAAAAAAAAAAAAGTAAATTGCCGATTGGGAAACAAGACCGGCCACAACCCACGCTCTAAAAAAGAATGATCCAGCTACATAAACTAGTGTAAAACTTCTCAACGACCCAACTGACTTCTACGAATTGACGGCATGAAATAACCTTGCGAGCACCCGGCGGCGTCGGCTCGAATATCTTCGCCTGCATGTCCGACGGCAAGTTGGAATAGACGGGGAGGATGACGAGCTCCTTGATCCTCGAGCCCAACCTTCGCACCCGATCTGTGAGGATCTCCTGGCACGTCTCGATTTCCTCTTGGCCCGTCAGAAAAACGAGAATGTCCCCCAAAGGTTGCGTAGTGTGGATTTGGAGGATCGACACAACGCAGGCGTCGATGTAGTCCGCTTCGGGCGCCTTCGTGTAGTAAATGTGGACAGGGAACCGCCGACCTGAAACAGTCCACGTGCGTTTTTTAATGATTTTTTTTTTTCCAAACAGCTTTGAGAGAACTGGTAGCAGAGATATTGGTCGATATGAATTCAATGGGCATTTGCAATTATTTTAGATTAAATCTAAAAGAAGGGAATTCCAAATTTTGGAATTCTTCCCTACCGTTCAATAATGTGGCTAAAAAGTAACTTGCACAGCCTCCAATACCAACGAATAAAAAATCATTGTAGGAGATATAACGAAAAAACGAAACGCACAATTTGAACAGCAGGGGTTTCCCACCATTCACTCTTTAGGCAGTGACGTCACAGTTTCAGTGAATCTCTCACCAGGAACGC
Organism: Pilophorus perplexus; assembly: GCA_955831195.1. Classification (NCBI taxonomy): domain Eukaryota; kingdom Metazoa; phylum Arthropoda; class Insecta; order Hemiptera; family Miridae; genus Pilophorus; species Pilophorus perplexus. The sequence goes on from OY037011.1 coordinate 1,488,934, forward strand.
TAGTGTCATCAGCTTATAATATAATGATCAATAATTTATAGCAATAATTATTATAACTTGATACGACGGAAAACATAATTCATAATACACGATACTTGAAGTTTAAAGCCATATCAGAAGGATTCACGGCTCAATTGAATTTTATTCTGTGATGACTCACAGTGGAGTAGCACCCTGGGCGGAACATTCTCCTCAAATAGGTAGTGACGTCACGCTCCCTCCATGGCCTTGTTCCCCCCGCGTTATTCAAACGCCGTAATTTTTGTTAAACTATTTTAATTTTCTGGAAGCGATTTCAGGCGGCTAACTACTGTTTCCCCTACATTCTCAGGGAGTACTTTCAGAAAAAAATAAATGCCAATCCCCCATTCCTCAGCGGGCTTTCCAGGTTTTAGGATCATTATGACCTCAGCAAGTTTCCATAGCTGAGGTACATAGCAAAGCCTGATGGCTGCACGATAATCTGTGTGAGTTTAACAATCACCTTCCGAGGAAGGTGCTGAAGTACCTGGCCTATAAATAGGTCATATCCTGGCGCCTTCTTCGGGTTAATATCATTTTTTATTGTCTTCTGCACTTTGAAAGTTACTCTTACGATCACAGTCTCCTGGTCACTGGACCGAATCTCCTTGAGCGGCTCTTCATCAGGACTGCCAGGATTTGGGGTGAAGATGTTACCAAGTGAGAAGCAAACGCGTCAGCCTTCTCCTGGTTGGTCCTGATCCACCTATGGGTGGTCGTGTCCAGTATGGGTGGTGCCTGAACTACGGGTCGCTTCAAAATTTTGATGCCTTCCACAGGGAGTAATCAGTATCCCTGTGGCTAGTTACTAGCTTACGCTTACTGTAAGCGTTGAAAGGAGTTCTTTTTGAGTTTCTTCTTTGATCATTCCTCCAAGTTCATTAGCAATTTATACCATTTGGTCTTATGGGCTGGGTCACGCGTGGGGGGGTCCGAAGAATTCATGTGTCAAAACAATCACCCCGAAGAACAAAATTTGTGTCAATAAAGAAATTTGGATTATTTTTTCCGAAAATTCTTAATTTTTTGCTCGAAAAATATTTAACCTCCTGGGGTCCTTCAAAAATCCCATTTTTAGCCCCATGAAAGCCCCATAGATCGCCATAGTGAAATCGGATCGTTCCGGCACCCCCAAAAATGGATTCTACGTCCAACAATACTTCGAAAACGACACCTAACTCGACCACATAGCCAAAAGCCTTCAAAAACCCCTCCCGTAGCCCCATTTCAGCCACATAGGGCCCCACCGGCTTGGGCGATCGTGCTGAAAACCTTTCGGGCACAACTAGATGGTAAACCAAGTATTTTGTCAAATTTTCAGATTAAAAAAAAAAAAAAATCCCTACTGCCCAAAACGGCTCAGATTGCGGACGGCGTACGGCGGACGTACATTTCGGTTTTGGAGTCTAGATAATGTCAAATTTTGAAGACGATCCGAGTCGTCAACCTCCGTCGCGATTGCATAGGTGTATTATTCCAAGAATAATAAACCAACACCATCACGTAGCCCCATTTTAGCCCCATAGCGCCCCACGGGAAAACCAAACTTGGGCGATCGGACTGAAAACCTTGCGGGCACAACTAGACGGTAAACCGAGTATGTACCTACTTTGTAAAAATTTCAGATTTTTTTAAAACTTCCCACTGCCCGAAACGGGTCGGATGGTGGACAGACATTTAGATTTTGGAATCTAGACATCTTGAAACATGTTGCCGCGAGTAGCTCATCAAAACATCTTGAAACGGATAACGTCCAAATTTCAGGCCGAACAGAATTTTCGACTTTCGTTGCGATTACATATTTGTACTATTCCAAGAATAATAAACCAAAAGTCCAAAAGTACAAAAGTTTGATTAAGCAATCAAGAATGTAACTACTTTTCTTCACTGACTTATGCCCTTAGTAGACGTTCATAATCTTTATTGTGGTCCAAATTTATTGACGTTATATGACTCCTCAACTGAGTCCATTGTCAGACCCAGGGATGACATTTAAATAACAAAGCAATGACAATGGTTAGCAAGGTATGTCTGGGCAGAAGGTTATGTTGTCATGGAAGGCGCTATTCGCAGCAGTTGGGGTTGCCAGCCTCTTCTGCTTTCAAGTAAGTGCTTGCGTCACGGATATATAATTTTATTATTATTGTTCCGTAAGAAATTACAACATATGGACGGAACAATATTGAAATTTAATCCACAACTATGATAATACATATTATATTTGCATTTGCTTGAGGTGCCAGCACCAGGTGCAAGACAAAAGCGTCAATGGCAAATGAGCTCCTTTAATGATTTTTTAAAATGTTTTTCCTGCAAAGGTCGTGCTTCAAAAGTTACGAAAACGGGTCCATATTGCAGAAAACCTGTTTTAATAATTAAATTATTAATATAATTATTAATTATAGGGCCTTAGGAAAAATATGATATTTGAATTCCGAAGTCTGGAGAGGGTACATGACGTGGGCTGCTTCTTCGTCTTTTGATTGGCCAGGAGATCCCTCTCTCTCTCATCTACGCAAGTCAGCCAACTTTACTACGCGAAAATTCGACCCCAAAAATCGAAAATCGGGTTAATCATTATAGAAGGTCATTCAAAAATTGAGCATCGAGGTTATTATCAAAGAAGGTTATTCAAAAATCGACCGGGGCCGAGTGTTTTTATACCGATTCTGTTCAGATATATTATTTAGAGCTCTGGCGGCTCAGTGCCCAACTACTCGACGCCCAGCCTGGCGAGGTGTGACGTCAAAATTGCCCGGCGTTCATTTCAAAATCTCTAAGTAACATTTCGAAAACAGCTCAGCACGTACCTATACGGATTTTCGAACTAAAAATTGGGGGTTATGGGTTTTAAAGGGTGCTGAATCCGAATATGTTGTCAGAAATGCTGAATTCTGACCTTTTCAAGAAGCCCATTGCCCATAAGCGCCACAGTGACTTTCCCAAAAGCCCCAATGGCTTATGCGCCAAAAACAAACAAAAAACGCCCAAATGCGCCAGAAAATAATGCTATTTATGCATTTTTTTCTATGCTATTTATGCTTAAAATCAATATACCCAGATGCTCCAACAAGTCCTGAATCAAGGGTAGGTAGGTACTACATTTAAAAAGCTGCAAATATTACCAAAGGGTTTATTATTCTTTGATACTGGTTTCTAATAGGGATTTTATGGGGCTACAACTGCGATTTTTGAAGGATCCCAGGACGTCTAATTTTTTTTTTTTTTTTTTTTTTTTTTTTATCGACACAGATTTAATTTTTGCTCTTGTAACCTATATCAAAGAATAATAAACCCATGGGTAAAATTTGCAGCGTTTTTTGAGCCATTTTGAGCCAACGTTTTGGTTTTGGTTTATTATTCTTGGAATAATACACCTATGTTTTCGCGACGGGGGTCGACGACTCCGATCGGGCTCAAAATTTGACATTATCCGTTTCAAGAGGTCTACATTCTAAATCCGAAATGTCCGTCCGCCGTCCGGGCCGTTTTGGGCAGTAGGAAATTTTTAAAAAATCTGAAATTTCGACAAAATACTTGGTTTACCATCTAGTTGAGCCCGCAAGGATCCCAGGACGTCTAATTTTTTTTTTTTTTTTTTTTTTTTTTTTTATCGACACAGATTTAATTTTGGTTTATTATTCTTGGAATAATACACCTATGTTTTCGCGACAGGGGTCGACGACTCCGATCGGCCTCAAAATTTGACATTATCCGTTTCAAGAGGTCTACATTCAAAATCCGAAATGTCCGTCCGCCGTACGCCGTACGCCGTCCGCCGTCCAGGCCGTTTTGGGCAGTAGGAATTTTTTTAAAAATCTGAAATTTTGGCAAAATACTTGGTTTACCATCTAGTTGTGCCCGCAAGGTTTTCAGTCCGATCGCCCAAACCCGTGGGGCGCTATGGGGCTATAATGGGGCTACGGGTGGGGTTTTTTGAAGGCTTTGGGGTATGGGATCGAGTTAGGTGTCGTTTTCGAAGTATTTTTGGACGTAGAATCCATTTTTGGGGGTCCCGGAACGATCCGATTTCACTGTCGCGATCTATAGGACTTTCATGGGGCTAAAAATGGGATTTTTGTAGAATCCCAGGAGGTTAAATGTTTTTCGAGTAAAAAATACATAATTTTTGAAAAAAACAATTTTGAAAAAAAAATCCCCCCCAAAAAAATTTTTTTTTGAAATATAAAAATCCAAAAAAAAAAATTTTTTTAATTTTTTTTTATTGACAGAATTAAATTTCTGTACAAGTAACCTATATCAAAGAATAATAAACCCTTGTGTAAAATTTGCAGCGTTTTGCTCTTGTAACCTATATCAAAGAATAATAAACCCATGGGTAAAATTTGCAGCGTTTTTTGAGCCATTTTGAGCCAACGTTTTAATTTTGGTTTATTATTCTTGGAATAATACACCTATGTTTTCGCGACGCGGGTCGACGACTCCGATCGGCCTCAAAATTTGACATTATCCGTTTCAAGAGGTCTACATTCTAAATCCGAAATGTCCGTCCGCCGTACGCCGTCCGCCGTACGCCGTCCGCCGTCCGCCGTCCAGGCCGTTTTGGGCAGTAGGAATTTTTTAAAAAATCTGAAATTTTGACAAAATACTTGGTTTACCATCTAGTTGTGCCCGCAAGGTTTTCAGTCCGATCGCCCAAACCCGTGGGGCGCTGTGGGGCTAAAATGGGGCTACGGGAGGGGTTTTTTAAAGGCTTTTAGCTATGGGATCGAGTTAGGTGTCGTTTTCGAAGTATTTTTGGACGTAGAATCCATTTTTTGGGGTCCCGGATCGATCCGATTACACTGGGGCGATCTTTAGGGCTTTCTTGGGGTAAAAATGGGATTTTTGAAGGATCCCAGGATGTTGAATATTTTTCGAGTAAAAAATACAGAATTTTGAAAAAAAAACACATTTTTGAACAACAAAAATCAAAAAAAAAATTTTTTTCGAGATAAAAATCCAAAAAAAAACTTTTTTTAAATTTTTTAATTGACAAATTTAAATTTCTGTACAAGTAACCTATATCAAAGAATAATAAACCCTTGTGTAAAATTTGCAGCGTTTTTCATTGACAGAATTTAATTTCTGTACAAGTAACGTATATCAAAGAATAATAAACCCTTGTGTAAAATTTGCAGCGTTTTTTCAAGCTTTTCTCGTCATCTACTCATGACATGAGTACATTGTACATTCGGAAGATGAAATTGTTATCCTCACTAGTACGGAGCGTGATCTCCGTTTCTATGTGCTCAAGAACGTATGTGGCCGACTTTCTACGTTTGTTCAACATTTTTTTAGCCAGTTGTGACGACACAATGTGCAAAATTTGCAGCGGCAGGTGGGATACGGTCGGGGGTTGGCTGACGTAGCCAGCAGGGTCTGGACCCTGTCGAACACCTTTATTTGTGAAAGTCACAAGGAACATTGTTAATTTGTGTCTCATAAACAGTCATAACCTGAAACATAACAACTCATAAATAAACAGTCACAAACTGAACTGACTGTAAATGTTGGGTAGTTACGACGCTGCGATTTGATCTTGTTCTTGTTGTCCTCCTAAATTGATGAGTTGTTGATGAATGAATCTTGTTCATATTCACCGACAACGCATCGATATTTTATCTTGTAAACCTATACAAACCCAGTCAGTGCGTTAGTGGGGCAGATGACTGGACTAAAAGGGTTACTGGCCCAACCCAAAACCTGGAGGGTCGGGCAAGCCGAAGATCGGCCGAGGATCTTCTCCGAGCTTGCCGGCACAGCTACCTTCTCTCTTTTCACTTCAGAGTAGGAGTTCCAAGAACGTTCCCAGTCAGGCAGTGCGGTCTTTCACCCATAACAGGGTAGATAGGTCCGCAGGAACGCGCGATTGCCCCCTCTCAACTGTCAGCTATAACTTCTCAATCGTCACTTTCAGGTGAAGGCCAGACTCTTCGAAACTATACCACAGGAAGGACTGACGCAATTGACTCCGGCAATGGGAAACTACATGGTGCTGCATGAGTTAATAAATGAGCCGTTCATGATCATCCGAGGATTCCAAAGAATGGTCTGGCAAAACATTACGTACAAAATTTATCTAATATAGGTCGACCTGACGAAGTTTAACCTCACTCTCAAAAAACCGCGCGAAACCCCTCCCACTCCTTCTTAATTGATAATGACAATAACTTTGGTAGTTAAGAATTTAATTTCCTACCCATTTTGGGAGTGAGCATCGTAAAGTCGACTATCAAAGTGACTAGAAGGGTTCCATATGCACAAGAGCCGAAGCGCCATTGGGAAAAACAGTAGAAAGCCAGCAGGGAAACAGCAGAAAAAACATGGCGCTTGGGTCCTTATGGATTTGGCACCCTTGACTTGAGTATAAAAACGTTTACTGGACGATACGATAACAACGAAATCAAATCCTTTCTGGACTAATCTGTTCAAATCAGACTTATGGCCGTTTTCACCACCTCGAGTCCGAGTTACTGGTAGATCGGAGGGAGCGCCAAAACCGCTTTTCACCACGCTTTCCAACCCTGTCCTCGCGGTATCCAAAAAAGGGAATCAACAGCCGTTTTAACTTTGTCCGAATCGGGGATCGATCGCATCGGGAGAGAACCACAATGCCCCGGTCGTTCCCAGACGGGTCGTTCTTCGTGTGGCCTTTTCCAGCTCCCTTCAGTGATCTTTGTAGCCAAACGTGTTTCCCCGCTCTATTCTTAATGCAAATCCTGGCCGATAAACTGACTAGTGACTTCATCTTCATCACCTTATCCATCACACGAAGCTTCTCCGGCAACAAACCTCAATAAATAAACTTTGAAGAGGACATCAGCGAATATGTTCAGAGGGATTACACGACAATCAGAAAACCTTCCAGAAATTCTGATAAAACTACAACTTTTGGGTATAAATAGTAGTTCAGCTGTAGGCATTTTGAACAGTTCTACGAAAATTTCCTTCTTTATTAGTGCCCATGGAATAAAAATCCTAAACTGCGTTATCGTAAACTCAAATTGTTCTCATTTTCAGGAATCGTCGACCAGCAGGACGATTATTGTAGTTTTCCACCTTCACCGCTATGCTCAATTTGCATACCAAATTTACCCGGATGGTCACACTGACTGCGTGTTGGAAGTGATGCAAAGCAGGGGAAAAATACTTTCCCCTCCGCTGGCCTATCTGTGCTCCCAGAACCCTCTAGAAATGGAACACATCTTGGCACAATTGATGGGCCCATGGTCTATGTAGATAAACATGAAACTGAATTCTACGATTGTGAAATTTATTTAAAATACTCTTACCAGTTTTCGTCCTTGGAAGTGGTCCAGCTTTTGTCAGTGGGGTGTGAAAGCAAAATGTCGGTAGGGGACCAGCCGTGAATTGCGGGGAAACACGTTTGGCCACGAAGACCTCTGAAGGGGGCCTGGAGAGGCAACACGATCGGCCAGACGAAGAACGACCCGTCTGCCACCAGGGCATAGCGATCTACTCCTGGCGATCGACTCCCATCTGTGGAAACAGCATGGACAGGCCTAGAAAGCGTGGAGGCCATCCTGGTAAGCCTTGGAACCCCCTAGCCAGTTTGGGACCAGCTCTGGAAGACTTGGGACCAACTCGGCAAGCCATGGTAACCCTTAGCCAACTTTGGACCTGCTCTGCAAGCCTTGGACAGCTCTGGAAATGTTGGGACCATCTTGGCAAGCCTTGGAAACCCATTTGTAAGTGATTATCTGATGATAGCAGCGATTTCGAGACCAAAATCGCCATTCATCTTGTTGCCAAACGTGTCCCGACGCTTGCCATATTGGTTACCAAACGTATTGCGCTTTTAGCCCTCAGTGGCCAAACGTGATACTCCCCCGCGCTACTCCAGATGGTCCATTATGGAAAATCCTGGATGGCGACCCTGGAGGAGGAAGGCTGAGGGGCTGACCACAGAAAACATGGTAGGATGATTACTCCAGTCAATAACTCTCGAGTAAGTAACTCAAGAGTAAATGCTTACATCAAATATGCTGTAAGCTTTTTTGTGTCCAATCGGTCTATTAGGATGCCAATAATAAAGAGGAATCCAGGGTTTCCCATCAAAATTTTCAATGGGACAACAGCAGAAAAACCACGATTTGATCTGACTTTTCGCGGTTTTTCCAATATTTCTCGAGAACAACTGATCCTCTCGATTTTGTTCACCTGAGCGGAATTTTATTACATGAAATGAACAACAATTTGGACTCCCTAAAGTTATTATTAAACCCAATAGCAAGCAGGATACAGTGCGTTGAAATCATTTATGAATAATATTATGTACCGTCAAAATTCAACGAGCTGCACTGAGAGAAAAAAAGGGCCTATTCTAGGTTATTTTTCGATTTTTTTCTAGGTTAGATGCTGCCAACCTAATTTTTTTTTGGTTTTCATTCTAGGGTGGAACAATTTAGTCTAGGTTGAATAATATTATAATTTAACCTAGGTTGAATTATATTATAATTTAACCTAGATTGAAAATACTGGTGAAGTTACCATCCTAAAAATGCAAACAACCAAGATTTAAAATGCGCCACCCCCACACTTTAGTTCTAGGTTAAGTTCACGGTGTGTGCCGCCGCCTCCATCCATTTACAGTCTAGGTTAAAAACATTAATGTCTTGTTTGTCTCACCCTGGTATTCAATGTTTTTCACTTTCGTAGACGGTTGATTTACCCTAAAACGAAAACGTTCTCACCCCCCCTCAAACAATTTACAGCCATGGCGCGTTAACCTAGAACCCTTTTTTCTCTAGGTTGTGCCCCTTTATTTACGAGGTTGTTTCATTTACTATCCCTGTTGTACCAGTTAAATTTCTAGGTAGCTTCCTATTCTTTTCAGGTTGGTCCTAATAAATTACTAGGTGGTCCACTTTTCTTTCTAGGTTTGTTTCACTTCCATTGCAGGTTGATTCTAACAACTTCAACTACCTTTCTGGGTTGTCTCTATTTCCAACTCAGTACAAAAATTTGAATGTGACGTCATAATATGACTGCACATAGTGACAGAACATAGATAATTAGAATTGGACAGAGATAGACGGTGGGGTTGAGGCCACTGGGTAAATAGCAGGGGTGCCATGACAACGAGAATTAACGCCCACTGCCTACAGTGGCGGCCGCTTAGCGTACCGTAGAAACAACCTGGAATTTATTGAATGAACCTGGAATTTATTGAATGAATTACAATCACTGTTGTTTAAACCTAAAACTATTTGTGGTACTACGGTAGTTTTAACCGAGACTGAAAGTCTAACTTTTGGTTTATTATTCTTGGAATAATACACCTATGTTTTCGCGACGGGGGTCGACGACTCCGATCGGGCTCAAAATTTGACATTATCCGTTTCAAGAGGTCTACATTCTAAATCCGAAATGTCCGTCCGCCGTCCGCCGTCCGCCGTCCAGGCCGTTTTGGGCAGTAGGAATTTTTTTTTAAATCTGAAATTTTGACAAAATACTTGGTTTACCATCTAGTTGTGCCCGCAAGGTTTTCAGTCCGATCGCCCAAACCCATGGGGCGCTCTGGGGCTATAATGGGGCTACGGGAGGGGTTTATTGAAGGCTTTTAGCTATGGGATCGAGTTAGGTGTCGTTTTCGAAGTATTTTTGGACGTAGAATCCATTTTTTGGGGTCCCGGAACGATCCGATTTCACTGGGGCGATGTTTAGGGCATTCGTGGGGCTAAAAATGGGATTTTTGAAGGATCCCAGGATGTTAAATATTTTTCGAGTAAAAAATACAGAGTTTTTGAAAAAACACATTTTTAAACAAAAAAATCCAAAAAAAAAATTTTTTGAGATAAAAATCCAAAAAAACTTTTTTTTAAATTTTTTCATTGGCAGAATTAAATTTCTGCACAAGTAACGTATATCAAAGAATAATAAACCCTTGTGTAAAATTTGCAGCGTTTTCTTCTGGGTTGTTACCTACAGTAACAATCTCGCCTTTTAAATCTCTCGGTTGTTTTCAGTTGTACAACCGAGACTTTAATGGAGGGGAATTATATGGAAGGTCAAATCATTCGATTCTAGGTTACCCCACTTACAAGTCAAAGGTAGGTAATATATTTTCTAGGTCTTCACAATGTCAACCTAGACCAAATGTAAAGTTCACATTTGGTCTAGGTTGAAACTTTTTTATTCCAGGTTGTGGTCAGAGGGCGGGTAATAACGGATTAGGTTGTTTCTATATGGGTCTAGGTTGTATTAATATTTTTCTGAGATACTTTAACCTGGACCTATTTTTTTCTAGGTTGAATCAATTGATTCTAGGTGGTTTCAATTTCTTTTCGAGGTTATTTCGGATTTAACCTAGCCACTAAAAAAATCTTTTCTCTCAGTGTGTTAAAAACAACTTTAGGGTGTGCAAATTTTTGGTATTTTCATGGATTTTAAAACCGTTCAGGTGAAAAGACTCGCTAGGACCACTTGATTTTGAGTAATAATTTTGAAAACCCTATAAAAGTCAGAAAACCCCGTGGTTTTTACGCTGCCCAGAGTTTTCCATCGAAAATTTTGTTTGGAAACCTTGGATTCCTCTCATTGGCATCCTAATAGCCCGATTGAAAACATCCTACAAAAAAATCCTAAAATTCTAGCATAATATAAATTTTTATGTGAACTCAAATTACCTTTTGACTGGACTACAAGACTACAAGACAGGACAGATCAACCTGGAGAAGGATATGTGGACAGGCAGTGGCTCTCAATGGGCTGCAGAGCCAGGAATAAAGTTTTGTTGAGACGCAGTTATCGATTCGAGGCACATAATCTATTTATGAGCCTAACCAATAAAACGAATTTCGATCCTTAAGGAAAATAAATCCACGTGAAACTCGAATAGTATCATATTTGCGGTTCCACCTACCTGGAATCCGGAAAATGGGGGCGTCGTCGAAAAACGTCGAGAATTTTTCAGCGTCGAGCGTCGCAGAGGATATGAGGAGTTTTAGATCCGGGCGGAACCGGGCGATGTCTTTGACCAACCCGAACAGAATGTCTGTGTGGAGCGTCCTCTCGTGAGCTTCGTCGATCATCATGACACTGTTAACGTAACGCAGGTGATTAGTCTCACAAAGGGATCACACGTTGAACATAGACAAAAGGGGTCTTCATGGCCAGGAAGCTTCGTTCAATTCGATTTACCACAGGCCTAGGGCAACTAATCGTAGAAAACGAGAGGTCGTTGAAAGGAGCGCTGCGATCGCAGCGGACGTATTTCAGAGTGGCAATATACTCCTTCGTGATGCTTTGAATAGCTAAATCGAGCATTTCAAAATAGATTAATCTCACCAAATGCCACAAGGAGTAATACAAACGCATGGATTTTTGCTGTTTCAACAACAAATTCAACACAAGGGTTTAATATCCAAAAATTGAATCTATAATATAGATTCTATCACAATAAAAACATTTTTCATCCAATTATTTAAAAAAAGGTTTTTGTTTCATGTAATGTTTGCGGACGGATGTGGGACCCAACTAACGTGGAACACAGATGGGTCAAAAATGGAAACAGGGACCGGTGTTAGGATATACAGGGCAGCACCCAGGTGGAGCTATTCAGCCTCACTAGGGGAAAATGCCTCGGTCTTCCAGGAAGAAGTAATCGCGATTGACGCAGGGGCAAGAGAGAGCTTGAGACGGTGGTCCATTTGATCCCATGTCCTCTCAGACAGTCAAGCGTCGATTAAGGCACTTACAGTTTCTACCATCTCGTCAAGAGTGGTACAAGACTGCGTGCAAATACTCAACACCTTAGCGAAACACAACAGGGTCTCCCTGGAGAGGGTGCCAGGGCATAGAGGCATACCAGGCAAGGTTACCAGCCTGCAGTTGGCCTACCACAAACCTCCTTCAGAGGCGCCATCAACAGGTGGGTGTAATTACAAACCGCCAAAAGACGGCAACTCCTCAAAGGGCACGCTCACAGCAAGCGCATGGTAAAAACAACCAACCCAACTCAACAAGCAACGCAAGCAAAACAAGCAAACACGCAGCAACTCAAGCTAAAACGCAGGGAACTACGAAGGCTGGTAGGCTTGATAACCGGCTTTACCCCCCTGCGGTTTAACTTGAATCGCATAGGGGTAACAAAATCAACAACCTTATTGTGTGAGTAGGATGAAGAAACCGCAACACATAATATGTGATATTGTCACCTTTGGGTGCCCTGCACTCACACACTGCAGACTTGCCCTCCTCTGAAAACTCACCCCCATGAGGACATTCCCGCGCGACCACCTAGTCAAGGATCTAAAACCCCTTATCAGGGGACGAGACATCCTGGACGAGAATCGGGGGCTCAAGCAAAGCACAATATGCCCACAGGCTTCCGTGCTGGGGGCATCTCGAAACCCCGCCCTGAGCTAACCCACTAACAATCTACAATGTGGGACCCCAAAAAATGGATTATGCATCCATAACTACTCGGAAAACGACACCTCATTTGACTTCCCGGCACCCTTCAAAAGCTCAAATTTTAGCCCCATGAAAGACCCATCGATCCTCTCGGTAAAAACCGATGGTTCTGGGAGCCCAAAAAATGTATTTTACGTGAAAATATTTCGAAAATGACATCCCATTCGATAGCATACCTACCCGAAAAACATGTTAAGTAACCCCACCCGTAGCCACTTTTTAGCCCCACAGATCCCCACGGGGTTGGGCGATCGTGCTGAAAACCAAGCGGGTACAACTAGATGGTAAACCGAGTACATTTCAGATTTTTTTAAAATTAGTAGGCAGTGGAACGATTCAATCTTTCTACTGTCCAAAACGGATCGGACGGCGGATGGAGGACGGACATTTCGTTTTGGTTTCTTATTCTTGGATTAATACACCTATGTAATCGCCACGGAGCTCGAAAATTCTGATCGGCCTCAAAATTTGACATTAACCACATTACATGACACGTAGATTTCAAAAACAAAATGTCCGTCCGAACCGTTACTAATGGCACGTACATTTTTTTTTTTTTTTTTTTTAATATATATCTGAAATTTTGACAAAGTACTCGGTTTACCATCAAGTTGTGCCCGCAAGGTTTTAAGCCCGATCGCCTAAACCTGTGGGGCTCTGTGCCGCTATAAAGGGGCTACGGGAGGGGTTTTTGAAAGGTTTCGGCTATGAGGTCGAGTTAGGTGTCGTTTTCCAAGTAATTTGGACGCATAATCCAATTTTTTGAGGTCACAACAGTTGTGACCTTACTGACAGTTATTGTCCAAACTTTGTACATCAATTTTTCACAATTACCTATATCAAAGAATAATGTGTAAAATTTGCACCGATTTAAGAATCTGGACATTTTGAAACGTATAATGACGAACCTTGAGGCCAATCAAATTTTTGATCTCCAACACGAATACATAGGTGTATTATTTCAAGAAGAATAAAGCAAAACCAGAAGAGCCTTATGGAACTCTCACTTCCGATGTACGACGATAAAACGAGTGAGGTGGCCCATGAATACCCCTAATGTAGGTGGGAAAACTAACCTGTACGTCTGGAGATCAGGTTCAGACAGGAACTCCCTGTGCAGCGTACCGTCCGTCATGTACTTGATGATGGTACGCTCGGAAGTGCAGTCTTCAAAACGGATACTATACCCCACCTGTAACACAGGCGACAAGCGACGTTAACCAACCCAGAGGACCAGCCTTGCCTCGGAATCACCGACAACATACCTCGTTCCCGAGCTTGACGCTCATCTCTTCGGCGACTCGGGCTGCCACCGACATGGCGGCCACTCTTCGGGGTTGAGTGCACCCGATTTTCTTTCCGTCTTTCGTGAACCCGGACTGGTGCAAATATTGCGGGATCTGAGTCGTCTTCCCGGAACCGGTTTCACCTTCTATAATCAAAACCTACAACAAAACAGAGCGGGAAATTGAAAGGGATGAACAAACGCGAGGTACAACGTGTTGGCCACACTCATTTCCCCGAGTGTAAATCCACTTTGCACCATTTTGGTTCGACATATCGGATACATTGATTGCAGCTCCAATCACTTGCTCGGTGTAACATTACCGAAACCAGCGAACTTACTTGATGGTCCTTGATAGCTTGGATGAGGTCATCTCGGAATTTGTAAACGGGAAGGCTTTTTTGAGTTTCTTCGATCGTCAGCCTCTTCTTTTGCGCTTCTGTCATCGGCCTTTCGTCCGGCTGGAAATCAAGGCAAGTTGGAGCTTTAGAGGGAACGCGTCTTCAGGATCAATATTGATTCTAGTACATGAAGGCCACTTGACACTTTTTTTATTATTTCCGTTTGTATGATTAAATTCCGAATCTCAAGAATCAAAAACTAACGTTGATCGATTATTTTCATTTTCACTTTAAGAATCGGCCGATTCGATTCTTAATCTCAACAATTGTAATCCGATGCTTTTCTGCTCTTGATAGGTAATTTGCACACAGTAGATCGGTAGATCCATGTTTAACAAAATCAAAACCAGCCGATTATTTAATTTAATTTAGTTTAATTTTTGAGGTTACGAAAGCGCCACTTGTAGCCCACCCAGTAGTACTAGAGATATTTTCATCAACAAACACTCCTAAATCGGCACCGCAATGTAATGATGTGTCCACCTTCTACCATTCTTCTCCAACAGTATTGAGTTGTATTCTAAATTTGAGAAAAATGATGAAAAAAAGTCTATTCATTCACCGGACATCCCTACTAGTCAATAAATTCCTCTAACAATTCCACTAAATTTGCGCCAGTCCTAGCACCACGATTGCGCCAGTCGTAAACCCTACATTTACGCCACTAAATATTTTTTTAAACTAACTTTGCACCACTCCAAAAACCTTCATTTGCGCCAGGGCTTCGTTCAGAATTCTTTAAAGAAGCGTCAGAATGTAGTAGAGTTTTCCTTATAGGTTCAATATACCTAGTAGCGTTTATAGTTTATATCTGTATACATATTAATTTTAAAACACATTTTTTATAAAATCTAACATTTAAAATTCATGAAATTTTCATAAAAAGTCGTATTTAGAAAAATAGTTGTCGGCTCACGAGTGCTTCGCAAGTTTTCGTTAACCCGTGAAAATTTAGAGCGATTAGTTCCGTGGAGTGGGGGGTGTCGAAAAGGTGTGAGATCAGTTAAAAGGACCGCATCCTCACACCCCACCCCCCTCAAGAGGATCGAACTTCGAAAAGTATAATAATATTAATAGAATATAATAATAATAGAAGGGGTCTGAGGCCAGGAGGGTCGGGGTTGGCTGGCTATGACCAGCAGGGAGTGGCCCCCTAGTCGTAGTTATAGACCTGGCGCAAATGTAGGGACGTTTTTCAAATTTTCCTGTATTCCAATTGGCGCAAATGTATGCCTCTTGCCATTCATAGTCGTTTCTTAAATTGACTGGCACACACGTATGGTAGCCATTACAAGAGACGTCACGATACCATTCAAGTATTGATCAATACTCTTCTTGATATATTTTCCTCACAATATTGATAATCGATAAAAACGAAAGAAAAATATCGATACCATTTAGCGAAGTTAGATCGAGGAAATGAAAACTCGAAGCCGAGGCCACATAAGAATGCAGCACGAAGTGACCACCTCGGCTAATTCGTCCGCCACAACCATAACGTTCAAACAATAGCCAGATGATTTGAACCATACCCCGATATATTGAAAGTATCGTAACGTCTCTACAAATCCCCCAATCGCCGCAGGCTTACCCTTTCTTTGGTACCCGGCATGCTTAGAGCCTGAATAAAATCAATTTGGGAGTCAAGGACGAGGTCGTATTCGACATCCTGCTGCTCTTTCTTTTTCGCTCCAAAATGGAAGACGGCTGAGCTCATTTGCTCCTCTTCCCATTTCTTCTGTTCGTAGTTTGGCTTCTTCTCTCTGTCGTCAACTTCTTCGTAATCGTTTACGCTCTGAGGGAAAAGCAGTGAGCATTTTAATTTTAGCAAGTTAGACAACGCAGATTGAAAAAATCACCCAACTGTCCAATAAACTCACCTCTTTGACATCACGGGGCATGTGGTAGCGCTGCACTCTCTCGAGCTCTCTGGCCTTCTCGTGCTCTTTGGCCAACTCGAGCAGTTTCTTCTTATGTGCTCTTTCTTTCTTCTCCCTCTCCGTGAGCCTGAAAAACCACAAACGTTGAAACTGAGAAATCAAAATATGGAGAGGGACAGGAGGCTGGAATGAACTTACTCTTCATCTTGGAAAAGGTACTCATCGTCGATGATGTCAGCCTCGAGTTCTTGTACCTTGTCTTCTTTACGTTTTTCGAGATATTTCCTTCGGGATTCAACTCGAAGCCGAGGAATCAGTTTTTCTTGGTTTTCCACTTCCAACTTCAGACGTTTGGCCGCCTCTTCAAAAGCTTTCCTGTCTGTAAATAGGGTGAAACGAACAATTGGTTAGATCGCGAAAGGATTTTGGTGACGAGGTCGAGTGAGGAGTCGTTGACAAAGTCGTGAAGGACGTAATATGGACTCAAGGATCCCACATCCGATTACAAACCAGGGTGTTGCATCAATACCACCAACTCATACCGACCCCTGCCACCCGGAGTATGCACATGCCAAGAATGCCGTTGTCCCTGAGGGGGGATCCTACTTTAGGAAATCGTCTGAAATCGCTATGGCTGTGGGGAAAATAAAAGACGACTTTGGGGAACTGTGGGGGGGGGGGGGGGGAGGTGCCAGACCATTTAAAAAGACCGCACCCCCCCATTCCACACCCTCCTCACGAGGATAGAATTTCTTTAGGAAAAGAATTATTCATTATCTTAAAACAAATAGAAGGAATCTGAGACCAGGTGGGAAAGTTCGGGGGTTGGGACTTTAGACAGCAGGGGGTGGCCCCCTAATAATAGTTCTAGAGCCGGCGACAGCTCTGCATCCGGTTCTATAGGTCATCAAACCAGTTCCACAGCACTTGAGATCGCCCTGTAACTCCTTAAGTATAGTATACTCGACGTTGCCAAGTAGAGGGTTAACTAGTGTTATACCACGTCAAACCGATTTTCTAGGCTTGAAACTGGTTCTAAAGGACTTGTCATAGACACTATCACAGCTCTTCAGAACAAGAAAGGGTTTGGCGACGAATTGATGGGATTTGTGGAGCCGACGTATCTCGTTCTAGTGTAGAATGCCTGCTCCAACTATATGTACAGAAAATGTACGAATGCTTATTGCAAATGGTAATCCCAAAATGTTTGCCGGATACGGATCAAGGAAGGCAACATACATTTGAAGGGACCCATAGTTCAAGCACCACCCAGAAGGGTAAAAAACTCATGACGATGGCATCACATCGTATTCCTATCAATTTTTGGTCATTTTCTTTTTATTGCATCTTCTGAATGAGAGGTTCGTATTTATTTTTTATTTATAATTTATATTTATTTATTTATTTTTTTTATTGTATATTTTTGTTTTGTAATTTATCTTATATTTTTATTCTATATTCATTATTTACTTTATATATATTTTATATTTTAGTATTATTTCAACGTAACCAACAGTTTTTGTTTCCCCATCGATGTGTAATTCAATCTGAGGCGGTTTTCATGTACCTACCTGAAGTTGTCGCAATGTTGCGCGTCTTTTCTTTGTCTTTTTTCCTCAGGCGAGCAGCAAATTCATCCCTCGCCTTACGATCCTCTTCGCTGCTGTCAGAATCCGACGACATGGTCACCTGAAATTGAAATCCTTAAGTCAATCATGAATACAAAAACGTCCACTACCTGAACAGCCTGGGCGAAGAATAATGTTTAAAAGGAGAGATGAGTCGTTTTGTGAAGTACCTACAGGGAGGCACGCCGTCAATCGATTGGATTGCCTGTTAACGATCGTTAACAGCACTCGTCAACTGGACGACCTGATCCTCCAAGATTCACCAGAGACTATGGAATGATCTTCACATCAGTAGGTACCAATAAATATTGTTGAAGAATTGGTAGACGACTGACGGCACAGTGGGTCGAAAACCGAATCAAGCAGGTCAAAAGTCTGTAATGACATAAAAGAAATTTAAGGTCTTTCTGCACATCCTCTGGAATTTCTTCTGAAAGGTATGTGAGGTGAGGTTTTGACGTATTTGAGAGGAGTGGATGCTTCCAACACGAAAAATGGACGGAAAAGTTAAGAATTAAATTTAAAAGTTTAAACTCAAAAACGCTGCAAATTTTACACGGGGGTTTATTATTCTTTGATACAGGTTAATAATTAACCATTAATTATTTTATTTTGCACAATTATTGTGCAAAATAAAAAATTTTTGTAATGGGTAATTAAAAAGATATTTACCGTACAATGTTAGGACAGAATCTGTCCTGGGACCAGGAAAAATGGATTATGCGTCCAAAATTACTCGAAAAACGACACCTTATTTGAACTTTTGAGATCTTTCAAAAATCCCATTTGTTGCCCCATGAAAGCCCTGTAGATTCCCACAGTGAAATCGGATCGTTCTGGGACCCCCGAAAATGGATTCGACGTCCAATAATGATTCGAAAACAACACCGAACTCGACCCCCATAGCCGAAACCCCTCAAAAAGTCCTTCCGTAGACACTTTTTAGCCCCACAAAGCCCCACGGGTTAGAGCGATCGGGCTGAAAACCTAGCGGGCACAACTAGATGGTAAACCGAGTATTTTGTCAATATTTCAGATATTTTTAGAAACCTCCGTCGCGATTAAATAAACGTATACTAGGTACATTATAGGTTATTATTGGATTGTTCCAAGATTAAAAAACCAATATGGTTGGACATTCTGATAGATTCCCTGGGAAACACATCCCATTAACATCTATACTATGGAACAATAAATACTTATAATTATTATAATTTCTAATCAACATTACTATGATACAGTATTAAACACTGTATCATAGTAATGTTGATTTAATATTTAATAATCATTTAAATATTTTAATACTTAATATTCATAGTAATATTGATATGAAATGAAATGACTTTAATAAATTTGATTAAATACCTATTATTTTGAGCATCAAAAGAGATACTGAAGTCTAATATTTTTTCCACAAAAGTAGGTACCTATTGGTCGATTAGGTATCTACTTTCTTCTATTTGTAACTTCCATAATTTATATCAAAATTATGGAAGTTAGTTGTGCAATGTCGAAAAAATGTCGATATTTCACAACTTGAATTGGACGGGAAATGTCGACTCTCCGAGTTCCGGAAGTCCATGTTCAATCCCCTCTTCGGGGGCCCGAAATTCATCTTACCTGGATCTAGACTCTAGATGAACACACGGGTAATTTATGACTTTACAGGAAAGCCAACACCTTCATTTTTCGACTTTTGACCGCTACGGTTTTCGTCCCACTGTGCGTCGGCACCAACCGCATGTTTCTTCTACCCGGTGTGGTTTTAAGGGAGACCCTTCGGTCGGTTTTCAAAAAGAGGCCTTTCTGGGTGTGTTAGGACCGTCAAGTCGAATTTCTACTTTGTAACTTCGTATGACAACTCCCGCTCAACAGTAGTAGACGAGGAAGCTGCTCATTTGTTGGCTTCAAATCATGTGAACGGTGAATGATTCATTTTTCGTCATACCTAATGAAAAAGTGGGAAAAGCTTTACCTGATTTTTCACGGCTTTGTACAAAATACACCTGAACAACTCGCCGTAAACAAGATTCACATCGACGTTGATAATCAATGTAACGTTAGCGTCACCCGGTGAATATGGTTATCGTCAGACGTTGTTGTTGTTGTTGTTGGTGGTCTCTACTTCCTCTGGCACTCTCAAGAATATCGTCAGACGCTGTTCTCACCGTTTCCGTTTTGCTGGCAGCCAGTGGTGCCAGATCTACGGATATTCAGAATCATTTCTCAGATTTCTAGGGATCTTCAGAAATCTGAAAATCTAGGCCCTAGATTCTCAGATTTTCAGATACCCTAGATTCTCGGGTATTTTGAAAATTCTGTTTTGCACACTTTCCAGATTTCAATGTGTCTATCCCATTTTCGCATATTTCGGGCACCAGGGTCTACATTTATTAAATGTTAGCGGCCAACAAAAGTAGAAATTCAACATTGAATAGGTAATATTCAACTAGAATAATTCTAGTATATTAAATATACTAAATTTTATAGTAGTATATAATTCATAATAATATTATTATGAATCATTCATAATAATATTATTATTAAATGTTTTAGTCGAATGCTTTGTTCTACCTCTTTCTATCTTCCAATTTTCTTATGCCTGTGTACGCAATGTGATAAGGCCCGTATTTATGATTATTATGTTACCGAGTTTTATGCCTCTTTTCGAAATTGTTCTGTGCACGTATTCACGTACCAATAATTATTTCGGTAACTCGTTTGTGTGTTGACGTTGTACTCCACCATATTTATGTTTGGTGCTATGGCATTCAATAAATTCTATTCTACAGTTTTTTTACCGATAAATTGCCGGTGACCTGTTAATATTAAATATTTTAAAATTTATCGGTGACAGAAATATTGCTATAACAACCATCGGACACTCAAGTATCGATACTGTTATGCCGATGCATAACAAGAGTTAATTTGAACTGAGGTGGAGTGTGAACGCCGCGGATTGGAGACTGATTCTTGCGGCGATGGCCGTCAGGCTCAGTGTTGCCAAGTCGGTCAAGTGAGATAACCGAGACTGAAGCGTAGTGTAAACGCCGCGGAGATGAGGTGTGTTTCTGCGGCGATGACCACAAGCCTCAGTGTTCCAATTGGTTCGGTATCAGAGTTTGAGGTTGTGACGGAATGAAAAGGCCGCAGTTTGAGTTGATTATTGAGCGGTAGTGAAAGCCTGGTTCAGTCTGTTTCAAGGTTAGTTGAGAGTGAATTTTGGTTCTATCAGTATGGCTCTGAAAAGGGCCGTTGAAGATGACTAACGAGTACGCTCCACAGCGAGTGCTCTCAACTGGGGATGCCAAAGGATCCGCCCAGCCAGGATCTCAGTAAGTGGAGGACTCAAGCTAGTTCGTGAAACCTTCCTCTTGAAACTTCTGAAGGGAAGGTCGTCGTCCGGTTTCTCTGTATTTTCTTGAGAGAGAAACGTTCCTCTTCAGTGATTCGCCAAACGAAGTTTCCTCAGATCGCAGTAGAAGGCCGTCGCCTTGAAATAACATCCACAACCAGTTTTCGCCAAGAGGAGTTCCAGGTTCCAGATAAGGCCAATTCAGTTAGGCAGGCAGCTTCAGTATAAGGCCCAGATGTTTGAAGATGAGGAAGGAATGATCCTTCTCTCAAGGTCGCCCATCTTTATACCTACTGCCTGGCGAGCCCTCGACGCTGATTGGCTAGCAGGTGCACAACCTGGCCCCCACCAGCGTCGATGGCCACTGAGCTCTCTGATTGGTTTATCCTTCTCCCTTCCCTTCTACGTATATTTCGGTGATTTAGTTTACAAGTTATTATTATGTCAATATTATAACACGCCTCCCCCTAATCACCTAAATATGCAAAAGGGAACCACAGCAGCAGAAAAAAAAAAAAAAAAAAGAAAAGAAAAAAGGATCACTTTAAAATGGGAAAAGGAGCTAGTTTGTCAATTCAAATGTGGGCCCCTAAAGGGGCCGATGAAATTTTTAATGTTTGTGGTTTTTAATGTTGGGGTTTTTTATGGTTTCCCCGGTTATGGCGCCGAGGTCGACGACGCTTCTTCGGCAGCTCTTCTTCTTTCGCCGCTCGTTTGCGTCGGAGACGCTGCATGAACTCACGTCGACGGTTAGAAATTGGTGGTACTGCAATCGGTACCGTCCCCTGCACGAGTGTGGCGCTGTGTACCGTGGGAGGTAATTTAAATGAGACTATTTTATCAATCGAGTCGATAGGTAAGGTTTCTGCTGCTTTTATTCTATCGATTGAAACTCTCTCATGTTTGTTACCCAATTGAACGACAACTGTTTTCCCGTCGTTTGACACTACCTTGTAGGGTCCAAGGTAGGCTGGCGAAAATGCTTTTGTAGGCACACCTGACCGGATGTAGACGAATTTCGCCTGTTTTGTACTGCTAGGAAGGTAAGATTTATGTCTGTCGTGCATGCGTTTCTGCAGTTCAGTGTGAGATTTCCCAGGAGCCGGCGTTTGAGGCTGAATTATGTCTGACGGTAATCGTGGCGACCAGTGAAAGAGTCTTTGTGCCGCCGATAGACCATCCGTTTCACTGGGTGTCGTTCGTAATCGCAGCATTATCATGGGCAAATTGTCCACCCACTTTTCTGAATTGCAATGCATTTTGAGCGCCGTTTTGAGCGTACGGTGAAATCGCTCCATCTTTCCGTTGGATTGAGGATGATAGGCTGTGGTGCGGTGTTTGTCTATCCCCAACAGTTTTAGAAGTTCTTTGAAGAACGAAGACTCAAAGTTGCGCCCCTGGTCCGAGATGATGGTTTTTGGAGACCCAAACCGACTGACCCAGTGGTTGACGAAAATTTCCGCCGTTGCTTGGGCGTCGATTTTTTTCGTAGGCACGCACTCTGTCCAGGAAGTTGCCCTGTCAATCATTGTGAGGCAATACTGCATCCCCCGTGATGCCGGAAGAGGTCCGATGATGTCGATTTGGACCGTTTCCCCTGCATTTGTAGTAGGGTAAGTACCCAGAGGGGCTTTAATGTGTCGCGTCGTTTTAAACGCCAGACATTTCTCACAAGCTTTTACCCTTTTAGTTATGTCCTCTCCCATACTTGGCCACCAATAACGCTGTTGGATGAGGCGTTTTGTTGCTTTTATGCCCGGGTGGCTTGCCTCATGTAGTGCTGCGAAGATTATTGCTCGAAGTGGTGGTGGAATGACAGGTCTGGGTTGGCATTTTGAGGTCTCACAAATCAGGCTGGGTCCGTTCTTTTCAATGCAGATAGACTTGAATAGGTTTGGGTTTTTATTCAATAGTTGTTTGATGGTCTCGTCGTTGTTCTGGGCGTGTAGGACATCTTCTGCTAGGTTGGGGAGGACTATTTCCTCGATTCTGCTCATTTCGTCCGCCGCCAAATTTTCTTCACCTTTTATGTAGGTGATATCTGTCGTAAATTGTGATATATAACTGAGTTGACGGATGCGACGTGGGCATGCAGTTTTAGGATTTTGTGACATCCCATGTGTGAGCGGTTTATGGTCTGTTTGGATGACTAATTGCCTTCCTTCAATGTCATCTCTAAAGTGTCGAACCGCTTCAAATATTGCGAGGAGTTCTCGATCATACGTGGAGTAATTTTTTTGGGCGTTGCTTAGACCTTTTGAGAAAAATCCGAGTGGCTGAAGATGACCTTTAATCTCCTGCTGTAGCACGCCGCTGATTGCTGTAGCGCTTGCGTCTGCTGAGAGGACTAGTTTTGCTTTTGGAAGTGGATGATGGAGGATGGTAGCTGCTGCAAGGTTTTTTTTAAGGTTTTCAAATGCCTGTTTGGTCTCGTTACCCCATGGAATTACCCGTTTGTCATTCTTTTTGGAGTCTGTTAAGAATGCATTAAGTGGTTTTTGAATTTCCGCTGCACGGGGAATAAATCGGCGGTAGAAATTTATCATGCCCAGGAATCGTCGGAGGGTTTTGACATCCTTGGGAAGCGGAATTCTTAGTACGGCTTGCACTTTAGTGTCCAATGGTTGTATGCCATCGCCGGAAATGATGTGTCCCAAGAATTCGACTTTCTTCCTCCCCCAGGTACATTTGTCGGAGTTTATACGTAGGCCGTGTTTGGACAGTTCCCGCAGTATGTTCCGTACGTGGGTTTCGTGTTCTTGCTCTGTTGTTGAGGCGATGAGTATGTCGTCGATGTAGGCGTATGCATACTCGTGTGTTCGTAGTATGTTGTCCATTAGTCTCTGGAAGGTTTGACTTGCATTCCTTAGGCCAAACGGCATGACCGTGAAGGCGAACAGGCCGAACGGCGTTGTGATTGCAGTTTTTGGAATGTCAGCTGGATTCATAGGAACACAGTGGTATGCGGATCTTAAGTCAATTGTGGTGAATATCCGTTTTCCTGCCAATGAGGCATTGCAGTCCCTTATGCTGGGAATGCAATACCTGTCAGGTTTTGTGACCTTGTTGAGCATTCTGAAATCTCCACAGGCCCGGATTTGGCCGTTTGGTTTTTGGACAATGTGTAGAGGAGTTGCCCACTGAGAGTTTGATGGCCTTATGATCCCTTGGGAGAGTAGGTCGTTGAAGTGTTTCTTCACTTCTTGTAGTCTGTCCGGTGCCAATCGTCTTGGTTTTGCAGCCTTGGGTTGCCCTGTTGTTTCAATGTGATGCATGACGCCGACTTTTGCGAGTGCGCTCGGGTCCAAAGGCTTTGTGAGATCAGGAAACTCATTGACGATCTGGGCGATTTTTTTCAAGTCCAAGGGATTATTTTTTATTTCGTCCACTGTGGGGGTTGGAATGAGTCGACGCTTCCGTAGGTCGACAGTGAGGCCGTGGTGATACAGGAAGTCTGCGCCGATGATTGATTTGTCGATTTTTGCAATTAGGAATGTCCAGGTGAACGGCATTTTGTTAAAGGTGACGGTTTGTTTTATTCTACCATAGGTGGTGATTGCCGTGTTGTTTGCTGCATAAATTTTGTCGTTGGTTGGTTTCCTTCGTGGAAAGAGCTTGGATGATAGGATGCTCGTCGTGGCACCTGTATCGATTAAATAGTTAATTTTTGTAGTTTGGCAGGTTAAATGTAGTCGTTTATAACCGGCAGTGCTATCACCTGCGAGCAAGCCTGCCGATTCTAGTTTTCCTGGAAGTTGCAGGGCTTCATGCATTTCCGGGCTTTATTCCCGTATTTCTTGTGATAGAAGCAATGTGTGGGGTACGGAGAGTCTGATCGTTCCTTCTTGAAGTGCTTTCCCCGTAGTCGGTCTGACCTTGACGTTGATCTTGATTGGGATCGTGAATGTGATCGCGACATAGACCTCCCCCTAGTTTTTAACTGTTGAACTGCTGTGGTTAATTCCTTTATTAGTTGCCCAAGGTTGTTTGTGTCGGCTTGGGAGCTTGAAGCTTGAATGGCGTGTACCTTGTCTTCTTTCACTTCATGAAGCCTATCCGCAATGGAGGCTAATGTGTCCAATTCCTCGATGTTTGCGGTGAGCAGGGCACGTTGCGTTTCGCTGGGAAGCTGTTTTAACCACAGAGTTTTGATGATGTCGGCAGAGTTTGTGTTGCTGAGCTGGTAACGCACCATGTTGAGTATGTGAGATGGGCGTTCATTGGGATCTGCGGTTGAGTCTAGGAGTGTCCTGATTTTGTGGTCTGTTGAGACGCCATAGACTCTTTTGATAATGGTTTCAAAGTCGGCAAAAGGTGTATTTCCGGGGTTTTGCAACAGGTGTGCAATGTGGTAAACTGCCTTTTTTGGAAGTGCATTTACTGCTGCGTTGAATTTCGTACGCTGGGAGAGTATTCGTTCCGTACTGAAATATGATTGGAGCAACAGAAACCATAAATTTGGATCCTCTTCTATAAACTCCGGAGCCTTGCTTCTTGGTGCGAGGGCCTCAACTGCTTCAAGGGAACGTGGACTGGCTTCTCTGGGCGTAGAGATCCCTGGAGAGCTTGTTGCAGTTGTATCCGGCATTTCACACTATTTTTGTTGAGCCGGATGTTTCTAGGTGAAGGTTGTTCTTCGTCGGGGTCACCAGTTGTTATGCCGATGCATAACAAGAGTTAATTTGAACTGAGGTGGAGTGTGAACGCCGCGGATTGGAGACTGATTCTTGCGGCGATGGCCGTCAGGCTCAGTGTTGCCAAGTCGGTCAAGTGAGATAACCGAGACTGAAGCGTAGTGTAAACGCCGCGGAGATGAGGTGTGTTTCTGCGGCGATGACCACAAGCCTCAGTGTTCCAATTGGTTCGGTATCAGAGTTTGAGGTTGTGACGGAATGAAAAGGCCGCAGTTTGAGTTGATTATTGAGCGGTAGTGAAAGCCTGGTTCAGTCTGTTTCAAGGTTAGTTGAGAGTGAATTTTGGTTCTATCAGTATGGCTCTGAAAAGGGCCGTTGAAGATGACTAACGAGTACGCTCCACAGCGAGTGCTCTCAACTGGGGATGCCAAAGGATCCGCCCAGCCAGGATCTCAGTAAGTGGAGGACTCAAGCTAGTTCGTGAAACCTTCCTCTTGAAACTTCTGAAGGGAAGGTCGTCGTCCGGTTTCTCTGTATTTTCTTGAGAGAGAAACGTTCCTCTTCAGTGATTCGCCAAACGAAGTTTCCTCAGATCGCAGTAGAAGGCCGTCGCCTTGAAATAACATCCACAACCAGTTTTCGCCAAGAGGAGTTCCAGGTTCCAGATAAGGCCAATTCAGTTAGGCAGGCAGCTTCAGTATAAGGCCCAGATGTTTGAAGATGAGGAAGGAATGATCCTTCTCTCAAGGTCGCCCATCTTTATACCTACTGCCTGGCGAGCCCTCGACGCTGATTGGCTAGCAGGTGCACAACCTGGCCCCCACCAGCGTCGATGGCCACTGAGCTCTCTGATTGGTTTATCCTTCTCCCTTCCCTTCTACGTATATTTCGGTGATTTAGTTTACAAGTTATTATTATGTCAATATTATAACAGATACTATCAGGCCTTACGCTATCGATGAAAATATGTCGAGGAAGGTATCGATACTAGTAGGTACCGATCAACATCCCTCTGCACCTTCCAGTTGAACGACCCAACCCTACTAGGTACATGAGGAAGTTCAGTTGGAAATCTGTAATTTCAAATTTCTGTTACTGGCGAGTTTTCGTTTTCATGTTGACAAGTGGTTCGTAAATTAATGTGCAGGCATTTTATCTGCTGGTTCAACTCGGTGGGTTTAACTAGAGTTATTATATTACTTAACTTAATTAACTATTGTGTTGTGAATGTTGAGGCAGTTGTGCCTGCGGGTATCAGGAGAGTTGGTGGCTGACAACGATGTTCCTTTTCCTCGATTTAGCAAATTAAATTTGCCAAATTTCATTAGTTCCACTCCATTGAGAGTAAGTATGTCGGCAAGGCGACGGCAGTCGAGAAGTATTACGTAATGAGAGACAATCAAAACATAACCTGACCGCTCCTTGTGCATACCTAATGCTACAAAATTCGAATAATGAGAAAAGGGCTCCGTCAGTAAGCCAGTCAATGACTGGCAGTCATCCTGCATATATGCAGTATATAATATATACCTACGGTATATTATACCAGCAGCCCTCACCTGTTGATGGAGTGCCAACTGACGTGTACTTAGGGGAGAGTGGGGCACTTTCAACCAATTTTGAACGTAAATGATCCAGAGCTTAGATTTGAGGTTTTTTAAAGGATGTTTCGCCCGCCCCCTATCCTGATGGCTTACCTAACTGCCTTTAAGTTGCCATCGCCAAATCGTTGTTAACCACCCCGTGGAAAGTACAATGAATGAATTTGTGAAAATGGTTGTTTTGGTTGAAAGTACCCCACTGGTGGGTAGATTCAACCATCCGATGGGGCCCTATCAACCATGAGGTATATCGAAGAAAAACGAATGAAAAACTTCATAAAACATGTAATTATGGAAATGAGGATCGAGTAAAATGAAACTGATTGAGCAAGCACGTTCTTACTTTTCAGCGACTGCTGAATATTAACGAGTCTAATTGTCACGGGGCTGCTCATGGCCGATGGTAAAGAGAAGGGGTTCCCCCCATTATTTATCCATATTTTACTCCCACTCTGTACTCGTTTTCTAATGATATAAACTCTCATTCTCACGGTCGGGAAATCCAACCACCCTCAAATCCAATGACTGGCAGCTGTTGAACGTTCAAAATAAAATTTTGAACCCTTTAATAATATAGGGTGGACCCCTATAAGGTTGTGGACCTTTTTCTATATTATATAAAAAGGTCCACAACCTAGAGGGGTACACTACCAAAGAAGGTACGATGTCTCACTGCTAACATCACTGTGATTGAGCGCAGTCAACTTCAAATAAGTACGTTCTTTGCACCTTTTCTGACCAGATCTGTCCCCTGTTTCCCGCAAAGACCCGTCTGCATTGAAAATGCGAGGATCGTTGAGAATATCTGAGTTACCTTTTTCTCGCTCCTGAACAGACGAAAGCCATCCCACGACATCTTCCATGGAAACGCACCCTCTGGCATTGGTGACAGCTTCGGGAGTGCGGTAATCGATGCTTGGATGTCGTTTGAGGAATCCAAGGAACCATTTCATTCCTGGTTTGTTTCTTGAACACTCAGTGGGACCTCCAAACTTTGCTTGGGAAACCTTTCTTATAACACTAAGATATCCAGTGTACCAATAATGCCTCATCTTCCTTCGGCAGAATCGTACTGAGCCCACTCTCTGGTTTTTGGAATTGAGGACTACTTTCGAAGATTAGGGTAGAATGGTACTTTGTACTTTATTTTCTGTTGAAGCAGCGCGAACACCCAGTGAACCATTTGTGACTTCTGTCAGTGCCTTATTTCTTATTTCTATATTTACGGGCAAGCCCAATTTACAGTACGTCATTCTAACCGTGGGTGGGGGAGGGGGACAAGCTTTCTGACAAATAGGGGAGCAAATGGCAAGAAAAGAAAAGAAAAAAAATTAAAAGATAAGGGAAACTAATACACTTGTTTCAATTAAAATTAAGATGGGAGGATCTCGTTAGAGACTTATGGGAAGAAAAGAAAAAATCGTTTGGTGTTCCGCCATTTGCTGTCTTTGTTTCTTTTGTTGTTTGTCGTTATTTTGTTTAACATTCTTGTTATTTGTTGTATCATTCCCCTGGATCCACTTCCGTGATATAATAAATTGACAGTTTTAGTAAAATTATGTAACGAGTTGTCTGTCTTCAAATTGTAAAACACTAACAAGTTTTTTTTTCTTTTCAACAGGAAACGTGGAACTTGAGTTAACTGCTGATGCGCAGATAGCTTTGACAATACTTGCATAATATGCGTATATTGTACGGACAGGATAAGGACATATTGTAACGTGTTTGCCCTTCATGGCATTGGCTGAAATGCTCGCTTAACTGTACGGATTTGAACGACGACATGGTGAGTTGCTGAATGCGCAAGAATAACAAATAGTAATATTATTTGTTAGTCTTGCGCATAACAGTATCTATTTATATTATAAAGACTGTTGAAGTGTTTGGAACGGATGCAATAACGCAAGTGAGGATCCGTTCTTATTGGATTAAAACTTTAGTGGTTGGATTGAGGGATGCAGTAGGGAGGTTCGGGTAGTAGTTTGAAGATCGGGGGTCTCCCTATTCTGCCTCGATACAGTCTCCCAGGTCAGCAGATCACGACTTCATAGATTCTACCGATTTGATTTGACTCATTGTTATTGTGTTGCTGCATTCATTATTGCGTTGCACACAACTTTTCTTGAGCAATATTTTTGAAGTTGCGCAACTTTTGTTGATTCCTTGATGATATGGGGCCAACTAAGGCATGTAGATCTACAACCGAGCCACAAACGGCAAGAACTCCAAGCTCTCAGTGGTGACCACTCAACAGGTAGAACCCCACTGAGAATCCACACTCCGAGACTATCCTATAGGATCGTGTTATCCTCTACCTCGTGAGGTCTGGTCCCTTCTGAACATCAAAGATCTATTCCCACGAACCATTTGGGGAACCTTCCCTGGCACACTAAATCCCCCACCCGTAAAATTCTCATTATTAGTTTTCTTGTAAAGTTTGGTCTATTTTCAGCGTTGTGCGCTTATTGTTCTGCATTATGACAGACAACCATGGAAGAAATATGCCATCAAAGAAGGACTGGTTGCGTACTGTGAATTCAGGGCTCACTGAGGATGACCTCAACCAACGAGAAGTACCTCGATGCGACGTCACTTTACAGGTTTTTGATGGTAAATTGTTTTGTGATTTCGATATTCGTTTGGAGTTGTTGTTCTTTTCTTATAATTTCAATGTTATTGCAGAACCTTACGACCCTCCAGCGCCGATGATTGGTATGCCTGTTGGCGTTTCAAAGGGAGAAGGAGCCGTGGAGGCGATTATGGCAGTTTCTTCAGAATCATATGACGTCAGGTCCTACCTGGAGCCTGCTGGGGCGTGTCGATCCAGAGAGTCTTACTACGATAACGCCAAGATGAGCCCGGATGGAGGGGGCAGAGTGAAAATTGAAGATACCGACGCTAGATATGTTAGAAACCCGGAGCAGGCGAGATTGGCCAGCGACGAAGAGCGACCTTTCGCCTGCAATATGTGCAACTACAGGTGCAGCAACGCGTACCATTTGAAGCGTCACTTGATGACTCACACGGGGGAGAAGCCGTTCGCTTGCAGCTTTTGCGACTACAAATCCTACAGAGCGGACAAAGTGAAAAGACACGCGAGGACCCACACCGGTGAAAAGCCTTTCGCTTGTCTCTACTGCGACTACAGAGCCAATCGAGCCGATCATCTGACAGCGCATCTACGCAGTCATACGAGGAAACATTATTAAGCAATCAAGATCTTCAAAAACAATCTGGCAGCTCAGCGGAAACCCGAAAATTCCACCAAGTGCCACTCAGATACTGAAGCACATTCCGGACTCCCCTGGGAGGGTCTTCGCTTCTCCAGACAACCCATAGCGTATGCTGGTACCTGATGCACAACCCGCTGGAGACTGACGTGTTTCACGGTGCTTCTATGTGGACCTGTGAAAGTAAGTACCAACCATTTTGGTTTATTATTCTTGGAATAATAATCGCGACGGAGGTCGAAAATTCTGATCGGTCTCAAAATTTGTCAAAATACGTTTCAAGATGTCTAGATTCCAAAAACGAAATGTCCGCCGTCCAAGCCGTTGTGGGCACTAGGCATTTTTTTAAACCTAAAAATTTTACAAAATCTCCGGTTTCCGTCTAGTTGTGCCCACAAGGTTTTCAGCCCGTTCGCCCACACCCGTGGGGCTAAAAATGGGCTATGAGAGGGGTTTTTGAAGGGTTTCGGCTGTCATAGGTGGGTCGAGCCTTAATTTCTTCATTTTCGTTAGTTTTTCTTGATTAGGTGTATCTAATTTCCAAATCAAGCTTGATTGCTGAGGTAATGATAGGTATTGGTCGTCTCTCGTCATCCATGTATGATTTTCCCTCAGAACGTTGCGAAACATTGAATGAAATGTCATTGGAAACCGGTTTGAGCATCCTGTGGATTGACAGTAACCACGTTAGTTTTGTTCACGTTCATGGTTATGCCTCTTATAATATATAGCCTCCATATTATGTTCATCGATAGTAGCATTTTCTAACGCTAAAAAAGTATCATACAACTCTTCTCTGGAGATATTTTGAAGATCGTCATTTTTATATATAGAGATAATAATCTAGCAAGTTTTGCTACCGCATCAGTGCTCTTAGTCTCTTCGTTGACATTATGTGTATGGGTTTCAGGCTAACAACATCGCTCCGTCCGGCGGATTCTTTCTTACTGTTTTGGCGGACCTACAGAAAATTGTTTCACAACCTCATACCTTGATGGATGATCTGCATGTAAGGAAATTGTGTCACCAGTAATGTTGTGATGCTGCAGGTAGGCATTTGGTTTGGTATTGTTTGGAGTAGTTACAGAAAAAAAGTATGTAAGATTCTCGCCCACTCTCATCTTGTATAATAAATATCGATGAATTGTTATAATTGTTTGGTCGACCGTTGGATTCTTATCGAGTTGTTTTGTAATTTCATTAAATACCTAAGTAAAGTTCTAAATGTTAGAACTTTACTTATAGTTCAGTTGTGTTCAGTTAAATTTACTATTTTCGGTTGGAATCGACTTAGTTTGTAAGAGTGGGGATTGGCTTTCATAAACCGAAAAGACTCTGCAGAATCGATGCTGAATTAATGAAGTTTGAGCATCGATTTTATGTTTTTGTGGTTTGTGAAAGCAATGAGTTGGTTTAGGGTTTTATGTAAATAAGCAATTTAGTATTCAAACCAGCAGAGGAGTCGTTCTCTCTCCCTAAACCAACTCATTGGATTAGACCTCTGCACCATCGGCATACAAGTTGTATGGTGACCATGATACAACCACTTTGTTTGTGAAAGCCAATCCCAGTCTTACACGTATCGCAAGTTTCTTTACCGTTGCGTTACTCTGAAAATTAATTTATATATACATCAATTTTGATAATAAAGTATTGTGTTCAACGCGAATAGTTAATTTTGTCACTCCTCAGGAATTAACCCCTTCCCCCTTCCTCCGTGGGGGGATGGGGTTTTTGCTTCGAGAAATGTGAAGAGAAATCAAAATTTGCTTTTTCTTCACAGTATTCAAAAATGTAATGTTTCTCAGCCCAATTTTGTTTCTGATGTTCTGTTGACTGTCATTGACCTCCCATTGGTTGTTCTGCGTTCAAATTCCTAATCCTCAACGGTCACTGGCCTTTCTGCATTCCCTGCAAAAAAAAGTCCTTCCAAAAGTAGAGTAGGTACTCGTACTTGGTTCGTTTCATCTAAACTCCAATGCTGAAAGGAGACAGCCGCTTAGCAGAGACAAAATGCGCCTACCGGAATCAAACAGCGTCACCTAAGGTTTTAGGTCGGCTATGAGATGGGTGAGTCCACCCTGAAAGTGGCCAAATTGGTGTCCTGTCGTTTTTCACTGCTCGTAAGGAGTTTAAAAACTTTTTTTTAAATTTATGTCAAAGGACAATCTTTCCAAAACCGGACCTTTTTTTCTGGCATTCTACAATAATTTTAATTATTGGTAATACCTCTTATGGTGCCCTTCACAGGCCAATAGCCCAGAATGCAGCCAAAGTTAAACAGCGCAAATATGATGCCGCAGCAGAAGACCTTCGGGGTTCTTTCACGCCTTTGGTAATCGGCTGTGACGGGTCCCTGCACAGGGAACTCCCTGTATGACTCGTATGACAGGTTTCTGAAAAGAATGGCTGACGCTCTGGCAGAAAAATGGTCGAAACCTCTGTCCCAAGTCACCTGTTGGGTCAGAGTGAAGACACAGGTAGCGGTGGTCAGGGCGGTATCAATCCGGCTTCGTGGCTGTCGCCGACGCACAGTGGGGCCGATGACGCTAAAAAGGTGGCGGAAATTATTCAAGGCGACAGACTGATTGATAGAGATGGATTTTGCATTAAAAATGCATCTTTATTATCATTTTTTTAAACAAAAAATAAAATTTTAAATAATTTGCATAAAAATTGAAAAATGATTTTGCATAAATATGTAAGTAGTTCTGCTTAAATTTAAAATAATTGTTTCCTTATTTGCAAGCTTTTAATGCGCAAATTTGCGCACGATCTGGCTTCGGTCACATTCTGGGGTCCTTACTGAACACAGAAAGAAAAAAACTCCGTGCACTTCGGTGAAAATCGCGACTTTATTTCGATTTTCTGATTTCTTTTCAGTATTTTCAATCTTTAAAGTCGATGAAGGTCAATTTAATGAAGAGAATATTTTTAATGTCTTCGGATACATGGCCTGAATACCATTCAATCGTGGTTTAATGCTTAATTATTTTTTCAATTCAATTTATTCACAAGACTTAGTGTAGACAGATAGATATACATTTACAATTCGTTCATATTCCAAACTATTATAAGTTCATTCCAATACTTAAGTCTAGGCATATAGGTCAGGGACCTGTCCAGGCCTCATTCTCTACCATTAGTAACATAAAAATGTGGGCAACGAAACAGAACCAGATTAATATTAATTAATCAACATTAAACCGATCGGCCAGTTGCGTTTTTGATTTTTCGTATTTCCGCCACCCTTTAGCGTCATCGGCCCCAAGTGGTCGGAAACAGCTGATTTTGTGCAAAAACCTGTGCAAAGGTATGAAATTGGCCGCTACTCTAATGGTCCTTTAAGTTTTTTGGGGTGCTGAAACCGAATCTAAACCCCGTTTTTCTGTATAGATCTACTAAAGTAAATCTACTTTAGATGTTTGAATGTTACGTTTTTTTAAATTATTTTAAAATGTGATCGTTGACGAATTTCTTTGTACAATTGTTCAAAGAAATTCGTCAACGATCACTTTTTTTGACACTTATCCTTTAAGACCCTTAAGTCTACTTACAATAAAAACAATCAGAAGGATGAGCTCATCCCTAGGGACTTCACGTACGAAATCACAACTTTTTTCCATTGCTGATTCACAAGAGATAATCGAAAGACGAACCTGACTGAGTCAGGCTGACTCTAAAAGTGCATAAGGAAAACTGAAACCCCGAGCAATCTCACTTAATATAAAGGTTTACAGAGATTTTTTTGCTCGTTGAACTTCTGTACAAACAAAACGCCTAAAAACTAGGCCATACAAAATACAGGAGCCAACAGATTCTATTGTGAATCCTCATCACCGGCGGCCGAGGGCGGCGATGAAACTCACGCTGTTGACTCTTGGGTCCTCATATTTTGACCTGATAACGTTCCCGAAGCGGAGCTCGGTGGAGCTTTTTTTTGGCGGTCCACAATAAATACTATTAAGGAAGAACATTTTCATTGACTTCTTTTTTACCTTTTTTTTTTGGTCAATCTTGATAGAAACAACAAGTAACTGAAATATTCTCGCCATTTATACCTTCATAGACCGAGAAATATTGCATGGAACTGAATAATTTCTGTTAACAATAGGGTACAACATCTAATATCACGAATTCAAAACCTTAAGCATTGATGAAACGATTATGATTCCTTGACTTCTTCGTTCTACGTTCTCCATATAATTTTTTTTTTTTTTTTTTTAGGCAAAATCGTTTGAGAACTCTCATCTTTGGGTATCTGAGAGTGAGCTTCAATGCCCAGAACACCGATTTGAGATGCCCACAACACTTTCATTTTGTTTTTGTTTTTTCACGCATCCGACCACTGTGCGACGGGTCCGATCAATCAACCAATCAAGGCTTTTATTTGCAGAGGCCAACATGACACTTCAAACGTCAAAACATGAGTTGGTACAAACGTAAGTATAAACACGTGTTTATACTTTCGTACGAAACACATCAGGCATTTGCATGGTACGTATGTACAAAGCAAACATGTTTGCAAACAATGGTACGTACATGATGGGTGTGGTCATATGGTTAGGTAAGCAAAACAAACTAAAACAAATCAGGACTTAAATAGAAACATGACAACAGGTGTGAGGTAAATTACAAGTTGGCAACGAGATAAGGCTTCCCCATCCACGATCCACTCAACTCAAGACATCGCTCCATGAAATACCGAAAAACACCTCCAAAGAGTAGAGTTCGGCTTTGAGAATGTGATTAATAAAATTTTATTACGTTATTAAAGGATCTATCAGGGAGCTGTTGTATGTATATGATTTGGCAGGGCATTGAAAAGACGAGAACCCACTTGAATTGGGTTATTCCTCAAGGCCACACTGAGACGGGTAAATGGAATGGCAAGGTTCCCTCGGGAGCGGGTGTAATGCTCGTGAACATCGGAAACCATGGGGAGGTTTGACAAGCATGACTTGATTGTGTTCAGAGCCGCCAAAACATAGGAACTGGGAATGGTTAGAATACCCAGACGCACAAAAGTGCCCCGACAACTTTCATTCCAAGAGAGACCGGAAATTATCCTGATTACCCGCTGCTGGAGCCTTGGCTTGGACTTGGCCTTGGCAGAGGACGGGGCCAGTATGCCTCAGTGCTGATTGTCGGCCAGAGTACAACGGCACCCAGAATGGCATAAGACGCCATGAACGACTCTGAGAGGGAGTTTTGGACCAGTGACAAGAGGACGGCGCGCCTCCCAGAATGGCATAAGACTCCAGGCTGCAGGGCAGAAACGCCGTGGTAAACGTCTCCTACCTGGTATCCGATACCAACGCAGTGGTTCAAACGCAGACCGTCGGGTTTCTTTTTTATGTTTTGGCTTGTTACCTTGATGAAGAGGTAGGATTGGAAATCCTCGTAAATACTCGTTTATAATTACCAATTTGGCATACTCTGGAAAAATAGAAACGTGAGCGAATTATCATTCCCCTGACGTGTCCCCACCCATAGGTTCACCCCTTCTGATTGTCACTGCTAGGTACCTTACATTTCAGTATAATAATATTCAGTATGTTATACTGAATATTATAATAAACGCTGTAAATTTTACACAAGGGTTTATTATTCTTTGATTTGGGTTAATTGCGCAAAAATTAATTCGGTGCAATTGAGAAAATTTATTTGAAAAAAAAAATAATAATAATAAAATAAAAACCTTTTTCTGTACGAAAACGGACCTCGAAAAATGGATTTTGCGTCCAAAATTACTCGGAAAACGACACCTAACTCGACCCCATAGCCGTAAGCTTTCAAAAAACGCTCCCGTAGCCCCACAGCGCCCCACGGGTTTGGGCGATCGGGCTGAAAACTTTGCGGGCACAACTAGATGGTAAACCGAGTATTTTGTAAAAAGTATAGATTTTTAAAAAAGTTCCTACTATATAGTGGATAGGTACCTACCCAAAACGGTTCAGACGGCGGGCGGACATTTCGTTTTTGGATCTACGCGTCATGAAATGGATGAGTTATGTAAAATTTTCGACCTACTTTGTATCGCCGGAAGGCCTTTACAAATAAACCTTATCATTCATCATCATTCATTCATTCAAATTATTTTCGACCGCCGCACAGTGGTGCAAAGGCGGCCGAAACCCCCCAAATTGAGTTGTGCCTTTTCCCAGTTTTTATGAGTGGGTTTTACACCTTAATACCTGTAGAATGAAGCCTCATAGTTAGTTTTCTTTTAAAAAATTATTTGGAGACTTGAGAGTCCTTGAAAGTTGATTTTTTTTTTTTTTTTAATTAAAAAATTACGAATTACATGTTACTTTTTCACCATTTTTGTAACCTATTGTAATGAATAGTATAATTTAAGTAACACCCGTGAACTTTACTATACTAATGTAGTTTCCAAAATTTGCTCTAGTTGAGGGATTAATTCCAGTTTGTACTGTCTGTGCCACGACCTTGTAGGTAATAAAAAAAACCTATTTTTCGCATTTTCGATGGAATCGGGAAAAAAAGCTGCACCGAGCTGAGCTCCGCGAGTAGAAACATTGTAATCTGTGCCTATTGGAGTGTCTTTTCTCAAATTTTCATCGCCGTTATCCGCCGTAT
The DNA here is from genome assembly GCA_955831195.1 of Pilophorus perplexus. Classification (NCBI taxonomy): domain Eukaryota; kingdom Metazoa; phylum Arthropoda; class Insecta; order Hemiptera; family Miridae; genus Pilophorus; species Pilophorus perplexus. The sequence continues at coordinate 1,526,013 of OY037011.1, forward strand.
ATGTTCAGGGTCCACGTTGTAAGTCGCTAAGATGGGTGCGTCAATCGACAACATTCTGAAAGAACAATCGTACAGTTGTTGTGTATCGCGCAATCAGCAGCTCAGAGCACGATAATGCTGAAGAGGACATGTTTAGAAATAAAAGTCTTAAAAATAAAAGTCTAAAAATAAAAGTCTTAAAAATAAAATAAAATAAAAGTCTTCCCTTAGGGGATGAAGCTTTGCAATTACTTCTGTGAATTAATATTTTTATTAAGTAGTGGTATAGATTAACGACGATTTTTAATTGAATTTTTATTTACCTAGCTGTCATTGTAATATTTTAAACGATTATTTCCTTTTTATTAAAGAGCTTTCAAGTCAAACTAATTGAGTCAAACTAATTGTATATTATTCTGAAATTAACGCTATTTTCATTTTCATTCATTTTTATTCCATAAATTTCGTAAAAATGGTTTGAATTGTTTTCAAAACCCTTCCTTCAACCCAGGTTTCAAGACACAATGGTTTTTTACTGTATAGAGCGGTGAACTTGGGATAAATTTTATGGGTTATACTCGAACATAAGCAAAAACAGCTGAAAAAGTGGAGAGCCAGTGAGTATACCCATTAAAATGTTGAATTATGGTCTTTAAAAAATTGTAGAGCAATAACTGACGTCAAATTCGGATTCTACGCCCCGAAAAACATGAGTGTACCGAGTTTTATTGAAATACTCCGATGAAAAGGGGTTTTGGCCGCTTTTTGGCGGTTTTGCACCACTGTGCGCCGTCGCGATTTCATAGGAGTATTATTCCATGAATAGGTAATAAACTAACATAGGTAATAATAAACATTCAATTCCTAGGTACGGCCTGAGATAACCATGGCGTGTATTTTAGGTAGGCCCAGGTTCTACCTCCGGCCACCCACAAATATCCAAAGTAAACAAAGAAAACGCAATGAAATGGCAATATAAATTTGGTAGCAATTTAAAAAAAAATTAGTATAATATAATATATTATACTAATTTTTTTTTTTATAATATAATAAAATGGTAATATTATTATAATATAATAAAGGTATAATATTATTATACCTGAACAGCTAGGTAAGCTGTAAAAGTTCATCGACCAAAAAAGTTCAAGGCTCGCACCTGGGAAGCAAGCCTTGAACTTTTTTGGTCGATGAACTTTTTCAGTTCAGCTGTTTTGGTAACTCTGACTTTTACTGGAGGGCAGCGTTGCCAAATCGGAGGCCCCCCTCCAAATTTAGGGTTTTTTTTCTGTAAAGGGGGAAATTTCGTGGGAATTTTTTCGAGGGTTTTTTTTAGGGGGATTTCATTTCACGGTGATAATTCGGGGGGGGGGGGGGGGGAAGCAAATAAAAACGGAATGGGAATAAACATAAATAGAAATTGTGCATGGAGGAAAGAAATGGAAATTGTGTTTAATGCCGTAAACAATAAAAGAACTTCCTTCATAATATGAATATAATATTATTATGGCTCCATTTAGATGTTGACGTATATCAGTCGCTAGAGGGTACCATAGGTTCAAAAATGTTGGGAATTTCGTTCTCTCGCTACTGTCACTTCGGACTTCGAACGCTGTAGTTGAGAAAACTAAATTAGGAAATCGTATAGATACTGTAGATCTACATAAAATTATTTCAAAACATTCTGATGATTAGGTACCTACCATCCTCACAACAATGGCATTTCCTGCGTCCACTTTTCTCCTACCTAGGTACTGAAATCATGCTTTCCCACATTAAATGTAAATGTAAATTTTACGATCATGTTAACAAGAAACAGGAGGAGAAGGAGGAGGAATCGATAGGTAGATGATATTCTGGCAGTGTGTGGTGTTTGCCGACGGTGCAGAGGTCTAATCCAATGAGGTGGTTAGGGTGAAAAATGACTCCTCTGCTGAGTACTAAATTGTTTATTTAAATAAACAATTGTAGCGTGGGGACCGGTTTCGAGCAACTAAGCTCATCTACAGCCCAGAGTGAACCTACCTCAAGTCACCTACCTCAAGAGAACCTACCTACCTCAGAACCTACCTCAAGTCACTCTGGGCTGTAGATGAGCTTAGTTGCTCGAAACCGGTCCCCACGCTACAATTGTTTATTTAAATAAACAATTTAGTACTCAGCAGAGGAGTCATTTTTCACCCTAACCACCTCATATTCTGGCAGGTTTGGGTTGCAAAATTTAATTAAGCAACCAGTTAATTACCTAGTTTTGGTTTATTATTCTTTAAATAATACACCTATGTTTGCGCGACGGAGGTCGACGACTCCGATCGGCCTCAAAATTTGACATTATCCGTTTCAAGAGGTGTGGATTTCAAAACTGAAATGCCCGTCCGTCGTCCGCCGTCCGGGCCGTTTTGGGCAGTAGGAATTTTTTTTTAAATCTGAAATTTTTACAAAATACTCGGTTTACCATATAGATGTGCCAGCAAGGTTTTCAGCTCGATCGCCCAAACCCGTGACGCTATGGGGCCAAAATGGGGACACGGGAGAGGTTTTTGGCTATGGGGGTCGAATCAGGTGTCGCTTTTGAAATATTTTTGGACATGGAATTCATTTTTGGGGGTCCCAATTACGTATACCCATTACTTTTATTTATCCTTTTCACTCACAATTTCCAGGGTTGGGGGGGGGGGGGGATTTTATCACTTTTAGGTTTTTTTTCAGCGATGCAGGGGGTTTTGGTTGAAGTAATTTGGCATCACTGCTGGAGGGTTACACTTCGATAAGGTTATTAATTTTCGTCTTTAAAACTGGAGATGATGTGGAAACGATCGTATCCGTTGGGTTGGGCCTCGTGTCGAAGTTGTGGTAATTTGAGTGAATCGCCCACCTATTCCGAGCCTAGCTATTGTATTTATCGAGAATTTGATTTCCGGCTGCCTTCCGTTCCTTTTTTAAGGGACATGACCCGCCCAGATGTTTGAGGTGTCCTGCATTCTCACGTGGTTGGTAAGTAGAAAACAAATCTCCATAAAGCCTTTGTAGTATGATATACCTACTATTACTGGATGAATGCGATGACTTTCTCAACGATACAAGAAGAGACATTATAATATGTTCGACATTATTAAATATCCCCCCCCCCCCCCCCCCCCCCGCCATTCTGTTCCATCTGCTGGACGCTCCACGTTGCGTAGCCTGGGGAAGTTCCGTCCCCCCCTCCCCCCGCTTCTATACGACAGGATTTCTATCGTCATCGCTTCGGATCAGTTTACTCCAGCGTTGCCAACCCGTACGGATATATCCGTTTTGTACGGAAATTTAGAGGTCAGTACGGAGTACGGATGGCCTGTTTGTACGGAAATTTAGAGGTCTGTACGGAGAACGGACAGAATTTGTACGGAAATTTTCGTTCGGTCGCTGACTTCCCTCGAAAATAATCATAGGATCTCTTCAATTCTCATAATGGGATCTCTTCAATTCTCATAACCTACACTCATTTTTTTCATACAACCACACATTTTCAAATAGGGAATTTCGGCTCATTCTTCTTTATGAATCCCTCTTCTTCTACGACAAAGCGACCAACCGTCCTGTTTTTGGTAGGATAGTTCAGTTTTTTAGACCTCCGTCCTGCCAAGCGTTATGTCTTGCTTTTTGTGAGAAAGTCCTGTTTTGTCCTGCTTTTTGCCTGTTGGGAGGAAGGTAAGAGGCAAGTTCCTACTTAATAAGTAAGTCTGAAGTAAGATTGATGTCTTCAAATCTACCAGCAGCTAGGGGGAAATAGAAACCAATCAATTTTTGAATAGCTTTCATATTTTTTTTTTTTTTTTTTGTGGAAAGAATAACGTCCAGGTTCGCTATAGTATTGTACTAGTATAGTATTGTACTAATAATGAAAATACTTCATATTATGTTCATTCATATTATGATAATAGGTACCTATCATAATATTATCATAATAATATTATTATCAACGATGAAACAATTCATAATATGAATACAATATTATTTGTGTTGCAATAAATAAGCTCACTTGACTGCCTATAATTGGTTTCTGACTCATTCTACATCGTACTTTTTTTTTTTTTTTTTTTTAAATCCTACATTCCTGCTTCCATGGTTCATAATAATATGAACCATGGAAGCAGAAATAGAGCTCTCTTCCTACTTACATGTCATGTAATGTAAACCCCAACCTAGGTCTTGTTACCTAGGTAGGTATTTACCTGACAACCCTCAAAACCACCAACAGTACGATTTTGATGTTTTATTTAGGGGAAAATATCCTTAGGTAAAATCGTAAGAGATATTTTTATCGGTACTCATGTTTTTAGCTATGAAAACTGAAAAAAGGTCGAATTTTGTTGTACGGAAATAGAGCTCATGTGTACGGATATCGTACGGATATCGGACCGAAAAAAAGGAAATTTTGGAGGGGCGGAACGGAAATTTCTTCTCGGCAGGTTGGCAACGCTGGTTTACTCGTGCTTCGGATGGAATGCGCTGCATTAGCAACTTTGGCCGAGCGGGGTCCGATGGATGGGACGAGGTGGGGAAAGCCGCTTTCCGAAAGCGTCGGGAAGGGCGTTCTGGTGTTGGCCTTGGTAGTGCGGGGTAGGTACATGGCGTCAGGATATTACGTTGAATTTCACTTATCATACAGGGGTTGATCTTAACAGAAGAAAAACGTTGCAAATTTTACATTAAGGGTTTATTATTCTTAGATATAATATAACCTATATATTATATAGGTTACTTGTGCAACAATTGGGTAATTCTGTCAATAAAGAAAATTTGTGAAAAAAAAGTGGGACCTCGAAAAATGGATTTTGCGTCCAAAATTACTCGGAAAATATGTGGCCTCCTGGGATCCTTCAAACAATTTTTGGAGATTTTTGGATTTAGTCCCATTTGTAGTCCCATCAGAGCCCAATAGAGGAAGTCGCCTCGTATGTTATCTGCATGACCTATTATCGAAGCGTCTGTTATCTACGCCCGATATGTTCTCTGGGGGGATAAATCTAAAGGTGAAGGTTCTCTTTGTATGTTATCTACATTGCACTTTGAAAAGAACATCTCTCAACTATCCGTATCTTCTCATAATTTATCATCAGATGTTTTCATGTCATGTTTTGCCGGTAAATTTGCCGATCGAAATTTCCGGTTCTCACAAACATTGGTTGGTTTTTCAGAGGTTATGCCTACCTCTGAACTAGAAGGAAAGCGCCTTCATAACCAAAAAAATTTTGTTGGTAGAATCGAGGAGATAAGACCTCTTCCAAACACGACGAGTAAGGTTTTCTCGTGACTTGAGACGGGAACAAAATACATATAAATATATATACAAACTTAAGTTCTATCTCAGCTGTTTTGGGTCGTTTTGGTTTATGATGGTCTCAAGTCGGCGTTTTGTGTGCCGTCTATGAATGTGCTGAGTTGCCGCTTCGTCTCAAGACGACGATTTGAGACGGACTCAGAGCTGAGAAACGTCTGTGAATTCCGACCTTACACTTACTTGGTCCAAATTGATGAGTCCTTATTTCAAGGCAAGAGGAAATACAATCGTGGTCGTCTCTGTAAAAGCGATCGTAGGCCTCAACTCCCCTCTGAAGCTGAATAATATTCAGTATATTATACTGACTCCTATGAACGAGGTAACATAATTATGGGTCTCGCGCACAGGGTCCGTGGGTCCTTAGGACTATGGTGTAAACAAAATGATGGCGGTATTGATGTTCGGTACTTCATCGTTGAGAAGACGGATAGAGCCACTTTGTTACCCATCATTGAACGAGAATTGGAAAAAGGCTCCACTATTCACTCGGACGGGTGGAAGGCCTACAGGACCCTAAACAACCACGGGTATGATCATGCAGTCAACTCGCTCAACTTCATTGATCCAGAAACCGGAGCACCGGCCACTGAGTCAGAATAGTCCAGAGTCATGCCAGAAGCCAGATACCCAGGCCATTGGAGAAGATTCAAAGTCAAATACGGCATAAAATCAAGGGGGTGCCTGCAACCTATTAGACCGAAAGCTGATAGAAGAGAGGTGGCGTACCATTAATGCATCAAAAAACATTTTCGATCAATTTTGGGAAGACATGAAAGACAGTTTCTTGATGTGAAATCACTCTAAGTTGCCAGACAACATCAAACTTCGATGGAAAAAACAGGTAGGAAGTAAAACAACGGTAATTTCCTCGTAGATAACATACAAGGAGATTGGTCTGTCCTCCTAGATGACATACGAGGCGGCTTCCCCAATAGATCCCCGCGGTGAAATCGAATCGTTCTATGACCCCCAGAAATGGATTGTACGTTCAAAATACTTAGAATACAACACCTGACTTGATCCGATAGCAAAAACCCTTCATATAAACCCTCCTGTAGCCCCTCAGAGCCCCTTGGGTATGGGCGATCGGGCTGAAAATCTTGCGGTGAATTCTCTTTTCAAAAGTCTGCAGGAACTTAACACTCGGGAATGCATTGTAATGTATTGGGGAAAGAATGAATCTTAATAATATGCAGTTCTTTCTGCGAAAACTGAGTAGGTACCTAAGGATATAGATACGCTGTAATGTTCGCTGAAAAAGGATCCCTCCATCCACTCGTCCTCAGGCCAGCGGAATTACTTGAAAAATAGACGTCCTACATACAGTGGCGGATCCAGAGGGGGGCGCGGGGGGCGCCCCCCCCCCCCCTCAACGAGAAAATATATGAGATTTAAAATTTTATAATCGCCTAAATTTGAAGAGAAGTAGGCTACTCAACATAAATTTTATTAAATGTCTGTGTGTTGTGTGGTGGCTGCGCTGCGTTCATCACTGTGCCGAGAAGGTGTCAGGTCGACAAGCGACAGGGGTATAGTGAATAGCGCGGAGTGAAAACGGCAACAAAAAAAGTTTGAGAACCGGAGAAACCCTGACCCTGGAATAGTGGCGAAATTGTGTAAAAATTTGTGGCCTAAATTCGGTCATCTTGAGGTGGCACAAATCGTTAAAAGTTATAGGTTTGCGTAAAAAATGAAAAAGCGCGAAAATTAAAGAATTTTATTATTTCTGACCAACAAATCGTGGTAAAATGGCTTGAAAAATCATTTTAAAAATAACTCATTGTTGTGGAGCATTATCCTGAGGTTGGTCACCACCATTTAAAAAATGACGATTTGTCTCAAATCGTGATTTGCTTCCGGGATTTTTTGCGGGTCCTTATAAACCCATCTCTATTGGTTTCACCGCAAACTGAAGTAGAGGCCTCGGTTACCAATTTTATGTGCCTCGAAGATCTCAACTGCCTGGGAATGGCACGTGCCATACCGTTCCGTACGGAACTGCAGCAATATCCATTTTGATGCCATTTTGGGCAATTTCCCCCAGCTCAACATCGCTTAAATTGATCGTAGATGGAGGTTCCTCTGTATTATCTTCAAATGAAACCATGGTATAATATTCGTCAGCGTTGAAATCCAACTGAGGAACATCGAACTTTCGAATATCAGCAGTCCCTCCAAACCTTCTGGCATCCTGGATTCTCTGGACAGCGAGTTCACGAACGGGTACAGGTACCCTCTCATCGTGCAGCACTGCCAAGATGATGTTCTCTGGGTGAGAATTTTGATGTTGAGGCGCGCCCTTCTCTCTCCACTTGTCTCTCAAATCGACGTTTTAGAATTTTCGTAGTATTTTTATCTACTACCCCAATCATCATCATTCTTTCCTGCCTCTGATCAATCAAAAACGCCCGTTCAGCAATGGGAACTTTTTGTTTGCACTCGCGAGGCTGGAAATCTACGCACTTGCAAAGGGCCACGTCAAAGAGGGTCATTTTGGCGTGTGCTACAAACGCCTTGATCTCCCCATTCCTCTCTGCTCTCAATTTCGGGATTTTTTTGTAACTTTTTGTATTTTTGATGATAATTCTGTATCAAGCGACCAATTTCTTGTTCACTCACCACTGGTATCGAAGCTTTATCCACGGGGGGGGTGTCACCCGGAATACTTTTTTGGTTTGGGGGTATCTATCATTCAATCATTTTCCGCCCCCCCCCCCTCAGAAAAATCCTGGATCCGCCCTTGTATGTAGGCTACATACCTGTGACGGGAAACCGTCACGAGCCTCCAACCGGAGAGGGGAGGCCAGGGCATGAAAATCCAGACCGAGTACTTAATTGAATATTGGGAAGTATGGGGTGAAGAATGCTGCTGGTCACGGAGCCGAGGCTCGGAAATTGCTGACGTCACCCAAGAAACGGGGACATCGCAAGCCGAGCCGGCTCGCCTGACGGAGGAAAAAGAAAAAAGAGTTTTCAGTCGTCGGTGGCGCGTTTTCGGGTGCGTCCCGCGCCGTTTTCAGTGCCCTGGCGAGTTCGGTAAGTCCTGATTCAAATATCCCGGTCTGGGTTGGCGTACTGACGGGCTGAGGCTGAATGTTGTAGGTGGAGTTTGTTGAAGAATCAATAACAATCAGTTCTGGGGACTTAGTAGGTAGTTGAAGTTTTGCAGTATGAGACAAGTAGAATAATGAGTTTGGTTAGGGAGAGAGAACGACTCCTCTGCTGAATTCAGCAGAGGAGTCGTTCTCTCTCCCTAACCAAACTCATTGGATTAGACCTCTGCACCATCGGCAAACAACCACAAGTAGAATAAACAAGTTCTGTGGAATATTAGATTTGGGGAGGCCCCGCCTGTTATTTTTCCCTCTTCTCCCTTTCAGGAAGGTTTGCCGGATAAGGTGAGGAATCCTACTGTCTGGGACGAGTATCCCGTCACATTTTTTGGTGTCAGATGTGGGGTGAAATTAATTGATAGTAAATTAATCGGTGCAAAAATCCCGCTTACCCGCGCCCCTCCAGAGCCTCGAAATTTTCTTACGTCGAGCGAGGACCGCGAGGATCTTGTAGCGAGTTCGGTGGGGTGAGCGAAGGGGGTGAGGAGGAGCCTAGTAATCCTCCTAACTTCGGGTGAGATTCGCGAGGCCGTTCGAGGCGCTGAGTGCCTATTGGAGAGATATTGGATAAGATGTTTCTCAAAAAATCAGAGAGGTGTTTTTGGGTGTTTTTTTTTTTTTTTTTTTTTTTTTTTTTGTAATCGTCTCGTATGGACTCGAGGTGAGGTTCTACCGAGCCCGGAATGTTGTTTACTAATAGGTAGATCTATCTCGAACCCACCTTCGCTGAGAAATACATCAACATCACTTACACCCTCATAACTGGCTGAGCGGTGGTGGCGTCTCAAAAATCAACAGCTGTTTTGGTGTTGGAGTAAAAATTTCCTCTAAATTTGGTGTCTTTTTATGGTCACACCCTGGATTTGGATTTTGAGTTAGTAGAGTTTATTTTTGTAAAACATAACTAATAACACGCTTATTAGTGAGAATGAGCAAACGGAAAGCGTTTTTAATGTTCAAAAAATGTGTTTAACTTACCTTAGAACGTGTAGAGTACAGAGAACCTCGCAATTAACTTGTTTGGTTGCATCTGTGACGTATGTACTCGTTCATCAGTAACTGTTGAAGAAGTTCGAAAGTCGTACTATCATCAATCGTCAAGTTTGGGCAGTCATCCTCGAAGGTTTTGTAATCCATTTTATTTTACTTTGGGTATCCATGTACTCATAAGTACATTGGGTCCGACATTTTTATTGCAACTTTCATCTTTCGATTTTCCTTCCCCTAAATTGCTAAAATACCTTACGCACTGTTATGTAACGTGACGGGAAGGGGCCCCTTCCCCTCGACCACTTTTTTAGTCCTGAACGAGCCCTTCCTCGGCATCGACTTTAGGGTCTCCTGAAAGTACCTCAAATTGAACACAATGGTCTCCCAAAATAAAACAATTCTACATTTTGTGTAGTTTGAGTAGATAATGAACAAAATAACATTAAATGTTATTTTTTTATGGAAATGTTATTTTTTATAACATTAAAATTTTTATTTATGAAAATGATACACCTCGTAATAACCTGGTATTTCTATTGTAGTTCCCTTGTAGATTGCTTTACAAGTTACTGGTTTTACTGTGATAATTTTTCTCATTAAATGAGAAAATAAATATTATAATAAAGTTATTATAATATAATTAATTATATTACTATAATGTTTGCACGGCTTGGCATTAGGGGTTGCAATCCCGGTGTTCTGAGATATAATTTTCGACAATTGAAATCCGGGATTCGAGAATGAGTTCCACCTCGTACGTAAATTGTTTGTTGGAGAAAAATAAATAAGTAACTAACAGAAAATGTTTCGAAGGCTTAGTGATGGTGCTCGATGAACAAGCCGGTGACACTGACGAAAATGCGAAAAGATTTATCGAACTTAGTAGTCACGGTACTTCCAAGGTCCTTCTTTCGTCCAAACCTTAGTAGGAATGGGTACAGAGACAATTTGACAAATCGATAAAAGTAGTGGAATGAAAAAAAAAAAAAAAAATTATTTTTAAATCCATTTGGGGGTTCCGAAATCCTTTGATTTTACTGTGAATCTATGGTGGTGTTTAAGGGGCTACAAATGGAGCTTTTTAAGGATACCTATCCTGTATTTCAGCTTATTCTTTAAAACCGAGATGGCTGCCCTAATTTAATTCTAAGTTTTTGATCAAGAGTTCAAGGAATTAAGAGGGCATTATTTGTTGCAGGAGATGGACACCATCAGAGAATCAGGAGATGCGAAGGTTGAGCAAAATTATACCTGCGACAGTCAGTTTGAACCTGTCAGGTTAGACGTTGAGAGTTCACCGGTGAAAATCAACGAAGCCACTCAACTCTGCGATTCCAACGAGCATCCTGGACCCTCCGGCGATTCTTTTTACGGCTTGTTGAAAATCGAAATCAACGATCCGTCGACAAAAGATTACGTTTGCCACTTATGCGGATACAGTACCAAAAATAAAAACCGCCTCCGGGCTCACGTGAGAACCCACGCGCCGTTTTCTTGCCGTTTCTGCGATTACAAAGCCGCCGACAGTTGCAAGTTGAGGAACCACAAGACCGAGTGCGATTGTAGATGTTACGTTCCTGGAAAATTGAAGAGGCGTCATCAGTTTTGCACAAAGAAGCACAAACCGTCACTGAAGAGGCATATGATGACTCATGCAGCACCTTTCTGCGACACGTCCGCTCCACTTACCGAAATGTCTCCCATGAAGGAACACAGTGTTGATAGACTAGAGAATTGCGACTTTTGTAGTTTCATAGGCGACCAAGACGCGAGGACTTGCAAGGACAAATGTGTTAAAAGTGGCAACTGTAAAGAACGGGTTTGTGACATCTGCGAGTTTAAAGCTAAAGACTCTTCCGCTTTGAGGAAGCACCGCAAAACTCACACTTACAAAAAATTGTCGTGCGAAGTCTGCGAGAGGAAATTCAGCAGCGCCAGCGCCCTCAAACAGCACATGAAAATTCACTCAGGAGAAAAACCGTACATGTGTGACTCCTGCGAGCTGAAATTCAAACAGCTTTGCGACTTGAAATCCCACATCAGGACCCACACAGGTGAGAACAAGTTCGTTAATAATTTTTTAAGGAGTGATGGGAGGGGTCCGCAAGCCTGAGCTATGTAATATGTGGAATTCAATTGGTACATACCTAATTGAAAAAAAAAAAGGTGTCTGGTGCTGAGGAGATAAGGGTGGGTGTTGGGGTTTTACAGAGTGCTGAATCCTAATCTGAAACCCGTTTTTCGCTATCTTCTTCCATTCCTTGGGAAACAGCAGTAAAGTAGACAAAGAACACAAAAATCCCCAAAAGCACTGTTTTATATATTCGTAAATGAAATGAAAAGGTTTGTAAAAGCCTGTTTGTAGATGATTTTTTTCTGCAGGACCGATTTCGAGTTAGGAGTGAAAGTACGAAAAAACAGCTTCTTCGGAACCCCCCACCGCCGCTCACCTCATGGGGTCGGGGACATTTACTATTTTAATTTCCCCATGGGTCTAAACAGGTCGGTGAAGAAATCGCTTCTGCTCTCAACATTTTCACCTAGAATCATTCCACTAGATCTCAGAACTTCCCAGATTTCAATCTCACTCTCTTCGTTAATAATACCTAATATTATTGTCTCGATTTGGAGAAAGAACGACAGAGAGCGTGTGGCAACGTCGTCGTTCAATTAGTAGATCTGCAGATGGCACCAGGGGGGTTTCAGGGGTGCTGAATCCAATAATCCCCCCTGTAGTTGGAAATGTGAAACTTCTAACTTTTCAAGGAGCCTTTTCTATATTGAGTGCAGTTTTTCTGAGAATTTTTCATGCTTTATTCAGGAAAATGGCTGAATATTGGCTTCCCTATGTTATCTCCCTTAACTACGGGGCCATCCCCTGCTGGCTATGCCAGCAAATCCCTGTCGTTCCGCCCTGGCGGGGCAGTCGTTTCGGTCTGGTGGGTCGCGTGTTCAACCCTGAGAGGGCAGTCGTTGCGCCTTTCCTCATCCCTGTGTCGTGCTCATCGCTGTATCGGAAAAAAGATAAAAGACTATTTGAAGCCCAAATTCATCAAAATCGGTCAAATATATAATATATATAATAATATAGTATAATTATGTTGGAGCTCCAATGGATGCTCATTTTTATTCTAAGGCACTTCTAGATGTTGCAAAAATTTGAATCACAATCCAAAAAATTCGTCTTGGCGAGCAAAGAAAGAGAAATGTCTGAAAACACCTAAAAGCCCCCTCAAAATGGCTCAAAAACGGGCTCCGTGTTCAATTTAATACTGGCTGGCTCAGTTGGGAAAATTTTGATTGAAAGGGGGGGGGGGGGGAAGCGGAGAGGATGGCTCCGTGGAGGGGAGGGAGGGCGTTGCTGAGACAAAGTGGTCGGCAATTCCCAGAAGAATATAATATATTATGGTATATTATACCATTTTTCGGCTGAGGGGGGAATTAGCTCCTCCATCAGTGGTGAAGGTGTGTGGAGGAGCTAATAATACGCTGCGGAGGAGTTCACGGCAGCCCTGTTAACATCACTTCAAGTTTCCAAGAATTGCTATCGTGAATTCCTTGTGTTGACTGAAAGTTTGAGACCGTCCCGTAAGAATTTGAACGTTGTTGATAGGTGATTTTACATTTGATGTCGCTAAAAAGTCTTGATTTGTACGGTAGCGCGGTTGGCTAACTTGCAACTGCATGCCCAATCAAAAAAGAATGATGCGGTGTACATCACGTCCCACTCTCATGCCTCGGAATTCAAATATTATATTTTTCCCAAGCCCTAAAAATTGCCTATTTAATAATGGAGGGTTTTCTGCGACAATGTTGACTCGTTTTTGTAACTTTTGGAGGATGCCCTTTCCAGTATAAAATTTAAACATGCAACGTCGTTGCAGGTGAAAAACCCTACGGCTGTCACATCTGCGGTTATCGATGCAGCCAAGCGGGTAATTTGAAGAGCCACATGAAGACACACACGGGCGAGAAACCACACGCTTGCACCTTATGTGAGTACAGGTGTACACACCCAGGGGACCTGAAGAAGCACGTGAGGACCCACACTGGAGAGAAGCCGTATTGCTGTAAGTTATGTTCGTATAAAGGATGTCACGCTAGCGCCCTCAAGAGACACATGAAGGTTCACGCCCTGAAGAGTTCTCCTCAATGACGCCTCCTGTTGCCCGTCCGAGGTGTATAGTTGAGGACCTTCCGTTTCAAAGGTGTCACGTGCCAAATCCATGAAAAACAAGATGTTTAATTGAATTTCCTACTAAAACCCACTTTCTTGTTCGTGGAGAAGTACCAAGTGCCTATCTCATAAGGTTCGAAAAATCACCGACAGTATGCGGTTTCCCCAAAGTCCATGGCTTGAAAAAGCATCACTATTAGTTGTTTTTCTTTTAACTTTTTCTGGTAAAATTGGCACTTAGCCCCTTTGTAACGGGTTTTACAACTGTTGTAAAACATTGTCGGTACCTCCGCGTCAAATTGCAGAAATCATTCTGCTGGATCGTTACCGACCGGGAAAAACCGTTTATGGTGGGTCCCGGCATTCAGCACCCAGTCGTATCAAAATGAGACAGTTGCTTTCGGACCCAGATTTTTGGGAAAAGAGTTTTGGCACAGTGCACCCAACTTGCTTGGCGGACACACGAAAATTCGCCTCGCCACTTAGACACGTTTTTAAAATATTATATACCAAGGCAATATTTATTAGCAACATTTGTTTTGGTGGGTACTTCAAACTTGGATATTTCATTAAGTCTCTGTCAGTTTTGATTATTAGAAGTGTAGTTTGTGAACATCATTTGGGATTCACCAATTCACCACTAATACCAACGAGTTGAAGGTGAACATGTATTATGTACATGAACATGTAAGTAACGTGGAAAGGTGGGCCTCGGCCATTTGAATAATGGGTCAAGGAATGGGGTATATATACGTTTCAAATGTGTAAAAACCTCCCAATCTTTGAAATTCTAATCCAACCCGTGGACGTTGAAAATCGCCACCCGAGTCATGTGGGAAGAGAAAAATGTCTTGCCCAAGTGGGGAGCGAACACAAGCTCGATCAATGATTTACATAACATTTACATACATTTTATATAATACAATTTAATCTTGAATTCATAAAACTCTCCCAATCGTTACAAGCAATACAAATAAAGTATCTTGTATTTTAACATATCATCAGTCAATGTATAAATAATGCTATCCGGGTTAATTCCCGGGAACGATTCCTCCCTTGAAAATTTTACAATGTCTCGTTCATAAGCCCGGGCGAAGACCGGGTTGCCCGCTAGTAAATAAATAAATAAATACAGAAATACTATTCGTATGGTGCGTAATGGCCGCCGACAGTGGGCGCATACGGTGCCGGACTGCCATACGGGTATCTTTCTAAACGTCTCTCGGCTGGCTGCTCCTCTGCTTTGCGTTTAGCGAAACCATTGAGGGCTTTCGCACCACGTCAATGCAGGAGGTGGCACTTGGACGACATGGCGTTGTAGAATCTACAAAGCATCTGATGCTTAGTAGCCCTTCATAAGGAGTAATCGGAGTCAGGATTGTTTGTAAGGAAGTTATTAATTCTTCTTGAGTTTCTTCCTTCATCTCTTTTGTAACCAATGTGACCAATATTATTAAGAAAATTAAGGGTGAGGGAGACTTTGATAGAATGATGCAGCTCCAAGTTGGATAGGGCCCTTCTCTTGAGGATCTCATTGTTGCACGTTTTCGCCTTGGCAGCAAGAAAAGATCGCAAGTTCTGCAAGTGTCTGTCCTTGGACGTGCAAAAGAGTAATTAGGAAAGTCGCGTATGAATACTTTCCTATAGGAATATTTCCTAGAAGAAATAAGAAACATGGCTGAACCCTGGATACTTTTTCTTGAACGCAATGTGCAGCCTTTTCACGTTAAGGTCAGGGCTCAAAAACAACTTGTTCGTCTTTTTCCTGGAATAGTGACTCTCTTCCACTGGGAGACTTTTAATGTGAGTCCATACTTTTTCCTTGGCTCGTTCTCTTGTTCACCTTTCCAGAACACATCAGTTTGTTCAGTCCTGTAATCTTTTGGTTCATCATTTGTGATGGAATTGACCAAGGCTGTATCTTCTTCTAGGGTCATTTTGAGTGACCCTTGTGGTGGTAGTGGTCCAGTTAGAGGTGAGTCTACTTTCCCTTTAACTCCCTCTAAAGACTTAATTGCCTTGGCTCTACTTATCTGGCTTCAGCAATTAAGTTTTCTGGCTTCAACTCTTCAGGCAGTCCTCTGGATGCATGTTTGGCATACAGTCTGAAAACATCAATGTCAAAGGTCTTCTTTTGATTTTTGTACTGTTTCATAGTCTTCCCTATGATGCTGTCTCGAATGTTTTTTTCTTTCATTCCGTGAGTGGTTGATGCTACTATTACTCCTGCCACAGACATGTCTGAGTCCGATAGGTGCTGGCCTCCACCTTGAGATGATGCGTTTACAGTTTTGATTATTTCCAAAACTGTTTTCCCTGAATCTGCCGCAATACTGACTATAATATAGTCCTCAGATGTGAACACTGCACCAGCTGGAGGGGTCAGTAAGATTCTAGTCTCAGAACAGACGATATCAGTGTACTTAGCAAACACTTCCATTGCTAGTAGGCCTGCATTTTTGACAGTGAGTATTATCCTTTTGGATTTCTCTTTCTCTTCAACTGGCTTGTACTCTGCACCTTCTGTCTTGTAAGTGCAGATAAAGGCAGTCGTCCAAGTCAGTTTGTCTTCACCTGCTATTAATGTCGGGAATTTGAGGACGAACTTTTTGTCTCCTGTGGCTCTCTTAACACTCCTACTCGTGGGCCCTATTTCATATATCACCTTAACTGAAAATTGAAGAGCCAGGCTTTTCGTGTTCATTTCCATGGCTTCCCCAAAATCGTGAACAATCATTTTGAAATCTTTCTTCAACTGGTCATAGTTGAAGGCCTGTCCGGCACTATCCTTGAGAGCATCCTCAGGGGACACTGGGATCATAACATATTCCCTCAAGGTGGAATGTTGCGTCAACTGTGAAGGACTGACAGAGCAGCCCTGCCAGTTCCCTGTTGTTGCATAAGCACCTTGGAGGCTTATGAGCGGTCCTCCGGTCTTCAAAGAATGCCTCCCCGTTATTAACCTACCAGCACCTACCAGTGCACGGAGGTGTTTGGAAATGACGTCAAAAACATTCATAAAAGTTTTTTTGCATACGCGGAAACACGCTCCTTTCCCGTTTGGCAACGTATAAATGATTGTCACTTGACGACGGCTGTTGGCAGGCTCGTCATACTTGCCATGTCTCCGCCTTCTGGCCCGACTTACTTTCATGTTTTGCATGAGAAAAGTTCCTCGTGATTTCGTATTTTCGTTATAATAAGCGGCGAAAAGCTTCATCTTCGCTGTTGTGGGGACCTCGTTACATTGTAGTTTACACCTACACTCGACCTGCAACAACATTAAACAACCACATTGAAATTTTAAATGAAGCCATGTCGGCAAAAAACGAAGTTAGGTATATAGGTAGGTACCTTGAATTTTATTCATAGGTATTCCATCATAAAGAAGAAATAAAAAGTTGGTCAGGAGTGAATCGAGAATGGAATTGATTCTTATTATATTTCTATGAGCTACCTATTGTATTTTTCATTTCGTAGGTACTTAATCCCAGATCTGTCACAGTCATCTTTTTCGCCGGCTGAATTTAACACTATTAAACCATGAAAACTATTAAAACTATGAAACGAAACAAAGGCTTTTGGGAATCCTACTCCAGGAACAAAATATGATCGCGCACCATCTTATAAACTTTCATAAAATTCTCTGTAACAATGGGGCATCACAGCTACCCCATTACCCTTTTTCCGGAAGAGTGAAAGCAGGGATTCTTTTTTTTTTTTTAAATAGCAATACCCGGTTTTTTATTGAAGGCCATGGTGAGCGCTGGGTATGGAGTAATACCAGATGACGATGATGAACTGCTGCGTCGTTTCTTCTGATTAATAATATTAATCGTCTTGAAATCTTGCTGCGCGAAAGATGTTTTGTAGCGGAATAATCCAGGTTCATCTTTCTGGGTCTTGATTATGCAAATTTCAGCGATTGACACCTTTTCGCCATCTTCATTTAACACGGCTTCCTTTATTTGCAGATCTGCTGTCAGCTTTTTAAAATCAAATATTTCGGAATAATCTAGTTGCTTGACAGTATTTGTTGACGCTGTCTTCTTTGCTTGCCTTATAATGGAGACGTAGTTTTCTGGGACGTTGATGGGCGAGGCTTTTCTGTATTTTGATATGGCTCGTTCTATTACAGAGTAAACGTTGTCGCCCTCATTTTGAGTGTGTCCAGTGACGAGGTATTTGTGGGCTATGGATTTGATGTTTTTAAGCTCCCATACGGCAAACAAGTATAGGGCAAAAAGAAAACGGTTCTTCTGTTGGCTTCCGCAATTGTCACTGTAAAAGACAACGTCGGTTGGGGTGGTGAGGGTTTTGTTCAAGTTTTCCAGATACATCCACACGCAACGCAATTTCGTTGGTACCTCGTTTTGCTTGCCCTTCATGCCATGTGTAACAGTATGTCTGCGTGGACTTCAGTTCATGCACTGTGAAGTTATTGACGCTCAGTTTGGATACGTAGTAAAAGGCTGATGACTCTACTTGGGGACATGGAAGAGCAGCTTGTAGGTCATAAACAGTAACAATTTTATCGACTATATTATAGTTTGGCAGTTTCAAAACAATATGAGTGGAATCTTTCGGTATCAATAGCAAAACCTGAATTAAGCGCATTCAATATTACTCCAACTCGATTTAACAATCCTTCATCTATTCCAGTAATCGTACTAGACAAATGAGAGTTTTGGAAGAAACGGCGAGCACTATTTCCATCATTAGTTGTGTCAAAGCCAGTCTTAACGAAATCAACCAACAAACCCAGTTCGGTCCTAAATTTGGACTGCACAGTGTGCAGTGCACACGCTTCTTTTTCTCTTCAGATTTTTTCTTCTTCTCGAGAGTGTCCATCCTCCATTCTTTTATGTCCAATCTATAGCGTACGTGGAGCATTGCTTCGTAGATCCTGATTTCTTGAGAAAGTTTGTCATGGACGTTACCAAAGAGCCATTGGCGTTACCAACATCTTGAGAGGCTTCTGGTTAATCCTCACCTCCATAACTTTGGTACATATTATTCTTAGAAACCTGCCTGCACCCCAGCGCCGAACCCCCATCCCTCTCAGATCCCGAGGCCAGCGAACTTGAATCTTCTACCTGCAGTTGATTGGCCCGCTCATGCCTTCTTTATTGATCCTCTCTCGACTTGACGATAGCCTTTCCTTTCTCTACACACGCTGTAGCTATATGATTTTTGCCCGTGCAAAGGTAACATTCCTTGCCTACAGCTCTGCCATAATCCTCAGCTCTTGGAATAAAAGACTCAATTGGAGTCTGCCGACGCGGAGGGAAGCGCCAGAAGCTTCTTCTTTAGGAACTATACTGCCCAGGTTGAGAGAAGAGAAATCGGTAATTTCCAATGAGTTTGGTTAGGGAGAGAGAACGACTCCTCTGCTGAATATTCAGCAGAGGAGTCGTTCTCTCTCCCTAACCAAGCTCATTGGATTAGACCTCTGCACCATCGGCAAACAACCACTTTCGGTAATTTCCCTTTTTTCCCCGAATGAAAAGTACAAAAGGCTGGTGCTTCGTTACAGAAAAGAATTTAAAAATGTTATTGGGATAGCTCGAGTATTTTTCGGTTGAAATATAAGTTACATGTACAGTGCACCACCGAGCGTACTTCTTCTGTTTGCATACTGACGGTGACGACCACTGAAAAAAAAAAAATTCATATACTTAATTGTTTAATAACTTGCTTAAAAAAATTAGTTTACTTAATTGTCTCAATAAATTTTGCACTTTTTTGTGTACATATTCTGCACTAATACTTTCATCTTTTCCAGGGGTTGAAATTGAGTGATTTTTATTTTTGGGAATCGCTCAAAATCAAAATTTGAGTTTTTTTTCACTCAGAAAATAATGATTATTTTTTGAGTTTTATTTTTCTGCTCAGAAAATAATGATTATTACAAGGGTTTATTATTCTTTGATATAGGTTACTTGTGCGAAAATTAATTCTGTGTCAATAAAAGATATTTTTGGAAAAAATGTGGGACCTCGAAAAATGGATTAAGCGTCCAAAATTACTCGGAAAATATTTGACCTCCTGGGATCCTTCAAAAATCCGTCCCGTAGCTCCATCTTAGCTTCACAGCGCCCCACGGTTGCGGCGATCGGACTGAAACCCTTGCGGGCAAAACGAGATGGTTTACCAAGTATTTTGTAAAAAAATTTCTTTTTAAATTCCTACTGCCGAAAACGTCTCGGACAGCGGACGGACATTTCGGTTTTGGAATCCTCTTGAAATGAATAATGTCAAATATTGAGCCCGATCGGAGTCGTCGACCTCCGTCGCGATTACATGGTTGTATTATTCCAGGAATAATAAACAAAAATATAAAAGCTAACCCCACTAAACCATTAGTAAAAGTGGTGACTCACCATTTTAAGAGCCACCATGTATAGGGTACAATACAAAAATTAGTCTTGCAAAATCATTATAGTGTTTTGAATGCTGAATCGAACGGGACAAACGGCAGATTTGTTACACAGTAGGTGCAATAGCCTAGGAGCTAGAGCGTTTTGAGTTTTATTTTTTATCGAAATCCTCGGATTCGACATACTTATATTTCGCATATTTGGAGAGAGCAAAGCCACCATAATATTGTTTTTGAGGTGATCAAGGTGGTTCCTTATAGTATTTTGAACGCCGAATCGAATGAGACCAACCGCAGATCTGTAGGTGCAATAGCCTAGGAGCTAGAGCGTTTTGAGTTTTATTTTTTATCAAAATCGTCGAATTCAACCCATATTTTGCACATTTGGAGAGAGCAAAGCCATCATAATAATGTTTTTGAAGTGATCAAGGTGGTTTCATATTGTATTTTGAACGCTGAATCGAATGAGACCAACCGCAGATCTGTGGGTGCAATAGCCTAGGAGCTAGAGCTTTTTGAGCGAAAAAATATCGCTCAAAAAATAATCATTATTTTCTGAGCAGAAAAATAAAACTCAAAAAATAATCATTATTTTCTGAGTGAAAAATAAAACTCAAATTTTGATTTTGAACGATTCGCAAAAATAAAAATCACTCAATTTCAACCCCTGATCTTTTCCCATTCCTTGTCTTGCAAAATTGGGCAGGCTGCTTCACATCATCATTCAGTGCCTCACATTCGTGTCTTTTGGGTGGTTTCTTCTTCTGTACCTATGTGGCTTCTGGAAAAATGTCATCATGAAACCTTACAGCCTTCTGACGTATACATAATATGTATTAAACAAGAATTAAATGAATATTCTATTATTAATTTCATTCATATTATGAATGAAATTAATAATAGAATATTCATTTAATTCTTGTTTAAACGTTTCAATGGCTTGTGTGGGAATTTTATCAGTGGCTCTATATGTTCCAACGAATTTAGGATGAGTAAGAAAAGCTAAAGTATTGAATACATTTTCAACGGGACATGTAAATATAATTTTAGGAAGGCGAGGATTTCTTTGAAAACTTTGCTATTCGTTTTAGATTGGGGCGAGTCTCGTTGAGGAATTGTAGACAGGTCTGAATCAGTTCCTGAACTTTCACCATCACCTCTTCATCCACAAACTCAATTCTGCAACTCTTCTTGATCCACCAAAGTTCGTGGTCTCTTCTTCTCAGAACTGATCGCTGCAGGTAGTGTGTTGTCATTAATGTGACATTTTCTTAATCCAGGCATCTAAGGCGGTGATCCTGCGCGAGGATCCGGTTGACACCATATGCGCCTCGTGGCGTATGGCGGGAAAGTCGACGTAAGGGTTGGCTTCAAAGAACGGTGCCACCATTTTAAAGTTGTAGTTGATGGAGGCCATCCATCCAGGTGGTGCATTACCGTTTGGCCTCACGTAGCATAAGCCTCTCGCGGTATTCCTACGACGGCGGTGCATTACGGAGAGAAGAGCTTGGTTTGCAAGTTGCGCAGCAAACGGCGATCTTGAATACAGCTCAACTGCTGCCCATGATAGCGGCATCCCATCCGGCTGATCCGGTACAGCTATCACAGTTTCGCTGAAAATCTGATTCACCATAGCCGATCTTGTCGGTGTTCGCTGTTCGATATCACTAACTTTAAATTTATCTTTTATAGTGTCGAGAAATGCGTTGACACGGTCGGTTAACTTTCGCGCGTATCGTAAACGCCCTTCGGGCGTGTCATCATCTGGGAATATGATGTTGTTCAACCTCGCTCGGCCTTCCGGAGTGAGGTGTTGTATATCGTCATAGCCAAGAAGGTTCTTCGTTGGCACACAGTTGATTGGAGATAACTCGGGGGGAAGCGGTTCCCATGCTGCGTTGTTATCTCGTGTAGCAATTACGTACCTTGCCGTAACCGCTGGGGAGATATAACACTCGTATGCATTATGTGTTATATCGTTGCAAATCCCAAAGAAACCAGACTCGTAATTCTGCCCTGGTCCTTGAGGTATTGCGACGGGCGGTACATTTGCGTAGACTTCTTCGCACGTAATTGTCGTCATTTTCCCAACGTTCCTGACATACTCCTGGATAACGTCGGGGATCAAGTAGGGGTTTCGCTCGCTGTGTATCTGGTCCTGAGCATTCTCCGCGCTCTCAAAAGGCTGGCCCCCTTGTTCACGTTGTCTATCCAGGAACACAGCGTTCAGGTAGACGTTACAGTGATGGATGAACATAGCGATTGGCATTTGGTGCTCAATTCGCGGGTCAGCTAGCCGCATCGCTTCATAGGTTTGTCGAACCAAAAGGAGGAACCCACCAAACTCGAAATTTTGGCAGTAACGCTCCGTTATGGGGAAGGAAGGGTCGCAGCCGCCAATATCATAGAGCGGCTCATCTTGCGGCTTGGTCTCTTTCTTAGGCGAGAAGTCTCTGTTATCTTCAACCGGCTTTGGTTTATCGTCACGACGCTGCTGTCGAGGCGGGCTTCTAGCATGGGAGCGTGTGGTTTGGCGCGGTGGTCCGCGTTGTGGCGGAGGATGATACATCTTATCACCCCATGCAGCACTCTGTGGAGGGTTTCTCCTCTCCAAGAAACTTCGCATCCGGCGGGCATTCCTTTCATCCCGCGGTCTTGGATCAGCTCGGCGGTTATCCGGCCGGGAGTCTGATCTGTAGGCATCTGCCATGCTAAAAGCAACTATAGGTTTAAAACTTGCCGAACAAAACGAGTAACTGTGTGTAATTAAATCCACACACAAATTTTGTGGAATGTCTGGCCTAATACTGAACCAAAAAGGATTTTCTTTCTTGACGACCACATCAGGTGATGTCTATTGCAGTATAATATTCTCCAATATTATTGGAGGTGGAGGAAATGTTTAATAGTGTTGATCCAGCATCTACAACCATTCCTTCTGTTAGTACTGGCATGGAGCATCTGGAGATGCCGGTGATCCAATGGTATTGGAAGGCAATCGCGGGAAAATGTCTTCCGGGAGGTGAAAGGCAAAGTGGTGTAAGTCATGTTTTTGCAATTTCGAGATAATAAAAGGTAAAGTTTTGATGTTATCAAAAACTCCCAAAACCTAGTATCAGTATGAACTAGCTCTTGGAGCGTTTCCGTTCAGGTTTATAGTTTTGAAAGATTTGTCAAAGTATGACGTTTTGTATTGGAATGAATCTTGATCTTGAGAAGTCTTGATGAAACACAATTTGTATTAATAAACACATTGAAAGTATTGAAAACTCATTAAGTAAAGTTATAAAGTAGCCCAAACCGAAGCTCTCATTGAAGCTGACGAAGTCAACGGGAAAGTGTGGGCGGATTTGCGGATTTGCTCCCTGGACGAAGGAAGGAAAAGCAAGATCTGCGGCTCTCGGCCTGGAGATGATGTATCCAGAAAATTGGCTGGAAATACAAGCAAAGAACCTCAAAGACTCCAGCAAAGGCAAAACGAATCCCAAACAAGCTGCGAGTCGTCAAAAATGAAAATCCTCAAATTTCAATTGATGACGACAAAGAAGAAGAGGCTCAACCAGTTGCCAAGATGTTATCAAAAATGTTTGACGTTATCAAAAACTCCCAAAACATAGTATCAGTATGAACTAGTTTGGGATGTTGATGAGACATCCATTAGTTTCTAGTATGAGTGGTGGTAACCACAAATTCGATGGAAAGTGACTTTCGTTGTCAGAGCCACATGGCACAACTGCATTTCGGCTACTTTTCAGGAGGTACAAAAAACTGATTTGAAATGCCCAAGATAACCTGATCACTTTTTTCATTCTTTTGACTCATCTTTTCAATCATCAAGCGAAGTAAGCTTAGTTAATTCATCCTAATATAGGGTAGTTGTGCCAAGTTGCCAGTACGTTCTCAAACAGGTGTGCTGTGTTGCTCATCAAGTTTGATTCATTTTCATGATAGGAAAAACTAAAAAAATTGTTTCTTCGGGTAAAATAACACTTTTTATTATTATTTCTTCATGTTTTTATGATAAATATCATAAAATCATGATTAAGATATTATCATGAATAAGTTACAGGAAGACTAATTTACTCAGGTAACGACCCATCACGTGTTTTTTTTTTTTTTTTGTTAAGAATAGTTGAGAACCCAATTTACAGGGTTCCCTCAGCCTCAGTGAACCAGTAATTGACCACGTCCCCCGAGCCAAGATTGTAGATTGAATAGTTGTGAGTGGATAATTTCATCTTGAAATACGACGAAATGGCTTGAATTTGAGGAAGTAACCTGATGGCCATTACATCAAAACAGAAAGCGAGTAGATCTCCTTTCTCGGACAACTCCTTGTCGGCTTGTTTCTCTGCTCTGGCACGATCCTTAAGAGCCCGGTGCTGCACGAACGCCTCATCCAACAGGTTTTTCTTCTCATGCTGGAAGCAGAGATCGCATTGATCTTTCCTTGGGTGGAATATGCTGATCTTCTTTTTTTTTCAGCTCTTGAATAAAAAGCTGCCTGCTTAATGGTTCAACTTCACAGGCTGTGCAATCCTGAACGTATATTCCGTAAAACTGGGCCATCGAAACGATGTCAGATTGTAGGTAAGTTTGACTCGAAGACGCTCGACAATAATGCGACGGCATTCTGGGTAAACGATTAAGGAACGACTCAAGATGATCCCGACGAAGCGCCAACGATGTCCGACATCTTCCAACAGGTTTTGGATCGTCATCTTCTGATTTGTTGTTTCCTGGCTCAATCTCGACTAGGGGATCATTCAAAGGTTCTGCTCGTCGACACTGAGTACTTCCAATGCGATCACTGTGATTGGGGAAGCGTGGAGTTTTTCATACCGAAAGTGTTCAGAAACATTCTTCGGCAAACCGGTCTCATTTCCATGTCAACCTTAACACGTTGAGCGCCAGGCCAAAAACGGAGGTGTTTCCCCCCAGGCCACGCCAGTTTGGGGTATGTGACACCCCTGGGCCAGTCCATTTTTTCATTGTTTTACATTTGTATGACCCTCTACGACATGTTTATTACATTTTCCGCCATGATCAATATGTGCATCAGCCAAAATGGCGGTTGTATCAAATTTATACACGTGGCCTCCTGCGGTGAACTCATGTTTTTTCCGCGGTCCGGCGCCAATTTGTATATGATACAAGTTATTTTCCCCGAGTTTCCCGGTAGAAATTTAAAAATAGAACACTTCACTGAACAGTTTATTGAAAAATTAAGAACTGGCAAAAAAACATCATTATCTTACTGCTAATAAAACACAGTTGGTATCACAAATTGGCATTTGAAACAGCCTCAGAAAATCCAAAAGAAAAAAAAAAAAAATCTTTCAAATGTTTTATAGACAAAATATTCTCTACTCAATCTGATAATCAAAAATCACAACCGGACAGAATCAGGGAATAATAGACAACTCAAAAATCGTGGAAGTTTTACGTTTTGAGTAACTCACCGATTGACGAACTCCCACTTTCATCACTTTCTTCCAGGATGGCCAAGAGTTCAGCGTCCGTATACACTTTGTTATTGCGGGACATGTTCAACACGAAAACGAATTGAAATGGTCAACATTAAATGGAGTAAATTTTACTGCAAGTTTACTCAAATGTGATGATAAAAACCACTTGATAACGCTTGTTGCTTATCACATTGTTGTTGTTTTCATAATGGTCGTATTGTGGTTGTTGTCGCTAATTTTTGCTCGGGCCAACTATGGTATGTGACAGTGTGAAGCCAGACAAGGTCAGAACTCCATTGAAATCAATGCAAACCTTGTATCTGGATGATTCACGACGGTTCAAACCAACTCCAAACTCTTGTATCGTTTTGATACAATGGCCTCCGGGCGTGACCTGAGATTGTATCAGATTGATACGCGCGGCGCGTGGGTGATAACTTGATTTGTTTCAATTTGATACTCATGGCGCTCATGGTAAAAATAGGATACAGCGCGCTTTTTCTTTGGGTTTTTTGGCACGGTTGTTTGTCTAATAGGTTTTTTTTTCAACTACCAGAGAGCATAGGTACATTTTCTTTTCTTCCCGTTTCTTTGATGACTCCCAGAAGGCACTAAACAGTCTTTTTCTGTCCTCCTCGGTGACCGTAGAGCACTGGCGCAACCCACTTTTTTGACAAAGTTTTGAGTCACAGCGTGGGAGTATTGTACGACCTTGAACGGGAACATCATGGAAGACCAGATTGGCACTTTTTTTGTCCTTGCGTCGGTATCCAGTGTACATCTCTCCACGGAGCCTTTTTTCTTTTGTTTCTTCTCTGGCATTTTTTACCCCTTTCAGTTTTCTCTTTCGCGTGTTTTGCGAGGTTGATTCCTCATTACCTGCAACAAGTAAGGGGTTTCGCATTATTAAAGAAAGTTCCTAGGCACCTCTCAAAGCTCGAGGGGCCCGGCATGCTTGGAGTTCAACCACTCTTCAAATGAACCTGCTTCGTCGAAGTCTTCGTCTGCCTCTACATAGTGGCTTGTCGGTGAGTTCGAATCTTCTCCAACTGATGGAACAAACTTTTCAATGCTCAAAAACTGTTCATTTGGTCCATTTGAGAGGCTACTCTCCTCGCCGCAGATTTCCTCGCAAGCTGCAAACGAAAGATAAACGTTTTGTCAATAATTATTGACATCTGTAATTACAGATACTTGTTCTTCTGAAGTAAAGGTTCCTACTTTATAACATCCATTATCACAAGTTTCATCACACAAGTGAACATTAGCAGGTATTGAGTTATCATGTAATTTATCACAAATATCGCTATCAGTAAGACTAGAAAACGTATGATTTTCTAAGTAAATCACAGCCTGTTCATTAGATAAATCAGTATGAATCCTCAACCGGATTATGGTTTTCGTGAAGATGTTGGGAGATGGACAAATTGGTGGAGGGCGCCTTTGCCACGGCTTAGGGTATAAAGTCGGGCGCGGCTTTCGGGTGTTTTACTTTGTCCTGGGGCCCTATAATAACATGCCTGTACATCTTAATTTGATCCTCTGTTAAGAAACCAATCTGTCCCAGACTTTTAATCTCTCCGTACTCCCACATGCTGTGAGCTGGTTGTAAATCCCCTCCGACTTTGATCCAGCTTCCGTCTATGTAGTAGAGAGCTTGAATCGGACCGTTACAAGTTACTTCTGTTCCTATAATATTGTAGCAACTCGAGTTGCTACGTGGGTTAGCATATGATGGGGAGGCTATTTCTCAGTGGCATGCCGGGATGTGTCTGAAGGTGTCCTTGAGAGCCGCCATCCACCTACCGCCGCCGACCACCGCACCTCCATAGCGCTGGTCGACCCGAATGCCTTATCCAACCAGTCAAGGACAGAATCTGCCTGCACCGTATATCGACCAGAAAAGCTGGGAGTTGTTGTGACTTGTTGCGCTCCTTCCCTGAAATATTGCGACTGGTTCGCATTTGAGGGTTTTGTGACACGCTTGAATTCTAGCAGAGAGATGACAACATGTGATTTCTTGGACAACTGCTTCAAATCGATTTGCTTCCTGTTTACAAAGGGGGTGGTTGGCTCACACATCCAGTTCAGAAG
The DNA here is from genome assembly GCA_955831195.1 of Pilophorus perplexus. Lineage (NCBI taxonomy): Eukaryota > Metazoa > Arthropoda > Insecta > Hemiptera > Miridae > Pilophorus > Pilophorus perplexus. The sequence continues at coordinate 1,553,533 of OY037011.1, forward strand.
ATTTAGATTCTCGGAGTACGTCCCGAAGATGCAGTGGAACAGGACTTGATTGGCATGGAGAATGTAATACCTAAGGAATCTCGGGGCGAACGCAACTTTGTCTTTTGTGGCGGCCACATCCAGTTTGCCTGCCTGTATTTGACACATAGACAGGTAGTGTCGGATCCCGGCCTTTCCAGTTATTCGCATCCCAGCTTGAAATGGTTTGGCAGCCAAATTCCCTGCGGTGAAAGGGACAACTGTTACTCATCCGCGGCGATCTCGAGGAACATGTAAGTATAGTTCAAGGGTAGAGCTATTTTCTTCGACTGGCGACTTCCAACCACCAATAGGAGATTCCCCATCGTGCGAATGATGTTTGCTGCATCCCTGTCATTGGCGCCATTTAGAGCCGTGAGGACCTTAACGATGAACGGGATGTGTCTGAAGGTGTCCTTGAGAGCCGCCACCCACCTATACATATACTTTAATGGCTCTGGACCCATGCTGGCTCGATGAAACATTATCAGCTGGGTAAGTGGACCGAGAGATGAGCAGACCGCCGACTTCAGATCGGGAGGATATCGGATCTGTTTTCCTTTTGGTTTTCTATATGTTCTTCAACACACAGTAATTAGCGCGTAATAGGTACTGTCATCAAGTGTACATTCCAAGTGGTTATGGGCCCAGCACTCCTTTAGACGATTACGAAGTCTCAAGGGGATCCACAAGCGAGTGGCTCTCTGCCACCCGCGGCTGGTGCCAACGTCGTCGTTCATCTGGGGCTGGGAGCTATGCCGAACATTCGGAAACTGTCCGGCTCGGACAATTATTCAAACTGGAAGTTCGGTATGGAAATGTTTTTGGTAGCAGAGGACCTTTGGGATGCAGTACTAGGTACTGAGGTTAATCCGAGAAAAGTTGCAACGGCAAAATCCAAAATCAACTTGATGGTTGAGGAGTCTCTTTATCCAATCGTTCGAGGACAAGCAACAGCCAAAGATGTTTGGAGTAAGCTGGAGTCAATCTTTGAGAGTAGTGGACTGCGTAGACGTCTAAATTGACTAAAACAGTTGTTTTCCTACGAATTAAGTCAGTTTTCGTCTGTTGAAAGCTACCTCAATCAAATTCTGACCGTGTCCCAACAGTTGCACGCAATTAATGCAGGACTTGAGGATGAATTCATCGGCGTAATCATGCTGAAGGGTCTAGGTGAAGAATATCAGCCCATGATTATGGCCCTTGAAAGCTCTGGGGCTGTAATTTCCAATGATTCAGTCCGAACCCTGCTAAGTCAACAGGACCAACAGGTAGGGGGTGAAAAAATTCTGATAGCAAAGAAACAGGTCAAGAAGTCCACGACATGCTATAAGTGTAACAAAAAACCACAAATTCTGCGCAGTGGAAGCGTGCTGGGCCCATAACCACTTGGAATGTACACTTGATGACAGTACCTATTATGCGCTAATTACTGTGTGTTGAAGAACATATAGAAAAGCAAAAACACTTTGAGAGTTGAAACGCAAGTGAAGTAATTTTTTAATTTCCGTAATAGGTAACTAGGAATGTCCCACATGCAACTATTAAATGTCGAGTGACCACTTAGTTTTAACAATATGTTTATATATTATATAAACTTGAGATTAATATCCATGAATGTATTAAGATCCCTAGCATCTTCGGTTGTGGAGTGTTTCGGAAGAGTACCTGGACTTCCTACTATAACTTAAAATCATCAGACTCTGTTATGAAACCTTCATGATTACATATGGGCGATTTTTGTTTGAAGAGCAAAGTGCTGTTCACTACCCTCTACTAGTAGCTCTAGAACAGACAGTTTGGACCGTGTAATGTTAGCGTAACCTTCATAAATGAGATTGTAATGCTTATTTCCACACGAGGAGTTGTCTTCCAAGATGTCACATTGTACTGTACCTTCCTGAGCTATTTGGCAGTATCCTATCAAAAATTTAGACTAGTTGTTGTTCATTTAACAAAAGAGTTGCAGTCTCCTCCCATATTTTTATCTTGTATTCACTGGATCTGATAGAATTGGTGTAGGTCAGCTCATTGACAACAAATGTGGCACCCGAACATGTTCCATCTGGTGTATTGGTCCCATAATCAGTCATACGCTTTAGCGTTAAAGTACCAGTACCTGCACCCTCAATAGGAATACCAGAAGGTGTGAAATATCTTCCTGTTGAATGGGTGAGAGTCTTGGATGGATATCGGAATAGTTTCATCAATTATTGACAAAGCATCTTTCATTATAGAGGCATGAGAAGATGTTCCACAATAAGTTATGAAAGATGAACGTGTAATGTGACATCTTTTTACAAGGTGTTTAGAAAATGACTTAGGACTTACAACTTGGACATAAAAACTATCAGATTGCTCTTTAGAGTGTGGTGCATTGCAGGAAGAAACATGGTGAAGAGCTATTGTACTTACAGTGGTGTTAGGATGAGCACAATCATAACCAGTCAGAGCAGAGACTGAAGTACTAAACGTATATAAAGAGGCAGTTAAAAGTAAGCCGGAAACGGGAAAGGGAGCAGGCGATTTGAGCAGGTGTAGGCTCAGAAGGAGGTAAAGGCGGCACATTTTGTGCACTTTGCGCCGTCGTTGGCTGGGGGTTTTCTCTTCGGCCTCCATGGCGGTTTCTTCCTCCCTAATCCTCTGTTCCTCGAAGGAGATTGGGGGCTGAGTGATGTTCCCCCTAGACGTCACAGCCAGTCTTTTGGCCTCGTCTACCAAACCAAAGATCCCCGCGTCTTCCCTCCTCTTGCGGACAGCATGGATTGCCCTCTGGTATTTGGTCTCGCTCTTCACTATGTAGTACTTCCCTCCCAGGTCTCGAAAGAACATGGCGTCTGTGTCTACCAACGACTGGTCTCTCTTGCTGAGCAGCCTTCGCTCGTCGGCGGTTGGGACGTCTCCTTTCCACTCCGCTGCCGCGTCCCTCCTCCTCCTCCGCGCGCCAGGTTGGCGTTCGTTTCCAAAGGGCAAGGATGACACATAAGCGCTTGAACCCGACTCCCAAGATGTAAAGAGCGTTGACCCGCAACCAGCTTTGTTGACCGAGTCTTGTGCAGATGGTGTCGTTACCAGACTGGCGGAAGTGTGTGAAGGGCCGAAAACCCCGGGCTCCAAATCCCCACAGCCCGCCAGGAGGAGGGGAAAACTAGAGGGAAATACTCTCCACGAGCAGCTTATGCTGCTACGCCTTTTATTATTACGTCTAACGGCTCGCAGGCCTTACCAACCTAGCTACAATTAATCCCCTTAAGGGGGAGAGACACCAGTCCTTCCTAACGACTAAATACTCCCTAGGGGATATTACAACTAAGGCGAGGGGAGACTTATTAGAGAGAGAGGAAACTCCTAGTCCGCAGCCGGAACCCGCGAAGCCCAGTATTCCCAAGTCTTAAGGCTACTTACAGTACTGCATCTTCGCTCAGAGGTCCTAATGCACAAGTCCGTTTCCACTGTTCAACCCCGACCGCGAAATCCCGGGATATGTCCGCCCGTTTCGCGACGCGCCGCACCCAAAGTTCATACCGGAAGACGGGAGTCTTTTGCCACGATACTGATTTCTACCACCACGGCAAAGTCTTTCACCAAATAGATTTGTCAACGATTTTCCAACGATACGTCCGTTTCCAACCACGTCCTTCCCAACTCTGACGTGTTTCCCAGGGGGAAAGGTCGGTCTTCCCCCCTGCTCACCCATCGCCGCGTTGCGACACCAGATGTGGAAACGCTTGACCCGGCCGACCGTTATGGTTCTTTCCAGATGTTTGGGTAAACATCCAAACATCACCCTCAATTTCCTCCCAGGAATCCTGGGCCAGGATGGTGATATTTGACAGCCTTCTCAACTTGGCCCGGTTTGGCCCCGACTATCACAAAGTGTTTCCTACGATTTGGGTAGAGGACGATACTATCGTCGCTGGAATCATCGACTTCTGGTCCTTGTTTGTACCTTGCAAGCAACTGTCTGGTATCTGGGTTGTTGCATCTACGAAAGGGGCTGCTATCCCTTCGTGACTAGCCTGTTTTTCGCTGTTAGGAGGGCTGCTATCCTCCTTTGTCTTGCCGATTTATGTTTGGAAGGGCTGCTATCCTTCACTTGCTTTGCCGATATTGTTGGTGTTGATCGCTGTGGTCTTACCCACTTGGGAACGCTATCAAGGCGTCAGAACGCTTTTGATCGCTAGCCTAGAATACCTTGCGTGGCCCGGCTTTTGGCACACGGAAGGGGACGAGCGGTTCGGTTTTATGGAGCCCGCTCTCGAGGTTAAAAGTAAGAGCGTAAAAGCTTTCATCTTGTTTTGCTTTGAACTTTTCTCGTTTTAAGGAGGCTCTGGCAGCATCTGCTTTCCTCAGATGTAACTAATGTTGTTGAATCAGAACAGCCTTTTCTTGTTCGTCCGAACGTCTCACTTGGAGCATGTTTCCTTCGAAGGAGTATGGAAGTGTCAATTGAAACAGGTGTTAAATGTTCTTCTGTAGATACTTTCCGTTACGGGTTGCAGATCTCCTTGCTATATTCTTTGTACAGGGTGTACATGAGACGCAAATTCAAATTTCCAGCAAGGTACCGACGATTGGGGTTATGCGCTCTTGTGTAGTGGAGCTGGTAGGAGGGAAAGGAAGAGATGTGTTCACGAACAACCTGCAATTTCTCTGGAGATGTTTTGTTGATTGGAGGATGACGTCCTCTTTCGTCACACCCAGGTCGCTTTCCCTTCAAAACTTCATTCAAAGCTCGAGTCAACAACCCGTCAGAAATTTGGAGAATGGCTGAATAAAAATTTTTGGCATACGGGTATTCTCTTCCATTCAACTTCAAAACGGAACTTCAAAACGGTTGTTCACGCTTGGGTGGTCTCGAATCATATCTAGGACGCCTTGCTGAGGAGATAACCTGGTGTACTTGGCCACACAAGAATGCAGTTTCAAATCCCTAATTTCCCAAAAATACGTTTACTTGCAGCTTCAGAGATTTTGGTTGCACGTTTTTTCTTGCATTTACAGTCGAAATTGTCAGGAAACTTCGAAGACTCGCACTGTCATGTGCGAGGACACATTTTCGCACAAAACCACCTGCTTTCCGTCCCAATTTTTCAACTGTGGAATCAACATAATACCTATATTATTGAATCAGACGCTTATCAATGGGTGTCACCCATTATTGTAAGCACCTCGGGGCGCGGAATTTCGAAGCCCTGGCAAGACAGCGAGATCCACATTCCCTTCAGTGAACGGTGTCCAGAAAAGAGACCTACCGCATACTTGACTGAACTCTTCGTATCTGGCTTAACTCATTTATCTCAACGGACCTTATGTCACTAGCTTTTAATTTACAACACTTACACGTACCAACTTTCGTACATGAATTAAGAAATGACTCAAATTTCTGCCCAGCGGTATCCGTAACTTTTTTGGTAAGAGCTCTGCAAGCCGTTGTCGTTAGAACACATTCAACTAGATATTCGAGATATATCTCAAATAAACTGACCTCACCCAAGTAAGAGCACATAGCCGAAGACGGATCACGGATATTAAAATGTGCATCGTTATATATAACGAACATATACCTAATATATGCATATTACGCCGTAGAGGCTTTTCATAACTGTAAACACATTTTAGCATTATCAACAAGAAAATGTATGTTAGCTTGTTACTATGTGGTATGAATTTCATCTGCATTCGAGAATCGAGTGACACACCATTAGTTGTAAAACGGACCAGAAGTTTCGACGTGTCATACGCTTCCGTAATATAAGCGCGATACTGCGCATCATACGCGGAGAAAGTCAAGACTTGACTTAGTGTATACCGTACAGCGTTGCTCCACTTAAATTTGCTGGGTGACGATCAACCAAACGTCGAATTTCATCGCGTGTATCTATAATTCCCTTCAAACCACGGGACAGTATTAGTTTACGCATATCGCATAAAACATATTCAATGCGATAATCCGAATTCACTGGTCTGCCAGGGCATTGGACAATCGTTCCAGTATGGCAAGTGCATTTCTTGACGATTGGGTCTATTCCGATTGATATACGATTGCGGAGGGAGCGATTATTAAAGCTCAATTCTGAGCTATAATAATTAATAAATTGTTAATTATCAATTTATTAATTATTATTATTAATTAATAATAATTAATTAATAATTTATTTATTGTTGGATTTGTAAACCACGTAGGGATGTAGCATCTCGCCACTCGCGCTCCCTGCAAAAATGAGAGAAATACCAGTTTTAGAGGCGTTTCGAATGAGGTCGACGTATTTAGCACCCCGTCGAGCAATGACTTTTTTCGACCAGGGCCATTGGTTTCATCGAAGTTCCATAACCCAATGACTCGATTGCGCCTCCTGTATTAGAAACGTGATGTGTTAAGCCTCTGAATAGTGAGGCGCGATCTTTAATAAAAGTTGTTGGATGATCTATTAATAAAGTTTGTTGAATGAAACCCACACCGAGGAGTCCGGGGGGGTGCAAGTAAGAAGACGTTTTAAATATCGGAATGTACTCGAAGTAAATGAAATGGAGACGAATTATACAATAACGTAATGTCGTACTCAATGATCCAGGGCATGATTGTCTCTTCGTGGTGGAAGCGCTCTTTCACCGAACGAAGCCCTTCAAGCGTTGTATTGGCGTCGCAAGTACGAAGCAGCTTTGCGCAGACACCTGCGAGATCTTCGAAGTTCGTTGACTTTGCTGGCCCGATGTCTCGATTGAACCCGGAGAACCAGTTGTGCTGGACGGCACGGCAAGCTGCAAGGAAGCAGTTCCATTGCGTGTCGTATGCGCCGATACGTCGCAGCCTGGTACAGTAGAAGTTTGGGTGGTTCGTTACAGCCGTCCTGATTATGTTATAACAGGACAACCCGCCCCACTTGGCCTGCTCAACGCAGTTTCGAGCCCTGATTGCAGTATGAGGTAGGTGCTGGATGAAATGCATTTTTAAATTCAGCTATTTTAATCCCGTTAAATTGGTGGAGGCTCAAATCGATCCCATTTGACTCTCAAATTGGCTCTCAGATTCAATATGCAAACCTTCAAATTTTGTATGCGATCTCTCGCACACCACATTTACACATTCTTCCACAATACTTCCGCCTTGATACACACACCACACAACAACCGCATGAATGCGGTGAATTCACTCCTGCACACAGTATCGGACATGGCGGAACCGTGACCCCAGGACGCGTCACGACGACTCATTGGGTGTTGCGACCATAGAAGCCAGCTGTTGCTGGATCCTAAGGCTCATGCGTACAAAGGGGGCCGCCAGTTTGTTCCTTTTCGCCGACGGAATATTTAGTAACAAATTTAGTAAAAAACGTTTTACCTGAATCAGGATTACCCCAAAAATATAAATGTTTTTTCTTATGGTAGGTACCAAACAGTGATGCCACGAAGTAATAATTAAGTAAGCGTAAGCCAATTATTGGCTTACAGAGCGTGTTTAGGTGCAGACATATGAAAATAGGTCTATGTTCAGTTGTTTATTATCATATCAATGTCATATTATGACATTTATATGATAAATACATAAATTTTATGTACCTACTGGATGCAGCTTGGGACAGCGGGTGTCCAGTGTTCCTTCTAGGTAGTTCTTGCAGAGTCTGGTCCAAAATTGTTTGCACGAGGCACAGCGGAATACGGCATATCGAAACATTCGATCCTGGAAAGCCTTATTATTAGGAAATACCCTTGGTGGGTTTAACAAAACTATTACAGGCTTCTTTTGCTTGTGAGCGTCTGCTTGGAATTTTACTTTAGCAGGTAAAGGGGTGACCCCTATTCCTATTGAAGTTTGCTATACTACCTACATTCAGGAAATATCCCGTCACCATATCGAAAAAGTAATTTTTGCCCGAACTAGGTGGGCACATTATTTCTATACAATTTTTATTTCGGAATTTTTTTGTCAAGTACATCCGCTAGTGTCTGTAGAAACTTGGATACTTGCTGGAAATCGTCCCTGAAGATAATAACTCTTGTTCGAGCACTGAAGAAATGGATTTCTTAAAACGTGTTACAGAAAATTTAGGAGATTTATACCCAGTAACTATGACAATATTATGGAATAGAATACCAATCACCTCGAAATGACCACCGTCACTACTCCACTTATTGTTGTAGGCTACTTTAAAATGAGGCATCAATTCATTCTTTCCAACTACGAGAATACCTTGACCAACGATTTTGTTATTTGAAGCTTTGCTACGAAATAATTCAGAGTAAGACTCCATAAGGAAGGAATCTTTTTTTGAAAAATTGGTTTCTGAAAAAATTAGCAATTCGCCCTGCAAGTACCAGGAGTCGCATTTGATGTACTTCTGGTTGGTTTTAAGTGATCTACAATAGTGATAAATGACTTTAAGTATGTCACCTTTAAAAAATGTTGGAAATGATAAAGTGAGAAGTTTGGTTTCTCTCAATTCAGTCTAAGCCAGAATCACAGGGTCGGTGCTGGACGGTTCCTTGGGGAGTTTGAAACTGCCTAGGATGTAAAGGTCAGTCAATTGTCGAACCCTGCTAAGCCCAACATGCAGCAACGCACGCTGAACGCCTCGAATTTTCATAAAATCCAAACAAACACGTTCATAAGTTTGTCCTTGGGATTTGTGGACTGTTAGGGCTTCGGCAGGAACAATGGGAAATTGGGTTCGAGACGCGTGATATCCACTTTTTTTTTGTGGACAAACTCACTTGCACAGTGACGCGGGAGATTGGAACCAGATTTGGATCATTATTTGAAAGTTAGAGGCAATTTGAGTAAACCTCTGCCGAAGGTTCATCCCGACTCTTTCTTCACAAAAATCAAACCAAATATATCGAGGGTCAATTTCTGGTGTTATGCATTTTAGAACTCCAGTGGCTCCATTGACAAGCCCATCTGCAGTATGGATATTTGAATGAGCATGTATTTTATTCCGGTTTTCAAAATAAGTTTGTACGGAAGACCTCCAGTGTCTGTCCGTTTTTTCTTTTTTGAAGTTTCTAAAAATTTGTCCTTTTGTTGAGGAGTGCAATTTTTAATGAAAATTCTATCAACGGCATTACTTTCTTTAGCAGGATTTGGGTTGGCTCTTATTTTTTCATCGTTGAAAGCATCAACGTCCGCGTTCCTATGGAAGAGCCAGATCGCATCGGCTGGGACATCTGCGGGTTGGTCAGTCATTTAACCCTCTGCTAAGATATTCAGAGCCGTAATGAAAGTTATTTCATCTCTTTGCCTCATTATTTCAGTTAACTCTAAAAATTTGAACTCATCCCATACGAGTGTTCCGGCTAACCTGGTGAGACCCTGACCCCTTGGTCGGGTTTAATATTAAATATTCAACACACAAATTTTGTGTGTCTAGTTCGGGAGGAAGCTGATTCAAGTTGCCGACAAGCAAAAAAGAAATCCCTCCGAATGATTCGTCACGTCCCTTTATCTGCCTTAGCCGCGTATCAATTCGGTGGCACATGAGGCCTCCGCACATTGAAACCTCATCGATTATGAGCAACTTCAGTCGAGATAAATTGCAGCGAATTGTGTTTGCAATATCCTCCGATAGTTCAGGCATTTGGCCACCGTATTGAGAGACAGGGAGTGCAAATGAAGAGTGCTGGGTAGTACCGCCGAATAGAAAAGCTGCTTTTCCTGAAGGAGCGGTCAGGAGGACGTATGTATAAGTAACGTAATAAGTGTCGGTAGGCGCGTTTTAAAAAAACACTTTTATTACCGTACACAAATTACAACTCACAAATTGGTAATGGTTAAGATAGCGAATTACTTCTAACACCACACAGAGTGAGACGTGAAGTGTACTCTGTGGATGTTTGTGAAGTAATGACTGCCGACTGCTAAGGGCAGTCGGTATTTATACAGATAGAATGCTTAGTCAGCAGGTCGGGTTCCTCGGTAGGGTAAGCGTACCTATACATTCCAGTATACTGGATTGTCAACTTTTTTTGCCTCAGGTTGAAAAGTAATAGTTCACAAGTTGAGAGACCTTTTTGATTACCATGCTTTTCCCAACTCCAGCTGACCCTGATAAGAATACTCTGATGGGAGTCGAGTTCGTCTTGATGCAATGCATGACGTGCATCAAGATGTCCCTTTGTTTGTCATTCAGAATTGACATGTTCGACAACATTAAATGACGAAATTTTCGTATCTACTTGGAAGAGGAACGGTCTTGTAGGAATACTTCGAGCCGTCTGTCTTTTTTGGGTCTTTAAGCCCTCCTTGTACAAGAAGATCGACTGGATACGCTGGTTCGTCATCGTCTAGTTCTTGAAAATTATTCATTTCATTTTCTGCACGATCGTTTGCACTGTCTAAAATGTCATCAGTGATAAGGCTGAAATATTTAAGTTCCTTATTATAAATTTATTTATAATACATTTATAAATGCCTGATAGGCCCTAATTTGGAACTACGGGAACCTACCGTACCGGAAAACCGGGAGGCCCGAGAAGTTTAAATAAAGTGATAGAGATGAAGGTTACATCAATGGAGTTATTCTTTGGGAGAACACTCAACACTCCTTTGAATCTGGTTTGGGACTAAGTCCGATTGGATAAGACTACGCGTCCTAGCGGACGTGAGGCGAAAGCCACACTCAAAATAATGCGATATATAGGCGTTTAATGATGAAAGAAACTGCACATACGGCTGCATGAACTGAATGAAGAGCGAATGTATGGAAGAGTCTATAGAACGCGAATCTTTTAGTTCACACAGCGCGTCTAAGACGCGCCGCAAGCACGGGGTGGAAGCAGTGTTCCCTGCTTCCTCGAAGTTCATTTCGGCGTCAATCCAGCCCTCCGGACCAGTTGTGTAACAAGGAAACTGTAGAGACCTGAGGGCCTATGAACAGGTCCCCCGAAGGGGACTCCACCACACCGGGGGCGATTAGCCGCCCGGGGGCTCCACCTCCCAGCGGACCCCACGACCACCTCGAGACCGACCCGAAAGCCGGGGGGGGGGGGGGGGGGGGGCAGGAACCCGGGGATGACCCCCAAGTCCAAGACTTGGCCCTCCGGACCAGCGGGGAGACCCCCATCTTCTTCCTGCCGTTCAAAACAATTTTCGTTTTGAACAGCGAAGCCGTCAACCCTCGACCCGATGCTGGCCACTATTATTTTTGGTGTCCTTCACTTCCTGATTTGAATCAGTTCCTCTGGTTAAACCCTCCGTTGGCAAACCCTTATACTGTTGAGTTGAGACTCAATGGTTTGATATTTCCCGTCCTTGAATTCTTCAGCGGTACACTCTTTAACTGGGAAGAAAAACCCTTCATTTATAACCGCCGACGTCTTGTTATTCACTGTGCAGGAAGACGTTGCCATGTCCAACATTGTGTCATCTGCATACTCAGTATTGGACATCTTTTTCGCACTTATCGCCGGTCCTTCGTGATTCGCGAAAACTGCATTTATTTCGGACATTATCATGTCCTGATTTGCGGTATCACTTTTCACGTTACCAATGAACGTAACCACAATGACTGTCTTACCTCCTATGTTCATATCGAATATCGTACGTCTAAAACGGACGTTGAGCACTGCAGCTATATTATTGACAAACTTGGTCATACCCTCACTATCCAAATAGTCAAATACCGTTTGATACTTTTTTAATCTAATGCTTTCAATGCCAACAAAAACCCGGGTTCGTTTTCCTTGCTAGGCCCAGTAGCGACGAATCTGTCCACCGCTATAGCCGTGCCAATCAGTGTAGCCATCGTGAACCTTTTAAGCGAAGCCGTCAACCCTCGACCCGATGCCGGCCACTATTATTTTTCACGTGACAAATACTTTGCTCTATTATTCGATATGAACTCCAGGTTTCTCGAATATAGATGCAGTTTTGATCTAGTACCTCGGTAAGCTCATTACGCCAAGGTAAAAAGAGAACAAACTGCTCTCTATAGAAGTTCGCTGCATCTTGCACTTCTTTATACCCGCGGAATCTGAGGATTTTTGTTTTGTATGAGTCCGAGGCAAGTATGAACGGCTCAAGAGGGATAGCGGAAGGGAGAGGACGTGATAGCAGGCTTCTTGCGCCGACATAACGCTACCATTTATAAAAACATTGCCAATTTTCCTTAATCTCTCCTTGACCTTTTTGACCTTCGACTTTGCTAATGTAGTTAAGAAATAAGTTTCGGACTCAAGCGTTTTTAAAAATCACTATTGACCCGAAGTGGACATTACGAGCACTGGAACTACAAAAGACGCTCTCTAACATCTGCGTGGTGCTTATATAGAAAGCGAAAAACATCATAATAATGGTATAAACAAGATAATGTGTCTTTAAAATAGCAAGTAAACATGAAAATGAGATTGTTTACTAATAACGTCGAAGGCTGTCCATAACTCTACATAAGAGGCGCAGCTGTACGGATTCAAAATAAATTGAATGTCCATGTTATAGCGATTTAAATTCAGAATGGTGGGATTGTATGCGTTAATCCCCACTTCCATACTCGAGCTTTTCAAGAAAACTTGTGCGTTTTTCAGAGAACTCCTAACAGTAGCAATATAATAATATTATATTATTATTATGAGTATTTCCCCTCCAGTAGGGAAATGAATAAAATGGTAGTAGCGGAATCACACGGTGGTTACGAAAAGTTAAAAAAAAGTTCAGTATTGATTTGATTTTCCCGGTGATTCCGCGACGTTTATTTGCGAAGTTAATTTCGAGTATTTATTTGAGTGCACGGAGCGAGCGGAGTCATAACACTGGTGACCCCGACGTGATCCACGTTGCATAGGCGTCGATGTTCAGCCTCGGGTCAAGGAGCGCATTCCTGTGATCTTCAGTCACAGCGGCCGGGAACGTGTACGATGTCTTCCACTGTTCAAAGTTGTAGTTAATATACGTATTCGTACTTAGACCACTATGACCGTCGTGGAATGTGGCTGCGTCAAGCCAGGTGTAGACGTACTTGCGGAGGGTACGTATACTGGTATATATTATATACTGGAAATGAATATTATTATTCATTTTCAGTTAGGCCAAGTTTTTCGAGAATATTTTCCCACGATAGGTCGTGTTGTGATAAAAAAAATCTTCCAACAGAAGTTGATTTTTTTAAACCACGACATTTTTGAAAGTTGGGTACTTGTAAGCTCCTCTTTTTCAAAGGGCTCAAGAATAATCGTTCGAGGCATTGCAGGCCATGGGCAATTGAAACGACCGTTTTTGTTTTTACCTTTGTGGCAAGTGAACGTGTGTCTGTGTCTCTGGACAGACATAAGGGATTACGGGGATCGTACTTGCACGTGATAATCTCATCAATGAATTCAATGCATTTTCTGATTTTTGTTTCATTGAGAGGGTCGTATTCTGGCGGGTCATTCACATACAAAAGGTTGTGAGTGTGTACTGACCCTCGGGATGGAATTCCCTTCTTTGGTAGCTGTCAATTACAAAATGATGCTTAAAGGGGCCTGCTTTGCTTTCCAGCACTTTCATCAGGTTTTTAGCCTTTTTTTTTTTTTTTTTCAAAATACCGAATACAAGTGATTGGATCATCTTTCGCCAATTTGGTTTTGGTGAAATCATCCAACTCCGTCGCTTCTTTTATGGAAATGTCTTTCCCATTCTGAATGCGAAATAGAATGACCAAGAGTTCTGGGGAGTGAAGCTCAGCTGCGGAAAACGTTAGAAAAAGTGTAGGTTTTCCCAGCTGTCCTATTTATGATAAGACCTTTCTTTTCTTATCTTCCCAGTACGCGGGAGATCCCCGGACGTGCTTAAGGAATTTGTAAAACGGGGTTACTTTGCTCCACTTTTTGACTTTTTTTTTTTTTTTTTAATGTTAGGTTTTTCAAATCAAAATCAAATCAATTTTTGTGACTTACCTTGCCTAAAATGAGCTGATTGCGCGAAGACCTACTGATATGACTCATCCACCGTAGGTACACTCGATAGCTGGCTTCTTATCAAATCCATTGGCCCGTTTATGTTAATGGAGTATCCAGATGAAATATTTGTTCCCTGCATCTCTTCTTTTGGGCAAATGGAGAACAAACCCTGTTTCCCTGGCACCTTCTTTACCTTTAAGGTCCCGTCGAACAAGAGATCTAGACTCCCCTGTTATCAGACAAAGAACCTGCCCCTGCATCAGTCTTATCTCCTTTGTTAATAAGAAGAGACCTGCTTTGGCATTGATATGACCAAGTCTACAAGATTTTGGTTTGTACGCTGCAAACACGACAAAGCAGTATTTAGTTCTTCTCTGTGACAACGCTTTTTTGTAGCCTCCAATTTACTTTAAACAGACTTTTGGGTATCCTCAATATTTATAAAAACACGCTTTAACGCGTTTTTCGTACAATTGGCATTTTCGATCATGTCGCGTACAGTAGTCGTTAACCCTAACATTTCTCGTGTAGTTTCCACAATTTTTTCGTGTTCACGCAGCCGACGTCTCTGTTCGGTGTCGATCGCAGAAAGTTGCTTGAAACCAACTATCATCCCCACCAGAAGAACGTGGGCTAGGCGACATAGGAGTCCATGGAATATCGCTGTCAGACTCGGAATCGGAATCAATTTGCAAGTTTCACAAAGTTCAAACGGAAATGACTCCGAACAGTGCAGCGCATGACGAAGACTGACTAGCCAGTCGTCCGGAGCTCCTATTTATAAGCTCGTAACCTGATGTCAGCAGTTACGGCTGGGTTGACAATGTAACTGTACATGTATAGAGCACATCCAATTCAATTTAATCTACTTACGGGGTAGTCATTGTTATTTTGTGCGGGGTAGTTAGCTGAACGTAAACAACTCGCTGTGTGTTCTCCAAACGTCTATCCCGACGTTCTTCCAGAATTTTATTTCTCGGGTTTTTATATATACGATTAGATATACGGCTAGATTTACTTTCACATCCCAACATTGTGCGTTAGGTAGCCCTTTTGCATTACGTGGCCATTCACTAGGTGGCCCCTGCATTAGATGGCCCCGGCATTAGGAGGCCCTTTTCCAGCAGTGTTACCACTTTAAGGGAGTTTATCCCGCATTTTTCCCCTATTATAAAAATAGATGATTTCTACTCAGAGTTCGTTCAGGCGTTCTACCAGAATGTCCACGTAATAATGTTCCCTCTCCACTGGCGAAAACAAGTTTTTTGTAAAATTTACCTACTAAGTGAGGAATAAGAAGGACGAAGAAGGCAAACTGCAATTTAATTTGAAGAACAGATATGTTTATTTATTTGTTGAAGAACAGATTGGTTTTTTATTTATTTTGCTTATTCTTTTTCTTTGCATTATGAATAAATGCAAGGACTTGCTGGGGCGTGCGTCCCTCAAGACACCGGAAGTTATCAATAGCTGCCTGACACTGAGGCAAAGTTGGAGCCTTCTTAGAGGGGGAAAAAACAGACCCCCCAAACTGTGACTTGATGGCCTTTTTCTGGGGCGTGAGCCACCTCTTTCTCGTTAAGAGTCCCGCAGGTTTTAGGGTCGATGGTCCGCACAAAGTTGGTGATGAAGGTTGTCTTGAGGTCTTCCTTGAATTGGACGGTATTGGATCTTCCTCAATCGGACTGGCTGCTTCGGCAAAAGTTGGCTGCGTAGTTTCCTCTTCTACTTCAGCAATTAGACCACGGACGTCAATATCCTCCAATGATTGATTTCTGTAATTGGCGATTTCTCCATTGTTTAATGCACACATTAAGACAGAGATGCGCCCCAGGTGGAGCGCGGCTTCTGGCTTCCGGTAATGTTCCAAATGTGTACGCACTGTGTGCCCGAGGGCTTCTGAAAGTTGCCTGAGATCTTCTGTGCCCAAGTTTATGTATTGGGCGCAGACTGCTGCGTGTCTCCGCAAATGAGTTCCACGCAACAGCCTGGGAGTCGTTGCACCACATTTTTCAGCAAAAGAGCGCATTACAGCAGATCCATTCAGCCGCCCTATTCCCACTGAGAAGAGGTATCGGTTGGATGCTGGGATACCAGCATTGCTCCTGTATTTAATAAGCAAATTTACACACTCAAGGTCGGAGTTATGCACAAGCAGGGACACCACTCGTGAGGCTTTACCAACAATGGAGAGCCTTCGGAAAGATGTCGACATCAGTTGTTCTGATCGAGTTAGGAGTTGAAACCCTTCGCTGTCTGGATCAATTTCTTTTGCACTTTCCCAATGGTCCAAGGTTAAGTATTCAATTTCAGCCACTCTTCTTCTGTTGAAAATCCACCAGCGGAGAAATAAAGAATGAGCAAGGTTTCTGTACGCTTCGCTCAAAAATTCATTTTGGAGAATTGTTTTTGAATTGTTGACAACAGACAACACGTAATCATTGAGTTTTACCACGTCCTCCATGAGCGGAACCTCTTGCTTCCTCCCATGGGACTCAATCTCGTATAATTTTTTAGCGACAGAGCCGACTTCAATGCTGAACCGATTGTTGAAGAGTTGCAAGAACCTGGTGACCTGGGCAGCCTCTTCAAGTTCATTATCACAAATCAGGAATGACTCCACCGCTTTAGCAAAGTTCTTGAAAGCTGCTCCATATGCGTTGACTTGTGACGCAACTTTGAACCCACTTTCATGTCGCCCACAAATCTTATTTAGGGATTGGATGAACAAGGGAAAAGCGCTGTTTGTGACGCAGTCGGCAGAAGTGGTAATGGAGGAATCCGCTTGTTTCATTTCTGTAAGGATTCTCAGTACGATTGTGACGGTGGATCTTACCGCAATAATCTTTTTTTCATTGAAGGCATTGCGAAACAATGTATTAGCGTGAAGGATTAGAAATCTGTCACTCATCAGGAGATGGCGCCTGTCTGAATTTCTCATTATTGTGGCAAATTCTTCAACGTTCCTATCCATTGGAATTATTGGAGCAACAACGACCTTTGGAGCAGCTTCCCTCACCAAACCAGTCTTTATACACTGCTGACCTGGATGATGCTTCTTGATGTGTGCAGGAATATGGAAAGCGCTGAAGTATAGTTCACAGTGGGGGCACTTGACTCGTATGTGCTGGCTCTTAGACCTTCTACAGACAATTGGTGACTGTGGATGGGTGCGATTGTACATTGCATCTCCCTCCTTAATAAATTCTTTTATCAATTTAGTCTTTTCTTTTCTATCTCTACAACGAAGATAGTTTTTCACTCGAGCCTCGGCTTTATGCATATTTAAATGTCGCTTCAGATGAGTAACAACCTTTCCACAAAATACACATGCATGCGAAGCTCTCCCCAATTTGCATGGTTTCCTTAAATCAGTAGGGGAGTTTTGATCTTCTGCAATTGGTTGCTGGGCTTGGGTTTCGATGGGCTCTTCAACGTCCGAATCAACAATCCATCTCTTCTTTCCTGGACAATACAAAGAATGGAGGTACGTTAGTCCTTCTGTTTCTCTCGGAAACACAAATTTACTCAGGAAAACCCCTTGAATTGAATTTACCTTTCTGCTTTGGTTGCTGGGATTTGGCTTCAGTGGGCTCTTTATCGTCAGAGTCAACAATCCATCTCTTCTTTCCTGGACAATACAAAGAATGGAGGTACGTTAGCCCTTCTATTTCTCGAGAAAACATAAATTTACTCAGGAAAAAACCTTAAATTCAATTTACCCTGCTGCTTTGGTTGCTGGGATTTGGCTTCAGTGGGCTCTTCATCGTCAGAGTCAACAATCCATCTCTTCTTTCCTGGACAATACAAAGAATGGAGGTACGTTAGCCCTTCTATTTCTCGAGAAAACATAAATTTACTCAGGAAAAAACCTTAAATTCAATTTACCCTGCTGCTTTGGTTGCTGGGATTTGGCTTCAGTGGGCTCTTCATCGTCAGAGTCAACAATCCATCTCTTCTTTCCTGGACAATACAAAGAATGGAGGTACGTTAGCCCTTCTATTTCTCGAGAAAACATAAATTTACTCAGGAAAAAACCTTAAATTCAATTTACCCTGCTGCTTTGGTTGCCGGGATTTGGCTTCGGTGGGCTCTTCATCGTCAGAGTCAACAATCCATCTCTTCTTTCCTGGACAATACAAAGGAGGTACGTTAGTCCTTCTGTTTCTCTCGGAAACACAAATTTACTCAGGAAAACCCCTTGAATTGAATTTACCTTTCTGCTTTGGTTGCTGGGATTTGGCTTCAGTGGGCTCTTCGTCGTCAGAGTCAACAATCCATCTCTTCTTTCCTGGACAATACAAAGGAGGTACATTAGTCCTTCTGTTTCTCTCGGAAACACAAATTTACTCAGGAAAACCCCTTGAATTGAATTTACCCTGCTGCTTTGGTTGCTGGGATTTGGCTTCGGTGGGCTCTTCATCGTCCGAGTGCTTTGGCTGTTTGAATTGGGTTCCTTCGGATGCCTCAAAAATTAACCTTTTCTTTACTGGACAACTCGAAAGATGGATACCTGCAACGAAAAGAACACCGAACAAAATCCAATCGCGCAGTTCACCAGGTTCCGTTCTTATTGATTCATCAAGGCTACCTGATTCAAATACTTCATAATTATGGTTTCCCGACTCTAACTGAGGTGCCTTCTGAAAGCATGGCATTATGCACATCAGGGAACGTTTTGTCCACGGACCCCAAGAAAAACGTGGAATAATTGGCACTCACGGTTACTTGTTTCACCCTATCCACAACGTGGCACTATCCCTTTGACGAGCATCCATGCTGCAAACACCAACATGAATAGAACATACATGACAACATGAGGATGGGTCAGGATAAGTACAAACATTGACATACTAGAACACTCAAACACCAACATGCGTATTTTGGTTTATTATTCTTGGAATAATACACCTATGTTTTCGTGACGGGGGTCGACGACTCCGATCGGCCTCAAAATTTGACATTATCCGTTTCAAGAGGTCTACATTCAAAATCCGAAATGTCCGTCCGCCGTCCGCCGTACGCCGTCCGCCGTCCGGGCCGTTTTGGGCAGTAGGAATTTTTTTAAAAATCTGAAATTTTGACAAAATACTCGGTTTACCATCTACTTGTGCCCGCAAGGTTTTCAGTCCGATCGCCCAAACCCGTGGGGCGCTATGGGGCTAAAATGGGGCTACATGAGGGGGTTTTTGAAGGCTTTTAGCTATGGGATCGAGTTAGGTGTCATTTTCGAAGTATTTTTGGACGTAGAATCCATTTTCGGGGGTCCCGGAACGATGCGATTTCACTGAGGCGATCTGTAGGGCTTTCATGGGGCTAAAAATGGGATTTTTGAAGGATCCCATGAGGTTAAATATTTTTCGAGTAAACAATAAAGAATCTTTGAAAAACAATTTTTTTGAAAAAAAAAAAAATAAAAAAAAAAAAAAAAAATTTAATTTTTTTTTTTTTACAGATATTATTTTTGCACAAGTAATCAATATCAAAGAATAATAAACCTTTGTGTAAAATTTGCAGCGTTTTTCGAATATTTCAAGAAGAAAGAGGGGAGACGCGTTTTTGCGGTGAGGACAAATGCGGAGCGTCAATGGCCAAGGACAAACCGATAAGATTAGCAGAAGAAGGGTTAAAACGATGACACAAAACAAAATTTCACTGCTGTTGGTTAGTTGACAATGAGAAAAGAACATCAGAGTTAATAGATGGTCTCGAAAGGTGGGTTTACACAGAACAGAAAAAGACCGGATTTAGAAACAAAACAGAAACAAATCCTACCATAAAGCTCCTGGCTATCCTCGGGGACATCAAGGGGAAGGGCCGCCTCACGCGCTGCATCATTTTCATGCTGAGAAGTGGAGGACGTTGAAGCATCAGCCATGTCATTTGATACACCTTCACATTGTGTAGACACATGTTGGACTGAAACATGTTCATGACCAATGATGTTGAGATTATTTAAGTATGTATATTACCACAATGCACACGTAAATGCTTCTGTGTTAACTTTAATTCATAACCATTTCATCAGAAATAATGCTGGATTATCCTACCCTCAGGCAAGGCAAGACGGTGAGGGCCACCCGAAATGGCTGCATCTGCTAGTAGTTTCAGGAGCTCCTGTTGGCACGATAGTTGATCTGAAAGAGCAAACAGGAATAATTCATTAATGTACCATCATATTTCAGCAGTTGTAGCCAATGCTGAAGATTGAAATGACCCCGCAGTTGTGATTTCACTCTCTTCATATCAATTTTGATTAAATGGATACGTTAGCAATATATATAGGGACGTTGCAATACTTCCGATATATCGTGGTATTCCTACTTTTCTTCCGATACCACTGATAATCATCAGCATCACCAAATTAATTATTTATTAGAAGCGCATGAATGTACCTAGTATAGATTTCTTCCTACTATGACTTACCTCCACAAAAAACTTGCTCCACCGAAAACTTCCTCATGCCCAGATGCAGTTCCAACAAGACACCAGACGTTGTCACTTTTCTTCTCAACGCCTGGAGAGGGCACATGTAGAATCCACCCACTTCGGGGATTTTCAATACAGCCCAGCTCATTTTCAGCACTTCACAAACACAAATCAATTCACTTTCAAAATCACTCACTCACTTTTAAAACAAGATCAATCCTGACCCAGAGCACCTCATTCCGTTTGTACAGGATAGGGATACACTTCCTCTTCTTCTTCTTCTTCTAATCTTAATTCCCCTTTTTCACTTGTCCTGGTCGCAACCTACAGGATACACTCTTCAACAAACAATCACTGTAACCCTGTAACCTACTCGCAAGACGTAGGTTATTCTTCTTCTTCGTCTTCTTCTTTTTTTACAAAGCAGTTATAATAAAAAATCAACGCTGGTGATTTTTAAAAAACCAGCGTTGATTTTTTATTTCTCTAGGAACAGTTTCTTCCTCTCCATCTACTCCCACGAGCGAAAACAATTTTTTTAAAAATTTACCTACTGCGTAGGTAGTGGAAATTCAGGTAAATGGCCTGATTTGGATATTTTTAAAATCATAAAAAATTACTAAGAACCCTAAAAAAATTCGGGAGAGTCGTACAATAATGTTTTCTAGTCGAAAATTCAATTTAGCGCAAATCCGGATTTTACATTTGGAGGAAAGTTACCTACCTACGTGTGCCAATTATATAGGGGCTGGAAGCGGCCCAAAACACCTCCGAAAAAATTTCCTAGTGCATAATAGTGGCAGGAATCGTTATGAATTTTCAAAAGGGTGAAATCGAAAAATCGGCAACAGGCAGACCCCCCCCCATTTATTTCATTTTAAATCCATCTCCTGGGTCAGCGGGTCAAAAGGGTGAAATCGAGAAATCGGCACCTGGCAGACGGCCCCCCACTATTTATTTCATTTTAAATTCCATTCCTGGGTCAGCGGGTTCAAAATGGTTATGTAGAAAAATCTGCACCTGGTAGACGGATCTCATTTCGTTTGCTGCTCCCTAGGCAGCTGACTGGCGTGGACACAAGGGGGCTATCTAACGCACAAATTTGTGGGAGAAATAAAATTCCCTTTGGGGGGCCACCTAGGGCACAAGGGGCCACTTAATGCACATAGTATAGTTGGGGGGCCACCTAATGCCGATTGCAATAAGTGGCCCCCAGTTTAACACTGAAGGGGTCAGCTAATGCACTCCCAATATAAGTATATATAATCGTACATGTGTCAAAAACGATTCGTCAATTCATTCATTCTACAATTCATTGTTTGGCGGGCGTACAACACAATGGACCTTGTATACAAAATACTGGTCTTTATTCACAAAATACACAAGCATCGTAACCCAATATCGTATCCCGCATACAACAAATAAATATTTTCACGAGTTCTTGTTGATGGGGAGCGTTCAATTGACGAATCATTTGTAGTATTAAATACTAGCAAATTTTGCTCTTGGCATTGTGCGTAATTGTACGTCCCCACGTGGACGAAGTTGTGTCTGATTCTGTGAGAGTAAAGGTTTAAAAGTTTCAGTTCAATCTCGTCGAGTATCGTTTATTTGTAAAAGCCTTCCGGCGATACAAAGCGAATTTAATGTTATTTTATCGTTATTTATCTAGTGAATGGTCCATGGAACTGTTAAAGTTGTTTACTACAAATAAACCAAAATTGGTTGCTTTCATAGCCAAAACCGTTGGGATTTTCAGCATTATTAAATGGAGCATCCAGTGCAGCTGTACCAATTGTTTTGGTGTCAACGCATCTCCCCAATGAGTCAAAATTGCCAGTGTCAATATCCAGTTCCTCCACAGTGAACATCAATCCATTTCTCTTGCACACCATTAGGAGTCCAACATGACGTCCGCCCAGGACCTTATATTTATTCTTGCGAACGGTTTGAAGACAATACCGTTTCAAGGTTTTCTGTTTGTATTTTAACTGTTTATATGGTGCGAGTATCGATCCGGTTTCTATCTGTCTTTGGTAATTTAAAAGAATTTTGTTCACCATTGTGAAGAAAGAGCGGCGATACATCTTTTCGGAAGATAAATTTTCGACGGGAATTTCGTGTGAGACGATTGAGTGCAATGAGGACAGGTTTTTTTTTTTTACTGACGATGATTTCAAATTTGTGAATAGCGTTCTTGATTCCGTCTCATAGATCCGACAATAGACCAATTCCTTTCCAGGCATCGTTGAAAGTATTTAATTAATGAGCGGGATTCAACTGAAACGAACGTACAAATGTTTCATTTGCGTCATTTCATGTGACAAAGAGTCAACTATAATAGAAATATAATTATTATTTCTTCACCATTACATGGAACAACACCTTATGCACACTTACAGGGAGATCGTACCATCGATACTTATCAAAAATGAGGACAGCAGTCTGTCTAGCGTATTCTCCAAATCGACGAGCATACGCAGGAATACTGCAATTGATGCTATCGAGAATCACACCAACTGCCTCTTTTTCTTGTCCTCGAGCAGATGCTTAATTTATACGATAACTGTAAAATAATTTAAAAATGAACTCAAGAAATCTTATCCTAGCGTGTAAGGGACCCAAAAGCAAGAAAATCCTCTTTGACTTTCTTCTGGGATAATAATTTAGGCGTATCCATCTCTCCTGGCTTTGCTCCACGAAGGTAGCAGGTTTCGGTCGATTTACAACCCGTTAATGAGTGTACAGACCAAAGTCCTGCTGGAAGGACCTTCCGGAAGTACTTTTGTGCAGAGGGCCGGGATTTTCACTCGGCGTCCGTTCGTATCTTGTTGAGTTAGTACAAAGGAAATTGATTCGACAGAGGCGTCTGTCCACAGAGAAAAAATTAGATTAAAATCAGGCAATGACAGAATTGGTGGGTTGCTGATCTTGGTTAATAAAGTTTGGTAGGAGGTCTCACACGAGTCTGTCCACAGGAAAGGGACGTTTTTTAGCCGTAAATTTTTTAATGGCACGCAAAGCTGCGCGTAGTGTTCATTAAAACTCTGTTTCTCCTCCTCTTTTTAAAGAAGGAATTTCCCACAAAGGGTCGTTCCTCTTGGCTCCAATGGTGACAGCCATCATGGTCATGGCGTACTCCATATTGTTGGAGATACTAATCCCGTGAAACGCTCCTTCCTCAAACAATCTAGCCCATGGCCAGGTCTTTTCTCCCGATTGAGGGGAGGCATGGTGAAGTAAAATAATATTTTATTATCAATCATCGCAGTGTTGGTGGTTTCAAACCTAGAGATTGCCATGCATCCCATCAGTTTTCCTATTGGAATTCTTGTGGTACTGATTGCCTTTTGAGTCCATTGAAGAATTCCTTGCCCCACCTTGGACAAGGACAACAAGCACCTAGCTCTCAAGACGGGCTGAACCATCACTGGGTGGGAGAAAAACAATATGAGTAAACCAGGCCTACCAAGGGTGCAATGATATCTAGAGATAATACATGGATAACACATGGTATATAAATATATGACACAAGTGTCACCGTACGCAAATGCCACCAGTTAATGAGGTGTATGCAAGTGTCATGTACGCATTTGCCACTACACCGCTGAAATAGGGGCATCGTAGTGGAGCACCGAGACGTCTCGTCGCGTTCTCCAAGCCCCAAAGATGTGCTGATCAATTTTACTGTGGTTTTTCCATTCTCTGAGAACCTGGTAGTAGTAAGGGGAACCTTTTAAATCGTTTAGCAGAACTGAAACATTAAAAGTGAGAAATTGAGTACAGATGTAAGTGTGGCTAGCAAATAGTGAACAACGCAAGTTGTATGAAACGTTCTTTCGTGCAGCATTTTCTTCTTCTGTCAGAATAATTGTCTTCGGTGTGCCCCGCTTCTTCTTCGGAGGGCCCTCACCTCTGCACATTTCACACATCTTCGTCCAAGAACAGGTCCCCAATGTATCTTGGGAGCTGTGATTGAGCGGAGAGATTTTTGGCTCTCCGCTCTCGAGTTATTTATAATATGAAATAAGTGATTATCGGTTTCAAACGTAGTTACTCGAGCGATTTATCAAAACCTATTTTGTCTCGATCAAGCAAATCAAATGAAGTGTAAACCATAATCATTTAGAACTCACCCTGGAAGTAGATGTCTTGAAAGGAAACACAGGAATCTCCCGAAACGATTTAATGCACTGAGGATTAACAACGTTTATGAGAATTAGAGCGATTACTGAAAACAGTTAGATCGAACGCGAGAGACTTTTTATGAGCAAGAGCACACACGACGAAGGCGTAGAACAGAGAACCAGCAAAACAATAATAGATGGCGCTGGGGTTCCAAGACCTGAAATTCTCATATTCATACCAGGAGAAAATATAAGGGACGGGAATACTGACCTTGGTGAGCCCCCGCTAGGTGTCTGTGTCTAAAAGCAGCCCATATAAAGCCACTACCATCCAATGTTCTCCTGGCAGCCCACTCCAAAATGGTAATAATTTAGATATTACATCGACGCTGTCAGCAATCGATAGATACATCGAATTGCTACCATCGTACGATCGAAAAACTGGGTGTTTATTATTATAATAGGCTTTGAAGTCTCTTATAGATCTTTCGACACATAGTCCTTCTAAATGGGAGACAGCCCTTTGAAAAACTTTGTCCGCAGCCGTTATAAATTTAAATCTGTTTGACATTTTCCACTGTCGTGTACAAATAATGTTATGCAGGGGAACACAACATACCGATTCAATAAATGACGTTATATCCTCGGGGGTTACTCGTTTAAAATGATTTCCTCGATCTGATGATCGGTGATCATGTCCTTTAACGCTTTTATTAGTCTTGTGAATTGGTCCGTGTGTGTCAAGTCTATCAAACGTCTCGTCGATACCTCCATCTCTTTCCACCACGACTTCGTGGGGACGTGTTGGAGATGGTTCCAGTTGCCTATTTGTAAGTGTACAAACGTTTGCCCAGACTTCTCCTCCGACCGCTTCCAATAGGAGTTGTCTGGGCGACGTACAAACGTATTGAATGATACGTTGGAATTGTCTATTGGTGAGTTCGTTTGTACTGTATTTCTTTCTGCCAATGCGATTTGTGAGCCTGAAGCCAGGGCATCTACAGGCCCGCTGGACCTCGTTCCATTTACAAATGTGGGCAACATGTAGATGTTCGAGATTGTCCTTAGCATGATGGGACAGCCAGACTCCTCTGTGTAACTCGATCGTTCCCAGAATTCTCTTAAGAACAATGCCCATCTGTGCTCTAGTACCCCCGAGAATGTCGTGCAAAACAAAGTCTCCTGGAAGGAGAACCACTCGGTGAATTGTGTTGCCCTGTTTAACGTTACTACACACTGTGAAAACTTTTTCAACAGTGTTTCCCATGCTAATCTCACTTGTTTGTTGTGCATCTGAAGAGCAGCTTGGAGTAGGCTGGCTGGAGCACCGTAGTAATCCGGATCTTCCGGATGTGTGTTCATTTCGTCGACTTGTTCTTTTATGATGTTCAGTAGATGTAGCGTTAGTGTGAACAATTCCGGTAGGTAACTGTTCTGGAATATATACGGCAATTAATTAACCTATAATACCGAAGTATTAGTGTTAAATAAAAAGCGTCTATATTACCTGGGTAGTTGGTTGAGCGATGTCCAGGTCGTCGCTGTCGCTGGACGTCGTAAATAGGCGCCGTTTCAACGCTTTCTTCTTCGGGGCTCTTACGTGAGTATTGCTCGTGGAAGGTCCAGGGACGTTCGATTCATGAAGCGAGAGGGGCCGTTGGCTCCCAGTAGCAATAGCTTGATCCAGAGCGGACTCACCATTAGAAGTTCCTTGAGGCGATGGGACGGGGGTGAGGGATCCCTCGTTGTCGGAGACGTTGACGATGGTTGAAGACATGTTGTACGTAGGCACAGTTCAGATGCAACTGATAAAATGCTTCGGGACCGTGCGGTTTATATATGCAGGTCGATTATTGTTCGTTAGTACGTTGTAACGGCTGCAGAAACGCACCTGCCGGTTGCAACGTTCTTTGTTTCGCTTCCTAATAGCCTTCAGTGTAAATGTTATGGCCGGGCCACAAGTACCTCGGTCCAGGAAACAAAGTTGATAATGGTGCACCCGTCGATTCGGATGATGCAATAGCTCGAGCACATGACATCAAATACGAAGAAGCACAAAGCAAATTTGATATACGTAAAGCGGATCGTGAAGCTATTTCCGCATTTTCTAGTGACGCTGTGAAAAATCGCAATTGGCATTCCGCTGTCGGTGCAGCCGGATTGGGAATAAAATACGGCGTTGAATCATTAATTGGTGTTCAATATCCGTCTGGTCTTCCTTCAACTTCCACAACGGACGGGAAAAAATTCGCTCTCTCCAAATATTATGGAGCCTTTCATAACCCTAATTGGAAACCTACGGATGAACCTGAGTTAGTGCAAGTGAATCATCCGAACGAAAGTACTCCGAAGAAAAGGGAACGTGAAGCCTCTTCGACCTTGAAAACCGAACTCAAAAGTCCAAAAAACCAACTTGTGGATCCAGGTCAACTTTTGCCCATGGTTCATGGGAGATGGTTAGAGATGGTTAGGGGTGGTTAGGAATGGTTAGGGATGGTTAGGGATGGTTAGGACGGTCTGTTAGCGGCCATTGGGCCTTCGGGGGGTGTTTCCCACCCACCTGTCTTATTTCTTACATTCTCCCCCCCCCCCCCCTCGCCTACATGCATCTGCATCATGGATGGATGCACCGAAACCCTAAGGGTTTGAACAAGTGTTCAGTACGTGCACTTTTTTCGGAAAAAAAACGGGAAAAATTGTGTTTTGGTGATGTAGTATGTCCCGTGGACTTGTTTTTTACCATTTTCAGCACCTTTGTACCATAATATAGGATATGGGAATTGTAAAGTAAACCTTGAAAACCGAATAGTCCAGCCAAATCATAATATGATTTGATGGGTCCTGCCAAATCATAATATATTTTCAATCAAATAAATTTTGAGTCAATGTCTCAAGACTTGCATTTAAAAAAGCCAATGAGTCTAAAAATCTTAGATCTTCCAAATGAATTGATATATATTTTTCGCTAGATTGTCCAATACACCCCATTTTCGAATCTCGATAACTTGAAAACTCAGAAGTAAATGCGAATCATAGCATTTAAGATTGTGAAAGACTACTGGAAAAAATATTCGTTGCTGTCTTGCCAAGTTACATTTTTGGTGAGCAATAACCTAGGAATTTTCCAGTTCTATGATCATGGTCAGCAACTTTAACCTCCTTGGAAATAAAGTTGTGTTCACATAAATAACAGGTTTTGGCATTGGTTTTTACTTAGTTGTTGTAAATTACGTGGAGGAACCATTGGCACAATTAAATCATGTTCGTAAATAGCTTTCAAATGTGCAGTTTCTTTAAATAATCGTTTCAAAAAGACGCTTATTACATTTTCCCCTGAATACACTTCAGATTGTAATACTTGATTATTTAAATAAACTATCACAAACGCGTAACTTGATGGTATATGTTTAGCTATTTTTTCCGTGCACTTTGTTTTTGTTTCATCTTACATTGGAATTGTCTATTAGTGAGTTCGGATGCAGCGTATTTTTTTCTGTCAATGCGATTTGAGACCCTGAAGCCAGGGCATCGGCAGGTCCGCTGCACCTCGTTCCACTTACAAACGTGGGCAACGTGTAAATGTTCGAAATCGTTTTTAGCATGATGGGTCAGCCAGACTCCTCTGTGTAGCTCGATCGTTCCCTTGAGATGAACCATAGGAATTGTAAGTCCATTGCTCGGAGCCAGGTGTACACATACTTCCTCATTGGTTGCAACGTGATGAATAGGGATCGGAATCATATGCGAATAAAACGGCTTAAATATGCATCGAAAAGTGCCGATATATGCAAAACAGGCCAAAATTTGCCTGAAATATGCAAACCCCCCATTCAAAGTTGAAAATTCATTAGAAAGGGGGCTTAAAATGTTGGGTAAACGGGTGAAATCAACACAACCAATTCCTAGTGACTATACATTATATTAAACATTATTAAACTGTACAATTATGTGCTGCTCAAGATTTACAGGGGTTAATCTACGCCTATTGTCGGATAGTAGGGATTTTAACGCGGAAAATGAACGTTCAACGTCACATGAAACTATAGGTACAAAATTTAGCGCGGCAATTTCACCGGGAGAGTACTTGTGTTGAAGTGTAGACATCTCACCATTCAGCATTTTCGATATTTCGACGACGATGTTCCATCCAGGGTTCTTCTCCAGCACGGCTTCCAGCTTCATTCGGACTGATTTTCCGATTTCCCCTGGCCAGCTTGAGGTGTTCTTCTTGAAGCCGACGACTTCGTTGACAGCTTCGCATAGCTTCATCCCTTGCGTTTCGAGGCGGTTTATGAGCTTAGGTAGACACTCAAAATGTAGTTTAACGAAGGCCAGATGTTGGCAAACAGTATTGCTGTTCAATGCGTCCAATGTTTTCTGAATAGCCTGATTGGAAGACGGGTCAAATTTGCTCACAACCTGCAACCAGAAAACCACAATTGAGATCATGACTTCTTGACCTTAAACTTAAATTGGTGCGTAAACGTGAAATAGCAATTAAAAATTCAACCAAATATTACGCTCCTTACCTCTATCAGCTTTTGGTGGTTGTCAGCATAGTAAATGCATGCCTCGATCCAGGTGGCCCATCGTGTAAGAATCGGTTCTGGCGGAAGAGCACAATCGGGATAGGCTTCTTTGAACGCCAATACTCGGCTTGGTGCCTTTACGAAAATCTTCTTAGCAGAGGATACCAGTTTGTTGACTTCAGGCATGAGTTCTCGGAGCTTTTCAGCAACACGGTGAAGTCCGTGGGCCAGACATGTTACGTGCATCATCTTTGGGTAAAATATTTGAAGGGCCTGAGCTGCTTTCACCATATACGTCGCTGCGTCACTTACAAATGCCAAAACTCGGTCTTTCGCAAAGTTTCCAGAAGGCCACAGAATTCCTGTCAGAGGCAAAAAAAAAAAAAAAAAAAAATGTCAGATGCCAGAGAACAAAAAAATACTAGGCCAAAGAGCGACCAGTGTATTAGAAAAATACAATAAACATTTATTTAAAAAAAAAAAATTGAAGTGTTCTGCCTCACCTAAAGCATCGTTGATGGCTCGAGCAATCGTGTCATGCTTGACACTCTTCAATTCCTTGCACATGATGAGATGTGGCTTGCCTGGTTCATCTTTTGTCAACTTCCCCACCAGAACGTGAACGATGTAGCGCCCGCAAGCATCTGTCGTTCGTCAGCTGAAACCCATATTGGTGATTCGCCAATATCCTCCCTAATTCGTTCAATCACCTAAAATGAGATACAGATGTCATAAATTGGAAAAAGAAAAGCTTCATTCAAAAATTCGCTAAGTGGAAATAAATAATACAAAAGTACTCAATGTAAGTAAGTAAAATAAAAATACGCTAACGAGAACAAGTAGCTTACCGAATTGTATACTGGAGTGACGTAGGACTTTCTCAAAGAAGATGACGATGGGACCTTCTGGTCAGTATACTTCTCGAGGAATGAGCGAAAATGTTCGTTCTCAACCTTGTTTAGTGGAATGTTGGCCTTCAGTAGGGTTTTACATAGGTCCTCATTGAAATTCTTGCGTTCAGCATCCCCAGATTTTTGCTTCTCGAACCCTGCAGTGATACTCTGCTGCTTCTGCAATTTTCCATCACGGGCTGCAGCGACCTTATCCCGGTGTTCCTTCGTTCTTTTGTGTTGTTCCAACAAAAACTTTTTTGGGCATGATACCTAAAAGGAGGATTATTTTTTGAAACCACCTTTCCAGTTTACGTACGTACTACATATTCGTCACAAAAAAGGTTGTTTGATTTAAATACATTTCATTTTATTCACGGTGTAAATGAAAATATTGTCAAATAATCGCATGACGTGAAAGCATGAAATAATTAATTTTTTTCTCATCATAGAAAATTGATTTAGATTTAAATCAAATAATCAGATTAATTTGCTTGTTTTATATTGTGATTTTTAATTCACACTTGTCAAAAATTACGAATTTCCAATTTCAAAATTAGGGACAATCAGGAAATTTCAAATTTTATCCCCTTCAAGAGTGATATTGGTTAACATACCTTTTTTCCACACAGCAAGCAAAACAGGTCAGCACCTTCCAATTTGAAGGCAGAATCGTTCTTGATCCAACTCCAGAGGTCCTTCTGAGACGGCATGGTAGATGAAAGTTTGTAAATACGAAAAGAACACTGTCACTCGCGAAAACTCGAGAAGTAATGTGACCTCCGTTGAGGTAGCACGCATTTTTATAATAGGAAAAACCTTGCTTGGAGGGGGCGAAATAATAGGAAGGCACTCGTGTTGTACCCCCGTATACCTACGGTCGTAAAGACGAAGGGCTATAATGGGCTATAATCCGATTCACACGTGAGCATCCGTGGTCAATCCACCCAAGAGCCTTTCACTTCAACCCTTGCACGAATTAGACAAACGTTAATACCCTCTTACCTGAACTCAACCTGAACAACGTCTAAGTTCAACCAAGGCCAACGAAGTTCAACAACCTATTTCTTGCGAGGACCCGTAAATAAAAGTTCCAAAGCCTCTCTCTCAGAGTTGTAGAAAAAAATCAAAATAAATTAATAATAATACTTTGGCATATTTGTGAGATATGCTCATATATGCAAATTTTCGTGATATATGCAAATTTCCCACACAAAAAAGGCCAATATATGCAAAATATGCAAATTTAAATTTCAAATTTTTAGCTCAAAAAGGTCAGAAACGTTTTGAAACATCAAAGTAAGAAGATATACCACCAAAAAAAGACATATGCAAATATGCCAAATTCCAGTCCCTATTATTACTAATAATAAATTAATGTGATGTTTGCTACGTTTCTGTTTAGTGGCATATATAAAGTAAATAGTGTAAGAGTTAGTTTTCTCTCCAGTTTGTAGGAACCACCCTCTGGTAGAGAAAACTAACTCTTACAAATGGTGGAGGCGCCGGGTACCTCTACCATTTGTCCAGACTTAATTAATTCACCAAACACTCGTTGTGTTGCTTTGTGAAATTCATAACTAGCACATTTTAATCCTTGAGTGCTTGTTGTTTCTCGTCAGAATCGTCTGTAGATGCTTGTCGCTATTTTTTCGAAATGATTAAAATAACTTTGTGGTGATTCTGTGTCACCCCCATAATATCGTGGTGTCAGTTTCGGTATGATCTCTTTCTGGTTTCTCTACCAGAGGGTGGTTCCTACAAACTGGAGAGAAAACTAACTCTTACAAATAGTTCGATTTTCATAACCGAAAACATTTACCGACAATTGGGGATTACTCTTTTCAAATATAGGAATATTCTCAATTTTAACTGGAAACTTTAAACAAGCAAAGTTAACTTTATGAGATAATTTGTTTAAAGCTGCAATGGTATAATGTCTATGCTTTTTTCCCCAAAAGTGTAATAGTCATCATTTTTCTAAACTGCTGAGAACTTTTGAAATAGAATCCTCAAACTGTTCAGTAAATCGTTGTTTTAGAAGAATGGTGCCCATGTTAGTGACAAACCAAGGTGTTTGAATTACTTCTTGGTTATTCACACATTTACTATAGCAAGTTAAGCTTATAAGCTTAACTTGCACAGATAAGTACCATTTTGCATTTTTGCAAATCGAGCTGTCAAAAAAAAAAAGTTTGAAATGAAACATCTATATAATGCTAACCAATTATAATTGGTCAAAATTATTGCAAAGTACTTGAAACTAATTTATTTATTTCATGAAATAATGTTCTCACGCACCCAGTAGCTGCTTCAACTCTATTGAGACAAACTTCAGTTGTTGTAACTTTTTCAAAACTTTTATAGTACTGATGGTTTGAAAGCAGAACTGGTGTAGGGTAAATATAAGGAGTAGAAGAAGATGAATGAATTAACTGTTTGAAGCTGATGATAGTTCTTCATTTTCTTTATATTCATCTGAAAGCTTCCAAAAGGGTGCCAACCATATTAACGGTCTTGGAGGTTTTTCTTCTGCGACTTCTTTTTAAATGCAATCATACAAATATTCGTAATTTACTGTAAGACCACGTTCTTTATAACGTTCTTCAAAAATGGTTACTTCATTAAAAAATCGCGAAGTTATCTCTACATCTTCCCAATTGGTGGTCATCTAAGGTAGCTGCTTCAACTCTATTGAGTCAAACTTCAGTTGTTGTAACTGTTTCAAACATTTTATAGTACTGATGGTTTGAAAGCAGAACTGGTTTAGATATTACATCGACGCTGTCAGCAATCGATAGATACATCGAATTGCTTCCATCGTACGATCTAAAAACCGGGTGTTTATTATTATAATAGGCCTTCTAAATGGGAGACAACCCTTTGAAATACTTTATCGGCTGCCGTGATAAATTTGAATCTGTTAGACATTTTCCATTGCCGGGTACAAATAATGTTATGGAGGGGAACACAACACACCGATTCTATGAATGACGTTATGTCCTCGGGGGTGACTCGTTTGAAATTATTTCCTCTATCTGATGGTCCGTGATCATGTCCTTTAGTGCCTTGATTATGTAGTCGTGTGAATTGGTCTGTTTGTTGTAAGTCTATTAAACGTCGTGTCGACCTCTCCATCTCTTTCCACCACGACTTCGTGGGGACGTGTTGGAGATGGTTCCATTGGTTCCAATTCCCTATTTGTAAGTGCACGAACGTCTGCCCAGACCTCTCCTCCGACCGCTTCCAATAGGAGCCGTCTGGGCGCCGTACAAACGTATTGAAGGATACGTTGGAATTGTCTATTAGTGAGTTCGGATGCAGCGTATTTTTTTCTGCCAATGCGATGTGAGACCCTGAAGCCAGGGCATCGGCAGGTCCGCTGCACCTCGTTCCACTTACAAACGTGGGCAACGTGTAAATGTTCGAAATCGTTTTTAGCATGAAGGGACAGCCAGACTCCTCTGTGTAGCTCGATCGTTCCCAAAATTCTTTTAAGAACGATGCCCAGCTCTGCTCTCTGGTGTAGGGTAAATATAAGGAGTAGAAGAAGATGAATGAATTAACTGTTTGAAGCTGATGATAGTTCTTCATTTTCTTTATATTCATCTGAAAGCTTCCAAAAGGGTGTCAACCATATTAACGGTCTTGGAGGTTTTTCTTCTGCGACTTCTTTTTTAATGCAATCATACAAATGTTCGTAATTTATTGTAAGACCATGTTCTTTATAACGTTCTTTGAAAATGGTTACTTCGTTAACAAATCGCTCTTTAGTGTCAATGGGGGTTTTCGGCTTCGGGCGCCAGTATATTGAAACCTTCGAACGTCTGCCAAGTTGTTTTCTGCGCAACAAGGGGCTATTCTCATTAAAAGGTTCTTCATGAACATCGTGATCTTGTGGTTTTGACCAATCACCAACTTTGATTTCAGTGGAAAAGTAAGCCATACACGGTACAGGTTGTTCAAGTTCACGTTTGGTCATATTGGCCCAGGTTGGAAATACAGCCGCATTAATGTCAGTAAAAGGTTCAGACCTAATGTATTGCTCATAAAACTGATCAACGTCTGATTCCTTTACAGGTGTTTTCGTCTTTAAAACGTCAAATTTAACCCAACGGAAATTAGTAAAAGTCCACTTCAGTCCCATAACTCTAAATGTCTTCCATGTCAAATGTTGGTTGAATTGAAGTCCGTTGATACGTTCAAAGTCAGCGTAGTTGGTAAGTTCCTTCAAGTTCCAGTCATCGATTGTAAGGCCACTACCCCAGTGCAAAGATTTCGGATATTTAAAAGAAGCAACGAAAAATCCTTCTTTAAGAGAGGGTGACATTGATAATTTTCTGCACTGCTTCCGGCGATAACGTCTAAGGCGTTGGATAACAGATCGTCTTCGTCTCTGATACAAATAATTTCGTACAAATCCTTTCTTCTTAAATGACACACGACGTCGTGACATCCGACGTGTACGTCGGACAGAGGACCGAAATCGACCGTATCTGCGGGGCGGCATGTGTCAGTATTGTATCGTTCGTGGTTTTCACGACAGTCGTCCTACAAATAAAAGCGTCGTCAGTCGGGCAAAAGTTCGAAGTGAATATAATCAGTCCTTTAAAAGTCAATTGACGTGGATCCGAATATAAGTTTTTTATGTAAACAGGTTCACCCTCCATCAAATTTAACAAGAAGTTACGTTGGCAATCATTATATTGAAAATCGTTCATAACAATAATTTTATGATAGTCACGTAATTCAGCAAAGTTACCTCCAGTTACCCACAAAGTAACAGCAGATGCATATTGAACTACCAATTTGGTAAAATACGTCTTACCAGAATTTGGTTCACCCCATAAATATAAGTGTTTCTTCTTGTGGTACCATTCAGTCGACACATGGTGACCTACAAAGTCGTAAGCTTCAGAACCCCAAGAACCATAATAAGACAAATCAAATGGCCATAGTAAACAATACTCTCTGGTATCATTACTGTTAACTTCTGCATAAAACTGTTGCATGTATTTATAGCAGTGTTTTGATTCGAACTCCCTAACGAAAGAAAACGTGTTACCTAATGCCCGCGTATAAGCTTGGTACTTAGCGGAAAATTGCGATGATCGTATATTAGTGAGTAAATGCATGTCATCTTTAGATATATACTTAAGCCAACCTTTTAGTGACTTTACGAACTGAACATCGCAACCCACGTCAAAGGAACTTGATACGATAGTTCTAATGTAATCATAATTGTACTTACAAGAAGTTTCAATAAAAATGTGCGAATGCACGCACGAGCTGCTGTTGCTACGGCCGACTTAAATTGCCACAGCAAATGACTGAACAGATAGGAGCTCGTGCAGGACGTCGGAGATGGACTCTCTGAGTTCATGAAGAACCTGAGAACGGAAGAACGCTAGGGACACACTAGGACTGTCCACGATGGCGTCTAAGCGAAGAGTGATCGCCCACTTGTTGGAACGCTTCACACATATAAAGTTGTCTCTACATCTTCCCAATTGGTGGTCGTCTAAGGTAGCTGCTTCAACTCTATTGAGTCAAACTTCAGTTGTTGTAACTTTTTCAAAAATTTTATAGTACTGATGGTTTGAAAGCAGAACTGGTTTAGATATTACATCGACGCTGTCAGCAATCGATAGATACATCGAATTGCTTCCATCGTACGATCTAAAAACCGGGTGTTTATTATTATAATAGGCCTTGAAATCTCTAATAGATCTCTCGACACATAGGCCTTCTAAATGGGAGACAGCCCTTTGAAATACTTTATCGGCTGCCGTGATAAATTTGAATCTGTTTGACATTTTCCATTGCCGGGTACAAATAATGTTATGGAGGGGAACACAACACACCGATACTATGAATGACGTTATGTCCTCGGGGGTGACTCGTTTGAAATTATTTCCTCTATCTGATGGTCCGTGATCATGTCCTTTAGTGCCTTGATTATGTAGTCGTGTGAATTGGTCTGTTTGTTGTAAGTCTATTAAACGTCGTGTCGACATCTCCATCTCTTTCCACCACGACTTCGTGGGGACGTGTTGGAGATGGTTCCAATTCCCTATTTGCACGAACGTCTGCCCAGACCTCTCCTCCGACCGCTTCCAATAGGAGCCGTCTGGGCGCCGTACAAACGTATTGAAGGATACGTTGGAATTGTCTATTAGTGAGTTCGGATGCAGCGTATTTTTTTCTGCCAATGCGATGTGAGACCCTGAAGCCAGGGCATCGGCAGGTCCGCTGCACCTCGTTCCACTTACAAACGTGGGCAACGTGTAAATGTTCGAAATCGTTTTTAGCATGAAGGGACAGCCAGACTCCTCTGTGTAGCTCGATCGTTCCCAAAATTCTTTTAAGAACGATGCCCAGCTCTGCTCTCTGGTGTAGGGTAAATATAAGGAGTAGAAGAAGATGAATGAATTAACTGTTTGAAGCTGATGATAGTTCTTCATTTTCTTTATAGTCATCTGAAAGCTTCCAAAAGGGTGTCAACCATATTAACGGTCTTGGAGGTTTTTTCTTCTGCGACTTCTTTTTTAATGCAATTATACAAATGTTCGTAATTTATTGTAAGACCACCTTCTTTATAACGTTATTCAAAAATGGTTACTTCATTAACAAATCGCGAAGTTGTCTACATCGTCCCAATTGGTGGTCATCTAAGGTAGCTGCTTCAACTCTATTGAGATTGTGCAATACACCCCATTTTCGAATCTCGATAACTTCAAAACTTTGAAGTAAATGCGAATCATAGCATTTTGTGATTCGCATTCATAGCAGATTGTGAAAGACTACTGGAAAAAATATTCGTTGCTGTCTTGCCATGTTACATTTTTGGTGAGCAATAACCTAGGAATTTTCCAGTTCTATGATCATGGTCAGCAACTTTTACCTCGTTGGAAATAAAGTTTTGTTCGCATAAATAACAGGTTTTGGCATTGGTTTTTACTTAGTTGTTGTAAATTACATGGAGGTACCATTGGCACATTTAAATCATGTTCGTAAATATCTTTCAAATGTGTAGTTTCTTTAAATAATCGTTTCAAAAAGACGCTTATTATATTTTCTTTCCCCTGAATACACTTCAGAATGTAATACTTGATTATTTAAATCAACTATCACAAACGCGTAACCTGATGGTATATGTTTAGCTATTTTTTCCATGCGCTTTGTTTTTGTTTCATCTTCCATTGGCGATAAAAAGGATTCAAAGTCGCAATAAATTACAAATGGAGCGGGGCAACAAAGTGAAAAAAAACGAACCCCTCACAATGGATTTTAGCAAGAATCAATACGCTTTGGCCTATCAAGCTTTCAGCTCTTTTCAAGGAAGTTATTACAACCGCGAAGCGTCAGGACCTATTTTAACTATAAGCGACTTCAAAGACAAGGCGCCAATATTTTTCGTTAATTGCGCTCGGCAAGAGGAGGCGATAAAACATGGCTCCGTTGAAATCAAAATTGACTTTAAATCTGGCAAACCTACGCCTGAAAAGGCTAAAGCGTACGCCCTCGTGATACGCGATCGTATTGTGGAATATAACCCATTATATCAAACAGTTAGAAAATTGTGAATTCAATCTATCTCTCTCTCTCTCTCTCTCTCAGAGTGTGTGTATTAATTAAGAATAATAAAAATCGTAAAAACGAAACAAATGCGTACCTTTATAATGTTCTACTGTATCCTCCATCTTGCAGTATCTTGCCGGAAGGTATACGAGGGAATGTACCCTCGCGGCGTCTTCGTCGGAATCCAGAGTCGTGTCCAGTATGACGGTGAACGACCGACGTCCGTATTTCGTGTCTACCCCTCTGAATTTGATGATGGGATATTTCCATCCCTCCATCAAGTCCTCTGGTCTTTTATAGTCGTGACCGACTGGGGTGTATTTACCCACTTGGTTAAGAATTTTTGCGAGATCCATTTTCTTTTTTGAGGTTCTGGAAAACAGGAAAACTATTGGTAACTTGGAATCCCCCCACACACACACACCATCATGATCGCATCACAATATAAAATAATATAATTTATGATATTATCATTGTGAACGCTTACCTTCTTTTTCTTCTTCTTCTCGATTGGCGATCAGTGAAAGAATGTTTTCCACGAGCGACAAAATCGGCCGCTGCTGCTGCCGATCCCCACTCTCAGGTATTTCCCCACCACCACATTTTGGATTATTGAGTCCATCAGAATGCTGATTCTACACTTTTCAAACTTCTTGCATCACCCTTGCATTTCCCATGTGCGGGTTGGTTCCATCGAGAAAAATATTTTTCAAAAGCTGAGCTCAACACCTCGACCTCAAAATTATTTTTTCGGATGTTCGAGCTAATCAAACCAGGCAAATCCCACGCTCGATAAGCATTTCCTTTCCTGTCGTCGCCGTCGTTTCCTTCACCATCAAGGAGGCGAATCAACATTTTCCACCGAAAAATCGTCGACCTCGTCACCCCCCTCGTCCCACCCAAGCTCGAGCTCGTCAACCGACACCCCCCTCGTCCCACCCATCTCGAGCTCGCCACACGTCAGTCAAAACCTCGCATAGCCATGAGTCAGCATTTTCCGACGGAAAATCTTTTTCCGAAAATCCTCGAGCTCGAACTCGTCACCCTCCACCCACCTCCACCCACCGCACCACACCAGCCTGTACCTCTACCCACCCGACCCTCTATCAACTGTGCCAGGAGCCCGCTTTTATACCAGAAACGTAACGGAGTTCGGTGAATGGCTTTTTAAAAACACTTTTATTCACAAATCGGACACGGATAGACAATACTGGAAATGATGATCGAACAAGTACTCCTAACACCACACAGAGCGAGACGAGAAGTGTCCTCTGTGGATGTTTGCGAAGAAATGAACTGTCTGCGCAGATTGTGCAGGCATTTTATAGGAGTAGAGTTCGTGGGGTGAGGTTATCTATGCAATAGGTAACTCCTCTCCGCCGAGACAAAAATTTGGGGGAAATCTGGAGGATGACACAAAATTTTTGCAAGATACAATGTTGCGAGATATAGGAGCTGTGAGACATTACCAGAATACAGATTATAGAGACATTACTATGAGACAGACATTCATGGGTCGACATTATAGGGGTCGAATGGGATTTCCAATGGAGGGGGATCATGTTCGACCCGTGTGTCCGAGTTATCCGCCTGGATGATGCCGTGGTCTGTATGAGAGGTGTTTGTAGACATGGGTGATGGGGTATGTGGGTCTGTTGGATCTGTTTGTATTATATGAAAATTTGGGTTGGTCGTTTGCCAACTCATGGGCTTCCAACGTTGGAGTTGGCCGACCTGTTGCGAAGGTCGGGATTGCTGTGGTGGGGGGAGTTGGTTTTGCGGCAACTGGCGTGATTTAGGGGCCGCAAAAGGGTTCGGGGTTGAGTGGGGTGGACGAGGTTGGGGCAAATTCTGAGGTGGCCTGGGCTGGTATTGTCGGCCAGGGTTGGTGTTGTTTGGATGGTATAGTGGGTATGGTTGCCTAGGTTGACCGCTTGGTACTGCTGCCTGGGTTGATAGCTGAGTTGCTGACCCGTATGGGGCTGTTGGGCGGTTGGGGGCCTAACAGGCGGGTTGGGGTCCCGCCCGACATTAATCTCGTTAGTCATAATGCCTAAGGCCTCATTGAGGTCGGCCGGCTGGCGAGTACGAAGGACGGCGCCGATAGGGTCTCGCACGTGATAAATGAAGACACGCAAGGCGAGCCCTGAGTAATGCTTAATCATGGCGGCCGGCGTATTGGTTGCAGGGCAATTCGTCTGCAAGAACGCCATAATCTTTTGAAGGGCGGCGTGTACCCGTGAAACTTGAAGGGGTCCTCGGACGGGGCCTGTCGCAACCTGCACAGGTCCATGTTAAGGGTCAAAATATCGCGTTTGTCTGCATACGCATTGAGGAGGGCCGCCTTCAGCTCTTCAGCTGAGCGGGGTCGTCTGGGTCCACGTATTTGCGCTGCTTTTTTGCTGGAGGCCCTCCCTCATTTGATGGTCCTGGATGATCTGACATATTGGGCGACTATCAATTGTCTGGTATCAAAATATATTTGTATATATATATTTTTTGTATTTTTTATATATTTGTTTGGTTTGTTTTGTTTTTTTCTTTAACAATATTAATATTTAATCGTTGCAAACGGAGATTACTTGAGCGTTTAACAAAATCCCTTTTTGTCTCGATCAAACCAATCAAACGAAGTTTCAAATAAATCAATTTCAAACTCACCCACTGGGGGTGGGTTGGTCATGCTGGGGTGGGGCGAACTGAATGTGTTCAACCAATGGGCGGCTGGGGAAGCCGGTACGATGCATGCTGCACCATCGTATTACCCGCAAGTCGGTGACAGTAGGGTCTCCAGCCACTTTTCCGGGTCGAATCGATGGGTAGATCATGTTTTGACTGAAGTCTTTGACGAATTCGTGGTTGATTTGCTTTGCACGGTACGGATATGGGTACTTCCTTGCTTGCTGTTTGACAAACTGGCTCAGCAAGTGGACGTCCATTTTATCATACGTTTGCTCAATGCGAGCATGGACTGAATCGCCTTCAGAGTACGTATGATGCCCAAATAATATGGGGACCATATTATGGTCATAAGACTTGTTGCCGTAACAACAAGAAATTTTCTTGCTCGCTTCGTCCCTGGTGACGCTAAACTCGTTGCCGACAGCTTGCTTGTTGATCTCTCTTGGCCATACGATCGCGAAACGTTGAGTCCTCTACGACCCACAACTCTTCCCTGAGATGGAAGGCATTTATAAAATCAACCACTTTCTCATTACTCCACGACACCGGGGCTCGGGCTGTGACGTCACGTGGCGGCCTCCTGCCGCTCTGTCACCCATTCGAGACATAGTAGGCAAAAACACTTTCCGACAAATACTAATGGCATTGTTGCTGTCTCAACAGAAATGTAATGAACCGTCCCTGATGAAAAAATTTAATCTGCTTTCACCAGAAAAAAGAGAATTAAGATCGAACAAGCCGGTCCTGGGTTTTATGCAAAAATGTGCGAGAAGAGACGTTTTTTGTCCAAATTTGCAATTGTTTTGCCACGGCTGCCCCTCTCTTATTGAAACAAATTAAATTTTTACACAGAATAGCTGCAATAGGAAATTTAATCGGCTATCACGAGAAAAAAGAAATTTGGAATCGGGCTAATGGTTTTCGCGCTACAGCTGAAAACGTTCTGAAAAACGTGGTTTTCCGGTTACTAATACCGAGAGGTGTCCGATTGGGGGACTTTTTTTTTTTTTTTTTTTTTTAAGTCACCCAGTGGACTAATGGAGGTTTCCTGGAACATGGAATTTAATTCTCTACAAGTTTGATTAAGTGACATTTTTTTGATTTGGTTCGCTGTTTTTGATCGAGAGGCTTTGAAACGTGACCATTTGGTTAACCAACAATTGTTGGGAGAAGCGAGTTGAAAAATGCCACGTCTTCATCGTTAATATGTGTTTTTCTTCCGTTTGCCAACTCCAGTTTTTCTCTTTCCAATTGTATTTATTCTCTCCCTACCGCAGCTTGAGGAGTCAACCGTTGTTTATACCCAGTTCTGGTAAAAGAGGCGGCTGACGAAGAATTCATGCTGGATGATGTTAACGGAGTTTCAGGTTGCGCATTTGTACCTGAACCCCGTCGTTCCGCCCTGAGGGGGCGGTCGTTGCGGCCCCATAATAAAGATGAGCATTCTCCTCCTCGGGCTGCAGCTTTAATAATATTAAATAATATTAAATATATAAAAAAAATTTGAAAAATTAAAAAAAAAAAAAAAATTTCAAATGAAAAAATTAAAAAAAAAGAAGAAGAAGGCCAAGAAAAAAAAAAAGATTAAGCATGGAGGTATACAGACGGAACCAGTGATTAACATATTTGCCCATGTATTTTGCTCAAAGAGCTGCTTGAGGAGAGTCAGTCTGTATCTTCTGACTCACTTTCGGTTTCAGCATCTCGCTTGCACCAATCTCCATCCATGCTTAATCTGCCAATCTCCATCCAAACTCCATAGCGCCCTTCCAGCGCACAAACTGTCCAGCACTCAAAAACGCCCGCTGATATGGCGATAGGCCCGTTTTAAGGGCCCGAACAGATGACAGTTTGGAGTCTAGCAGGACCAACATTTCTCTTCCTGGCAGAGGACCCTCTGGTACCGTACTGAAGAGTTTTTTCTTGAAGCCCTTGGCCACGCCCGTGTCCCAGAGTTTCTTTGCCTCTGGTGACCCATATTCCGCTACGATTTTCTCCCTCTTCTTCAATGTTGACATGTCAACGTCGGAATATTTGACGACGTGCTCAAATGCTTCATCCAGGAAGTCTGGTGTCCCACAGTCGACCGCACCCACGCTGGGTTTTCGCTCGAAAGCGAAGGTGGAAGTCCCCGGCTTTGGGGTGGGTTTTGTCTCCTTGCGTTCTACGGGGGCCGCTTTCATAAGCGGCAATGAATCCAGGTCCACTACAACGGTTGG
The DNA here is from genome assembly GCA_955831195.1 of Pilophorus perplexus. Classification (NCBI taxonomy): domain Eukaryota; kingdom Metazoa; phylum Arthropoda; class Insecta; order Hemiptera; family Miridae; genus Pilophorus; species Pilophorus perplexus. The sequence continues at coordinate 1,595,880 of OY037011.1, forward strand.
GGGAAAATCCATAAATTCCCACACAGAGAGCTCTGGGTTGGGCAAAAAATTGCCCTCGTCATCGAAAACCCCAGATGGCGAGCTCTCCAACAACGCTTCGCGCACGGCCTTTCTTTTGCACAACTGTGCCGGAACTCTCTTAGTAACTTCCTCAACGCCCAGAACTATGTTAAAAAGTTCTTCCTTGGTGTGTTCACCAACTAACTACCTTAGATGGTACGGGATGACGCCGTAGGTAGGTAACGATGTTGGAAGCGGAGTTCAATATGATGAAAGGCTTAGCGCCTTCTAAATCGCCCATGGTGTGATTGGCGAGATAGTTGTCGTAGTCGGCTTTGATGTCGTCGATGCAGGCAAGATCGGAATTGGTTTCGAGATATCGTCGAAACTTTTGATGATCGAAACGATCAAGTACACGAGCAACGCTATCCCCAATACCAGCAGAAAGAGCTGGCGTATGGTGAAGACCATTGAACTCTGGAAAGCGCTCTCGCATCTGTCCCAGAATGGTTCTCTGGACCGATCTAAGCGGATCATCGGGGTAGATTGATCCTCGAGATCCTCTAGTGACCTGGACCTCTCCTGATTTGAGGCCTGCAACACAGACCTGGTGAACATCTCGCAAAGCTTTTTCAAACGAGATCATACCCTCTAAGAACAGTCCCTTTTGTAATTGAGTTCGGAAAAAGGGATTTGAAGCTAACAATCTTAAGAGACCTAACTGCTCAGGACCATAAACAGCAGAAATGTATGATGCAACGATTTCTACCTTTCGTGTGGACTCCTCAAGCATGTGACCGATAGGAATATAATATATTAATATTAAATATATTAATATATTATATTCGATAATATAAAATCAATGTTTTGAATATTCCGGTTTTAATTTCTCGCCTACCTCACTCTCAGTTGATGCCATTATCCAGAGATTCAACCAAAGCTTCGCAATCACGATGGATCTGCTAGCTGATTTCTATTACCGTCAAATATTATGTGCTTTTACGAATATCATGGAAGGCAGTAAGAACTATCGAGGTAACAATTTTGAACTCGATTAAGCCGGAGATCTATAAATTGAGAGCTAATAGTTGGAATTATGTAGGATTGTGAAAGAAATGAAAAGCACTTTATAACAGACGTTTTTAACCTCAAATACAAATTGTCCCCCAGCGCAGAAGGTATTATAGGCGCTATTTGCTCATCCACTGATTGGAGAATAGACCCTAATCCGGCCAAGAACAGAGGGGCTTGAGCATGGTGGGTACGCGCAGCGAGTCTTCGATTCATGTTTTAGCTGTACGAGACGACTGACTTGTCGTCAAAGGCGTAAGTCAAAACTAAGGACAGGCTTTAAATTATTGGGTTTTAAAACAGCAAATTTGCAATGCAATGCAATGTTAGAATACATAATTAACATCACCATCAAACCTCAAATCTTCCATTATAGCGTCATGGAAAGGCGCCTCTTTATCTTACCCAGCTTTACATTATTTATGAAGGCTGGTATTTATCAGATACCTCCTGGCTACACTTCTCCCATGAAAACTGCTGTGGTCGGCAATCAACTTTTTTACTCCAGAAGAAAATACTTTTGAGCCAAAAGAATGACTTTATTGCCTTGTATGGCTACTTCCCCTCCAGTAGCAAGGCGAATAAAAACAGCAAGTGCGGAATCACACGTTAGTTACAAAAAGTTTTGAAGTTCAGTTTTGGATTTGGAGAGAGCATTTCTTCGAACTCTCATTGAGAGAGCTTCGGCTGTAGCTTGACCAGAGGCCTCAGCTACACGGAACTCAGCTACGTTCCAGAGGTCTGTAGCATTTTGTAGCGGAAGGTAAGTGCTGCGCAAGCGCAACTCCTACCGGCTTGTGAATAACAAGCGCTGCCAAGAAACAGGTAGTTGGGTAGCAAAGGGGATTTGGGATACGCTCCCTTTCGGGGTATCCGTCCAGGTTTTTGTACACGGAACCTTAGACTCTACCAACTGGGTACAGACAGCGGTAAGAAGACCTAAATTATTAGGTAATCCCGCTATTGCTCTGTGGTGGAACTCGTTTGCGCCCTCAGGCGAGACTGAGATTCCTACACCCAGACTTCTGACGCCCAACAAATGACTTGCCCCCTCTAGGACGGAACGATTTCCTTGCGCTCATGATTGCTGGAATTGTTGTTTTGTTCGGCACCACCTAAAACAGAAGTTTGTGACGTGCGTCACGGGTCGGCCGCGTGACGGAATTTGTCACGGACCGACCCTTGCTGCGTTCGCCCTTTTCCCCGATGCGGCGGGGCGGGAGGGGCGGCGGTTGGGGTATCCCCGTCCCAGTTCATGGCTGCCGACCTTCTCCGCCGTCGGGCCTTTTCCTCTGGGGCATGTTCGGTCCCGAAAACCAAGCGCGATACATAAGACCGCGAACAAGACTCCCAGGATGTAAACAAAGTAGACCCACATCCCGCCTTGTTGACGGAGTCTAGGGCGGAGGGGGCCGTTATGAGGTTTGCTGATGTATTCCCCACGTTGTTCAGGGGACTGAGGATCCTCGACGAGCTCCCGACTATGGGAGTAGAGGACGACACTATCGTCGTCGGAATCACTGACTTGGCGTCCATCTTGGTATTTCTCCAGCTGTTGGTACCAAATGGCTCTTCGGTTACTCATCCGGTAGGGGCTGCTATCCCTCCCTGACTAGCCTGTTTGTCGGATTCGAGTCTTCAACTCTCGGGGGCTGCGATCCCCGACTGGATAGCCGTTGTTTGAGTTGGATTAGAGGGCTGCTATCCTCTAGTGTCTAGCCTGGTCTTTGTTTCAGATCGGTTGCCCGTCCGAAAAGGAGTGGTAGAGATGTTAATCGCTTTGAGCGTCAGAACGCTTCGGTCGCTAGCCTCGTTTCGACGTGTAGCACGGCTAGAGCTCACACGTAGGGTCTGTGGGGGTTTTAATTATAATATAATAATTAATTATTATATAATAATTAATTAAATTGGTGTTTCCCCACGGGGAACGTATTTTGGGCTCCCGATCACGCGGTTTTTACCAACCGTGGGATCGGTGCACGTCACAAGTTTTGGTTTTAGGCGGTGCCGTTTTGAAGTTCAGTTTTGGATTTGATTTTCCGGTGATTCCGACACTGCTGATTGCAAAGTTAATTTTGACTATTCTTTTGAGTGTACGAGAGGAGTGGAGTCTTAACACCTTGTAATGAGGTGTGCTCCACTGCATTCGCTCCCTACTTTGAGGAGGGGGAACTGGCGAGAGAGGTTTCTTTTTGGAGGGGGCTGAGGTTTTGGAACCGAATAGTGATTAGAATTGGAGAGGTTAACGATGGCTAATTTCGGTGAGGCCGCTGATGATGTCGATGGCATGTTTTGATTAACACTAGGTATTTTTCCCTTAACTGCTAAGCATTTATGAGTAATTCTACATGTAGATAGATAGCTCACTCTACAGTTACTGCAACTAACTAAATATTTACATTTGTGAGCTACCTGTGAGTACTTCCTACTAAAGGATTTGGCACAATTGCCACAAACTAGTTTTTGGTTCCCCTCCTTCTGCAGGCTATCTCCTGCGCGTGGACCGTCCTTTTTTTTCTTTTTTTTTTTCTTTGGCAGCGGCTCTTCTTCTAGGGCACGTTTGAACGTGAGTTCAAAGGTACCACGCTGTCCCACCCCCGTGAATGCTAGTTGTAATTCACCAGCTAAACAAAGAAGAAACTAATCGGAGAAAATTAACCACTGTGATATGCGGTTTTTTTTTTTTTTTTTTTTTTTTTTCGTTCCTTCCACAACAAGATACCAACGCACGAATTCGGAGAATTCTCTTCTTTAATGTTTGGTACTTCCGTGGGAGGGATTTACTTTTCTTCAGTGGGAGGGATATAATCTTTTTCAGTGAGTTCATAGCCGAACCGTAAGTGGTGTAGACTTCTCTGATAGTGGTTCCGCTTATATCGACTTGTTGGGGGAACCACCCCTCGAATCCGGTTATGCACTTCATGATGTATCTCGAGGTGCAGTCTCCTCTCTTCAGAAAGGCGATGAATGTCGTAAGCCAGAGTCTTTTGCCCAGATTGGTGTGCTGCTGGGGTAGAGCAGAGGCACACAGTGAGTTAAGTGCCATCGCTGTAGCTGAAATGAGTCCATATATTACTTTGTCCATTACGTACTCTCACGTAAACAATCATGGAAACAATATCAAAAGTAAATAGTTAATAAAAAGAAAAGAAAAGAAGAACCGTGGAATGGAAGGATGTGGGAGTGGACGTCGTGAGTCTTTTTGAATCGTCTTCAGGATTGATGATCTTGTCCTCCTCCTCCGCCCCTTTGACGTCTGATGTTCTAGAGGTGTCAGGAGCTAGCACCGCCACATCGTTGTCTAGTTGGGATACACTTAAAATAGAGCAGGTTTTTTCCCTTCCGGTTCGAATCTAGTTTGAGATCCCAAATAGAACTGACCTCTACGTCCTTAATAACGTCAGTCAGGTAGAGGAGAAAACTTTCGGGGAGGTTGAAACGTTCAATATTTTTAAAATAAAGGTCTTACCCTTTTCCTCGGGTACCGCGTGTAATCGTGTCAGTTTGTCGTTATTTTTTTCGGTCTTTTTGGAGGGGGCTGAGGTTTTGGAACCGAATAGTGATAAGAATTGGAGAGGTTAACGATGGCTAATTTCGGTGAGGCCGCTGATGATGTCGATGGCATGTATTGATTAACACTAGGTATTTTTCCCTTAACTGCTAAGCATTTATGAGTAATTCTACATGTAGATAGATAGCTCACTCTACAGATACTGCAACTAACTAAATATTTACATTTGTGAGCTACCTGTGAGCACTTCCTACTAAAGGTTTGGCACAATTGCCACAAACTAGTTTTTGGTTCCCCTCCTTCTGCAGGCTATCTCCTGCGCGTGGACCGTCCTTTTTTTTTCTTTTTTTTTCTTTGGCAGCGGCTCTTCTTCTAGGGCACCTTTGAACGTGAGTTCAAAGGTACCACGCTGTCCCACCCCCGTGAATGCTAGTTGTAATTCACCAGCTAAACAAAGAAGAAACTAATCGGAGAAAATTAACCACTGTGATATGCGTTTTTTGTTTTTTTTCGTTCCTTCCACAACAAGATACCAACGCACGAATTCGGAGAATTCTCTTCTTTAACGTTTGGTACTTCCGTGGGAGGGATTTACTTTTCTTCAGTGGGAGGGATATAATCTTGTTCAGTGAGCACGTTCCTTCCACAACAAGATACCAACGCACGAATTGGTCCGGAAGTATTTTTAGAAAGCGCTGGAGAGGACAAAATTTGTCACATTTAATGTGACCCTTTTCTGGTTTACTATATTATCACTTCGTCATTTCGGCGGCATTCCGCCTTTTACATGTTTGCAATTCAAACATTTTATGGTCCTTCGAGCCGGATCGAGAGCTGTCAGTTGTGAAAAGCTCTTAGGCATTACGTAGAAGTAATGCGTTGAACGAGACCTAGTATAGTTTCAGACGGTACTTGTCTGGAGCCTATGAAGACTGAATTGTACCAGTAGGCAGGTAGGTTTCGTCGAGTGTTAGCGATCCAAGCGGGTGGGACGAGCCAAGGTCCGATGGGGGTGACGCAAAGCCAGGAACGTGTGGTGTTGGGAGGAGGGGCTTCTCCTGGAGCAGACGCTGCTTTGAGCAGTTGACTGCAGGTGTAGATGGCCATACCGATGTGAGAGGTTGATTCGCGTCCAAGGCATGAGGGTTGGACTTCTGTGCGAATGTTTCGTTGGTCGTTAACGGTAGGGATTGACGCCAAGAAGACGGTCTGGGATTGAGACCCAGCTGAACCTAGGGTGGTCAGTAGTGTGGTGGTCGTCTTAAAGGTCTTTGTTTCCCTAAGGAGTTCAGAGACAGCGAGTATCAACTCAAGGTTGAAACTGGTGTTGCGAACAGTGGAAGGGAAAGCATTCTCAGTTATTCCTGTGGCTTCGATGAAGGAGCGTGCTTCATCACGACGTCGGGCGAGTGGAAGATATCCGACGAGGTTGGAATTGACTGTGAATTCGGGGGTTGTGAGGGGGGAGGCGTAGGCGCCGTTGTTGTTGGTCAGGACTTGCAGACCCTCTCCTGCGCGTGGACCGTCCTTTTTTTTTCTTTGGCAGCGGCTCTTCTTCTAGGGCACCTTTGAACGTTAGTTCAAAGGTACCACGCTAGTAGAATAAAAGTGTCATATACATGTTAACCTGGGTGGGTGGGAAGTAAGATAAATAATAATATCGAATAAAGAAGATATTTATTATCTCAAAAACTACAACGTTCACATTAGTGAGGAGCTATACTACGTTTTTTATTTATTTTCATTTTTTCACTCTGGTACGTCAGTCTCCTCCTTGCTGCACTGGATAAAATTCCAGTTCATAGGCTGCACCGCGTGTTCCTTTGAAGATGATGCCCATAGAGTTGGCTGTAACAAAAATTGAAAACAAAAAGGTGAACTTTAACAATCAACAGGTAGGCAGGCAGGCAGGTGAACTTTGAACAGGAAGAGAGAAAGAGAGAGAGAGAGAGAGAGATTAAAAATCTTAACCCACCTTGATAATTTTGTAGGATTTCTTCTCCCAACGCGGCCACGTAACGCGTTGGTAATGAGATGGTGACGAAATCTCTAGCGTCGTCGTCGTTGCTGTTGAGACGAATGACAGCTTCCACGACTTCGCCAAAACGTCGATTAGCCTTATAGAGGCTGTTCACTACATACTGCTCGCCAATTCGCATTTCGTTAATTGAAATGAAACGTGTTGGTCGCGCATCGTTCATGGCTTTAATTAAAGCCGATAAATTGTTAAATGGGGCAGGAGGTGTAGGTACGGGAGACATATTCTGAAATCAGAAAATAGAATGAAAAAAAGTTGTAAATTACACTGTCGAATATTACTTCATTGGTTCCTCACCCCTTCAAATGAGGCGGATACCTCACCTTGCATGCAAGTCAGCAGACAAGTTGATGAATAGTTTAATAATTGAATCGATTTAATATGTCGCAATAGCTTCTGAAAAATGCGACATGATTCTCGGAATCTGATTTAAGAAAAGGTGGGACCTCGATTTTACCAGTACAGCAAGGGTAATTAATTAATGAAGTATTGCGCAATATGATTCTTTAGTTAAATTAGATAGTTTGATGCTTTCATAGTCGAATATTTTGAACGAATAATTATGAGAATTCTGAATTTTATACTGTCTCCAAACTAACGATAGCGAATCTTTAATGACTGAAGGTACATTTAATTTATAAATTTCGCTTTCACGATTAATCTGATTCAGAATAAGATTCAGATTCAGATTCAAATTTTTATTTGCCGCAAACAACATGTGTATAAGCAATAGTAAAAAAAAAAAAAAAAAAAAAACTATAAACTACAACAATACATCGTCGGTTAAGCGGCAACATGTAATAACTCAATTTTTCCGGCGGGCAACATGTAATACCTCAATTTTTCTGGCGGGAAATTTTCTATACAGATTTGTGATAAACTCATTTTGGCCAAAAATTGAGTTATTGCATGTTGCCGCTTAACCGACGACATGTAAAAATCGTTAAAAATAAAAGAAGAGATACAACGAACATAATTTAGGAAACCACTCTACAGGAAATTCGCATTGACAATATCCCCCAGGAACTCCTCAAAGTCATAGGGCGCTGACTTAATGAGATACCGTTTGACCCGGGCCCTAAAGATACCAACTGGATCACCGCGCAGGCTGCTGGGAAGTGCATTAAAAAATTTAATTCCCCACCATGTGGTGCCAGTGCATGTAGTGGCAAGTCGATGGAAGGGTAGGCAGAGATTATTCTTGCTACGAGTGGGGTAGCCGTGCTCGGGAGTGTGGAAAAGGCCGATATTCTTCCTTACATAGCAAAGGCTCTCTAGGATGTAGGCAGCAGGGATGGTCAGAATTCCTAGCTCTTTATAGGCAGGTCTACAATCCTCCCGGTAAGGCAAACCAGCTACGAATAATGAATTTTAAACTTAGAAATTCGAGCGAAAAAGGTGCAGTGATTGAAACGTTATCTTTTTTGACGTGCATAGTTATTTTTTTGTACAGCATTTACTCATGGTAACGAGGATGAACTGAGCTGAAATAAACAAGTTGGCGAAGCGACAGCGCAGAAGAGGCAGTAATGTGTCCCTTTAACTTCAAACCCCGAGTTTTATATCACAGTTGGGGAGGGGAGAGAAACTTACCGTTGAGTTTAAAATTTAACCTCAACGGTAACCATTTAATGGTGGAATGAGTGAAATGAGTGAATGAGTGAAAAAATCGCTAATGTAAACGTTGTGTCTGAACCTGGTGGATTTTAACTTGAAGCCGGCGAAGGCGTCGTCGGCTTCTTCCGGTCTATAGGAGGAGAAGGAGGTCTTTGAAGCACATTTGTCACGGATGGTTGAGTCGTTGTCCCTGCTGACATCCTGCTTTCCTTAAATCCGAACAAAAGACCGGTGCGAGTTAAAGTCTCTATTTGTGTAGGCAATCAACGTTAATGAGAGGAAAAAACAAAAAAAAAAAAAAAACAACTTACCTCGGTTTGACGGTGTTTGTCGTTTTCGAAATCGTTACGAAATCTCCAGCCCCTTCGTCGTCCCGGCTGCTGCTGCTGCTGAGACGAATCACAGCTTCAACCACTTCACCAAAACGTCGATTAGCCTTATAGAGACTGTTGATTGTATACGGCTCATCAATTCTCATTTCATTAATTGAGATGAAACGTGTTGGTCGCGCGTTGTTCATGGCTTTAATTAAAGCCGATAAATTGTTAAATGGAGCAGGAGGTGTAGGTACGGGAGCCATATTCTGAAATCAGAAAGAAAAAAAAAAAAAAGTTGTAAATTAAACTTTTGAATATTACTTCATTGGTTCCTCACGCCTTAAAATGAAATGGATACCTCCTCACCTTGCATGCAAGTGAACAGACAGGTTGATGAATAGAATGTTGATGTAAGTTAGAAGGGGTCTAAAAATGTATTAATTAAACAGTTTGAACACCACTGCCGAGAATCAAAAAGTACGGTTGCCCATAAATTTCAAACTGTTCATCCCCGTACCGTATAATATACGGTATATTATATTATAATAATTATAACTAAATCTGAAATTATCAAACACCGATTTTATACATTTTCGGCATACGCGTTTAATAATTAAATCGTCGGTTCGATTTATTATGTCGCAATAGCTTTTGAAAAATGCGATGTGATTCTCAGAATCTGGTTTAAAAAAAGGTGGAACTTCGATTTTACCCGAACAGCAAGGGTAATGAAGTATTGCGCAATATGTTTCTTTAGTTAAATTAGATAGTTTGACGCTTTTATAATCGAATAAATTAAACGAATAATTATGAGAGTTCTGGATTTTATACTGTCGCCAAACTAACAATAGCGAATCTTTAATGATTGAAGGTATGTTTAATTGATAAATTTCACTTTCTCGATCAATCTGATTCAATATAATGAATTTTAAACTTAGAAATTTGAGTGAAAAAGGAGCGGTGATTGAAACGTTATCTTTTTTGGCGTGCATAGTTATTTGAAAGTATTTACTCACGGAGAACGAGGATGAACTTAGTTAAACAAAACAAGTTGGTGAAGCGGCGATAGCACAGAGGAGGCGAAGTAATGTGTCCCTTTAACTTCAAAACCTTAGTTTTATATCACAGTTGAGAAGGAGAGGGAGCAACTTACCGTTGAGTTTAAATGGCGAAACGGGTGAAAAAATTGCTAATGTAAACGTCATGTCTGAGCCCAGTGGTTGCGGTTGATTTTAACTTAGAGCAGGTAATGGAGTCGTTGGCTTCCGCTCTAAAGGAGGTTTAATCAGCACGTTCGATGGATAGGTAGTTGTAGTCATTGTCCTTGACATCCTGCTTTCCTTAAATCCGAACAAAAGATCGACGTGAGTTAAGCCTCTATTCGTGTAGGCTCGACGCTTTCGGTGGTCCTCATGGCTGCCTGGCGGACCCGCTCGGCGAAGACTCTTAGCCTCTCCCCCTCCTTCCTCTTTGAGGTGTACAGGCGGGCTGCTGCGTTTTCGGGGTTGTCCCTCTCGAAATGCGGTAGCGGAGTCTGGGTCAGGCGGGTTGTCCAATAGGTAGTTCCTGGCTGCTCCCTTGAGCCGGGTTCTCAGGAATCGTATCTTCCGGTCGTCATCCAGAGACTGTGTGGCCTCTCTGAACAACCTGAGGTAGTTGGTCAGGGTTGGTGCGTCCGCATCTTCACAGCCCCATTGTTCTATCTCAGAAAACAGGGATCTGGGAATCTCTGCCAGCCCCTGGCGGGCCCTGGTTGATGGCCCGGCCTGCTGCTCCGGTGGTCGGACGGCGACCCGTTCCATAGCCGTGGTCAGGGCTCTGATCATCTCCCTGGTTTCCTCCATGGCCTGCTCAATCCCAGGTACCGGGTCTGGCTCCAACTCCGGGTCAACCTTAAACTCCCAATCCAATGTGGCTATTAGATTACTAGCACCCGCTGTACCCTTTCACACTTCCTTTACACGTTTTCCTATTAATTGCCAACAGTTAAATTTCGAATTTCAATTTCAAAAGTGAATCTTAATCTGTTGAAATTAACTGAATGTTAAAATTACTACCACTTCAATAATCAAAATGTCGCTATTTTAGCGTTCTTCTTTAATTAGGATTCTGACTCTTGTCAAATTTGAGTTATCAGGCAAAATACAAGTGATTCCTAGAGGTTAATGCCCACTTATGGTTGACAAACTAAAAGTAATGAGTTGCAGTGACAGAAAACATGCAGACATACATAAAGGTAACCAAGAGTAGGTAATAGTAAATAAAGAGAGTGTCTTACACAGGAGATATCCCCTAAATTGAGAAGAAGGACAGAGACACAAATAGAATTAAGACCTATTCACAGAAGAATACATACAATTATCATGCAAATATAATCCCACTATCAATGTCACCCCAAGGACCTGGTAGCACGAAATGAATTTACTGAATTTACTGAACAATGAATTTATTTAATTTGGTTGCTCTGGGATCATTTAGAAAACGAGTTTTCTAAATATCCCACCCGCTATCCACCAAATATGTAGTGTGCCGAGCTAATTTTATGACTTATCGTGCTCCCACCAGGTTCTTAGGGAATACACACAGGTTTGTTGACAACGGAAAGAACGCAAATTTATTGCCCTTTTAAGGCGGCAAAGTGGGGCTAGTGGGCCGCTACAGAAAAGTATTTACAATGGAATAAAGAGGGTCCCTGAAGGGGGCCGGAATGGGACGTACCTTGTTAGTACGTACAATTGTAGTTGGTAGTTGAAAATGGACAACTACTTTCCCCCAACTACTAGTTAGTAGTTGCAACTATTTTTGCCAACTACTTGTAGTTGTAAAAAGTAGTTAATAGATTTAGTAGTCAACTACATTTTTAGTCTGTAGTTACGATTATTCAACTACTAACTACAAAAAGAAAAAATTCGCTGAAACGTGCAGATTTCGCATTTTGAACATCCTCAGGGATGTGATCAGTCACGATTCTAGTACGTAGGTAATATAGTACCTACCTATTATAGGAAAATGCTCCCACTAATCCTCCTAATTTTCCAAAGGAGCGTTAGGTAATGCTAGTAATGAAGAGTGAGAGCAAAAACATTTTTAATAGGTACGTAAAATGCAAAATAAAAAATATTCCCTTGCAAAATATCCAGCAAATCAGCTAGTGGAGCGGATAATGAGAGCGTATTCCTTCAAATACGTAAAGTCACAGTTAGTGAGGTGTTCTTTAACATCCATTTGGCGGTATAGGGTCGAGCATTTGTCCTTGATTTTCAAAATTTGGTCCATGGAATCGAATAATGAGTTCCAGCGGGTATCGCTGGGTCTTGAGAGTGTATGCCCAAGGACGCTAAGAATAACCTCTGCCGATTTCGGCCTCGAACACAGACACCATGAAGCGTTACATTTCGCTATTACGGAGGCGTGACGTTGCTGCAGATGCTGCACAAGGCCAGGGGGTGTGATGCACCGCGGAGATTTGGTGCGCCGGGATTCTTCTGATTTTCGGGTTTACCGTAATAAGGGCGAAGAGCAGCCATATTATCTGGTTTGTCGAATGAAAGAGAAGAACGGGAGGTGAGAGCTTAGTAAAAGCAGGGATTTGCGAGTAGCAAATGGAGGTGGTTGTTCAAGAACTTCTTAACCCAAACATTTTATGGTCAGTTCGAGCCGGATTATTGAATAGACAAATAAAACCAGCATACATTAAAACTCGGAAAATCAATTCCCCCCACGGGCTGGCTGATCTGTGATTGCTTTGGTAGACAATTAGATCGATGCACTTGTCGTCAAAGTACTGGTAGAAGTACGAAAGAGCAGTCTTTGAAGTGAGTGTGTCGCCAAGAGACGCAGCAAGTTTGTTGCTTACACTGTTGAGGAATTTGGAAGCAGTCCATTTCATTTGCAGGCGTTTCATTTTTCTCTTTTAGCTCAACGTACCCACTTTGAAAGCTGGCTTCGATGTCTTCCTTTTATTGCGTGGAGTCTTACTTTTATTGTGTGGAGCCTTACTCTTCGCGCTGTCGACAAAGAGCCGCCAATCTGTCGGCGTATATTCAGGGAGACCCCTCTCCACTACAAGTCCCCTCACGTCATTGCAGAAAACTAAATCGCTGCTCTGGGTGAAATATGGACGTAACTTTTGTTCACGTTTCCGGTAGTAAGTCACATTGGTGTTAGGTAGCAACAAATTCTTCTCTCGAAGTCTCGAAGCTAATAATTCCGCATTTTTCTTAGAGAGATATAAATCCCTGACTAGATCATTCAGCTCACTTTGGCTAAATTTCTGAGGCTGTGAAGGGACAGGAAGCGCAGCTGAAGAAGAAGAAAGCACGTAAAACTCTGCACTATGTTCTGTGCTCAATGATTGCTGTGATGATGTGCTCAGTGATTGCTGTGATGACTGCTGGGATGACCATTGAGAAGTTTGGGGAAATTTCAGATTGGACGGAACGGTGGGAACAGGCCTTTCGTCCGAATGTGGCTTAGGTCGTCTCGCTGAGACTAAAGCGGGGTATTTAAGTCTACGTCTGTTTTGTTATTGAAACCTTTGATTTTAGTCACACAAAAGTAAGACTCGTCAGTATGGTTTTTCGGCCTTGAACAAATCATTGGCGTGCCAAATGGGAGGGATTTTTCTAGTGCCATTTCGCCACCTCCTGAACAAATCGACGCACGTTTTACAAATGATATGCGGCACCCATGGCTTGTTTTGATATGTTACCGGAAAACCAAAGTAAGCTAAGTAAGTGGCTGCCGTTAGCTCAGTAATAGGCCTCCTGTTTTCTCGAAAAACGAACTTCCCACAAATTATCACATTATCAATTTATCACATTAGTGATGGTAGGACTCATTACCTATTCAATTATGGATAGACAATGAATAAATGAAAATTAATGAATGAACAATATTTATCTATACTTACAATTTAAAATCTGTCTATTTACATTAAATATGTACAGTTATGAATTGCACAGCCTTTTCAAAACACTAACTATTTTTAAGAAGATCTAATTAGGTTGGAGTAAAGCCTACTGAGATTCTCTGTGTCAGTTCTCTTATTGCAGGTGTTCGGGGTATTTTCAACGTAAACCATTTCCAGACCTGTTCCATTGACCAATAATAATTCAATGATTATATGGCACCAATAATTTAATCATTACCAATGATATAATCACTCAATGATAAAAGCATTCGCCAATTTATCACTGACCAATGATTTTACGCTCAATGATTCTCAATGATATTTTTCTGTAAGGGAACCATATATTGACTCTGAGGATCTGGGTTCCTTTGCGCATCTGCCGGTTCCATTTGAATGTCCTCTGCCTGAATGAAAGGACCCACATCTGATGTCCGCGTGTAATCGTGTCAGTTTGTCGTCATTTTTTTCGGTCTTTGTGGAGGGGACTGAGGTTTTGGAACCGAATAGTGATTAGAATTGGAGAGGTTAACGATGGCTAATTTCGATGAGGCCGCTGATGATGTCGATGGCATGTTTTGATTAACACTAGGTATTTTTCCCTTAACTGCTAAGCATTTATGAGTAATTCTACGTGTAGATAGATACCTCACTCTACCTGCAACTAACTAAATATTTACATTTTTGAGCTACCTGTGAGCACTTCCTACTAAAGGATTAAATTTTGGCACAATTGCCACAAACTAGTTTTTGGTTCCCCTCCTTCTGCTGGCTATCTCCTGCGCGTGGACCGTCATTTTTTTTTTTCTTTGGCAGCGGCTCTTCTTCTAGGGCACCTTTGAACGTGAGTTCAAAGGTACCACGCTGTCCCACCCCCGTGAATGCTAGTTTTAATTCACCAGCTAAACAAAGAAAAAACTAATCGGAGAAAACCACTGTGATATGCGTTTTTTTTTTTTTTTTTTTTTTTCCGTTCCTTCCACAACAAGATACCAACGCACGAATTGGTCCGGAATCCAGAAGTATTTTTAGAAAGCACTGGAGAGGACAAATGTGACCCTTTTCTGGTTTACTTATTGGGCGACAGCTTGTCGGCTAGCTACAGTGCTGTTGCGCCACTTCGTCCGATGGAGGAGGAACGATCTCGTCAGCGAGCATCTCTTCTTCCTGTGCATCCGTGAGGGTGGTTCCAGTCACGGGATCGTATTGTGGGGATGGTGTCGCCACAATAAGATTGTCCACAGCCATAGCTGAGGGTTGCTCTTCCTCGACAGTTGGTGGAGGTGCCACGGGAGCTGGGTTGCTTTCCCGGGATGGACCAGGGCGAGGAGATCCAACCGGTGCTTCTTGCCGTTGTCCGTTGTGTATTGAACGATACGTTGGAATTGTCGATTGGTAATTGAGGTGGAAGAGTATTTCTTCCGACCGACCCGCCCATTGACCCTGAGGCCTGGACATCGACAGGCTCGTTGGCTCTCGTCCCACTTGCATATGTGGGCGACATGAAGATGTTCAAAATCGTCCTTAGAATGTAGGGAGATCCATATTCCTCGGTATAGCTGGACTTGGCCCAGTACTCGTTTAAGAATAATGCCCATTTCTGCTCGAGTTCCCCCGAGAATATCATGCAGAATAAAGTCTCCTCGAAGGAGAACCACTCTGTGAATGCAGTCGCTTTTTTGTGACTTACCACGTATGCTGAAAACTTTTTCGCGATTTGATGCCAAGCTTTCCTCACTGTCCGGTCTTGTAATTCCAGAGCTGATGCTAGTAGACTGGCTTGAGCTCCTACATAATCCGGCCACTCCCAGGCTGTGTTCATTTCGTCGACGGTGTCCTTGATTAGGTTGAGGAGTTGAAGGGTGAGTGTAAACAGTTCCGGAAGAAAACTATTCTGGAATATATACGACCATTATTTAACGAAATAACCTAATATTCTATTAAACAAATAGATCGTAAATATTACCTTTTTCTTACTCAGTGGGAAAGCTAGCTCCAGGTCATCGCTATCGCTGGATGTAAATATGCGTCGTTTAATGGGTCTCTTTTTCGGGGCCCCAAGCGGAGTCGAGTCGGAGGAAGTTCCAGGGACGTTGGAAACAGTTACCTCTAGTGGGGTGCTGGCTTCCAGTTTCGAGGGCTTGAGTAGTTGGTGGCTCACTTCTGGAAGGTTCTTGAGGCGAGGCGACCGGCGAAAGTGATCCCTCGTGATCGGAAACGTTAACAACGGTAGAAGACATTGCGAGTAGACAGCTAACAGGCAACTGATAAAATGCATTTGAAAACGTTAGCTTTTATATGCAGGCGGATACAAAGTACGTTACAACGCCACGTTACACCTGCCAATTGCAACCGTCTTCGCGGAAGGCCACTCATTACCATCAGTGTAAATGTTGTGGCCGGGCCACAAGTATCTCGGACCTGGAAATAAAGTTAATAATGGTGTACCAGTTGATTCGGATGGTGCACGGCGCTGAAGCGCTGCTGAGTCAACTGGTGGGGGACGCTGCAATCCACATAATACATCCGCACGTCGTTAGACATGGTGGTAAAGCTGACATCGGGAGTTTGTTCCTCAACCATTTTTTTCAGGGCTGGGAAGGACGTTACCCTTCCAATATAGACTGGGGGTGGTTTGGGATCCCTTTTAGGTTGTTCATTGATATGAGCATTCCTACATTGAGGTGGAGAAATGATGTTCTTTTTTCTTTTATGTCCCCGTTGGACGACGTTTTCCCATTACCCGGTTTCCTCTGCCAACTCTTCCTCATCAGTCATGTACTCCATTGCTGGTGGGGATGCTACGGATTCCTGGGTTGATTTTAACTGCTTAATTTCAGCAGTAAGGTTCGCAGCTTCCTGAACTCGAATTTCCATCTCATTATGGGCCTCTGTTAAGTGTTTGCATAACTGGGATACAGTTTTAAACAACTCACCAATAACATCTCGAGCCGCAGGCGACCGGAGTTCGGGTATTGTTGACAGCTGGGTTTGTTTGTTTGCAAGCTCAGCATTGACTTGCGTAACAAGGTCAGGTATCGTAATCCTTCTGGACTCCTCCATACCGCGACGCGAAACTCCGCGGGCGGAATGTTTACTGTTAAACGTTTCAGCGGAGCTGATGTTATCTCTTCAGAGGTTCAGACGAGACTGATCAGATCAACGTTTAGTCCGCTCTCTGATTTCCGGTGGAACGGTCGAAGGCTCTTTTCAGCCTCAACCACGCATAACTTAGGATGTTCAGTTCTATACGCCTTGTGATTACAGACTTCAGTTTTCCCACTTACCAGAAATGCAAACAAAACATTGTTCGTGTCTACCGTGATCACCTCACCCTCTACTGATGATTGCAGTATGGCCTCCCCTTCGTAAATAACCGTGAACTTTGTCTCTTCACAGTCCTTAGGAAGGAGATCCCACACCACAGGGCCCAGATCTGGGGAGATGCAGTTCTTCTTCGAGTAAGAGCACGGGTAAAGACTGTTCGGGAAGCGGATCGTATCAGCGTTTAGTTCAACCGAAGCAACTCCAGACCACAAGAACACTTCTACAATCCCCTGGACCACAACATTCTCAAATGATCGGCCCCCGTAGATGTAGCTCTTACCCTCGCAGCTTCCCTCATCGCTTGCCCACCCAGAAAATGTTGCCGAATATGTGCTAATCCGGTTAGTTGTAACACCCCGGAAGGTGGTCCCCTCTACAGTGATCATTCGTGTCTGATGGATGTCATCACACTGACTTGCAGTGTATTCTTCGACAGATCTAATTACAGGGACGGACACATGGTATTGATGGCCAAAGGCACCGCAACCGGATATCATGCGTGTTACAGTCACAAGGCAAGTTCGGTAGGGGACCTCGATAATAGGATCTTGCTGGACCACTTGAATGTACATTGTTCGATTTATGGTCTGGGCTGATGTTGATTTGCATGAGTCAACTTCTACGCCGTTAATTCGCGCAAAGGAAGACTCATCATGACGGCAGTCATAAGCAATCAAGCCCAGACACACAGAGAAACCGGAAAACGACAAGAAAAACGTAAAACAGTCACGAAAGAAGATCATGATTGATACTAAATTAAATTAAAAGATGTCGTTTTCGGTCGTGTTTTATTACTTCCGTTGTCG
Organism: Pilophorus perplexus; assembly: GCA_955831195.1. Classification (NCBI taxonomy): domain Eukaryota; kingdom Metazoa; phylum Arthropoda; class Insecta; order Hemiptera; family Miridae; genus Pilophorus; species Pilophorus perplexus. The sequence goes on from OY037011.1 coordinate 1,613,476, forward strand.
TTGGACGTCGCGAGTCCTTTTGAATCGTCTTCAGGATCGATGATCTTGTCCTCCTCCTCCGCCCCTTTGACGTCTGATGTTCTAGAGGTGTCAGGTGCTAGCACCGCCACATTGTTGTCTAGTTGGGATACACTAAAAATAGAGCCCGTTTTTTTCCGTTCCAGTTCGAATCTAGTTTGAGATCCCAAATAGAACTGACCTGTACGTCCTTAATAACGTCAGTCAGGTAGAGGAGAAAACTTTCGGGGAGGTTGAAACGTTCAATACTTTTAAAATAAAGGTCTTACCCTTTTCCTCAGGTACCGCGTGTAATCGTGTCAGTTTGTCGTTATTTTTTTCAGTCTTTTTGGAGGGGGCTGAGGTTTTGGAACCGAATAGTGATAAGAATTGGAGAGGTTAACGATGGCTAATTTCGATGAGGCCGCTGATGATGTCGATGGCATGTATTGATTAACACTAGGTATTTTTCCCTTAACTGCTAAGCATTTATGAGTAATTCTACATGTAGATAGATACCTCACTCTACAGATACTGCAACTAACTAAATATATTCATTTGTGAGCTACCTGTGAGCCCTTCCTACTAAAGGATTAAATTTTGGCACAATTGCCACAAACTAGTTTTTGGTTCCCCTCCTTCTGCTGGCTATCTCCTGCGCGTGGACCGTCATTTTTTTTTTTTTTCTTTGGCAGCGGCTCTTCTTCTAGGGCACCTTTGAACGTGAGTTCAAAGGTACCACGCTGTCCCACCCCCGTGAATGCTAGTTGTAATTCACCAGCTAAACAAAGAAGAAACTAATCGGAGAAAATTAACCACTGTGATATGCGGTTTTTTTTGTTTTTTTTTTGTTTTTTTTCGTTCCTTCCACAACAAGATACCAACGCACGAATTGGTCCGGAATACAGAAGTATTTTTAGAAAGCGCTGGAGAGGACAAAATTTGTCACATTTAATGTGACCCTTTTCTGGTTTACTATATTATCACTTCGTCATTTCGGCTGCATTCCGCCTTTTACATGTTTGCAATTCAAACATTTTATGGTCCTTCGAGCCGGATCGAGAGCTGTCAGTTGTGAAAAGCTCTTAGGCTTTACGTAGAAGTAAAGCGTTGAACGAGACCTAGTATAGTTTCAGACGGTACTTGTCTGGAGCCTATGAAGACTGGATTGTACCAGTAGGCAGGTAGGTTTCGTCGAGTGTTAGCGATCCAAGCGGGTGGGACGAGCCAAGGTCCGATGGGGGTGACGCAAAGCCAGGAACGTGTGGTGTTGGGAGGAGGGGCTTCTCCTGGAGCAGACGCTGCTTTGAGCAGTTGACTGCAGGTGTAGATGGCCATACCGATGTGAGAGGTTGATTCGCGTCCAAGGCATGAGGGTTGGACTTCTGTGCGAATGTTTCGTTTGTCGTTAACGGTAGGGATTGACGCCAAGAAGACGGTCTGGGATTGAGACCCAGCTGAACCTAGGGTGGTCAGTAGTGTGGTGGTCGTCTTAAAGGTCTTTGTTTCCCTAAGGAGTTCAGAGACAGCGAGTATCAACTCAAGGTTGAAACTGGTGTTGCGAACAGTGGAAGGGAAAGCATTCTCAGTTATTCCTGTGGCTTCGATGAAGGAGCGTGCTTCATCACGACGTCGGGCGAGTGGAAGAAATCCGACGAGGTTGGAATTGACTGTGAATTCGGGGGTTGTGAGGGGGGAGGCGTAGGCGCCGTTGTTGTTGGTCAGGACTTGTTGTACTGCGTAAGCGAGTACTCCTAAACACGGCAATTCCTCATAGAGGTTGTGAGTATGTTCGTCGATGGGACCGAAGTACCCACCAAGACCGGCGACCTGTTCAATTGGAAGGTCGGGAAATGAGGGCCAGAGGTTGGATTCTAACTTTGTTAGGATCGCACCATATGATTTAAGGTTTGAAAGGGTTGGGGATAACAAAGTCAGGGGCTGGCGTTGAGCGATTTGGAAGAGGGCATCTTCCTCTGGAGTCAGCTGAGATCCAAATTGGACCTTGATGTCAATTGCGCGAATCCAGAACATCGCTGTGTGGTAGTAGTCTAAGACTTCTGGTGCCAGAAGCTTAGCTGTGTTGGGGTCATGAGCCCGGAACTCTTGGTGTATGTCTAGACAGACAGAGATGAGTCCGGTGGCGGCGGGGGTGAAAGTGACTCGCGGATTGACTTCGCGTACACTTTGGTTCACAGCGAAAAGAGTCAAGTCCTTGTGGGGCTCGTCTTTCAGGGCTGTGTAATGTTTGTTTAACCCCCTGGTCTTCAGAGGGTGGAAATCACTCACTTCGTAAACTTGCTTAAAACACTTTAATATACTTGCTTGAATGACTTCAATAAACTTGGGATTATATTTCTCACGCAGTGGCAACCACACCTCGCTTACGGAACTCCACGAATGACGGGCTCGGGGGGAGGGGGCTCTCCGCCGGTCACGTAGCTGGTGATGACGCTCCCGGGCGGAATTTGCTGATGCAGCAGGAGTGGCCGTCGTGGGGCCCTCCTTCTGGCTCCTCGGCGGTATATTTAATTTTACCGCCACAGCTGTGGGAGTGGCACTTGATGGTTGAGGGCGAGGCAACTGACGGGGTGCGTTAGCTGCGATTTTGCCCGAGGGAGTGTCACGAATCGAAGGCTTTGAGTTGGAAGTGGATCTTCCAGGAGCCTTTGAGGGGGGGTGGGGGGGGGGGCTGATCGCCACGGTTTTGACCGCGGAGATTTGGTGCGCCGGGATTCTTCTGATTTTCGGGTTTACCGTAATAAGGGCGAAGAGCAGCCATATTATCTGGTTTGTCGAATGAAAGAGAAGAACGGGAGGTGAGAGCTTAGTAAAAGCAGGGATTTGCGAGTAGCAAATGGAGGTGGTTGTTCAAGAACTTCTTAACCCAAACATTTTATGGTCAGTTCGAGCCGGATTATTGAATAGACAAATAAAACCAGCATACATTAAAACTCGGAAAATCAATTCCCCCCACGGGCTGGCTGATCTGTGATTGCTTTGGTAGACAATTAGATCGATGCACTTGTCGTCAAAGTACTGGTAGAAGTACGAAAGAGCAGTCTTTGAAGTGAGTGTGTCGCCAAGAGACGCAGCAAGTTTGTTGCTTACACTGTGGAGGAATTTGGAAGCAGTCCATTTCATTTGCAGGCGTTTCATTTTTCTCTTTTAGCTCAACGTACCCACTTTGAAAGCTGGCTTCGATGTCTTCCTTTTATTGCGTGGAGTCTTACTTTTATTGTGTGGAGCCTTAATCTTCGCGCTGTCGACAAAGAGCCGCCAATCTGTCGGCGTATATTCAGGGAGACCCCTCTCCACTACAAGTCCCCTCACGTCATTGCAGAAAACTAAATCGCTGCTCTGGGTGAAATATGGACGTAACTTTTGTTCACGTTTCCGGTAGTAAGTCACATTGGTGTTAGGTAGCAACAAATTCTTCTCTCGAAGTCTCGAAGCTAATAATTCCGCATTTTTCTTAGAGAGATATAAATCCCTGACTACCTCATTCAGCTCACTTTGGCTAAATTTCTGAGGCTGTGAAGGGACAGGAAGCGCAGCTGAAGAAGAAGAAAGCACGTAAAACTCTGCACTATGTTCTGTGCTCAATGATTGCTGTGATGATGTGCTCAGTGATTGCTGTGATGACTGCTGGGATGACCATTGAGAAGTTTGGGGAAATTTCAGATTGGACGGAACGGTGGGAACAGGCCATTCGTCCGAATGTGGCTTAGGTCGTCTCGCTGAGACTAAAGCGGGGTATTTAAGTCTACGTCTGTTTTTGTTATTGAAACCTTTGATTTTAGTCACACAAAAGTAAGACTCGTCAGTATGGTTTTTCGGCCATGACCAAATCATTGGCGTGACAAATGGGAGGGATTTTTCTAGTGCCATTTCGCCACCTCCTGAACAAATCGACGCACGTTTTACAAATGATATGCGGCACCCATGGCTTGTTTTGATATGTCACCGGAAAACCAAAGTAAGCCAAGTAAGTGGCTGCCCTTAGCTCAGTAATAGGCCTCCTGTTTTTTCGAAAAACGAACTTCCCACAAATTATCACATTATCAATTTATCACATTGGTGATGGTAGGACTCATTACCTATTCAATTATGGATAGACAATGAATAAATGAAAATTAATGAATAAACAATATTCATCTATACTTACAATTTAAAATCTGTCTATTTACATTAAATATGTACAGTTATGAATTGCAAAGCCTTTTCAAAACACTAACTATTTTTAAGAAGATCTAATTAGGTTGGAGTAAAGCCTACTGAGATTTTCTGTGTCAGTTCTCTTATTGCAGGTGTTCGGGGTATAACTTACTACCATATATTGAGTCTGAGGATCTGGGTTCCTTTGCGCATCTGCCGGTTCCATTTGAATGTCCTCTGCCTGAATGAAAGGACCCACATCTGATGTCCGCGTGTAATCGTGTCAGTTTGTCGTTATTTTTTTCGGTCTTTTTGGAGGGGGCTGAGGTTTTGGAACCGAATAGTGATAAGAATTGGAGAGGTTAACGATGTCTAATTTCGATGAGGCCGCTGATGATGTCGATGGCATGTTTTGATTAACACTAGGTATTTTTCCCTTAACTGCTAAGCATTTATGAGTAATTCTACATGTAGATAGATACCTCACTCTACAGATACTGCAACTAACTAAATATATACATTTGTGAGCTACCTGTGAGCACTTCCTACTAAAGGATTAAATTTTGGCACAATTGCCACAAACTAGTTTTTGGTTCCCCTCCTTCTGCTGGCTATCTCCTGCGCGTGGACCGTCATTTTTTTTTTCTTTGGCAGCGGCTCTTCTTCTAGGGCACCTTTGAACGTGAGTTCAAAGGTACCACGCTGTCCCACCCCCGTGAATGCTAGTTGTAATTCACCAGCTAAACAAAGAAGAAACTAATCGGAGAAAATTAACCACTGTGATATGCGGTTTTTTTTTTTTTTTTTGTTTTTTTTCGTTCCTTCCACAACAAGATACCAACGCACGAATTGGTCCGGAATACAGAAGTATTTTTAGAAAGCGCTGGAGAGGACAAAATTTGTCACATTTAATGTGACCCTTTTCTGGTTTACTATATTATCACTTCGTCATTTCGGCGGCATTCCGCCTTTTACATGTTTGCAATTCAAACATTTTATGGTCCTTCGAGCCGGATCGAGAGCTGTCAGTTGTGAAAAGCTCTTAGGCTTTACGTAGAAGTAATGCGTTGAACGAGACCTAGTATAGTTTCAGACGGTACTTGTCTGGAGCCTATGAAGACTGGATTGTACCAGTAGGCAGGTAGGTTTCGTCGAGTGTTAGCGATCCAAGCGGGTGGGACGAGCCAAGGTCCGATGGGGGTGACGCAAAGCCAGGAACGTGTGGTGTTGGGAGGAGGGGCTTCTCCTGGAGCAGACGCTGCTTTGAGCAGTTGACTGCAGGTGTAGATGGCCATACCGATGTGAGAGGTTGATTCGCGTCCAAGGCATGAGGGTTGGACTTCTGTGCGAATGTTTCGTTTGTCGTTAACGGTAGGGATTGACGCCAAGAAGACGGTCTGGGATTGAGACCCAGCTGAACCTAGGGTGGTCAGTAGTGTGGTGGTCGTCTTAAAGGTCTTTGTTTCCCTAAGGAGTTCAGAGACAGCGAGTATCAACTCAAGGTTGAAACTGGTGTTGCGAACAGTGGAAGGGAAAGCATTCTCAGTTATTCCTGTGGCTTCGATGAAGGAGCGTGCTTCATCACGACGTCGGGCGAGTGGAAGAAATCCGACGAGGTTGGAATTGACTGTGAATTCGGGGGTTGTGAGGGGGGAGGCGTAGGCGCCGTTGTTGTTGGTCAGGACTTGTTGTACTGCGTAAGCGAGTACTCCTAAACACGGCAATTCCTCATAGAGGTTGTGAGTATGTTCGTCGATGGGACCGAAGTACCCACCAAGACCGGCGACCTGTTCAATTGGAAGGTCGGGAAATGAGGGCCAGAGGTTGGATTCTAACTTTGTTAGGATCGCACCATATGATTTAAGGTTTGAAAGGGTTGGGGATAACAAAGTCAGGGGCTGGCGTTGAGCGATTTGGAAGAGGGCATCTTCCTCTGGAGTCAGCTGAGATCCAAATTGGACCTTGATGTCAATTGCGCGAATCCAGAACATCGCTGTGTGGTAGTAGTCTAAGACTTCTGGTGCCAGAAGCTTAGCTGTGTTGGGGTCATGAGCCCGGAACTCTTGGTGTATGTCTAGACAGACAGAGATGAGTCCGGTGGCGGCGGGGGTGAAAGTGACTCGCGGATTGACTTCGCGTACACTTTGGTTCACAGCGAAAAGAGTCAAGTCCTTGTGGGGCTCGTCTTTCAGGGCTGTGTAATGTTTGTTTAACCCCCTGGTCTTCAGAGGGTGGAAATCACTCACTTCGTAAACTTGCTTAAAACACTTTAATATACTTGCTTGAATGACTTCAATAAACTTGGGATTATATTTCTCACGCAGTGGCAACCACACCTCGCTTACGGAACTCCACGAATGACGGGCTCGGGGGGAGGGGGCTCTCCGCCGGTCACGTAGCTGGTGATGACGCTCCCGGGCGGAATTTGCTGATGCAGCAGGAGTGGCCGTCGTGGGGCCCTCCTTCTGGCTCCTCGGCGGTATATTTAATTTTACCGCCACAGCTGTGGGAGTGGCACTTGATGGTTGAGGGCGAGGCAACTGACGGGGTGCGTTAGCTGCGATTTTGCCCGAGGGAGTGTCACGAATCGAAGGCTTTGAGTTGGAAGTGGATCTTCCAGGAGCCTTTGAGGGGGGGTGGGGGGGGGGGCTGATCGCCACGGTTTTGACCGCGGAGATTTGGTGCGCCGGGATTCTTCTGATTTTCGGGTTTACCGTAATAAGGGCGAAGAGCAGCCATATTATCTGGTTTGTCGAATGAAAGAGAAGAACGGGAGGTGAGAGCTTAGTAAAAGCAGGGATTTGCGAGTAGCAAATGGAGGTGGTTGTTCAAGAACTTCTTAACCCAAACATTTTATGGTCAGTTCGAGCCGGATTATTGAATAGACAAATAAAACCAGCATACATTAAAACTCGGAAAATCAATTCCCCCCACGGGCTGCCTGATCTGTGATTGCTTTGGTAGACAATTAGATCGATGCACTTGTCGTCAAAGTACTGGTAGAAGTACGAAAGAGCAGTCTTTGAAGTGAGTGTGTCGCCAAGAGACGCAGCAAGTTTGTTGCTTACACTGTTGAGGAATTTGGAAGCAGTCCATTTCATTTGCAGGCGTTTCATTTTTCTCTTTTAGCTCAACGTACCCACTTTGAAAGCTGGCTTCGATGTCTTCCTTTTATTGCGTGGAGTCTTACTTTTATTGTGTGGAGCCTTACTCTTCGCGCTGTCGACAAAGAGCCGCCAATCTGTCGGCGTATATTCAGGGAGACCCCTCTCCACTACAAGTCCCCTCACGTCATTGCAGAAAACTAAATCGCTGCTCTGGGTGAAATATGGACGTAACTTTTGTTCACGTTTCCGGTAGTAAGTCACATTGGTGTTAGGTAGCAACACATTCTTCTCTCGAAGTCTCGAAGCTAATAATTCCGCATTTTTCTTAGAGAGATATAAATCCCTGACTAGATCATTCAGCTCACTTTGGCTAAATTTCTGAGGCTGTGAAGGGACAGGAAGCGCAGCTGAAGAAGAAGAAGATACGTAAAACTCTGCACTATGTTCTGTGCTCAATGATTGCTGTGATGATGTGCTCAGTGATTGCTGTGATGACTGCTGGGATGACCATTGAGAAGTTTGGGGAAATTTCAGATTGGACGGAACGGTGGGAACAGGCCTTTCGTCCGAATGTGGCTTAGGTCGTCTCGCTGAGACTAAAGCGGGGTATTTAAGTCTACGTCTGTTTTGTTATTGAAACCTTTGATTTTAGTCACACAAAAGTAAGACTCGTCAGTATGGTTTTTCGGCCTTGAACAAATCATTGGCGTGCCAAATGGGAGGGATTTTTCTAGTGCCATTTCGCCACCTCCTGAACAAATCGACGCACGTTTTACAAATGATATGCGGCACCCATGGCTTGTTTTGATATGTTACCGGAAAACCAAAGTAAGCTAAGTAAGTGGCTGCCGTTAGCTCAGTAATAGGCCTCCTGTTTTCTCGAAAAACGAACTTCCCACAAATTATCACATTATCAATTTATCACATTAGTGATGGTAGGACTCATTACCTATTCAATTATGGATAGACAATGAATAAATGAAAATTAATGAATGAACAATATTTATCTATACTTACAATTTAAAATCTGTCTATTTACATTAAATATGTACAGTTATGAATTGCACAGCCTTTTCAAAACACTAACTATTTTTAAGAAGATCTAATTAGGTTGGAGTAAAGCCTACTGAGATTCTCTGTGTCAGTTCTCTTATTGCAGGTGTTCGGGGTATTTTCAACGTAAACCATTTCCAGACCTGTTCCATTGACCAATAATAATTCAATGATTATATGGCACCAATAATTTAATCATTACCAATGATATAATCACTCAATGATAAAAGCATTCGCCAATTTATCACTGACCAATGATTTTACGCTCAATGATTCTCAATGATATTTTTCTGTAAGGGAACCATATATTGACTCTGAGGATCTGGGTTCCTTTGCGCATCTGCCGGTTCCATTTGAATGTCCTCTGCCTGAATGAAAGGACCCACATCTGATGTCCGCGTGTAATCGTGTCAGTTTGTCGTCATTTTTTTCGGTCTTTGTGGAGGGGACTGAGGTTTTGGAACCGAATAGTGATTAGAATTGGAGAGGTTAACGATGGCTAATTTCGATGAGGCCGCTGATGATGTCGATGGCATGTTTTGATTAACACTAGGTATTTTTCCCTTAACTGCTAAGCATTTATGAGTAATTCTACGTGTAGATAGATACCTCACTCTACCTGCAACTAACTAAATATTTACATTTTTGAGCTACCTGTGAGCACTTCCTACTAAAGGATTAAATTTTGGCACAATTGCCACAAACTAGTTTTTGGTTCCCCTCCTTCTGCTGGCTATCTCCTGCGCGTGGACCGTCATTTTTTTTTTCTTTGGCAGCGGCTCTTCTTCTAGGGCACCTTTGAACGTGAGTTCAAAGGTACCACGCTGTCCCACCCCCGTGAATGCTAGTTTTAATTCACCAGCTAAACAAAGAAAAAACTAATCGGAGAAAACCACTGTGATATGCGTTTTTTTTTTTTTTTTTTTTTTTCCGTTCCTTCCACAACAAGATACCAACGCACGAATTGGTCCGGAATCCAGAAGTATTTTTAGAAAGCACTGGAGAGGACAAATGTGACCCTTTTCTGGTTTACTTATTGGGCGACAGCTTGTCGGCTAGCTACAGTGCTGTTGCGCCACTTCGTCCGATGGAGGAGGAACGATCTCGTCAGCGAGCATCTCTTCTTCCTGTGCATCCGTGAGGGTGGTTCCAGTCACGGGATCGTATTGTGGGGATGGTGTCGCCACAATAAGATTGTCCACAGCCATAGCTGAGGGTTGCTCTTCCTCGACAGTTGGTGGAGGTGCCACGGGAGCTGGGTTGCTTTCCCGGGATGGACCAGGGCGAGGAGATCCAACCGGTGCTTCTTGCCGTTGTCCGTTGTGTATTGAACGATACGTTGGAATTGTCGATTGGTAATTGAGGTGGAAGAGTATTTCTTCCGACCGACCCGCCCATTGACCCTGAGGCCTGGACATCGACAGGCTCGTTGGCTCTCGTCCCACTTGCATGTGTGGGCGACATGAAGATGTTCAAAATCGTCCTTAGAATGTAGGGAGATCCATATTCCTCGGTATAGCTGGACTTGGCCCAGTACTCGTTTAAGAATAATGCCCATTTCTGCTCGATTTCTCCCGAGAATATCATGCAGAATAAAGTCTCCTGGAAGGAGAACCACTCTGTAAATGCAGTCGCTTTTTTGTGACTTACCACGTATGAAGAAAATTTTTTCGTTATCCGATGCCACGCTTTCCTGACTGTCCGGTCCTGTAATTCCAGAGCTGATGCTAGGAGACTGGCTGGAGCTCCTACATAATCCGGCCACTCCCACGCCGTGTTCATTTCGTCTACGTTCTTTTTTATGAGGTTGAGGAGTTGAAGTGTCAGTGTGAATAGTTCCGGAAGAAAGCTATTCTGGAATATATACGACAATTGTTTAACGAAATAAACTAATATTCTGTTAAAAAATAGATCGTATATCTTACCTTTTTTTGTTATGGCTAAATAATGCCCCAAATGATGTCTTGGATGAAAATTATAATGAGGATATTGAAATGATTAATATCTTATCAACCGTATCTGCGTCAGAGGCTTCTGGTAATATGAAACTTAATACGCACAAGCACACTGATACATGTTATAAGAAAGTAACGAATCAGCAGTATAAGAAATGTAGATTCGAAGCACCATTTATGCCATCTAGAAAAACTGTTATATTATCACCTATGGACAAAGAGGACGAAAATTACTCAAATTTTAGAAAACAGTATGCTACTATAAGGCGAAACTTGGAAAGTTATTCTTATACTGATTTTGATGACTTTTACAATCAAAATACAATAACATCTGATCAGCAATACTATGATATAATTAGAGCTGGAATCAATAGACCAAGGGTGTTTATTAAGCGACTACCTTCGGAAAAATGGCACAACCCTTTCAATCCATTCGTATTCAATCTTTTACAATCAAACATGGATTTTCAACTTATATTGGATGAGTATTCTTGTGCCCAGTATGTTGTAGAGTATGTTAATAAGACTGACAGAGGTATCAGTAATTTACAAAAAAAAATTATACAAGTCATGGATGAACATCCAGAATTTGACATAGTAGAAATCACACGGAAAATGAGTGTTGAAATGCTAAACACAGTTGAGATGTCATCACAAGAAGCCGCATGGTATTTACTGCGAGAACTGATGTCTAAATCTTCAACAGTTGTTGTTTATATACCCACTGTACCTCCCAATGAGCGAGAAAAAATTAGAAAAACTATGGAAGAATTGGAAAAATTAGATAATGAATCCACAGATCTATGGAAAGAGAATCTTTTTGACAAATACGAAAAAAGGCCAGAATATCTTAATGGCGTTTCCTTAGCTCAATTTGTATCTAAATACTACAAGCAAGTCAAAACTGGTATATATATTGAAAGAACAGAGCCGAAAATAATAAGATACAGGAATTACGACATGGCAGAAAATTTGAATGAATATAGACGAGAAATGGTTACACTTCATATACCATTCAAGAATGAGCAAGAAGATATTCTACTTGATAGTAAGTATATACAGACTTATGAAGATAATAAAGATATCATTATGGAAAAGAGAAAAGAATTTGAATCAGATTTGGATATAGAGAAAACAATGGAAATTTGTAGACAATTATGTCGTGAAAATAATGAAGATGACCCAGAAGGCATCGGGATCGTTATTGAACCGGATGAACACAGGCGTGTTATGGCAGATCCGGATGAACATGCTAATCTAGATCTGCAAATAGCTAGCCTCAAGAACCTAGGTGCTATAGCTAGAAGGAAACCTTGATGCCCCATGCCGAGTTTTGCGAAAAAATGAGATTAGCCAATGAAGAGCAGAAAGAATTTTTAATTCACATTATTCACCATCTTTTAGTAGATCCAGATACACCACTCCAACTTTTCTTCACAAGTCCTGCTGGGTGTGGAAAAACATGGACTATAAGATTAGCTATGGAGATATACAATAGATTTTATGGGACTGATGGATATTGCAATGCTTACATTACCTGCGCTTCAACCGGGAAGGCCGCTGTAGCTATAGACGGACAAACCGTACACACTGCTTTTAAAATAAGATTATCTACATTTTTGGAACCGTTATCTTACGAAAATGTACAACTCTACAGAACGCTTATGAAATTTGTCAAGGTCATATTTGTTGACGAAGTTAGTATGATTGGTGCTGAACTTCTGGCAAAATTAGATAACAGATGTAAACAAATCACAGGAAATCATCAACTTAATTTCGGTGGATTAGATGTCATTTTTGTTGGGGATTTGAGACAATTGCCCCCAGTAAGGGCTACTCCAGTTTACAAGCCTTTTGGAAATTTAGCTCAAAGAGCAATCGGACCAAGGTTATGGAGAGGTCTCAAATTCTTTGAATTAAAACAAGTTATGCGACAAAATGATGAACAATTTTCATCTATACTAACAAAAATTGGAGATGGTGTGAAATTGAATGAAGATGAACTCAGACTAATTGAAAGCAGGTTCGTAGCCAAAGAAATAGCCAGAGAAAAATGTCCAGATGGAGTTCGTTTGTTTTTCACAAATAATGCTGTTGATAAGTATAATAACGAAATATTGCGTTGTATTGAAGACATAGTAATTTCAATAACTACTGATACTATCACTGGTTGCAAAAATGTCGAGCAAGAAGCATTGATGAGACAAAAAATACATCAAATGAAAGTAATTGATACTGGTGGCTTACCCTATGAAATTGTTTTTGTTCTTAATAAGTATTACATGATCACAACAAACATAGACGTTAACGACTGTCTATCGAATGGTTCTATCGGCAAGTTAGTACACATTGATTTTGATGAAAATAATGAAATTAAAGGAGTTTGGTAGGAATTTGGGGAAGAAAAAGTTGGGAAAAAATTAAGGCTAAAAACTGCAGCTGAGAGGGCTGCATTGAATCTTAGCAGGACCGCTGTGCCGATTAGGAGGAGAAATTCTAGTATACCATTAAATAGAAGCAAAACAATTACTGTGAAAAGAAGTCACTTTCCATTAATTCCAGCAATGGCATTAAGCATTCATAAATCACAGGGGGGGTCTTTCGAAGAGATTGTTTATGAGTATGAAAATAAACATTCACTTTCATTACTTTACGTTGCATTATCGAGAGTAACTAGTATAGGAGGATTATGTATAACAACTCCTGAAAATGATCCCACCAAATTCAAATTCCACCATGGTTACAGAAATGATTCTTCAAATACAGATTTAATAAATGAATTTCAACGGTTCAGCACAAAATAAATTGCAAACTGCCGTGAAAAACGTTACAGATTTTGTAAGAAACAGACGAGGAATAACATTCGTCACTTTAAATGTCCAAAGTATCAGAGCACATGCTATGGATCTGACAGATTGTATAACCAGAAAAAGTAATATATTACTATTATCTGAAACAAGATTGTTGAACGATGAACCGATAAGTGTCCCAGATTTCAATTGTGTAGCGCAGTTCCAAAGACAGAATCATAGGTCTGGAGGGGTTGGAAACCAACATTCTCACACAAAATATGTCATTAAAATTCAGAAGAAGCGAGCTAAATGAAGTCAATGCTGAATTCTCAGAAGTTGGAGAGATATGTTCTTCTCATTTAACAATGGAAGATGGGCAAACTCTAGTTATTATAGCAATTTATATATCTCCCGGGACAAGCATGAGAGATATCCAAAAATTCATTGCAAGATCACTAATAATTTATTCAGAACATGGATCACAATTCATGGGAGGTAATGAACATACTATGCCAATTATTTTAGGCGGAGATTTTAATTGCAACTTTAAAGATGAACAATCTAATCCGTTGGTTGATTTTCTTCTAGAAAAATTTAATTTAAGAATGAATAATGATCAGAACTGTCCGACAACTAAACAAGGAACAACCATAGATGCAGTATTTACTAGATTCATTGAAAAAATTCAATCAAAAACTTTTGTATCATATTTCAGTTATCATCAACCAATCATCACTTTCATAGAATATAACAATGAGAATAATGGTGAAGACAGATAAATAAACTTGTATGCAATAAAACTGATTTTGCAAAAATTGAAGGATGCAGTATTTACTAGATTCATATAATATACATCTTTTCATAGAATATAAAAATGAGAATAATGGTGTAGAAATTACTGAATGTAATTCTTCTGATCTTGAAGAACAGACAGATAAATAAACTTAGTAAATGATTTGGAACTTGTATGTTATAACTTGTATGCAATAAAACTGATTTTGCAAAAATTGAAGGATGCAAATTATTTTTTCTGCTTGAAGGATAGAAAAAAAAAATGGGGCCGTCTAGGGACCCCGAAGGAAGCGAAGCTTTATATCATAAAGTGTAGAATAGAAAAAAGGACACGAAGGAATAACACATGAGGAAATAAAAAAAACACGTGAGAGAAGAAAAAAAACTGAAGACTTGGGGAAATGAAAAAACCCGTGAGGAAATAGAAATAAACTTGAGAGGATGGGACCAAAATGGCCTTAAAGAAATCAAAGAAAATGGAGAACACGCAAAAAAACGCAAGGCTTCGGCGGAGCTCTCTTTGTGACTTTCTCATGCACTTTTTATACGAAAGTGTCAAGAGAGCTCCGCCGAAGCCTTGCGTTTTTTTGCGTGTTCTCCATTTTCTTTGATTTCTTTAAGGCCATTTTGGTCCCATCCTCTCAAGTTTATTTCTATTTCCTCACGGGTTTTTTCATTTCCCCAAGTCTTCAGTTTTTTTTTCTTCTCTCACGTGTTTTTTTTATTTCCTCATGTGTTATTTCCATAGTGGCATAGCTAGCTCCATGTCGTCGCTGTCGCTGGACGTAAAAATTCTTCGTTTAATTGGCTTCTTCTTCGGGGCCCCAAGCGGAGTTGAGGAAGGTCCAGGAACGTTGGAAAGAGGCTCTTCTAGCGGGCGCTGGCTTCCAGTTTCGAGGGCTTGAGTAGTGGGTGACTCACTTCTTGGAGGTTCTTGAGCCGAGGCGACCGGCGAGAGTGATCCCTCGTGATCGGAAACGTTAACAACGGTAGAAGACATTGCGAGTAGACAGCTAACAGGCAACTGCAGTTTATCATGATAAAATGCGTTCGAAAACGTTACCTTTTATATGCAGGCGTTTACAAAGTACGTTACAACGGCAGATCCGCAGATGCGAATGCACACCTGCCAATTGCAACCGTCTTCGCGGAAGGCCACTCATTACCATCAGTGTAAATGTTGTGGCCGGGCCACAAGTATCTCGGACCTGGAAATGAAGTTAATAATGGTGTACCAGTTGATTCGGACGATGCACGGCGCTGAAGCGCTGCTGAGTCAACTGGTGGGGGACGCTGCAATCCACATAATACATCCACAGAGTAGTGGTGTATTCCTTTTGGGGACATCAGATGTGGGTCAGGGAATGACATCCTGAAGCGATCTTGATGCCGTCGGGGTTTTTCTGGCATATATTGCACAAGTCACTCCGGGGATTCATTACGACATTATCTTCGCAAAATGTATTCCAAATTTTGTCCTGACCCTGCTGGAGTCTACTGACGTCATTTCTTGCACTTTCGACACCCCATTCGTGGGGCTTTCGTCCCACTTACATAATATGGGCAGTGTGAATGTGTTTGAGATTGTCCTTAAAATGGTAGGACATCCAGATTCCTCGGTATAACTGGATTTGTCCCAGTACTCTCTTAAGAACAAGGACCATTTCTGGCCTAGTTCCCCCGAGAACATCATGCAAACTCTCCTGGAGGGAGAACCACTCTGTGAACTGTGTTGGACGTTTTACACTCACTAGCAACTGAAGAGTTCTAAAACACATTCTCCACTCCTCCCCTCCTGATTTTACCGACGATGCGTGAGTTTTAACGAGCCTGTCCGTAGGTACAGACCGGTCCTGAGTTTTATGCAAAAATGTGCGAGAAAAGATTTTCTTTGTCCAAATTTGCAATTGTTTTGCCACGGCTGCCCCTCTCTTATTGAAACTCAAGTCAAATTTTTACACAATAGGAAATTTAATCGGCTATCACGAGAAAAAAAAAAAGAAATTTGGAATCGGGCTAATGGTTTTCGCGCTACAGCTGAAAACGTTCTGAAAAACGTGGTTTTCCGGTTACCGAGAGGTGTCCGATTGGGGGACTTTTTTTTCTTTTTTTTTTTTTTTAAGTCACCCAGTTTTAGTTGACTGCATTTCCGCAGCCAATGGACTAATGGAGGTTTCATGGAACATGGAATTTAATTCTCTACAAGTTTGATTGACATTTTTAAAGTGAAAAAAAATTTTTTTTTTTTTTTTGATTTGGTTCGCTGTTTTTGATCTAGAGGCTTTGAAACGTGACCATTTGGTTAACGAACAATAATTGTTGGTTAACCAAATTATTGTTGGGAGAAGCGAGTTGAAAAATGCCACGTCTTCATCGTTAATATCAGATATTAAACACAGAATCTGAGTTTTTCTTCTGTTTGGTCAACTCCAGTTTTTCTCTTTCCAATAATTGGATCCAGATTCCTCGGTATAACTGGATTTGTCCCAGTACTCTCAAGGGACCATTTCTGGACCATTTCCCCCGAAAACATAATGCAAAATAAACTCTCCTGGAAGGAGAACCACTCTGTGAACTGTGTTGGACGTTTTACATTCACTACATATTGTGAAAACATTTTCAGCACTTGTGTGAACGGCCGAAAACACGGGCGCTTACCCTCACAGTACGCCAGGAGGAGGGAGAAAATATAGCAAGGAAATACACTCCACGAGCGGCTAAGCCGCGCCGCCTTTTATTCTTAATCTAACGGCTCGCAGGCCCAATCAACCTAGCTACAATTAATCCCCCAGACGAATCCCCTTAAGGAGGAAAGGCACCAAACCTTACCTATCGACTTAAATGATCCTTAGGGGAGATTACAGCTACTACCTCAGGCGAGGGGAGAATTATAAGAAGAGGGGAAATCTCCAAGTCTGCAGCCGGAACCCGCGAAGCCCAGTTACCACAAGTCTTTAAGGCTACTTACAGTACAGCATCTTCGCTCACAGGTCCTATGGCACTTGTCAGTTTACACTGCCCAACACCGAACGCGAAATCCCGGAATTTATTCGACCGCTTCGCGACGCGCTGCACCTAAAGTTCGTACCGGAAGTCGAAAGTAGCATTCCTGGGTCGTAGCATTCCATTGCCCACGAGTCTCGTCTCCGTTGCCATTTCGCCTGGGCACTGTTGCACCACTAGCGCCGGTTCGGCCAGCGCATAGTGCCAGGCTTGCTCGTGGTTGTCCCATGTCCAGGCCGCCACTGGCGCCTGCAGTAGCAACTGCCAGTTGCAGTCCGCGGGCACCGCCTCCTCCAGGTAAATGCGACTGAGGCAAGATGATTCGCTTCGGTGTGTCAGTGGATACGTAGGTGGGCACACCAGCACGGGCTGGGTGCGACAGGGCCTGGCGTCCCAGTCTTGTAACTCTGCGTAGAGCTCCCGTCTTGACTGATCAGGAGCTGACGAAACTGAGTGTCTAACCGCAGGTGTCGGCCATCGTCTGGGTCCACCACGGGCATCGTAATGACGTCGTAGAGGGTGTAGCGGGGCCCCTTCGGCTCCAGGGGAAACGACAGGGCCAGATGAATTGAGTCAGCGTCGTGCCATCCGGAGATCCTTGCCGCCGCGTAATGCAAGTGTGCCTGGGTCACCTCCGCCCCCGCCATCATCGTCCATTCCTTACCTAATCCCCTCGCCATAATATTTACTAATACAGATAGCTCTCGCGGGGAGATCAACAGCGAACTCACCCGTCCGAGCGGATGGATTTTCGGCGATGGAAGCCTTGGATCGTTGAAGTTTGAATGATGCTGATGATCTCGTTCGCGTCACTTAGAACTTGCACTTTCAAACTCGATTTTACGCGAAATTTGATCGAACACAAGTCCTACCGGCTGCGCCAGTTATGACTCTCAAATCATCAACAATTTTTTTTAAAAACGTAAGTTTTATTTCCACAACTTCACAACACGAATCACAATGAGAATACCGGATCGAAAGGGCAGATAACTTGCTCGCAGCTTGCTTATAAACTAGCCTATGCTTAGCTCAGCAGGAAAGGGGCAATCCGGTATGTGACGTGATATATATATTATATAACATATAATAGTATTATTATAAATAATAATAATATTATTGTAAAGGACACTCCAGGGATGCTAGGGAATCCCATCGTTCCCCGTTGAGACGGAACACCTGGAGTAAAAGTAGTAAGAGTTGTGGTCAATACACACGTTGTTGAACATTGTTCAAGTGTTTTGTTACATTTTGGCGCCCAACGTGGGCATATCTTAGCCTCCCTTCGAGTGCGTTGTCATCAGGGAAGTGGATTCCCTGGCATCGGGCTCGTCCCTCCGGTGTGAGATCTTGAAGATCATCATATCCGAGGAGGTTCTTGGTTGGAACTCCACCTTCCGGTCGTAATCCATCGGGAAGGGGCATCCAATCCTGTTGATTCTGGGCGGTGGCGGTTACGCATCTTGCTGTTACAGTAGTAGGTTTTGGGTGGTTCTGGGACAGTTTTGTACAAAAGCACCTGGACAGTGGGCCCGATTTGTACAAAAGCGCCTGGTCAGCGGGTCCAACTGCTGATGAGCCGTATGGTTCTATGTGTTAGAGAGAGGGGGCCAAAATTTATATGGGTTTAAAATTACCCTTAATTAATTGAAATCAACCTGAGCTAAAAATGTCTCTTGAGACCGCTGTGCAGACGGTGAACTTTGCAGAGAAGTCAAGTTGATTGGAGGTCCTCGAAGAAAATGTTGAGGAATTTGGAAGGAATTTAGGATTTTGGGATTAGCGCTAAATGAACCAACCTTGTTGGGTATGGCGGTGGTTCTGGCGTTACCGGCGTGGTTGAGGTTGACGTCGGCGGTTTTCACGGCCGTTGGAGAAAAGACAACGTGATTTTTCGCCTCCGACCACCGGTGGGGGTTTCATTAACTCGTCACCCGGGCTTCTTGGAGAGTACGTGGGGTTTTTCTTGACTAAGATGTTCAGTAAACAACTCGCGATAAGGTAAGGGAATAGGAAAGAGAATCTCTTTCTTCTTCAGAAAAGTATAAATTAAATCGCTGTCAGCCAAGTGCTGATTTAGCGAAAACAAAGTGAACTCAAATGCGTTAGCGCGATCAGGAAAATTAAGGATTTCACGATAACCGCGGGTCTTACATTGCTTATATTCGGCGAGAGATGAAGGTATGAAAGTCATCCTATTATCAACTCGAAAAAATCTGGTGGCTCCAAATAGCTCGGGACACTGCTGAAACAGCTCATGTACCTGAGGAAGAAAATGGGGGGAAAAGTCCACCTCAATAGCAGGAACTGGTAATAACAACTCAGTGAAATTTATCAGAGAAAAATAATCGTCACCAATGACGAAGTCCAACAATTTTTTCAAAACATTGGTATCAAGGAGACTGATATAGATGGATATCAAGGAGAGAGATATAGATGGAAAATACGTTTCCGAGTGTAAGCGTGAGACGAACCATTTGAAGACACATAGTCCCATAGGAGGCGCATGGCAACACGAAAGCGCATTATTTGCGAACAAAAATGGCTCTCAGAGCGAAGCTCGCGCGTGAGTGTAAGTGGGGGAGATAGTTTAGTCGGCAAATGGGACATAAATAGGTAAAATGAGCGTGCGTTCACATTGACTACTAGCGGGGCATCGATGTAACGCTGATTAGGAACTAGGTTCGACTGAATGAGACTCCGCGTGCGTGTGGAAGTCAGCCTGAAACCGCATTCAAAATAATGAGAAATATAAACATTTAAAATGGATAGAAACTGGACATAAGGCTGCATAAACTGGCTAAAAAGTGAATGCACCGGCGAATCAATCGCCCCAACATCTTTTAATTCTCGTAGTGCGTCAAGGATACGTCGCATACAGGGTGTCGACGCCCAGTACCAGAAGCGTCAAGATCAAGATCGTCATCTATCCTATCTCGGGCGCTCGACAACGCCGTCATACAAAGGATAAGCGATAGGCACCCATGAGGCGCATTCCGTTTAAATATTTCTCGCCCGAGCTGACCTCTTCTCGACCTTTAGTTGATATCATTTTAATTGATTATAATTATTCCATCTCAAATTTCTTTCGTTTTCCCACGGTGATATCAGAGCTGACCTTCCTTCACCCAACGTTCGTTTGAAGTCTACATACTATAAACATTGAACGGGATATTTACATTTGTGCGCTAACAATCTACATCTTCTGCTAAAAGTCTTGTTATACTTGGGACATATTAACCATATGTCCCAAGTATACTTTCTCGTTTTTTGACTGCACCATTACCGTTTAGTCTTCCTCATCTTCCTCATTTTCATCATCCCCCTCAGCATGTCTTTTGTTGTTGGAAGTTTGCGGTTTCATGTTGACATGGTAGGTAGAAAATTGTAATTGTCCATCACCTTGGTGTATTATAGTCCATGTTGACGTGGGAGGTAGAAAATTGTAATTGTCCATCACCTTGGTGTATTATAGTCACCTCCATTTCTAAAGAAATAAATCATAATAACAACCATAAATTTATGTGTTGTGCACTAGAGTGAATACCTAAATCAGTTTTAAGTAATTGAATTGTTTAGAATAGGTATTACCAATTTTTTTAAATTATATTTTCAATTGGAACAGTGAGTATCTAAGAATAATTCTCACCTTTGTAATTTTTTATATCATCATCGGAGAAATGGTCCCCAAGGTATTTTGGGAGCCATAGTTTGAAGGCCTCCTTCTTATCATTGATGATTGTTACAAGTATGGACGGACCATACCTGGTTTTCACTCTTTTGATAGCTGCAACTGCGTAAGGAATTCCTTCTGTCAGCTCGTTTACTTTTATAAACCTACTTGTGCCCTGTGCGGCATCATTCAGCTTTCTGATCAAATGGGCCATCTAATAAAAAAAGTATTATAATGATATTATAATAATTAAAATGAAATACCATTCCATTTTTTTTTTTTTTTTAAAGAGCGTAAGAGCTTTTCCATCAATTTAAGGGAATAATACCTGAGATGATGGTTTCATGGAAACTGGCGGACTGATAATATAAAATTTTGTGATAGTGTTATGATGCAATCTGTTGTTTTTTGAATTTTTTGACGTTAAAATGTCTCAGATCACTCAAGTCTTGTTGTTTTACTATGTTTGAAAGTGGAATTAGCAATCGCTTATCGCTTACTAATTCCACACCATCATCTAAGGTGTAAAAGTCCAACTCTTTGCCGTATCTACCTATTCTATATTTGGTGAACTCTTTCCTTGAGTTAAATCAATTTTGTCTGGGATATCCCCAAACGCAATGATCCGTAATTCATTTGATAAAGTTATCATAGGTTTACAGTTCTGTAAACACCTCAACAGAGCAAGACTTTGCAAAGTTCCAACCTTTCCTTTATTATCCATCTTCTTTATAACCTTGTTGGATTTTAATATATTTTTTTATACTTTAGTAGGTATGCTTTATATAGAAAATTGAAACTTACCCTGGTTCAGGAAAAATTGTTGGTGTTGTCTGAGATGGATGTTAAGATGAACTGCTCTGAACTGTACGGAGGAGTGTGTACTCAATCTTGTACAGATCCGGTGTTTACAGTGTGGGTAGGAAACTTACACGGTTTGTTTTTAATTATCTGCTTTATGTTGTGTAGTATAATCAGCTTTGACAATGGTCAAAGTTTCAAGTCAAAAACAGCTGAGCAGTATGTGCTATTTAGTTTGTATTGTACATTCTTCTGATTATAGCTTTCTGTGATGTCACAAGTTAGTCTCGTATGTACTGCTTCAAACTGGAAGTTAGCACTGTTTACACAAGGGCCGAGTAGACTTATTTCAAAATTTCCCAAAAATTCCCCCAGTTTTGCTATTCAGTGCAAAAACTCATTTTTGAAATCTGGGTGCCAGAAGCAACTGTCTCATTTATACAGGCTGGGTTCCCCGTTAATGGGATTCAGCAAGCCTCATTGGCAGGCGCTTAAGAACCACTTCCAGCAACCTCTGTTACCGAAATGTTGACGTTGATAATTGAGATGTTCTTATTCATATGATTGATTTGTATGAGAAATATTATGATGATTGATGACTGCCGTTGAAAATACAACCGAAATATTGAATTGTTGCTTCTTTTTTTCAACCCAACCACAGACCAGGAACTGTCACAAAATAATAGGCGATATCGACGGAAGCCAGCTGACGAGGGAAGGTTAAATCAGGCATTGTTATCCCAGGCTGTGCGCAGGTTATATTCACTCGGATAGCGGATCTCGTTGCATAAATTTATACAGTTTTATTAGAGAGTTCCTAAAGCCACTTTTTGCCTAACGGTGATGAGTTACGGTCGACGTAACTCGAGATTTCGCGCATGCGCGGAAATAACGGTGATAACTTACGTTCTTATGCCTAACGTCGAACGTTATTGCCGTAAAGTTACGGCAATAAACTTACGGTCTTAAGGATACCGCCGTTAATTTCGAGCAATAGAACGTAAATAGCGGCACTTTAAATTTAGCGTGACTTTTGATAAGACCGTATCTCTGTTACGGTCTTATGTGAAGTTAGCTTTTCTTTGATTCTCCCTAGACAAATCCCTTACGGTGATAAAAATTAACGGTCGACGTAACTCGGATGTTTCTTTAGGAACTCTCTATTGCCTCAAGTTTTCAAGCCTCTTCTTTTCAACTCAATTACTTCAAAAAAAAAAAAAAAAATGTTTTCGGTCATTTCGTCAGTTGATTTTATTTTTCAATAAAATGAAGTCGTAAGCAACGCAGTTTTGGTGTTTGCAACAGCAATAGTTTTCCAGGAAGACCAGGATAATATCGAGTCTGACGCTTTCATCATAATAATCATAATATTATTATGATGAAAGCGTCAGACTCGACCGGTTTCCTCAGCCTTGTTTCTTGTTCAGAGACAATGAAGAAGAAGAAGAAGAAGAAGAAAAAGTGTACTATAGTGAGGGACTGGATGATTAGATGCAAGAGGGACGATGTGAAGTTCAAAAACGCTGCCAATTTTACACAAAGGTTTATTATTCATTGATATAGGTTAAAAATTAACCGTACAATAATTATTATTGTGCAAAAATTAATTCTGTGTCGTTGAAAGAATATTTTTGAAAAAAAAAAAAAAAAAAAAATCAATGTTTGAACAGATGTGGGACCCCCAAAAATGGATTCGGCGATCAAAAATACTTCGAAAACGAACCCATAGCCAAAAGCCTTCAAAAAACCCTCCCGTAGCCCCATTATAGCGCCCCACGGGTTGGGATGATCGGGCTGAAAACCTTTCGGGCATAACTAGATGGTAAACCGAGTATTTTGTCAAAATTTCAGATTTTTTTTTTTTTTTTTTTCAAATTGCTAGGTATTGCCCAAATTTTTAACCAAAGAATAAGAAGAAGAATTCCAGAATAATCAACTAAAAGTTACGCAGATATCCCACTACGTGTGTTGAAAACACTTCGTCGATCCACCTGACAAGATGAACTACACTAGATTCGTCCCTAGTGAGACAGCTTCAGCTGCAGTAAGTATTAAATAATATTATAGTTTTAGTACTACATACCTACCTAATGATGTGCTCTCCGCACTGTGGAATAGATTCGCCCTTACAAAGAGGTCAGCCCTTCGGTAAAGGCTAAGTCGAAGGAAAGTAGTCGCCGGTTGGTTCTGATATATCTTATATTATATTATAACATCTACCACCATCCTGATATCTAACTGACGTCCGCAGTACACTGCATTCATGACAAAAATCTGGAGAAAAACCTACCTTGGAAAAATTAGCTAGAAAGGTACTCCGAAAGCTCGTCTGTAGCAAATATGCACACATCTCAGATCGAATGACACGAATTGGGGGCGGATAGGCGGTTTTGACCGGCCCGGAAGTTACCTATCCAAAGACCAACAAAGGAGGAGCTCTTCATATTTTTGGAAAAACAAGCACATGAATAGGAACGAGAAAACACTTAACTACTTTTCATACCTACGCGAAATGTTACTTTTAATACTTAGGTAGAAGATAAAACTAACAGCGCCTGTGTTTAGAAGAAATAAACGCTGCAAATTTTACACAAGGGTTTATTATTCTTTGATATAGGTTACTTGTGCATAAATTTAATTCTGAGTCAATAGAATTCGGTTTCCTTATTACTTATCATGATGTTGTGAGGGAAAACACCGTAGGCTGTTTATGGTGTTAATTGCATTTAATAAAATATGCATCGTCTAAATAAAATCGGCTCGAGGCGCTTTTCGCCCGTCCTTTATCAGGGTTGGGGCTCTTCAGGAGTTTTGCAGTAGGTAACCTTTAAGTTCTTCTCAGTAATCTTTAAGTTAAGCTCTAGAGGAAAGCCAACACACCAAGTGGACTTAAGGTTACTGTACAACTCCAGAAGAGCCCTAACCCTGATAAAAGACGGGCGAAAGGCGCCTCGAGACGATTAATTGCATATTTTATTACATGCAATAATTGCATGTAATAATTATTAACGGTGTTAATTATTAACACCGTAAACAGCCTACGGGTTTTCCCTCACATCACGATAGAAAAAAGTTTTTGGAAAAAAAGGTTTTTTATATATTTTCTTTTTTTAACATTTTTTCAAATTTTTTTATTTTCTTACTCGAAAAATAGTTGATATCCTGGGATCCTTGTAGCCACATGAAAGCCCTATAGATCGCCACAGTGAAATTGGATCGTTCCGGGACACCCAAAAATGGATTCTACGTCCAAAAATACTTCGAAAACAACACCTCACTCGATCCCATAGCCAAAAGCCTTCAAATAACCGTAGAAGAAGGGGTCCCAAGCCTAGCCATCTGCTTGCGGATGGCAGGGGGCGAGCCCTCCTTAATAAATTGACAACAACAGCCCAATCATGGTTGCCAAGCTGTCACAAAAGAGACACTGGCACCATAACCAGCGGGGGCACACCTACCACTCGGGACACTAGTACCAAAAGTAGCACACTACCACCCAGGGCCACTCGTGCATATCATTCGTTCCAAGGGGACACTCCTCCGATTCCCACTTCAACACAGGTGACATAAAAAACGGTTTCATGTAAGTTTAATTTAAAAACCGTTTCTTGTAAAAGCTATTTCATTTTCCGCCCGAAGTGGGTTACGCGGTGTTGTCTCTACTGGGAAGAAATATGATATCCTCCCATTACGATTCTGCTTAAAAGTAGATGAGGGGGGGTTCTTAATGAGGAACACCAAAGTCACATTCGAAAATGTTTAAATATTTATTTAATGAAATATTCATAAAAAGTTGTCACAAAGAATTTGTCTCGCAGTACCATTGTGCTTTATACGTAAAAAAATAAATTAATAACTAAACCGAAAGGCAGCTAAAACAAAGAAGGGAATTTACAAAATAATAGGGAACGCCATTTTTTAACACAGGAGTGAACCTTCTATTTGACCGGAGTGCATTTTTTTCTCGTGCCTCTTCAAACTGCCGACGTGGCTGGCCTTGAAGTCGCAAAGAAAACAGTTGTAAGGCTTCTCCCCTGAAACACGAAAGCGAGGTGTACGGGTATATGCTTGAGGATGAGTGCCAGAGAATCACGAAAAACAAAAATCCTCCTAGAAATCGATAAATTTCTCTCTATCTTTGTTTGGTTTGGTCGCCACCGTCTCGCGAAACACATCTCTGACACCCTTTGGGTCACAGAATGGCAAGCCAAAAGCTCATCGAATCCGCTTCCCTACATTTGTTTTTTAACATGGTACATGTTTTTACGGGCGTTCTCTGGATTGGAATGTAAGAGTTTTGAAGTACTCCCCCCGTAAACCGTCGTGCCTAAACGGCTGAACGGATTTGAATGGGGTTTTTTCTAACGGTTTCGGGTGCGATTGCCCCCAACATAGGCTATATTAAAATCCCGCGCGACGCGCGCAACCCCGCGAATTAAATTAAATTCATGATTCATTCATCATGATTCGACACTGGCCTTTTAAATGTATAACCCCCTTTTATTAAATAAACTTTTTTTTATCGCGAATTTAAATATACCAATCCGAAAAACATGTACCATGTTTCCTTGCTATGATCCTTGATCAAAACTTAGATAATCCGGGGGTCTGGGGGTGTCCCACAGGTAAGTCATAAGACAATCATGTACCATGATCTACACAAATCACAAGCGGCAATACACCCACAGGCGGCAATATTTTTTCCTTATAATGAGCCCCATGAGTCAATAAAGAAAAAACTCGAGTTGCGGTTACCTCCTCTCTATTATAGTATTATTTCGTATTGGGAGCAAATTCGTACGGGCAATGTCGACCGGGAGCTTGTAGATAGATAGATAGAAAACGTGTTTATTTGAACATTGACGTTAACAGATCCCTTCTTTTTTTTTTTCTGAACACGATATGGCAATGGGCCATGCCCGTCTGCCAGAGGATGCGCCATAAGCGAAAATAACAATTACAAATATCAGAACAACAAAAACAAGCGAGTGAGGAAAACTAGATGCCTAGAATTATACGTAACAATAGAAATGTACAAGAAAATCAACAAATTGCAGATATAGGGCAGCATCTCGTGGGCGAGGATAAGGGTAAGTCGCAATTAAACTGGGCCACCAGCTCGGATCGATATGTCCAAGCGGCCTGGCAATATCTAGCGAGAGGGAGCCAGTTCGCACCATTGAGAAGACTAATCATTGAGTCCAACGACAACCCAGCCACTCCACACCCGAAACTCAGCAAGGACAGGGCAGCGTCCCAGAAAGTGGGTCCGGGAGCTTGTATCGGTTAATGCAGTTTCACTTTTAGCCGCCCCTTCAAAAACGCCATCTGTAGCACCCTCAGAAGCACTAGTGAGCCAAACAGTGAGGTCGGATCACACTGGTACTCCCGTAAGTCGATTTCAGGTGTCCAGATTAATTCGAAAACGACAGCTCACCAGACTCCCTGACCCTGGGCTGATTGTCGCTTTAATCTTACTACCTGTACGTCTACCGGGCGGCTGCGGATTTGCAGGGAGTCTTGGAAGCTATCGTTTTCCAATTAATTTGGACACTTGAAATCAGTTTGGCTCGCTAGTGCTTCTGACGTGCCACAGATGGCGTTGTTGAAGGGCCAAAGCCTGGTAGTCGAGTGAAGCATCGAACTCTTGGTCGGAGAATCAATTTTCCTAAACAGCGAGCCCATGGGTTCTGCTACGTTCATGGCTCCAATCTCAAAATCCATCGCGATAGGAATTGAGCACTTGGTGCATGAGCTGTCGAGCAACTAGTATGTCCTTCATAAGTGGATCAGACTCATTATTATGAGCCTCTTCATTAAAATGTGCTTGTACTGGGGGAAAAGTCTAATTATAGTCAGTTAGTAAACCAAACGCAACTTATCATATTGTAGTTAGTCATACCTAAAGCTACTTACAGAGAGTGGAAAAGCTTTCCGACCAATACTACATGAACTTCGAAGACTTGGGTATATAAAAATGAGGGGCCAAATCGGATCCTTGTGACCGTAGTAACTGTTCGGCTTCGAAGTATACATCGTACCAATCGTCCGGGGTCGACCAACGAACAATAGGCATATTGGAAGATCGTACCAACTGTCCAGCAAACCGCGTTCTGTCGAAGAATGGGAGCGTTACCTGCGCCATCAGGCTTGGGCCGAAACTCCTGGTCGACACTTTTGTCCACAATAGTATCTGTGTGGGAGTCCTGTTTGAACCAAGTTTACCGAATCAGCGGGTTCTCGAGCCACCCGACCTCATTCGGCACAGTGTGGATTCGCCTTTTAGCAACAAAATCCTGAGCATGTTGACCATTTGTTTTGCTGTGGCAACGTCAGATTTGTACCTGTGTGAGTTCTCCGGTGAACTTTCAAATCACTTCCTCGGCTGGCGCTGTAGTTACAAATATCACAGGTGAAAGGCTTCTCTCCTGAAACAACAAGATTGAGATAGTTGCGGGTGTTTTTTGAGTGGTACCTGCGTGAGATAGCGCTCCAAGATTTTGATAATTTAACGTGTTGTGTGTTTGGAGGAGATCTAAAAACGCATACTCCATGTTCTCGCTGCTGTTTGTGTGGGGAAAAAGGGGATCGGGACACGGGCGTAAGTATGAGTCTGGGGGCCCGAGAGCAAGACGGAACTGGGGCCTCGCCCCACCAAGTTAATAGAGAGTTCCTAAAGCCACTTTTTGCCTAACGGTGATGAGTTACGGTCGACGTAACTCGAGATTTCGCGCATGCGCAGAATAACGGTGATAACTTACGTCCTTATGCCTAACGTCGAACGTTATTGCCGTTATAAGCTTACGGTCTTAAGGATATCGCCGATAATTTCGAGCAATAGAACGTAAATAGCGGCACTTTAAATTTAGCGTGACTTTTGATAAGACCGTATCTCTGTTACGGTCTTATGTGAAGTTAGCTTTTCTTTTATTCTCCCTAGACAAATCCCTTACGGCGATAAAAATTAACGGTCGACGTATCTCGGATGTTTCTTTAGGAACTCTCTAATGTTCTGTTCGGTTGCAGTAATTTACGTCGGCTAATTCCAACAAATTACAACACACAATTGAGACAAGTCAGCCTCGAGAGTAGGCACGAGACTCGAAACGCTAATGGTCATGGACCTGAGAGCAGTATCGGAGACAAGTCCGAACATATCTCTGGGAGTGCACTGATCACAAGTGGACATAAGATTTCCTGCTCTCGCGACTTGGTCTCCAGTCTTCTGGCAGCACCGTCGAATTTGTCAGCTCTCGGAGACTAGACGCGTTTGTGTGGAAACATTCCAGTTCTAGCGACTCCTGTGGCTATCGGGCTCCAAGTGGAAGTCTCATGAATCTGTCTTGAGAGCGAATGCGATCTCAAGTGGACAACCCCCTGAGATCGGTCTGGAGAGTTTCTCACGAGAATTCGTCTCACGTGTACTTTTACCTTAATATGGGGCGACAGGGTGGCACCGTGAACCAAGGCGACAGAGCTTCGTCTGTTTACAAATCAGACGGAGCGCTGATCAGCCTGGTTCAAATCCGGGGCTGAACACCAATGTTTGACCAAAAGTCACGTGTTGTAGTACCTGTCTTGTCGGCAGACAATTCACCTCTGAACGCAAGTTCATGTGAATCCTTTCCCTGGAACAAGAATTTATAAAGCTTTTCTAAGTACAGTGTGGGGTCGGCTCCGGGCGGGTACAAATTCCGCTAATCCCTGAAGAGAAAGTTGGTAATGCAATGTAATTTTACATTTTTAAACCGCGAACGACTTCTTCCCTTCTCGGTTTAAGAAATGTAAATACCGCGAACGACTTCTTCCCTTCTCGGTTTAAGCAATGTAAATACCGCGAACGACTTGTTCTCTTCTCAACTTAAGCAATGTAAATACCACGAACTAGGAAAAGCGGGTAGTTTGAATGAAATTCTCGTATTGTCAATGAACAGTAGGGGAAAGTGGGGCACAATGATACAGTGACAGTACCTAGGCAATGGACCAAGTGATAGGTTCATTGCTATGAAGAGAGATAGCACTACAGGAGTGAAGTCTTCCAGCGAAGTTTCATCCTCCACCAGTTGAATACAAGACGTAGGGAGAATGCCATGTGATTTTGTTGCCACGAAGTAATTTTTTTGCGTTTTGTTTGAGAATACCCAGCAAGTGAGAAGTACTGATTATCAACTGGAGTTAAATGCACAGGGAAGAACATGGCTATAGTGAATTAAATGCCGATTTGTTAAAGTGAAACTTTTATTAAATCGTCCCAAAATTTTTGGTCTGCGTGTCGTTTTGTGTAACATCACGCTTAAAGCGTCGTTACTAGGGATTACTAGGAACATTTTCGAAACGCCGAAACCCGATACAACTTTTGCCGTCGGTTTTGAACGAAACTACGTCTGTTAAAACGAGCTTTTCACGCTGATTTCAACGAGCACAAAACGATTTCTGTGCGATAACCCGTTCGAAAGTTATCCCAAGATCGTCGGTAGGTGGGTACGAGTATTTTTTGCGAGCCTTCGATTAGTTTGATAGGTACTAGGTAATCCTTCGCAACGAGAGACGGGTCAAAAAGCGTTGTTGCCACGGGTGCGTTTTCAGGGATTACGCGGGTTGTGCCTCCCAGATTACAGATTGTACCCCCCCCCCCCTCCTTACACCCATCCAGCACCCTTTAATATTATATAATATAATATATAAATGAGGGCATCATTTCCTGAAACTAGTGTGAATAAAAGTTTCACTTTTACCGTGGTTTCATAATTATTTCTCATTGCTCGTTACTTTTCGTAAAAAAAGCAAGGTGTTTTCAAAATGGCGTAGTAGGGCAGATTGATACACTCAGTGGTGGGGCAGATTGATACGCATAAAAGTGCCCCACTTTCAAGAATAATAAACCAAAACCAGCAGGAGCGACATCGATGAACCTGCAATGTCTTCTGCAGTCCAAGCTGTAACTGAAGGGTTGACGTCCTTACGTAAGGCGGCTGCATTTTATAGGAAGTTGATGAAGCATGTGTAAGTTTATTTCCCTTGACAACTTGAGAGGTGCAAAATGTTATTTTCAAGTAGTTGTAAGCAAAATTGCTTAAGAAAAGAGGATTTTTCAGATTGTTATACGCTTTTTTTTGTTGTGATTTTCATAATTGTATTAATGTACCTCACCGTGTATCAAACTGCCCCAGGGCCCGTATCAATGTGCCCCGCATGTGGGGCACATTGATAAAAATGACTTTTTCCAAAAAAAAAAAAAAAAACCCTCAACATGGGGTTCTTCGCTTTTAGCAAAATTGTTCCCCATTTTCCCCCGGTTTCTACGAAACATACTTAATGGGTTAACAACAAGAACGTCTTCAAAATCCGTCTGACTAAAAACTACTGGCTTCCCAAAAAACAATACAACTAATTAAAATTGTCAACATGAACAGTATGATACGAGAATTTCCTTTAGCCTCCAGCATGCGGCTAAAAACAGAAATATTAGGATGTGGACTATTCACATTTACACCAAAATGAGAGTAGAAGGATTCGCTTGGACTGAGCGTTTTTTCGGCTTTTTGGCGACGATCTGTTCGAAACAGGGTTGAACATAAGATTTAAGACGAAGTAGTCTATTTCCACAATAAAAATATAAACATAACTTGTAGGCGCGTTTCGTTTGATTAGACCATCACCGTATTGTACTGATGATGATCTAATCAATCGAAACGTGTCTACGAGTTATATTTATATTTTTATCGTGGAAATAGACAACTTCGTTTAAATCGTCTTTTCATAAGATGGATTCCCACTATCTCGCCGCATTCACCTTATATTATGTTAGGGTTGAACTTCATCCGGTTTCAAAACTGGCAAGTCAATGAATATCTTGATCCACTTCCGTATCTCGGTAACATCAGGGTACAGTCGATCATCCGATAGGTAGTTGGGTTTTGCTCTATCAGTTCCATAAGTTGCTCCTCAATCAGTTCCTTAGTTGGGTCATCCACCAATTTCTGAACCTCTCCCGAAGTCATGACTGCAAAATCTTCCCTCCCAATGGCTCTGTTTACAGTAGCTTTGCTGCTATTGCTTCTGTGATGTGCGCGAATTTTGCGATTTAGCACGAATTGCCTCAATTGTGAAAACCAAGTTGGTTAACACAAGAAAAACCCACTTTACTTTTTTTTTTTTACTTTTACCGGTACACTCGTACACCGTACACCGGTACACCTGAGACGAATTCTCGTGAGAAAGTCTCGAGACCGATCTCAAGGGGTCGTACATTTGAGATCGCATTCGCTATCGAAACAGATTCGTCATATTCCAAGTCTCGAGACCTGGAAAATTGCCCACTTGAGATTCCGACAGCCATAAGAGCTGCGAGAACTGGAATAATAGAGAGTTCCTAAAGCCACTTTTTGCCTAACGGTGATGAGTTACGGTCGACGTAACTCGAGATTTCGCGCATGCGCAGAATAACGGTGATAACTTACGTCCTTATGCCTAACGTCGAACGTTATTGCCGTTATAAGCTTACGGTCTTAAGGATATCGCCGTTAATTTCGAGCAATAGAACGTAAATAGCGGCACTTTAAATTTAGCGTGACTTTTGATAAGACCGTATCTCTGTTACGGTCTTATGTGAAGTTAGCTTTTCTTTTATTCTCCCTAGACAAATCCCTTACGGCGATAAAAATTAACGGTCGACGTATCTCGGATGTTTCTTTAGGACCTCTCTATTATAATTTCATTTCCACACAAACACAACCAGTCTCTGAGAGCTGAAAAAGCCTTCCGGTGCTGCCGTCTGGAGTCTGGAGACGCGGAAATCTTAGGTCCACTTGTGATCAGTGCACTCCCGGAGATATGTTCGGACTTGTCTCCGATACTGCCCTCCATGTCCATGTCCTCTGGCGATTTAAGTCTCATGACTACCCTCGAGACTGTTTTGTCTCAGGTGTACACTTACCTTTAAGTTCTGGGTGGGACCAGATCAGCAACCTCAACATACGCTTCAACACTTCAACGTTCACCTACACTGTAGGTCCTACACTTATGAGGCAAAGGGACTTCGACCCACTGTTCACCTATAATCGTACCCCAAGTCGTATTTAGGCGGTAAAGAAATACCAATTTTTGGAGAAAACTTACCCGTATGAGATCGTATGTGCCTTTTAAGGTCTCCAGGTTGGCTAGCTCGATAGCCACAGAAGTCACAGCAATGTGGTTTTTCCCCTAAAATTTAAAAAAAAATTTAATTCGGTTGTATTGTATAGTGTGTAAATTTATAATGGATTTAAAAAAAACAAACAACCGGGATTGTAAGCGAATGAAAGTTACTCACATCTGCGAAAAAAGTCACCCCTTAAAGATCGATTCAAACATTTCACGGATATCAGTGAATCCGCGGCCATCCCCTTCAATGGCATCAATTATTGTCCACACACCAGCGTTACATGTCGCACGGAGCACTGATGGCCACGGATTCACTGGAACACTGACCTTCAATCGAGAACTTACCGGTGTGAATTCTGATGTGGGCGGTCAATCTCCATCTCAAAGTTGTCTGATAATCGCATAGCGCGCAAGAGAGAGCAGGTTTCACGCCTGAAAGTTTCAAAAGTGGCCGCAATTAAAAATATGTTTACTTAAGCTAAATAAAAACAAGAAAAGGTAAATCGATAAGCTGGTAAATTTTCATTTTTCAGACGGGGCTGTATCGCTCATCTCACAGGTAAAAAGAACTCAAGCTGTGTGTCATGGAGATTCTGCATCAATTTTCTTGCCAGCCCATGTATGGTGTCCCTCAGGGTTCTGTTTTGGGTCCCACTCTTTTTCTTATTTTCATCAATGATTTGCAATCCGGCCTAAAACCTCTTGAAACCCTGCTGTTTTCGGGGAGGGGGGGGGGGAGAGAGGCTTCACTTGCATCACGGACTGACAACGAAGTGATACATATCGGGGTGATTCGCTAGAAATACTCTCAGTAGGTACATGAGACGAAAACTGAGACTCTTTACTTGAGGCACCGAGACTTGACATCCTTGGTCGAAAACCCCTCAAGCGTTAGATTACTCCGAGTATTGGAAATAAGGAACTAGGCGAGAGACAGTTAATTCTCGTGTCAGAGGTCGACAAGTTTGATCCGCCTCAAAATTTGTCGTAATACGTTTCAAGATCTGTTGATTCCCAAGATGAAATATCCGTTCGCCGCCGAGCCGTTTTGGGCAGTAAGAGTTGTTAAAATCAGATACTTTGACAAAATACTCTGTTTACCATCTAGTGCCCGCAAGGTTTTCAGCCCGATTGCCCAAACCCGTGGGGCTCTATGGGGCTATGGGAGGGGTTTTTGAAGGTTTCCGACGATGGGGTCGAGTCAGGAGTCGTTTTCAAAGTATTTTTGGACGTATAGGTAATCCATTTTCGGGGGTCCCAGAACGATCCGATTTCACCGTCGGGATCTATGGTGCTTTCATGGGGCGTAGGTGGAAGAAGGGCCCATAAGCCAAAAGTGTGTTCTGAGACATTGGCTGTCAAAGTTGATAATCTCCACAATTAGCCTTATAGGGGAGGCCTACGTTCGGCACCCGACGTATGTCCCCGAGCCTTGGACTCGTTACAAAGTTCGTCCTCAAAATTTGACATTATAGATTCCAAAAACGAAATGTCCGTCCGCCATTCGGGCCGTTTTGGGCAGTAGGGATTTTTTTTTTAATCTGAAATGTTGACAAAATACTCGGTTTTCCATCTAGTTGTGCCCGCATGGTTTTCAGCCCGATCGCCCAAAACCGTGGGGCGCGAAGGGATTAAAACCGCTAAGGGAGGGTTTATCTTTTTAGGTTTTCGGCTATGGGGGTCAAATTAGGTGTCGTTTTTGAAGTATTTTTGAAGATAAAATCCATTTTTGCAGGTTCTAGAACGATCCGATTTCACCGTGGGGATCTAAGAGGCTTTCATGGGGCTACAAGTGGGATTTTTGAAGGATCCCAGAAGGTAAAATAAGGTGTCGTTTTCCGAGTAAGTTTGGATGCATAATCCATTTTTCGAGGACCTGTCCAAACGTAGTACAGGAAAAAAAAGCGTTTGCTTTTTCTTTGCTAAACACAGAATTTGCAGTTTGAAAATACGTCCGTCCCAGGCCCAAGCGTACCTGCCTCCCCCCCCCCCTTCACGTTCCCTCACTGTGGGGTCATTTAAAAGAGCCAGTTAACTCCCAGCAAAATGCAGCTAACATTTTAGGATGTTCATGCACTCAACACATACAATTAAAGTTTTGACTTGACTGAATACCTCCTCGACTTTGGATCTCTTCCGTCTCTTCGACGATGAACACCTTGGCAGGTTCGCTCTCCTCCTCCTTCCCACTTGTTCGGGTATCTTCGACGGATTCGGATTTGATGACGTTTGATTGATCAGGAGATTCTCCTTCGACAGAACTTTCAAGTTGAACTTTGATCGTTTCATCTGCATAAAAAAAAGAATGAGGTCCCTTCAAAGCTACTCCTCCCCCGAATAGTCCAGTCATATTATGGTACGCAGTAGTGAGAAAGAAAATTCTAGTGGTAAGTTCCTCGACGGATTCCGATGTTTTTCGGTGCTGAATCCGAATCTGAAGTTGAATAAAAAAATTAAAAAAACTTCACAACATAAATCGCAAAAAAAAAAAAAACTAAAAACGCAGGACTTTTTCCGCAAAATCGCTTATAACTTGATAAATATGCACCCCAGTGTATCCTTCACTATTTACCAAACTAAAGTAGACAAAATTTCCTTTAAAATGCACGGGTCACACCCGCTGAAAGTAGCAACTTTTTGGCACCTGACCAAAAACGAAAGAAACTCAGTCCTGACTAGTCCTAGAAGCTTTCTTATCGAGCTTTCGCCATGAATGTGTTTGCTTCATTTTCTACGGTGCTTACACGATTACGGAGCCGACCAGAAAGCAACTCTTAAAATAATACAACACGAGGGTAGTCCAGCAGAGGAACCCGCCAAACCCGCAGGGCTCTATGGGGCTATGGTATCGAGTGGAGTGTCGTTTTCGATGTATTTATAGGGGGGGGGGGGTATTTTTGGAGATCTCAGAACGATCTGATATCACTGTGGGGATCTATGGAACTTTGATGGGATTTTTGAAGGATCCCATGAGTTCAAAATAAGGTGTTTTCTGAGTAATTTTGAACGCAAAATCCATTTTTCGGGGTTTAAAAAAAGTAATAATTAAATTAATTTGTTTAAAATTAATATACCTACCTATAGCTACTTAATTTTTGGATAATTTATATCGATGAATAATAAGCGCTTGCGTAAAATTTGCAGCGTTTCTAATTGGTTAGCCTGAATTATGTTGTAGCGCCCGGAGGCCAAATTTAGTTCATTCTACATGCCGGTACCACATTGCTTGCATTTTGACATGTCTATGCCTAAGGCGAGGGGGTCAGGAAAAATTTGTGTAATCTGTAATCACGGAAAACATGCATCGTTTTTTATTGGTTACTACCTGGTTACTACTAAGAAGTCTTCTTTTGTTAGTAATAGGCGTTGTTTTGTTGTCATGACATAGACATGATCTAAAAGGTCTCCTCATAAGGGAGATTTATGGTTGTGTAGTTGATAAGAGACAGCGCATCCCGGCGAATTTTTTTCGCTCACCTGAGTGCATGTTCTGAAGGTGCCTCCTCAAACTGCTGTAATGGCTGGCTTTGAACTCACACATGTCACAGTTGTACGGCTTCTCCCCTGAAACAAGAAATAGTTAGCCTTTAGAGGGGGGGGGGGGGGGGGGCTAAAAGAGACTACAGTGCAATGTGGCAACAACGAGCTTTGAACGATTGATTTGACAACGTGGGACGCCCTAATGTTCACGCCAGTAATGCAGAATCAAATGAACCCAGAAACATCAGCAGGCGAGTCGTCGAGGTTCGTGGAATCGAGAATTCCAGTGAGAATTCTGAAACTTTGGCTTTTCGCGCATTTCAGTCCCACGAAGTGTCCACTACGAGATCTGATCCCTGATTCTGGGAATGAAATAAAATGCACCGTTCCGAAAGTTCTAGAAGTTCGAACAAAATGCTGCAAATTTTAGCTGATTAAATTTTATACAGGGGGCGGCACATTGCATGTCTATTGAACCAATAAAAAAGCCAATCGTATTCGTCGAAAAGGATGGAAACAAGATATTTGACCCTCTAAAACCACGTTTTTCGGAAGATTTTCTTCTCTCCCTCCAAGACTATTTCTCCGATCGAAATTTTATTGCCCCCACGCTTTTTAAAATTTTATCAGCTTTCAATTAAAAAAAAAAAAAGAAAAGAAAAGTAAGATTGGACCAACAGTTCCCGGGTTATAGGCAAAAATGTGCAAAGAAACACGGTTTGTTCGAAATTTGCCACTTCTTTGTCGTACGTGCCCCTCCCTTATCAACGCTCAAATCAAAATTTCACATGAAATATCTGCGATGGGGAATTTATTTATCTTTCACGAGAAAAAAAGAAATTTGGAATCGGACCAATAGTTCTTGAGCTACAACCGAAAACGCTCTGAAAAACGTGCTTCCGCTGTCTTCCGGTCTTGAACTAAAATGTTCACATTTTGGAAAAATTTGCCTATTTTCAAAGTGCCATAACTCTTGGCGTGGAACTAATTGACCTACACAGCTCCGGTTGGGCTTAAATTGACACATATTTAATGCTATTTAAAAACTCATATAGTAGTTTTCGTCGGACAATGCATACCTAGTTTATTAGATATAGAGCAAAAACTGAAATAAGGCCGAAAAAATCGCGGTTTTTCGTGTGCTACGCGTGAAGCTCAGCTTTTGGGAAGTTGGAAAATTGGGTATATACTACCCTAATGAGTCCGAACAACATACTAAAAAATCAGAGATACATCTCGTTTTGCGAATTTAGCGATTTTTAGTGTCGGTTTTGACTGGACTAAAAGACGCGGTAATATTTCGTAGTAACAGAAAGGTTGCGCTCATCTATTCAATTCAATTGATGGCTGGTTTTTTTCGAGTTTGGCTGTTGCGAGTTTTCTGTGGGCTGCCTAATTTTCTAGTGCACCTCCCAGATTAGCGCCCAGTATTCTATCGCCCACCCAAACCAATAGCTCAACTATTTTTGCACTGAACCATTAAACACATGTCCGTTGCTGGTGGCCATCACCTACTTGAGCCGCGTCCTAACAGTATAGCTACAATTTACTCTAAGATGGTACCTGTGTGAGTCCTCTTATGTCTTTTCAAATCGCTGCACCTGCTAGCGCTGTAGTTGCAAAGATCACACCCGTACGGCTTTTCCCCTGAAAAAGAGAAGCAGATGCGTAAGTGCGATGGAGCTTGGAAGATAATATAATCCAATTCTTAAAGGGAACATTTGGAAGGGCCTCAGGAGGAAGTGTTCCTATAGGAACTTTATAAAGGAGTAAGGCCTGTAACAGAAGTTGATTGCCACATACAATGCCTACAGGCAGATTAAATTATAAATTTTATACGGCTAAATGGGCTAGGGGACAAGGTCAGAGTAATAGGAAAATTCGGCCGAGCATAGTTGAACTAATAATGAACAAAGTACTCAGTACAGTTAGCACTGAGAAATTAGGTGTCTGAGCAGAGGAAATCACTAGTGAATATTTGGCGTTTTGAATTTTACCGCGTGACACTTTAATTAATCCGCCAGAGTGCACTCGCACAAAAAGTAGAAAGTGTACAAAAAATCTTTTTTATTTTTGGTTGTTATGTTGGTGAACATGAATATGGTCTGTCCCATCACACTAGCGTCAGAACAAATTTGAACGACTATTTTCCTTGCAATTTCACCTTTTCTGATCTCGAGAATCTCTCTGAATTCGTGCTTTTAGTTCATTGGCTGACCCCCAGAGAGCACTTCTTGGAAGCGCCACACTTCCCTCCAGATTCAAAGTTGAAATTTTCGAAAGTGCCCTGGAAATTTGTATTACACCGTAGGAGCCCAAAACTCACTGCTATGGCTTCAAATTATGAAGTTCATTCGGAAAAAAGTATAAGTCGACAATCGGTTTCCTAGCCCATTAGACGAGATTAAAATTTAATCTAGATTTAATCTGTTCGCATTCTGATTTCGATCAAATGGTATTCCATTTTTTGTTGGATTCAGATTCCTATGCCAAATTTTACGTATGATTGTACGTATTTGTACGTTAATTGTTTTCAGTCACGACCATGTTTCTTGGAGTGTGTGGGAACCATTATGAGCCCCCTCAGTACGCATTAAATGGCCCATCACTCACCTGTATGAGATCTCATGTGCCTCTTCAGGTCTCCAGGTTGGGAAGCTCGATACCCGCAAAATTCACAGTTGTAAGGTTTTTCGCCTGAAATTTTGAAATAACCGCCCGGTTATTCGAACCTTCCTGATCGTTCCGATAAAATCAGTTTACAATAAATGTAACAGCCTTGCTTCAATACTCGTACCAGTATGGATTTTCATGTGGGCAGTGAGATTCCATTGCCGAGAGGCACGATATGGGCAGAATGCACACGCAAAATTCTTCTCTCCTGAAATTTCAAACAGTCAACCTAAATGAACACAAAACAACCCACTTTATTTTTTTTTTTTAAATCGTATTGAGTAAACCTCCATTTATGTAGAGCACTGACAAGCAACGGCGCACAGTGGGGCCTATTTTGTGGGGGGGGGGGGGGGGGGGGACCTCTGAATACCTCCATATCTACAGGAAGTTTTGATTGGTTAACATCTTATGTATCCTCCTTGGTTTGTCTGGCCGGCTGGGTGCTGTAGGGTTATAGGAGGTGGTGTGAATGACGAGTCTTTTTTTTCTATGGCCAAGCTTTCGGGTTATATTTAACCATCATCAGGGCTCTTCTAAAGTAGCGGACACAGTGATTCGTTACATGTTAGGTTCCTCCGTCCCAGTCTCCAACCATACGCCAGAACGCAAGGTTAAATATGTTTTCTACCCTGAGGTGGGCCGATTTCATTGAGTTTGGTTAGGGAGAGAGAACGACTCCTCTGCTGAATACTAAATTGTTTATTAACAATTATAGCGTGGGGACCGGTTTCGAGCAACTAAGCTCATCTACAGCCCAGAGTGAC
This sequence comes from Pilophorus perplexus, assembly GCA_955831195.1. Taxonomy (NCBI): domain Eukaryota; kingdom Metazoa; phylum Arthropoda; class Insecta; order Hemiptera; family Miridae; genus Pilophorus; species Pilophorus perplexus. The sequence goes on from OY037011.1 coordinate 1,652,866, forward strand.
TTGAGGTTTTTCCCGCTAAGGAGAACCAAGGATTCAAAGATTGATCACGTGGGGCGGAAATTGGTCGGAATTATGGAGGAGTATGGGTTTTTAATGGCAAATGGACGAAGTAGAGGCGATAGCGAGGGATGTCTCACCTTTCTGGGTTCACAGGGACAAAGTACCATAGACCTTTGCTGGATAAATTATATCATGCTGGATTGTGTACTGGATTTCACCATCACAAATAAACTTGGAATAGTCGCTGACCATGCTGAATGCTGCCTTACATTAAAAGGTGATCAGGACTCAGCAAAGGATCGCCAAGAAAACGCAGAAAAAGTTGAAGGGACCTTAGTAAAGTGGAATCCAAGGAAATTGCCAAGTTTCAAGCAGCTGACGAGGGAAAGGATTGGCAAATTGAATTTACTGGGTGATGGACAACGAGATTTTGAAAAACTAAAAAGCGAAATTCTGTCTATTCTGGAAGAACTTGGAATGAGAAAAGTAGTGTGGTACAGTGACCGCCCTCGTCCGAGGCGGAATCAATGGTTCAATGAGGAGTGTGAACAAGGTAAAAAAGCTGTGAAACTAGCATATAAAAACTGGAGTGCGGGAAAAAGCGATATAACAGCTTACCTAGAGCTAAAGAAACGATATGTCGCAAAAATTAAATATGAAAAAAAGCTGTACCAGGACAAATTGCGAGATGATTTGAGCAATGTAAAAATTCCCGAGAATTCTGGGCTGCCGTGAAAAAATTGAGAACCAGAGATCCAGCCTCCTCTGAGGTTACCGTGGAGCGATGGGAAGAGTTTTTGACTACTACCAACGTCCCAGGGCCAACATCGTTTTCAATGAATACTAGTGGTGAAATCTCTTCCCCCGACCTGAACAAACCCTTCACCTCCTGCGAAGTTCGGAATGCTCTGCAAAATTTGAAGAAAAATAAGGCAGCTGGAGAGGATCAGATTCCAAACGAGGTCTGGATAAACCTACCTTCGGAAACCATCCACGTGATTGTGGCCATTTTCAATACCATTTTGTTAGAGGGGCGCGTCCCGGCCGATTGGGGGAGTGTCCTTGTCCACATGATACCGAAAACTCTGGAAAAAGGTGAGATAAACAAACACCGCCCTATAGCGCTCGTAAATACGCTGGTTAAAGTTTTTACCCAATGCGTAAGTACTCGACTAACTAGCTGGGCTGAGGTTAATGAAATAATACCTGAATGTCAGGCTGGCTTCAGGACCGGAAGAGGTTGCAGAGATAACATCTTCGTTTTGAGTAGCATCATCGCCCTAAACCTACGAAAATCAAAGGGATCCCTTTACGGTGGATTTGTGGACTACAAGAACGCCTTCGGCTCACTCCCTCACAACTTGCTCTGGGGTGTCCTTGCAGAGCTTGGGATAAGAGGAAACATTCTGGAGGTGTTGCGGGATCTCTACTCCAAAGCAAAGGTTGCTATCCGTGTAAAAAATTCAACCACCAAGTTCCACAGGGCCGAAATGGGGATTTTGCAGGGCGATTCGGTGAGTCCGCTGCTTTTTTCGCTCTACATCTCAGGGTTGGAGAAATATATGCGTAACAGAGGATTGGAAGGAGTAAAAGTTGATAAGCAGTGTGATATACTGATGCTGAAATTTGCCGATGACATCGTTGTATTCGGATATAGTAAGATGGATATCGAACGGAAAATGAGAGCTTTGGAGGAGTATTCGCTGTCGATGGAATTGGCCATAAACCCTGATAAAACCAAAATAATTCGGTTCAGTAAATCCAGGGCTCGAAATGCTGAAGACTCTTTCACTTTAGTGAAGGAAAAAATTGGTTTCGTTCAAGAGTATACCTATCTCGGGGTTCCGTTCTCTTCGTCAGGTAGTTTTAATAAAGCAAAGGAGCACTTCGTCACAAAGGGCATAAGAGCATGGGGAAGCGTTCGCCAAATTCTATCGGCCGGAAAATGCTACAGTTGGGAGTCAACCTGTCGTCTTGTGGACTCAATGGCGTCTTCGGTCGTGCTCTACGCAAGCGAGATCTGGGGTCTACGATACCTGGAGGAGATTGAGGTAGTCCAGTCCCGAATATTCAAGAGCCTGCTCACTCTTCCCTCTTGTACGCCGCACTACATGGTTAGGGCAGAATCTGGAAGGCTCAAGTTGGGTGTTTTTGTACTCGAGAGAGCCTTGGGGTGGTGGGAAGCCCTCCTCCGTATGCCGAAAAACAGATACCCTCGATCATGCTATAACGCCCTCTTACGAACATGTGACGAGAAGGGCGATGGCAAGTACAACTGGGCCTCCCAGCTGAAAAGCATACTTTCGAAACTGGGATATAGTGAGTTGTGGGGCCAGCAAGATGTGCGATGTGTGGTGGAAATGAAGCAGGAGGTATTGAACAGCTTCGCGACGATGGTGGCTTATGAAGATTACGAGAGGATTATTTGCTCGTCGTACAATAGAAATTACCTGGTGACGATAGAGGGATACACCAACTCTCTGGGCTACCTTAATTGGAACATCCCCTTTGATGTGAAGCGGGATATCGCTCAGCTGAGGCTCCGAAGCGACTCAATGCTGCGAATTTTCTACAAAGGTGTGGTATGGAAGGTAGACCCCCAACAGAGCTGTCTGCTGTGCAATAAGGGTGAGCTTGAAAACATCCCCCATGTCTTCGGTACATGCTCACAACTGGAGAACGATAGACTTAGGTATTTCGGATCTGGTAGACTAAGCGAAGATTATATTCTCAATTGCCTATTAACTTGCCCAAATGAGGACATGGTGTTCAGGCTATACAGTTACGCAATCGCATATCTCAAGAGGAGGAAGTTCCTAGAGGAGTTATTAATTGATGTCGGTTTGTTGCATTGACTATAACTGGGGAAATTAGTAGCCCAAATTCTAATACTGCCTTGGTGTTTTTGCGATGTAATATAATGTGTTGCATCGCAAAAATACTAATATTATCAAAAATAAGATATTATCACCATAGCATATTTAACATGCACATTTAATTTTATACGAAGAGTTGTTTTATTTTGATAAATTTCCAGGTTGTAATATAATATATTGGGATGCGAATTTCTTTGTTGTAAAGGTCAGTGTTACCTGCAATAACAAATAAAAATTGATTGATTGATTGATTGATTGATTGATTGAGTGACTTGAGGTGGTTGAACGGACAATCAGTTCTGAACCGTCTGATTGTCCGTTCAACCACCTCAAGTCACTCTGGGCTGTAGATGAGCTTAGTTGCTCGAAACCGGTCCCCACGCTATAATTGTTAATAAACAATTTAGTATTCAGCAGAGGAGTCGTTCTCTCTCCCTAACCAAACTCATTGGATTAGACCTCTGCACCATCGGCAAACAACCACTTTGTGGCCGATTTCATTATGATTGTTAGGTCGCAGTCATCGCACTGAGTCTGAAGGCATCGGATAGGTGGTTCTTTATTATGACGGCTATTGTCGGTTTGTTTTGGTTCAATGCACTGGTTTAGATATGGGGGGGGGGGGGATTTAAGGCGGAAAGTACAGAATTACAATAATTTAGCGAAAATTGTGATGGGGGCGGTTGATGGTTTGGGGAGGGGACGTTCTGGCGTATGGTTGGAGACTGGGAAAGAGGAACCTGACACGTAACGAAGCGCTGTGTCCACTAGTCCACCTACTTTAGAAGAGCCCTGATGATGGTTAATATAACCCGAAAGCTTGGCCATAGAAAAAAAAGACTCGTCATTCACACCACCTCCTAAAACCCCACAGCACCCAGTAGGAAACGCCGGGGAGTCGTCGTGGCTCAATCGAGGCCGCGGCCGATTGTAGTGGTGGACGTAGTGGGCTCGAGCCCCGCAGCGGGCTCAATTAATATCGGTCGGTCCTCAGGTCCCGTAACGAAGTACAAAGGAAGTATAAGCCCGGACCAGAGCCAGATGGGATTACCTCCGCCCCTTGTGACCATCGCAATAAATCGACTTTGCTTTTGGTTTATTATTCTTGGAATAATACACCTATGTTTTCGCGACGCGGGTCGACGACTCCGATCGGCCTCAAAATTTGACATTATCCGTTTCAAGAGGTATACATTCAAAATCCGAAATGTCCGTCCGCCGTCCGCCGTCCAGGCCGTTTCGGGCAGTAGGAATTTTTTTTTAAATCTGAAATTTTGACAAAATACTCGCTTTACCATCTGGTTGTGCCCGCAAGGTTTTCAGCCCGATCGCCCAAACCCGTGGGGCGCTATGGGGCTAAAATGGGGCTACAGAAGGGTTTTTTTTTTTAGGCTTTCGGCTATGGGATCGAGTCAGGTGTCGTTTTCGAAGTATTTTTGGACGTAGAATCCATTTTTTGGGGCCTCGGAACGATCCGATTTCACTGTTGCGATCTATAGGGCTTTCATGGGGCTACAAATGGGATTTTTGAAAAATCCCAGGAGGTCAAATATTTTTCAAGTAAAAAACAAAACAAAATTTGAAAAAAACATTTTTTGAAAAAACAAAATCAAAAAAATCTTTTTTGGAAAAAAAAAAATTAACAATTTTTTCTTCATTAACACAGAATTAAATTTCTCACAAGTAACCTATATCAAAGAATAATAAACCCTTGTGTAAAATTTGCAGCGTTTTCTTTTTTTTTTTTGTTGCTTTGCACGCTTATAGAAATTTGACGCGGATCACGAGTAGGTATACCAAAAATTGCTCCTTACTCTTATTTTGTCAACAACAACACCACACACGCACACACACAAAACACGATTTTCAGAATATTTTTCAGCGTGGAAGCCAAGTAAGGATTCTATTGAAGGTTGAACGCGAAGAAAAGTTGTAGAACAATAAATTTTGCATCGATTGAACACCCTAAAATTTAACATTTCTACAAAAATAAGAGCGTAGTCGATCATTTTAAACGAACACCAATGTTATCTGATTGAGCCCCATAACATTGATGAATTCGATTGAAGACCCTAAAATTTAAAATTTCTACAACAATAGGGGAACCCCAATAGATGATTCGTGTCGAAAAACAACATTTCTGAGCAGCAACCTATCGCCCCACTAAAATTCGATTCAAGTTCAAACAACACCACTCGGCATCGCTGGCGAGAGAAGAGGGGTTTGCACGATTTGCGGTAGCGCGACCCACTCTCCCTGCCGGTACTAGCTCTGTTGGGCTGGCGGGGTTGGTGCAGATGCGTACGTCCCACTTGCGTACGCACTATTTTTAGTAACATTTTTTCCCCCTTGCGTACGGCAGAGCAGGAGAGCGTCCCACTTGCGTACACCTACCGTCCCCTCCCGTAATGTGAGCCATTAGCGCAACCCAGGAGACACCACGTCGAGGTGGCTCACGACGTCTCCCAATGTCATCACCGTAGGTGAATCGTCAAGAATGAGTAAATTTAAGTAAAATAATGGAGCTCCGCACATGACAAGCTTGAGGTAGAAAGAGAAGTCTCCATTTTTACTACAACACTCAATTTTTTAAGCATGCTCCCATATCACGTTCTTCCAGTATTTATCTACAATTCTTTCAATTCTACTGTCCAGCTTTAAGTATTTCTAGTAGTAAGCTTCGAGCTTCTCGCCAGTGGGGGAAGTACTTTTGATAGCAAGCCAAGCGTCGTCCATTTCGTCAAAAGGCAGGTAAGCCATAGCTCCACACATCCCCACATGCCAGCTAACAATGAGAAAATAAGATAGAAAAACATTAAATGTTGTTAATGAATTGCGTGATAATTAGGCATGGAAGTGCTCCCGAATTTCGGGTTAAATCATCCTGTACCGTGTTGTTAGAAGTCAAAAAGGGAAAAATACCTACATCATTTTTGTGACAAAAAGTCTTTCACGTAGTAGAAATGTTTCCATAAATTTTATAAATTCATACGAGCTTGCAGTTTCAGGGTGGCCGCCAAGCTGGGAAAAATTAATTCCCTGACTTTTCCCTGACTTTTCCCTGCAAAAATACCTAATTTCCTGACCCGAAATTATTCAAAATCTGAGATTTTAATAATTTAATTATTAATAATAATAATAATTTAATCTGACATTTTATTAATTCTGATAATTTTAATCGCTTGATTTTTTTTTGATTTTTTTATTTTTATTTTTTTTTTTTTGTTACCTATTGAAAGTTGATTAGAAAATACATAAATTTTTACACCAAACAATTAGGAATGGAAGCGTTTCTGGATTATTTTTTTTATCGATAGAAGGCGTCCAAATAATACTAAAAATGGGGTTAAAACACAAACTGCAAGCTCGTATGAATTTATAAAATTTATGGAAAAATTGCTATTTGAATTTTGGCGGGAACCCGAGGTCAGCTCCTATTGGTCGACACGTTGGCCACCATTACAAAACTAAAAACTAAAGAATCGGTCATTGGAATAAGTTAATTTATATCACAAATAAGTTGAGTAAATAAGCATGATCACATTCAAAACAAAGCGAACACGGCCATTTTCTCGTTACTCCAGTGTCACTAGAGCCAAACACCAAGAAAAAATCGAAAATAGAAGAAAAAATCGCCCTGCACTCTGGTGTCTTTTGATTGGAAACCAGAACACCTGTAGGTGACGTCACTCACAGTGGTTTTTGAATCGGCCTGAATTACTTAAGATGATTGTAAACTACGTAGGTAAAAGACTTTTTGTCACAAAAATGATGTATTTTTCCCTTTTTGACTTCTAACAACACGGTACAGGATGATTTAACTCGAAATTCGGGAGCACTTCCATTCCTAATCAAAATCCAGGGAAAGTAGATAAGTAAACTGCGTTTTAAAAACTATTTATTTGACAAAAATAGTAACACTTGAAAAATAAAAAACAATAGAATTGCTGCGGCCTGCCGGTGCTCCCAACCCGGATTTCCCCATCATAATATGAGCATATTATGCTCAAAATTTTCCCCACTTCCCCATCAGCTTTAACGGATTTCCCGATAATTTTTCCCTACATTTTTTCTAGCTAAAAATAATTTTCGAGAAGCCAGATTCTGCGAATAAAAGCAGGGTTCGGGTACGTACCCGAACAGAAAAAATACCAAGTGAAAGATTGATAGGTTACTTCGTGGGCACAGATGTCTGGAAGGCATTTAAGGTTTTCATACGATGACGATCCACAATCATCACGGCAAATTGTCAATCTAGTCCTCGGAAAACAGGAAATTCTTCTCACCAAATCATAGCGGTTCCTAAAAATTGTATTTTCATATATTCGTAAATTGCGTGTATTCCCGTACTTATAATCAAGCTGTAAGTATGTAATTAGAAGAATAATGAAATATTCTCACCAGGCATGCCGACTTTACATGTTTTATTGATACGGACACATTTTTCCTACATATTTGGGTGGAAGTGAGTATACGAGAGTATTAGTCCAGTCAATCTAGGGTTTTCCGAAGGAAAATGTATAGAAGTTTTTTCTCAACGGTTCTCTATGTTATTTGGGTCGCTGAATCCGAATTTGAGGTTTGCCCCCTCGCCAGAGGTGAGCTAACTTCAGGAAACGCAAAAAACCTCAAAAAGTTTGGACTTTTTTCAGTTTTTTGCGTTTATCTCGAAACCGGTTTGTTTTAACGAAAAGACCACTTATATACAAACTTAAAGTAGACAAAATTTCCTACAAGAAAATATGATCAAGTTTGTTTCTATCTTCAATAGGACGGCCGCTAGAGCGCTCTGAAGATAGACCATTTTTTGGCTCAAGTGACAGGATCCGCTGATAGCGCAGCTCACTGACGTTCGTCCAACCAACTATAATGACCCAGACACATACGTTATTCATTGAAAAACATTTTATAGCCATATTACAACTCAATGGCACAGTAGCGCAACGGTAGATTTAGGTTTCCTGCATTTTTTCACTTGAGCCAAAAAATGGTCTATCTTCAGAGCGCTATAGCGGCCGTCCTATTGAAGATAGAAACAAACAATTATATTTTCTTGTAGGAAATTTTGTCTACTTTAAGTTTGTATATTTATATACAATATAAGTGGTTGTATATTTATATACTTATAAGTGGTCCAATGTCTTAGTGGTCTTTTCGTTAAAACAAACCGGTTTCGAGATAAACGCAAAAAACTGAAAAAAGTCCAAAATTTTTGAGGTTTTTTGCGTTTCCTGAAGTTCTCACCTCTGGCGAGGGGGCAAACCTCAAATTCGGATTCAGCGACCCAAATAACAGAGAACCGTTGAGAAAAAAACTTCTATACATTTTTCTTCGGAAAACCCTAGATTGACTGGACTAATACTCTCGTATACTCACTTCCCTCCAAATATGTAGGAAAAATGTGTCCGTATCAATAAAACATGTAAAGTCGGCATGCCTGGTGAGAATATTTCATTATTCTTCTAATGGGCCCCGGAACCGACTGTCGAATAATACTTTTTTCTGAAAGAACTTCATAATTTGAAGGCATAGCAGTGAGTTTTGGGCTCCTACGGTGTAATACAAATTTCCAGGGCACTGTCGAAAATTTCAACTTTGAATCTGGAGGGGAAAGTGGCACCACTCTCTCATTGGCTGCTCACGGCCGCCATTTCCGCCGTCACCTCCGGCAGATTCCCGTCGGTCCCTTCTTATGCTAGCGCACTCTGGCGGATTAGTTATAGTGCCACCGCGGGAAAATTCAAAACGCCAAATATTCACTAGTGATTTCCTCTGCTCAGACACCTAATTTCTCAGTGCTAACTGTACTGAGTACTATGTTCATTACTAGTTCAACTATGTTCGGCCGAATTTTCCCATTTCTCTGACCTAGTTCCGTGGCCCATTACATACTTACAGCTTGATTATAAGTACGGGAATACACGCAATTTACGAATAAATGAAAATACAATTTTTAGGAACCGCTATGATTTGGTGAGAAGAATTTCCTGTTTTTGAGGACTAGATTGACAATTTGCCGTGATGATTGTGGATCGTCGTCGTATGAAAACCTTAAATGCCTTCCAGACACCTGTGTGGGTGAAGAGGAACATTCCATTTAGAAGAGAGGGATATTGGTGCATGAAGTGGGACTTTTCATCATGTGAATGGGGATATTATATCTGTAACGGGAATTCCGCCAACTCATTGAACTTGTGCGGGCAACATGGATGAAGAGTGAGGGGAAAACAAACCCGGCAAAGTCGCTCCCACCAAAATTCAAAAATTATCATCATTTTCGGGACGGAAGAGAGGGACAAACTTGTCACCAAACAAAATTCGTATTATAATACAATTTTTTATTTATTTATTTTTATTTTTATTATTTTTTTTTTAATCAAAAATTTTTCCCTGACTTGTGACCGATTTCCCTGACTTTTCCCTGACTTTTCCTGAAATTTTTCATTCCCTGACTTTTCCAGGTTTTCCCTGACTTTTCCAGATGGCGGCCACCCTGAGTTTGCGTTTTAACCCCATTTTTAGCGCAACCTTTTTCCAAAAAATGGAAAGGTGCGCTCACCTCCTCGACATGTATGTTTTTTTGTTTGTTTTTTTACTATTATTTGGACGCCTTCTATCGATAAAAAAAAATAATCCAGATTCCGGTGCCTCCATTAACAACACACTACCCTTGTACGCAAATGAGACCATCCTCAACTAAACTAGAGACTAATTACTGCCCGTACGCAAGTGGGATGTACGCATCTGCACCCGACTCAAATCTGCAGAGGAGTCGTTTGTTCTCCCTAACGACCCTAACCAACTACCAGTTCGCTAATGTGATGACTACTTTTTGAGATAAATGACGACTTTTTCGATTTGTGTGGATTTGTGGGCAGTTGGCACATTTGCCAACTGAAATCCGAAGTTGACCTATTTGTGAATGTCCTCCTAGGCGCAATGAGTCCGACTAGGTTGCCACCCTGCTGGCTACACGCCAGCCAACCCCTGCTTGTTCGTGGGGTGGTCGTTGCGGACTGGCGCTCAGTGTTGAGACTAAAAATCTGGAAATTATGGCATAATACCCGGTTTACCATCTAGTTGTGCCGGCAAGGTTTTCAGCCCAAATCCGTGGGGCTCGGTGGGGATAAAAAGGGGCTACGTGAGGGAATTTTGACGGTTTTCGGCTATTAGGTGTCGCTTTTGGAGTACTTTTGGACGTAGAATCCATTTTTGGAGGTACCAGAAGGATCCGATTTCACCGTGGGGATCTATGGGGCTTTAAAGGGGCTACAAATAGGATTTTTGAAGGACCTCAGGAGGTTAAATAAGGTGTTGTTTTCCGAGTAATTTTGAATGCATAATCCATTTTTCAAGGACCCCATCTGTTCAAAAATTGTACAGAAAAACCAATTTCTTTCACTTTTTCAAAAATATTTTATTAATGAAACAAATTATTTTTGCACAATTAGCCTATATCAAAGAATAATAAACCCTTGTGTAAAATTTGCCGCTTTTTTGTCTCGTGGTTTCATACTTTTCTTGTACTATAATCGCCGAGCTGAATTTTTCAAGATTGTTTTGGTAGAATACCTTCTTTAGTTTGGCAGTCTTCAGTCTGTTCAGTCGCAGGTTCACATTCTTCCACCTCCTCCTTCACAGATGTTAAGTCGCAAGGTTCAGAGTTAGTCCTGGAAACTGATTGATACGATCGCTTAAAGCACACTTGCAGTGACCTGGCAGGGTTTTCAACGTCACAGACTTTTGTCCGCCAACAATTGATTACTCGTTTTCACTGCAATAGAGTTAAAGTTTCAGACAATTTGGGGGTCTCACGTTTTTCGCCGTTCGCAGTCGGAAGATCGTCAACCGATAGTTGGACTTCACTTTGATTCACGACCGTTGTGCCCAAAGTTCCTCCGACAGCACGAGAGAGAGCCACAGCAGGATCAACACGTTTAAGTGCTCTTCGACGCCCTGCAAATGAAGATACACAATAATCGTAGGACGATATTGCTCTTGGGAAAACAGTTGAATGAGGAATGAGGTGCGAAATGGAAACTCGTCCGAGCTTTCGGCAAATCTTCAGCTCTCATCAATGAACTTCAATCAAAGAAAATTGATCTTAAATGAAGAAATGTGGATAATTCTCAGATATTTGGATGTACGAGTCTACTCATATCAATATCCTAATTATTCGCCTAAGTCAGCGGTTCGAACACTGTTTTTATTCGAAAATGGGGGATCAAAATGTGCAAATGGAAGATTTTTAAAAGTAAACTGTTCACGTTCTACCATTGCCCGACGCATTAGTTTAGGGTGTTTGCAAACATTTACAAATTTTTAATTTTCGTTTGAGCAAAAGTAAAATTTGTTGTGCTCTCTGAACGCAGAATTACAAGCTCTACAACTGCCACTAAATGGGTTATTACGTGGGATTTGACTTTTTCGAGCTGCAGACATTCAAATTTGAAGTTATCTTGATTTTTCGAAAAGTTGGAAAAAACGCGTCATTCTTTGACGGCCCGTCGCGCCCTTAAGGCTGGCTCAATTTTGGCTTTAAGGTAGCTCATTCGACGCAGAATTTTGCGCTCTTTCATATACTATATGAATAGTTTTACCTATAACCCACCCTTTCAACGCTATCCGTTAAAAACCAAAACAAAGCGGCGACATTTCGTGGTTTTTAGCGTTTTTGACGGTGTTCAGACCACAAATTTGGTAGGGAAGCTTCGGATTCGTGTTCAGCGCCCCAACAAAGATATAAAACCGTCGAAAAAATTTCTACACCAAACGGTGCAGCACTTAAACAGCTGGTGACTGGATTAGAAAATTAAATGTTTTCAACTCTATCACACCACACTCTGGGAAGCTGTGGAGCATCAAATGCTCAAATCAGTGAAATGAACACTCACCAGGACCGTGCACCTTCATGTGTTTCTTCAGGGACCATCGCTCTCTTGCCTTGAAATCACAGGAATCGCAAGCATACGGTTTTTCAGATCCTGGACAAATACAAAATAGCACGTCACCGAATCACAATCGTGGATCCATATCATAACTTTTGGTTCGGAAGGAACTTGGCTCAAATTAGATTCGATTTATCGACTCACTCACCTCGATCATACCAGTGAACCATGTAATATGAGTTAATCAACTCATTACTCACCCAAGAGAACCAGTAAAACCGGTAAAAACTTCCTTACCGTGAGTTTCCTTGTGCCTTTTCAAAAGACTCCTTCTGTTCGCAGAATAGCTGCATAAGTCGCAGGAGAATGGCTTCTCTCCTGAAACAGAAAATAACATTTTTGAGCTCATGCAATTGAAGCAAAGTTCACTTTGCGAGAAATCGTTGTTTGAACGCCCCACAGAGCCTGAGTGTGGGTGGGCTGTTCATAAGCAGTCCACAAACATTACAGTGTTGCTCAGAGGGCTGAGATTGACGGGCTGGTACGTGAGTACACCCAGCGAGGTGAAGGTAAGGTCGCCAGTACACCCAAGCACTACTGCAGTACGCCCGCTTTACCGAGCTTCTTAGATAGTAGACCATTTCTGGCCCATTACAATCTTTCGCGTACCTTCTTGCTCGCTTTCTTCCGCTAGGGGATGTGCACTTATGTGTCTTCAAATTTCTTCTCGTCCTTGATCTTCAGCACTCACCTAGGGGGTGTACAGCGGGCCCTCCTGTCCCCTCTGGTGTTAGCTACACCATTCTGGTGCGCCTGGGATGGACCAACGTGGAGGTGCTGGGTTTTATAGGAGGTCGCAATAAATTGGCTCCACGTCTGCTTGTCTGGTGGGGGGGGGGGGGGGAGGAGTATTTCTAAACATTTTCTTCCCCTCCCTACATCTAACATGATAGCCTACACAAAATAAAAATCTGAACGCACATACAATGACGCACACTGAAAACTTGAACACCCATGTGATGACATAATATGCCAATAAAAATGGAAAAGAGTCTGCGATGAGTATATTATACTCATCGCAGACTCATTTCCATTTTTGCACACCTTTCATTCAATTCCCATTCATTCTAGGACCAGTGAGACGGGGGGAAAACCCACCGGTCCTGCGCCCAACCCTTCCTAAAGTGGTCCTCCTGGCACCCGTCTCTTAGGCTTTCCCGTCTTCTAGGGTTTTCCAATGCCCAGAGGGGCTTAACAGCCCAAAATAATTCCAAATAATAATAATAATAATAATAATAATAATTCCGAATAAACCCAATGGAAAACAATAAAATGCCAAATAAATAAGTCAAATTGAAATCAACCTAACGATATGCTGCCCCTCCAACCGGTAGGTTCCCCCCTCCATCCACAATTGCCTACTAGCACTACTGCAGTACACCCGAGAAGAATCGGTCTGCGGCGCGTCACATGACGCGAGTACACCTGAACAATTTACCGTGACATCGTTCAGCGGGCCATCACTGAACTGGAGGATTGGTGCGTGGTGAACTGCCTTTTTCTGAACCCGTCGAAGTGTTCTGTCGTCTCATTTCATCGCTCAGTGGCGCCCCTTCAGTTTGTGTACACCCTTGGAAATGCACCACTGGCGAGAGGGGATGAAACTTTGGATTTGGGAGTTAGGTGCGACGGTCAGCTCACTTTCTCGCGGCATATCGAAATGGTTGCCAGTAGCGCCATGCGCTCGCTTGGCTTTGTAAGGAGGCATACCCGCGAATTTAGCCACGTTCAAGCCATCGTTATGCTTTATAAGGCGCTTGTCCTTCCTAAGCTGGAGTACGCCTCAACGATATGGTCCCCATTTTATGCCATCCATAAATATCAAATTGAGCGTGTTCAAAATAAATTCCTGCGGTACATTGCATTTAAGCTTGGAATATCTTCAGAAAACGTGGACTATCCTTCACTCCTCAGGACCTGCGGACTCCTACCACTGGAGGTGCGTCGTGGCATGGCTGACCTGTCATTTCTTCACAAGCTCGTAAACGGCCGTATCGACTGTCCTCCGTTGCTGGCGGAAATTCGTCTCTCCATCCCCCGCATCTCAAGTCGTCGGCCTGAAATTTTCCACGTCCCTTTTTCTGCGACGAACTACCTTCGAAATCGACCAATGCATCGCATCCCCCGTTCTGCAAACCTCTTCTTAAATTTGCACCCATATTTTGACTTTTTTAATAGCCCCCTGTCATCTCTGAAATCTCTAGTGCTTTCTTCCCCCGCCTTGTTTTGACTATTATCTCCAAATTGATCCACTGTTTTCATAATTTATATCACTGCTACATTACCTATTGCTGTTTCTGGTAAAATCGTTTCTTTTCTTGAATGTATACACTGAATTGCTAATTTTATTATGCTGTTGTAAATTGGGCTTGCCCGTTAATAAATAAATAAATAAATAAATAAATAAATAAACAATTCTAAGCAGCTCCGGTTGAGAGCCACTGCAATCCCGGCGCGTCGAAAAGGACAAGGCAATCCATCCCTGGTCGAAGTCACAATTCATCCCCAGCTTGGCAAGCCTTGGAAACCATTAGCCAGCGTGGCACCAACTTTGCAAGCCTTAGACAAGTTTGGAAAGCTTAAGACCATCTTGGTAAACCCTTATCCAGCTTGGCACCAACTTTGCAAGCCTTGAACAGGTCTGGAAAGCTTAAGACCATCTTGGTAAACCCTTATCCAGCTTGGCACCATATTGGCATGTCTAAACAATCCTTAGGTAGCTTGGGACGAGTTTCCATTTGCGGAGTGTTGTGGTATCGGGAGTGCAGTGAGCTTGAGCCATCGGGAAGTGCAATGGTCCCTTTCTCTGGGCCCGGGAGGGCAATGGCTAAACCTGAATTATCTAGAATCTTTGCTAATAATCAAGAGACTAATGTTTCTGCATAGTTTCCCTTACATTATGAAGAACGTTGACTCTGTTGTTGACTAATATAGATGATGAATAAATATGGCTGAAATTGAACTCGTCCTTCACGGGTGTACTCACGTCCTTTCTGACTGGGAGTACTGAGGTCATGTGGGTGTACTCATGTACGTTTTTTCTGGGTGTAGTCACGCACTACCTTTCACCGCTTGGGCGTAGGTACTCATGCGTTTTCATAAATTTGACTTTACCCGGAAAACGACACCTCATTTTACCTCCTCATGTTTGTCCGTGCTAGCGGCGGTTTTTTTTTTCTGCAGGTAGCTGCCAACTAACACTTTCGCGATCCACTCAATCTACTGTTCAAAGCAAGGTAAGCTGTTCAAAGTAAGTTCAAAATATCTCTCCTTAAAATAAAGTTGAATCGTCAAAAGCGGTGTGCGTGTTCTGGATACTGAGGTTGAATTATTCACCTCTAGGGCTGCGACATTGACGTCGATGTTTTTCTCTAAACATATTTTGTTGCGTTTGATTCTCTGAACAAAGATATTTTGGGTGCGTTGTTTTTACGATAGGTATCGATGCTTTACAAGAGATTCTATCGATGTTTCTTCTTTTCCCCTGTCATCAGTGTTTTCTCTTTTCGGTCTCATCAAGCTGATGTTTTGCTTCTTTACCTCTTCTCCACCTTACATTATGATTAATTCAATTTTAGTGTCTCACTTTTATAAACACAAAGCGATATAATTACTTTTTCCAAATAATCAAACCATAGGTAGTGGAAGTTTTCTCAGATAAGGAGTGAGTCCATCTGCACATTGCTTGTAAGTTTTTATTGACGTGAAATTCATTCTGGTGCTTTGGGCAAAACTCTCATTGTTCCAATTTTCTGCTAAAAACTCAATTTTTAGTGGTTAAAAAAAAATCCATGTTTTTGTTGGTATCGACGGTGCGTTTTTAAAACATCGATATTTTTTGTCGATGTCGCAACCCCATTCACCGCTCACCGCGTTTGACATTCAGAAGTTATGGTCTCAGCCAATGGGCTAAATTCACATCATAGACCTCATACAGATCTGCTCCAGCAAGGTCTGATGATTGCCCCATTGTTATCATTTTTCAACATTCAAATCAGGGGTCGGATAATTTTTTTTTTACTCTACAATTTTTCTCCATTTAGCTGTGCTCGCAAGGTTTTCAGCCCTTTCGCCCAAATCCGTGGGGCTCTATGGGGCTAAAAAGGGGCTACGGGAGGGGTTTTTGAAGGGTTTCGGCTAAAGGGTCATGTTAGGTGTAGTTTTCTGACCATTATTGGACTTAGAGTCCATTTTTGGGGGTTCCGACGTCTTAACTATATTCACTTTTTTTCTAATTTTTCAACATGATTTGTTGTTGATTTCACAGTACCACAGAATGATAAATTTTGCAACGCGTTAAAAAATATCCATAATATGGATACGCTTCAATATTTCCCGTTTCTACATATTTGAGCTCAATTTATCAAAATACGATGACATTGTATACAATTATGTATCATCATACCATATCGATATTGTCGCGTTCAATACCCACGGAGCGACACTTGACTGCCAAACGGGCGCTCTGAGCCTTCTAAGTAGAATGGGGTAGGCGCATTCTTCGCTCAGTTCTGATTAAAAAACGAACAAACCGTACAAAAACCTACATACCTGTATGGCAGATCATATGTCTCTTCAAGGCTCCGAATTGAATGGCCCGGTAGTCGCACAAGTCACAAAAGTAAGGCTTGTCCCCTGCATTTGACATACAATGAATAGTAAGAAAACTACTACAACCACAAGAGCCTACTCACTGGCGGTAGTGA
The DNA here is from genome assembly GCA_955831195.1 of Pilophorus perplexus. Classification (NCBI taxonomy): domain Eukaryota; kingdom Metazoa; phylum Arthropoda; class Insecta; order Hemiptera; family Miridae; genus Pilophorus; species Pilophorus perplexus. The sequence continues at coordinate 1,669,396 of OY037011.1, forward strand.
TTATAGAGGTCACAATTTATAAAAGGATAATTTCATCGACATACGACGAGTACCTGTGTGAATTTTCATGTGGGCTTTTACGTGCCAACGCCGAGAGGCTCGATAGTCGCAATATTCGCAAGCGAAGGGTTTCTCCCCTGAAACATAGATAATCCAGTCAGGAGATTGAAAGTGGTTTACTATCTCCTAATTTGCTTCGATACTACCTCCTAGGCTAGCAGATCTCAACAAATTGTGTCATGCCCTAGGCAGGAATATTCAAGTACTTCTTTCACCTTCCTCCAAAGACGCCGGGGGAAAAATCCTAGTTACGATAGAGGGCTTCCCCCAAACACACATCACTCAAATTGCTACGGATAATGTAAATGTAGGAAGACAATTTGAACACGTAGTTACACGGCAAATTTGGGTGAACCAGCTACGTAGTTCCGGGGCAGCTTCCTGAGAGAAATCGAGGTGTTTTTTAGTGGGTATACTGATGTAAGCAGGAGTCCCACACGAAGGGCGGGGGAAACATACTTCCCCCGCTGTCAGTCCATAAAGGATTTTTCATCTCGTTTAAAAAATGAAGAAACAACTTTCTTTTTTTACATCAGTTCAAACCCCCTTTCGTAATTCATAATTTTAAGAATAATACTCTTCAAGAATTCATGATTTTGGGTGTTTGAGAAAGGGGAATATATAATGTTACGGCAAAATAGAATGAACGCACGGTAACTTTTCTTGAAATCACGGTAGGAAAAAACATTGCACAGTGAACAAAACATTAAGCGGTTGATAAATATATTTAACCCCCAAAAAATACATATTACAGTTAAAGAATTCATAGCACGTCAAATAAAAACTTTTAACCGGAGGACGGTTCAAGTCGAAATAGGTTGTCCGCACTGCAGAATTAATTAATCAAGATGCCTAATTTGCAGGCCCAAAACATGTTTACAGGAATAAAATTTGAAAAAACTGGGACACGAGCACTTTGGCAAGCAAGTTTCGTCAATATCGATGATCCAGAAGCCGCGGCGTAATTACGCGTGATTACGCGTAATTGTATTTCTTGAAGTCATCGAAAGTTTTCCAATTGCATGACGTCTTTAAAAAATTCTTGCGCTTTTTCATGGAAATGGTTTCGTCAGATGCTGCAGAGGAAGTATAAAACACGCCCTCTTGTTGTAGGACCTGCTTGTTCTCACAAGCCCAGTGATAGGCTTTTGTCCATTCTCGCAGTGGAATCGAAGCGGTCGAGGAAAATGGTATGAAGTTAGGTGAGTCAGGGTCCCTGGATTTAGACCACTTGATGAGGAGGTCTCCGATTTGCGCCAGGAACTGACCAACAGGAAGTCGTTCCCTGAGTGTGTTCCTGTTTGATGACAGCGTTGGTTGCCTCAATTCCATTATTGGTTGACGGATACCCGGGTGCAGCGCCTTCATACCTACTTGAGCATTTTCTCCAAATTTTCTCCGCTTGTACAGCTTCTTCTGCCGCATGAGGTGACACAACGCTATCGTTCCAAGATATCAATCAACCTCACTAATCTCACCGTTATCATGGACTATTCGGCCGTTTACATAACAAATAAACACCGTGACGAAAGCACATTGGACCTAAAATAATTTACCGTGTTTTTCTTTCTTTTGTACCTCTCTGATGTGCTGAATTGTCTAGAACAATGCCTACCGTTCCGTAGTTCTATTTTGCCGTAACGATAAATGTAACCCTTTGAGAAAAAGCATTGACAAACTCCAAACAATGTCAAACCTTTTTAAAGCAATAATTTCTAGGAAAAAAAAAACTTTGTAAAGAATCAATTTTTCAAATTATTTAAAAAAAATTGGTTCTTTACAAAGTTTTTTTAGAAAGTGATTCTTAGTTTCAGCTTTGAACTAAATAAAAAAATCGATACTTTTTAACCTATTCCCCATCCCTAATCAGTCTTAGCTCCCTTTTTGTAATCATTGAGGATAGAAAGGAAACGTTCTAGCTAACACTGAAGAGATTAGTACAAAATAAGCTGGTTTACCAGTGTGGGTCTTCATGTGAGCCATCACTTTCCATCGATCAGTCGCTCGGTAGTCGCAGAGATCACACGCGTGGGGTTTTACTCCTAAAATCCAAAAGATGCTGGAATTAGTGGAATTTGGTATCAACACTTGAACTGTACACAACACAGATAGCTCGATCAGTAGCAACACGCTAGTTAGCGTCGATTTGCTCCTGGATTGGGAGTATCGAGAGCTCAATCCCGTTTCACCAAAACATTTAAAGATCACCATTTTGAGATAAAAAAAGTTGGGTGCAAGTGCGTATTTGGATCTGGGATCCCGTGTCGGTAGGAAAAAACGCTGAAAATTTTACACAAGGGTAGACGGGTTTGGGTGATCGGGCTGAAAACCTTGCTGGCACAACTAGATGTTAAACCGAGTATTGTCAAAATTTCAAATAAAATAAAAAATGCCTACTGCCCAAAACAGCTCGGATATTTCGATTTTGGAATCTACGTGTCATGAAACATTTAATGTCAAATTTTGAGGTCGATCACAATTTTCGACCTCCAACACGAATACATTGGTATTCCAAGAATAATAAACCAAAACCCCGTCATTTTATTGCTTATTGCTAACTGCTTTATTGAGTTATTTACAGGTAAGCATGTGAAATACCCAGCCACAGACACTCTCTCATTTAGCGTAGGTATACATTAATCTTTTAGTTCATAGTTTGGGGTGGAATACCGGAATATGGGACTTACCTGTGTGTAACTTCGCGTGTTTTGTTAGATCTCCTTTAATATTGGTTGAGAAACTGCACAATTCGCAAGCGAAGGGTCTCTCGTCTGAAAAAGAAGTTGGTGAATACAACAAGTAGGTGAAAGTATCTGACAGCAGCGTTGTAACCAAACTAGTGAGGAAGCAACAACAATTTCACCGTCCAATTCAAGGAAAATACTAACTGGTGTGAGATTTCAGGTGCCTCTTTAAATCTTGCCGTCTGGCGGTTGTGTAAGAACAGTGACTGCACTGTAAGGGTTGATCTGAAAATAATGTATGGGTTTTAGTGCGAACATGGTTTTACGGAAGCTCGAAAGAGATAGAAACATTTTTTTTTTTTAATCTAGAAATCTATCTATCAAATTTTGAGTTTACTTAAACAATATTACATAGTGTAATTTTAATATAAACATATCGCACGTTATAAATCAGTATTTCCCAAACTTTTATACCCCCCCCCCCCCCCTCGCCTAGGAAGACTTGGAGCATTCTGCGCCCCCTACGAAGCCCCACCTCCCCCTCTGTCAAACCCCGTCCACTACATAGAGCTCTTAAAATTGCCAGCAAAACTAGTCGAACTAGCATTTCACATCCGAGGACTACAGTAAAATACAATAATTGTATTTATTAGTAATTATTACTGGACGCTCGAAGGTAAAGACGACTCTCAAACACCACCCCGTTCCTTCTCAACGTGTAAATTGAGGAAAACAACATGGATGCCTCAATATGGGACAACCGTGACAGGTAGTTATCCGCAGGAAAATTCGCAGCCTACCTAATCCATCAGTTGCTTAGGCCCATTTCAAATAGCTGAATCTTAGTAGAATTCAGAACTAGAGACGTTTGAGATGTGGTTGATTCGCCATATGCTGAAGATACCTGGACAGCGCGCATGAGGAATGTTTTCATCCTCCAGCAGAACAACCTGTTTTGTGAACTGCTTAATATCGTAATGAGACGGAAAGTGGCGTACTTGGGCCACATTATACGGGGACCGAAGTACGAGCTTCTCCAGACCATCATGATGAGGCGAATACCGAGAAGAAGAGGGGTGGGACGGAAGAGAACGTCATGGCTGCCAAAGAACACAGTTGGACCGGAATCCGCGGAGCAGCTGAGTTATTCCATGTGGCTCAGGACGGTGGGCGTTTTGCTGAGATCATCCCTAACCTTCGCTAGCGGAGACGGCACTTTAAGAAGAAGAGTAGAATTCTGGACCAAAGCACTGCTGGAGCATCGATTCTCTACTTGGAAAAACCATTGATGGGACATCAACGCAACATTTGCATACATACTTTTGCAACTCTTCCCGCGAAAAACTCGTTTCCAAAGGTTGGGGTAGTACCCCCGGGGTACTTCTCGAGAAACCCCACCTTTGTTATGTTGTTGTGTGTTATGTGTTGTGTTACAATGAAACCAGTGCAAACAGTTTACAGACATTTACCTGTCTCAGTAGGGGCATTTTCACTTTTAGTCAACGCAAGAAGTTCTTCAGGCGACTCGTTGCACGTGACTTCACACAATGAATGTAAAGAGAACACTTCACTTATATTTAGCCCCTGAAAACAAGTACAACATGAACCAAACGTCGACCTGGGGGGCGTTCGTATCGATTATCAAACAACTCAGAATAAACCACATCCAAAACCTGGGTTGATTTTCAGTTCCAAAATATTCGAACAAACCACCCTTTGACAACATCAGAACGCAAAACTTGAAGCGAGCTGAATCTGAATAGGTGTATTGCGGAAGAAATGCAAATATTTCTTTATTTTATTTTATTTATTTATTTATTTATTTATTTATTTTTTTCAAATGTGGCCGGTGGAAGTTGAATTTTAAAAAATCGTTCATCGGGCGTTGAGGGTATTCATCAGGACGCTTGGATTTTTCATTAGAACTCTTATAAAATCAGGACAGGGGACCGTTAATATTTCAGGATTAGGAATCTGAACCGTCGGCTTGAGTGACTTGACTTACTTCCGCCGGTTCTTCGGTTTCGCCATCTTCAAAACGGTCGGACGCCGACGGAATCGCATCCAGCTTGAGGCGTTTGCTCTTCATTTGTGGATCTGCACAAAGGAAACGCAAGTCAAAATTTAGTTCAGAACAAGTGAACGAAATGTAACAGTAGGTAGTTAATTCCTTTTCTATTTCATCAAAAACGCTGCAAATTTTACTCGAGGGTGTATTATTCTTTGGTTAAAATTGTGCAAAAATTAATTGTTTTAATAAAATTTACATTTAAAATTGAAAAATTAAAAAACAAACTGTAGTGATGCAAACACAACTGTGTTGTCCAGTGTTTGAAAGAAAGTGGGAACCTCAAAAATTTATTCTACGTCCAAAATTACACGGAAAACGACACCTTATTCGACCTCCTGGTGTTCGTCCATACATATTTCTTACCCCATAGTGAACCTTCCCACGACGAAGTCGGAAGGTTATGGAACCCCAAAATCGGCTTCGTACGAAAATACTTCGAAAACTACAGCTAACTTGACCCCCTAGCCGAAAACCTTTTTAAAAAAACCTCCCGTCGCCCCACGGGCTGAAAACCTTGCGGGCACAACTAGATGGTAAACCGAGTATTTTGTCATAACGTCGGATTTTTAAAAACATTCCTACTGCCCAAAACGGCCCCGACGGCGGACGGACATTTAGTTTTAGAATCTAGTCTTGAAACGGATAATGTCACATTTTGCGGCCCATCGGTGTATTATTCCAAGAATAATAAACCAAAACGTGCTTTTCCGCTTCGGAGTGGTGTCAGACTGGGCGTTTCTTGTTTTGTTTAAATTCGTTATTTCGGTTCCTATTTGACCTACTTACAGAGTTCTACAAGTCCTCAAATGAAAGATAATTAGATTTGCTATCAACCCATACGTGGGGGGTGGGGGGTGGGAGAAATGATCAAAACCGAGAACCATGAAAGACGAAAGTGGGTGGAAACTGCACTTTCTGGCGGGAATAGCCTATTTTTGAAGGGCTGTATCTCGAAAACGGTTCGGAATCTGAGTACAATGTACACAATCAAAGTTGTAGAGAATTTTGTGTTCTTTATTTTAGTATATGGTGAAGTTTTCTTTAGGGTTGACCCTTTTCGAGATAGGGGTAAAAAACCGGAATTTTTTCGTACCCCCTCCCCCTCCCACCATATCAAACGCGTGACTAGATTCTGTGTAACTTTCTACTACGTACTTACTAGTAGTAGATAGAACAATTTGGCGCTGCAAAACCTTTGTTTTTTGGATGTCCGGGTTCGGCTCATTTTCGGGCTAGTTGTACCTAGATAGAACGCCTTCACACCATCCTAATTCATTTAAGAAGAAAGGTATAGCTTGCAACTCAATAGAAATCTGGATGTGCTACAGTCCAGGATTGTGAAAAAACAGCCATAAACGGATTTTTTTTTTTTTTTTTTTTTTTTTTTTTTGCCAAGATTCCCTCGTATTCGTACGATGAAAATTGAGCAGTTCGATAGCCCCAAATACCACAATGTGAGTATCAGAGCCCGTATCGTCATTTTGGCAACTTGAACTGAACCCCTTAGAATCCACGAGTAGGGTACCCACAGAGAGGGTCCCTCTATTTCCCTTGTCAGAATCTCTTAGAACCCTAGGGATGGTCCCTCTCACCTCCCAGTTTGGTTGGTAAGTAGGCAGGTACGTCTATCAATAGTGAACTGCATTGAGCTTTTAGCCCCTTGCAAGGAAGACCTCATTCGGATTCATGTAGGTAACATGAATGCATGAATCATATTTCTACATAACTGTGTATTTTACTGCACGGTTTATAGCTAAAATCATGTCCGATTTCAGCCCTATTTTCGCTCTAAAGTCATTATAAACCTGTAGGTTTATAATGACTACTTCAATCTTACTTTACTGTACTCAACAGCCCGTATCGTCCAACGCCTTTCCTTTTGACCCCCTCGCTTGCCGATGCAACAGCCCGTAACGTCGCATACAGATTCTGTATGAATGTTGCCGTCATCATGACGATACGGTGTGTTATCCTAAATGCCAATAGCAGGCTATCTATTGAGGACTCGCTCGAAATTGTAAGTTCATCGATCCGCAGTGAGATGAACTTTCCAACGATGTGCATGACTCATTTTCGGTAAAAATGACGATAGGGGGTGTTGCTCTGACACTAAGTGTATGTATGAAGTCAAGCCTTGACTTCATACATGGGACAATTTTTCCCGACTCGCAAAATTCAAGAACAAAGCCACAACAAGCCGGTTACTGAACTATGACAATCTGCAGAGGCAATGTGACCTATGAGTCACACGCTCAAACTACGTACCAACGTTCAGTTCATCATTTTCAAAGTCAGATTCCAGGAAGTGTTGGCCACACAGCACCGAGCCAGTCGGTTGATTATCGTAGCGAACCAATTTGATAGCTTGAGCCCACTTGCGAGCCAAAACGGGGTCGGCAGGGAAACGGTGACAACCCTCGTTGGAGCATCCTCTGGCGCCGCACATCGGCATGTTCACAGGAGCTTATTACGAACCTGAAAACACCACAAACATCACAACGGGATTATGAGCATCTGATGCTCTCAACCGAAACCAAGCCTTTCACTTACTGCGGGGAGTAAAAACGGCGAAAATGGAGCACTACTTCATTGTTGTTAAAAAGGCGTCAAATTCATTTTTCTGCGGACTGAGGCCCCGGGGAAAACTAATAGGCAAGTACCTATCATGAGTACAAGGCTGTACGGCTAAATATTTACCTGAAAGTCACAAACATACAACAACCATTGAAGCTAGTTATCAATGTTATCAGCAGAGTTGCCACGATCGTTGTTATCGGAGCTAACAACCTCAAGCTACCTACCCAGTAAAAAAAGTTTAGGAAAAGTCCATTTTCGCTTTTGGTTTATTTTTGGCATAAACCTATGTATTCGTGACAAAGTCGAAAATTCTGATTGTCCTCAAAATTGGACATTATTGTTTCAAGAGGTCTATGTAGATTCCAAAACCGAAATGTCCGTCCGCCGTCCGAGCCATTTTGGGCAGAAGGAATTTTTTTAAATCTTAAATTTAGGCGAAATACTCGGTTTACCATCTAGTTGTGCCCGCAAGGTTTTCAGCCCGATCCCCCAAATCCTTGGGGCGCTATGGGGCTAAAATGGGGCTGCGGGAGATTTTTTTTTTTTAAAAGGCTTTTGACTATGGGATCGAGTTAGGCGTCGTTTTTTGAAGTATTTTTGGGCTTAAAATCTAGTGTTAGGGGTCCCAGACAAATTCTATAATTTACCTACCTACCTAGGTAGATATAATATCCAGATATTATCTGGACGGTCACACAATGACATGTCATGACATGTGTCATTGTGTGACCGTCTACAGATAATCGTAGGTAGGTAAATTATAGAAACTTTTCAGGAAGCCAATTTTTCTGGAGAACGAAAAATCTGAGGAAGGGTAAAAAAATCGACTTTTTTTGGTTATATCGATTCTTTCAGAAAATGTAAAAGGTTTGTTCCAGGTCTGACTGTGTCTATCGACAGCAGTTGGACAGCTGTCGACAGAACCCGACCGCACATACCTACTCGAGCTGTCGGTTTCCGTCCAACTGTTGTCAACCTTCAATCGACCTGGAACAGCAGTTTCTAAACTGCGTATGTCTCCGTCGATTTCTGTTAAGAGTTCGTCAGGCCCTGGAACAAACCGGAAGTAGGTAGTAGGTATATGGATTCGTTTTACGATAAGAATCGATAACTAGAAACCGTCGATAAATTGCAAAAACCCAACGTGAGGAATAACTAACTTCCCGTTGCCACCGTTCACACTTTCTTCGTTTTCGTGGGAGGAAGAAATTTGCTATCGTGTTGACGTTATCTGTTAACAGACCATCATGTTGATTGAGTGTGCAGCTTGTTGTTTGAGACAGTTTTTTGGATCAGTGGTGACCAACGTTTGAATAGGTACCTAATATTGTACGTACGTAAAGGTATACCTACCTTTAAAAATATTATTTGGTGACAGTACGTACTCCTGCCCTCACTTTACCATCAACTAGAAAATTAAATTTTCTAGTTGATGGTAAAAAAAAATTTCTAGTCGATAATAAAGTGAGACGATATCTAGTTGACTCCGATATGATTTATTATATTTAATGTAATAAATCATGTCGGAGTCAAATAAAATATGTCAAATCTGTAACACAGTTCCACACAAAACTCACTTTTTTTGTGATTGACCAATCTAAAAAAATAAAAAGTAAATAACAAATAAATAAATAAATAGTTTTTGATGGAAATTTATTCTAGTAGGTAGGTACATCCTCAAGTACATATGCCTAGTTCAACTACTAATGAAAAGAAAAAATCAATACCTACTTACAAAGTTTACCTACTTACTAGTTTTTGATATCTATAGATATAGATATCTCTGTTCTATAGAACAATAATTATTGAGGAAAAATTAGTTCTTTCAATAAACATTTTTTTTTTAATACCTATAAATTTTTCTGTACAATGTTGGGACTGACGTGTGACCTCAAACAATGAATTATGCGTCCAAAATTACTCGGAAAAGGACACATTATTTGATTTTGTCGGTTCCTTTGAAAATCACATTAAATTTTGTAGCCCCATGATGTTCCATATATCCCCAAGGTGACACCCTTCAAAAACGTTTAGCCGCACAGAGCCCCACGTGTTCGGGCTGAAAACCTTGCGAGCGCTCGTAGATGGTAAACCGAGTATTTTGTAAAAATTTCAGATTTTTTTGAAAAATTCCTAGGTACTGCTCAGAACGGTGGACGGCGGACGGACATTTCGTTTTTGGAATCTAGACCTCTTGAAACGTATAATATCAAATTTTGAGGCCGTTTAGAAATTTCGACCTCCGTCGCGATTACATAGGTCTATTATTCCAATAATAATAAACAAAAAGGAAAAACCTGGTTGCAAATGTGCAAAAGCTACGTCAAAACTGTTTCTAAAACTTTGATTGCGTTTTCTTTAAAAAAAAAAAAAAAAAAAAAAAAACGGATTGAGATTATCTTCATTTTTAACATAGTGTTCAGAAACTTCTCGTCTATCTGGGTATATCCCGCATAGGTAAATGCAATAAACTCGATTTCGAAATCCGATTTGTGCCTTCCAGAGACCGTTTTGAGCATCAGGTGGGTACTTTTTTTTTTTTTTTTTTTTAATTTTTAATCTGAAATTTCGACAAATTACTTGGTTCCCCATCTAGTTCTCTAACAAAGGTTTTTAGCCCTCTTTTTTTAAATGTCAAAATAATTTAAAATTATGTTTAATTAACAATAATTGTCTTAAAAATTATTTATAAGACAGAATAATGAATTATATAAAATTTGCAGCGTTTTTATTACATGGTCTACCGATTTTTGTCCCGTTCTACAGATTTTCTCCCGCTTGTCTTCCGAAAAACGCTGAAACGTTGGCAACCCTGCCTGTTATTCTGCGTTTTTGAAGTCCAGCAAGTCATCACAAACACAATCCGCTGCAATCCACAGTCAGTGAAGGACTGAGTCATCTTGAGGGAAGTATAAAAACGGATGTGTCTGTGAACTGATTATCAATCGCAGTTTGTACGTCGTGCGTTCCTCATCTACAAGTTTCTTATCGTCTGGTTACATGTAAGTCTCTTATGGCCTCATATCCCGTCATTGTTACGTAATGTACTTTCTTTGTTAGGTGTATTTTAAGTATTATTAGTGTTTTTGGGGCTTTGCGTGAATGCTACATCTCTTCAACGCTCGGCTCAATAAGTAATCTGGTAGAAACGGGGGCAAAATTGGGTTAATTTCAATCTGTCACGGGTTCGCTGGGGCACTGACATTACCAAGCGAGCCTGTCGCTTTGCTCCCCCAATCATTTTATTTCAAGGCCCCACCACAACTTGTCATTTGGCGATGAAAATAATTTTAAATCAAGTTTTGATGCCTTGACATCACAGTCCGGTAGGTCCCTCCAACTGAATAATTTCGTTAATATTGAATAACGTCAAGGACAAACACCCATTAAATGGGTTCGTTTTTGGAATCTTCGTGTCATAAAACGGATAATCAATTGTTGAGGCCGATCAAAAAATTTTTCGACATTTAATGTCGATCTCTGCTGTGATTTCGCGACGATTTCGATTTCGAAAATTCAGATCGGTCTCAAAATTTGACATTACCATAACGCTCTGATAGGGGGGGGGGGGGGGATTTATCGGCCTGGGGGCCTCGCTTCGCTCGGCTGACCACTTTTTCGGAATACCAGCTGGGGGGGGGGGCCTCGCTTCGCTTGCCCTTTTGCAATACCAGCAATCTCTCATAATTAATTTTCATTTTTCAGATTCTACAGCACCTAAAAGGTTGAAATGAATGAAATGGCGACCGCAGATAGCGTGCAATTCAAAGTGACGTTGAGCAGAGGAGGTCAGACGTCGGAGATCCGGAGGTTCACCGTCGATAAGGATGTGGTGACCAGTTACTCCTATCTGAGGCAGAAACTGTACACGTTGTTTCCTGCGCTCCAGTCAACTGGAATGACTGTGTCCTGGAAAGGTAGGTTTTGGTATCTTAGCTGGATGTGGTAACAGGAGGGGAGGTATGTGACCCTGTCCCATCGTCTCATTAATTTAAGGCAGTAATCCGTGACTAATGTAAACGTAAATTTTTCGGGAGCTCAGAACGCTACAGAACACTTTGGGGGAGACTCCCAGTACGGAAGCCTTCTGGCTTATTGTACTCCCGAGTGTCTGTTTTTTGACTCTATTAAATTTTGCCTCCTGGGTGGTCGAGGTCCAATTCCTAAAGACGGTCTTTAAAAGACCTAATACACGTCTTATCACAGCATCTTCCTTGTGTGTGTGTGGGGGGGGGGGGGGGGGGGTTAGTGGGAGAGGGGGTTGACTCAATCCCACCGCCCCTTCAACGGATCAGGGTGTTTGGGGGGAATTGATAGCCCCCCCCCCTCTTGTAACAAGTCTTGTTCTCAACACGCAGATCGTGTGGCTAGCTTATCGTTCTTAGCAAACGAAGACAATGTCATGTTTTTTACCAGTCTACCAGAAAATTTTCATCCAGGTCTGAGATCCCACGAAAGGTTTTTCCCCTTGATCTTGTGTGTTGAAGACAGATGCCTTGGCAGGCGCGGATCTAGACCTTTTTTCGTGGGTGGGGGGGGGGGGGGGGGGTCACAGGGTAAAATCAAAATATATATAACTCAAAATATATCGAACTACTGAAACGATGTTCAATAAATCGATACTTTTTACGGTATGGACATCCCTAACCGGTAGTCAACATTTGATTTGCAACAGAGCACAGCAATTTCGAATGACGTCAGAGAAGTAGGTACCAAACGACCTTTTTACATGACAAAATTGGTCTTTTCGCTTGGACATAACATGATTTTATTTGTCTTTCGGAAGGCTTCCTGCCAAAATAATAGTTTTTTACGTTGTACATAATTTTTATGTAAAAATAAAGCTTTTGCACCGTTTGTGTCTGCCATGACTAAAGGGATGTTAAAATATAATCTGAATAAGTATGCCTATCACGTTGGTGTGCGTTGTTGGTGTTTGTGTCCGTGGTCCGTGTTGATTTGTTTTCCGCTCCTGCATCGCGAGCTACTTTTGATTTGGCCACGTTGACGGTCAACGACTAAAACGAAACCAAGTTTCGTTATCCAATTGTTTAAAAATGTTAACACTTGTTTTTGTTTACAGTTTTTCGAACCATTGGTCCTATAGTCAGGAATGGGCCACGGAACTAGGTCAGAGAAATGGGAAAATTCGGCCGAACATAGTTGAACTAGTAATGAACAAAGTACTCAGTAGAGTTAGCACTGAGAAATTAGGTGTCTGAGCAGAGGAAATCACTAGTGAATATTTGGCGTTTTGAATTTTCCCGCGGTGGCACTATAACTAATCCGCCAGAGTGCGCTAGCATAAGAAGGGACCGACGGGAATCTGCCGGAGGTGACGGCGGAAATGGCGGCCGTGAGCAGCCAATGAGAGAGTGGCGCCACTTTTCCCTCCAGATTCAAAGTTGAAATTTTCGACAGTGCCCTGGAAATTTGTATTACACCGTAGGAGCCCAAAACTCACTGCTATGCCTTCAAATTATGAAGTTCTTTCAGAAAAAAGTATTATTCGACAGTCGGTTCCGGGGCCCATTGTAGTTCTTCTTGTAATATAGTTGATGATTGTTTACTTGGATTTTATAAAATTGTAAACAAACGAAAAATATAACTATGATCCAAGTATAAATAACGCAATAAACATCTGTAAAATTTCAAGTCGAATTCGCTCATTTAATCATTTTTTGTTATTAATGTTTTCAGTTTGAATAAAGTTTGATTCTAGTCATTTGTTTAGTTTCTAATTCTTCGGCTTACTAAAACTCGTTTTTGTCAAAAAGGTTGCTCTAGTCAATTTCTTCATTTTGTTAGATTTTTGGTTTGGAAAAATTTAGTTCATCTCAAAATTTCAAAAATTTTCAAAATTCTACCTGGTTTGGGGGGGGGGGGGGTCATGACCCCCGTGATCCCCCCCCCCCCTTGAATCCGCGCCTGTGCCTTGGCTGCCTTCATCACGGGAGCCTCTGCTAGGATTCAGATAAACGTTCAAAAGTTCAGGTACAACACATGATTGACTTTTGGTCAAACATTAGTGTTTGTTCCTGGATTCGAACCAAGTGTTCCGACTGTTGTAAACAGGCGTTTCACTGACGCCTGTCCATGGAGCCACTCTGTTCCCCTGTCTGTGACTAAACCAAGCGGCTTGAATGTTTGTCAACACTCCGTCACGAGAGGGAGCCGCCTCGAGAAAAATGCAAGACTCCATCTGAGCCAGGCATCGTGGAGACCTATTCAGACAGCTCGATGATCAACTGAATCATACATTGTTAGGGTTTTGGCTGAGAAATGTTTTTGTCCTGTTCTTGAGTCCGTTCTGATGTTGAATGAATGTAATACAATGTCTCTTGTGTATGGGGTGGGGATCTGAATCAATAATTATTTTAATAATTAAAATCTTTTTTTAATTATTAAAAAGATTGAGAGGGGTTGAATGAGTTACATCTGTTTGTATGTTTAGGCAAGTGTGAGTTTTGAAGGCGCGATTTATTTCTGTTTTCCAAATAATTGCCCTAGTTCAGGGCAAGACCCCTGTCTCGATAATGTAGAGTTCGGAAGTTATTGAAGTCGAAGGTGGAACTCTCCTCTATAAGATGCTGTGAATAAGCTGATACTTATACACTTTGGAGTCTAAAATCCCTCTCCTGCGCCCCTGCCCGTATGTACTGAAAAGGGCCTAAACAATCGGCCAATGTAATGTTTTTGATGACAGGGACATTCGAGTTGGTAAATCCCACTCTTTTCCATGGGGGGGGGGGGGGGGGGGGTGTTAGGGTCCTTGTTTGTGACTAGCTGGTGCCCCAAATTCGAATTTGTTCGAAAGGCCACGTTGACATTTTCAGTAAGCAATACGCCATCCTTGTCAGACACATTGTGGAAGAACGAGAGAGAGCAGAATGGCTTAGGTGGGTCGGGAATTGATTGGTCTTAATGAAGACACGGGACGGAGTTTTGGTACTCCCGCAAGGAGCGCTACGTGCACTTGGATTTTCGATTTGCCGTCGGTAAACTCCCATGAGCAATTTTGCGGCCATTCAAAGTTTAATTATTTCTACTAATTATTTCGGGTTTACAGATTCGGACGACGACATGGTTACAATCGGATCGGACGAAGAGTTGATTATCGCTCTGACTGAGATGGAAGGGGACTGTAAGAAGATTTTCGTCAACTTGTCGTCTCCTGTTATCCCGACCATCTTCGCTCAAGGTAAGAAAATACGGTTAAAAAAAAAAAATAAATAAATAAAAAAAAATAAAAAATAAAAAAAAGGGATCTGTGTCATTTTCGACGTTTTCTGGGTCTTCATACATGGTTAGGCGCCACATACATTGAAAGGGGTTATAACCCCTTTCAAAATTTGAAAAAAAAAAAAATTTAATGACAACTTGCTACCTCTGTATGTTGTCACCGTGGAATTTCAGGGTTGATGAGTCGTTAAAATTTAGAGTGAAGTTGACTTGATACAACTTGAAAATCGTTGAGGCATTGTAAGGCTTGAGCCACCGGCGGGGGTTTTGACGGGTTTTGGCCAGGGGCTCGAGTGAGGTGTCCTGAGCGTTTTTTTGGGCGTAAATTCGATTTGTGGGGATCCCAGACCTGTCCGAGGCTTTTAAGGGAGTACAGGTGGGAGGCTTGAAGTGGTTTGCCCAGTGGTTAACTGAGAGACTCATGAAGGGCTTGTACAGGGGTTCGGTTTCTGAAGTTTCAAATTTTTCCCCGATTTTCCCTTTTACAATTTGCTATCAATACTTGTAACTTTCATAATTATCGGAAAAGAAGTCCCTTCATTTATCCAAATACATTTTATTCTATAAAGTAAGCTGCTTATCATTCTTCTTTTAATTCTGAAACTACCAAGATTATCAGATTCCTCCGAGGATTTATTCGTTAGTCATTACATGTTTGTCCCACAAACTCCCAAATTTGATACTTTTTCATGTAGGTACCTCGGTATCTGCTCTCACATTCGCCAAGAACATCTCTGCTTGTAGAATCTACAGCCTGAGTGGCGCACATTTGGAAAAAATCTGATGTCATGAGACCTGTGGTGGGAGAGGTCTCGATCGGGAGGGGAAGTTCTAAAGTTTTGTTTCCCTCCTCAATCATTGTAAATAAGGTAGTTAAGAGCAAAACGATTGAATGATTTAGATTATCGAAGCTTAGAATTCGAATGAGTATCCGAATGAATCATTCTAATGCGAGAGAAAAACAACTGCCATTTTATAGTGAATGCAAATTTACCAACCAGGTTTTACCATTTGGTTGAGTTGTTAAGTGATGGAGGAGTTTTGCGAAGACATTCGCTCGGATTCATCAGTTCTCTCTCTGAGCCGGAAAATCAAATCAACTCCCAAGATTATCAGATTCCTCCGAGGATTTATTCGTTAGTCATTACATGTTTGTCCCACAAACTCCCAAATTTGATACTTTTTTCATGTACCTCGGTATCTGCTCTCACATTCGCCAAGAACATCTCTGCTTGTTTTTCCCTCTGAGCAAACCTCAATTTGGTAATATTTATTTATTTAGTGACGACTGGAACTTCTGGACCGGCTCCCTCTGGACCCTCAGTACCGATTCCCAACGCCGCTCATTTGGGAGTTGTATGCGACGGCTGTGAGTCTCCTCTCGTCGGCTACCGGTACAAGTGTCTCGCCTGCACAGATTTCGACCTCTGCCACGACTGTGAGCACAAGGGCCTCCATCCGTCCCATGTTATGGTCCGCTATCCTTTTCCCATCAAGGTAAACTACTCTCATTAGCAGGTATTGAGGTGATTTGTATCATTCGGAATCGCTCAATATCAGATTTTGAGTTTTATTTTGGATTGAAATTTATTTTCTGAGCGGTACTTTTAGTACTCATCTTTTGAGTTTTTTTTCTCTCAGGGAAAACTCAACTACGTTACAATCCCACTCTGATCAAACCGTTGGAAAGGGCTTGCAATTTCCTACCTTCCTTGTAGCAAAGTAAATTTTTCAGGCAGCGGAAAAAAACAAATTTTGAGTGATTTTTTTTTTCGCTCCAAATAAAACTCAACTACCTTAAAATCCCTTAATTAGCTCTCAAAAACCTAATTTGGTACCAGGGACGTAGGAAATTGAAAGGGCTTTCCAACAGTATGGTCAAATTTGATTTTTGATAGCCAAATAAGGGATTTTAACCTGGTTGTTTAATTTTAAATTTACAAAAAATCGCTCAAAAGTTGTTTTCTCTTTTTCACTGCCTGAAAAGTTTAATTAGGGATTTTAACGTGTTTGAGTTTTATTTTGAGCAAAAATAAAAACTTAATAAAATTTAATGAGCAAAAAAAATTTTTTTTTTTCATTTTCACTGCCTGAATTTCGAATAGTCAAATCACTCCAATTCAATCCCAGCTCACTAGCCCTGCCGAATTAGACGTTTTTAGTCAATTTAAAAAAATGGTTTGCTAATCGAATTTGTTCTTCCCACCCCTACAGGATTTTCACTATTTCAAGAAACTTGCTAAACTTCAGAGGAGGTTCAACTTCACCAAAGGTCATGGTGGTCCTGACCATGGCAAGAAACACTCTTTCAAGCGCCCCTGCGGTGAACCCCGGTAAGCTATTCGAGTATACTGAGAGTTCCACGAGGCCTCACTAGTTTTTACCGTTGAACCTTTGAAAATCGAAGCACGGAAAAAAGAAGGAACGGGCTGAGTTGATTGGTTATCGCGACTTTGAAAACTTGAGAAACTGCCGCTCTCGCAGCGCTACTGTCAATGACTTTTACATTTCATCGTCTCGTAAATGGAATCCTAGAAGGTGGCACAGTGCAAATTCTCGTCAATTCAACAGTGAAATTATTATGAATAATTAATGTACATCATTATAGCCCAGTACAGGGCTGCCAACCGAGCCATCAGATTATAGGGATGACATTCTTCTAAAAGAATCGATTTAAATCTTGTCGATCTTTTTGGATGAATTAAAAATAATCGTATCGATTTTTTGAGAATCGATACTTCTTCAAATTTTGAATTAAATTTAATTGATACTTCTCGATACTTTAATCGATACCTACTTCTTCAAATTTTGAATTAAATTTAATCGATACTTCTCGATACTTTAATCGATACCTACTTCTTCAAATTTTGAATTAAATCGTAATAGTTTCCAATAAACACAAGATGTGCCTTTCTCAGTTTCGTATTTTTGACTGGTTTCTCATGTTTGAATCAGGGGCTCTGCGGTGTCTAGCGAGGATGTAGCCGAAGCTGTGGAAGACCTATTCGCAACTTTGAAGTCAGCCGAGGAGATCACCCCGGAAATGATCCAAATTATCAGTAAGTTTGATGAAAGCAATTAACAAGCATTGTTGGTTCTAAGCGTTGACAAGTTCCATTGTCTATAGTTCATCAAATTCTATTAGATTCTGTTTGTGCTTAGTATTGCCTGAAAACCCGCGATTTTCGGCACTAGTTCAGGTTTTTCGCTTATAACAGGCATCTAGAAAACCAAACGAATTTTTCATCCATCAGTCGTACCATTGGCAGTACAAACCTTTCGCTACCTCTATAAATACCGGCTTACCTTTTTAGCGCAACCTTTTTCCAAAAAATGGAAAGGTGCGCTCACCTCTTCGACGTTTTTTTTTTTTTTTTTTTTTTTTTTGTGTACAGAGCATCACGCCCGAGCGGCTCAACAGATTTTCATGAGGGTGGTCTCATTGTCATCAGCGAGTTCGGGGGGTGGTTATAGGCTACCTTGATTTTTCCTCCCTCATCCTCTTCATCGGTTTTCGGGAGGTCCTTCACGACGAAAGTTGTTTATCTCTGATGTGTAACTAAGGAGGCCTCAAAAGGGGGACGAAAGTTTTTGTCCGATTTCGTTGGTACTCGGGTCTATGGAATGAGCTTTTTAGGCTGATTCCAACGACTCCAAAACGATTTTTGCAGCCTGAGCCGTTCGTTACCTCTGATCGGCATAAGGTTTTCTTACGCATCGGTCGTTAGGGTGCAGTTGTTTACGTAATGAGCATCACGTGGATATTTTTGATTTGTTGTGTGGCATAGTTTGGTCGCTAGATACCTGCTGTTTCTTAGTTTCAATAAAAGCTACGGTTAGCAGTCCAGCATTATTTCGTAATAACAAAAAGGTTGCGCTCATCTATTCAATTCAATTGATGGCTTGTTTTTTCCAGTTAACGGTTTGGCCAACATGGATTTATCTACACGTGCGCAGGACAAGCAAGACAGTCCGTGCGAGAAGGACGGTCGAGCGGGAAAGAGGAGAAGTCGTTGTCCCTTTACGGACGTCGGTGCTGCTCGTGAGGGATGTGGAGCTGCGGAATCTGCCGGGGCGTCCCATTGGGAGCATTCGAGGCCTGACTTGGGCTCTCTCATCTCCAACGTCGTGCAAGCCGCACCTCACATTGTACCCAACCTCAGTGAGTAGCCGTTTTTGTGTGAGAAACAAGTAGATACGAAACCTGCTAAACATCTGTGTGGTAAATGAACAAAACCAGAACTTTCACTGGACTGTGATGAAGTTCCTGACAAGCTAGAAATCGTTTTAATCCTACAGTCATCAATCCCTGCAGCCAAAATACCTACCTCAGAATTGTCGCACTTTTGGTTTATTATTATTATTCTGGGAACTAGCACTCTGACACGAGGGGCCTCGCTTCGCTCTGCCAACCAATTTCTCGGACGGGGGGGGATCGCTACGCTCGCCCATTTGAATAATAGGTCAAGTGATCTCCAGCTAGGATACAGAGGAAAACGCCATTTCAGTCCATAAACAACAAAGATATGGATATTTTTCGCGGATTTGCACTCACCAAAAATTGCGCTCAATGTGCTTATCGGACGTAAAATTTGCTGGGGAATTCAAATCCGACAAAAATTTGGGGTTCCCATTTAAGAAGGTTGGGCGCAAATGCGCGCATTTCTGGGGGATCTCAACCGCCCCAGTAGGTTATGTCTGGGAGTTCCGAGTTAGTATAAAAAATTTCCGTATTTCTATCACTTACGGTTTCGGAGGAGAAGGCTTGTGACATACATGCATACACACATTCAGAAACGGTATGAATTAGTGGTTTAGAGATGCTCGCGTGTGCTCTGTGCTCTAAATTAAATGTGACCAGTGCATTTTAAATGAAATTTTGTCTACTTTAATTTTGTAAATATGTAGTGGGGGATTCGCTAAGATGCATACGTTTCAAGTTATAAGCGATTTTGTGGGAAACGTACGAATTGTTTTTGGTTTTTTGCGATTTGTATTGTGCATGTTTATTTTTTCAAACTTCAGATTTGAATTTATCACACCGAAAAACATAGAATCCGTCAAGAAACCTTCTACCCGAATTTTGTTTTGTTTCGTGGGTTTGGCCGAGTGGCCGTTATATGAAAAGGTTTCAGGCATTATTCTGTGGGCTGAATCGAATGAGATCAACGTCAAGTCGTTTCAATGCCTAGTTTTGGAGACACGAGCTGTTCAAGTGATTTTGAGAGCGTCAAAAAAACCTGTGACATGATATCGGAATATTATTTGCAGTGTCCGCCTTGAACCAAATGAGTAGCGGTTTCCACGGCATGTCAGCGGCGACACCGCCGGCCGAGCAATCAACTTCTGCTGGAGCTCAATCCACGCCAAGTTCTGACACAGCGTCTGCTCCTGCTGAACCGATGGTCACTGACGGCGAGAGTCAACCCGCTCCGACTCTGGGCCCTGTTCAGGCTGACGTCATACCGCCCGAGTCGTCGAAACCTGCCGAGTCCGAAACCGTCAAGGCCCCTGGGAATGTTCCTGTGGGGGCCAAATTCGGACAACGTAAGAATCGTTATACCTTCACTACCGCTTGCAGTTTCAAGAATATCGCTTGTCAAGACTAGCGTCTCGCGATGCCAAGCTAAGAGAGACCTGTCGCCTACAATATGCAGTTAAAAAGATCTCGCCAACTTCCGCCTCCTCCCGAGCCAACCCCGCGGATCCAAAAAATTGTTTTTCCCTATATTCGGTGATCGGCCCTGACCGGAAATATGCCAAATTTGAAGGGTTTGATACATTTCATCATCAAAATCTAGGATGCTCAAAATGCATGTTTTGGCACTTTCTTCCTTTTTTTTCTCTCTTTTTTTTTTTTCTTTTTTCCCCTTTTTTTTCTCGGCATTATAATGGTTTTTCTTGGATTATAAATACACTCATACAGGTCACACCGCTCAACCGATTTCATTGAAATTCGGTATGTGAGTCAGGTTTGGTGTGCGGAAGTGCCTTTTAGGGGTTTCAATTTTTTTCCATCAAAAGGGAGGGGGTTATGAGGGTGGGGGTAAGTAGAAAATCGCACTTAACGTTACTTACCGTCAACAGATTAAATCTAAATTTTAGATTTTAGGGGTTCCAAGACCTGATTGACCAATTAAGGTGGCGCGACTCACTCCCGTCGGTACCACATCCAGCGGGCTGGCAATACTCCCTTATGTGGGGACTTTGCTCACAGTGTGGAATCTTCCCCACAAGCTTCGTAGAAATTTTCGAGTAAACGCTCTGTTTAAGAGATATTAGGTTGTCGGGAATCTGGACTGATTTCCCCACTCCCTTCTCGCGCAGCCCACGTCATGTACCCCTTCCAGACCTCGAAATTCAAATATCACATTTTTCCTAAGGCCATATAAATAATAGAGACGAGTTTTCTGCAATGTTGACCCATTTTCGTAACATTTGAAGCACGACCTTTCCAGGAAAAAGTTTTTAAAAAAATCATTCAAGGAGCTCATTGGCAGACCGCGAATCAGAAATACTTAAGAGGCTATGTTCATGTTTTTTGTAATTTTCGACCAGTTTCTAAATAGCAACATTTACCCGATAGAGCTTAGCTTGTCCCCAGTAAAGTGGTGGCAAGTGAGGTCATGTTGTCGTCTGTCCCACGATTTACGGAAATCTAATGGACTATTTTTTATTTGTCTAGATGTTGATCATCAGCTGCAGTCAATGTTGAACATGGGCTTCAACAACGAAGGTGGTTGGCTGCGCGACCTCCTGGTTGCAAAAGAGGGCGACATCACGCGTGTCCTCGATCATCTGGGCAATGCTGCCAACCGTCCGGGCAACGGCTCCTCCCTGGCACGTCTCGAGCTCGATTAATTCGCGTTGGGGCAGTGGACGGCACTTGATGGGATCAATAACGGTCAAAGCCTGTGAAGGATGTCAAGTTTCTAGAGAAAGGTGTTCAGCTTACTATATCACCATCCAGTCAGCCCCTGCACAACATCAACCGTTTAATGAAAGCTCTTGAACCCTTTTGGAAAGCAAAACAGCAACGTTGGGAAAAACTAATCTTTATCAGATCATCAGTTGATATGCAGCATCATTTTCCGGTGGCCTGTTATGATCTTATTAAGCGCCGTCAATTGTACTACTTGTCCTCCTAGCACCCTCTCTATTACTCAGCCTATTCTCCTTACTGTTCCTTAAGCATTTAGAAATTTTAATACTGTTAATGTACTTGGTATTTGGGTGTAGTATGTAGAGTTAGTACCCATATTTGGGTTAGACGTGCAATATTTTAGTGGTGATAACCACGTAATGTAGTGAATCATCACCTACCTTGTACTAAATATATACTTCTTACACGAGCATCAATTATGGTTCGTTATTTTCCTAACGATCAACACGTTTTGGCGATCAGTGTAACTAGCCGGACTCTTGCAAAAGCACAACTCTTCTACCTAATCGGCAGAGAAAACTTAACAAATGCAAAGTAGAAGAGCTTACAATTCTCCGTCAAATGACACCCGACGCATTAAAATCCAATCAATCAATCTTTTATTTGCCAGGGACACAAACGTGTATTGACAATTGTCGATTTTACATAGTAATACTTGGTGAGTTGTGGGGTATCGAAGGCTGGCAAGACACGAGTCAGTATTTCATATGCAGACATGCAGATATGCATTGTATAACCAGGAATCCCTGAAGATGGTACTGCGTTACCGAAAGCTAGGAAAGCATAAGCAGCTACAATAAAGCATAATATGCTTTATCGTAGCATCGAATCAGTCTCTCATATTATGAGAGACTGATTCGTGTCTCACCAGCCTTCGATACCCCACAACTTGCACATAAAAATACTTGAATCTAAGTCACGTACAGTTCAAGGAAGAAACCCAGGAAGAATTTATCACGTCTCTCAAATGATCGTGATACAGACTACTCCCTCAAACGTCCCTTTGTTCAAGCACACCAAGAAGAAGAAGAAGAAAAACATGTTTATTGAAAAAAAAGGCAACATAATAATATTATCCATATTATGGAAATTAACACGGAATAGGGCATCATAATATATTCCATAAACAAGGCAGCATAATAATATATTCCGTATTATGGAAACGGAATAGGGCTTGAAAGTGTTGCCTGAGGAGTAATTAACTTATCTACTGAAAAAAAAACATGCATACGGCATGGACCAGTGGTCCGTGTGCCGGGAAGGCCCAGCCGTCAGACTGACATTGCAAATCAGGTTCAAGTAGGTAATCTTTTACCGTTTTCCAAATTTAGTACCTAATAAATACAAATTTTACAATTCTCATATTTCTTGAGCTATATTCCCGTAGGTATCGCACAATTCTTATATTTCTTGAGCTACATTCCTGTATCGTACCCATGTTTCCCTGGACTCAATTTTGAAATGCTCATTATCCCTAGTAACTATCTTTATGCACAGTAACAATCCCCCAATTTATCGTAGGTAATTCTTGGCGATAACATGGGCACATTGACGTCAAGAGCAGTAGTACACGTCGAATTTCGCGACACAATCGAAAATTGATGACAAGCAATTATTATTGAATAGCATTTTAGCAAAACATTAAATTTTAGTGACTTAGTTTATTCATGAGACAAGTCTTTCGAAGAACCAGGAACCGACCGGCAGATGACCCCATCTCAGGATGGACCAGGCATCAGGTCGTACGGAACAGCGGGGACGTCAGTAGCAGGGGGAGCAGAGGAGTCCGGAGGAGCAGCACCCGAGGAAGCCCGACGGCCAGAGAGAATCGCCCCCACGAACCGCGTTAAGTCCACATGAGCACACTCGTTCAACTTGGTTATACCCTCCGAACCACGGTGTACGATGCCAGTCTCACCAGACCAGGAAAACCTTGTCCCACCGACAATGAGCGCGTCCGATCGAATCTGGATTTTTACACCCCTATTCACTCGCCAAATTTCCCCTCTTATCTGGTAAAGCCTTCTTCTCGCCGCTCTAACTTCGTCTGGGTAATCGCGGTCGACGCCAAATCCAGTGTTCCTCAGGCGGCCAGTCCTCTTCAAAATGTTCATGACGTCAGACCCGCGAGTAAATTTCACCAAAAGAGACGTTCCCCGCTCCGTCCGCCCCAACCTCACAACTCCACCGATTGCAGGCTCCTCCGACACCCCTAATTCATTCCTGATCAAGCACACCAATCAAGGATGAAGTCAATGGCACATGGATTAGGTAAGTCTAACCAAGAAAAGGCTGGCGCGTTTGCTCGTCATTTGGCCCCTATATTCACTCCAAACCTAGGAGATCTGGGTGAAGAACCGTTAGAGGCAGGGTCATGAAGTTAGAATACCACTTGTCACAGTCAAAGAAGTTCAAAAAACCATCACGATGAAATTAACCCCAAGAAGGCACCTGGGTATGATCTGATTTCAGGACATCCTCAGAAACCTTCCGCGAAAAGTTATCGTAAATATCACCAAAATATTCAATGCATAGATTAAACTTCGGTCCGTCCCCCAGCTTTGGAAATTAGCAGAGGTAATCATGATCCCCAAACCTGGCGAGCCAACGGTACAATTAACATCTTACCGGCCAATATTATCAAAGTTATTTGAAAAACTAATCCACAAGCGAGTTATGCAAGTCGTTGAAGAACCCAAACTGGTGCCCTCTCACCAGTTTGGTTTCCGGGAGAAGCACTCATCATGATGATTGCAATAGACCTAAACTCCGATCGGCCACAAAATTGGACATCCGTTTCAAAAGGTCTAGATTCCAAAACCGAAATGTCCGTCCGCCGTCCGGGCCGTTTTGGGCAGTATGCATTTTTTTTTAAATCTGAAATTTTGACAGAATACTCGGTTTACCATCTAGTTGTGCCCGCAAGGTTTTCAGCCGGATCGCCCAAACCCTTGGGGCGCTATGGGGCTTCGGGAGGGTTTTTTTTGAAGGCTTTTGGCAATGGGATCGAGTTAGGTGTCGTTTTCGAAGTATTTTTGGACGTAGAATCTATTTTTTGGGGTCGCGGTACGATCCGATTGACATGAATGTTAGACCTTGCACTCAGATAATGATCTTCATTCATCTCATATGTATTTATCAATTAAGGGAAGGGTGTGCCCGTCCTCGGAGAGCACGGCCAGTCGGTATTGGTTGGTCAACCAATAAAGTTATTGTCCTTAGTCAATCTCGCACATTTTGCAACCCCTGTTCGTTACTACACCGATTTCACTGTAGCAATCTATAGGGCTTTCATGGGGCTACAAATGGGATTTTTGAAAAATTCCAGGAGGTCGAATATTTTCCGAATAAAAAAAGTTGTTTTGAAAAAAAAAAAAAAAAAAAAATTGTTGACAGAATTAATATTCAGACGAGTAACATATATCAAAGAATAATAAACCCTTGTGTAAAATTTGCAGAGTTTTTAATTTGGCTTGCATTGAGTTTAAGTTATGGAATAGTAGGCCTACGCACAAGCTATGAGGCCAATATTCGAAAAAAAAACGGACGGTAGACCTAAGGTTCTACAATCAGATCATTTAATAACGATTAACGTTTGTTTCGCCAAAATTTCCGACTAACAAATTTGCAGCTCATTACCTAATGCATCAAAAGTTGAAAACGTTTTTGTTTCACCTCCCGTCAATTTCCTAATGTTATTATGGGCGCCTTGAAATTCCGTCCCAGAACCCCATTAACTTGCCCATTAAATCCGCGACGTACTTGAGGCGGCTCACGGGAACATGTAAAGTACCCCCCCCCCCCCACCCACCCGAGGGGGAGCGGGCAGGTTGTAGCAATCTTGTAATTCCCTCCCTCGTAACGTGATAGTTGTGTGTGGCTTGTGTTTGGGTATCGTTGCAGATATTTGGTCGACCCATCGAATTGAATTGACTCCATCAATGATGCTGACAGATCTTGAAGTTGCATTGCAAAATGCATTTCGATCACTTTGGCCCACCTCTATCTAGATCAGGGGTTCCCAACCTTTTTTTTACCTCGCCCCCCCTAGGTCGGTGTGAACACCATTGCGCCCCCCCCCCCCCTTTGTTCTATGTAATTATACTCTCCCCCTCCTCAAAAATGCTAAGTATAAGTATAATCATTGTATAATTTTAATGAGTAAATTCAAACGGAACTTTTTATTTTTTGTTGTATTCATGTTGACAAACACTCACGCTCCAGCCTACCTAAATAATTAGGAATGGAAGCGTTTCTGGATTTTTTTTTTTTTTCTATTTGAATTTTGGCGGAAAACCGAGGTCATCTCCTATTGGTCGAAGAGTTGGCCACCATTACAAATCTAAAAACTAGATTAAGATTAAGTTAATTTATATCACAAATAAGTTGAGTCAATAAGCATGATCACATTCACACCAAAGCGAACACAGTCATTTTCGTGTAACTCCAGTGTCAACAGAGCCAAATGCCAAGAAAAAAATCGAAAATAGAAGAAAAAATCGACCTGCACTCTGGTGTTTTTTGATTGGAAACCGGAACCATTGGTGACGTCACGTTAAATGATTATAAACTACGTGAAAGACTTTTTGTCAGTTTTTGGGCCTTGATCGCGCCTCCCCTGGAGACCCTTCACGCCCCCCCAAGGGGGGCGTGCCCCCCAGGTTGGGAATCCCTGATCTAGATAATCTAGAGATTATTTCCATGTCGATTTCACCTTAGTCAGGCCTAGTGGAGAGCCATACAAAATTCAGGACTAAGTAAGGATTATAAAGAAAAAACGCCCTTAGGTGTTTGGCTCAGAACCTTCTTCGGGCTCATGTCTTTGCCACCCTCTGACGTCAACACTGCTTTTAGAGATTTGAGAGCCGAAAAACCTGTACGAAGCAGCGGTGCCACCAAGTTTCTGAAATATTTACAAAACAATTATATTGAAAGTAAGAAATATCCTCCTTCATTATGGGCTGACCTTACTCCTGACACAAACCGGACAACTAACTGTTGTGAATCTTTCCACAGTCATCTTTCGGACAGCTTTCCTGACATGAACATTTTCAGTGACACCTTTTTAAAGTATCAGAATGATGTCTACATAAAACTCAACAGTCGAGATGTACCCCATAGATCTCATGATCCTCGCACTGTAACCCGCCAAAAAGCCCTTGCAAACCAAATTGTTTACCGATAGGCAAATAACTAGGGCACAATTTGTTTTTTCAGTTGCTCACTTCTATGCTATTTTGACAAAATTGTTGACACGTATCTTTTGGTTATAATTATAATCACGGATATTAATATTTTCACACTAAAAGGTTTAATAATTAAATAATATTTAATATATTAAATAATAATTAAATATATTATATTTAATTATAAATTATTATAATTAAACCTTAGTGTGAAAATATTAATATTTGCCAGGTTTTTTTATTTTCCCGGGACGGAGTCGCAAGGTGTTGTTGAGCGGGGCTCAGGTTCATGGGACGGAATTTCAAGGTGCTGGTAAGCAGGTGGTTAATAGCCGGGAGGGAATTCAAAGATTTCTTTAAGCCGGGCGTACCGTTAATGAGGGTCCAGGGACGGAATTCCAAGCCGCCCGTTATTATGGACCGAATGAACTCTAGGACCGAGTCAGCTGAATTGCTTATTACATCATACGTGATTTCTATACTCGAAGGTGTTGCTTAATCATTATTAGTTTTGCTAAACGAATTCGTATTTCTTCAAATATTGTTTCCGTTGTGCTTAATTTAAATTTAGAATATGTCTTCAACTAACAACAAAAAAGAAGAAAATGAAGTAAGGAAAGTGAAGAAACGCGATATGCCTAAAACCTCTGAAGGAACTGCGAGAATATAGATATTATTATTAT
Source organism: Pilophorus perplexus (assembly GCA_955831195.1). NCBI lineage: Eukaryota > Metazoa > Arthropoda > Insecta > Hemiptera > Miridae > Pilophorus > Pilophorus perplexus. Next base: position 1,696,842 of record OY037011.1, read on the forward strand.
TATTATTATTATTATTATTATTATTATTATTATATTATTGGAAAACTAACAGCAATTGAATGAAAATGGTTAGATCCACCGCAACATCAATATTGGTGTGAATTTTCGTAAAAGAATAAGTTTTTAAAGTGACTGTATTTTAAATAAACTTGTATTTTTTTTAATTAAATTCTTTAAAATTAAATTAAATTTTTTTAAAAATAATTTAAAATAATTTTAATAATTATTAATAAATTTATTATTAATAAATTTTAAATAATTTTAAATAATTTAAATTAAATTTTTTTAAATAATTTAAAATAATTTTTTAAATTTATTTAAATTTTTTAAATAATAATTAAACAAATTTTGTGATCTCATTGAATTAACTTTAAATTAGGTTGAAATAAGGTGAATAATTGTTTTGGGTTTTTGTTTTTGTTTGTTTTGGCTTGTTACCTTGGATTTGGATAATTCCTTGGGTGCTTACCGATGCTTATCTAACCCAGATTATTCTACGTAACGTAACGACTGCGAGGTCTTATAAATAAATAAATATCATAGGAATGAGCTTTATGATTCACTCAGCTTATCCCGATGCTATTCTCTGTCAATCTTAAGGGACAGTCACAGGGACAGGGACCGTAGACCTACTGTCCCTGTCCCTTGACTACCCTGGACTACTACTACTACTGTCCCCTGGACTTACCTGGTAAGTCCTAAGGAGGCTAAACGCCGAATAACAAGTCTCTACCACCACGGGAAGTATCCCAAAACACGTTAGATCATGTTTTCATACCTTAACGTAGGTAACGTTTTGAAAGACAATGGAATTGTCCTGTTAATCATTACATGAAAAAATTTGTATTTTTATATTTTTTTAATTTTTGATATTTTCTTTACTCAACTTTGGGGAATCGAGACAGAATAGGGCGATGATGGCTGAAGTATGAAACGTAATTGAAGCACGGCAACGATTCTTTGTACCTACCGGGTGAAGACCAAGTCAATTATGGTGTGATTCCGAGTCGTCGGAAGACGAGAATGACTTTTTAGATCCATGTCAAACCATTTCCGCATAATATGGTCCACAGTCGATAAAGTCGCTGTTCTCCGGTTTTTCCAAGTCGAGATTGAAGTCTCCGCTGAATATGCAATGTCTTCAAGAGCATCGGCCAATGCATCTCTGCCGAACAGAGGGTTAAAAACACTGTGGGTTTCCCCAACTGGCGCATCCTCGCAAATAAGTAGCGCTTTCTTCCAGCCCAATACAGCATGAAATTGGGAATAGATTTCAAAAACATTAGGTTTTCTTCGGCGCAATTTTCAAGAAACTCTGCTCTGAATCATCTTTTTTGTGGCAGCTTTCATCTGATCGTTATTTTTGAAAGTCGATACTAAACTCGTTTTGATTCTTTCTCGCTACCACCACAGTAACTACCTAAGGTGCAATATTTCATCTTTTTCATCTTGTTTATAATAAGAACAACCTACCGTGACGTGACGGAAAAAAATGGATTCGTCCTGTTAATCATCATTAAGTGATAAAATTGGGGGCACCTCGGACACTGGATTCGGGGGGAATGTGGCTGGACAAGAAATAGTACCATTTCCAAAGAATGACCCAAATCAGAGTCTACCCTAAAAATGTGGGAAAGTTTTGAGTCAGAAATGCGTATTGTAAAACCAATAACGTGTCAAAACAACTACTAAATCATCCAAAGACTTCTTTTTGACCTCATTTTTGGATTCTACGCATCCAACTACATATACCTGCTGATTTTCAGTCAGATTTGTCGAATCGCTTAGATGCTATGATTTTCATTCCTCTAAATTGCTCAAATAACGCTGTGCGTCGTGAGATGATGACACAATTTTAATACAAACGAAATAAAACGCGAGAGCTAATGAGCTACCAGACTGAAGAAAGGCGAGAAGCGGCGATCTTAAATTACTGCTGGGCCTATAAAAATATCATGTGAAGCTGATATTTTAAAGAACCATTCGTTTAATTGTAGACTCGGATCTCCAACGCATTTTAACTAACGTAACTTAACTCCAACGTATTTAACTAACGACAATCCACAATACAGTCGGTAGAACCATGCCTGGCGTAACATTTTTTGGAATAATTTTTACTGTGTTGGTCGCAGTGTTTGCAGATGTGCAGGTGAGTGCAACTTCTTAGTGAATTGAGTTGCAATAAATAAAACGCTGCCAATTTAGCGCAGGCATTTATCTTACGTATAAATAATTTATAGAATTATTCTGCAAAAATGTCATTCTGTAAGTAGGTAAAATATCTTGTAAAAAATGTTTAAATTTAATTTTTAGGATAAATTGCATCAGCCTAGATTGAGGATCTTAGGAGGGGAAAGGGCACCAGACGGAGCCTATCCATTTATGGTCAGCATACAACAGCGACCACCAGGAACAGAAATTTGGAAACAGTTTTGTGGAGGGAGTATCGTCAATACTGAGTGGATCCTGACAGCATGTCACTGTGTGGCCATCACTGAAGATAAACCTTTGACATATGAAAACCCAGCAGATTTTCGGGTAGTAGCTGGAGTGAATGATTTTAATAGCAAAAACAGCACTCGGCAGGAAGTACTGGCGGAGAAGTTTTTCGCTCACCCAGAATGCAACAGACGAGGGACACCTCTGTATGCCTACTACGATGCAGGACTTATCAAGCTTCAGTCTCCTTTGGAGTACAATGACCGAGTGCAGCCCTTAAAGCTGTACAGCATTGAACATGACGTTGCTATCAAAGAACTGAAGCGCTTGCAGGAAGCACATGCACCTTGCGTTAGTCCTGGATGGGGCGTAATCGACGAAAATAAAAATGGGGAAGTCAGTCCTCATCTGAAATACGGCAACCAAACTCTTCACACGGCTGCCGAATGCCACGAAATTTTGTCATGCGGAAGCACACAAACTCACGGCAAATGCGCCGATTTCGATAAAACCGAACAGATGTGCGTCACGTCCGAGAGCGCAATGGTCTGCAAAGGTGACTCCGGCGGCCCTCTGGTTTGCAACGGGTTTGTTTTCGGGGTTGCCAGCCAAAACTTCGGGTGCAAAATTAAGGCCAACCAGATTTTCACAGGAATCGCCTCAATTTTGACAGTAGTCAATGAACACGTACCGAAGGCGAAAAAGTAAGTTTCCGGTTCGATGTTGTAAGCCTGTGTTGCCCTTCGGGCCCTTGAGTTTCGTCAAAATAAACCTAGTAATTTACCAGGATAGTCTACTCACTTTATTACTTTAATATTCCATCACAACCCCAGGGAGCGGTATGTAGAAAACATGATGAACGAAAACGGTTTTATTACCGGGGGCCAAACCCTACAGGCTACGCCAGCCACCCTCCGACTATATCCCACCTGGCCTCAGACCGCTCCTTCTGCCTTTCAGATAATATAAGTTAAAGAAATACAGGGTGTATGTAGGAACCATTAGTAATTTGCTCATAATAGGGACGGGTTTTGAAGGTTTTCGCAGGTTAAACACTAGAAATAGTACGTTTTTCAAACTTTTTATGGTTGGTACGTGTTCCTTACTGAATTCCCGACAGGATGACGTTGCGAAAGTGTAAATATATATATTCCTTGTATTTTTTTTTATTTTTGAAAAGTGTCCCTATTCTAGTTCACATGTGCCATAATAGGGACACACCTTTTTTTTAAGCTTAAACCGCTTCACAGCCCTCGTATTCTCAATAGGGACATAGTTACGCTTTTTAAAAAACCATTTTCCGATCCAAAACATCAAAAAAAAATTTTAATGAACTTTTTCATATAAATAACAAAGGGTTGCCCTAGAAAAAACTGCATTTTAAGGCCCTTATCAAAATCACAGGTTCCATATCACATGTTTCATAAAAATACAAAGGGTTGCCCTAGAAAAGACTACATTTTAAGACCTTTATCAAAATCACAACTCTCAGGGTTGCGCAGCCTCGGAGCCATGGTGTTGAAAAGACAGAAACATGATGGTGAGCGGTTTACAGGTGGTAGGTAGGTAAATACCGTCAACGTGGTGGCTATATTCATATCCATTGTGGAGAGATGAGCGAGTCCCCGGCCGAAGACGTCCTCATTCGATTCGGTATGGCTGAAAACTTGCAAATTGACCCAAACACCGGCTTATTTCCATTCAAAACAAAACGAGTCCAAAGAGAGGGCTCACTACGTTCGGCAAAACCGAGATTTCGTCTATATAAACCCATTAAAACATGCTGAAATGACGTTTTTGATCGAAAATCGGCCAAAACAGCAATGTCCCTATTGAGGAACCTGGACACCCCTAAATTGCCATTTTGGGAAAAAACACTTGCCAAAATTCGCTGGTTTCACTTTTTTGAAATCTGACAACGGCTTCCCTCTAGTTAATTATGAGGCTAATAATAAATCCAGGTGACAACTTACCAGATGGTCCCCTTATATGATCACCATGAGAAGTTTTTCGTACAAACTGACAAAGCCCGTTATCACGTTATCACCTCCCAGACGGCGGGAGTTGAAAAACGTCTTCTTCTTTTGTTGTTGACTCATCATTAACATCCAGAAGAGTTGACTTTCACCATGAACGTGAATTTTAGTGTAATAGGACGCCGCCAGGGGCGATTTTAATCTCGTTCCGCCAGTTCTGTCTCTATTCAAGGCACTGTCCCTATTATGAGCAAATTACGTGAAAGGATTCTTTTTGCATATTTTTACTTTTGGAGTTCAGATACGCCACATGGATAGATATATGAATTGTTTATTTACAAAAACTACAATTAAAACAATTTAAATGAAGAAAATAAACACTACGGCAATGGTTAGAATAAGGGTAATAATATTTCGCCCGCCAGAATAGGGCCGCAGCACGCCAGGCACTTTTCCACTCGAAATCGGCTCGTGGAACGACGAAACAATCCGAAGTTCACGTCTCCGGAGCACACTGAGAAAATGTTTACGCAATGTAGCAAACACAGATAACAACGATACAGATAAGCCCTAATCCAGTCAGGATAAATCAATGCACGACGGATCAATTTACGGTAATTCAGTATGACCATGACTTGGAGTGGAAACCGACCATGTTGTCGGCAGAAGCGAGTGACGCAACAAACACAGTCACAAAAGGAGAGCAAACTCTTAGTCGGAATATTTAATATTAAATTTCTGAAAAGCACAAATGAAGATTCCGACTGCATGACGTTCTACACCAATCCTACCACGTCACCAGAGCCAATCTCTCTTTCCACTGTACGTAGGATAATTCCCTAGGCTCATGTGATACAAGGGAACAGTTTACTCGACTATACTGTGGGACCTGGAAGGTAACACTGAACCACACGTGTAGTACTGCTCTCGAGTCGTCTCAGTAACGTGCCCTTATTTTTCAAAACCTGGTTTGCAAGCACGTTTTGGGAATGCGAATTCGCCTGAAGCCAAAACTGTCCGTATGGGCCAGAAAAGGAAACGAGGAAGGCCGAGCAAGGCGAAGACAGCTCTTTTGATTCAGTTTAGTCTTTTTGATAACTTTTCTTGATTTTTTGTGTAATTTTTGTTGACTTATTTTGTTGTTCCACTGACTTATTTCGACGTTGAGGCAGTGGCGTTTTTTTTTTTTTTTTTTTCTTACGTGCGATTCATTTTTCAGTCGCTAAATAATTAAACTGTCGTGCAAACTCTTTTTGAGTCGTTCATATTATTTTCCTGTCGTGAATGGATTGTTTAGGCGTGAAAGTTATTTTAGAGCCGTGAAAGCACGATTTCCTGGCGTGCCTTCGCCTTATTCTGGCAGGTGATTAAATCACACCCTAATAAAAACCCTCCCGTAGCCCCATAGCGCCCCCCGGGTCGCTGCTCTCTGTAACTCTGTGGGTTTGGGCGATCGGGCTGAAAACCTTGCGGGCACAACTAGATGGTAAACCAAGTATTTCGTCAAAATTTCAGATTTAAAAAAACATTCCTACTGCCCAAAACGGCGTAAGGCGGACGGACATTTCGGTTTTGGAATCTAGACCTCTTGAAACGGATAATGTCAAATTTGAGGCCGATCGGAATCGTCAACCTCCGTCTCGAAAACCAAAATAATAATCCGTAGATCGCTAAGTCCGGTTTTGATTCTTAACGCCTCAAATAATCTAAATTAGTTTATTTGGTTCTTCAAAATGTCAGATCACGTCTTCACATCAAGTTTTTACGGTCGCAGCAGTAATTATTACTGAAGACGTGATCTGACATTTTGAAGAACCATTAGTTTAATGATCGGAACTCCATCGCATTTTGGACAACGTATACCTATATATTACTCAACTAACGCTCGGTAATTCACAATTCAGTTGGTGAAAACATGCTCGGCGTAACACTTTTTGGAATAAGTTTTACTGTGCTGTTCGCAGTGTTTGCGGATGTGCAGGTGAGTGAAACTTCTTAATGAATTGAGTTGCTTCGAATAAAACTAGGGGCGGATAGGCAGGTCCGGTTGGCTTTGTTCCTCATCGGGTGGCTGACAAATGCAATAAATGCGTAATTTGTGCTACAAGGTTTAAAACATACTGCAGTATACTGTTGTAAACCTTGTATACAACCTCATGGCCTTATCGTATGCAAGTTTCTTTTTGATTTATAAATTTTTGGTGCCTAACTGTCGACGTGAACCTGCCCACGTCTTTAATCAGTCATCACTCAACAGCTCACCAGATCTTGAATCATGGAGATTATGATCTAAACTACGTGCATATGGCTAACTAACTACCTAACGGACTATCAAAGACAGAGTATGTCACGAGCCTTCTCCTCCGAAACCGTAGTTGATACAAATATGGCGATTCTGGTTTATTATTCTTGGAATATTACACTTAGCGCCCCACGGGTTTGGGCGATCGTGCTGAAAACCTTGCGGGCACAACTAGATGGTAAACCAAGTATTTTGTCAAAATTCCGGATTAAAAAAAAATTCCTACTGCCCAAAACGGAACGGACGGCGGACGGACATTTCGGATTTAGAATGTAGACCTTTTGAAACGGATAATGTCAAATTTTGAGGCTGATCCGAGTCGTCGACTTCCGTCGCGATCACATAAGTGTAATATTCCAAGAATAATTAACCAAAATCGGTCAGCCAGTTGTTATTGACACTTTCCTTTGGGATCAACATACCTACTCAAAAGAAAGTCGTTTTCATACTTTTAATATTAATAATATTATTCATTAATAATTGTAGCATTGTTGAACGGGTTAAAAAATAAAATAAAAAGGGGGATTTCAATCTCATTATCAAGCAACTTTTCAATCTCAATGTCAAGCAACCTAAAAATTATTCTCATCGCCTACAAAGTTGAATAGACAAAATATTCAAAGTTCAATTCAGTTTTTGAACACTTAGTGTGGTCCCGCTGCAAGGTAGTGATGAGACCCTATAGAAATCGTACTACTACTACAGAAATCGTAGGAACCAAAAAAATTCGAAAAAACAACTAAGTTGTTTCATCGTTGTTGAAAGTCTTTTCATCTTCACTTTTTTCGTCGGGCTTTGCTCGTTTCCAACCCTCCTCGCCATCGCCTATCGCTCGGTCCATTCTCATCAGCGGGCGTTTTGTGTGTGAGCATTATGCGATTCCGTTTTGGCAAAATATTCGCGGAGTAACACACTTTGTTATTTGGAACAGGAGTTGCAAGATGTGAAAAATCCATAACTGAAATGTCCGTCCACTGTTCACCCCGTTTTGGGCCGTAGGAATTTATTTAAAAAATCTGACGATTTAGAAAAAATACTTGGTTCTCGTTCCAGTTATACCCGCAAGGTTTTCACCCTGATCGCACAAAGCCGCGGGGCTCTGCGGTACAAAAAATGTTTTTTTAAAGGGTTTCATCTATGGGATCGAGTTAAGTGTCGTTTTCGAAGTATTTTTGGACGTAGAATCCATTTTTCGGGGTCCCAAAAGCATCTGTTTTCCCATCTGTTTGCCCTTGGGGCTTGCGAAGGATGCCAGGAAGTCGAAAGAGGACTCATTTTCTGAGTAGGTACCCAATCTTGATACACAATTCATTTTTCTGGGTCCTTCTTCATCCATCCAAACACTAAACATAAAAATTTAAAGAACAAATTTTTTAATAATTAAATTTAAACAGATATAAAAAAGTAAATTTATCACTGACCTGAGGTTGAGCCTAGAATTCGAAAGAAGTGAATGTACGCGGAGGGATGGAGGGCAGGAAACGCCCAAAGCCTCTCGGCTCGGTGCTCCAGCCAGGTGCTCCTCTTGCGAGCCTTCTTTTTTTTATCGTTGATAAACTGTGATAATGAAACTGAAGAAATGTGCTAAATGCATCCTAGTGGTCAAATTGAATCGCCCGGGCCGGACAAAACTGCCTATCCGACCCTGAATAAAACGCTGCCGATGTACACAGGGATTTATTATTATTCTTACGGAAGAATTGTGCAGAAATGTCACTCTTTAGGGAGGTAAAACCTCTTGTAAAAAATGTTTAAATTGAACTATAAATTGAATTTTTAGGGTCTTCGTGGGAATGCAGGAAGGATCATAGGAGGCCAAAGGGCACCAGACGGAGGCTTCCCATTTATGGTCAGCATACACCTCAAACGCGAAAAAACTAACTTATATGAGCACTGGTGTGGAGGGAGTATCCTGTATCCTGAGTGGATTCTGACGTCATGTGTATGTGTGGCCGACACTGAAGCGAAACCTTTGGGAATTCATTATAACCCAGCAGACTTCAAGATAGTAGCCGGAGTGACGAGTTTAAATAAATTTAACAAGGATAGGCAGGAGGTTCTGGGAAAGGAGTTGTTTGCTCATCCAAAATGCGGCACACGTGGCATACCTACGCATACATACTACGATGTAGGACTTATCAAGCTCCAGTCTCCTTTGCAGTACACTCCCCGAGTGCAGCCCTTAAGACTGTTCGACACTGAACGCAACCCCTCTATCAGAGAACTCCATCGCATGCAGGCAGCACACGAAGAATGCATTACTCTTGGATGGGGCATAATCAAAGACACTCCTCTAAAGGATAAAACAAGTCCTTACATGAAAGTCGCCAACCAAACTCTTCACACGACTGAGGAATGCTTCAAACTTTCGTGCAACGTCGACCCATCAAATGGTGTTGGCGCTTGCGCCGATTTTGATACAATCGATCAGATCTGCACCACGTCCAAGACCGGACAGACCTGCATAGGCGACGGCGGCAACCCTCTGGTTTGCAACGGGATGGTTTTCGGGATCGTCAGCCTATTCAAGAAGTGCATAGTAGGCAAGGGTTCCACGCTTTACGCCGGAATTGGCGCAATTTTGAAAGTAATACAAAAATACGTTCCGTTAGGGTCAGAGTAAGTTTCCTTTTCGATGTTGTAAGCCTGTGTGCAAATCTACCCTTAGGGGCCTTGAGTTTGGTCATAATAAACCTTGTAATTTACCAGTATAGTCTACTCACTTGATTACTTCATCACAACCCCAGGGAGCGGGATCCAGAACAGAAAACACGATTTACGAAAGCGGATTAAGTACAAACTATGGAGCCACACCCTGCAGGCCACGCCAGCCACTCCCCGACCATATCCCACCTGGCCTCACACCTAACAACTCGCTTTCCAAAAATGTATTCACCTTGTGAACGCGAGCTTACACACCGGCAGGTCTCCTCGGTGTCTGAAGGCTGCGGAAATTCTTCCATTGCACAAGAATGGGCTTCTTGAAAAGGTCAGAATTCAGCATTTCAGACAACATATTCGGATTCAGCACCCTTTAAAACCCATATTTTTAGTTCGAAAATTCGTATAGGTACCTACGTGCTGAGCTGTTTTCGAAATGTTAGAGATTTTGAAATGAACGCCGGGCATATTTGACGTCACACCTCGCCAGGCTGGGCGTCGAGTAGTTGGGCACTGAGCCGCCAGAGCGCTAAATAATAAATCTGAACAGAATTGGAATAAAAACACTCGGCCCGGGTCGATTTTTGAATAACCTTCTTTGATAAAAACCTCGATGCTCGATTTTCGAATGACCTTCTATAATGATTAACCCGATTTTCGATTTTTGGGGTCAACTTTTCGCGTAGCTAAGGTGGCTGACTTGCGTAGATGAGAGAGAGAGAGGCACGGTAGGTAGAAGAAGGCGGTAGGGTTCATTAGGAAGCGGTTGCGGCCGCGTGACGTCACTGGTGAAGACCAGACCAGGCGCTCCGTTTTTCTTGCATTGAACTGAACGTTTTTCGGGAAAGCGCCAATAGTTCAACCTATATCCCCATTTAGTACTTATTCTGCTAATTGTTTCTTCTCTTTCCGATCCTAAGTAATCAGGAAGGAATACAATAACAAATTAAATAAAAAGCAAAAGCTAGAGAACCAAACTCATGATGGTAAACGGTTCAATCGAAAACCGTTGTCATGTTTCGAAACTTGGCTAATTCTTCCGAAAGCTCTTCAAGACGTTGCTTTAAAATTTCATTTTCTTTTTTCAGCCTCATATTTTCACTAAAAACTAACAACAACTCTGATGGCTGTTCGTTGTCATTCATTTCAATGAAAATCGTGGCCACATTTTCGTCTAACTCATTCGTAATCTCATCCGTCAGATTTTCATTTTTTTCTTTTAATGGTGATTTCAAAAGCTCATTCAATTCTTTACGTTTGTTTACTCTTACTTTCCGAGCCAGAGAAGAAGATGTACTTACTTATTAGAATCGCCCACGGAGCTATTTTTCGACAGGAACAAAATAGCATTTAATGCGGAACCACATCCGGTTTTATCTCAAATTTAGGGATGGTATTGAGCAATTCACTTCTCAAGTCTCGAATGTAGTCCGTATCATCAAAATGAACCGAACAGATGCGCGAATGATCCACCAAAAATGCGTCAGCCCGCTTGCAAACGTTCACCCACTTTGATCGAACAATTGTGTCCTTTGGAAAACGGTGAAAATGAAATTCGGACTGTTTTTAGGTACCTACATTGTGACAATCTGCAATTGCACAGCACACCATATTCGAGCTATAAGTGCGTATACACCAGCGATAAGCAACAATAAACAATAACGTTGTTCACATACACCAGAGAACGACAAGACTGAGTATACTCATACATTTAGATGTATTAAAATCGAGTTGGAGAAGATCTTGAGAACGTTTCTTAAAACGTCACAACGGGAGGACACTAGCGATTTTAGAGATATTTTCTACACGTTTTAAAAAGTATTGAAAACATCACATTTAAGTAACAAGATATTTTTGAAGCATTTAATGTTTTAGAACAAACATTTCAAAAATTGTTTCCGAATGGTAAATGTGCTGTGTGGGTAATGACCAGTGTTGGGCGAGGTGAATAGGGAAGGGTCTTCACCAGCTACGTCATTGGAGTTGGGTTTTCCCCGAGCGTCGAGCTGGTGACCCCTACCGCCTTCTTCTACCTACCGTGAGTATGACCATGACTTGGAGTGGAAACTAGTGGTAATTCAGTATGACCATGACTTGGAGTGGAAACCGACCATTTTGTCGGCAGAAGCGAGTGACGCAACAAACACAGTCGCAAAAGGAGTCAAACTGGACAAACATAGTCGGAAATATTAAAGTTCTGAAAAGCACAAATGAAGATTCCGGCTGCATGACCTTCTACACCAATCCTACCACGTCACCAGAGCCAATCTCTCTTTCCACTGTACGTAGGAGAATTCCCTAGGCTCATGGAATACATGGGAACAGTTTTCTCGACTATACTATGGGACCTGGAAGGTAACACTGAACCCCACTGCTCTCGAGTCGTCTCAGTGCACGTGCCCTTATTTTTCAAAACCTGGTTTGCAAGCACGTTTTGGGAATGCGAATTCGCCTGAAGCCAAAACTGTCCGTATGGGCCAGAAAAGGAAACGAGGAAGGCCGAGCAAGGCGAAGACAGCTCTTTTGATTCAGTTTAGTCTTTTTGATAACTTTTCTTGATTTTTTGTGTAATTTTTGTTGACTTATTTTGTTGTTCCACTGACTTATTTCGACGTTGAGGCAGTGGCGTTTTTTTTCTTCTTACGTGCGATTTATTTTTCAGTCGCTAAATAATTAAACTGTCGTGCAAACTCTTTTTGAGTCGTTCATATTATTTTCCTGTCGTGAATGGATTGTTTAGGCGTGAAAGTTATTTTAGAGCCGTGAAAGCACGATTTCCTGGCGTGCCTTCGCCTTATTCTGGCGGGTGATTAAATCACACCCTAATAAAAACCCTCCCGTAGCCCCATAGCGCCCCACGGGTCGCTGCTCTCTGTTACTCTGTGGGTTTGGGCGATCGGGCTGAAAACCTTGCGGGCACAACTAGATGGTAAACCAAGTATTTCGTCAAAATTTCAGAGTTAAAAAACATTCCTACTACCCAAAACGGCGTAAGGCGGACGGACCTTTCGGTTTTGGAATCTAGACCTCTTGAAACGGATAATGTCAAATTTTGAGCCCGATCGGAATCGTCAACCTCCGTCTCGAAAACCAAAATGCAATAATCCGTAGATCGCTAAGTCCGGTTTTGATTCTTAACGCCTCAAATAAACTAAATTAGTTTATTTGGTTCTTCAAAATGTCAGATCACGTCTTCACATCAAGTTTTTACGGTCGCAGCAGTAATTATTACTGAAGACGTGATCTGACATTTTGAAGAACCATTAGTTTAATGATCGGAACTCCATCGCATTTTGGACAACGAATACCTACCTATATATTACTCAACTAACGCTCGGTAATTCACAATTCAGTTGGTGGAACCATGCTCGGCGTAACACTTTTTGGAATAATTTTTACTGTGCTGTTCGCAGTGTTTGCGGATGTGCAGGTGAGTGAAACTTCTTAATGAATTGAGTTGCTACGAATAAAACCTGGGGCGGATAGGCAGGTCCGGTTGGCTTTGTTCCTCATCGGGTGGCTGACAAATGCAATAAATGCGTAATTTGTGCTACAAGGTTTAAAACATACTGCAGTATACTGTTTTAAACCTTGTATACAACCTCATGGCCTCATCTTATGCAAGTTTCTTTTTGATTTACAAATGTTTGTTACCTAACTGTCGACGTGAACCTGCCCACGTATTTAATCAGTCATCACTCAACAGCTTACCAGATCTTGAATCATGGAGATTATGATCTAAACCACGTGCATATGGCTAACTATCTACCTAACGGACTATCAAAGACAGAGTACCTATGTCACGAGCCTTCTCCTCCGAAACCGTAGTTGATACAAATGGACCCGTTTTTTTTTTTTTTTTTTTAAGGGGCTATGTGACGTTTTTGGCCATTTTCACTTTTTATCATTTTCTGAGTCTTCATACATGATTACATCGATTGCCATTGAAAGGAGTCTCGTAACATTGACCCTTCCTTGAGAAAACCCGGGTTGAAATTTCCGATGTCCTTTGAAAGGGGCTATGTGCGCCACATAACCCCTTTGAAATGACAACTTGCTGTCTCTCTATGTCGTCACCGTGGAATTTCAGGGTTGTGGAGACGCTAAAATTTACCCTGAAATTTATTTAATAAAATTGAAAGACTCTTAAAAAGTGAGTCTGGATGAGGCAACCCAGGAATCAACAGTTGAAGCAACTTCAGTAGTAACTTTGATGGATTTCCCAGGGGGTCGAGTAAGATGTCGTTTTTGCAGCATTTTTTTTGGGTATAAACGGTTCAGAGGGATTCTAGACCAGTCCGACCACCCTTGGATGCCGGGTAAGGCTTTTATTGAGCTACAACTGGTGCGGGTTTTGACAGGTTTGGGCCAGGAGCTCGAGTGAGGTGTCGTTTTCGGGAATAGAATCGATTTGTGGGGGTCCCAGATCTGTCCGAGGCTTTTAGAGGGATTCAGGGGTGGAGGGGGTGAGGGATTTTACCTTGTTGTTAAATTCATTTAACGCTCATGAGCGACTGATCAAGGGCTTAAGCCCTTCCTGTACAGGAAATCGGTTTATGAAGATTTTCATTTTTCCCGATTTTCCATTAACAAAAAGTTCTTATCATTAGGTATACCTTTCATAAGTATCGGAAAAGGAGTTTATTAATCGAAATTCTTTCATTCGATAAATAAACCTGTTTGTCGGAATTATTTCAATCCTGAAAAATTGATTTTTTTTAAAGGGGCTATGTAACCGATTTTCAAATTGCAATTTGATACACTTCCCCACTCAAAAAAAAAAAAAATAATAATAATAATATAAAATAATAATAATATATATATATATATGAAAATTTGTGTAAAAATGTGTAATAGCTAGTTGTATAGGAATACAAACTAAAATTGGAGATTTTGACAGTAATGATAGAATTAGACAGTTTTTTGCATTTTCCCGGAGTTTTTGAATCGGCCAAAAACGTCACATAGACCCTTTAAAAAAAAACCGGGTTCAAATATGGCGATTCTGGTTTATTATTCTTGGAATAATACCCCGATGTTTTCGCGACGGAGGTCGACGACTCCTATCAGCCTCATAATTTGACATTAGGTATCCGTTTCAAGAGGTCTAGATTCCAAAACCGAAATGTCCGTCCGCCGTCCGGGCCAGTTTGGGAAGTTTTTTTAAATCAGAAATTTGGACAAAACACTTGGTTTACCATCTAGTTGTGCCCGCAAGGTTTTCAGCCCGATCGCCCGAACCCGTGGGGCACTATGGCGCTAAAATGGGGCTCCAGAAGGGCTTTTTGAAGGGTTTCGGCTATGGGGTCGAGTTACGTGTGGTTTTCGAAGTATCTTTGGACGTAGAATGATTTTTCGCAGAACGTTTAGATTTAACTGTGGGGATCTATGGGGCTCTCATGGGGCTACAAATCAGATTTTTGAAGGTTCCAAAAAGGTCCAATATTTTCCGAGTACCTAATTTTGGATCCATCTTTCGAGGTCCCACATCTGTTCGAACCATGTAGTGAATTTTTTCATTACCTATATAAAATATTTTTTAAAAAATGTACAAAAACAAATTTTTTTGGATTTTTTTTTTTATCAAAAATTGTTGGTTTTTTCTTGAAAAATATTTGACTTCCTGGGATCCTTCAAAAATCCCATTTGTAGCCCCATGAAAGCCCTATAGATCGCAACAGTGAAATTTGAGCGTTCCGGTACCCAAAAAAATGGATTCTACGTCCAAAAATACTTCGAAAACGACACCTAACTCGATCCCATAGCCAAAAACCTTTAAAAAACCCTCCCGTAGCCCCATAGCGCCCCACGGGTTTGGGCGATCGGGCTGAAAACCTTGCGGGCACAACTAGATGGTAAACCAGGTACCATTTTGTCAAAATTTCAGATTTAAAAAAAAATTCCTACTGCCCAAAACGGAACGGACGGCGTACGGACATTTCGGATTTAGAATGTAGACCTTTTGAAAAGGATAATGTCAAATTTTGAGGCTGATCCGAGTCGTCGACTTCCGTCGCGATCACGTAAGTGTAATATTCCAAAAATAATAAACCAAAATCGGTCAGCCAGTTGTTATTGACACTTTCCTTTGGGATCAACATAGTTTGAGTATTATACTCAAAAGAAATTCGTTTTCATACTTTTGATATTAATAATATTATGCATTAATAATTGTAGCATTGTTGAACGGGTTAAAAAAAAAAATAAAATAAAAAGGAGGATTTCAATCTCAAGCAACCTAAAAATTATTCTCATCGCCTACAAAGTTGAATAGACAAAATATTCAAAATTCAATAGTTCAAAAACTGCGAGGTAGGTAAAGTGTGGTCCCGCTGCAGGGTACTGAGGAGACCCTATAGAAATCGTACTACTACTACAGAAATCGTAGGAACCAACAAAATTCGAAAAAACAACTTTTCATCTTCACTTTTTTCGTCACCTCAAAAAGGCCCATAATTATAAAATGACCCGGTTAGCTGCACACAGACTCTTTCGACGATGGCTTTCAGGATGCATAGGGCATGTCTTGAACGTTGAAACAGCAGGCTTACAAACTCCATATAGAATTGAGACATTAAAACATCTTCACATCATTCGCTGTACGTAAGGGTAGGGGACAGGGTGGCACTTTGGTACTTTTCCGTTATCCCCCTTCTGGAATATTTCCGTCTGATTAGGAATTCGGGTGCCTTAAAGCCATCGTGTGTACGGAACGCGAAAATCGAGTTGAGGGGGGGGGGGGGGGGGGTTGGAGGCACAGATTAAAGTACTGTTGGAGGTTACAACGGAAAAGTACCGGCACTTTCACAACAGTAACGCGAGTGTTGGAGGAGTTTTTCAAAACTTAAAATCATAAAAACAAGGCTGAGGCTAACTCCGTGTGACAACAATCTGGAGGATCCCATGTTGACGGCTTGCGAGCAGGAGCGTCTGGCCGGAGCGCTGATATGAGCTGAGTGGCTTTGCTCGTTTCCAACCCTCCTCGCCATCGCCTATCGCTCGGTCCATTCTCATCAGCGGGCGTTTTGTGTGTGAGCATTAAGTGATTCCGTTTTGGCAAAATATTCTCGGAATAATACACTTTGTTATTTGGAACAGGGGTTGCAAGATGTGAAAAATCCATAACTGAAATGTCCGTCCACTGTTCACCCCGTTTTGGGCCGTAGGAATTTATTTAAAAAATCTGACGATTTTGAAAAAATACTTGGTTCTCCTTCCAGTTATACCCGCAAGGCTTTCAGCCTGATCGCACAAAGCCGCGGTGCTCTGCGGAATAAAAAAGGTTTTTCTTAAGGGTTTCATGTATGGGATCGAGTTAAGTGTCGTTTTCGAAGTATTTTTGGACGTAGAATCCATTTTTCGGGGTCCCAAAAGCATCTGTTTTCCCATCTGTTTGCCCATGGGGCTTGCGATGGATGCCAGGAAGTCGAATGAGGAGTCATTTTCTGAGTAGGTAGGTACCCAATCTTGATACACAATTCATTTTTCTGGGTCCTTCTTCATCCATCCAAACACTAAACATAAAAATCTAAAGAACAAATTGTTTAATTATTAAAAAACAGATATAAAAAAGTAAATTTATCACTGACCTGAGGTTGAGCCTAGAATTCGAAAGAAGTGAATGTACGCGAAGAGGGATGGAGGGCAGGAAACGCCCGAAGCCTCTCGGCTCAGTGCTCCAGCCAGGTGCTCCTCTTGAGAGCCTTCTTTTTTTTATCGTTGATAAACTGTGATAATGAAACTGAAGAACTGTGCAAAATGCATCCCAGTGGTCAAATTGAATCGCCCGGGGCCGGTCAAAACTGCCTATCCGCCCCTGAATAAAACGCTGCCAAATTTACACAGGGATTTATTATTCTTACGGAAGAATTGCGCACAAATGTCATTCTTTAGGGAGGTAAAACCTCTTGTAAAAAATGTTTAAACTGAACTATAAATTGAATTTTCAGGGTCTTCGTGGGAATGCAGGAAGGATCATAGGAGGCCAAAGGGCACCAGACGGAGGCTTCCCATTTATGGTCAGCATACACTTAAAACGCGAAAAAACTAACTTATATGAGCACTGGTGTGGAGGGAGTATCCTGTATCCTGAGTGGATTCTGACGTCATGTGTATGTGTGGCCGACACTGAAGCGAAACCTTTGGGAATTCATTATAACCCAGCAGACTTCAAGATAGTAGCTGGAGTGACGAGTTTAAATAAATTTAACAAGGATCGGCAGGAGGTTCTGGGAAAGGAGTTGTTTGCTCACCCAAAATGCAGCACACGTGGCATACCTACGCATACATACTACGATGTAGGACTTATCAAGCTCCAGTCTCCTTTGCAGTACACTCCCCGAGTGCAGCCCTTAAGACTGTTCGACACTGAACGCAACCCCTCTATCAGAGAACTCCATCGCATGCAGGCAGCACACGAAGAATGCATTACTCTTGGATGGGGCATAATCAAAGACACTCCTCTAAAGGATAAAACAAGTCCTTACATGAAAGTCGCCAACCAAACTCTTCACACGACTGAGGAATGCTTCAAACTTTCGTGCAACGTCGACCCATCAAATGGTGTTGGCGCTTGCGCCGATTTTGATACAATCGATCAGATCTGCACCACGTCCAAGACCGGACAGACCTGCATAGGCGACGGCGGCAACCCTCTGGTTTGCAACGGGATGGTTTTCGGGATCGTCAGCCTATTCAAGAAGTGCATAGTAGGCAAGGGTTCCACGCTTTACGCCGGAATTGGCGCAATTTTGAAAGTAATACAAAAATACGTTCCGTTAGGGTCAGAGTAAGTTTCCATTTCGATGTTGTAAGCCTGTGTGCAAATCTACCCTTAGGGGCCTTGAGTTTGGTCATAATAAACCTTGTAATTTACCAGTATAGTCTACTCACTTGATTACTCTAATATTCCATCACAACCCCATGGAGCGGGATCCAGAATTTTTTTGGATTTTTTTTTTTCAAACTTTTTTTTATCACAATGGGCTTCTTGAAAAGGTCAGAATTCAGCATTTCTGACAACATATTCGGATTCAGCACCCTTTAAAACCCATAAACCCCAATTTTTAGTTCGAAAATCCGTATAGGTACGTGCTGAGCTGTTTTCGAAATGTTAGAGATTTTGAAATGAACGCCGGGCAATTTTGACGTCACACCTCGCCAGGCTGGGCGTCGACTAGTTGGGCACTGAGCCGCCAGAGCGCTAAATAATAAATCTGAACAGAATCGGAATAAAAACACTCGGCCCAGGTCGATTTTTGAATAACCTTCTTTGATAATAACCTCGATGCTCAATTTTCGAATGACCTTCTATAATGATTAACCCGATTTTCGATTTTTGGGGTCAAATTTTTGCGTAGTAAAGTTGGATGACTTGCGTAGATGAGAGAGAGAGGGATCTCCCGGCCAATCAAAAGACGAAGAAGCAGCCCACGTCATGTACCCTCTCCAGACCTCGGAATTCAAATATCATATTTTTCCTAAGGCCCTATAATTAATTAAAACAGGTTTTCTGCAATATGGACCCGTTTTCATAACTTTTGAAGCACGACCTTTGCAGGAAAAACATTTTAAAAAATCATTAGAAGAGCTCATTTTTTTGTTTTTTCTTGAAAAATAGTTGACGCCCTGGGATCCTTCAAAAATCCCATTTGTAGCCCCATGAAAGCCCTATAGATCGCCACAGTGAAATTGGATCGTTCCGGTACCCAAAAAAAAAAAGGATTCCACGCCCAAAAATACTAAGTATTCGAAAACGACACCTAACTCGATCCCATAGCCAAAAACCTTCAAAAAAACCCTCCCGTTACCCTTGTAATTCATACTTTTGATATTAATAATATTATTCATTAATAATTGTAGCATTGTTGAATGGGTTAAAAAATAAAAAATAAATAAAAAGGAGGATTTCAATCTCACTATCAAGCAACTTTTCAATCTCAATGTCAAGCAACCTAAAAATTATTCTCATCGCCTACAAAGTCTTGAATAGACAAATTATTCAAAATTCAATAGTTCAAAAACTGCGAGGTAGGTAAAGTGTGGTCCCGCTGCAGGGTACTGAGGAGACCCTATAGAAATCGTACTACTACTACAGAAATCGTAGGAACCAACAAAATTCGAAAAAACAACTTTTCATCTTCACTTTTTTCGTCACCTCAAAAAGGCCCATAATTATAAAATGACCCAGTTAGCTGCACACAGACTCTTCCGACGATGGCTTTCAGGATGCATAGGGCATGTCTTGAACGTTGAAACAGCAGGCTTACAAACTCCATAATATGGAGTTTGTAAGCCTGCTGATATATATTATATAATTGAGACATTATATAATAACATCTTCACATCATTCGCTGTACGTAAGGGTAGGGGACAGGGTGGCACTTTGGTACTTTTCCGTTACCTATCCCCCTTCTGGAATATTCCCGTCTGAGTAAGAATTCGGGTGCCTTAAAGCCATCGTGTGTACGGAACACGAAAATCGAGTGGGGGGGGGGGGGGGGGGGTTGGAGGCACAGATTAAAGTACTGTTGGAGGTTACAACGGAAAAGTACCGGCACTTTCACAAGAGTAACTCGAGTGTTGGAGGAGTTTTTCAAAATTTAAAATCATAAAAACAAGGCTGAGCCTAACTCCGTGTGACAACAATCTGGAGGATCTCATGTTGATGACTTGGAAGCAGGAGCTTCTGGCCGGAGCGCTGAGCTGAGTGGCTTTGCTCGTTTCCAATCCTCCTCGCCATCGCCTATCGCTCGGTCCATTCTCATCAGCGGGCGTTTTGTGTATGAGCATTATGTGATTCCGTTTTGGCAAAATATTCTCGGAATAATACACTTTGTTATTTGCAATTGCTGTTAACAGGGGTTGCAAGATGTGAAAAATCCATAACTGAAATGTCCGTCCACTGTTCACCCCGTTTTGGGCCGTAGGAATTTATTTAAAAAATCTGACGATTTTGAAAAAAATACTTGGTTCTCCTTCCAGTTATACCCGCAAGGTTTTCACCCTGATCGCACAAAGCCGCGGGGCTCCGCGGAACTAAAAAGAGGCTACAAGGGATTTTTGAAAGGTTTCATCTGTGGGATCGAGTTAAGTGTCGTTTTTGAAGTATTTTTGGAAGTAAATCCATTTTTTGGGGTCCCAAAAGCATCTGATTTCACCGTGGAGACCCAAGGGGCTTTCGAAGGATGCCAGGAAGTCGAATGAGGACGCGTTTTCAGAGTAGGTACTTAATCTTGATAAATAATTCATTTTTCTGGGTCCTTTATCCATCCAAACACTTAAATATTTAACATAAAAGTTTAAAGAACAAATTTTTTAATAATTAAATTTAAACAGATATAAAAAGTAAATTTATCACTGGCCTGAGGTTGAGCCTAGAATTCGAAAGAAATGAATCTACATACGAGATGGGGAGGTGGAGGGGTGATAGCGAGGAGGGCTGGAAACGCCCAAAGCCTCTCGGCTCGGCGCTCCAGCCAGGTGCTCCTCTTGCGAGCTTCTTTTTTTTATCGTTGATAAACTGTGATAATTAAACGAAGAACTGTGCAAAATGCATCCCAGTGGTCAAATTGAATCGCCCGGGGCCGGTCAAAACTGCCTATCCGCCCCTGAATAAAACGCTGCCAAATTTACACAGGGATTTATTATTCTTACGGAAGAATTGCGCACAAATGTCATTCTTTAGGGAGGTAAAACCTCTTGTAAAAAATGTTTAAATTGAACTATAAATTGAATTTTTAGGGTCTTCGTGGGAATGCAGGAAGGATCATAGGAGGCCAAAGGGCACCAGACGGAGGCTTCCCATTTATGGTCAGCATACACTTCAAACGCGAAAAAACTAACTTATATGAGCACAGGTGTGGAGGGAGTATCCTGTTTCCTGAGTGGATTCTGACGTCATGTGTATGTGTGGCCGACACTGAAGCGAAACCTTTGGGGTTTCATTATAACTCAGCAGACTTCCAGATAGTAGCCGGAGTGACGAGTTTAAATAAATTTAACAAGGATCGGCAGGAGGTTCTGGGAAAGGAGTTGTTTGCTCACCCAAAATGCAGCACACGTGGCATACCTAAGCATACCTACTACGATGTAGGACTTATCAAGCTCCAGTCTCCTTTGCAGTACACTCCCCGAGTGCAGCCCTTAAGACTGTTCGACACTGAACGCAACCCCTCTATCAAAGAACTCCATCGCATGCAGGCAGCACACGAAGAATGCATTACTCTTGGATGGGGCATAATCAAAGACACTCCTCTAAAGGATAAAACAAGTCCTTACATGAAAGTCGCCAACCAAACTCTTCACACGACTGAGGAATGCTTCAAACTTTCGTGCAATGTCGACCCATCAAATGGTGTTGGCGCTTGCGCCGATTTTGATACAATCGATCAGATCTGCACCATGTCCAACACCGGACAGATATGCGAAAACGACGCTGGCAACCCTCTGGTTTGCAACGGGATGGTTTTCGGGATCGTCAGCCTATCCAAAAATTGCAAAGTAGGCAAGGGCCCCACGCTTTACGCCGGAATTGGCGCAATTTTGAAAGTAATACAAAAATACATTCCGTTAGGGTCAGAGTAAGTTTCCTTTTCGATGTTGTAAGCCTGTGTGCAAATCTACCCTTAGGGGCCTTGAGTTTGGTCATAATAAACCTTGTAATTTACCAGTATAGTCTACTCACTTGATTACTCTAATATTCCCTCACAACCCCAGGGAGCGGGATCCAGAACAGAAAACACGATTTACGAAAGCGGATTAAGTACAAACTATGGAGCCACACCCTGCAGGCCACGCCAGCCACTCCCCGACCATATCCTACAACTCGCTTTCCAAAAATGTATTCACCTTGTGAACGCGAGCTTACACACCGGCAGGTCTCCTCGGTGTCTGAAGGCTGCGGAAATTCTTCCATTGCACAAGAATGGGCTTCTTGAAAAGGTCAGAATTCAGCATTTCAGACAACATATTCGGATTCAGCACCCTTTAAAACCCATATTTTTAGTTCGAAAATCCGTATAGGTAACTACGTGCTGAGCTGTTTTCGAAATGTTAGAGATTTTGAAATGAACGCCGGGCATATTTGACGTCACACCTCGCCAGGCTGGGCGTCGAGTAGTTGGGCACTGAGCCGCCAGAGCGCTAAATAATAAATCTGAACAGAATTGGAATAAAAACACTCGGCCCGGGTCGATTTTTGAATATCCTTCTTTGATAAAAACCTCGATGCTCGATTTTCGAATGACCTTCTCTAATGATTAACCCGATTTTCGATTTTTGGGGTCGACTTTTCGCGTAGCTAAGTTGGCTGACTTGCGTAGATGAGAGAGAGAGAGAGAGGGATCTCCCGGCCAATCAAAAGACGACGAAGCAGCCCACGTCATGTACCCTCTCCACTGGAGAGGTCTGGAGAGTCTCCAGACCTCGGAATTCAAATATCATATTTTTCCTAAGGCCCTATAAATAATTGAAAAGGGTTTTCTGCAATATGGACCCGTTTTCGTAACTTTTGCAGGAAAAACCTTTTAAAAAATCATTAAAGGAGCTCATTGAGAACGCTCTGACTTGAAAAACTATCGCCCTGTCGCCCTATTTCGAAAATTTACGTATTTTCAAAAATAATCGAAAAAGCCAAGAAGCGAGAAATGGTCGAGAATTTCGAGTTGAATGATCTGTTTTCCCAGCATCAGTTTGGTTTCCGCTCCAGACGTGCGACAAAGGATGTTATCTTGTCACTGACTAAGAGGATCCTCGCAAGTTTTGAGAGGGGTGAATATGCCGCTGCACTTTTTGCAGACGTCTCGAAGGCCTTCGACTGCGTCCCTCATCAGCGACTGATTGCTAAGCTGAAAAAATATAACTTGGGTGAGAGGGCCATTGCTCTCGTATCCTCGTATCTGTCGGGTTGAACGCAGGTGGTCCGAGCTGATGGCCGGCTTTCGGGCTCTTTGCCGGTCTCCATTGGAGTACTTCAGGGTTCGGTCTTGGGTTCCCTCTTATTCATCATTTATGTGAATGATCTTCCTGGAAGCATCGACTCGCTTTCCGTCATTTTCGCTGACGACTCCACATTGACTCATCGGCAGTTTGCATCGATGCTCTTCAGGGAGTGACCGGCGGAACAGGGCTGTGCGTCGGTGGTTCAATAGCAACGGTCTGGCTATGAATGCAGTCAGTCACTATGTATTTTGGCCTGGAATCCCTCAAGTGCTAAATTATTGGGAGTGCATCTAGATTGAATTGAAGGAGCCATTGCGAGGCCACCGTCAGTCCTCTCAACAGTGCTACGTTTCTTCTGCGTCAATTGTCCAATAAGCTACGGAGGGAGGCTGTCCTGGCAGCCTATAGGCGTAGTATACTACGCCTGCTTCCATTCCAAGGCTACATACGCGATCATATGCCCCTTCAGCGTCTCTGGTGTTTGGGGCTCAGAGGAGAGCTATTCGCGTAGTCGGAGGCCTGTTGTTCTTTCAGGAATCTAAATGTCCTTACTATACCACCCTCGTACATTCTTGAATGCTTGTTGTACGCATATGAAAATTCTGGGGCATTCGTCGTCGCATCCCACAATTACAACACACGGAATGCTTCCAAGTATGTGCCTGATTTCGTTCGGCTGGATGCAGCGCGTGAGGCTAACTGGTGGGCGATAAAACTGTTCAACAGTGTAGCTCTTAGTGTGCGCATGATGAATAAACGCTCCTTCAAAGCTCAGGCAGGTCGGTTTCTCAGAGCATTGGCACCTTACTCTCTGAAGGACTTCTTCGTGGCAGCAGATGGTTGGACTCCTGACTCAATAAAGCTTGCCTTACCTACTGCATTACTATTGTTGAATCTTGACGATTGTCCAATACATTTGTTTGCTGACAATAAAAAACGATATCTCTCTCTCTCATTCTAATCAGTCCGGGATGGCGTAGGGAGCACCAATCAGATCACGTCCTTATTCTATGACGACTACTGGTGTTGGTTGGTAACATACTTAAGAGGGATTAGGTTAAATGTCGAAGAGTTGAAGGGGAAATAATAACGCGTCGGAAAGGAAACTCGAGCGCTAATCGGCTACCAGACTGAAGAAAGGCGAGAAGCGGCGATCTTAAATTACTGCTGGGCCTATAAAAATATCATGTGAAGCTAATTTTTTTTTTTTTTTAAGAACCATTCGTTTAATTTTAGAACCGGATCTCCAACGCATTTTGTACAACGTATTTAACTATCGATAATTCACAATACAGTCGGTAGAACCATGCCTGGCGTAACACTTTTTGGAATAATTTTTACTGTATTGTTCGCAGTGTTTGCGGATGTGCAGGTGAGTGAAACTTCGTAGTGAATTGAGTAAAGTAAATAAAACGCTTCCAATTTTACGCAGAGATTTATTATTCTCCGGATTTTTTTTTTCTCTAGGGACAAAAAAATAGTGAAAAATTGTTTAAATTGAACTATGAATTGAATTTTCAGGGTGAATTTCGTCGGAGTAGTGGGAGGGTCGTGGGTGGGGAAAGGGCACCAGACGGAGCCTATCCATTTGTGGTCGGCATAGAAAGGCGACTACAAGGAACAGAACGTTGGAGTCACAATTGTGGAGGGAGTATCGTCAATACTGAGTGGATCCTGACAGCATGTCACTGTGTGGCCTCCACCAAAGATATACCTGTGAAATATAAGAACCCAGCAGATTATCGGGTAGTAGCGGGAGTGACTGATTTTAATAGCGAAAACAGCGCTGGACAGGAAGTTCTGGCGGAGGAGTTTTTTGCTCACCCACAATGCAACAGACGAGGGGAACCTCGATATAGCTACTACGATGCAGGACTTATCAAGCTTCAGTCTCCTTTGGAGTACAATGACAGAGTGCAGCCCTTAAAGCTATACAGCATTGAACCTGACGTCGCCGTCAGGGAACTGAAGCGCTTGCAGGAAGCACACGAACGTTGCGTTAGTCCTGGATGGGGCGTAATAGAAAGAAATCCAAAAGGGGAAATAAGTCCTCACCTGAAATACGGCACTCAAACTCTCCACACGGCTGCCGAATGCCACCAAATTTTGTGCGGCGAATCCTCACTAAATCACGAAGGCGTTTGCGCCGATTTCGATAAAATCGAACAGATCTGCGTCACGTCCGAGAGCGCACAGGTCTGCAAAGGTGACTCCGGCGGCCCTCTGGTTTGCAATGGGTTTGTTTTCGGGGTTGTCAGCCAAATCTTCGGTTGCATAATTATGGAGGGCAGCCAGATTTTCACAGGAATCGCCACAATTTTGGATGTAGTCAATGAATACGTACCGAGGACGCAAAAGTAAGTTTCCATTTCGATGTTGTAAGCCTGTGTTACCCTTTGGGCCCTTGAGTTTGGTCAAAATAAACATTGTAATTTACCAAGATAGTCTACTCAGGCCCGGTTTCACCAACCTCATGTTAAAGTTCAAGTTAGCTATTTTGCGATTAGAGCTTAAGTTAGGGTAATGATGTTGCAACAACAACAACGTAACTTCAAGTTAACGAGATAACTTCCGAAAATCCGCAAATTAAAAAAGTGGAAGTTCCTGGTAACTAAGAGACAACTGCAAGTGAAACGCAATTTTCTCGCTAACTCGTGGGTTAGCCTAACTCGAGGTGGTGAAACTGGCCCTCACTTGATTACCTACTTTAATATTCCATCACAACCCCAGGGAGCAGGATCCAAAGCTGAAAACATGATTTACAAAAGCGATTCAAGTACAAAATAAAGAGCCACACCCTAAAGGCTACGCCAGCCACCCCCCGATCTGCCACCTGGCCTCACACCCCTTATTCTGGCTTTACCATAATAAAAGTTAAAGAACGCTGCAAATTTTTCACAAAGGTTTATTATTCTCTGATTTATTGTATACATTTGTATTTATTTATTAGTATTTTTGAACGTAGAATCCATTTTTGGGGGTTCCGGAACGATCCGATTTCACTGTGGGGATCTACAGGGGTTTCATGGGGCTATAAATGGGATTTTTGAAGGATCCAAGGAGGTAAAATATTTTTCAAGTAAAAAACGAAAATTAAAAAAAAAATTAAATTTGTTCTAATTTTTTTTTCTGACAGAATTAAATTTCTGCACAAATTATCTATATCATAGAATAATAAACCCTAGTGTAAAATTTGCAGCGTTTTTCGTTTCTCTCGCCAGCCGCTAGGATCGGGGTCGGAGCCCAACGTCATTGCAGACTGACGATAGCTCCGTGCCGTCTGAACGGTCAGACGCGATTTATCGGAAGTGTGAAAAGAGCCCGCCTCAGAGTCCACAGAACGAGCCATGGAGACTGTCAACAAGCTTATTGGCCAACAAGGGAACATGGAGGAGAATCAAGATTTCATGGCTGCAAGTGTCAACGACTTACTTTATGCAAAAAGAGATTGGTTTCTCTTGGAAAAAATTAATAAATAATAATTTGTGAATTAGTTTGTAAGGGAAAAAACTGAAGAGATTTACCGAAATTAAATGAAATTTCTATAATTCCTTAATTTTACTGAACAAAATCTTATATAAATGTCTGCATCTTACTATAATACGATAGTTACATCGCCAACAAAACTGAGTAATCCAAAGAAAACCCTCCATTGTAGAAATGATTTGTTTCTCAGCCACAATTATGGACGTGACGGTCTTGACTAATCATGCAGTCGAGGCTATGATAAAGTCTCACAGCATTTATAAAACATCATAAAGTATCTGCCGACAAATTAATCCGAAAAGTAGAGGTATTTTTCTAACCATAAAAATCAAGGGTTTAGTTAAACCCGAAGAAATTTTTTTTGGCTATCCCAAAAGCCGGATTGGCCGTTTTTCGTAGATAACACCCAGATAACGATATATATATATCGCTTACATATTCTTCCTTGATTTAGAACAGGAATACTATATATAAGCTTATATAAGAGTATAATCCTTATAAGGATTTTCGTGGTTTTTAAATTCACCCACTTTCCTTTATTTGGCTCTTTTCGTACTGTCGACTGTTGTCTTTTTTCACACAGCTTCGTTGGTTCGATTGCCAGTTTTACTTTTAACTGGACCGCTGTCCAGGAATGATCTCGACATGTTCGGGATTTACCAGCTAAATCCTTCTATAAGTACGTGAAGTCCCACCTGGTAAAAGAAGAATTATATTCTCTAGAGGAATTTTTCAAGATCAAATGGCCTGTGGTGAATTAGTCTTCATTGTCTTGTCATGTATTTTCTTGTCATTGTCTTGTGCACGGCCATTCATTGTTTTGTACATCTGCAGTTGAGTTGATGCTATTTTCTCTGTCATTCCCATTATTACAGTCAATACAATCGGCTCTATAACCAGTCAGCTTATTCTGTATGTTCTAACTTTTGACTTTTGCTCTGTCATTATTTGGCTTTGGCAAATAAAAAATTCTTGATTCTTGAGTCTTGATTCTTGACACTCGTCAAAATAATTTTTTTTTTCCAACTACTATAATGAAGATGATTCTCCTCGGACAGCAGCTTTAGAAGACTAGGCTAAAGCCAGCCAACCCCCAACCTCTCCCACATCGCCTCAGACCCCTTCTACTCACTTTCCCCTGTAATCCCATCTATAATAATAACACTGTGCCTCACGAGCTACTTTCAGTGATGGTGGGTGGCTATGACTGATTAATATTTTTAATCGTATGTGGGCGTATTTTTCAATAAAACTCATCAATAAACTCAATCCATAAAATATATTGATATTTAAACGATGGCCAGAAAGCGGGACTTGAGCGCACATCACGAATCAGAAAGGATACATTTAACTTTGAGGAGATTCATCAACTGTTAAAACGTTGCCACACTGGACACACATTAGTCTTCAATGTCTTCAATGTCGTCAACGTCAATTCCCCGCAAAATTTCCTGAAATCCCCAAACTCGCATTAAAATACGGATAAATTCAAACATTCTAATTCAGGTGAGAAATTCATCGTCGAGTTGAAATAAGGCCACATTTCCAAACAAGAATCTACCAGCGAACGACTTAACCAATGGGCCACCAGAAGATTGAAAGGGGGTTGTTATGGATCTGAACTACAAAATATAAAAAAAACTTCTAAGAATCATAAATGCTTGCATACGAGTCTGCAACACATTGGGACATTTCATTGAGCATATGTCGTTACGTTACGTAACGTGACATAACGAAAATTTGGTTGTGTGCCATAGCAAAGACATGAAATGTCAAAAAGGCAGCAAAACTCGAAAACTAAGCATCGCAGAGAAAAAATTTCTGATAAAAAGTTGAAGAGCATAAAATCCTACGTCGAAAGACCTCCTTACACATTAGAATCGGTTCGGCCGTTTAGCTACAATCAAGCGTCAAAATAGACAATTGTTTCTACCTTGGCTGAAAAATAAGATTCGCTCATGTTTCAACCCCAGTAGGTAACTTATGCTGATGCAAATGAATTGGATCAAACTTTATGTTGTAGAGCATCAAATTCCTGAGTTAAGGGAGCAACTGAAATTAAAATCGCCCACTCTTAAGCTGAAGTAAAAATAAATACTCGAAAGTAGTCGTAGCGCTGAAATCCTGCTAAACAGTTTCTCGTGCAGCTCCATCATGTTGAGCTCAAAATCTTTACCTGGTCAAGGAGTTTTTTGAAGTATTCTGTATATTACTTATTATAAGTAAAGCTTCCTTGAGAAAAAAGTTGACCAGGTAAATGATTTTGAGCTCAACATGATGGGGCTGCACGAGAAACCACTAAGCAGGTTTTTAGCGCTACGACTACTTTTGTGTATTTATTTTTATTTCAGCTTAGTAGTGGGCGAATTTTGAATTTCAGGGTCTCCCTCTACTCGTAATTTGAATGCTCTACAACATACATTTTCAGCCAACTCATTTGCATAGTTACAGGGGCGAATCCTATTTTTCAGCCAAGTTGGAAACAATTGTCTATCGACGCTTGATTGTGGCTATACGGCTGACCCGATTTCAATTTGTAAGGGGGTCATTCGACCCCCTTACAAAATCGATTTTATGCTCATCAACTTTGTATTTGTAACGTTTTCTCTGCGATGCTTAGTTTTCAAGTTAGGTGTGAAAAACGGGGAAAAGTTCGGTTTTTTGGCACTCAAAAGTTCTCCCAGCAAACATTTTTGATATTAAATATTTTTTTGTTCAGCCCCATAAAAAACAATTTAAAAGAAACAAAGAAGCTTTTACGCCATCTTCACGAGTCAAACCCTCTGGCGACTGGCATACAAGTGAATAATGAGAAACAAACCTCTTTTGCCGCAAAAAAATTGATCAGGCCTTGTTCCATGTAGCGTATGCTTTCCGTCATCAGAGCTCGGTCTTCTTCCAATTGCCTCTTATCTGTTTCAAGCCTAAAAAGAACATCCAGGTATTTCAGTGCCGCGTGTACGGCGTAATTAAAAAGAAATTATCAACAGGGCCAGGTCATTTAAACGCTACCACTTACGATTTTTTTGTGGCTTCAATTTTCTCGTTCAGTTGTTTTTCCTGAGTTTTCAACGACTCAACCTCAAACTTAGATCGCTCCAATTGCTCTTCATTCAATCGCCTTTCCTAGAATTGCAAGAGACGTTCATATGAACCAAACGATAGCTCTAATATCGTACTGTCGCGTTCTCATCTCTACACACAAGCTCACCTTATTCATCTTCTCATTCTGGTCGTTAAAATTAGCTATAAAAGCCAATAATTGGTCTTGCCGAGCTTTATTAGATAGTTTGAGCTCGCTAGTCTCTTTCTCAAGCTGTAATTAATGCACAACGGTGTTTCTTAGAATTCGAAACTAGAGAGGTTATCCTCAGCACTCCTGTATTAAATATTTCCTTACTTCATTTTTTTCTTTCTCCAAATCGGCTTCAGTTGATTCGGAAGAAAGAGAGGTGTACTTCTTCTGCAACATTACAATAACCTCTTCTTTCAGTGGCAATTTGATTTCTTCAACTTTCACTGGTATCAGGAGCTTTTCAAAATGTGGCTCGACAGGGACGTACGTCATTGCTTTGAGGTTAGTTTCTCTGGTGAGTTCTTCAATCTATAAAAGAGTACAGATGGGTTGATTAGTTTTCCATTAACATTCACTAGCACTCTTAAAGGGGGGGGGGGGGGGGCTCGCTTCGCTCAGCCACTTTCTCGGACAGAGAGGGTTCGCTTCATTCGCCTATTTGAATAATAGGTCGAGTGATGATTTATATAAATTTTAAATGCGTCAAAACATCATGATCGTTGGAATGGGCTCCTTGAAAAGGTCGGAAATAATCATTTCTATCACCATACTCGGATTCATCACCCTTTAAAGCCCTTCAACACACATTTTTAGTTCGAAAATACGTATAATTACGTGCAGAACTGTTTTAGAAATGTTGGAGTTTTTGAAATGAAAGTGGAGGGCCCGTGACGTCATCAAGTAGTTGAGCACGGAGCCGCTAGAGCGCTGAATAAATCTGAACGGAATCCGAATAAAAACACTCGACCCGGGTCGATCTTGAATAACCTTCTTTGATGATAACTCTCGAAGCTCAATTTTTGAATGACCTTCTCAGCGGATTACCCCGATTTTTGATTTTCGGGGTCGGCTTTTCGCGTAGCAAAGTTGGCTAACTTGCATCTCTCGGCCAATCAAAAGATGACGACGTCATGTACCTACCCCCTCCAGACCCTGGAATTCAAATATTACATTTTTCCTAAGACCCTGTAAATAATAGAGACGCGTTTTCAGCAATGTTGACCCATTTTCGTAACTTTTGAAGCATGAACTTTCCAGGAAAAATTTTTAAAAAATCATTCAAGGAGCTCATTATCATCCGACCCCATGGATTCCTAAAACCCCGATATATATCCGAAATTAGCGAGGAATAAAATCGCCATCCGAAACTTCCAAAATCGTTAGAACCAAAATACTTCTCGCCCCGAGTTGGGAGGAAACGACGCACCAACCTCAGACCTGACAACACGGTCGGCCCCTATGTCTAAGACACACAGCAGACGCAAGCACTATTTAACAAATATTTAAGGCCTTTAAATACTTCAAAAATGTGAGTTTCGAGCGCATTTTGACGATTCTGGACCACTGTGCGTCGGCACTTAAAAACCAAGGAAGGAACTCGTAGTCTTTTAAGCACAACCCATTAACGGGAAGGAACTCGACAGCCCCCATTGGCCCAAGTACCGGCCCATGGGGAACCCCGTAATTTATTGGTTTTGTGTCGCTTTCTACTCCTTGTAGTCTTGTTGACTGTTGCCTATTTGATAGGTAAGAAGTCAACCATCTGACGGCTAAGTTAAAAAATGTTTAATGTGTATCATCTGTTTCTAAACTTTACTATACAGCTTTTCTGTATTTCTCTTCGTTTAACGTAGCCGCCACAAGTACTAAAACCCGTTGTAACTCGTTGATATAACTAATATTGTAATACCTACTAACTAAATTATTTAATAATTGTGTACCTAACTCGGATCATCAGTAGCGGTAAGACTCCAGGCGGCCATGCCATGCCTATAAACAACCTTTTACTAAGTGCATTGTAATGAAACAAGTAACATGCTAACTCCAAGAATGGATTATCTTATCAACTAGTTTTGATCGTTGCTGTAAAAATGGGACTTAGCATGTATTGTTACGAATTTTCAAAATAAAGGTTTTCACTACTAATACTACTACTTCTAATGAGTACTTTTATTTTGTCTGAACCCGTATTGAGAGGACGATAGGAGGTTATTTGCTTCAAGATACTTCGTGAGTTGGGACTTGACGGTTTTTTTCAACAATTTTTGCAAAGTTCGAGCAGTGAGATTGGTCGATAGTACACATACACTTACTTCGTTTTTCAGTTCAACTATTTCCATATCCTCGGTAAATATCATATCCTGGTAGCTCTTGATGTACTTCTTAGTGGACACGATTTCTCTGTCAATTGAATATCTCTTCTTCTTCAAATTTTCTACATCTCTGAGAGCGACGGGCTGTTCCTGCGCTTTCTTCTGTAGGTACTCGTGCTCTTCCGCTAATTTCTCACCTTCCTTGACTAGAAACCAATATGACAGTATCACCTTTGTATCCTCAAATTACGTAGTCGGTTTTATATCCTCCACTACTTACCAACAACCGTCAAGTTCCTTTCAAGCTCAGCCATTTCAGTGTGATACGTCGGAATCGCAATTTTGCATTGGGCCATTTTTTCTTCGCCTTGCTTCACGCGGCGGTCGATGCTATTGTGCTCGTTTTGTAAAGCCTGAAATAATTGTGGGAAAATCATCCTGATTGTCAAAGTTGTGAAAACGTTATCATACTACCGACAATTACACGTTCATTTACTTCAGTTTGTTGTAAAACCAGATTTCTGTCATGCACAATCTTGTCGTATTCGCTCTGAACTTTGTGAAATTCGGAAACAATGGCCTCTTTCCAAGCAATACCGTCTCCTTGTTCGTCTGAAAGTAAAAAAACGGAAATTATTTCGAGCGTGAGCAATCGAGTCTTCGCGGTTTCGACGAGGGCCAATGCACATGCGCTCTGCCACTTTCCACGATTCGATTTACCAGTACTGCATTTCACCAACACCTTACATTTTTTTTTTTTTTTTTTTTTTTTTTAATCGTGATACATGAAAATGCACACAACTACTAACAGTGTCTTTGCATGATGTCATTGTCCAATTCGGTTTGCCTGGCTTCATAGTCTGGGCGGTTTGATTTGAAAAGTTCAAACGAATCAATCAAGTATGGGACGAGAAGCTGAAAAAAGTGATTGACATTTTATTATTGTTTACGATATAAACTTCTGAATTAGTGCTCCAGAGACTGCTCTGTAATTCCCTCCTGATGTAAAGGGCAATATCGCGAGAACTTACCTGGAAATTAATTTCCGAGTATGAATTGACTCCGTCAAATTTGGGAGGAAACATGAGAGAATCGATGTCCACGTTGCATCTGATGTTCACGCAGTTGGCCAAAAATTCGAGAACTCCAATTGCGAACGGTATGGCGTGGGGAGTGCTCACAACAACCATCCAGGACTTTTCCACTTTGCCCTGAAATCAGCATTGCTGAGGGTTTCAAACAAGACTGACACAAATGGGGAGGTTTCTAAAATCTACCAGGGCCTCAATACTCTCCTCAATCACAAAATCCTAACACAGCATTCTAAAAAGCATCTTCGTACTCATTGGAATGACCGTCAAAGAGCAACTTAAACACACAGAAAATCCCACAGGGGTGGGGGGGGGGGGGTTTAAAAACTCGCTAAAAGACTGAGAAAAAACGCTGCAAATGTTACGTAAGGGTTTATTAATCTTTAATCTAGGTTAATTGTACAAAAATTAACTTTTTGTCGTAAAGAAAATGAATTTTTTTTAAATTATGAGACAACTTTTTTTTGGTACGATGTTTGGACAGATGTGAGACCTCAAGAAAACGTATTTCGCGTCTAAAATTACTCGGAAGACGACACCTTATTTGAACTCCAGGGATCCTTCAAAAGTCCCATTTGTAGCCCCATGAGAGCCCACTAGATCCCCACTGTAAAATCAGATCGTATTGCGACCCCCAAAAATGGATTCTCCGTCCAAAAATACTTCGAAAACGTCACCTAACTCGACCCCATCGCTCCCCAGACCTGTACAAGGCTTGAAAAGTTGGTACCAAGCTGGGGGATGAATTGACTACAAGAGAGACATCGTCCGGTATGGACTGCCAAAACTGAGACGGATCGCCGAAGAGCTAATGGGAATTACCGGCTTCAATGTGCCGCCGTGGGATAATTCCCACCTTCTGGCATCAAAGTACATGAATCCCAACTCCAACTTGATAAGGTTTTCAAAACCAAAGAAAGTGAGGACCCTTGAGCCCTAACACTGGTTGATAACAAAAGCCCTGATCCCCGAAACACAAGGGTTTATTATTCTTTGATATTGTGCTAAAATTAATTCTGCATCATTAGGTAAATTTTTGAAAAATTATTTTAAAATATTGCCGCCCGTGGGTGTATTGCCGCTTGTGATTTGTGTAGATCATGGTACATGATTGTCTTATGACTTACCTGTGGGACACCCCCAGACCCCCGGATTATCTAAGTTTTGATCAAGGATCATAGCAACGAAACATGGTACATGTTTTTCGGATTGGTATATTTAAATTCGCGATAAAAAAAGTTTAATAAAAGGGGGTTATACGTTTAAAAAAGGCCATACATTTAATAAAAGGGGGTTATACATTTAAAAGGCCAGTGTCGAATCATGATGAATGAATCATGAATTTAATTTAATTCGCGGGGTTGCGAGCGTCGCGCGGGATTTTAATATAGCCTATGTTGGGGGCAATCGCACCCGACACCGTTAGAAAAAACCCCATTCAAATCCGTTCAGCTGTTTAGGCGCCTATAAGTCACGACAGACACACAGACAGAAAGCTCAACATCTCAAGGGGGGCTCGACCCGCCTAAGCAGACATAAACGGTCCACCAAACCAATAGAAAAAAATTTCATCAAAATCGGATCAATATTGGCTGAAATCCCCACTCCTTCCCGTCTTTAGGGAAGGAGAGGGGGTTAAAGGAGGGGGAAACGGAAAAAATCCTTGAGGGCGCTCAACCTATCTCAGAACGTACATCATTTTTTAATTTCTCGAGATTTTCAAGAAAATATATATATTGGTATATTATATATATAGAAGGTGATCGGGTGGCAAGGGGGTAGATGGGTGAGGGGGAGTGAAATACACGTTGCGCCCAAATTTCGCAGGGTTGCGCGCGTATGGCGGGGTTTTAATATAGCCTATGTTGGGGGCAAGCGCACCCGAGATCGTTAGAAAAAAAAACCGTACAAATCCGTTCAGCCGTTTAGGCGCCTATTGCGTACGACGGACTTTACGGGGGGGGGGGGGGGGACGCTTCAACATTCCATCCTCAGTCCAATCGAGATCACGCCCGTAAAAACATGTACCATGTTAAAAAAACAAAAATCAGTACTTACAATGTTTGGACAAATGTGGCATCTCGAAAAATGGGTTATGCGTCTAAAATTACTCAAAGAACGACACGTTATTTGACCTCCTGGGGTCCTTCAAAAGTCCCATTTGTAGGCCCTTGAAAGTCCCATAGATCCCGCGGTGAGATTGGATCTTTCTGGAACCCCCAAAAATGAATTCTACGTCCAAAAACACTTCGAAAACGACTCCTAACTCGATCCCATAGCCAAAAGCCTTCAAAAAGCCCCTCCCGTAGCCCCATAGCGCCCCACGGGTTTGGGCGATCGGACTGAAAACCTACTAAAAATGTTTTACATGAAGGTAAGGTGAAAATCGAAGTACCTTGTAGAACATTTTTTTCTGCAATAGAAAGGGAAGTTCTTTGATGTAGTTCGCTTTGTTGACACTGACGGTTGGATCAAGCATTTTGAACGACAAATCACACACGTCCAAGAATTTGGTCAGTGTCAGGGGCTTCAGGTTGCCTCCCAGGACGTTACAACCTTCTGGGTGGCGTTGTATTACGTCTTCGATCTGAAATGAAACAAGGGCGCTTTCAATCATACCTTAATAGATCTGTTACTGTATACCGCCAACATGATCTCTTACTGTCTGTATAGCTTTGGCCTGCCATTCCTTATCCTGGAGAGGTCGGTTGTCTCGTTTGCTTTTCTGACCACCAATACTGCTGGAGCCAAACGATACTGAAGGCGTATCATACGATGTAGTTCTGCAAACGAGATTACAATAATTGTTATTGTAACGGTTAATTACTATTAAATCATTCAATCGTTACAATGAGTGGAGTGCATCGTGAATTGAGCAACGTTACGCTGGAGTGGTTGCTCGTCAACCTCCGTGTCTAGCGATCAAAAAATGATTCAAATCAGGGATCATTCATACCCAGGAAAAACAGCCAAATTCAACGCGGAACCACACGACTATTTTTGACAATCTGGGCGGGAGCCAAATCACTCTCACGCCCACAGACTTAGTCAAGACGAAAACCCTGCTGGATGGGAACTTAGAAGTTATCGTATCTAGCAGGGAGGATTGGAAGAAAGGTCCATCGGGAGTGCGGTCTGGGGACATAGAATGATACTCCGACGGCTCCAGTATGTGTAATAGGGCCGGTGCGAGAACATACAGCCCGCAGCTCAAACGGGAGAACGCCAGCCCGCTGGGCAAGTGGGCTGCAGGATAACGGGCCGAGCTCTGTGCCATAAAAGCATGCATGGCTAAGAGTGAGAGGAGAGCCCTCGAGAGAAGCCGAATCCACATATTCTCAGATAGCTAAGCTGCTCTGAAATCACTAGCGGGAACATCTACCAAGTCAAAACGGTACTTGACTGCTCGGAGTCCATCAGGCGTGTTGGGGCCTTTAATGTTATTATTAACAGATGGGTCGCTGGCCACGCTGGTATGCCAGGGAACGAGAAAGCAGACGCCCTGGCCAGTCAGAGGTCCAGCGAGGACCTTACAGGACCTGAACCCTATCTAGGTATAACGGGGCGCTCTTCCGCGAGGTTGTTGGCCAGTGGCATGGATCACAGGACAGCCGGAGATGGGAAAGAACCCCGCATCAGAACCACGGACACACCATGCTGGCTGGGCTGGACTAAAAGGGCGATTATATGTCTCCATCTGCGGCGGACACAAGTGAGATTCATAGTGGGTCTGCTTACAGGACAAGGGGGACACGGTTTTCAGGAAGCATTTAAACTGGGTCGGGGTCATAAATGATGAACCCTCCTGCAGGTTCAAAGTTTTAACCCAAATCGACAAAAACACCAAATTCCCAGTTTTTACCGATTTGGCTTAAAACTTTAAACTGTCGCCAAAAATCGGCTTGCTCAAACCAAGGCGCGGTTGGTCGCATTCGACGCAGAAATGTACCAAGTATATGGCCAAATTTGGTTGGTTCGGCAAGTATTGTAGGTTTTGCAGAATCGTCAGAGTAGTGAACAAAAATCTTCAAGATTGATGAAAAAGCACGTTTTTTTTGGTGGTTTTTCAGCAAAAAACACACGAAGAAAGCATTTTAGAACCATCCATGGGCGTGTTCAGCGTTAGATTTCCTGTAAGAATAGCACCTGCTCGTTGAAAAATAATGAAGTTGGGAATTAAAAGAGTTTTTTCAACATGTGAGTACTGTACAGCGGAACCTCTGCGTCTAGGGGCAAAACGGACCTCGGATTCGGAATCAGCATCCTCGAAAACCCCCAGCACCTCTATCAGACCTCTTGAAGCATGAGATCGATTTATTTTTATTTTTCCAGTGTACCTATCATTCACGTGGCTGTCCTAAACCCGCTTTTGAAATTGCGCACCTGTTTCGACAAAGATGAATTTGTGAGATTCGCCAAATAAAGGTCCTCACAGCGTAGAAAGCAGTTGCGTCTGAGGAGCAAGGTGCTACCTACCTACGCAGAAAAAAAATCCCCGGAAAAAAAATTCCTGAGGTTTTGGGAAAAAACTCCCCGGATGATATATGATAATATCATGATATATATATCATTTTCGGAATCACTCGTAAGCAAAATTTGAGCTCGGGGATTTTTTTCAAGGTAGGTAAATTTGGGGAATTTTTTCCAGGGATTCTTTTTGAAGCGAAGTCTTTTATACGGGTAGTCTCCCAGTGAAAATCGTGAGTGATAGTGAGTCTCGGCTCTTCCAACCCGCCGCTGTCAAGGAAGTCGGAAAGACGTACTCAGAACGGGTGGAATTCAGGGTGGGGCTTCATGGACCTTACAACGGTGGAGGAGGCGGGCAAATTTTTAAGCGAAGTCTTTTTTTTTGCCGACCTTTTAGCTACGAATAGGGGGGGTCGCAGACCCCCCCTGTCCGAATAAGCGCTCGGCCGAGCGGAGCGAGGCCTTATGTCTGATTAAGCGGTCTGCTTTGAGAACTCCCCCGGCCGAGCGAAGCTGGGTGCGTAGGCGAGCAAAGCGAGCCGGAGCATCTAGTAGGACACTATACTGGCAGCTGATTTTTGCAAAATTTTTATCTGTGTTGGGTGCAATAATATTTTCATAAAATATTATCACGAATCCATGACTGCACCCCCTGGTTCTGCCATCACCAGTCGCGCCTGATTTGAAGTCGTATTATTGTATACTAGCAGTAAACCCATGCTTCGCTCTGGATAGTTAAAAATGTAAATAAAACATTAATAAAGTGGTATAATTATTAATAATTATTCATGTTAAAACATTATAAATGCTTACTCGGTTGTTTATTATTTTTCTATAAAAATAATACTATACAGATTCAATAAACATCGAAGTGTAATAATTAATAATAATTATTAATTATTATTAATTATGAATAATTATTATTCATGTCAAAACATTATAAATGCTAAACATTATAATCCTATTAGTATTAGTATTAAAAATTATAATACTATTAGGAACTTGAGGCGCTGAATCGATTGTAATAGGAGTGCACACTGATGTTATTTCGAAAGGCTGAGGCGAGAACGACCTTTTTGGGCAATCAATTGGTCCACATTGTGAACGTGGAGTTCAACTTGTGAAATCAAATTTGAAAACTCCACCATCAATAATACGCCTATGCAAATTGAAAAGTTTGAAAAATGCCTCCCCTGGCTGATAAAATGATCGGCCGAGCGAAGCAAGGCCCCCAGCCCTGTCAATGTGCTAGTGAAATCAAATTTGAAAACTCCACCTTCAATAAAATCTGGGAGGCACAACCCGCGTAATCCCTGAAAATTTAATCAAAATCGAATCAATATTGGCTGAAATCCCCACCCCTTCTCTTCTTTAGGGAAGGAGAGGGGGTTGAAGGAGGGGAATTTGGGGAATTTTTTCCAGGGATTCTTTTTCCTACATTCGAGAAGTAATGGTGGCTACACTAGCTAGACAGTTAGCTACTTCCGCCGCCAAGTCACCGGATCCCCAACACATTTGCATAGAAGCCAAATGACTCCCAAATATTTTTCATTATGGGAACAGCTCGGTTCTGGCCAAATGAGCTATTTTTTCGAAATATAGGTCAATTTTTTTTTTTTTTTTTTTTCAAAAATTCTCTATTTTTGCTTGAAAAATGTTCAACCACCTGGGATCCTTCAAAACCCCCCATTTTTAGACTCATGAAAGCCCTATAGATCGCCACAGTGAAATCGGATCGTTCCGAGACCCCCAAAAATGGATTCTACGTCCAAAAATACTTCGAAAACGACACCTAACTCGATCCCACAGCTAAAAGCCTTCAAAAACCCGCTGCCATAGCCCCATAGCGCCGCACGGGTTTGAGCGATCGGGCTGAAAACCTTGCGGGCACCACTAGATGGTAAACCAAGTATTTTGTCAAAATATCAGATTTTTAAACATTTCCTACTGCCCAAAATGGCCTGGACGGTGGACGGCGTACGGCGGACGGACATTTAGAATTTAGATTATAGATTAGGCACAATTATTGTAATACAAATATTACAATTATTATTAGTATTATTTCAATTATTATACACTAAGTGTATAATAAGTCTTATTATACAATAGTTTATTGTAATAAAAAACTAAATCATAATATGATATTATGTAGGGTAAAATTCAAAGTTTTGTATTTTTTCCTCTCAAAATAATATTCAACTACATACAAAGAAGATATCATCCACCTAATATAATATATCTGTAGCCGCCCGTGAAAATAGAAAACCAAAAATTTAGGGTAGCCTAAAAATTTCGATCGCCATCTGAGTCAAATCCTCTGATAGGCTCCAGCTGAAACACCTGGCGTGAGAGAGGAATCAAAGAAAGTATGTAAAAATAAAAAACTTGCCGCAGGTACAAAGGGCATCCTGGTGTTTGTTGGTTTGAGTGGGGTGATTGAGGTGTGGGAAGGGGCGGGGGGGGGGGTGAGATGAGTCACCAAGCTCTTCCTTCGCGGCCCGTTTCAACCCACTCCGCTCATCTAGCATAATTTTGGAAACCGGATTCCGGATTCATTTCTTGATGTTCTTCAAGGTGATATAAGCTGAATTTCTTCCTCCACCTCATAATGAGCTAAATTCAAAAATTGGCTAAAATTCAAAATTAAATATTTATTTTAATAGAAGCAATTTCGAAAATGTTGCACGTTGGCCTCTTTTTGATAAGTATAGTAAAGAGATTCCCGTTGCCCGTTTCAAAAAATATTGTTTGGTTGCACAGCTAATTTGGAACTACTTTTGAGCGAAAATTGGGTTTAATTCGGGGCGACTCCCCAGTCGCCATCTCTTATCTGCGAATCTCACCAAACCCCACTCCGGTTCCCCCTTAACCGCCATCTCCAGGTTCATGTCTGTAAGCCTTCAATAAAGCTCTTTAATTGTTATCCACAACTCAATCAGAGTCTCTTTTGATTTTGAAGGGAGAAAAGCGTAAAGAACTGGTATGTGGTAGTCCAATTAAAAAGGTTTGTCGAAACAGCCCGTGTTTCCCTGCGCCACCTTTGTCGAAACGATTCCTCCAAAAAAGGACGTTTCTACAAATCATTTGTCGATACGGCCTGCAGCGATTCACGTCAATGTGACTAAATGTTCTCAAACACAGCAAGAAAACCCAGGAATTGTTATTGCAAGTCTTGCAATAGGTGCGCTAGGAATGAAACTAAAGAAACTACCTGGCAGGTCTCTCGGTGCCTCCACCAGCTAACATCCGGCTGGACAAGGGAGTTCTCACAGAGAGGAAGGCGCTCATATTAGAAACTGACTGCCGTTCTGTAGACCGGGCCCTCTGGTGTCTGACAACGGGAATCCCAGATTTCCTAAGAAAGACGACATTGATGGATCAGGCAATGGAAATACCAATAAAATGGGTCATTTGAGACAAATTCCTCACCTTGCATTGTTGACGTCTACTGAACTCCTCCCAGCAGCAGAAGAAGGCCGGTTAGAGTTACGTCGACCAAGTGAAGATTTCCTCATGATGTGTTGGGTGGGCGACAGTGAGTTGTAGAGCTGAAAATACGATGTTGATATTAAAAATCACAAAATTTGGACATTTAATGTCCATTCTCACTTACAGACGTAGGATTAAAGGCTACGTTACTTTACAGTCCCTGGCGCACATTGGTCTAGAACGGCCTATCGGTGTAGGGGAGGAATGGAGCAAGAATGTTTCTAGCCCTTCAAGCAAGAGGGCGTTCCTTCGCATTGGAGCGGCTGCCTTGACAGTCCCGGCGGTAACAACCGAGCTGGCAGGTCGAGCAACCTTGCAGGCACAACTAGATTATAAACCAAGTATTTTGTAAAATTTCAGATTTAAAACAAATTCCTACCGCCCAAAACGGCTGTGACGGCGTACGGACATTTCGTTT
The DNA here is from genome assembly GCA_955831195.1 of Pilophorus perplexus. Classification (NCBI taxonomy): domain Eukaryota; kingdom Metazoa; phylum Arthropoda; class Insecta; order Hemiptera; family Miridae; genus Pilophorus; species Pilophorus perplexus. The sequence goes on from OY037011.1 coordinate 1,738,500, forward strand.
TTGGAATCTAGACCACTTGAAACGGATAATGTCAAATTTTGAGGCCGATCTGAATTTTCGAACTCCGTCGTGATTACACAGGTGTATTATTCCAAGAATAATAAACCAAAAGGGGGTTTTCTCAACCGGGTGGAGTCCACCCTCAGAACACAGTTCAAAAATCCTTCGTTACTCTCCCTGAATCTTTGTACTCTGTGCCCTGAATGAACTCTCTGGCTATATATATGAACCAACCTCCAAGTTTAACAGGAACGAACAGGTTTAAAATCACAAAACTCCTTCCTCTCTGTTGCTCTGTGCTTCCAACCTACAGACTTGAGACCGACTGCAACCATACACATGTAAAATTTGTGATTTTTTGTCAAAAATGGGGACGTCATACATAAGCCTCAATTCTGTCCATTTTAGCGACAACGTTCAGACAATTTCATGATAGGAAATGCATGAAATGTGAATTAAAGCACTTACTTGGAAATGTGAGGACAGGCAACACACCTCTTGAGGAGCCCCCGGAGGTTGATTTACACCGTGAAGAACGTAAGAACAATCAGAATCTCATTCGTTCATTCCATAAAAAGACCAACTCCACTTCTTGTAGCAAAAAAGCCCGGTTAATCCGTGGAAAGAGGTTACAGACAGTGATGCCAGACGCCTTCGACCTGAAAGGGGGACATCTGAGGCGAAAAAGGGGGACAAAGGGGGACTTGATCACTGCAAAAAAGGGACGTTTAGGGGGACAAAAAATAAAATTATAAAACGCTGCAAATTTTACACAAGGGTTTATTATTCTTCAATTTCAATTTCTTTCAATTATTATTATTATTTGATAAAGGTTACTTGTTCAAAAAATAATTTTGTGTCAATAAAAATATTAAATATTTTTTGAAAAAAAAAAAAAAACTTTAAGGGTTTGGGCTGAAAAACTTGTGGGCACAACCAGATGTTAAACCAAGTATTTTGTCATAATTTCTGATTAAAAAAAAAAAAAAAAAAAAAATCCTGCCCAAAACAGTCCGGACGGCGGACAGACATTTTGTTTCTTGAATCTAGACCTCTTACAACGTATTTTAAAATTAAATTTTTAATTTAAATTTAAAATGGTTAATTTTGAGGCCGATCAGAACTTTCGACCTCCATCGCAATTACATAGGTGTATTATTCCAAGAATCCATTATATTTATTTATTATTCCATTGTATTATTTATTATTCCATTTTTAGGATCAGGTCCCAGCCACGAGCAGAATTCAGCCCGACTTTCCCACGATTTTTGATACCTTTGTACCCGCTTTGAACCCCCCTTTCACCTGCTTTGGTGGCGTTTGATAGCCATCACTACTACTGCACACATCACACAAAGATAAAACTATTAATCAAGATAGAGAGATCGAGTAGGTCAACAGTTGATTACTCATCAAACAAAAATATACAACGTTTATTTAACAAACCGGACCAGTAACCAGCAGTGTAACCTGCCTTCGCTCCTTCTTCCATCATCATCTTGTTGTTCTTCACCAATTGCGTTAGCGCGTCACAAACCTACAGGTAGGTAGTTGCTGGGGGGTGCTAGGTATATCTATTAGATAACTACTTAGGTAGGTACCGATAACAGTTATACTTACAGATTTACCTATTTGTTTTCTTTTTTATCTAAACCATTTGGGGGAAAAAGGGGGACTTTTTCCGAAAAAGGGGACTTCGGGGGACGGGGGAACATGGGGGAACCAAGCTCCAGAAAGGGGGACATGTACCCCTAAAGGGGGACGTCTGGCAACAGTGGTTACAGACAACTTCCGCTGCGGACAGTGATGCCAGACAGGAGAGGCTCAGGACCGACGTGAGCCAGGGGTCTGCGCATGCGCCAAACGAGTTACTGTAACTGCTACAAGGAACTGTCCGGCTCCCGCTACTCTTCTCCTGTTTCTTTCCTCTTCATTCCATTATCAAAGCTCTTATCTCCTCCTGTTTACGTTCCGGCGGAATAATCCTGACGACGAGAATAATTATTGTGATACCTACCTAGTGATTGTGGTTTTTCGCGTAGGTATCGTGATGCATACCTACTATACCTAATTTTAGCAGACTGTGATGCATATTATACCTAATTTGTAAATTTTACCTGATTCAGACTGTGATGCATATTATAGGTACATATACCTAATTTGTGACTTTTTACCTGATTTGAAACTACACAGACTGAGATGTGATGCTTATTATACCTATTATATTATACTTCTATGTTAGGTATACTTACATAAAGTGACAAAAATATTGTGATCTTTGTAGGTAATCAATTTTTCCTTGAATTAAAGTCTGATTCTGATTCGTAAAATTTTCTTCCTTGTCCTGTTTAGAGTTTCGTGGATTTTATGTGTTTTTTGTTGTTTTTTTTTTTTTTTTTTTTTGTTTTTTTTTTAGATTCTCCAACAGGAGGAAAAAGAAAGTGAATAAAAGTACCATTCAGTTGCCATGCAAAGTAAAGGCCCCTTTACACGAGCAATTTTTCCCTGCAATAATTGCGTGCGAGAAGTGTTGCTCAGATTTAGTGTTGCTCGTGTAAATGTGACATGCAACACAATGCAATTTTTCTCGCCCTGAAAAATTGCAAGCAATAATTGCCAAGTGTTGGCCAACAGTTTTGGGTCCACACACGCTCGGAAGGTGTTGCGTTGTGTTGGAAGTGAAGTCCACGGGGTTCGGAAAATTGCTGAAATTTTTTATTGTACAACACAACGCAATTATTGCATCGCTACATGTTGATGCAACACGAGGCGATTTTTCACCGCAATTATTGCCTTGTGTTGTGTACAACTTTTCTAGTGCAATCTTTTCGAATTTGTGCAATTATTGCAGGTAAAAATTGCTCGTGTAAAGGCTCCTTAAAGATAGCTTTTTAACGATTTTTTCAAATAAAAATGGGTTATTTTCAAATGTTCGAAATTTTCAAAATTGGTCGAAAATTGAAAATGATCAGTGGGAACTTTATTTTTATACAGCCTCCGAAAATATGGGAAAATTCCTAATAGAATAAATTTCGAAAACCACACTTTGAAAAAGGTATAAGTTGATTGTACTTCTAATAACTTGACTTCTACATAAAATTCTTGAGATTTCAATAGAAAAACACCAACTTTAGAGAGGGGAGTGCTGTAACATTAAATTTTAATAATGCCCTCCTCCAAGGCAAAAAATCCACCCTTTCTGCAGATATGATTAGAGGGAAGGAAAGGAACAGATACACAGAGTAATATTGTAATGAACAGGTAGCGAAACTCTTGAAGCAGCTACGCCTGACGCATGCGCAGACTCCTGGCTCACGTCGGTCCTGAGCCTCTCCTATGCCAGACGACTTGCTACGGAATTCCCTACCGACTGTTTAAAAAAATCCCTACTTTTCCCTCCAAAATCCCTACCATGTTCGAAATTTCCCTACGCGTTAATTCCGTAAATTCTCCGACATCTACAAAACGGCAATATCACTTCTGCTGGTGCGGTATAAGGATTTGTGTAGGTAATCATAAAGCCCTTGAGTTACATTAGGAACAATATTATTATTTATTGCATTTGCAGTCTCAATAAGTTAAGATTCAGTCAATTTATTCAAAAATATCACAGAGATTAAAAATTGCTTAAGTACCTACGTAATGTAATAACTTATTATGACATAATAAGTTATTCGTACATTGTACGAACAAGAAAAAATAAACCCTCCTTACATTTCTGACTCAAGGGCCTTGAGTCAAGGCTTCCTTCAAATTCTTACAACTCAAGTTCCTACCTACTAATAGGAAGTGAGCGTGGCTAGGTGGGTACTTTGAAACAGCCAATTATCATAGGATATTAAAATTAAAGCAGTAGAGTCGTTGGAAAAAAGTAACATATTAATGATAAGGCTCAAATATTGAAGCATGGAACATGCTTTAGCCTTCTAACATTTTTTTTTTTTTTTTAAATCTCACTGTCCACTTGGAATCACTGAGGGAGTAATTCATTTCCAAATAGGGTAACTTCGAAGTTGGGAAGAAAAATATATCACAAAAAGAGGTATTGAAGACTGAAGAGTCATGGAAAAGAATAATATTATGCCTCATCATTATCACTCTCGAGGAATGCGTCCACGGTGTCAGTGGATTGCACGTTTTTTGAACAGGTGGCGTACAGTGTTTGTGACGCTCAGTTGAGTAGCGAATAGAATCAACATGGTGATGGTGGTGGTATGTAAATTAGAAGAAGAAAAATTGAGCATCCCTCAAGGAGCTTAGAAGAAGAGCTCTTCTTCTAAGCTCCTTGGCATCCCTACATCTGAGTTTGGTTAGGGAGAGAGAACGACTCCTCTGCTGAATACTAAATTGTTTATTCAGGTAAACAATTATAGCGTGGGGACCGGGTTCGAGCAACTAAGCTCATCTACAGCCCAGAGTGACTTGAGGTGGTTGAACGTACAATTAGTTCAGAATAATTGGTACAATTGGTACAAATAATTCAGTACAATTGGTTCAGAACTAATTGTACGTTCAACCACCTCAAGTCACTCTGGGCTGTAGATGAGCTTAGTTGCTCGAAACCGGTCCCCACGCTATAATTGTTTACCTGAATAAACAATTTAGTATTCAGCAGAGGAGTCGTTCTCTCTCCCTAACCAAACTCATTGGATTAGACCTCTGCACCATCGGCAAACAACCACTTTGTGATCCCTACATCTGGCAACACTGCTTCCGCAGAAAATTGTTTTTGTTTGTAGCGGCGGTTACTTATCAATGGCGGGATAAAATGTTGATGATAACTTCACATCTTCTTCACTTTCCACCATTAACGTCCGCGTTCACTGTTGACAGCTGCTGCAGTTTGTTCAACAAACTTTGTTGAAATATTTTGGTGTTTGGAATAACACCTTTGTAATCGTGACAGAGGTCGATCGGCCTCAAAATTTGACCTTATCAGTTTCATGATGTGTCCAAAATGTCGGTCGGCCGTCCGAATTTTGGTAAGGAGGGATTTTTTAAATAGGTAGGTAACTAATCTGAAATGTTGACAAAATACCTACTTGGCTTACCATCTAGTTGCGCCCGAAGGGATTTGAGCCGGATCGCCCAAACCTGTGGAGGTAAAATGGGGCTACGTGAGGATTTTTCATGGTTGGTCATGGCGAGTTAGGTGTAGTTTTCGAAGTATTTGTGGACTTAGAATCCAATTCTTGGGGCCTCAGAACGTTCCGATTTCAACGTAGGGCTCGATGGGGTTTCATGGGGCTACAAATGGGATTTTTTGAGGATCCGAAGGAGGTCAAATAAGATGTAATTTTCCGTGTAATTTGAACGCATAAACCATTTTTAAGGTCCCATATGTGTCCGAACACAAAAATGTTTTCTTTTTTTTTTTTAATTTTTTTCAAAAATAATCTTTTGACAGAATAATTTTCGATAATTTTTCCTAGGTATATATATCGAAGAATTATGAACCCTTGTGTAAAATTTGCAGCGGGGGTTTTATTTTATTTTTTTGAATAATCGATATGTTCATTTTTGGTTTATTATTCTTGGAATAATACACCTATGTTTTCGCGACGCGGGTCGACGACTCGGATCGGCCTCAAAATTTGACATTATCAGTTTCAAGAGGTCTAAATTAAAAATCCGAAATGTCCGTCCGCCGTCCGGGCCGTTTTGGGCAGTAGGATTTTTAAAAATCTGAAATTTTGACAAAATACTTGGTTTACCATCTATAGATTTACCATCTATAGACTATAGTTGTGCCCGAAGGTTTTCAGTCCGATCGCCCAAACCCGTGGGGCGCTATGGGGCTAAAATGGGGCTACGGGAGGGTTTTTTTGAAGGCTTTTAGCTATGGGATTGAGTTAGGTGTCGTTTTCGAAGTATTTTTGGACGTAGAATCCATTTTTTGGGGTCCCGGAACGATCCGATTTCACTGGAGCGATCTTTAGGGCTTTCATGGGGCTAAAAATGGGATTTTTGAAGGATCCCAGGATGTTAAATATTTTTTGAGTAAAAAATGCAGAATTTTTGAAAAAACACATTTTTGAACAAAAAAATCCAAAAAAAAATTTTTGAAATAAAAATCAAAAAAAAAATTTTTTTTTTAATTTTTTCATTGACAGAATTTAATTTCTGCACAAGTAACCTATATCAAAGAATAATAAACCCTTGCGTAAAATTTGCAGCGTTCTTTAATCATCTTCCTCTTTGTATTGACATACCTATACCTAACTCAAAGTGGTTGTTTGCCGATGGTAAAGAGGTCTAATCCAATGAAGATAATGTAAGGTGGATGCGGCGAGATAGTGGGAATCCATCTTAAAAAAGACGATTTAAGACGAAATAGTCATTTCACTTTTGTATATAAGTAACTTCTCACATCTTCCTCATTCTGTATTGTACTGATGATGGTCTAATCAACCGAAACGCGTCTACAAGTTTATATATTTTTATCGTGGAAATAGACTATTTCGTCTTAAATCGTCTTTTTCTAATCCAATGAGTTGGTTAGGGAGAGAGAACGTCTACCTATTCAGCAGAGGAGTCGTTCTCTCTCCGTAACCAACTCATATACCTACCTTCCTGTAGACGTTGGTCCTCTTTGTATAATGTACAATATTATTCCTCTCTGTGGGTAGGTTTCGTCCCAGCCATCATTTCTTCCAAGATAGCACTCACTGCAGTTGGTAGCAGATCTGCTACAAGTTGTCAGATACATAGGAAATTTCGTAACGCGGCCCTCTGGTTTGCAACGGGTTTGTTTTCGGGGTTGTCAGCCAAACTAGCGGGTGCAAAGTGAAGGGCACACAGATTTACGCAGGAATAGCCACAATTTTGAAATTAGTCAATGAACACGTACCGAGGGCGAAAGAGTAAGTTTTCTCTGGCCAGGAGAAGGATAACATCCGCATACCTCAGATTCGAGATGGCTAGCCATGGGAAAGCTCTCCCATTAACGAAAAAATTTGGTTTCATAATAGATAGGTAACGCGACGGAAATGAAACTTGAGCACACTAATAATCTACCAGACTGAAAGGCGAGAAGCGGCGGCTGTACCCAATTATTTTAGAATTGGAACGCCAACGCATTGTGAACCACCATATTATTATTCAATTAAGATACAGTTGGTGAAACCATGCTCGGCATAACACTTTTTGGAATAATTTTTACTGAATTGTTCACAGTTTTTGTGGATGTGCAGGTGAGTGAAACTTCTTAGTGAATTAAGTTGCATTTAATAAAACGCTTTCAATTTTACACGGATGTAGGTATTATTCATAGTAGGTAGGGGCCTAATAATGTACACACAGAGAACGGTGAATTAAAGGGATGGAAGTACCTCCCTCTATCATAAGGAAGGCCGTCTCGCCGGCGGGAGAAGAGGGGTTTCACGCTGTCGCGACGCGCCCCTCCCACCGGTACTACCTTTGACAGGCAGGCGAGAGTGACTGACCCACTGGGGTGTAAAACCCCTACACCGTTTTATCATCTGAGTTTCGACTGATCCGAAATTGCATTTTTAGGGTGAATTTCGTCTGAGTGCAGGAAGGATCGCAGGAGGGAAAACAGCATCAGACGGAGCCTACCCATTTATCGTCAGCGTACAAAGGCGGGTTAAACTATTTGGGGAAGAATTTTGGGGGCACGATTGTGGAGGGAGTATCCTGAATCGTGTGTGGATCCTGACAGCATGTCACTGTGTGGCCTCCACTGAAGATAAACCTGTGAAATATAAAAATCCAGCAGAATTTCGAGTAGTAGCTGGAGTGACTAATTACAATAGCAAAAACAGTGTTCGGCAGGAAGTTCTGGCGGGGACGTTTTTCACTCACCCACAATGCCACAGAAGTGGGAAACCTCCGTATACCTACTACGATTCAGGACTTATCAAGCTTCAATCTCCTTTGGAGTACAATGACCGAGTGCAGCCCTTAAAACTGTTCAACACTCAACCTGACGTCGCTGTCAGAGCACAGAATCGTTTGCAGGAAGCACACGTACGTTGCGTTAGTCCTGGATGGGGCCTAATCGGAGAAATTCCAGAAGTAAAGCTAAGTTCTCGCCTGAATTACGCCACCCAAATTCTTCAAACGGCAGCCGAGTGCCACAAACGTTTGTGCACGACACTAAATCACGAAGGCGGCTGTGCCGATTTCGATCAAATCGAACAGATCTGCGTCACGTCCGAGAGCGCACAGGTCTGCGTAGGCGACTCCGGCGGCCCTCTGGTATGCAACGGGTTTGTTTTCGGGGTTGTCAGCCAAACTAGCGGGTGCAAAGTGAAGGGAACACAGATTTACGCAGGAATCGCCACAATTTTGAAAGTAGTCAATGAACACGTCCCGAGGGCGGAAGAGTAAGTTTCTAGTTCGATGTTGTAAGCCTGTGCGCAAATCTACCCTTAGGGGCCTTGAGTTTGGTAAAAATAAACCTTGTGATTTACCAGGATAGTCTACTCACTTGATTACTTTAATATTCCAACACAGCCCCACGGAGTGGGATCCAATGCTGAAAACACGAAAGCGGTTTTATTACGAAAATGACTAGTAATACTGCAGAAGTACCTACCTACATTGAGGGTGACTACGCAGGGTGCAGCAGAGATGCTGATTTCAAAGGTCAATAAAAGAAAACGTACTTCACTTATTGATTTAATTCTTTTTTTATTGTATAGTAGTCATTTTAAACTTTCGATCCAAGTGTTTTTGAAAATTACATTAGGCAATTGGCTTCCCTCATTTGCGATACCTACACTGAATCCCGGTGTGATGAACACTGGTCTTCGTCGGACTGGAGGTCCAATATTGTAGACTAAGGGGCCAACAGCTGGCTAAAGCCAGCCAACCCCCGTCTGCTCCCACCTGGCCTCTGAACCCTACTACCTCCAATGAATGGTGTAGATGTGTGATGGTTCCGCTTTATCACAGAATGGAAGAAGTTTAATTTGACGCCAACTTAGGTCCCCTGTACCTAATGCACACGGTGTCAAAGAAGGATTGGGTAAACTGAAGTGAAAAGGGTTACGAGAAGGAATGTGGTGGGCTGGTGAGAGAAGTAAGAACGTGCTAGTGAACGTCAACTCTTCAAAAGCCCGTTCAGAAGATGTTAGTTCACTTAAAAGATCCTTCCTGAACTGAACGCCACATCTCTACAGAGAACGCCCCCACCTCATTCACAAGGTGGTCCTAAAAATAAGATTTCTAAATTTTAGAAAATGAAAAATAGTTTCGATACATTAAGGTTCCACATGACATCACATATCAGTCAGATTTGATAATTTCAACGCGAATTTGTTGAAATGTGTTCCAAATGAAAAGCAGTTCCCTCCTCCGCCACACACGACAATGGAGTCATCCTCTGCGTTGATGATGCCGTCAAAATTGTGAAGCAGAAATGTCTGCATTTCAGTATCCACCTGCAATCACAACGAACTTCACATTAACGGTGAGTGAAGACACAAAATCGAAAATGGTATGAGCTGTGGCTATGGGATCGAGTTAGGTGGCGTTTTCGAAGTATTTTTGGACGTAGAATCAATTTTTTGGGGTCCCGGAACGATCCGATTTCACTGATGCGATCTATAGGGCTTTCATGGGGCTAGAAATGGGATTTTTGAAGGATTCCAGGAGGTCAAATATTTTTCGAGTAAAAAACGAAAAATTGTTGAAAAAAAAAAAAAATAATAATCCCAAAAATTGTTTTTTCTAAAATTTTTTCCATTGACACAGAATTAAATTTCTGCACAATGTGCATGTCATGTAACCAATGTCAAAGAATAATATACCCTAGTGTAAAATGTGCAGCGTTTTAATTTTAATTTAACTAACCTAGCTGGCAGCATGCCTACCTGAAATATTTATGAGCCCCCCCCCCCCCCTCCCAAGGAAGACCTGCGTTCGCCCTTGGCAGAGGCAGTTTTTAAGTGAAATTATACTCACACTGAATAAATAGAGGCGAGTGGTGAAATTGGTAAGTTGTATCACTATGAGCTGTGGTTGGACAAGCAGATACTCGACGACGCCTCCCAACAGCAGAAGTTTGTCTTTAAAATAGTACATCTTGTGGCTAAAGACGTGAGGTATCGGTACGATTGGAAGTATTTTCTTCCAAAACAGCTCTCCCTCCTGTAAAAAAATGGAATACGCACACTGTTAAATAATTGTTGATGGTAAACAGGTATTTCAGAGCAACCGTGTAAAACTCACCACAACGTTGAGCTCCCATACGTCGTTTAGAGGTTTAAAATCAGCATTTAGTCCTCCGCTGATGTAAGCTGCGCGGTCATTGGAGGCGCAAGCGTGCGAAAATCGAGGTTCAGGCCAAATCTGGTTGGGTTCACATCGGATTTCCCTCCAACGCCACGAGCCTGACCCAGTGGGTTTCAGTTCCCACATATCGCCAAACACCTACAACCATAGTTGGAAAACATTTAAACTCGTGTCATTTCAAATGTCACTTAGCCTACTTTAAAGGGCCAGACTGCAAAACGCGAGTAGTCCTATCAACTTTATTTCACAATAAATATACAGTAGAGTGAAATGGAGAAATCGCGAAACAAAATTTTTACAGTTCCATTTCGATCCTCAATAACTTTCCTTAGTACTGTTGTTATGTGATACCTACACCGCTTATGATACCTACGTTAATCCAGGATGTTGCTAGATTTTCCCAGGATGTTATCTAAAGAATATTCCCAGGATTTTATCTAAAGAATATTCCTACGAAGAGCTCCTGAACCCTCCTGGTTTACTGGCCTCAAAGGGATTTGGTCGTTCAAGTTCGAAGCTCTTCTCGAGTTCCTGAGGTCCGAACTTGAATGACTGAACCCAGGAGAGCTCAGAAGCGTCAAACTTGAACGACTGAACCCCTTTTGAGGCCAGGCAACCAGGAGAGCTCAGAAGCTTCAAACTCGAACGATCAAATCCTTTTGAGGCCAGGGAACCTGGAGGTTTGGTAGTTCAAGTTCGAAGCTCCTTAGCCCTCCTGGTTCCACGTCTTCAAAGGGGTTTGATCGTTCCAGTTCAAAGCTACCTGAGCCCTCCGCTTCTTTTCCGTTAGGTGAGCGTTACCAACATAACTGAGTACACATTGAGAAGGTTTCTGTGGCAATTGCCTTAAGGCGCTCAAATGGTGCCATTTTCTCAATTATTTCAGCCTTTGCTCTATTTCCACATTTACCCCCCTCCTCACTAAGGACCAGATTGGTGGTGGTAGTCTTCTGAAGATTATTTTCATGACTGAAGTTCAGTCATTTGTTGGTGGCATACAATACCAGGTCCATATTTACCTTGAGCTGCTCATTTATCCCTCCAAACATGAGAACACTGCCGTTGAAAGAGGCTGCAGCATGTCGCCACCTAGCGGAAACAAAACATACATGTTAAGGACCTCGGTATTTGCTAAACCAGGCGATAAATTTGCAAAATATAAGAATTTCAAGGGTTAAGTCCGCCAAATTTCCATAAAATCTAGCTTGACTCAGCATTCTTGAAAAAGGATCCCCAGGAGGAGAAATCACTTGTCACACCTACTGAAACCTTTCATTCAACGAAATTTTGGCTTTTAAGTTCCTTTTTGTTTTTGATCAGAAAAAGTAGGGGGAAATAAGATTTTGAAATAACGCAGAACTGGCTTTGCACGGACCCATCAACGACAAAGACGTCACCTATTGTGTGACGTCTTTGGTATCAAAGGTACCAGACAGACGTCTGTCTGGTTCAAGGCTAGTTTTCTGCTACGTGACGTCACACTATAGTCACACCTACCTATTATAGGTCACCTATAATAGGTGATTTCTAACAGGCGAATCTTTAATACATTTTCTAAATTAACGTAGAGACATTATGGAAACGATTACTCTTAAATAACTTACCCAATTGGGTTTTTTGCTTTGCTTAAGCAAAATTTGGCGAATTTAATGATTCGTATAAAAGGTTAAGTAATAGAAAATTGCCGAAGAACCCCATAAACAATGTTTCTGGTGTGAATTTCACCGAATAAAACAATCCTGATTAGTATCTTGAAGAAGATATACCTGGGAGGGGGCTTGGAGCCGTTTTCCAGTGATGTTTCCTGTATGCGAACTTCCAACTCGTTTACGCTTTGCTCAGAAACTGTCAGTAGCAATGGATCAGAATTCACCGCCCTGGAACAGCAATTCAAACGAACCCGACAGTTTGGCTTGAAGTGTGAAGAAACTCCATCACTTGGCGGTTACTCTATATAGAGTAAAAAATTAAAACCGAATGAACCCAATAAATCGCATGCAATATAATTAAAATATCAATAAAACGTAATATGTAATAATGTTATAGGTAATATTATTATGAAGAAGTGGCACTCAGAAATAGTAGGACCTAATGCCGCAACTGCAACAGTGGCTATCTGACATTTTGGTGATTTTGAGGTTGTGATGGTTTTTGAAGTAATTTTTCACGATAACTCGATTGGTAAGGTCGCTTCTGCGCTAATGGAAACATCAATGTTGTGGTACCGATGTTCGATGTTTACATATCATGAGGTAGTTTCCAACCCCTTGTCCAGGACAGGTTACGGACAAGAACGCATGCGCACTAGAGTGTTATGACAACCGAGCGTATTCCAAAGACCGCGAGGACAGTTCCAGGACCAAGTGTTCTTGTAGCGATTTGGCTCACCTAGACGGAGTAGTTCTGCCTCCATACAGTACAAATTCCTCTCCCAAAGTGGTAGCCGTGTGATACAAGCAGCCCAAAGAGCCGGTTTGAAGTTGATTGACCTGATGAACTCTTTTCGGGTGAATCCCAACGTGAACAATGTTTTCGCATCGGGTATGAGGCTTGCCTGAAGCACAAGTGTATACAATTATTACCTAGTTGAAGTTAGGTATTGTTTATGGTGAAGAGGCCCATAATGATGGAGGCAAGGGAGAGTTACTCCTCTGCTGCTTGATTTACGTTTGCCTATTTACTTTTGGTAATTATCAACAGCAATGGGGCACAAAGTGAGGGCGCAAGTGTCAAAAAACGGGGATAGTAATCACTTTGGAAAGTATTTTCCACGTCAGTTACATTGTCAGCTCCTCGATGAGTAGCGTGTAGAAACTTAAAATATTTTGACAGTTCGGCCCAAAAAAATACCCAACTGCTGAGGTCTTCTTCAGGTTCCGCAGTAAATAAACTTGTGCTGAAAGAAAATATCTCAACATTGCTTGGCCGTTAGCAATACCCTTTGTCTCCTGTTTTGACTACCTTGTTCTGCTTGGATCAAGGAACTGGGGCCACGAGCCCGAAGGTAGTCGTGGGCTGGTTGAAGATGGGTCGAACTGAGTCTGGACGTTGGATGGGCGATGAGGGCCTCAGGAGAGGTGGCTGTCCAGCGAGCCGGAAAACATCCAAAACAAATGCTGAGGGCCTCGAAAGGGATGTCCTGGATATGGCTCAGGGGCTCGAAAATCCAGCTGAGCGGGGGGGGGGGGGGATACTACGGCCAGAGACAAACTGTCAAATGCAGACTGAACGAGGTGCCAGGTGTGAGCTCTCCCACCTCAGGTAGTCCTCTCACTCAGTCCACAAGTTGGTCGTGGAGTGGGGGGGCTAGAGGTCCCTTCCAGGTGTTCTTGGCAGTGCAGGCGGGCTGGCCTCATCCAGTCAGTGGCGAGTCTCATCATTGAGCCGCTGGAATTTCTTATTAACAAGTGCTTTATCTATAGTCGGTTCCCCCACTGCTTGAAGAAGTCTGTAATATCTCCCATCCCTAAGAAAGGGAGTTCCAAAGAGTACGAGGGTTTTCGTCCGGTCTCTAAGTTGCCCACTTTGAAGGTTATTGAGGGGGTCATGTTGCAGAGAATTTTAGGGCATTTGGCTAACCACGATGTGCTCCATCCTCAGCAGTTTGGCTTTCGCAAAGGCCGTAGTACCTCCACAGCTGCGATCTCACTGATTTCTCAGTTATACTCCGCATTAGAGAGTAAACAGCACACCTCGCTCAGCCTCTTCGATTTGTCGAAGGCATTTGATCTTGTGCCGCACGACCTGCTTCTCAAAATATTCTACCACTATGGTTTTACTTATAAAACAGTTTTGTTCTTGAAGGGTGGTCGCAGGTGGTTTATTTCAACAGTTGTGTTTCCCAGGAAGTAGCTATATGGGGTGTCAAACAAGCTAGTATCCTAGGTCCATGTTTTTTCCTTATGTTTATCAATGACTTGGCTTATCAGTTTCCAGACTCGAAGACAATATTTTTATTTGCTGATGATATAACTAGCTTGGCGAGGGGATCTCCATGTACTGAGCTTAGGCATGAATCTTTAAACAGATCAAAGATTATAGAAAGTTGGTGCTCGGCTAATGAATTAATTTTAAACAAAAGTAAAACCCAGACTCTGGAATTGGGTCTGAACAGAAGCCTGGATCGATCGGTAAATTTTCTGGGCTTGATGGTGGATAATCGTCTCTCGTGGCTTTCACATGTTGAGGTACTGTCGCCTAAGTTATCATCAGATGATAACTTAGGCGACATGTAAATAACAGATTCTGTTATTTACATGGTTAGGAGATTGAAAGGAATAGCGTCCGACCAGGTCCTGCTTTCGGTTTATCATGCTTGCTTTGCCAGCAGAGCCTCCTATTGTATCATCGCTTGGGGCAATTCCAGTCATGCTTTAACCATATTTAAACTTCAAAAGCGAGTCATCAGAATAATGGCCAATCTATCATGGGGTCAGAGTTGTAGGGGCTCTTTAACTCGTTTAGGAATTCTTACTATTCCTAGCACTTATGTATTGGCTGTGTTAAACCTTGTAAAGTTCAATTCTTCGTGTCTGCCCGTGGTTGCTGAATCGCACCAGCATAATAGTCGCTCCCGGGGTAATGTCTTCATCCCTTTCACCCGCCTCTCGAATGCCCAACAGAATGACCCAATACAGGTGGCCTCCCGTCTGTTCAACTCCCTACCCCACCATGTTCGGGATTTACAAGCTAAATCCTTCTATAAGTACGTGAAGTGCCACCTGGTAAAAGACGAATTATATTCTCTGGAGGAATTTTTCAGGATCATATGGCCTGTGGTTAATTAGTGTTTATTGTCTTGTCATTTATTGTCTTGTGCACGGCCATTCATTGTTTTGTATATCTGCAGTCGAGTTAATGCCATTTTCTCTGTCATTCCCATTATTACAGTCAATATAATAAATAATCGGCTCTATAACCAGTCAGCTTATTCTGTATGTTCTAACTTTTGACTTTTGCTCTGTCATTATTTGGCTTTGCCAAATAAAAAATTCTTGATTCTTGGTTTCCACCGCAGGTTGACAGGTGTCTCACCCGCCCACCCGCTAACAACATGAGTAGCTAGTATTAACTGACGAGCGAAGGCGTATTCCAATCCAAGGTAGTATAAACAACAAATTGTTTTTAACAATAAATTCAGCACAGCTGGCAGCAAAGCCGCCCTAATACCACGTAAATGAGAAGGTATGGAGGGGCGCGCTTTCCAACAGCAGGAAAAAGACCCAAAGGACAATCTAACGACACTTTTTTCGGACACAGGAGTATACGCTCATACGCCCTCGCGAATACATAAGTGGGTGTATTATTTCAAGAATAATAAAACAAAATTGTCCAAACCTGGCATTGTTCCGAATCCCCCAACAGCAAGTCCTCCTCCATCACCTAAGCGACACACAGTGTGAGCAAACCTCTCGCATTTGAATTGATTCTCGGAAATCACTTCGACGAAGTCCCACGTTTTCACTGAAAAACAATTAGCACATTAGGCAATAAAGAAAGCATTCACGGACACCAAGGGCCGTATTCAAAAACGCTTAGGAGGCGTTTTAAGCTCCCTGAAACGTCTTCTTAGGACTTCCTTAACTCTAAGGAGCGTTTTTGAATACGGCCCCAAGTGTTGTCATCGTGAACTTTGACTTACCATTAGCAATTTGGGGGCTCAACTGAGGCTCTTTGGTCAAAGGTTTGTGGCTAGCAATTGCC
The DNA here is from genome assembly GCA_955831195.1 of Pilophorus perplexus. NCBI lineage: Eukaryota > Metazoa > Arthropoda > Insecta > Hemiptera > Miridae > Pilophorus > Pilophorus perplexus. The sequence goes on from OY037011.1 coordinate 1,754,463, forward strand.
AAACTGTAGTGGTAGCATTTGAGATAAAATTCTTCCCACTCGTCGAAAGGCTCTCTCTTGAAAATGTCCTTGAATTCCTTTGGGCTAAGAAGATGTCGTAACGAGTTCATGACAGAAACCACGCGGCAGCTCCTCCAACCCTGGTAACAACAAACATAACAATCACAAGTAGGTACGGCATAACATTACATGAGGGTTTTTTTTCGCGGAACATTGCCAAGAACCTCGAATTCAAAATATTGTTCAGACAAGAACTAAAGTAAACAACGGACGAGGCGTCCTTCCGTTTGTATATGCCATCGTAGTAGTTTGGAAAAACGAGAAGGGGAACGTGATTTGGTAAAACTATCATGAGCGGAGGCACAGATTTTAGAATAGAATAGATTTTTTATTTATTTGTAAAAGCCAAAAGGCAGTAAAAACGTCAAAGCTGGTATACGTAAAAATACAATACATTATTATTAGCGTTTAGACAGGTTCAACAGCAATGAAATACAAATAAATATGAAAACCCTCACAAGAACATAATATGATGTAATGTTTATATGGAGTAATGTCTATATTATAAAAGCAGGTAAAAGCAAAAAAACGTCAAGTTTGAGGTCTCAGTATGCGAACAAGCAAAACTGCGCACAGACTCAACGCGCGCCCCAGCCAATCAAGACTATCCTTGTGAGCATACTCTTTTTTTAATAATAATAATAATAATAATAATAATAAGCACGTTGTCTGCGAAATACGACCAAGTTTTGGTTCTTTCTCAGACGAGCGCAAGCCGTAGTCACATTGCTATGGAGGTCAATATCAGTATCATTTAAAGAAGTTGTGGCTCATGTAGATCATGTTTGCAGGCTATCCTGGTTGAAGATGTTCTTGGTGATATCCTCCTGATGATCATCAGAAGACGAGACAGCAACTGCGGCAAGCTTGTAAAGATGTCCAGAAGAAAGTCTGCAGATTCATTGGAGGCAGCCAAAACCGGCAACCCAAACAAATAAATGATCACAAATTCTTTCAGGTTTCCTCTCTGGCATTATTTCAGTATTCATAGGTACCACCACTAAGTGAGTATACACACATGTTACGGCACTTATTACCTACCAACCGAGGCACCAAGGGCGAGCACGCATTGTGTCTGCAACTTGATAATGCTTATAATAGGTTATAACCGCCTGATTCTTATACGTCTGCCAGAAGGTGGAATACAGTTGAAGATCTTCTCTAGTGACGTCAAAGAGTTCTCGAGTGCACCTTCGTAGATTTTTGGGCAAGCACAGGATCAGTTCTTCAGATGGTATTATCACAGATTTTCTCCCACATCCTTTCGACTGGCATTCCCATAGATATTTTAGATCCAGCATCGCTGGAAGGCATTGGAGGAGACGCTGAGAGTGCTGCTCAGTATGCTGCAAGCTGGCGACTTCCCTGAGGTCTGCAGATGACAGCAGGACGAACAGGTCACAAAGATCTTGTTGGTACTACACGCGATGAACCGGACGGGTAGGAAGTGTGACCCAGTTAATAGGTACCAACTTACAATCTATTAGGTACATAACTAAAAAGGTGTCCCACTTACGGCGTTTAAATATCTCCGCTCTTGGTCCAGCAGTGTCTTGTGGCTCTTCAAGGATCGCAAAGGGGTTTGAATTTTCTTGAAGTGGGAAACCATCACTTGACCAAATCCATCATCCGGATTGCATTGCTCGTAGTTCATGAACGTACCATTGGGCAGATTTTCCGCAGCCCATCTAATCAAATTGGTAGAACTGCAATCGTGAGGGATGATTGTAATGTAAGGTGGATGCGGCGAGATAGTGGGAATCCATCTTAAAAAAGACGATTTAAGACGAAATAGTCTATTTCCACGATAAAAATATATATAAACTTGTAGACGCGTTTCGGTTGATTAGACCATCATCAGTACAAGGGATCACCAGCCTTTTTTTAGGGATGATTGTTATATAATTGGGTTGGGAAAAGCCCATACCAACTGAAATACAATTTTCACCGATAATATCAGTCAAAAATATCGATCGATATTTATATCGATATCCCATCCCTATCCACTGGCTAGTAGCCAGTGATCAATTTGTGGTTAGTAGTTTTTACGTTTTTTTAATAATGACGGAGGCCACGGAAAACCAACGTAATAAGTTTGTGGTTGTCAAAAACGTTCCTGCGCCAAAGATTCGCACAATCGCATCGACATAAAATGGAAGATGAACTCTGTGGGCAGGCAGTGAAGATTTCAAACAGATAGGAAAATCCTGAACCTTCACCTGCACCGTTTCGTCAAATGCATCGAAAAATGTGATATGTCCCGTCAATAGGTAATTACCGATGTATTGCGACAAGACTCAAAAGAAGACATCTCAGACATAATCGTATCACTACTCTCACTGCTCATAACAACGCAGACATCCCATCCCAATCAAACTAACAGAACAACCCATCCAAAAAGCTCATCGAAGCTACTGGAGAAAATAAAAACTTTTGACTTTGACTTTGAATTACCGATTACATTATATATGTTTAAAATCGGTCTATTGTGATGCCATAGGAGGAAAACAAGGTTTTCCTGCAAAATGTTTGATGGGACAACTCTGGGCAGCGTAAAAACGACAATTTTTTCTGACTTTTAGTCTGTTTTTCCAATATTACTCGAAAGCAAGACTTGCTCACTTAGTGATCCTAGCGATATTGATCACATGAACGGTTTTAAAGTTTATGAAGTTACCAACAATTTGCACCCCCTATAACTGTTTTTGAACCCAACAGCAAGCAAGATACAGTTTGTTGAAATTTGATGGTTTTCCACATTTTGTCAAAAATCGCCAGTTTCTTCATTTTTCTTTCTCCCACCCCTCCTCCAACCAATTCCTATGATGTTGTAGCCAGCACCAGAACATTTGCTCCATGGCGTGATCTGCTTCTGTAAGGAAGGGTTGTACGACGTACATTGTAGTACCTACTTGCCAGAAACCTGGATTCAAATGCTCATCCATCGGCAAGCGCTGCAGCGCTGTGAATTGTGAGAACGTGGAAGACTTGGCTTCCATTATGTATAATTGACGAATATAAGAAGGTTGAAGATTTCGTCTGACTTGAATCAACATCCATTGCTGATGAAGAACGTGGACCATCGTCCCAGAAGCGATTGAGGATGGATACGGGTTGCTGCTATCAAGGAGGAGCTACAAGTGTAATGTTCAAACTTCAAAACACTTAACTATCCATGAATTTTCATATTCTCCAGACATTTCTGCAATAAAAAATATTTTCTAGAAAAGACTGTTTCAATGTGAGTTCACCCTCTAAATCTCCCTTGCAGAGGAGGAAAACTTAAATATATATTTACAAATTACTCGTCTTGATACCATAGTGAAAGAAAAATGAAGAAACTGCCGATTTTCTGTATTTTCCACAAAGTTGGAAAAAATCCTCAAATTTCAACGAGCTGTATCTTGCTTGCTGTTTGATTTAAGAATTTAGGGGGTGGAAATTATTGGTTATTTCATGACCTTGAAACTGTTCAGGTGAACAATATCGCTAGGATTTAACGCTGCCCAGAGTTGTCCAATCGAAAACTTTGTTGGGAAGCCTTGGATTCCTCCAATTGGCATCACAATAGACGAACTAGACACATAAATTCTTCTATGCTTCTTCTGATCGGCCTCAAATTTTGTGTAGATTTGAAATACCTACGAAATGTCCGTCCGCAGTCCGGGCCGTTTTGGGCGGTCGTTTTTTTTTTGTTGAAATTTTGAAATTTTGACAAAATACTCGATTTACAATCTAGTTGTGCCCGCAAGGGTTTTCAGCCCGATCGCCCAAACCCGTGGGGCGCCATGGGGCTAAAATGGGGCTACGGGAGGAGTTATTGAAGGTATTCGGCTATAGGGCCAAGTTAGGCGTCCTTTTCGAAGTATTTGTGGACGAAGAATCCATTTTGTGGGGTCCCAGAACCAGCTGATTTCACCATGGGGATCTACGGGGCTTTCATGGGGCTATAAAAAGGATTCTTGAGGGATCCCAGGAGGTCAAATAAGCCTTATTTAATAAGGTGTTGTTTTCCGAGTAATTTTGGACGCAAAATCCATTTTTTCGAGGACCCACTTCAGTCCAAACATTGTACAGAAAACAATTTTTTTTTTTTTTTTCAAAAATATTAATTAATATTTTAAAAACGTTTTTCTTAGTGACACTGAATTAATTTTTGCACCTATATCAAACAATAACAAACCCTTGTGTAATCTTTGCAGCGTATTTTTAGTGACCTGTTGAGTGGAATATACGTGAACAAATATAAAGAATCCTAATAATTTTTTGAAACTTTTCGTATTTATGAACGCACTCACTTTTCCTCTTCAATATAAGTTATTGCACACTCCGAGAAAACCAAAGTCGACCGATTGAAATCAAAACCCAGGTTTCGCAGCTTCTCGGCAAGTTTGTCTGTAGTGCTTAAATCGTGCACAAAAATGGAATAGCGCTCGGTTGACAAACTGTCCAGATCGTCTCCGATTTGAAGATCTTCAACTGAAAAAATATGCCAAGTCGAATAACCCAAACAACGATGAAAACCCTGAAATGCCAACTGACTACGTAGGCACTTAAATGGTGGTTGACCATAAAAAACCTTACCTTGTGATATGATTGATCTTAAATCATTAGAATTCCTAATCGTTGAAATTTTGGTCTTGACGACTTCGGGAAGATCAACTTCAAAATAAGACATGCTCGGGGAAAACGATTGGAGCCTGAAGAAGGTCGTGTCGTAACCAGCACCCAAAGAGAGTATCTACACGGAATTAGAGATCTCTGTTGAGCCATATTTGAACAAAATATAAAATATTGATCGCGACTAGTTTTACTAACCTGAGGATCAGATGTGGTCTCCAAAAAGTCTCGAATGTGCCTGTCCATGACCACCGCCCGGGCGTAATATCCCAAATGAATCAGAGGAGATCTTCTCACTTCTTTGTGGACAAATTGATGAATCACGTCGTCTTGAAAGTACCCTCGGCGGACCATTGACATTTTGGACAACATACTCCAATCATTGGTCCCCTGAACCTAAAATAACGAAGAAAACTGAAGTGAGTGTTATGAGTAAACACAGTAGGGGACCTGTGTATACATAGTAGGTATACCTACTCATACCTAACTTTCTGCACCCACGCTACACCTCCCCACCACTTGAGTTCATCCACCGAATATTTGCACACCTTACACCCTGAATTCAGCGCGGAAGGAACAAACCTAGCGTTTCATTAAGATTTAATTCAATCAAATTCAATAGATTTATGAATTCAATAAAGACCCAGCCCGCCAAGCCTCACTGGTAGGCTCATCACATCCGCCTCCACGTCGGTCACTTCCCATCCCAAGATCGCCGGCATCAGCTGTGTTCGGATCACATTCCAAAGGGGTTTGAATTCTTCGAATTCGATGTTGGTTTGATCTGCTAAAAGAGGAAGGCCCAAAGTGGGGGTAACTTCCAGAACCAGCAAAAAGCTTTCTTATTGTCAAGCCTGTGAAGGAATTTGAAGCAGCGGCACTCTTCAGGGATGAGAAGGTCATTTACTCGCATCGCTTTCTTGGAGGGGTAGTTGGGTCATCGGCACAGAGAGCAGACTTTAGGTTTGTTCCAGGTTTGACGGTATGTTAACAGAAATCGCCGGAGACATGCGCAGTATAAGAACTGGTGTTCCAGGTCGATCGTAGGTTGGATGGAAACCGACAGCTCGAGTAAGTGCGGTCGGTTTCTGTCGACAGCTGCCCAACTTCTTTCGACAGACGCAGTCAGACCTGGAACAAACCTTTTGTTAGGCATAATGTGGAAAGGTGGATCTCACACACACGGATCTTTGCAGAGACAGCCATGATAAGTCCCCAGGCAGTTCATGCGGCATTCACGAAATCACTTCAGTTTGTATGGAGCTTTGCTCAGCGTGTTGTGGGAGGAATTGAAGAAGAATAGGAACCCCTTTGGGATGCGATCCGAACCCCGCTGATGCCGGCGATCTTGGGACGGGAAGTGACCAACGTGGAGGCGGACGTGAGGAGCCTACCAGTGAGGCAGGGCGGGCTAGGTCTTTTGAACCCAGGAAAGGCCACACGAAGAGAGGAACTTTCAAAAAGAGCGTGTGCGGTTCTGGTTGATGCTATATGCTCGGGTGAACCTCTGCTGTTCGAACGTCATCAAACCCAAGTAGCCAGATCACTGAGAGATGAGAGAAGCCGAGAAGAGAGGCATCTTTCGGAGGTGGCTGAGGGTCTCATCCAGAGAATGCAGTCAGCGCAACAACGGACTCTCAGAAGGGTTAAATCAAGTTCCCAATGGCTATCGATGATTCCCTTAAAAGCTGATGGGTTTGATTTGTCGGCATCCCAGTTCCGCGATGCACTCTCCTTGAGGTATGGTCGCACGCCTGGAAAACTTCCAACCGTCTGTGACGGGTGAGGGCAAGGTTTCGAAATGAACCACGCCCTCAACTGTAAAAAACGCTGCAAATTTTAAACAAGGGTTTATTATTCTTTGATATACGTTACTTGTGCAGAAATTTAATTCTGTCAATGAAAAAATTAAAAAATTTTTTTTTTGGATTTTTATCTAAAAAAAAATTTTTTTTTTTTTGTTCAAAAATGTGTTTTTTCAAAAATTCTGTGTTTTTTACTCGAAAAATATTTAACATCCTGGGATCCTTCAAAAATCCCATTTTTAGCCCCATGAAAGCCCTAAAGATCGCCCCAGTGAAACCTGATCGTTCCGGGACCCCAAAAAATGGATTCTACGTCCAAAAATACTTCAAAAACGACACCTAACTCGATCCCATAGGTAAAAGCCTTCAAAAAACCCTCCCGTAGCCCCATTATAGCCCCATAGCGCCCCACGGGTTTTGGCGATCGGACTGAAAACCTTGCGGGCACAACTAGATGGTAAACCAAGTATTTTGTCAAAATTTCAGATTTTTAAAAAAATTCCTACTGCCCAAAACGGCCTGGACGGCGGACGGACATTTCGGATTTAGAATGTAGACCACTTGAAACGGATAATGTCAAATTTTGAGCCCGATCGGAGTCGTCGACCCCCGTCGCGAAAACATAGGTGTATTATTCCAAGAATAATAAACCAAAAGGGGGCTCTCGTTAAACGAGGCCCTCGTTTGACCGGGCCGCAGTTCAACGCGGTTTTTTGCAATTCAATGCGTGGTTGAGATTTATTTGAGAGTCACAACCATCACAAAGATTGGGTAGCCCCGCGGGCTCTTGGCCATACCTCACGGACAATCCATCCCGGAATTCAGTGGCTGAGAGATCCAAGTCATCTCGTTGTAGCCGAACTACTGTGAGCCACTGCGACGAAGTTGCAGCGTTTTTTAAATCTGATCGAGAACCAAATCTGAAAATTTGACTAAATTGACTCGGTTAACCATCTAGCTGTGCCCGCAAGGTTTTCAGCCCGATCGCCCAAACCCGTGGGGCGCTATGGGGCTACGGGAGGGGTTTTTGAAACTTTTCGACTATGGGGTAGAGTACCTACTTCGGAAACGACAACTAACGTTAGGTGTCGTTTCCGAAGTAGGTATCGTTGAACGTAGAATCCATTTTTGGAGTGCCAGAACGATCCGATTTCACCGTGGGGGCTAGTTTAATCAGTAGTTTAATCTGTGCCGTGGGGGTCTATGGGGCTTTGGTGGGGCTAAAAATGGGATTTTTCAAAAATCATTTTTGAGGGATCCCAGGAGGTCTAATAAGGTGTTGTTTTACGAGTAATTTTGAACGCATAATCAGTTTTTTCGAGGTCCCACTGGCTCTGTGGGGCTAATAACGGTTTGGGGTTCCTCAGCTGTCCAAACATTGTTCAAAAAATTATTTATATAATATATAAATATTATATATATAAAAATTATTTATATAATATATATTAATCAATTATTTATTGGTAGTATTAGGTAATTTTTGCCCAGTTCAACTACCCTTGTGTAAAATTTGCAGCGTTTTTTATATGATAACTTTCAAGCTTGCAATCTAGCAGCCCTGGGTAGGAGCTTTTAGATCACGAAAACGACTAATTGTGCCGCAAGGTAGCGCTGTGAAGCGTGACAATCCTCCCGCAGCGTAGACAGTCCTCGTGAAAGAGCGTCTCTATTTTCGTGTCATGGAAGTTCCGTGGCAGACAAATAGTATAAGAGAAGCGTAGTTTTCGGTTGAAAAAACCTTCTGTTCTTGCGAGACGTTTACGTCTTCAGTTTGATACCAAACTCAAATGTCGTTTTCAATTTTGGTGCAGGTGATTTGATCATTTAGCGGAAAATATCAAGCGGAATTGTGCGTAGCCAGCCGTCGGGTACGATCGGAAATTCCTAGATGAAGGTAACTACAGTAAGTTAACGTAACCATCGCCTATTAGGATTTGAAATGACTGTTGGAAGCGAAAATTAACTCACCAGTGAGTCCATGTCGGCCAATGATGAAGTTTCGTCGTTCGTTTCGTTGTGCCCGACCTTTTTTATTCGTCCGAAAAATGGCTGTCATCGGGATCAGAAGTGGCGCGGATTTGGCTTTGGTTGTTTCCCAACGTAGGTAGGTAGGTGCGCGTCTAGTCCTTGTTTGTCCGCCAAAGCTCTCGTTTTACCTCCCGAGTTTCATTTTTTGTCTGCCGACGTTTTTTTCGCGCAAAATGGGATTTTGGAACTCCTGAACCGTCCCGTTTGTGCCCTTGAAGCCAGTGTCGGAGGTGGCGAGGAGGTAACGCCTCAGTGAAAATACCTACCTATTTAGTTTGGCCGTGGTAAACGATTATTATTATAATAGGTAATTTCTAACCTGTGATAAGCGTAATCGCTAGCTCCTTTTGTTTTGAAATATACTGGATTTATCGGGAGTTTCAATCACCATAAAAGGCTCACAAAATCAACATTTTGATAAATTGTTATGTTTCGATTAGGTATTTCAATATGGTCACTGTCACTTTCAAGACAATGATTGGCTTTCGGCGACGTTCTAGAAATGATGGTTAATTGTAGGTAATTACTAGTAGTAGGTAAGAATGTTAGGTAGGTTGAATATTAGGTAAGAAGATTATTATCGTTATAACATTATTCAACCGATCTCAGGCAATCTCTTCTACTTATTCTTGGGTAATTTTTGCTGCAAAACCTTGTCAGGAGGAGGTTTGACGTAATTTGATCAAACTATCCTCCGTTATGAGTGGAAGCTTTATCTGTCATATCAAATTTTCCCTTGAAACGAGGAACTGTACCTACCTGGAAAAATTCCGAACTTTAAGGAATTTTTAGTGGTTGTTCGGGGGTGCTGAGGGTTGACTTGAAACGTACAATGTCAAATTTTGAGGCCGATCTGAATGTTCGACCTCCTTCGCGATTACAAAGGTGTATTGAAAGAGTAATGAACTGAAAAATTGTAGTAAATTTAATTACCTATGTATCATAGGTAAATTTTCGTTATAAACCTTAGGCATTTCTATCGAGATACAGCCAAGTAACGTTGGAGGCTACAAGTCGCGTTTTTTAAATAGATTTTAGTTATGGGGCTGAGTAGGGAGTCGTTGTCGAAGTATTTTCAGACGTAGAATCTCAGACCCATCCTACTACTCTGTGGGGACCTATGGGCTAAAAGTTGAATTTGTTGTTAGATTTTAGTTACCTGTGTGCCGAGTGGGGTGTCGTCATTGAACTACTTTCGGACCTAGAATCCATTTTTGAGGGTCTCTGCCCATCCTTGCACCCGTGGGGTTCTTTGGAGCAATAAAAAGTTGATGAATGATTTAGTTTAGGTGGCCGAGTGTGGTGTCATTTTTGAAGTAATTTCAAGAAATAGAAACCCGTGTAGGTAATCCAATTCATCGCGTCTTTCAACATTGAAAAATGTGTGTTAAAAGTTAGTGATGATTGTTGAGGTTTGGTCAAGTAAAACAATGGAATGCCGACGTTTCAGAATATTTAGGTACTTCTCTTTCTTCAGGGCATGAAAGTGCAACAATTTACCACTCACATTTCTTGTAAACTAGCACTCTGAGGGGGGCTCGCTTCGCTCGGCTGACCCTTTTCTCGGCCATGGGGCTCCCTTCGCTCGCCAGTTGTGAATAATAGGTCCGGTGATGGGGTATATAAAATTTATATACCCCATAACATTAGGTATTTAACATTTAATGTTAAATACCTAAAAACCTCCCGATCTTTGGAATAGACAGAGAAATCATCTTCCCTCACACCAGAATATATCCGAAATTAGTGTGGAATTAACCATCTCCCAAGTCTTTAAAAAAGTTCTCCAGAATCGTGGGATGTAGTAGGTGAACGATTTCTCGACTCGAGTGGCAGGCTCTCGTCCCTTCCGATGTCCTCTGCAGACCGCGCAGCAGCCAGCCCCTATTAGGTCTAGAAGACAGCCGGCATACCCACGCGCGATCTCTCAAAATAGTTCAAATTAAACTCCCCGTCTAAACACGCCGATTGTCAGAATTCGTTCTTACAGTATTAAAATTCGGATCTCTAGTTAGGATACTGAGGAATGGCGGAGTCAATCGGACTGTAAACGACAAAGAAACGGACATTTGCGTGAATTTGCTCTTATCGAAAATTGCGCGCAATAGGCTTATCGGACGTAAAAATTACGGGGTTCCCATTTCAAAGAAGGAAGTTGGGCGCAAATGTTCTAGTTTGCACGCATTTTGAGGGGATGTCAACCCCTCCTGTGCGTTATGTCTGGTAGGCTGAGTCACTAGAAAAAATCGCCGTATCTTTATCACTTACGGTTGCGGAGGAGAAGGCTTGTGACATACATACATACAGAGACGGTCTGAATGAGTGGTTTAGATTCCGCGATATACCTACCACCTTTTTTTAGGATGTTAATCATTCTTGTTTATTTTGTTGCAGTGATTGATTAGCCGACATGGAAAAGGATACTGAAACCAACATGAAGGAGGATAGTGAATTGAGTGAACTGTTGAAAACCGAAGAACCGTCGAAGAGTGAAGATACCGTCGGTGAAAAAAGTGATTCTGCAATTGAAGAGGGAATTTCGAAGAGTGATGTGGACGACGATGCTAAAATTGCTCCTCATGAAGAGAGTAGTTCCGGTGACGCTGAGCCTATCAAGGAAGATGTGAAGAAAGTCGAAGAAAACCTTAAACCCTCCGGTGAAACTTCAACTGCTGATTCAAAAAGTCAGGATGAGAAAGAAAGCGAGGCGGGCATCGACTCTGAAATGGAAGCCATGTTTGGCGTGTTGGACCAGCAGGTTGGTTCGACGGCTCCAGAAAATTCCGATGTTGTCGACAAGAAAACTGACAATGCGCTGAAAGCCGTTGAAAGCCCTGATGACACTAATTTGGAAGTAATGATGGAGAAACTGCACGCAGACAAAATTAGCTCCCCGAAATCCAAACCCAAAGAGTCCACGGGGATGGAGTTGAGTGACGTTTTGCAGGCACTGACTGAAGACCCGAAGAGTGGTGAAAAGAAGAACAAGAGTTCCACTAAGTTGGCCCCCAAACCGAAGAAGATTTTAGCGTCTGAAAGTGAAAGTGGAAACGAAGCCGCCACTGAAAGGCGAACAACCCGATCGAGGGCAGCTTCTCGGAAACCGCAGCCCAACTCTGAAGAAAGCAGTGAAGGAGAAGAGGAGGAGAATCCGACGTTGAAGAGGAAAAGGAAAAAATATGAATCGGACGATGAAAAGTCAGACACAAAGAAAGAAGTTAAGGGCAAGCGCATCCTGAAGCCTGAGTCTGTCAGCAAAGAAGACAAAAACGTCAAAGCAGTGAGCAAGAAGAAGTTGGACGACGAATCCTCGGATAATGAATCTTCCAAGTCCAACGAACAGCAAGTACAGCGGAGAGGTCGAGGACGCCCCAGAAAGCGGCCGCCCATCGAAAAGAAAGAAAAACCCAAAGTCAAAAAAGACCTGGAAGACACCGGCGACTCCAATGACGAGTCAAATGACGAAACTGCTCTTGAAACGCCCAGACGCGGCAGGCCTTCGAGACGGAATAACGAAGGATCCGGCAGTGATGCATCGCCTGTGACGAAAGGTACGATATATTAAAGCAGTAATAAAGCTGAGGGATGATTTCAGGAGGTAGAACTGATATGGGGTCCCAAACCTGTTTTTGTGGTGGTTGGACGGGGTGTAGACGTGGGAACGGCTTGGGGCTCGAGAATTGTAGTCACCAGGTAGGTTGGCCCTTGCAAAAATTCCTGTCAAAATGTAACTTTTGGGGGTTTTTTGTAGTCGGTCAGAGATGTTAAATCCACATTTTCCACACAAAACTTTTCTGGTGAAAGCTGATTACATTTTATGTAAGGGGCGGTACATTCTACACCATTAGTTGCCGCAGCGGCCGCCGTAGCAGCTGTTATGTCGAAATTTGATCACTTTGGTGGAGCAAACCCGTGCTTGGTGTCTTTTTATATGTTTTACTACCTGCTAATCTGAAAACTAGGATGATCAACTAATGAAAAATTTCATGTTCTACAACATTCGTTCTATCAATTTTTTTTGGATAGGACAAACCATTTCAAAAGTTATAACTGCTGGAAGAGCACTTAGAATATGTTGGGGGAATCGTTGGGGAGGTATTTTACGGGCTATTCCTGCTCTCCAAGAAAATCCTACCATCAGTTCTGAAAAGAAAGCTAAGCTGGTTTCGCGTGGGGGCAAACTGCTATTGCAACTTCACGCCTACCTCGTTGGTGAGGCCAACCGACCCAACCTCAACTACGCTCGGTGGATGAAATCAAAGTATTTTCTGTATTTGGGGTCGCGGCAAAGTAGGTGTATGGTCGCCCTTTATATCACTGGCGGCAGTGGTACCAGTGACAGACTCTGACATCGCACAGAGTACCTCCTTAGTGCCCACTTCTTCCCAATAATAAACGATCTGGTAGTTTGAGGAATTTATTCGAGAAGATCCTTCCTCCGGGCAACTTATCTATGCATTAATAGTACTTTTATTTTCATATTGCAGGACATCGGCCCACCAAGAAGGCGAAGCCCAATAACGCTGGCACTTCTGCAGAAGTAGTCTCAAGGAGCAACAAAGTGTGTGTAGTGTTGGGATGCCGTCAGCACTGCCTTCCTTCCTTGGGTGAGTTGAGCCGCACTGTACTTGCTATAATACTATTCTGTGTTTCTCATGTTCTTTAATTGATGTGCATATCATATTATAGTTATATACTCGTAGCTTCACCTCTTCGGGGTGCACATTTTGCTCAACTTACCTCTTAAACTGATGGTTGTTGTTTTTGTTGTTATAGGCATATCATTGCATCGATTTCCAATGGCGAATAATCCAATGCGGGCTCACTGGCTGGCCCTGATCAACGAGACTCCTCCAGGCCCTACCACCGCGTACATGTGCAGCAAGCACTTCAAAGAAGATGATTACACCTACGATGGTAAGTTCGAAGTACATCAGTATACTGAGGCAGTGCTGCATTGAGTGGTCAAATTCAAAAGGTGCCGGTCTTTCATGCGTCCCATTACTGCCCAAAGAAAACGCATTTAGGAGGGTGTTGACGAGGTGGAGTTCTCTTGCAGAATGAGATAAGCTTTGCCCACTTTGTCCCCCCACTCCCTCACTGCGCCCAACCTCCTGACCAGGGCCGTGGAGAGAAAATCCGGGCCCGGGGGGCAAAATTCATCGGGCCCCTAAAAAAAAAAAAAAAAAAAAAAAAAAAAATGTGAAAATATGAAAATTTTTCCTATATTGATCTGTCCCTTTTCCCATTTTGCCTCTCCTCCCCCTTTTCTTACGAAAAAAAAAAAAAAAATCAAGAAAATCCGGGCCCCCCTACGAAGGCCGGGCCCGGGGGCAACGGGTCCAGTGCCCCCCCCCCCCTCTCTACGGGGCTGCTCCTGACTGGTTTCACCTGTTGATGGAGAGGTAATCAGGGGAGCTTTGAAGGATGCAGTGAATAAGGGGGGGGGGGGGGGATTGGGCGGAGCTGATTTCATTCTGCAAGCGAGCTCCATCTCGTCAACACCCTTGCGTTTTTGGCGGGGTGGAGTCAAATTGTCTTCTACAACGGCATCGCTTCAGAGGAGTCGCCCATACCTTGTGGGGTTAAGCAGGGCTCCATTTTGGGTCCGACGTTGTTCCTCCTTTACATCAACGATTTGGCCTATGAGTTCAATCTCCAAAATAATCAAATTTACTTGTTCGCCGATGATATGACTGTATTGGCGTCTGTTCGAACGCGCTTGGAGTTGTCGGCTAATATGCTGGCGGCAGATGTGGTAGTGAAATCCTGGTGCGCCTCAAATTCGCTCCGGCTCAATGAAGAGAAGACCCAAATACCTCGAGTTCCTTCTCAACGGTCGGCTGGACAACGCGGTCAATTTCTTGGGGCTATGGATTGGCAACAGGATTTTGTGGCGCTGCTCGGCGCTAGGTCGGCATCTGTGAACTTTGCCCTTCATCGTCTTGCTGGCATCGTCTCCTTCCCGGTTCTACGGGACGTATTTTTCGCTCTCTTCATGAGTCTTGCATCATGTGTTTTTTGTTGATTGTTTTTTGGGGCTCATCTTTCGCATATATTTCAAGCTACAAAAAGCCGCTATTAGAACCAAAACTTTAGGAGAGCTGCCGTGGCTTCATAAGAAAATTAGGTTGTATGTCTGTTCCCTCATTGTTCATCTTCAACTGTTTGAGACTGGTTAGAAAATATGATTCTCTGGTTCCTAAGGGCTCCGACTTTCACAGTTACAGCACACTGACATGTGACGAGTTGCGTCCTTTCAGCGTGCGTTTGACCACATCCTTGAAAAGTAGCCCGCTACAGAATGGTATCTGTTTTTACAATAGGTTACCAAAATCACTTCGTCAGACGTCGGATAAGGAATTCGAGCGTAAAGTATAAAACGCATTGATTAATGCAGAATTGTATTCTGTCGACGATTTCTTTCTTCTATTTTGTTGTATTGCCGATGAATTTTTATAAAAGTAATCGTGCTAATCACTATGACCTTCATTTTGTTATGAATTTGTTATCTCTTATGTTTGCAATTAATTGACCAAAGTATTACCATTATGGCTGCTGCAATTAAAAAAAAAAACATCCATCTATCTATCTACCCTCCTAAATGCGTTTTCATTGGGCATTATCACGATTTTGAGACACTGTGTGATTTGTTGTTTTTGTCTTGGGCTGTTTTAGAAACAAAGAACCCAACGGAAACGTTTTATAGGAAGTTGAAGCCGCTGGCTGTTCCTTCAGTTGGCCTTCCAGTGAAACAAGACGTGATTGACGAGGTCAGAGCCAAAGTGTCAGCATTAAGTTCTGGCATGGATCCGAAAGACATAACGTGAGTATTTGCCATGTTTTCTGTAAGTTTACCTAGTTTAGCAAATATCCCCGGGAAACGTAGTGGGTAGGTGGGGCGGGGCGCAGCTAGAAACATGGGTTGTAATTAAAATATCGATATTTTTCACTCGTTAGATACATTTGAACGATATTTCTTTTCGCGTTGTATCAATACATCGTTTTCATTTTCAGAACATCGTAACTGGTTTTGTTTTTTTCTCTTCAAAAGCTCAGATACTCAGAAATGTGTAACTGTCCACCATTATTCAGGACCCAAGGGAGATTAATTTGTCAGCCACAGCCTCATATCAGGCAGAGACCCCATTCAACAACATTGGTTTGCCAGATACCCTCTTTCGTGCCGTAGTTCCACCATTCTCCACCCTTTTGGTGGATTCAAAGTCGAAAAAAAGAAACGATCTGATTTCGATGGTAGTTTTTTTTAGTGCGTTACCTCCAGATAAATCCCAATCATTTAAATGGAAAACTGTTAACTTAAGACGCTCTTGGGCAGAGTGGACACAATTTCAAACAGGATGAACATGAGATGGCTGGAAGTACTTGGAAGTTTCGTATTGGCCCATCAAAACAGTTAACGGAAATTCAAAACGAAAAACGAAAAAACCGAGTAATAAGACGATCGATTTCTCGATATTTTTGGAAGTTTTTAAAATTATTATTTGGGTTTTCTCCCCGTATCTATCATTGGAAAAAAATACTACAACAGTTACTATGACATAGTATTTTAAATGGATGACAACCCCTGTTGGCACTTCTCCTTTGACGAAGTTTAACTCAGCGGATGGCTGGTATTATTCTTAAAATAACACACCTATGTGATCGCGACGGAGATCGAAAATTCTGATCGGCCTCAAAATTTGACATTGAATATTTTTGTCTAAAAACGAAATGCCCGTCCGCGGTTCGAGCCGTTTTGGAAAGAGGATTTTTTTTAATCTGAAATTTTGACAAAATACTCGGTTTTCCATCTAGGTGTCCCCGCAAGGTTTTCAGCCCGATCGCCCAAACCCGTGGGGCTCTGGGGCTAAAACGGGGTTACAGGAGGGGTTCGGCTATGGGGTCTATTTAGGTATCGTCGTTTACGAAGTATTTTTGGACGTAGAATCCGTTTTTGGGGGTCCCAGAACGATCCGATTTCACTGTGGGGCTACAAATGGGATTTATTAAGGATCCCAGGAGGTCAAATAAAGTGTCGTTTTCCGAGTAATTTGGACGCAAAATCCATTTTTCGAGGTACCACATCTGTTAAAACGTTGTAGAATACAATTTTACAGAACTTTTTTTTCTTTTTCCAATGTCACAGAATCTGTTATTATTACTATTATTTTATTTTTTTACACGCAATACCTAATTTTGCAAAATTTATGTGTTTATTATGATATAGGTTAATTATCAACCCATATCGAAGAATAATAAACCCTTGTGTAATAATTTGCAGCGTTTTTCATACTTGTTTTTCAAACTTCTTTTGATAAATTTAAATTGCAGTAGTGATACGTTCAAGATTCTTCAAGAAATTTTGCAAGGAGTAGAATCTACTCAATGAAAAATTTACTTAGTTTGAACGTATCACTTCTCAATGCCTGACACAAATTCAAGGATTTTCGGGAAATTTGGCATAGGGTGGACACATTTTTAACGCTATTCGAGCTGGTATCCCTTCTCAAAGCTTCATTTCTCAAGCTTTTAAATTGTCCCTTCTGTATGCTTCGATTTACAAATGTTTACATCGAGAAGGGACAGCATTTTATAAAGTTTTGTAAAATTAAGCATTGAGAAGTGATGCAAGCTCGAATAGTGATAACTTTTCGCTTGAATAGGGACTCAACTGTGAAAAGTGTTTGCAAAAATGTCTGGGAACACGAGTTTTGCCAAAAACCAGTGACCACCTTTGCCCTAACGCATCGCGATTTCAACGACCTCTCACTTACCATTTAATGGCAACTTTGCTGTAAGTCGTGAGAACCCACCCGGAGCAAAAATATGAAGAAGTGGGGTTCGTCTATCTCGAAATTTTCCGTTTTCCTAACCCCCCTAAACTAAGCGGCGGATTCTTTACTAGGTAGGTACTGAAAGTCAGTAGATCGGTAGGCGTGGCGAAATCGTAGGTTGATTAGACTGAGAATAATTAAAAATCCCGGCCCTTTCGGCCTCGCCTGGGAGCTTGCACCCTGGACCCCCGGATGCTTTTGGTTTATTATTCTCGGAATAATACACCTATGTTTTCGCGACGGGGGTCGACGACTCCGATCGGGCTCAAAATTTGACATTATCCGTTTCAAGAGGTCTACATTCTAAATCCGAAATGTCCGTCCGCCGTCCAGGCCGTTTTGGGCAGTAGGAAATTTTTAAAAAATCTGAAATTTCGACAAAATACTTGGTTTACCATCTAGTTGTGCCCGCAAGGTTTTCAGTCCGATCGCCCAAACCCGTGGGGCGCTATGGGGCTATAATGGGGCTACGGGAGGGTTTTTTTGAAGGCTTTTAGCTATGGGATCGAGTTAGGTGTCGTTTTCGAAGTATTTTTGGACGTAGAATCCATTTTTTGGGGTCCCGGAACGATCCGATTTCACTGGGGCGATCTTTAGGGCATTCGTGGGGCTAAAAATGGGATTTTTGAAGGATCCCAGGATTTTAAATATTTTTCGAGTAAAAAATACAGAATTTTTGAGAAAACACATTTTTGAACTAAAAAATCCAAAAAAAAATTATTTTTTTTTGAGATAAAAATCAAAAAAAAAATTTTTTTTAATTTTTTTATTGACAGAATTTAATTTCTGCACAAGTAACGTATATCATCAATATCAAAGAATAATAAACCCTTGTGTAAAATTTGCAGCGTTTTTGCTTACAGCCTACGGCTGAAATTCCAGAAACATGGAACTTGCTTTATTAACAGTGGGATTGAAAGCCAATTTGAGTGTTGGAAAAGTAACTGTCCGACGCCAGCAAAATATTGTGACTTCGGTAAAAAAAAGACAAAAAATACGTAGTACGCGTAGGAAAAATATAGTATTCCAAGGAGTGTTTTTATCGAGTAGTTATAATCGAAAAATACATAGGTACATACACGAAACTCACACTTGACGAAACGAAGCCCCCTTAACGGACTTGACTACTTGTATTTTGTAGTAACTCACAAACATGAATAATTCATATTAAATATGAAAATTTTTATTTTTTTAATTTTAGGAACTCACAAATTTTCTGAGTTCCTACCAAAAAAAAAATACAAATTTTGTGAGTTCCTACAACAACATAAAATATACAAATTTTGTGAGTCCTACAAAATACATAAGTCTGTTGTTTATAGGTATCTGTATGTATTGAAATACTTTCTATAGAAACAAATACGCATGAATAATAATAAATAAATGATGAATGAATTCGTCATGAGAAACTCGCTGTCAAATTTTGGAAGCGATCAAAAGTTAGTCATGTTGACCCTTGGCGATGAACTATTTTGCGTGGGAAGTGAACTTTTTCGCGCCAACAGTTCTGGCGCCACTGGGTGATAGCGACGCCGTTAGTTTTCTCATTTCCAGTGATATCTCATTTTTGAAACCGTCAACAAAACGGCCAAAGATGGGATCGTAGTTGCTGGACCAAAGATGCGATCGTAGATAGCTGTGCCTTTACGAGGTAATTCTGCGATTATTCAAATGTAGTTGATCCTCGTTAGCAATACTGCGTGGTCTCCGGATTCCAAATCAAAAGAGCCTATTTTTTCATTAACAACAAATGGGCGGTTCTCACTTTCGCCTCAATCGTTCGTACCACGTAATCTGTTATGTGGTAAATAAATATTACTTATTAATTTGACATAGTGGCATAAGTAGTCCCTTAGCTCAGAGAATTTGATCTCCTCGGCCGTCTGCTAATAGCTGAACATTATCAACCTGGTGGGGAAGCTGCAATGTACTCAGGTTTGCGCATCATACTCAAATTGAATTTTAGTGTGATACGCGTACCTACTAAATTTTATGAAATTAAATGTACCTGCCTTACGTTTAAGTAGGTGCCTATTTTTGGCTCGTCAACCGCTCCGATAATCGTCTAATTAACTGTTCAAGAGATTAGTTTTCCTGACTCATTCGGCTCATTGTAACAACAAATCGGAGTTGCCCGGGTTTACACCTTTGCGACACAAACAAGACGATAAATCGTCGTCGTCAATTCAGAATGGCCTATCTCATTTTCATCAGTTTTTCAGGAATCGAAAAAAACTGATTTCTGAAATACTGAGGGAAACCGCAACCAGTGTCAATTCATGTTGGCCTATCTCACAGCCAAACTTCAGTCACTGAATGAATAGTTAAAAACTTATGATAATTTGTGGCTGGTGTTCATTACTGAAATAGCAATGTATAAACTATCTCTAGAATACAAAATCATTGGAAACACTGTATTATTTTAACTCACCTTTGATGAACAAAAACACTGAGATAGGCCACCGAGATTTGTGACCGATCTGAGATAGGCCATAATATGGCCTATCTCAGATCGGTCACAAATCTCAGTGGCACATATGATAAGTGATATTATCACTTATTGTGAGATTTTAGTGCTTTCTAGTGGGATTTCGTCAAAGCTGGTGTTCCCAAGCGATCCGCCTCGAAATTATGGATCGAGGGCTATAAAAAGCTCAAAACCCAACTTTTTTGAGATAGGCCATTCTGAATTGACATCGACGAAATATCGCATATTATGCAGAGCGGTTTACCAGGCCCGATTGGGGGGGGGGGTTATTCATAATAATATTATTTCATATTATGAAATATAAAATATTATTTTGGTTTATTATTCTTGGAATAAACCCACAAATTCTCGACATTATTCGTTTCATGTCCGGGCCGTTTTGGCTACTAGGTAGGAATTTTGTTAATAATTTTTTTGTTGTTAATTAATTTTAATTTGTTAAAAATCAAAATTTGGCGAAATACTTGGTTTAACAGCTCGTTGTGACCTCGGGGGGGGGGGGGGGGGGGGGGGGGTGCTGGTCAGGTGGGGTTGTGGCCTTATCTACCGAACCGAAAGGCCGAGTTAGTTGTCGTTTTTGAAGTATTTTTGGACGTAGGATCCATTATTGGGGGTCCCAGAACGATCCGATTCCACTGAGGGGATCTATGGAGCTTTCATGGTGCTACAAACAGGATTTTTGAAGGATCCCAGGTGGTCAACTAAGGTGTCGTTTTCCGAAATCCCCCCCCCCCCCCCCCCCACCCCAAATTCATGTTTTCGAGGCACTGTTCGAACATTTTACAGAAAAAAAATTTTCTTAGTGAAACAATTTGTGCACAATCGACTTATAGGTATCAAAGAATAATAAACCCTAGTGTAAAATTTGCAGCGTTTTTATCATCAAAAGCATCAAAATAGCACTGGAATTTCTCTGAATTTGATGTATCATTTAACAAAGTACACGTTAAATGTATAGGTACTTTTTTTAAATTTTCGCTTTCTGAGTCCTTTCTTATTCGTTGTGACTTGTGTTTGACGACTGAAGTGAAATGATTTTCAGGCGCAGCTTCCTAAAAGAAGTCAAGAAGAAGATAAAAGTTGAAGACGAGCCTAAAGGCCGTAGGGGCTCTTCAGACACTGCTGAAAGCAGCCGACGTCCTGAGAGTAGCAGACCGGCGAGCAAAACCGGCTCTCGGTCCCCTTCGCCTAAGTCCGCCGAGGTGAGTAATATCTATTATATATTTGAGTTTCCTTTATATTCTCTGTCAACGGAAAATATATGTTTCGATGGGAGTGGGGATCTTTACTTTGACATATTGCCAAACTCGCTTGTATCAGGTTGGTCTTGTGAGTCTCATTTAAAAGTTCGTCACCAGTTGAGTTACTCGGCGGCACAGTACCATCTCGAAACATCGAAATTAAAATGCAATTCTAACGATTCGGAACTGTTTGGCGCATGCGTAGTGGGTGGAGAGTGGGGGTACCTCGGCTTCCAGGAATCAAACTCTCAAGTCCTCCTGGGAACGTAGAACTCCTTCAGAATCGATTCTAACAGTTCTGCTGTTTTTAGAACTGTTCGAGCCGCTGAATTAGGAGTATTATGTCAAGCCTGAGTTCGTCGTCTCCCCAGCATCTTTGCTCGAAGTGATGTAGGTTGGATGCTGGATTGATGAAACCTGGCTGCCGTTCCTCAGTTTCCCGCAGTCGGTCGTGTAAAAGACTTACCAGCAGAATTGAGTGGAGAATACTAATTAGTTTGCAGGATCATGCCAGACCCGTGTCTGTTTCCTGCCAACTCTACGCCTGCAGTGGCTCATGGAACCAACTCTGATGGCTTGCTGAGCTTACTTACTCTAAAAAATTATGCGCTTAATGCCACTAATCCACGCTTATCGTGGCTTCGGCCAGCCGCCTTTGGATGTTTACGAGCATGAATGAAGAATAATACCTGATGAGATGATTGATGATGGTACCTGATTAGTGGTGATGATGATACTTGAGATGAATGAATGATACCTGATGAGATGAAATAAATTATACCTGATTAATTATGATGATAATGGTACCTGAATGAATGATGATAACTAATGAATGAATGAATGAAGAATTATACCTGATGAGATACTTGGAATGAATGATGATAACTAATGAAGAATGATGCCTGATGAGAATATGACACATGATGAATGATGAAGATGAGATTAATGACACCTAATGAGATACTTGAGATGAATGAATGATACCTGATTAGATGATGATAATATTATCCTACCATAAGGCTGAACGACACTATAAGGATACCTCAAGTTCATCAGGGTGAGATCCAAAAGATCTATCAAAAAACTGCTGTCCGGAGTTGGGGAAGCCTAGTAAACCACAATTAAGCCTAACTCCTGAATTTTCCTGTCTCATTTTTTGGTTGTATCAGTTGGAGATGAGTATGCTCATGTTTTTGGCAATTCGGCCGGGCGCACGTCGACACTACCGGTTGTGGAACCTTCGGGATAGCACGTGGAGTGTCACTTACTGTTTTCCTGAGCAAAAAATCGAATATCGACACCCATCCTCACTTCTAATCGGTTAGCTGGGCGAATGATCACAGTTTTTACATTGCTTAATCCGAGAAGGGAAGTCGTTTGCGGTTTTCACATTTGATTCCCAACATTCACTGAGTGGAACTTGCATCCGCCCCGCAGTCAATTCTTCTCCAATTGATAGTTGTTTCTTGTCAGATCCCCATCGAGTTGTCCACCAGAGCGTGCTTATCGTTTTTGTGTTGTACATGTCGAATTATTTGTGTACCGAAGGTGTTTCGGTTTCAGACACCATCTAGGACTCCGGCACCTAAGAAGAAGATGGACGATTCGAAGGTATCTTCGTCAATATTTCGGTGCATGGTATCTGATACGGTGTTGGCTTTTTGTTACAAGCACTTTATCGATTGCAGCTTTTTATCATTTCTCCAGTTTGTTCTCATTTTGATGATGTTCATATCTTTTCAAGAACAATAAAATGTTTGATTGTTGAATCTTTTATTGTGCAGGGTCTGAAATCAGTTCCTGCACGTACATTTAGAGTTTTTGGCGAAGATATTAAAGGGAGTCGCTGTGTACAACTTTTTCTGACTCAAGCTTTTTCTTTTTCAGGGCCGTACTCCTGGGACCAATTGTTCTGTTCCATGTTGTGGAAATAATCTATTCGAAACCAGAGCTGAAGGACTGAACATATCTTATTACCGGTACGTTTTATATTAAATATAAAATTTTGTTCTACGGTTTGTTGTGGCTAGTAATGGTTGGCTCCTTTATGACGGGGCTTTGGAAACTTGGTGTTCTTAGCGAGATTGTGTACAGGAAGCTAACCTGGCGACCTTATTGGTCTGATTAGACTTGAAATAGGGTTGAGAACCGATCTTCCTGGCCCCTAATTGGCCCACAGGTAGCCTTCTAGGGATGTCCATATCGTAAAAAATGTCGATGTATCGAATATCGATATTTTACAGGTATCAGGCTGAAAAACGAATTGATAATGTGACATTATTTGTCAAATTCTGAGACCGATCAAAATTGGGAATTGAAATGCACCCGAATTTCGGGTTAAATCATCCTGTACCATGTTGTTAGAATTAAAAAAGGGGAAAGTACAATATTTTTGTGACAAAAAGTCTTTCACATAGTTTATAATCATCTTAAGTTGTTCTGGCCGATTCAAATGACGTCACCTACACCGGTTCCAGTTTCCAATCAAAGACACCAGAGTACAGGTCGATTTTCAAATTTTTTCTTGATTTTTGTTGGTGGTTGGCACTAGTGACACTGGAGTAACGCGAAAATGGCCGTGTTTGCTTTGTTGTGAATGTGATCGTGCGTGTTGACTCAACTTATTCGTTTTATAAATTAACTTATTCGACGTGACCGAACCTTCAGTTTTTTAGTTTTTTAATGGTGGCCAACTCGTCGACGAATAGGAGTTGACCTCGGGTTTCCGCCCAAATTCAAATTTTATAAATTCGTAAGAACTTGCAGTTTGTGTTTTAACCCCATTTTCATATTATTTGGACGCCTTCTATCGATAACAAAAAAAATAATCCAGACACGTTTCCATTCCTAATAATTAGGACAATTATTGTCACTCTCGTGGTGAAAACAAAGTTGTTCTGAGAATAATTACTAAAAAAAAAAAATGTTCGCTATGGAATGTCACCAACCTACTGAAAATTACTTTTTGGCCTGTTACACTTTTAGTTTCCCCTTCGACGATGGTCTCGCTGCTCGGTGGATCAAGAAGATTGGAGACCCGGATTTGGTGGCGAGAACCGCTCGAATCTGTTCAGACCATTTCTTGGACAAGGACTTCGAAGGGACTCTGGGCGGGAAGAGGAATCTTAAACCCAAAGGTGAGTGGTCTGGTATGTAGGGGAGACTGAGGATACGTTGGAAAAAAATTTCAAACTCAGTTTCTTGACCTATTTTTTCAAATAAATTCGAGTTTAGCAAGGAACATGGTTTAGGAATTGGAACACCGTTTTACGAATTGTCACAAACGAAGCGTTACATGGAAATGTCAAAAAATTTCAGTAGTACCTAATCAAAATATCGTATGATTTTCTGGTAGGTGCGATGCTAAAGGACCATAAACATCTTATTATATTAAAGCTCCAAGTAGAGGATGATGATGCTCATCTTTATTATTTGGCACTTCTAGATGTCGGAAAAATTTGAAAAAAAAAAAAAAATCAGCTTGGCCAGTAGAGTACGAGAAAAGTATGAAAGCACCAAAAAGTTGACTGTTGAGGATCCACAGAGCAAAGGAGGAGGTTCTTGGCAGCGAGAGGCGGTACCGTTTGACAGGATGTTGGAAATTGTATGTTGGGGGGTGAGATGACGCCACTGAGGGGAGATTGACGATTTTGACTGACTTTTGAGGGTCCTCGATGTGTTAAGGAGGTTTTTGGCAATGAGACGGAGTGTGCTGCTGAAAGAAACAACTCCCCCCCCCCTCGTGGAAAATCGAATGGTCAAACAACAGCTGGTTGGGGGAGGGGGGGGGGGGGCTGTGAGGGGGAAACCGCTGATCTTTGGCTGGGAGTTGGCCAAAGAAGGTGTACCAATAGATTACAACTTCCAAATGAATCCTTTAACTCTCATCCTGTATTGTTTTTAAGAATCAGAAATAAAACTATTCACGATCAAAAAGCTAGAAGAAGGGTTCTTAGGCCACGTGGGAGAGGTTGGGGGTTGGCTGGCGTAGCTGGGTGGCTCCCAAGTATTATGTTAAATGTTATCCAAGAAGGAAAGTGACGCTAGGTTGTCGAGGTTGTACGTATAGTAACAATTTTGACTCTTAAGTAGTCTGAAGCTGCGATTGCAGTTTTAAAACCACTTTCCATGGTAGTTAATCATCCTGTAAAGCTCCATCATATTAACCATATAAAACCCCGCACAACTTCTTATCCTTCTTCTTAGGCAGTGCTGTCAAATGTATCCCCGGCCTCCCCTATAGCTCGAGGCAGACAAGAGATGTGTCTTCTAGTCAAAACATGTTTCTTGTTTCAGCCGTGCCTTCGCAATACCTCGTCGAGCGCAAACCACGGAGTCGCGATCAGGACTACGAACAGGAATCTGCGGAAGGGGAGAGCGATGAGGACGCACCAAGAACATCCTTGAAAAAGAAAAGTAGGTTTGACAGAAAGTGAGAATAGTCCAGTCAATCCGTAGCGAAAATGATAGCGACGTGGAAGAAATATATGGTTGGATTTTTTTTTTTTTTTTTTTTTTTTTGTGGATGTTGAATCCAAATCTGAAGAGACCCAAAAATATATGTTATGAGTTTTGAGATATTCGCAACAAAAAAAAAGCACGTTTTTAGCGCAACCTTTTTCCAAAAAATGGAAAGCTGCGCTCACCTCTTCGACATGTGTTTTTAGCGCAACCTTTTTCCAAAAAATGGAAAGGTGCGCTCACCTCCTCGACATGTATGTTTGTTTTTTTGTTTTTTTGTTTGTTTGTGTACAGAGCATCACGCCCGAGCGGCTCAACAGATTTTCATGAGGGTGGTCTCATTGTCATCAGCGAGTTCGGGGGGTGGTTATAGGCTACCTTGATTTTTCCTCCCTCATCCCCTTCATCGGTTTTCGGGAGGTCCTTCACGACGAAAGTTGTTTATCTCTGATGTGTAACTAAGGAGGCCTCAAAAGCGGGACGAAAGTTTTTGTCCGATTTTGTTGGTACAAGGGTCTATGGAATGAGCTTTTCAGGCTGATTCCAACGACTCCAAAACGATTTTTGCAGCCTGAGCCGTTCGTTACCTCTGATCGGCAGAAGGTTTTCTTACGCATCGGTCGTTAGGGTGCAGTTGTTTCCGTAATGAGCATCATGTGGATATTTTTGATGTGTTGTGTGACATAGTTTCTAGATACCTACTGTTTCTTAGTTTCTCTCGCTCATTAAATATATCGTAATAACAAAAAGGTTGCGCTCATCTATTCAATTCAATTGATGGCTTGTTTAAAAAGTTTTTTGCTCCGAAACTATGTGTCCTACGACTAAAAAATGTTGAAAGCAGAAGCGATTTCTTCACCGATGTGTTTGGACCCATGGTAGAATTAAAATTCTAAAATAAACGTCCCCGACCTTGCGAGGTGAGTGGGGGGTAGGAGGGGGCAAAGGTAAGTTTTTTTCATATTTTCGCTCCTAACTCAAAACCGGTAGGTCCTACAAAAAAATCATCTGTATAAAAAACATAGCTCATCATATTTGCTGCAACAGTGTCCCTATTCATTTTCCGCGTACCTGTAGTGTCGTTTAGGAGATATTCAAGCTTGAAAGTGGGTAAAATATTAAAAACCCCGTTGTATTATGTAACATTTTTCGATAGGACCGGCCGTTTTGAAAGTACAGTTGTTTGAAGTGCGAAAAAGGGATTTTTCGAAAAACGTAAAAAATCATTTTTCAAATCGCTCTAGCTCCGGAACTATTGGGTCTACAATTCACTTTGACCAGTGAATCTTATAGGAAATTTAATGCTCTTTCGTTTTGATAATAGTGACATTTGCCGCAGGACGCATAATTCCGGAGTTATAAGCAAAAAAAACTGAAAAAAGTGCAATGGAGCAAATAGTGGAGGAAAAATTTGATCGATTTCTTCAGGTTCAGCACCCCAAAAAACATGGAGAAGCCCAAAAACTCCTACCATATATTTTTTCCCACGTCCTGATGCGCGTTGTAATAGAGTGGTTGAGTCCCAAATTAAAAGGTTGGTCAGGATAAGACCCATTTACCGTAAACTGATTTTGTTGTTCTATTTGTTTCCAGCTCCCAAAATTGAACCGAAGAAAACCAAAAAATCAAAGCCGGACACGAGCTCCATTCCGATGCCGCTCCCTATCATCGAAGAAGTGGACATCAAGAGCGAGCCGGCGTCTGACAATGAAATGGTGGGACAGGAATACGCGCCGTCGGATCCTGGCTCGGGCGATGAAGAGCCTCTGGATGGAAAAAAGGTGGAAACCGCTGTGGGCAAAGAAGAGGCCGAGTACGAGGACGAAGAGCCCGCTGAACCGAAAAGAGGAAGAGGCCGACCCAGGAAAGACACTAAGCCGGCGCCGGCGAGGAAAATCGTTTCGTTCGGTGGTCTCTCGCTTCCATTGATCAACGTCGAAAGGTTAGGGCAACGAGTGATTGACGCTGCCGAGTCAGGATCGTTGCGAGTGAGGATCAAAGAGAGCGCCGAAGCCAAAGCGAAGGCTCAACAAGGCAAGTCGGCCAAAATGAAAAGGAAACTACCCGAGTCCGATACCGATTCATCGCCTAAAGTTATGACGAGGCCTGGCCCGCTTTGCAAGAAGAAAAATCTCGTTGTGAAAACTCCAGTTGTTAAGAAAGCGAGAAGCCAAAAAGTATTGAAGATGAGCGACTACGAGTCATCCGACAGTGACGATGAAAATCATATTCCAACCGAAGCAGAAAAAGCTGTTGCCAGCACAAGCTTCACAAAAAGCCCAAATCCCGTGAAAGTCAAACTTGCCGAACTTCCTTCGTTTTTGCGAGACAAAGCTGGGAGTATATCTGGAGACACCATGGACATTTCTTCTGAAGAATTGGACGCCATTATCAACAGTGACAAGTCCGAAAAGGACAAAATCATCAAGTTGGTTGAACAGAGAATATCCGAGCACACGAAAATCATCGAAGGGAAGTCCATGGGAGCCCAAGAACTGGCTGACCACAACAAAATCCTGCAAGGCTCCGCTTTGGTGTTGAAGAAGCTCGCCGAGAAATCCGGCAAGCCGCTGACACCGTCTCAAGTCATTTCCCTCAACGTCCCCGACTCTGCGGTCACCACGGGGAGGACGATCGTCTTGAAGAAAGTGCCCGACTTGGGAAAATTGGGGTTGAAACCCCCTCGAACGATTTCCACGCCCGCGTCGCCCGCTAGGCCGCCGACGGCTATCGTTACGCCCCAGAGTTCCCCCGCCAGAGCCCTCAAGTCTGTTGAAGAAGCTTTTGACGATTCGAAACATTCCGCTTCGGCAGTTGAGAAGATTCGCGACTACGATAACCTCATGAAAAAGTGAGTTTTTAGTGTGAAATGAATTGGTGATACGTCACAATCTCAAGATGGTTATCTGCTTGATGGTGGAGCGATCCTTGCCCAAGACGGGAAATGGCGAATAATGTGACCGCTTTGCTGCTTGCTTCACCTTATCCATCAGTTGAAGGCCTTAGGGCCACTAACGTGAACATGCCCTTTATAGTCAGGGAGCCAGGGTTCAAAATCCTTGACTGAGTCAATGATTTGTGATGATACTTTTGGTTTATTATGCTTGGCGTTATGCACCTGTGTAATCGCGATGGAGGTCGAAAATTCTGATCGGCCTCACAATTTGACATACGTTTCAAGAAGTCTAGTTTCCAAAAACGAAATGTACGTCCGCCGTCCAAGCCGTGGGTCGCTATGGGAGCAGCCTGGGGGAGGGGGGAGGTCTCACATTATGTGCCTTTATCATGGCAGATATTCAAGTCTGCCGAGGACTTGGGAATACGGGCTCTTTTTACACCTCAGATCTTCCAAACGTTTTGATGCCCTTTCTTATCCCTCCGTATTATTCGTTCGTAATATAATATATTATGGAATTCATATTTCATTTTTGTGCGCAAAGAGCTATACTTCCATGTTTTGCTATTAAAATTATTCAATTTGTGGTTTCAGATACTTGAGCGCAGTTCTTGATAAGAACGTCATGTCTAAAAAATACACCGAATCGAAAGAAGCTCAAAAACTGTTGGAAAACAAGTTGAGCGAGAAGGTCAAAGAGTGTGAAAACCTGAAGAGGAAAGCCGCCTCGTTGAACGCCAAAATGAACCGGATCAACACGGCTTTGGAGTATTTCTTGACGCCGAACCAAATCAAGTTGGCGTTGCAAGAGACCAAAAAAGTGGCGTGGTCCCCCGAAGAGATGTTGACGGCGTTTACCATCAAGCATTTGAGCAAAGCCTGCTACCTCTTTCTGAGGCATAAGCTGAACTATCCGCTGCCGGGGATATCGTCGCTTCAGAGGTGGATGACGATGTTGTCCAAAGATAAAGTACGCACGCTTGGTTTATCTATTTTAATTGATATTAATATTGATAGTGAGTTCGTCCATACACCTACATAAGGTTTGAAGGAGGAGGAGACCGTGGGGGGGAGCTCACCTTGTCTTCAGCCAAAAGCGAGCTGAAGAGAAGGCTTGTGCGGCTGCCTATCGTTCAACTGGGGGGCCTCTCAGTGGCCTTCTGCCAGTCAGATAACTACCTGTTTGTGGTGCTCCAAAATCGGATGAGCGCTTCAACAAGGGCCTCAGCAGCCTACTGAAAGTCAGCGACTCAGGCCTCAGGTTGAGTGATCTCCTTGTGACATACAGAGGCCTCTTCCTGGGAATCCACCTGTGCGTTGGAGGGGGGGGGGGGGACCTTCTATAGGAAAACTTATCTCAGGAGACTTAAGGGCGGCCCACATGAGTGACGAGGTCCTACAGGTCAGTTTCTGGATGCGGCGGTTCGGGTTCTTGCTGTTGAGCTGGAGGCGACAGGTTTTGCTGACTTCGGGATTCGCGAGAGACTCCCCTTTCAGGTGCTGGGACGGCGCTTCGAGCGAGGTTGTGCCAGGATGTGCTGGCCATGCTTGCCAGCCAGTGGCAGGAGGAATGTGATGCTGTGGATGGTCCCTGATCACAAGATCTCACAGCTACCTAGCGGCCATGGGGACAGGGGCAATCCAACTACGCCAAGATCTAGCTAATTGCATGTGAAAACATCCCAGCTCCACCAGCAATGCGTTATCGGGTCGATCATCTCTGCCCGCTCAGTTCCAGTGATCTGTTTGCCCTTGACCCCAGTTAGCAAGAGAATGCAAGATGAAGGAGAGCGAAATAGGTGACTAGCTTGACTGGACCTTTGGCACAGAAACCACGAAGTCCAGGAATCCAGGAAATGTAGAGATCCTGAGATCTAATAATCCTAGATTTCAGAGATCTAGAACTCCAGAAATCCCTCCGGATGAAAAGCCTACCCTCCCCCTCTCATCTAAGCTGGCAGGAGGTGGTCAGGCGGTAGCCAAGTTGGCCCGTTTGTTGGCGCTCTCTGGTTGGGGGCGTGCTGTTACCCCCACGGATTCCACAGTTGCCACTATTCTCATCTCATCCAAATCACAATGAAATTTGTTTTCACAGCGAGTGTGTCATAAACCACTTCACACTCTTGACGATTCTCCTGTTAATGACGTATATTTTCTTAAATGTTTAGACCGGCGATGACGACGACGACATGATAGCCGACGAAGATCTCTCGGATAAGGAAGAAGGCCAAGAGATTCTCGTCGAAGGGACCGACGTCGTCAATGAAATCAGCGGAACGTTGGAGGAAATAAACGCCGGAGGGGTGCCCGGCGAGGAAGACGAGTACATCACGGAAGAATGCGCCCAACAGGCCAAAGACTACAACCAATCCTCTCCATTTCAGGTTAGTTTGAATTTTCCCGCTGTCGAATAAACCAAGTCCCCTCGCGTTTCTACCACTTTCTGCAATTTCAGGTCGTTTTTGAAAATGAAAATGACAGCAACACCAACCAAAAAGTAATAATACTGAAGAAGATGCCGAATTCTAGTGGGCAACTGAAAATGAAAAGTAAATTGCAGATTAGCGCCAGCAAGAATGACCTCAACGTCAGCAATATGGAAGAAACTGACGATAAAAACGAGCTTTACAAATTGTTGCCACCTGGTACTAAAACCATCTCCATGGCATCCAGACCTGCTAGCCCACAGAAAAGAAAGGTAGCCTATTATTATAATTATAAGAGTAGCATACATTATGTATGCTACTAATGTCTATGGGTATGGGTCTTGGTATGTCTGACAGTGTAGTTGTGAATCCACTTATCACCATTTTGGTTTATTATTCTTGGATTTATGCACCTATCTAATCGCGACAGAGGTCGAAAATTCTGATCGGCCTCAAAATTTGGCATTACCTACATTAGGACACGTAAATTCCAAAAACAAAATGTCCGCCCGCCGTCTGAGCCGTTTTGGACGATAAAAGTTGTGTACATCTTAAATTTTGACCAAATACTCGTTTTACCATCTAGTTGTGCCCGCAAGGTTTCCAGCCTGATCGCCGAAATCCGTAGTGGGGGGCTATGGGAGGGGATTTGAAGGTTTTCGGCCATGGGGTCGAGTTAGGTGTCGTTTTCAAAGTATTTTTATTTTTATTACCAATGGCTTGACATACGAGTGCGAGGAATTCTACGATCATTCCTAAGGCTGCCCAGAGATGTTCCCAATGCGTTCTTCTACGCCCCCGTGGCGGATGGAGGGCTGGGTTTGATGTGCTTTTTAGCGCTTATCCCCTTGCTACGGAAGAAGCGTGTCAGCGAGGCCCGTAATACTTTGTTTCGTGAAGACAACAGTGGCATTGAATCATCGACACTTGACAGGCGCCGCGAGCGGGCAGCTGCATGGCATAACACTGTCGACGGAGCAGACATGAAAATTGCTCGGGATGTTCCCCAGTCAACAGCCTGGATGCGTAACACCAACGAACGGGTGCCCGTGTGGCGGACCCTGGCGGCGATCAAGACATACGCAGCTGCTATACCGCTGCGGGCACGGATGACTAGAGGCCGGGCAGGTTCGGCAGCATGTCGTGAAGGATGCCCCCAACGCGAGACGCCGAACCATGTGCTGCAAGTTTGTCCATCTATGCGTGAAGCACGTTGCAAACGACATAACGCTATCTGTGCCCTGTTTGGTGAATATGCTCGGCGGAAGGGTTGGAATGTGTGGACGGAGACCCTGATTAGGACCGACGAACAAGCCATTCGACCCGACGTCATAATCAAGAAAGATGACACTGCTTATGTCGTCGAGGTGGCCATCTCGACAAACTCTCCGACCTTTCCCTTGCGCACCCTCCTGAATAGGAAGAAATCTAAGTACGGGACTCCGGTAGCGATGCAAGCCGTCAGGGAGCTCACGGATTCGACGGTGGTGGAGGTACTTCCGGCTATTCTCCAATGGCGTGGACTCTGGGACGCACACGCGGCGAGGGGGCTCCGAAGGATCTTTCCGCCGTTCATATTGGAGTGGGCTGCCAGGAGAACGTTGGACGGTAGTGGCTTTATATGGGCTGCCTTCAGACGCAGACACCTAGCGGGGGCTCATTGAGCCCCCCCAAGGTCAGTATTCCCGTCCCTTATATTTTCTCCCGGTATTGATGCACCTTCTGATGCGCTACCTGTATTTGTTTCCGATGGACACGGCGAGGGACACAACGCCTCCCTGGGGAGACACCACGTCCCCCTATCCCCCCCGGTGCAGCTACCTGGACCCCAAGGACCACGGCGACAAGAAGAGTTTATTACATGAATCATTTAAAATTGTATTGAAGTAGTATAAACCAATAAATATTTGTTAATGGACGTAGAATCCATTTGTGGGGGTTCCAGAACGATCCGTTTCACCGTGGCAATCTATATCCTAATAGGGGCCGGCCACTGCGCGATCTGAGCGGCCTGCAAAAGACCGTCGAAGGGACGAGAGCCTACTACATCCCGCGATTCTAGAGAACGTCTTTTTTTTTTAAAGATTTGGGAAACGCTTCTTTCCGCACTAATTTCAGATTTATTCTGGTGTGTGTTTTCGACCTTTCTTCAGGTGTGTGAGGTCTGTGACCCGGTCGTGGCCATGGGCCGTTTTTTGTGTTCCACAATTTCGGAATATTTGTCACTCAGGGCTTTGAGACCTATTAATCAAGTGGGCGAGCTAAGCGAGCCCCTTCCACCCCCCTCTGTTCGAGAAAGTGGTTGGCCGAGCGAATTGAGCCCCCTACCCTCAGGCCGATAAAACGGTTGCCATTTCAGAGTGCTAGGCTATACCACCAATTCACAACGTGTCCGTGGCTGAATCTATCTATCTAACTAGAGTATGTCACTAGCCTTTTTCTCTTAAACAGTAAGTGATGAAAATACAATTTTTTTCAACCATCTTGCCTTGCCGTTTCCCTATAAATAGGGGGGTTGAGATCCCCTCAAAATGCGCGCCAACCGGCGCATTTGCGCCCAACTTTCTTATTTTAAATGGGAACCCCCAAATTTTTCGATCGATTCGGATTCCTGGGCCAATTTTACGTCCGATAAGCCCATTGAGCGCAATTTCCAACGCGCATAAATCCGCCCAACTTCCGTATCTCTGTTGTTTACAGTCCTATTGAGCCGGACATTTCTTAATGACTCAGAATAAATTTTTGCCCTATCAACTTACATCAAAGAATAATAAACCGTCGTGTAAAATTTGCAGCATTTCCCCCCCCTACAATCACTGCCAGCAACCGGCAATGTATGCATTGTTATAACCCTATGTTGTCTTCATAGGTTCTCGTAACGAAAAAGATACAAGAGAAGGAGAAGATAACTTTCCAGCGGTTACCTCAAATTCGAAAAGAAATCCAAAAACCTCCGACAATACAAGTTGTAAAGAGTGAACCACAGGAAGAATTAAGTCACTTCACAGGTGAGCGTTTCTTGACTTATAGATTTCCAACTATAGACAGATGTTGTGTGAGTCAGTGAAAGTAAAAGATCTTGTTCGTTTTTTTTCCCCCAGAAGAAGGTGTTGCCGAGGAGAGTATGCAAATGGAAGTGATTGAAATGGGCGACCACGAGACGATAGTGAAACCGGAAGATGTGAGCGATCAGCAGCATGAGGACCAGCATCACGGACAGGTGGGCGGGCCTGAGCAAAAATATTTTACCATCTCGGATCTCAATTCCTCGCAAATGGAGGAGCATGTCGTTGAAAATGTCGAGCAGTCGGCGGAAGATGGCCAAATGGTTCAGCACGACGAACAGGTGATTTAGAAAAAAGAATCTTATTTGGGTTGGGGGGATTTTTTGGATTGGTATTGTTATAAACTGGGACGCTCAGATGGAAACGTATCCATGAGTCTAGCCGTATTTTTTCCATCAAGTCACTACAATAGACCCGAAACCATCTGCTGGTGGCATCCCCAACACTACTCCTCCACGTCTAAACGACCAGGCTCGTTTTGTATTTGGGCATCTGCTGACGACTGTGGAGTCATTCCTCAATCAGCTATTGTCTAGAGACACTACTAGAGCATCTGGACGGCTTTTGCAAATGTCGCTCCTGTGGCGAGAGAGATTGGAAATATATTAAATATTGAAGCAAATTTTGGTTCAATCCTCAGACATGTCACCAGGGTGGCTCTTTCGACTGTGAATGCAGGGCATCTCTGCCATGCTATCCGTTGAGCCATCTGGGTCACTGCACCATGTGTGTCAACCAATGCTTGTCAGTGAAGGTCGCTGGGAACCACCCAGCCAGTGAACAGGCCAGGAAGAAACAGCAGGGGAACCTCAACCCCTCTATAGGTTGAGAGGTGGCCCTCGGGCTCTTATAGACTACTATTTGGAATCATTGGTGTCTCCAGTCACTGGGGCCCTCAGGGTGCTGCAAATGTAGGACTGGAAACATTTTCACCCCACCCTCTCTCATGCCGCCAAGATGGCTATTTCCCCCGCGAACGCTGGACATTACTCCAGTCATGGTCTGCCCACTCATGATCAATCAATCAGAGGATTTCCTCCCGATGCCGTAGTTTTTCATCGAGAACACATTCTTTTCAGAGGCCGACTCCCTTGCACTTTTTATGGACGTTTTGTCCGGTTGAGCGTAGTTTCAAAAAAGCTCCTCTCAGATTTGGATTTGGCTTACTGACTGAATCCAACTTTAGGAGTTCATGTTTCATAATATGATTGATATTATCATTAAGTTTACTGTCGTACCATTGTTTGGACTTTCCGATTTCCAGGTTTGACTCTTAACAATGGAAAAGCAGTTTTAGCAATGTGAGATAATATTCACAAATTTAGGCCTTCGATCATCCAAATTTATACTAGAATCTTACACAAAACCCCATTCAGTCAAAAACAATTGATATTCAAAATATTCCAATTTCTTTTCCGTAAACGGTCTTGTCAGAATTCCAGTATAGTGGGAAGATGACGTGGTAGAGGGCTTGATGTTAAAAGAACCTAGTAATGCTCTATGATCCGAAAAAATCACATCTTCAACCAAAAGAGAGGAAGAGTACGCTCGTAGAAAATTTACCAATATATTATCAATTGCTCTCCTCTTACGTGTGGGGTATTTATTTTGTGCCGAGAAGCGAAAGGAGCGAAAATTATTGTATTATTAGTGGTATAGATTCGTGAAAGATTTGTATCTGGCTGTATCCTCGAATGCGCAAACATTAAAGGTCACCAATGAACATTACATACTTGAATTTGAAGACTATCTATGATCACCACTTCAGCAGGCTGCTGCCCAACAACTCATAAGCAGACCAGGGATCTGATATCACCGTCAACGTCCCAAGTTTGATGGCAATAAAAAGAGGAAAGTTTTGAGCGGTTACATAGTTTCTGTGGCATTCATATTGTATCTCCTCTCGGCATTAGCTGTCACACATTGTAGCCGTTTGCGCACCAGCCGATTGGTGTCCTCTAATTGCTCTTGGAGCGTCAGAGCTTGTCTTGTGTGAGATCCATTGGTTGAACGCTGCAGTGGTACATCACTGACCAAGGCCCTCTCCCAAGCATACTATTACAAAAACAGCCGAAAGTTGAGTTGAAATTATCAGTGCCCATGATGGTAGATATTACATAAAAACAATTTTCCATTGCCAGACTTCGGGAATTCCTCACCTTTTCTGGTGCTTGCCTACTTGGATGAGGAAGGCGCAGAGCTCTCTACCGATAGAAAAAAAAAAAAAAAATTAAAAGCATGTCCATTCTTAGTTGGAATTGATTGTACCACGTGCAAGGATGAAACCCAAAGTTGGGTAAGCATGAGGAGTTCCTCTACCGTTTTGGCGCTATGCACTGAGTCCCACACCTTCTGCTGAATTGTGCATGAGGAGTCGCACACTAGGAATAGACTGTGAACACACTGGAACTTAACCGAGTCCCTGCCACCTGCCTTGCTGTGGATCAAGCTGAACTAGGTGCTGGAAATCCAGAATTCAGAGCTTGGTGGCTCTTAGCCAGTTCTTGCCAACATCCTTGACAGGTCACAGGAGGTGGTCAAGCTGAACACGGTACTGGAAATCCAGTAATCAGAGCTTGGTGCCTCTTAACCAGTTCCTGTCAACATCGTTATCATGTGGCAGGGCGTAGTCAAGCTGTAGCAGCTGCTGGAAATCCCAAAACAAAGCCTGGTGACCATTGGCCAGTCTCTGCCACCTGCTGTCGGTCAGGAGATAGTCTAGCTCTGGAAATCCAGAAATCTGAGCTTGGTGGCTCTTGGTCAGTCTCTGACAAAATCCTTGCCAAATCGCTTGCAACGATAAGAACTATAGCACGACATTTTACCTGTAGATACAGAGGCCCCGCACTATATCATCGCCCAGGGACTCTTCATGCGTAGTACTAATCAATTTTGCTCGAATGGGACTCCCCATGCAGTCTCCGCATATTCTGATCCAATTTCACTCATTGGCTCGCCCTTCTGTTACAGCAAGCGTACGAAACGCAACAGGTGATGATGTCCACCGAGGAAGGCGGCGAATCCGGTCAAGTCGCTTCGGGCGCTTCCGGCCTCGAAGAGCTCGTCCAACTCGCCACGTCCGGCGAGCAGCAAATCGCCTTCGCCACGACCGAAGATCTGGCCCACGCCGGCCAATACGCTCAAATAGCGTACACGCAGGGCTCCCAGGGTGAAATCACGCTGTCCGAAGACATCAACAACATGACGGCCGTCGTCATCAACGACATCGACGAAGACCAGTTCAACACTCTTCTCATGTCGAACGTCGTCGAAGGCAAACCCGAACAGTCTGTCGGTCAATTTGGACAGAAAAAAATTGTCTACCAAACTATCGATAATCAGAAAAATGTCATTGTTCTCCAACCTGATTCTCAAGCGTTCATCGAAGAAGACGAGGGTATGCTGTTCACGTCCTAAATTCAATTTTTATCTCCCGAACTCATCCTTTTTCCCCGTTCAAATGGTTACCGTACTCTCACCTTGAAAATGCATTCCCTAATGTTTCTTAATAGCTACGGATGGGACCTACGGAGGAATATTTTATATCTAATTGCTATAGTTGTATATTTTACCAATATTTTATTTACAATTGAGGCGGTAGCTGCAAAAAGGGAGGATGTAACAAAATCGCCCTTAGAATAGGGCAAATTTCGTTCTGAGGTGATCACCTAGGTAGGAGCTCTGAATCAATTTCCAGATAAGAAAAATTACAGAAAATTAACTGCGATTTGTATCAAAAGAGTGGAGATACAGCGCTCCAAAGTTTTTGTTGAGTTACCAAGCATGGCCAGGAGTGTTACGGGATTGGTCATTGAATGTATTCCCACACTATCATCGCATCCATCATCGGTTGCCTGGCACGGGAGCCGCTGCGGTGGGTGGGCCGGGATGCGGCCCGGCCGGCACTGATTCGGAAAGCGAGAGTGACAACCACCTTCCCCTATTGCAATCAATTCCTTTTTTTTACCGTAATGTATGTTTGACGCTTGCTATGTACATTTTACCAACAGCAGTGAAGGATTTTTGAATTTGAATAATTCAAATTTCCAATGTCGTGGAACAATCATGAACATTTAAGTACCATGAACGAAAGAACTTAATAAATTGAAGGTTAAATCAAAACATTCAAACTAACTAGTTCGAAAATGGAATACTTGCACCTTCTTTCCTTCAGAGATCAGTCCTTACAGTCTTATTTTTCACCATAAATCGTAGACAATGTATTATTAAACAATATTATTAAATACATTTTATTTCAAAGAATGAGAAGTCGCATCAGAACCCGTGAACACACAGATTCTCCACAAGAAGGGCGGCAAAACACCCTTGATAGAATCGTGGATACCAACAAAACTGATGATCGCATCGGAACGAAATTTTGAGGGTAAATAAATGAGACATGGAGGGCGCGTTTAAAGCGTTTGGGATCATCCGCCCTTTTTGCATCTACCGCCTCAATTGCGTAGGTACTCTGCGTCAAAATGTGATCTCACGACAAATCCAGATCCATGAGAACATTCGAAATTGTTTGTTTAAGTACAAATATTAAGTTTGATTCCCATATTGGACGTGTTTTATAATTTACCTCGAGTCACCAAAAAAAAAAAAAA
The DNA here is from genome assembly GCA_955831195.1 of Pilophorus perplexus. Classification (NCBI taxonomy): domain Eukaryota; kingdom Metazoa; phylum Arthropoda; class Insecta; order Hemiptera; family Miridae; genus Pilophorus; species Pilophorus perplexus. The sequence goes on from OY037011.1 coordinate 1,793,000, forward strand.
AAAAAAAAAAAACTGAACATTGCGTTTGGACGGAAATTGAGTTGTTTGCTGAGAACCTCTGGAATAGCAAGTCTACTGCATTCTGGCATTTTTCAACGATTATTGAGGCCCATTTTCAACAAATCAGGCTATGGAATCCTTTTTCGTGGGGGGGGGGGGCTATTTTTTTCATCGACTGTTTTTTTTTTTTCTTCCTTTTTTCCACTAAATTTCGTTTCATTGTTTCTCTCACAATAAAAAAAAAAAACTTAAAAATTGAAAAAATCCCACTAGTCAGTCGGACGTAAATAAAACCTCTTGGACATTGCAAGGTTTCGTAACAGAATCCCAGAGCTCTGAATGGTCCGGTTGTATTGTTGGCTGTAAACTGAATCGCATAGCATGGTCGTTAATGGTTTGAGTAAAAGTAGTCCATTCAATGCGTATCATGACGTGGAAAAAAATATATGGTGGGATTTATTGTCTTGTTTTTTTTTTTTGTTTTTTTTTTTTTTTGTGGGGTGCTGAATCCGAATCTGAAGAGATTCGACAAAATGTTTAAATATCTCTTATGAGTTTTGAGACATTCGCAGAAAACTCAAAATGTTGGCACTTTTTTCAGTTTTTTGCTTATAACTCCCAAACTATGCGTCCCGCGGCAAACGTCACTATTATCAAAACGAAAGAGCATTAAATTTCCTACAACATTCGCTAGTCACAAAGAATTGTAGACCCAATAGTACAGGAGCTAGAGCGATTTGAAAAAGGGCGATTTCTTACGCGTTTTCGAAAAATCACTTTTGCTCTTCTAACAGCTGTAGGGCCAGGTGGGGTAATTGTAAAAAAGTTGTGATGTTTCTACTTCAACCTCTCCTGCGTGTTAATGTCAACCATTGATGTCCAGATGAACAAAACTCAAAATAAATTTCGTTAAATTTTCGTTTAAATCCATTGTTTCTCTAAAGACCCTGTTGAAATTTATCAAACTTGGAGATGGACGGAAAACTACAAATCGACGCGAAAACAAAAAAAAAAGCTTCTGCCGACCACTGTCCGCCCGGTCCGACAACATGGCGGCCAACATTCTCCCCTGCGGTCTAAACAGCCAATCAGAGTGCGTTCAGTCTTTACTTTTTCCGCCCCATGTGAATCCACCTTTACGACTTTGGGCCAAATGAAAGGTCGTTGGAAGCCAGATGACGGCCAAGGTTCAGCGCGATATTGGGACAGAGTGGCCATGTCGAGTCAATAGGTTTGCAGGGCTGTAAGGCAGGATGAACAGCTACAGAACTGGTCTGAGAGCCAATGAAACTCCAGTTCCCCTCTTCTTGGTAACAATCGTGTTAGTAGTTCCAGTAAATCCGATATTGACAAGATTTTGTGGCAGGTACGAATTCAGGAGCTCCGCGGGTCTACATTATCAATGAAGAAGGGCGTATAGTGTCCGGAAGTCGGGAACCGCAAGGTCCTTCGAGGACGTGGAGCCGGAATGGCCCCTCAGGCCTGCCAACCCGGGCTGGGTGCTCGGCCCAATTCGTCGAGCCGATGGCGGAGCTCAGCCTCAAACTGGCCGAACCCAAATGGTGACCGTCCGGGAACTAACGTGAATCGGGGAAAAAAAATGACTCTCCAGTTGAGGATGAGACCAAAACCGAAAGGAATCCGTTGCAATCCTCCTCTTCCTCTTCATTCCCATCAAATCACGTTCAACTTTATAATTTATCGGGTGTTTTTTAACGCCCTGCACCATTGTAACTGTATTCTTTTAATCCCAATTTTCTAAATAAAATGAAAGCCAGATTAGTGAAAAAACCCACCAGGTTGAATTTATTTCAGGTACGTTGCATCCTCACATGATGCATCACGCGTGTTCGCACCTATCTGTAGGTACAACAAGTTGGCAATGAATTATTAATTTTATTGTATATACGTGTAGGATAATTTGAAGTTTTGTACATGAAAAAATTCTCTTGCTTGAAAGAAATATAGACGATTTTGAAATTATTTGTCACGTGTGTGTATTTGTTTACCTTTTGGTTTATTATTCTTGGAATAATACACCTGTTTTCGCGACGGGGGTCGACGACTCCGATCGGCCCCAAAATTTGACATTATCCGTTTCAAGAGAGACATTCTAAATCCGAAATGTCCGTCCGCCGTCCGGGCCGTTTTGGGCAGTAGGAATTTTTTTTTCAAATCTGAAATTTTGACAAAATACTTGGTTTACCATCTAGTTGTGCCCGCAAGGTTTTCATCCCGATCGCCCAAACCCATGGGGCTATGGAAGGGGTTTTTTGAAGGCATTTAGCTATGGGATCGAGTTAGGTGTCGTTTTCGAAGAATTTTTGGAGTTAGAATCCGTTTTCGGGGGTCCCGGAACGATCCGATTTCACTGTGGCGATCTATAGGGCTTTTATGGGGCTAAAAATGGGATTTTTGAAGGATCCCAGAGGTTAAATATTTTTCGAGTAAAAAATAAAGAATTTTTGAAAAGAAAAAAACCTAAAAGATACCATTGACACAGAAATAATTTTTGCAAAAGTAACCTAGGTATATCAAAGAATAATAAACCCTTGTGTAAAATTTGCAGCGTTTTCCACTTGGTTGAACCGACCTAGTCAGGGGCGGATTAAGGATTAAATTAAATTTTATGGTACTTTTCCGTTAGGCTGGCCGTCCACTGGACGCGAATTCACGGGAAGAGGTCGCGTCAGTTCAAACACAGAGAAATGAATGAGACCCCGTCCACTGGGGGCGCTGTGTTCGCGCGACAACGGGCGAACGCGAAAGATTTCAATCTAGTTGGAATTTGATCGCGCGTCGGAAGGGGGCAAGCAGAATGGATGTGGAGAAATTGATTGTTTTGGTTCAAGAACGGCCTCCGATATGGAACCAGAATGTACTCAAATGTCTCTTCTCTCATTCTGAAATAATTGAAGTATTTTTGAGGAGATAAATCTTGGAGCAAATGAGTCTATTCACTGAAGTGCCGTCTCTGGACGAAAATTTCATTCATCCACTCCTTCCTCGTCCTACGCCTAATTTCTCGCCGTCTTCTGACCAACACCGGCGATTCCAGTAAATACACTCGTTGTAAAACTCCTCGAAATGGCATCGTTCAGTTCACGGTTTGCGGATCAACTTCAAACTGAAGATGATTCGCACGAAACGCCGGGGTTCCAACGCGCGAACAACCCTTCACTCACACGAAATCGCGTGCAGTGGACGGCCAGCCTTATACCGCCCCCACTCGATTTTGGCTGCGTTTCGGCCGCTTTGGATGCCTAAAATCCATGAAACTCGAAATCGAGTGGGGGCGGTATAACGGCAATGTACCGATTTCATTAGGGTTGAGGGGGCTATGGCGATTTGGTTTATTATTCTTGGAATAATACATCTTTGTAATCGCGACGGAGGTCTAATCGGCGTTAAAATTTGACATTATACGTTTCAAGAAGTGTGCATTTCAAATACCTACTGTTGTGCCTGAATTTTAGAGAAAGTCACTTGGTAGGATCGTTTGACACTGCACTGCACTGAGTTTAATTTGGATTTAGATCAAATGTTTCATTGTCCCCGAATTTACCTACCTTTTCCTGGAGAGAAGACGTCGAGATTCTGCTTGTGTTGGTTACAGGGCAGTCTTGAGACGAGACAGGATTCTGGGTTTCAGTTCGTGGAAGTTCTGATGTTGGTGCTGTTTAGTCAACTTGTCATATGCAGAACTCAATCGAATTTGATTCCCGTTGTTGCGTGTGTGGGTGCCGTTCGACAATTTGGTGGCCCTCAGGCCTCCCTAAATCGTGATGGCGTGTAATGACCTCTCGCAAACGGATGGCCCTGTAAGGTGTTTGCCCAGAGCCGCTCAGTAAGGGATGACCTGACGGCCGCTCTCGATACCGATGGCTAGCTGGTGTGTAGTGTCGCGACGGGAATTTATGGTAAATTAGGAAGAAAACACATATGAAATTTCAATGGAGCACCGGGCAGAGCTTCGCCTTACCACGTGAAACATTTAAAGAGGAATCAATTTTAGGCTCGGAGGAGCCGCCTTTATATACCAGCGATTGATGTTCGGATGTTCGTCCAGCCAGGTGGACGGTGCCGCCCCGAGCGGGGTGGAGGATGCCGCCCCAGGCGGGGCGGAGTGATACCGCACCGGGCGGGGTGGAGGATGGCTCCGCGGACCGCCTCCGCATTGATGTGTGTGGCCAAACTCTGCTGGTGGCTCCATTCAAAATCCGAAATGTCCGTCCGCCGTCCGGGCCGTTTTGGGCAGTAGGAATTTTTTTAAAAATCTGAAATTTTGGCAAAATACTTGGTTTACCATCTAGTTGTGCCCGCAAGGTTTTCAGTCCGATCGCCCAAACCCGTGGGGCGCTATGGGGCTACGGGAGGGTTTTTTTAAGGCTTTTCGCTGTGGGTTAGGTGTCGTTTTCGAAGTATTTTTGGTCGTAGAATCCATTTTTGGGGGTCCCGGAACGATCCGATTTTACTGTGGGGATCTATGGGGCTCTTTCATGGAGCTATAAAATTTGTAGCATTTAATGGGATTTTTGAAGGATCCCAGGAGGTCAAAAACATTTTTTTAATTATGAAAAAAAGTTGGAAAAACTTTTTTTCGTTGACACAGAATTGCTTTTCGGACAAGTAACCTTTATCAAAGAATAATTAACCCTAGTGTAAAATTTGCAGCGTTTTTCCTGTGCAGTGGAGGGGTAGGACTAAAGTGTTTGCCTCGTGAAAATCTTTAGTACTGCCCCCCAGTTTCTCATTTGATGAAAATCACTAGTTATGCGAAAACCGCTCAGTAAATTTCTAAAAGAGTAAGGTTTTGGAGGAGAAATCTTAATTAGAAAGTTGCGGACAGTACTAATGAATAAAATTTACGAACACCTTTATCTATTTATTTAATCACTAAATTTACCGAAATGGTTGAGGCTTCCACAAGTTTTCCCATCCAAGTCGAAGGAACAACACAACACGCTCAATTCCGCCTAGGTTTTATTTATGATGATTTTACACGAAAACTTGTCTTTTTCATTCAATATTTATACGACAATCTATAAGTTCCCAAAATACAACACTTAGACACAACAAATAGATACAGCAATGCACAAACTCTCGCGAAACAAATATAACATATTTATACATACAATGGAGGCAGTAAAATGTACCGGACTAACAATTTTCAACACGCTAAGTACAATTTTTTTTTCTCTACAAGTTTATACTACCAGGCCTAGTTTGCCGATTGGAATGTTCGTCCGTAAGATATTGTTTCACAACGCTGAAATGGAGGGGAAAGGGAACGTAGGGGGGGGGGGGGGGTACATGTACATAATATGCATAATATTATTATACCACTTTACAATGTGAGTTTGTTTGTCCTTTTCCTGATACTCTACGAAAATAATGACGCGGTTCAAATGGAAGGTCAACTAAATGGACCCGCTGGGGAGGTGCTACATTCAAACGACCAACGGCTGTACAGTTGTGTAGAAGCACTGCGAGATACGACGTGAGGGAGAAGGCAACGAAAATTGTGGAAAAACTTCCCCTTTGACGAACTGCTATAGCAGAAGACAGCCGAGAAAATTAACAGCTCAAACAACAAGACGAGAGACGACACCTAGTAGCGCTAGAACAGAACTGACCGATTCAACAGATGGCAGCACTGGTAAAGGCCCTCGCCAATCACAAGCGAGGCCGCAGGGAAACAAAAAAGAGGGCCGACAAGTTCACTTCCACCACAAGAAAGAGGGCCGACAAGTTATTCACTTCCACCACAGGCTCATGTCAACAGCGAAATGGAAACCCAAAGAAAGAAGCCGACAGATGACCTACTGAGCCCTTTTCACCACATTCAGATGTAACCGAAGTACCGTCGCGTAAATCCGGCAGAAACCATCAGAAGGATTTCGTCCTTCGCTAAGTTGTGTTTCCACTCAAATCGGTGTAATCAGAACTAAAATTTAAAGTTGAAACTGAATCCTGGAAAGAGGATGAACTGCTTTTAATCGAAAACATTATTGACGTTTCGTTCGCTGAGCTTAAAACGACCTTTTTGAAGCGTGGGCAGGTCACCGTACTAAACCGAACTGCCAGTTTATCTCATCTGCGAGACAAAAAGGGAAATCAACTTCAAGAAACACTGGATAGCTTCGAAAGGGGTGTTTTAACAGTGCAGGAGGCAGAAAAGGCTGAGTTGCTCAGGATGGGAACCAGCGATCCATCCCCATGAGCTTTTCGGCGATCCTTACCGGTTTAGGCAAACCATCTCTGGTCGAAGGGTCTCTTATTCTCAATTCATCCCCAGCTTGGCACCAACTTTGCAAGCCTTGAACAGATCTGGAAAGCTTGGGACCATATTGGTAAATCCTGAAAACCCTTATCCTGCTCGGCACCATATTGCCATGAATTGGAAACCCTTAGTTTGTTGCTCCCCCTCTGGATGTTGCTCGAGACAGCGTTGACAGCCTCTTGTCACCATAAGCAACATTAAAATGGCCTTATATTGTTGATACACGTCAAAATCCATGCGATTATTTACCACAAAGACTCGTGTTCGGATCATAACTGAGTGCTGTCACTTTGGATTACAGGGATCACAATGTGATGTCATAACATCTGGGATACATTTCCCATCGGAATAGTCTAGTAGTGAGATCAACAAGTTGTTTCCGAGGAGTAAAATCCATCCACTACAACCACTCGATTCGGCGAAGCCCACCAGCAGAGAATTCTTCCCTACTCTCAACCACCACCCAGGCTTGTCGGTATGAAAGGAGGGGGGATGCGAAGCTTGCAGCTGCGTCAAAGAAGTGGGGTCGGTACTTTCACAACCGGCCTCCCCGGGGATGGGAAATCGGTAAGAAGTATCGATTTTTTGAATCGATTCAGAATCGGATGCTCCAAATCGATTTCCCAAAAAATCGCCATAAAAGTATCGATTTTTTGGAAAATCTATTCAAAAATCGGTCTTAAAAAAAGTTTTTTTTTTTTAATGAGTGAAAACGGTAGATATATTCAAAGTAGGTAGATTCAAGAAAAAATTTATTTGAAATTAAAATTGTATTAGTTTTCAAAAATTAAAAATTTGATAATACACATTTAATCAGACGAGTTATCAGTTTCGCTGTCTGAAAAAGCCATGGTGGAAGTCGCTGGTAACTAGTGAGTTTTGTTGTTATTAGCTATTATCATCATTTTTAATCGACCTAAGACTCGAAATTTGCTTGAATCACTTGAAATACTAAACTAATTTTTATAAATGACGAAAATCTATTCAAGACTTTATTTTAGTGGTAAAAAATCGATTCACGATTTTTACAAAAATCGGAAGTAAAAAATCGATTCACCTAAAAAATCGGAACCTGAAGATCGATTCAAAAAATCAAAAAATCGGAAATCGATTCCCATCCCGGATGATTCCCCTCTTTCAGCCAGTTCGCTCCCTGGCAACAGGTTTTGCACCTTTTCAGTCACAATTATATAAACTCACAAATACAAATAAACAGTCAGCTCGAGATCCCGTTGAATTCAAACAAACCACAAAAACTCGGATATTACTCGAGTATTCAGGAAAAGGACTACTCACAGCAGAGCGCATAAGCAAACAAAAACATTTCAAATATTTTTACAACGTTCAGAGGATTTGTAGTTGCACGAAACCCCTCATTACTCAAGAATCCTTTTTCGGACCAGCTTTTTTGACATTCCACAATTTTAGAATCAAAGTCATCTCAAGCAAAATAGCTACAACACTTTGATCTTCAGTCAACTCTATGGTTCCAAATGATGAACATTTCAAAAATATGCTTAAAAAAATTATTTTTAAAAATTTATCGGTAGAAACGTGATGGCGGAGTGTCAAATGAAGTTTCTGGTCCAAAAGAGGTTTAGCGTTAAAATAACCCACAATAATCAAACAGTCAAGTGGGGTCTTAAAAAAAACGAGCGAGGATGAAGTTTTACTACTTATGGGTTCATCTTCTATTTTCAAGTTGCGCATACTAAAATCGTTCTTGGAACACGTCTAAGATTCAGTTAGCGGAAGCACAAATTATGTTTACGGATCTGGAGGTGGTTTATGGTGGAATTCTCCGTCCCGCCAAAATGAAATCGCTGCAGGACTCCGGGAAGGTCAAATTTCCGTCGACAGATGAGGTGAATACGTTGGGAAATGAGGCAGGAAGATGAGGAACTAAATGAGCAAAAACAAAGGCAGAATGTGAACAGTTGCTTGGTCAATAAATCTTCACGAAAAGGATCCTCTGTAGACTGCTCTCAATATGAATACGAAAGGAGGGAAGACTGTGGAAGAAGTACAAAGCAGGTGAAAGGTATGTCTGGATTGGTCATTGATAAGCTATTTGAGGCGACCTGAAGGAGAGGGCTGAGAGGCGACAGAAGAGCAAGCAGAGGAAAGGCGGGCGATCCAACTCCGGCTAAGTCCATCAAATTGCCATCTCCGCCAGCTCAGTTCCAGTGATTCGTCGAACCTCGACTGGGGTTAGCAAGAGATTAAAAGAAAGGGGAGAGCAAAATAGTTAACTAGTTTCACTGGACCTTTGGCATGTAAATCGCGAAATCCAGAGATCCCGAGACCTAGTGATCCAGAAATCTAGGAATCCAGAGATTCAGAAAATCAAGAGATCCAGGAATTCCGGATATTCAAAAAATCGAGATTCAGAAAATTAAGAGATCCAGAAATCCAGGAATTCCACAGATCCTGAGACCGAGTGATCCAGGAATCCAGAGTTTCAGAAAATCCAGTGATCAAGTGACCCAAGAATTCAGAGAAACAGAAATCTAGGATATCCAGAGATCCCAAGACCTGATGATGATGATCTCCAAACCTAGTGATCCAAAAATCCTCCTAGGATATGCAGAGATCCCATGGCACAAGTGAAGTTGGATGAATGAGCGTGAAATTTGGATCCACATTCACTGGTGGAGTTGGATGAACTTTTGGAAGAGTTGGGGGGTCCCCAAAAGAAGAGGGAAAAAAAAGAAGAATCTTCCTGTAGGTACAAAAAATCCAAGGGGCCACTGACGCAGATCGGGCAGTTAAGAAGCGTTAAGCTGAGAATGAGCAGTGCCGCCGAAATATCAGAGGATTTCACGTAGGCTGTGGAAGAGGCAGGATCTGAACTCAGGGGAGACCTGGACTGCCTGGAAGAAGTCAGAAAGGTGGTCGAGCAGGAGCCCGGCTCGAAGCCAAACAGCCGTTCAAAGGTGGCACAAGAGCTCTCCAAAGCTGCTGGCACGCTGAAGGGCAGTGGAAAACTCACTGGGTCCACTGCCAGCCAAAGCGTGTAGAGGTGCCCAGGTGCCAAGATTCAAGAATAGCGAGGCAATGTACTGGACAGGATCACTCAACTAAGTCCTTTAGATGCCAACAATCCGTCAGCAACGGAGGACAGGGTGTGTTAGCAAGAGTCCAGAGAGGATTGTGGGTCAATCAGGACATGAAGGAAAAGAGAGAATCCAGTGTACGGTTCCCACCTACGTGACGACCATTCTCAGGGATGGAGAAGAAAGCTGCCAAACAAGAGGAGAGCAGGGCCTGGGATCATGAAGAGACATGGAGATGAGGGCAAATAGCCTAAATATACTGTCTGGAAGTAATGACGTAAGGTAAAGTGAGGGAAGTGCAAAATCTGGGCAAGTGCGTAGAGGGATGTAGAAATGCTACTTAGAACAATTTCCTCTGGATGCCATCTAGTGGCTACATTTGAAACTACAAGCAGGACATCACCAGTTGACAACGCAAATGGATTTTTTTTTTTTTTTGCACTTGCCCTGGTGAAACCAGAATAAGCTTTCCAAAGATATCACCATCCAAGTGCGAAAGTTGGATTTTGGGCATAATGCTCACAATTGCTACGAAAAATCAGTCTTAGGTTACATTAAAAAAAAAAAAAAAAAAAAAAAACAAGGGATTCTGAGGTATCCAGGGTAAAAACAAAAATTGACACGTCAACGGATGATTTTTGTTTTTTTGCCCCCACATTGAGTAAACCAGGGACAGAATCAAGGGCGAGCGACCATCTCATTGTCAATCAAAGAAATAAATTGAGGCGAAAGGGGGACGTCTGGTCTCACTGTTTTCAAGTTTTTTCCGTCTTGAACAACCCCTCGTCAGTCACTCAGTCGCCGTGAATAATTTTGGCAACCTTTTAGCCTCATCGGCCTCACTGTGCTGCGAGCCAACCAACCAGGAGTATTCCCACAGCTCAGTTGATTAAATCAAATTTTGTGTTTAGGGTTGCAGCAAGCTACAGTACGTATGAGGACACCTCAAGTAGCGATAGACGCACCAGTTTACCTACTTGGTGCTCACTTCACAGTCTTCCCTCGTTAGCAGAGGAATTTTTTCATGAAGATTCATTGACCAAGCGATCGATCGTGCGAATGGGCCGTTGACTAGCGCGGGTAATACTCCAATCCCCTCCCCGAGCAGAGTACCCTTAGGGGATCAGGATGTTACAATCTGTTACGAGAAAGTTCAAGTTCTTGGTATCACCATGACAGTAAATTTCCGGGCACTTGCAGTCCAACCATAACACACTATGACCAAAACTCCTTGTTTCAACTGATACATAAACTTGACTCTCCGCATAATGAACAGTGCCAACCACCCACAGAAAGACAATGGCGAACAAATAACGGGACGAGATAGAATCCATACAATCCAAAAGAACTGCTCAAACTGAACCTCCCCAGAACTCCGGAAGAAATTCGAGGTTACAAAATCTGTTTCCGTCAATGTAAAACATACTTGTTCTCTTGCTGACAGATTCCTGTGCTCCGGAGGTGAATCTACATCGAAAATTAAATTACAGTAAACGGTTCGTCCTGAGTAGTGAGGGCGTGGAATTGGTCTCAAACGGGTGGAACTGTCGAGGAAATGGGAGCAGCATTAGGCACTAAATAAGAGCTGATGCTGGACGACGTTGTTTGGGACTTCGACTCTTGTGCAACGGCCGCTTTCATGTCGTCAACTGACCCCCTGCAAACATTTATGGTCATATTTATACTGAGTTTACATGTTCAATCACACCATGTACCAAAACCCCAGCAAAGCATTCAAATCTTCACTATAACTCATTCTCGCTTCGCTCGGCCACCAATACAGCGCCCTGTTTGTTGTCATAACAAGGTTGGGTATTAAAAAAAGCGGACCGGAGTGGATCTAATACCAAAATAACCCAAAATCAAAACTGGCGTGGGAAATTGCCTCCTTCGTCTTCATTTCCATAAGTGATGGGCTATTCGCTTTCAAAATGTTCAGTTCAATAAAAACAATCGATTAATTGAATCGACTATTTTTGAATCGTCAACTCTTGAGATTTCGATGTGTAAGATTAAAGGAATGTAATTTACTAGTGAAAGAGAGATATTCCCCTAGAGAGGAGTTAGCTACCATTCTAGATCTCTCGCATAAGAAGGGTAATACCGTGTACCTTGAGTCATTAGGTACCAGTTTGGGGGTGAAATGGCACGATCTGGACTGCATCTTCCGATTCTGTATGTAAGGAAACTTCAACAAACCTATATCATGCATACTTCTTCTTCACTTTTGATTAGCATCTGATTATGGAAGGCCCAGGAAGGGTGGAGCTGATCCTGTAGGTAATTTTCAATGCGATATCTGGATGCTACTATAGTAGCAGTATACTGCCTTAGTAGGTATTTCAAAATTTGAAATACATTTAATGTATGTTGAATTTCAAGATTAGTCCTACTTCAAGGAAAAATCTAACGCTATAACGCTTGTATCACTTCTCAATGGATAATTTCACAAATCTGTAAATTGGTGTTCCTACTCAATGAAAAATTTAATTTGTTTGAAAGTATCACTCAATGCCGGAATTCACGAAAGTCTGTAAATTTGTGTTCCCCCTCGATGAAAACATTTACCTGAGATGGTATCAACTCCATGCAAAACCTCTCGAAAATCCATGAATTGGTATTCCTACTCGATGAAAACATTTACTTAAGCTATACCTACCCCATGCAAACTTTCTCGAAAATCGATTAATTTGTGTTAATCAATGAAAAATTGAGTCTGTTGGAATGTATAACTTCTCAATGCCTAATTTTTCGAAAATTCACGAATTCCACTTGCTTAAACGTATCACTTCTCAATGCATAATTTCGCAAAGTCTAGAGGCTTGTTCCAGGTCTGACGGCGTCTGTCGACAGATCACGACTGCACTCATTCGAGCTGTCGGATTCCGTCCAACTGCTGTCAACCTACAACTGTAGTAGGTTGACAGCAGATGGACGGATACCGACATCTGTCTGGAAACGGAAACCGACAGGTCGTCTGTAACAGACGACCTGGAACAGCAGTTTCTAAACTTGTTCTTGGTGTGTGAGTGTGAGGCGGTGTGAGGAGCTTGCGCTTGTGCAGTGCTATGCTACTTTTCGTTGGCCACGCGTGGATCGATGTTAGGTGCTCACAATAGCTCACATTTCGGACCGTGAGCATGTGAGTATGAGTTACCCCCTCTACAACTCGCTTGATATCTTTGTGTAACCTCGCCAGATCTCTTATAACCTGACTTCAAAAGTGTCAACCGCACAAATTTTTGTTAGAGTTAATTTTTAAGATCCTTGACTTCCTCACACCCACACTTACACACACACCCACACTTACATCCCCTCACGCTCACACTCACACTCACACTCCAGGAACAAACCTTCTTTAATTGGTGTTCCTACTCAAAGAAAAATTCACTTTGTTTGATCGTATCACTCTGTATGCCAAATGTTCCAAAAGGCGTATAATTTGTAGCCGTATTGTAAGGAAAACGGATATGTGTAATCACTAGCTAATGCTAATTTTCACCGAAGCGTAGTGTTTCTACTCTATAGAAAAGCAAGCTTTAAGTGAGCTTCATTTCTACTCTTTGAACCCGAATGCGCAGAGGCAATATCGTAACCAATGAAGTTCTACTGAGGTGCGATTATTGCTTTTAAAAAAAAGGGTATTCAGACAAAGAGACTCCTGGCTCAAGCAAGGCTGTCAGGGAATTATTTTGCCAAACTGTGCACCCCAGGCTTTGTTGCCAAATTCAATAACTCCGAAGAGTGCCCGATGTGTAATCTGGAGGCCCAAGATTCAATCCTCCACTTCATGTGTCAATGCCCTGTGATTCGTGGCGAACGGTTCTCATTTTTTCTTCTTAGTAAACTGCATTAGAACTAGGGCTTTTTTCCTTAATGAAGGTTTTTTTATACTAATTATATTTCAATGACTAATTATATTGAAGTGACTAATTAAGCTGTATTACTGTAGCAATTGTACTTTTGTTGTGACTAATCAAGTTATATCATTGTAGCGATTTACGTTGAGCAACGGAGAGGAACGCTGAGCAAGGGAGTCTGTCTCCTTCATGACAATGCTCGCCCGCACACGGCCATCGTGACGAAAGCTCTCCTGGATGACTTTGGGTGGGACGTTATCCCCCATCCACCTCACAGCCCTGATTTGGCCCCAAGCGACTTCCATCTGTTCCTTCATTTGAAAAGTCACTTGGCAGGAAAACGCTTCCAGGAAGACGAGGACCTCGAGGAAGAAGTGAAAAATTGGATGAAGAACCAGGCGGGAAATTTTTGGGACTCAGGTATCGCAAAGCTACCAATACGGTACCAAAAATGCATTCCGCTCAACGGCGACTATGTGGAAAAATAATGTACATGGGTGATTCTCATAAAAAGGGCAAAAATCGTGTCCCTACCACATTTTGACCAGTAGGAGAGTCACAGACTCAACTTTTTTCACTCATTTCATTTGTTTCGATCCCCTCTACCACGACCAGCATAAAAAATGGGTATTTTCATAATTTTATCCACAATTTCATTAGCTGAAACACCTCAAATCTCATTACCACCACGTGTCCCTGTAGACGATTTTGCAAATCAACATCCGATTCATCCATGTCAAACCGTGTTCCCGAAAAAGGTATTTCCATAGATGAAAGTAGATGGTTGGAAGTGTTAAAAAGTGAACTCTCTGAACACTGGGAGTTAGTCACACACCGGTACGTGGCTTTAAACTTTGTCCTGATTTTTTTGGTCATTACCACCAAACTATAAACTGTCCCTCTCCTACGATGGTGGAAGGGACTTTTAGAAGAAAAAACATCCCTCAGGCAACATGTGGCAGACCTGCAAAGATGAACTAAACCTTCCTTGAAAGCTTCCCCACGGAATAGAATGGGAAGCCATTCTATTCCGTGGCTTCCCCCTCAGTAGGGCTGGAGGACCCGACGTGGAAGCATCAGTGGCAGGTGCGTACTTTTGAACTTTTCATTACCGTTCCCTAATGCTACTTAAAATGGGTTGACTTTTCAATTTTTCCGAATGTGTGTCCTAAATCTCTATAAAAACCCTTAATAAACGCACTTTTGATATTTAGAATAGCAGCAATACATGTGAAATGAGAAGGTGTCGAAGTGAGAATTTTCATTACCGAACCCTGAAACCTGTCATTACCGCCACATCTTAATGTTGTGTTCATTACATTTACATTTTGTGTTAATTTTAATTTTGTGTTCTTGACCTCGAAACTAGGTTTGAAATTAGGTTTGTTCCAGCTTTGACTGTTAACAGAAATAGACGGAGACATGCGCAGTTGAGAAAACTGCTGTTCCAGGTCGCTCGGTCGGCTGACTGCAGTTGAACTGCTGTCGGCCGAAAACGGACGGCTCGAATGAGTTCGGTTGGGTTCTGTCGACTAGGATAACCCTACCCAGTTGAAACCACTCTCATAACCTTCTCACTTTATTTTGGTGCTCGGCGCGTCAAGTTGTTCTCACGTCCTCCCGAAGTCCTCGTAAATACCCTCAGACACATTAAATGACTCATTCCCGCCCTTATGAAACTCCTCTCTTGAAAAAGGTTGATTATTCTGAATAAAAGAAACCAAAAATTATCACTTGGATTTTTCCATATGAAATTTACTGTCACGTGAATCAGCATGAAGTAATTAAATTGTGTAGCGTTACTTCACGATGATTCACGTGACTTGGTTTGTTGACAGATCGCGTTCCAGGTCAGCAGATGGGCTGTTCGACTGAACTCAACAGCGATTCAGAAGGCATTGGGACTGCTGTCAACTTTTGTTAACAGACGCAGTTAGACCTGGAACAAACCTATTGTTGTGTGGTACCTCTAGAATACACATGAACTTTTTTGGAAAGGTTCACGAGTTCACGTTTCTGAGGGTCTATTTTTGCCCTTTTCCTGAGAATCACCCACATAATATGTACCTAGTTTACATGCCATGTAATTTTTTTCCCCCAAATAAATTTCTCTGATCTTTAATAAATATGAGAACCTTAATTTTGGGACAACCCTCGTACAATCGGTCACATCACAAATTTCTTATTCATGTTTGTCTTATTCATGTCTTGTTTTAATGACTTATCAAAAGTGTCTCTGGCCTCTTCTTCTAGGAAGAAGCAGAGAGGTCACTTTCATTGCCCATCCGTTCTCTTGGAAAAAACTTGTCAAATTTTTAAAATCCATCGCACCCTTTGATTTTAATGAATTTTTCCTCAGTATAAAGAATGTAAGAGAGCTCTAGTAAGGCATGGGTTTTGGAAATTATTACTATCTAATTGTTCTTGTTCATGATGTACCTACCGCTGTATTATTGTAGTAAGTTTTTGTGATCTGTAATTTTGTACGGAAATTTTGACCTTGTCTTTGCAGTCTGTGTTCGTAGCAATAAAAAACCCTTTGACTTGACTTGACTTGGATCAGCACCTCTGCACCATCTGGCAGTTCCCAATCTCGTTTGAGATAGTAGTTTCTCTGGCACTACTCTGAAGATGTAAGACGAAACCAAATGTAGACAGAAAATAACAACCCCTAAACCTTTTCCTGGAGGGGGAGATACATATATGTGTAGCAGTATCTTCAAACTTAACATTTAGCGGATTCAACCCGATCCCAACGCACACACCAAAACAAAACAAAACTGCACAATTAGCAGAGTGTAATAAAAAGAGAAAAGGCAAATTGAATACTTACACAATGCCTGGTGTTAGGTGTTTTAATAATATTATTATTTTTCTGTTAATAAAAATGAAACAAAGCGCACGAAGTTGTTTGTCGAAGGTGCAGACCTCTAATCCAATGTGGAGGTTAGGGAGAGAAATTACTCCTCTGTTGTAGTAGGTAGGTACTTAATTGTTTATTTTTATTTATTTATTTTTTTTTTTTCGAGACTTAATTGTTTACAGCTGAGGAGTCATTTCTCTCCTTAACCTCCACATTAAAAATGAAACGTTAAAAAATGAACTTTTTGGAGATTTTATGGTAACGTATTTCAATAGCGAGCATGCGAGGCACAAACACAATGTCATTCAAGCCCCAAACGAGCAAGCGGGATAAGCGAGCAATGGTGATTCTAGGGATGAGAATGATTGCGTTTGGTTTTCATTTGTATAATAGATGAAAACCGATCAATTAGGTATTGATTTTTTTTAAGATGATTTTTCAAAAAATCGATTCAGAAAAAAAAATCGGCCACCTGGAAAATTGCACGATTTTCCGAGAAATATTCGAAAATTAACATCGTAGGCAAATAAAAATCTGTGTGAATGTAGCGGAATGTGAAAAAAGAGAAGAATGAAGTGGAATTTGACAAAATCCCCACATTTCAGATGAGGTATTAGCCATGTTCACAGGTTCTTTCAGAACGACCACGAAGAACATGGATCTCAACGTGACGGGAAGTTTTTCAAGTAAAATTTATATTTCTAAAATAATTACTCAACATTTAAATACACCATGTGGGGGATGTTTGGGAACGGGGACATACTAAGCTAAAAATCGCTACGCCTAATGTAAAATGGGGCGTAAAGTGTGGAATATGAAAAAAAAAGTAGATACTGTACAGTGTTTGAAATTTAGGTGGGTCGCCAGATGTCGGGGTCCTCCATGAGGGTCTGGTCCGATTGGACGGCGCCGGGATGAGATACGGTGACTCCGGTGGGGGAGGCCATGGCCGCCATGTCTTCGCGCGACCCCCTTCAACCACAACCAACCACCACAAAACACGCTCAAATCCAAATCCAACATGATCACAACAAAAATGACATTTCAGAGAAGGCGGATCGTATCCGGCGTGTGCTGTTCGCAAAAAAACGAAGAACCCTTTGAATTTGACGGAAATCAACGTTTACAAACAATTTGACTTGTGAAAAAATAAACACAACATAACCTATCGGGAACGACAATGTGAGGTTGTTTACAATACTTTAAGGCAAAACAGTGATGGTTCGATGAATGTGCGACTAAACCAATAAATTCACCCCACATATTATGGTGAAAACTGAGATCATGAAAATATACGTGTGTACCCAGTATGGAAATCTGATACATTGAAAAATAAGTAAAAGGGTCTTCATGGTCACGCAGTTTTGACGTCGAAACTACACATTCGACGATTCAACGTAGAAACTACCTCGTATAAGGACCTCTATTGCTTTTTCAGTGAATAGGGGTATTCATGGCATGCTTAGCTCCTTGTATCGTCGTTAATCGAAAGTGAGAGCGTCATAAGGGCACATAGTGCTCCTTGTGGTATCCGAGTCGGATAATCCGACGAGATCAATTGATAAGCTCGATTAACCGATAAAAAGGATATGAAGGAACTGTCATCACCAGAGACGCCACGTTTATGACTTTCATTTCATGACTTTTAGGATTTCCCTGCTTCATGACGCCTATTTCATAACGCTGCAAATTATATACAACATTTATTATTCTTTGATATTAAATATGTGTAAATTTTACACATAGGGTTGATTGATATTATTATTGACGAGCGCACTTCATGGAATGGTGATATATTAAAGCTTAAGGAGGAGGAGCAATGTATTCATTTGAAGCTGAAGGCCTTGGGAAATACGTGACAAGCATTTTGAATGCTGTCACTACAGGGCCTTGCTATGGCAAAATATCCAAACTGTTCAGGTGCATCTTTCATTTCAGGAATTGAATTGTGCCTTCCTTTATAGCACAGATGAATCATCGATACCCAAACTGTCAGGGATGTTCTTGGAAAGCTCAGGAGTTGCGCTTGTAGGAATTGTGTGAAAGAGCCTCTGATGAAGGAAGCAACGCCCACACGCCCTGCTTTGTGGGGAGACCTCGTTTGCCGAGGGGTTCGGGAGGCACAGAGGGTTGCGTTATTTGATATCCGTGTTGTTCACACCGACGTTCCCTCTTATGTCTCCCGCTCCGTCACAGCAAAACTCTCGTCAGCCGAACAGGAAAGTACTCTAGCGCATTCAAAGAGCGCCATGCAACATTCACACCATTGTTGTGCTCGGTGGATGGCTTGTGGTCTCTGCAAGCTAGAGCATTTATCAAGATTCTGGCGGGGAGGCTTTCAGAAATCTGGGAACGGCAACAGTGTAAAGTTTGCGAGTGACTATGTGCTCGTCTGGCCTTCGCTGTACTCTGAGCAAACAGCATGTGCCTCAGGGGTGCTCGGAAACGCTGGAGATGCGCTGACAACCTTCTGGGCTTTGAGGGTGGTGCAGCGGCTCAGCTCGGATCGGACAGCTCCCCTACACCATGAACAGTAATTGTTTTGATCCATTGATTTTTTTTTTTAAGGTTAACCCGATATCAACTCCTTGGAAAACCCCACCACAGCTACAGTGCTGCTTTCGTCGACCTTTTAGAAGATTTGATGCCCTCAGCATGTGGAAAGTGCTCTTCACCTTGGACGACTTGACGTTGAAACTACTATACCATGAAAACCCCTATTGCTTCTTTTTCAGTGCATTCGTGGTCCAATTTGCTCGTAGAATCGTCGTAAATAAGAAGTTGAGGTTCACTGAGGCTCCTCAGGTGTTGACCATCGAAACGTCGAAAAATTTAAGTTACTTAATGCAGTCCTGGCTGCGTCTGGCAAGACTAAATAATGTTGATAAGTTAGATTCAGCTTGTAAAAGGACTGCTCTCCACCGATATAAGAAGTCATCACTGTGTGGTGTTTGCCGACGGTGCAGAGGTCTAATCCAATGAGGTGGTTAGGGTGAGAAAATTTCTCACTGCTTTGAAAAACTACACACCTACCTGTATTCCTACTATCATCGTTGGAATGTTTAAACCTAAAAAAACTCCAAGCTGTTCCTGCATGCTCCTACAAGCTGGATCCCCTTTATCAGCACTGATTAACCTCGCCGGACGCCGCATGAGTGCAGTTAGGTCGACGATTCGTCGTTAAAAACCAGAGGAACTCTCACTTCGATTTACGACGATTTATCGAGCGATGCAACCCATGAATATCCCAAATCATCCCCAGCGTTCACAATACACAAATCCCGACAATACAATAAGGCCACTCGGTGGAGGATTTTTTTGTCTGAACAGTTGGAATGAGTTCAAAGGCTTAGTTAGTTGGCCGGCGGTTAGTAGAGCATGTTATGAGAGATGAAATTGCGCAAACAAACGTTAATATTAATGTTAATATTAAACTTGAAGCAAAATGAGAAATCATTTAGAGGCCGGAATTCGTCAACTCCACGACAAGCAGTTAGGAAAGGAATTCCCATTTTGAATGGTGGAATAGTGAGTGTTGGGCCATGAAAGACACGTGAACCAACCCTCTTTCTAAGGTTACCTACACCTTTAAAGGAATTCCGTTATAATCTTTAATAGGATGCATCACGGAACCAATAATATGGCCTTTTTTCCCTTCAGTTTGCAATCATGAGACTCGGAGAAAGTTTAGCCCAATGGCAGTATAACCTGCCACCATTGTGCAGTCGAACATAACCTTTTCCACCAATTTCACAAAAATGATATTGGCCAAGTACGTACTTTTTTCCGAGAGACATCATCCCGTAAACGACACCGGTGGCGAAAATGAGGCCGGAACCGAAAATGCTGCCCAAACCGGGACAGAACAGGACAGCCGGGATGGCAACACTGAAAATATAAAGATTGATTTAGGAATCAAAATAGGCGACAATGTGATCAGGAATCAATCAAAATGGGGGTGGGCTCCTAAGAATGCATGCAGTTGACACTTCTAAAAACGCTGCATATTTTACACAAGGGTATATTTTCTTTCATATAGGCTACTTGTGCAAAAAATAATTATGTACATATGTGTATATTTTTGAAAAAAATGAAATAAAATAAAAATAAAATTGTTTTTCTGTACAATGTTTGGGCAGATGAGGGACCTCGGGTAAATAGATTTTGCGTCCAAAATTACTCGGAAAACGAAACCCTATTTTACCCCCTGGGATCCTTCAAAAGTCCCATTTGTAGCCCCATGAGAGCCTCATAGATGCCCACGGAGGAATCGGATAACTTCGGGACACCCAAAATGGATTCTACGTCCAAAAATACTTCGAAAAAGACACCTAATTCGACCCCATAGCAGAAAACCTTCAAAAACCCCATTTTAGCCCCATAGCGCCCCACGGGTTTGGGCGATCGGGCCTTGCGGGCACAACTAGATGGTAAACCAAGTAATTTGACGAAATTTCGGATATAAAAAAAATTCTACTGCCCAAAACGGCTCGGACGGCGCACAGTGCGTTATTGTAGCAATTTAGGGGAAAGGAAAATCGAAAAATGAAAGTTACAATAAAAAATTTCGGACCCAATGGATGTGTACAGGGATACCTAAAGTAACAGAAAATGGACTGCAAAACCTTCAAGGACGACCGAGAAGAACGGTGCACACTTGCCCAACTTGACGATTGATGATAGTC
The DNA here is from genome assembly GCA_955831195.1 of Pilophorus perplexus. Classification (NCBI taxonomy): domain Eukaryota; kingdom Metazoa; phylum Arthropoda; class Insecta; order Hemiptera; family Miridae; genus Pilophorus; species Pilophorus perplexus. Next base: position 1,813,747 of record OY037011.1, read on the forward strand.
CGGATTTTCTAATTTTTTCTAATTTTTAATCTTCTTCTTCAACTAATGAACGTGTACGTCTCAGATGCAACCAAACAAGAAAATTGCAAGGTTGTATGTATTCTACACGTTTTAAGGTAAGTGGAACATATTTTTTGAACATTTTAAACTCTTTCCGTATGCTCATTCTCAGATGAGACTTATGTATAAGCGTTATTTTGTTTTACAAAAACAATTCACTCTGTGACTATGTTATCAGACAGTCACTCTGTGCTGACCGGAGAATAGAGAGAGAAATCGTCTTCCCACACAACGGGAAGACGTTGTTCTCTGTTACTCTGTGGGGAAGACAGTAAAAAACAAGTCAAGGGGACAACGGAGTCAGTCGGGAGGGAGATCTCGTAGACCTTGCACACGCCCCTATAAGATCGATGACGCACTCCAGACAGCCTGACGAACGCGGCACAGTCCTGACGGATCCTAACAACGGGCGCGCCCCTTATGTTTATTAAGAATGTTCAAATTTAACTCGCCATTCATCGGAATCCGTTCATTGGGTAGGTATTTAGTTTAAAAATTCGATCTCTAGGTAGGATACAGAGGAAACGCTCGACAGTGAACAACGAAGATAGGGATGGTTGCGCAAATTTTCGCTCATCGAAAATTTCGCTCAACGCGCTTATCAGACGTAAAATTGACCGGGGAATCCAAATCCACCAAAACATTTAGGGGTTCCCATTTAAAATAAGAAAAATGGGCGCAAATGCACCTATTCGTGTGCATCTCAGGGGGGGGGGGGGGGGGGGCTCAACCCCCCTAGTGACACCTAAACGGGTGGCCAAACCCATCGAAAAAAATATTGCCGCCTGTGGGTGTATTGCCGCTTGTGATTTGTGTAGATCATGGTACATGATTGTCTTATGACTTAGGTACCTGTGGGACCCCCCCCTGACCCCCGGATTATCTAAGTTTTGATCAAGTATCATAGCAAAGAAACATGGTACATGTTTTTCGGATTGGTATATTTAAATTCGCGATAAGGCGCCTATAAGTCACGACAGACACACAGACAGAAAGCTCAACATCTCAAGGGGGGCTCGACCCCCCTAAGCAGACATAAACGGTCCACCAAACCAATAGAAAAAAATTTCATCAAAATCGGATCAATATTGGCTGAAATCCCCACTCCTTCCCTTCTTTAGGGAAGGAGAGGGGGATGAAGGAGGGGAAAACGGAAAAAATCCTTGAGGGCGCTCAACCTATCTCAGAACGTACATCATTTTTGAATTTCTCGAGATTTTCAAGAACATATATACAATATATATAATATACCTATATATTATACTGATATATATTATATATATATATAGAAGGTTATCGGGTGGTAAGGGGGTAGATCGGCGAAGGGTTTACGGGGGGGGGGGGGGACTTGACTCCCATTCCAATCCGCAGTCCAACACGTTTCGCGCAAATTCGCGGGGTTGCGAGCGTCGCGCGGGATTTTAATATAGCCTATGCTGGGGGCAATCTCACCCGAGACCGTTAGAAAAAAAACCCATTCAAATCCGTTCAGCCGTTTAGGCGCTTATAAGGCACGACCGACACACGGACAAACAGAAAGCTCAACATCTCAAGGGGGGCTCGACCCCCCTAAGCATACTTAAACGGTCCACCAAACCAATAGAATAAATCGCCGTATTTTTATCGCTTACCGTTTAGGAGGAGAGGAAAAACCATGTTCCGCGAGTACAAAATTTCGAAATTTCGCAGGGTTGCGCGCGTCGCGCGGGATTCTAATATAGCCTATGTTGTGGGCAATCTCACCCGAGATCGTTAGAAAAAAACCCATTCAAATCCGTTCAGCCGTTTAGGCGCCTATAAGGCACGACGGTTTCCGGGCGGTGTACTCACATTCCAATCCAGAGAACGCCCGTAAAAACATGTACCATGTTAAAATCGCCATGTTTTTATCGCTTACGATTTCGGAGGAGAAGGCTCGTGACGTACTCTGTTACATAGTCAGCTAGCCAGCTGCAGACACGGTGAGAAGTAGTGGTTTATATTTAAGTAACAAGTTGTTTACCGCCATACTGATTGGGCTAGAAATGAGGTATTTTGGATAATTTATACTCACAGTTACAGGTTTACTTTCTAGACTAGAAGAGATGACTTTTTGTACAACAATAAAAATAAATAAGTGTTGACAATTAAAAGTCAGTGAAGGAAAATATCCCGTATCCTTATATAAAGTGAAAAAGAGGATTTTTATTTCCTACTTAACACTAGAAATCACGTAATACTGGGGTTCCCGGTGATTTCAAAGATTGAAGTGAACAATTTCCCATTGTGGATGAACCATGTAGCAATTTCGAGCGGAAAATGTGGAGATTTTGAAGGGTATTGAACCCAAACATCATCAAACATGAGAAATTCAAACCCAGAAGAACCCACACGAGGGTATCACCAGCGTCATCACCACTACTTTTAAAAGCTCTATGTTATTTCACTGAAACGATGAAATGTACATACCCGCAGTAATAGGCAGCTCTGTTCCAATATGGTCTCTTGTCAACGAAATCGCTCAACGATTGAACGAAATCAATAAAAAGGCAGCAACAAGGAGCTTCGATGACTATCACCGAGAAGCCCGCCACCCTGAAACAAAAACGACGAAATCAACTTCATCACTTACACATCAACCAACTTTACTAACATGAAACAAACCACGCCTTCACTATCAGAGGATGTTGTAAGAGAACGTGCAAATAGACTCGAAATTAAGATGCCGAAAGGTTTAAACATTACACAATTACATTGTACATTCTAATCTCATCACTAAAGTGGCTCCAACGTAGAATACAATGAACGTCAACAAATGCGTCTGGTCAGAAACGCGGGGTACTTACATTTGCCACATACCACTGAGCAGACAGCTAACGTCGGCCAGGATGATACCCACGCAGTTCCATAACCCAAGGAAAATGGCAACTGAAACAAGGAAAACTTGACTGTTTTAACAGTCTTTCAACAGTTTAAAAAAACGAATTGGGTATGCTACAAAGCGATCGAAAATCTTGTTTTCTGTATCACGTGGAAGCGGCAACTGCTTGAGCTCGTTAGTTTTTGATTATTTATTTTTTTTTTTTTTAGGAGTTTTTGAAGGTTTTTGGCTAGAGGGTCGAGTTAGGTTTCGTTTTCGGAGTATTATTTGACGTAGAATCTATTTTTGGGGGTCCCAGAACGATTCGATTTCACCGTGGGGATCTTTGGGCCTTTGATGGGGCTAAAAATGGTATTTTTGAAGGATCCCAGGAGGTCAAATAAAATTTCGTTTTCCGAGTAATTTCGGACGCAATATCAGTTTTTTTCGAGGTCCCACATCTGTTCCAACATTGTATAGAAAAAATTTTTTTAAATAGGTATTTTCTTTATGACAAAATTAATTTTTGCGCAATTACCGTATATCAAAGAATAATAAACACTTCGGTAAAATTTGCAGCGTTTTTTTAACCGCATCTATTATACAAAGCTCCTCCGAACTAAAAAACTGAAATTGGAAAAAAACCTTCAACTCCAACTTTTATTGTCCCTTGAAGGGACTCCCTTCAGACCTTCATTTACCTTAGACGTCTAAATTAATACAGCTCCGTGTTCACATACGTATAGGCTAACACTTCCATAAAAAACCGATCGACCAAAAGCAATTTCAAAATTTCGAATTTCGCCAGTTTTTGAGGTGTTAGGCTCCACTGTGCGGCGGACGGACATCGCATTTTTGAAACCTACACATCATGAAACATAAAAATATAAATTTAAAGGTCATTCAAAATGTTTGACCCCAGACGCGAAAACGTAGGTTGATTATTCCAAGAATAAACCAAAATTACGGCCACCTCCCCCAGCAACCCCCTCAGTCGGCTGCCCTTAATCCGCCCCATCTTCTGTGTATCAAGACTTCAGTTCACGCGGTTGCTAAATGGCTAAATCGACTCCAGAACTTTTGAAAGGGAGGGTGAAGGCTGCAGGTGAAGAAGAAAATCTGTAATGAGATCATCCATGAGTGACTTACTTCCACCACCGACAGTCCCTAAACCTCGTCCGAGATATTTCATCCACCAGGGCACTTCATCTTTGGGAACCGCGTCTTCTCCCGGCCGCATCATCATAGAACCGACTTTTTCCATGAAAGACTGCAAAATTTGCAACCAATTTAATTATGCAAAATAATATTTAAAAAGACTGAAAAGAGAGAAAATTCGTCAGTCCAGTTAGGTGATAACCAGGAGGCGATAAGTCCTCTCGGAGCGGCACAACTTACCATTTTGCAACTTGTAGTTGATAGAAATTGGAAATACCTAAAATTGATTAATCTAATCGGCCGAGAAAACAATAGAAATGATTAGAAACCTTATTAACTAACGACTTTGACAACTGGGCACAACAGACCACCAACTAGCTGTTAGATTTTTACAGTGTTGCCAGACGCTTTCCGGAAAACTAAACGGGAACTTGGAGCTAAATGGGGGACTTCTTGTGGTCCAGAGGCTCAAATAGGCTGAGCAGAGGGTCTAAATAGAGGGCTTAGAAATAGGCTGAAGAGAGACACAAAATATAAATATAATACGCAATAAGAAAAATAAAAATATAATAGGCAATATTTACCTAATCAATAAAATAAACAAGATAAAATGAATAAATATAACAATATAAAATAAAATAGACAAAATACAGGCTAAGAAAGGGGTTCACAAAAATCCTCTTAGGTAGTCCTGATATTTGGTTTATTAATAAACCAAATATGTGTACACATAGTACCTATGTGTACTACCTATTCCAAAAATAATTATTTTTGGAATAGTACACATAGGTCTCTGTAATCGCGACGGAGATCAAAAATTCTGATCGACCTCAAAATTTATCATCAAACTTTTCAAGATGTCTTAATTATAATTATTATTATAATTATAATTAATTTGGAATTATTCCAAAAACAAAATGACCGTCCGCCGTCCGAGCCGTTTTGGGCAGTAGTTTTTTTTTTAATCTGAAATCTTGACAGAATACCTGTATAGTAAGTAGGTATTTCGACAAAATTTCAGATTTAAGAAAAAATGCCTACTGCCCAAAACGGCTCGGATGGCGGACGGTCATTTTGGTTTTGGAATCAAGACATCTTGACAAGTATAATAGGTACGTAACAAATGAAAGAAATAAAATAAAATTTAGCGACAAGTACCTACCTCAGTGTTCCTTACCCTCTGGACCCACGAGATCCGAAACATCCTTCGGAGGCACCACATCTCAAAAGCCTCCAGGCGATTCACAGAGGCAATCTTTCACGTCTCAACGCCGTAGAGCAGGACGGACCAAATGTAGCACCAAAACGTACGACAGCTAATGCTGAAGCTAAGCTGCTTATCACAGAAGAATGAGTTCATCCGGATAAAAGCCGCTCTGGCCTGCTTAATCCTGGCACGATTTTCAACCTCGGGATTTCTCGTTCACGATAACTCCAAGATACTTGAAATTCTGAACGCGTTCCAATGAGACGTCCCCAACTTTGATCTGCCCTGCCTGGAATTCGGTTGCCACGCACAACCACCATCCATTTGGTCTTAGAGATGTTGACTCTTAGGCCAATCAACAGGCTCTCCTCAGCCACTATGTTGACGAGCTGCTGCAGGCCATCTTGAGATTCGGCTATAAGGATGGTGTCATCTGCATACCTAGGTACCGTATATTGTTGACGAACACACCATTTACTTTGACGCCAAGCTCCACCTCAGGGAGGGAAGCAAATGTTTGTTCCATGTAAATATTGAACAGCAACGAACGGAGATAGGATGCAGGCTGCATCATGCAGCCCCATTAAATGGGTCGGTGATCCCTGCACGTAGCAGCATTCGGCTTAAGCTTAAGAATTCTAGGGAAGCATGACAAAGGTAGACAAGAGCCAGGCCGACGGGATCTTTCCAGAATCATAAATGGCATTGAAGAGGCGAGTGAGCAATCTTATTGCAACCTCACGGAGGCATTTGAGGGACTCGGAGTGGACATCATCAGGTCCAGGTGCCCTGTAACAGTTGTTCTTCGCACACTTGAGTGCATGAGCCACCTCACTTCCCAGGATACTGGGCCCAGACAAATCACTCAGATTATCCCACTCACTTTCAGGTGGTCTAGTGTCACTCAAGAAGCCCGAGGTATACCGTAGCCATTCATCATGGATGTCGCCCAGCAACAGAACTGGCTCTCCACTACTATTCAGTAGCTTGACTTTGTTGGCCCTCCGCTGCATACCCGGCATGCTCGTGATTTCTTTGTGTAGGTTGAAAAGATCGCCACAACGATCGATGTAGGTATATAGAGATATTTTCTTGATGAAACAATAATTGTGATGCACATTAATAATAATTAATTAATTATTAATTTTTGCACAATTTTTAATACCTATAAAAAATAATAAACCCTTGTGTAAAATTTGCAGCGTTTTTTTCCATCTGAACGTGTGAATTTCTAAGATTTAATCTAATCGTTCATTTGCATCGTTCGTTTGAATTTTCACTCTGACCGCAGCAAAACTATTCATATTATGAAATTCACACATTTAATGTTCTAACGAGCCTTCCTCTCCCCAATGAATGGCCGAGTTAAGCGAGGCCCCCTCGTCCGAATTTAATATAAAATACTTACGATACAACCTTATAGCTTCAACCGATAGGCATCTTTTCAACCCCCGAGTGGTTTTTTTGAAGGGGTTTGGCAAACCCGGTTTGAGACCAGAAAACCAGTCCTAGCAAACGGGAAATTTAAACGAGTCAAGTTTGAGTGAGAGGGACATTTTCCCTGAGAGTTATAGCAACACAGCTCAGCCCCAGCTGGCGCTCGCCGGACAGATGCGAGAAACAGTGTTGCCAACGGCAGATTGATACCTGTAGGTATTGATTGAGCTCGTCGGAGGCCCTCGACGGAGGGTGGACGATGATGATTCTGCTCAGTGGTGATGATGGTATGATAAGAATGGACTCTCGTCCGAATGAAAGATGTTGACTCCCCTCAGGTTGACTGTATGGTTTGGTGCAGAATTTGGCTCCTCTGCTCTGCAAAAAATTTAAATTTAATCAGTTTTCTTGTTCAGGGTTTGGACAGACGAGTACCTAAATCCAAAATTACCTACTGGCAAAACGACACCTCACTCGACCACCTGGCATGGTTCAAAAGCCCCTCCTGCAGCTCTACGGGTTAGAGCGATCGGGCTGGAAACCATACAGACAAGAGCGGATAACCAACCGAGTATTTTCGTGTCGAGTGGATGTCGTCTTTGAAGTATTTTTGGACGTAGAATCCATTTTATGGGAACCCAGAACCATCAGCGTTGGGATCAATGAAGAATCTATGGGGCTCAAATTCGTGCTTTTGAAGATCTTTGGCAAGGAAATCGAATAAGGGGCCGATTGAGGCGTCGTTTTCGGAGAAGATTTTGACGTGAATCTTCTATCCAAACACTACTAGTAAACCTGTACAGTTTTTTTTACTTTTCTTATCCGTTTTTTAATCATGTAAACCTACATTATCAAAAATTTTCTTCGATCATCAGAGCCGAATGGGATGAACCAACAATAATAGTAATTACTATTGTCGTTGCCGAATTTCATATTGTTAGGGACCTATGGTATAGTCAACATTATGAACCTAAGAATGTAGGGCAGATGAAGAAGTTCACGTATTATGAAAGTGACAATTTACACATTAAACAGAGAACCTACAAGTGTACTGTGTAAAATGGATTATGCGTCAATAATTATTCGGAAAACAATACCGAATTTGACCTCCTGATGTCCTTCAAAAGCTCCGTTTGTTGCCACATGAAAGTGAAATTGAATGGCTCTTGAACCCCCAGAACTCGATTCTATAATATTAACATTTAATATTATAGAATCCAGATCTGGGGGTTTAAGTAATATTTAATATTATTTGGACGTAGAATCCACTTCTGGGGGTCCCAGAGCCATTCAATTTCACTTCCATGTGGCAACAAACGGAGCCAAAATTTTATACTTTGAATACGACACCATAGCCACGATTCCAAAGCCCAGCAAAAACCTCTCCCGCAGCCCCATTCTAATTCCATAGCGCCTCACGGGTTTGAGCGATCGGGCTAAAAACCTTGTGGCCACAACTAAATGTACCTACCGGATATATTGTGAAAATTTTGGAATAAGAAGAGAGCTGCAAATTTCACACAAGGGTTTATTATTCTATGATACCTATAGCCTATAGGTATCATAGAATAATAAACCCTTGTGACCAGATTTTTTTTCTATAAAAGTAGTACATTTTCCAAATTAGAATATATATATATATATACCAATTAATATTACATTTTTACCTTGGATTTTTTAATAAGATAAGGGATAGCCTATACCTATAATAATATTATAGGTATAGGCTATAATAATATTATAGGTATAGGTATAGTACTATATAATATTATTATATAGTACAGGCTATCCCTTATCTTATTAAAAAATCCAAGGTAAAAATGAATACAGCGGTGATTTTAATTGCATAAAACGGTTTTACTCTAAGATCACACAGAATATATTCTGTGTAATATTACACAGATGACATGACGAATGAAAAATTTATTGAGAGCTCACAAACGAGTCAATATTTTTCGGCACTGTGAATTTTTTTTCAGCATAATATAAAAAGTTGTTTTCAGCATTAAAAAAAAAAAAATAAAAAAAAAAGTGAAAGTTTGATTAGAAGGGGGAACAATTTTTAAGGATTTCGCCTCTCAGGACATTCAATTAGAAAATCTGATAAAAATCGTCCAATTCGTCCTGTGCCTTCCAGCCAAGAGTGCCCCAGTTGAAAGATTATTTTCCGTTATTATCAACTATTGGAACAGTTAGAAGACGCGATTCAAAGTAGAAACCCTGAAGGAAGTCATGGAGGTGAAGATATTATCTTCCCTCGATTGCAGAAATGAGTGCATCTCCATGCAGTTCTCGTCGAAGTTTGTGTACACCTCCATGACTTCCTTCAGGGTTTCTACTTTCAATCGCGTCTTCTCACTGCTCCAATAGTTGTTAATAACGGAAAATAATCGTTCAACTGGGGCACTCGTGGCTGGAAGGCACAGGACGAATTGGACGATTTTCATCAGATTTTCCAATTGAATGTCCTGAGAGGCGAAATCCTTAAAAATTGTTCCCCCTTCTAATGAAACTTTCACGACTTTTTTTTTTTTTTTCAATTTCTGGCAAGAAAGGCAAAAGTAGTACGCTTGGTAGTACATGATACGTGGTAGTACATTGAGCCCAAAAGTAGTACATGTCCTTCCAAAGTAGTACGCCTGGTCACCGTACCTATAGGTGAATTGTGAAACATTTAATACCTACTGTGTCAATAAGAAAAAAATTTACCCCCAATATGCTGTTCGAACAAAATCATTAATTAAATTTTAATGATTTTGTGCGAACAGCACATTTAATGGATTTTCAAGAGAAACTTTGCGATGATGATTCAGAGCGAGTAGCCCTAGGCCTTCTGTTAAAAACGCTGCAAATTTTACTCAAGGGTTTATTATTCTTTGATATAGGTTACATGTCCGAATATTAATTCTGTCACCAAAAAAAAATTGAAAAAAAAAAATCTTTTTTTTTCAAAAAATGTTTTTTTCAAAACTTTTTTTACTCGGAAAATATTCGACCTCCTGGGGGTTTTTCGAAAATCCCATTTGTAGCCTCATGAAAGCCCTATAGATCCCCACAGTGAAATCGGATCGTTCCGGGACCCCCAAAAATGGATTCTGGATGGAAAACGACACCTAACTCGATCCTAGGATCGCTATAGCTATAGCCAAAAGCCTTCAAAAAACCTCTCCCGTAGCCCAATTTCAGCCCCATAGCGTCCCACGGGTTTGGGCGATCGGGCTGAAAACCTAGCGGGCACAACTAGATGGTAAACCAAGTATTCTGTCAAAGTTTCAGATTAAAAAAAAAAAAAAAATCCTACTGCCCAAAACAGCTTGGACGGCGGACGGGCATTTCGGTTTTGGAATCTGGACCTTTTGAATCGGATAATGTCAAATTTTGAGGCCGATCGGAGTCGTCGACCTCCGTCGCGATTTCATAGGTTTATTATTCCACGAATAATAAACCAAAAGGACACATTAATAATGACCATTACATAAATTAATGACCTGATTGTTTATCGGAACGACGTCACATAAATTGTAAAAAAATATTTTTTTTTTTTTACAGCATATGCTGTAAATTTTGCACAAGGGGTTAATACAGTTTGATATCAGTTAATTTAATTGTCCAAAAATTAATTCTGCGAAGATTTAGGTATTATGTATTGGGAGGAAAGATTCTCTACAATGTTTGTACTGATGTGGGTACTAGAAAAAAATGGATTTTGTTAAAAAAATTACTCGAAAAACCACACCTTATTGGCCTCCTGGGATACTTGGGGAAAGTCCCATTTGTAGCCCCGCGAAAGCCCCATAGATCCCCACAAACAAATCGACTCGTTTTGGGACCCCCACAAATGGATTCTCTATACGTCCAGAGATACTTAAAAAACGACACCTAACTCGTCCCCATAGGTTCCAAAATAGGATTTTTTTAAAAAAATCTGTAAGTCGGACAAAATTCTCGGTCGTCCATCCAGCAACTGTGCCCGTAAGGTTTTCAGCCCAAACTCCCAGCCACGTGAGGCTATAAAGGGGCTACGAGAGGGTTAAGAAAAGAAAACGTTTTCAGCTATGATATTGAGTGGGGTGTCGTTTTCGAAGTATTTTTGGACGGAGAATCCATTATTGGGGGTCCCAGAACAATTGAATTTCACAGAGAGGATCGATAGGGCTTTTGAAGAATGCCAGGGAGTCGAATGAGGTACGTTTATCCAGTAATTTTGAACGCATAATCAATTTTTCGGGGTCCTATAATATAGGATACTATCCGTGTACAAATTTAGTAAGAAAAAAGTTTCAATAACTAAATTCGTTAGAAATTATTTTGATTGATCCCTACATAATTAATTAATTGCTGATTGATGATTAGATCATCTCGACGAAATTCGATAGTCCTGGGACCCCAAAAATTGGATTCCATGTCCAAAAATACTTCGAAAACGACACCCCACTCGATATCATAGCCGAAAACCATTAAAAAACCCTCCCTTAGACCCTTTTTAATTCCAAAAATTTGTTGAAAATTTAAATCAAAGCGTACTTAATAAACCTTTGTGCAAAATTTGCAGCGTTTTTTAAAATTTTTATTAATTAGGTAATTAAGTAATTAATTTTTGGATGTGAACTGGATGCTGTCAATCAGTGAACTATTTTCCTAATGCCGAGGTGGCTACTCTGCTCCGAGCCCGTCAATTTGTCCGTAGCCCCACTTCTTGGCCGTAGTTTTGGTTAATCGCATCGTTTTTCGGGATCCGGTGTAAATAGCATAATTCACTTCATTGCCATGTTATGGACCAACGGCGTCGACCGTATTTTCTGACGGAGAATTGTGATTTGAATGGACATCGATTTCTGCCAAGTGTTTGCCCCCAAAGTCAACACATTGTTCGTAGCTGAACTGTTTGATGGATGGAATTATTGTTTGACGTATTTATCTTTGGTGAGTATTGCGAGTTAATGTTGAGTTTTAGTTTAAGTTAGCGAGTAAAAGTAGTATTGTGATGGTTGAGGAAGGTGTTGTTCGGTTGATTCGCCAGACGCCGTTTCCTGAGGTTAGTGTTGCAGTTCGCCATGTCTGTGGGGGCAAGACGAGTTTTTCCGATGGGAGGCTTTCCGGTGTTGGTTAGCCCATTAGGAGTATTTTACTGGACCTTTCACAGACAAGTTTTTACGACGGAATGAGTTAAAGTGAGGAAAACACCGGCGAATTTCGCCCAATTTGGATTTGAGGGTTTGTCAAATGGCATGTCTGTCCGAATGACGTCGAGCACATTTGAAGAGGTTCGCCTTTCCATTCCAGCTCAACGTTGAGCACCTCCTCCGTCCGATATCGGCGTTGAGGATCGGTGTATTTTTAGATAGAAGCCTCTCCGATGAAAAAAAGACCGACGGGGGAGGCTTCCATTGATTTTGATGCATGATGCCATATTCAATTTGATGATTGAGTTGAAATCGTAGTTAAATAGAGGTTAATAGGCACGTACAGAGCGACAAAACTCATTACGGTGAAGATTTAGGAGGCTTCCTCGTCCAGATCCGCCATATTTGCCTCTACAGGCACGAAACTAAAAAATTTCAGTTCACTTATGGAGCAAACATGTTTTTCAAAACGATCAGGTGGGCCGAACTTGGGTTGCCATCAGTTCCCTTTCATAGCGGACATGCCCTGTCATTTTGGGGTTTGAAAGAGGCTGCGGGAGGGGTTTTTGATGGTTTTCGGCTATGTTATCGGGTGAGGTATCGTTCTCGAAGTATTTTTGGCCGTAGAATCCAATTTTGGGGATCACAAAAATATTGGATTTCACCTAGAGGATCCATGAGGCTTTCGAAGGACGCCTGGAAATTGAATGAGGGGTCGTTTTCCGAGTAATTTTGGACGCATAATCTCTTTTACGTAGTCCCACATCCGTCCACAAACTATACAAGAAAATAATTTTCTTAATTGCAAAAAATGAAAAGTTTATTTAAATTATTGAATTAAAATTTTGGTTTATTACTCTTGGAATAATACACCTATGTAATCGCGACGATTCAGATCGGCCTCAAAATGTGACATTCCTAATACGTTTCAAGAGGTCTAAATTTAAAAAAAAAACGAAATGTCCGTGCGCCGTCCGAGCCATTTTGGGCAGTATGCTTTTTTTTTTAATCTGAAATTTTGACAAAATACTCGGTTTACCATCTAGTTGTGCCCACAAGGTTTTCATCCCGATCGCCCAAACCCAAGGGGGCTCTGTGGGGCTAAAAATGAGCTACAAGAGGGTTTGTATTAAGGATTTCGGCTATGGGGACAATAATATTTTCAAGAATAAATCTTCATCATCCACGAAATATGGGGGATTCAATGTCTGTAACTTACTTTTGTTTCACAACCCTGTCCTGTTGCCTGCTGAGTTTTGAAGTTGGTGCTAAACGAGTGATTGGGGAGAAAAATGAATTTGTTTGGTTGGTAGCACGGAGAGGAACCTCAGGAATGTCTACTTCATCTCCCAGTTCCATGTTAGTTGAGCCATATTTCATAAAACTCTTCACTGGCAGTGAATCACTGCTCACTTCGTTTTTCCCAAGTGAGGGTGTTGTTCGGTGTTCCAAACTAAGGTCTCCCACCTTGTCCTTAACCACAAGACCCAGACAAATAATTAACTATTGTTATTTGCAGCAATTAATGCGAAAGACTGGCCTGAAACTGCGGGAGGATGCTTGAACTTGTTAGTGTTTATCTGTGCCAGCCACGAGGCCTTTTCCTCATTTTTTCTTCTTCTCAACCCTGTCATTTTCATTTTCTCTGATGGCAGGGTTGTGAAAATATTTACCTACTTGTTTATTGTCTGTGAAAAATGGTCATTTATTGGACTATTCGAATAAATATTAAGCATAGGTCGTCATCACTGGGCGTCATTGATCCTATTTAAGAGTACCAAACCCTCGAAAATGCTCCTGTCCTGCTGACATTGTTGTGTGGTTGAATCTATGAAATTAGAATCTATGAAGGCAAACTTCGGGAACTCACTTCTGGGAACCCAAGGATGAGTAAACCAACAATAAAATTATTAAGATCGGAGAAAATTGTCTGTAAATTTCTGAGAACGTAAATAGGCAGAGAATGACCCGTAAGTGAAAGGATGCTTTTGACCTATTTTTGACTTTGAGCTCAGATATCCCACATGGAGCGACGTTTTGGCGGTTTCAGATTTCTCTCATTATTTACTCGACAAAACTAATTTTTGGATTTTTTTTTTCAAATTAATTTGTTTATTTATTTAATGGGCTAGGGAACCTATTGTCAACTAATGCTTTTTTCTGAAAGAACTTCATAATTTCATGCCATAGCAGTGAGTTTTGGGCTCCTACGGTGTAATACAAATTTCCAGGGCACTTTCGAAAATTTCAACTTTGAATCTGGAGGGAAGAGTGGAGCTTCCAAGAAGTGCTCTCTGGTGGTCAGCCAATGAACTAAAAGCACGAATTCAGAGAGATTCTCGAGATCAGAAAAGGTGAAATCGCAAGGAAAATAGTCGTTCGGATTTGTTCTGATGCTAGCGTGACGGGACAGACCATGTTCATGTTCACTAACACAACAATAACCAAAAATAAAAAAGATTTTTTTTTGTTCACTTTCTACTTTTTGTGCACTCTGGCAGATTAGTTAAAGTGTCACGCGGGAAAATTCAAAACGCCAAATATTCACTAATAGTGAATATTAAATATAATATATTATATTGGCTGGGGGGGGGGGGGGGACCAGGTAAGTACAAAAAATGGAATTTTACAGGAGAGAATTTTAAAGTTTCAAATTGTATTCCTAATTCAGGAATCCATAATAATTGATACTTAACCCTGCCATTTTTTCACTAAAGTATCCTAAAACCTAAATGATAGCTCGAACTGCCCCTCAAATTACATCTTAATGGTGAGTTAAATACAATGTTTTTAAAGTGAAACTTTTATTACATCGTCCCAAATTTTTTGGTCTGTGTGTCGTTTCTTGTCCCGTCACGCTACCGTTGGTTTTCGCTTACAACCGATTCGTTGCTACGGAACTTCATCTTCCCCAGTTATAATCGTACAAAAATCGTTCACCATTCGTTGGAAAGCTCTCGATTTATCACACATTTCTTTCGTACTTGTTCTTTGTCATTATGTCCCCATTTTATATTTATTGATGTTATTAATGGATGCAGTAAACAATGCCGCTTGTTTTGTTGTTATCAGGTGCCACGTTAGAAATCAATTTGAGAAAACGCCAAAATGAAGCCGTGGGTAGAGATACAAGGGGAGGTGAATGAGTAGGAAATGGGGGGGGGGGGGGGACTAGACATAAAAAACGTGTCCGTCGATGCTACGTAGGGGAAGGAGGGGTAATGCCGTGCACTTAACTTTGGAACACTACAGTTAAGGGACAGAACGTCATAGAAATATTTTTTTTACATGAATGGATTCAAAATTTATTCTATTTTAAGTGGGCAAGAGTTTTTCCACCTAAAATGTTTCTTAAAAGAACAATAGTCAAAAAGGTGGAAAAAGGTCTTTGGGCGGCATTACCCGCACTCTGGGGTAATGCCGCCCACCCCTTGTGTAATGCCGTGCACCCCTTGGGTAATGCCGTGCGCTGAATTTTCAGGGTTAATGTAGGTATTTATAACAGCAATAAACATAAAAACTATCAATAAACTTTATTTAAAACGAACAATGGCTAGAAAAATGACTACAGAAACGAAATGGTAAATAATTGACTCCTTGAAAAAGTAGGAGGGTGAGGTGGGGCAAGATCGACTTTTGCCTCTATTTATCGCCTTGACTCCTCTAGAAAATTATTATTGACCACATGTAAATTTGCCAGATGTCTTCTGTCAGCTGGAAAAATTGTTTTGTCCAAACATATGGTAGGATCGAGTGCGTTGAGCGCCAAAAAATACATGTTCACGATGGTATTTTATCCATTAAATGTCTTATTTCTGTGGAAATTGCTATTCCAGTCGTTTGGAAATGGAGTTCGAAAATGTTTCTACTTTCTAGAAATCGTTTGGTTTTAAATTTTACGAAGAAACCAGCATTTCTGTCGTTGTATACAACGTTTCTATTGAAACTTCCTGCGATATTTCATCATGACCGGGGCAAGTTCGCCTTGCATTTTCAGCCAACTAATGAGAAAATTCTTCCCTATCCCACAGCTACTTTAAATTTTAATTAATGTTTAGGCTTATTGAGCACGCTTATCTTAGCTTTAGAATGCTTTGCGTGGTCTGCAATAAAGATAATCAATTAAGAAAATCGTGAACGATCCAAAAGACTTCCATAGGCGAACTTGTCCCGGCCTCTGGGGCAAGATCGTCGTCGATTTGGGGCAAGATCGTTCACGATTTTCTTTATAATAATACCTATTACTTATAAGATAATATCTTGCACCACTTCACCCGAACTCTCAACCAAAAAATGACTTCGACCACTGTTGCCTTCCCTGAACAAGTCACAGTAAATTCTGCTCCGTCCAGGACCCCACACTACTCGTTCTTGGTCTGCTTTTGGGCATCTAAAAAAAATCAGGTAAAGATACATTTCCGAGAAAAAAGGAGAAGAAAAGCTCAAACATGTTACACCGGGGTAATCCCGTGCATTTCAAAAGTGCACGGCATTTCCCCAATAAAATGAGCGGCATTACCCCAATGTTTATATTTTTGGTAATTCGTTCACACCGAATTTATTTACGCTCGAAACTTAAATTTGATTAGAGCATCAGAAAGCTGATTAAATTCTGCGTCCAAACGTGTAAAAAAATCAAGTAAAGCATTAAAAATGGGACTTACATTGCTTATTTCCTGTAGACCGAAAATTAGATCGAAACCGGCGAAAAACGATTTACTGCTGTTACACCAGGAAGGTAGCTTCAAAGGTTATGAAAATAAACAACTTAGTTTGCGCGCTTTTCCTCTGCATTTTCCGATCATTCCCATCTTTCTTCGAAGGATTCAAATATCAGAAACTGTCGTGGGCGGCATTACCCGATGCGCGGCATTACCCCTCCCTCCCCTACCCCACTAGGGGAGCGAGCGAAGCGAGCCGGAGAGACTAGTGGGAAAAAAGTTTCACTTTTACCGTGGTTTCATAAAACCACACCCCAGTTTTTTTTTTGTTTTTTTTAATTGTCGAGTTACCTGGTTACGTGCAGTCTAATTTCCATACTTACTTGGTTACGAGCAACCAAATTTTCAGACTTACCTGCTCACCCACCATAAGAATACCTACTTGCCTGGTTAAGCACAATTTAATACACTGGGGAAAAGCAGGTTAACTCAGTTACCGGTCTGGTCTCGAAACAGAAATTTCGGGAATGTGAATTAACCGAATAATCACTAACGCCCCAGCGAATAGGAAGCATGGTAGACTTACGCTGATACGAAAGCTGACACAAAATAACGCCTACAGTGAAGATATCTCGATTTTCACCAAAAAACGACTTACCTGGTTTTTCCCCCCCGCCAGCCCATTATTAGTTCAACTATGTTCGACCGAATTTTCCCATTTCTCTGACCTTGTTCCCTAGCCCAATGGGCTATGTATTAACAATGCACAATGTTTATGTATCCTCATGCATAATGTATAATCATAGGTTCCTTACGTTAAGATTAATCGGAACCTACAGATCGAATACCCGTCCTGGCCCGTTAACCGTTTGAAATCCTGTTTTGGGTAACATTCAGAGCTCAGAGAGTTACCCAAACGTGGTAAGACGTTTGGAGCGACTTTTTGATGGCTTCAGACTTTTCTTGTCATATACTCACCAAAACAATATTTGCCCACAAAACGTTAGCCGGGAGGGATACACGGGAGGGTCCCATTTATATGTTACGTAATATATGAATATACGTTAGGCCACTAGTTCGGCGTCCTCACTTGTCTTAAAGTTAGGCCACTAGTTTGGCGTCCTCACTTGTCTTAACGTCAGGCCACTAGTTCGGCGTCCTCACCTGTCGTACGTTAGGCCACTAATTCGGCGACAGAAAGTTCCTTTGATACTCGTACTCAGATGGTAGTCGTTCTCCTCGGGTTGGGGCTTTAATATAGTAGGCAATACAATTTATTGTCGCTGTTTGTTTAGCGGTTTCACTTACCATGTTCTGTCCTCAGGTTGAACAGTTTCAAGCCGTATCAAAATGGGTAGAAAAAAGAAGACGCCTGCGGAGCCTGCTGAAGTGAAACCGAAGCCAAAAGGGAGACCTCGGAAACAATCTGTGAATGAACCTCCACCAGTCGGCAACTCCGAACCTGTTAAGGGGAAGGGCCCGCGGCCACGATGTTCCAGCAGGTTGACAGAAGCGTCACCGTCCACGATTACCGTTGTCAATCTCACTGACGACTTCAACACTCCAAAAAAGAGCGGCCCTTCTAAGAAAAATCCACCTGTCAAACGCCAGGTTTCAAAGGATGATATCAGCGATGACGCCCGCAGCAAGGCACCGGTTTCGAGGTGAGTAAATATCTTATGTACTATTGCCCAAAAAGCGAGGGTGGAAAACGTGAAATCGCACGGTTCCGTGTTCTTAGAAGTGAAAAAGTGGGAAATGGCCCATTTTTATGATAAAACTCACATGTTACTGCTTAGAGCCTTTGGCTGAAATTCAAGAAACATGGAACATGCTTTGTCTAGTAACGTTGCCAAGAAAAATTTCGTGACACATCGCCGCCTCCCAAAAAACGTGACACTTTTTGTCAGTTAGCTCAAGGCTAAAGCATTTTCCATGCTAAAAGTCCCTCACATGGTTGATATTCATCAGAAGTTGTTTTGATTGATTCCTAACCCTATAGATGACGTCACAAGCTATCCTTGCCGTCACAAGCTATCCTTGCCGAGGGGGGGGGGGGGGGGGGCTACGTTGGACTCCCAGCGAAACGGAAAAACGCTGCAAATTTTACAAAAGGGTTTATTATTCTTTGATATAGGTTACTTGTCCGAAAATTAATTCTGTGTCAATGAAAAAAGTTTTTTCAAATTTTTTTACTCGGAAAATATTTGACTTTCTGGGATCCTTCAAAAACCCCATGAGCCCTACAGAAACCCCACAGTGCAACCGGATCATTCTGGGACCCCCAAAAATGGATTCCACGTCCAAAAATACTTAGGTGCGACAACTAAACGACACCCAACTCGATCCCATAGTCAAAAGCCTTTAAAAAAAAAAACCTCCCGTAGCCCCATTTTAGTCCCGGGATGCAGCAAGTAGTGTTACATGTAGGTACTAAAAAAAGGTAGGTAAAAAAAAATCCCCGAAGTGACCCCCCCCCCGGAAAAAAGATCCCCGAGGTGGCCGGAAAAATAATCCCCAGGCATACCATCCCCGAGCTTGAAGACTACTCGGAAAAAAATCCCCCAGTCAATGAAAAAAAAAAAAAAAAAAACAGGGAAAAAACATAAATACTTGGTGCCGTATAATCACAGTATAATCATGTCGTCTCATGTACAATCGTCATAACTTATTCATGTCAATCATTCATCATTCATGTCATTCATGTCGGTCGGAAGCACTTCCATGACGAACTGAAGGTTCTCCCTCGCTTTGCATTATCGCAACAGGCCAGTCGTGGCATTTTCTTAAGTCCACTGCTGACGCGTTCACGCATTGACGGATTGCCGCATGGATGTGAACCCTGCTTCAGAATGCACCTTTTGGTGGAAACGTTTTTTTTGAAGAGCATTGCAGAGAATTTGAATTGTAATTTTTATGTAGAGGAACCTTTTTGATGACAACATGATCCTCTGCCCCTCTGTGATAACAAGGCAAACAGCGAGCGTCCATCAACTAACTACGACTAACACACAACTCGGGGATTTTTTTTCCGTTTCGGCAATTTCTTCTCTCGGGGATTTTTTCCTAGGAATGTGGCCAATTCGGGGATTTTATTTCCGGGGTGGTTACTTCGGGCATTTTTTTTCCGGGGATTTTTTTCCGCGAGCCGTACCTTGAAAGATTTACACATTTCCAAGATTTTGATAAGCTTTGTTTGTAATTTGGCTCGTCCCGTATCTTCATAAATAAAATAACAATAATAATATTATAAAAAGCTCGATTTCGCTTGTAGAAGGTTATTGGGGAAAGTTATCCCCGAGATGAGAGGATAAGATATTATCTCTGCCTTTAAAAATGCCACTGTAGCGCTACTTTCTGCGCTTTGGAAAATTTAATGTCCAAGTTGCAGAGATCGTTGACACTACCCAACCTTCAAGACATAATAATATTATGTCTTGAAGGTTGGGTAGTGTCAACGAGCTAGAACATATTATGTTCTATACCTATAGGTTCGTTGTGACATAAAGATTTTTTTTTTTTACTTAATTAGGATCCCTTTACATTTCAGGAACCTTCGGCCCAGAAAGGACAGCGATAGCAGTGAAGAGTACGATTACTCAACTTCGGAGGGAGTTGAAGCCATCAACATTGAAGAGATGATCGGCGGTGTTGGTTCAATTTCGGACTCGGCGTACCTCTTGTATGATTCCGTCCTCAATGACGCTCTGCGCTCGGAGGTTGGCAGTCACGTTGTCATAGAATCGTGTGATGTCGATAACGTCGCAACGGAAGAGCCGCCCGTCACTGCTGATACTGCCGCTGTATGTGATTCATATCTGCCTACCCTTTAGTATTAAATGTAGGCTAACGGACAGACCCATGCGCACAAGCTTGGTTCTAATCCTAACAAAGGGAATGTAAACAGGGGACTCGCTTGGCTTGGCCGTTGAGTGGAGTGGCCTAAAATCCAAAAATATGTACCGAAATAAGTGTAGCGGTAAATCGGTTGGCACCAGTAGAGGTCAGGGTGGTGAAGTCTGAGAGGAGTAGAGGCTTTGCAACATTGGAAAATATCGATTGTGCTTTCGATATTATTATTGAATCACAATGTCTATTCGAAAACATCGGTTTGTCGATTATCTAAAGAAAATATCAAATAAGACAAAAACATTTAACAAAATATTTACACAATTTGTGTAGCTCAATACATTTATGTAATCTCGTTGAAAATTCTGATCGGCCTTAAAATTTGACATTATAATACATTATAATCAGTCTAAATACGTTTCACATGTCTAAATCCAAAAAACGAAAGTGCGTCCGCCGACTGAGCCGTTTTGGGTAGTAGGAATTTTTTTTAATCTGAAATTTTGACAAAATACTCGGTTTACCATCTAGTTGTGCCCGCAAGGTTTTTGGCCCGATCGCCCAAACCCGTGGGGTGCTATGGGGCTAAATGGGGCTGCGAGAGGGGTTTTTGAAGGGCTTCGTCTATAAGGATCGAGTTAGGTGTCGTTTTTTAAGTATTTTTGGACGTAGACTTCATTTCTGGAGGTGCCAGAACGATCTGATTTCACTGTGGGGATCAATTTCATAGGGCTGCAAATGGGATTTTTGAAGGATCCCAGGAGGTCAAATCAGGTGTCGTTTTCCAGGGCAAAAATAAAAAATGCCGTAACGTGAACCGCTGATTTTTGAGGTTCTGTTGAAATTGAACTTTACAAACCTTACCAAGCACTTCCCCCACGCTTAACCCCTTGTGTAGAATTGGCAGCATTTTCAATTTTGTCGGTTGGACCCTCTTTCAAAATCATACCTCTTGAAATATACAAATTTGTTGGAAAACCTCCCAATTGTTGGAATTCGTTCGTTTATTATAAATCTTTCTTAATATTATGTTTCAGGTTGAATCTACTGAATTCGATGCAATTTTGGGCCACAACCTGGTTCCGTTGCAAGTAACAAAAAAAGAAGGCGATACGTTCTATTCCCCGAAATCCCGGAGGCGGAAGTTGGCGGATTCCGCTGCTGATGGGGCTGAAAACGTGAAAGGTGACGTTGGAATTTCGGGGGGGCAAACAGGGCAAGAGAAGAAGCCTGTGGAAGGACCTGAATCTTCGGTGTCTAAGAGTGAAGAAGTCGCTGGAGGACCTGAAAGCTCGGACGTTAACCAGAAATCTCTCGGGACCCGGTTGTGTACGGTACGGGTACAACGGATGAGCACGGATCTCAGTGATGGACGTCAGTCTTATTTAGCCCCTGCTGAGAAAAATGAAATGGTCAGTCCAGATGCTACAAAAAGCTTGGAGAGTTCTGCAAATTTAAAAACCGCAGACGTTGTGGCTGCAAATACAGTTAGGAAGATTGATGTTGGTGATTCAAACGCTTCAATTCCAGAAGTGGATGTGCCATGTTCGAAAAATCCTATTGAATCTTCCTCTATCAGTCTTTTGGCAGAGTCCGTTATTACCCCTTGTTCTGTGTTTGAGATGAATTCGGCTGAGGGGACTCAAACGGGTCACTCCTCTAAAGGTAACTTGGATTTAGTTGGCACAGTGGGTGACATGGGTGAATCTAAACTCAAGGCGAAAGGACAAGAGAAGTCTGTTGAACCTCAAGAAGTGGCGAATAAAGAGATCGTCAAGATAACAAGACCTAAACGGCAGACTCGGGCGCCAAAAAGGATTGAGGACGCTATTAAACCTCGGGTGAACACCAAAGCCACGAAGGTGAAAACCGATTCTCCAAAAGTTACTCCGAAAGCAGCTGCACTGGCCAAAAATGAGAGTCAGTTGCCCACCAAAGAAATTCTGCAAGTTTCAGACATTCCACTCCCAGCAAAGTCCAATGTTGTTCCTGTTAGAGCGCAACTGCTTGGCGGGATGTCTAAAGGTAAACCCCAAGAAAATGTTCTCCCTCGAAAACCATCGCTGGACTCTGCAGTGGCCACTACTCTAGAGAATATTATGCCTGAGGTACAGCAGACATCTCAACCAGTACCTGACAAGTCTATTGCGGTGGCTCCAGACTCACTCAAAACACAACAATCAGCTCCGTTGGCTAAGATATTGTCTGTGGCCGCCCAAAAGCATCAGCCTGATTCATCCAAAACGCTGGATTCTGCACAAACAAAGCCGTCTGATACGGCAAAAGCTAAACAGCCACTTGATCCTGTGAGTACCCCAACAGTATCTGAGACAACAAATGTCGAGCCAAAATCCATTCCATTAGAGCCGTCAGTTCCAACCAAAACGTCTGCCGTTACTGAACCGCAATCTGCACCAGCTCCAGAAAAATCTCACCCTGCGAGGCAACCGGATGAGAAATTGCAACCATTAGCTAAACCTGATCTAGAACATGTTGTAGCCAGCTCACCCGTTCCACCCAAAGTAGAGCCAATGACGGGGCCACAAACAAAAGCGGACGTTGTTAAACAGTCTGAGGATTCTGCTAAGAAGGTTAAGGCCCAGCTACCAAGCAAGGTCATCCCTCAATCGAAGCCTGCGTTGCCCAAGTCTCCGTCGAGGTCTGCATCTCCCAAAAATGTGCCTACCAGCTCAGTTCAGTCTCCCTCGAAATCCCACCAGGATCAACCAAAACCGGAACCAACCGGCCCGATGGCAGTCAAATCTGTTTCATCGTCTCCAATTCCAGTTCCTGCTAGTAAACCTGCTCCTCCTAAGCCAACTCCCAAAATGACAATAATATCGTTGTTCCCTGACGACGCTCTACTTCTGCCAACTAGTTCGCCCAAACATAAATCCTTGAAATCTGCAGTTTCCTCTAGTTCTTCTCCCAAAGCCAATTCAGCCTTGACTAAAACTGTTTCATCACCAAAGCAAGTATCTTCTCCTAAGCTTGTCACTTCTCCTAAACCAGTTTTCGCTCCGTCGAACCCTAAAAGGACCACCTCTCCTTGCCCCGCATCTCCCAAACCTGCCAGTCCTTCAAAACCCAATGCATCTCCAATACGAAGCCCTTCGCCCAAACCAAGCTCTGCAGACTCCCCACGAAGGGCTGCCTCTCCGAAAGCTTCAGCCCCAGCTAAAGCAAACCCTCCAAAACCGCCATCGCCTTCTAAAGTACCGCAACTCAAACCAGTGAAAGTCAAAACCAAAGGCGCCCTTAAATATATATCTCCAGAGAAAAACACCCCTTCCAAAGCGACCACTTCGAAAGGTGCCAAGGGCATCGCCAAAGCTACTGCCAAACTCGCCATGGCCAAAGAGACTTGTACCGCTCCTCCTGTGGCTGTCGTGGAAGCGGACCCCGCTTCGGATCCAATTCCCGCTGACCCGGCAACGAAAGAAGTGATCCAAATCAACGGAATGGAGGAACCCGCAAAAGAGGAGAATTTGAAACAAGCCAAAACACCAAAAACCGAAGTCAAGAAAGAGCCTCTCAAGAAATCAGAAAGTTGGTTACATTTATTATTACTATAGGCCTCCCACAAGAAATTGAATGTTGACCCTGAGCTCTGGTGGAGGAAATCGAACTTCTGTTCTCACGAAATTTCCCTCTTCCATCACGTTGTTTCCTTCCTAGTGACACTTCTCGCTTTCTCCCCTTAAACGGTTCCATTAAGTGAAAAATTTTAAATATCGCATGATAGTCAAGTCACTGGGTGCTTCAGAAGGAATGTTCGATGTGTGTTGTTTTCTCGACGGTTTTATATGTTGGGGGGGGGGGGGGGGGGTGCTGAACACGAATTCGAAGCTTCCCAACAAAATTTCTGGGACTTTCCGTCAAAAATCGCTAAAAACCTCGAATTACCGGCATTCTGTTTGGGTTTTTACGGATAACTTTGAAAGGGTCCGTTATAGATGAACATTTTCTATATAGTAAATTGAAAAATTCAGCTAAACCTTAAAGTTAAAATTGGCCGGGCGCGACGACCCGTCAACAAATGTCGATTATTATCGAAAAAATCAGGAAATCTTCAAGTTTGAATGTCTGCTGCTCAAAAATGGTATCTCCCACGTAAAAATTCATTCAATGGAAGTTGTAGAGAATCTAATTCTGCGTTCAAAGAGCACAAATAATGTTACTTTTGGTCAAACGTACCTAACTTTAAAAATGAGTAAATGTTCGGAAACACTCCTGAGCGAGCGGCTGCTTGTCCAGTCATAATATGACATTCTATATTATAGAATCTTACACAAAAAAAAAGGTCGACCTGGAACATTAATTGGGCAGTAGCCATATTTTAATATGTAGTTAGGACCTCTGATGGGAGTAAGAATCCAGATTTGCGGTTATAACAAACGTATGGAAGCGGCGTGGTAGCCGAAAAAACCCTTTTTTTTTGCATTTTTACATCGTCCCAAAATTTTTGGTCTGTGTGTCGTTTTGTGTAACATCACGCTTTTACTTACTAGGAAAATTTTCGAAACGCCGAAACCCGATACAACTTTTGCCGTCGGTTTTGACGAAACTACGTCTGTTCAGACGAGCTTTTCACGCTGATTTCAAAGAGCACAAAACGATTTCTGTGCGATAACCCGTTCGAAAGTTATTCCAAGATCGTCGGTAGGTGGGTACGAGTATTTTTTGCGAGCCTTCGATTAGTTTGATAGGTAACTAGGTAATCCTTCGCAACGAGAGACGGGTCAAAAAGCGTCGTTGCCACGGGTGCGTTTTCAGGGATTACGCGGGTTGTGCCTCCCAGATTACAGATTGTACCCCCCCCCCCCCTCCTTACACCCATCCAGCACCCTTTAATATTATATAATATATACCCAAATATATAAATGTGGGCATCATTTCCTGAAACTAGTGTGAATAAAAGTTTCACTTTTACCGTGGTTTCATAAAACCACACCCCAATTTTTGATTTGTGGATAATTGCTCAATAATTATGCGGTTTATCGAAGAGACCACCAATAGACTTTTTAAATAAGAGTGAATTTGCGACATTTTGAGCTCAAACCGAGCTCTGTCCGATTTTTGTTTCCGAGATACAGCCCCTCAAAGATGACTGATTTAGGATCCTACAGCGTTAGGTAGGCGGATAACCACGATTTTCAGAACTTTTTCGGATGTAGCTCGGAAACTTTCGGTCTGATTCCATAATTATTTTTTTCTCGTGAAAGCTGATTAAATTTCCCATTAGAGCTATTCTATGTGAAATTTTGATTGAAGCTCCAATAAGAGAGGGGCATGGCAAAACACTTGAAAATGTTGGCAAAACCGTGTTTTTCGCACATTTTTTCCCATAACTCAAGAACGGTTAGTCTGATCTTGATTCTTTATTTTCTGGTGAAAGCTGATTGAATTTTATAAAAGGGATGGCACATTGCATTTCTATTGAGACAACAAAGGTGCCATTGGTATTCGTCAGAAAGTGTGGAAACAAGAAATTTGACCTCTTACGACCACAGTTTTCTGAACATTTTCTTCTCTCCCTCCGAGACTATTTCTCCGATCGAAATTTCATTGCCCCCTCGCGGAAGCTGATTAAATTTCCTTTCAGAACTGATATTAGGATTTTCCCCGGGACGCCCCAGGCAAAATCCGTAAAATGCCTCCCCAAATAGGTATTCAGAGGGAAAATGTCCAATTCCCCGCAATATTTTCAAAGTGCTCTTCCAGCAGTTATAACATTGAAATGGTTAGTCCTAGCCAACAAATGCATAGAATGAAAGTGGTAGATCATGAAATTTTACATCAGTTGATCGTCCGAGTTTTCAGATCAGCTGCCTCATCGGCCGCCGTAGCAGCCGTTACGGCGAAATGTGACCTCTTTGGTGGAGCAAACCTGTGTTTGGTGTCTTTTTATATGTTTTACGACCTGCGAATACTCACACCTATACACTTATTCATTTTTAAAGTTAGGTACGTTTGACCCAAAGCAACATTGTGCTCTCTGAACGCTGAATTTAATGCTCTACAACTTCCATTAAATGAGTTTTTACGTGGGAGTTACCATTTTTGAGCAGCAGACATTCAAACTTGAAGTTATCATGACTTTTCGCAAAGTTGGAAAAAAATCGACACTTTTTGACGGGGGCCATCGCGCCCGTTACGGCTGTGTCAATTTTAACTTAAGGTAGCTCATTCGACGCTGAATTTTGTGCTCTTTAATTTACTATATAGAAAACGTTGACCTATAACGCACCCTTTCAAAGTTATCCGTAAAAACCCAAAGAGAATGCCGGCAGTTTTTTGCGATTTTGACGGTCCCATATAAAACCGTTGAGAAAAATTCTACACCACCCTTTGCATCGAAAAATCACCTGTTGACTGGACTGTGATTGAACAGAAAGAAGAATGTCTCTTAGTTTTATTGTTAGAAAGAATTCGGAATACCTCAAAATTTAAAAAACTACTGTTTCATTTAATTCTCTTTTTCTCCCCTCAAACGGTTTATTAAATGAAAATGTTCAATATCTCATGATTGAGTAGAACCTAACGACTTATTAGGAAGGCCCATCGTAAGAAAATTTCTTAATGAAATATTGTCACAAACTCACAACACAATGTGACGAAAGCAAAACAACGGCGAGCATTCTGGGACAATGTTGCCAACAGAAAAAACTGGAAATCCCTTCGGTGAGCACTATCAGAATGCCACAGCAGTGGTTCCTTTTGCAGCCACCAGAGCTCAGGGTCGGGTGTCTTGTGGGAGACCTAAAAATTAGCGAAGTGAGTCCACTAGTCCATTTTTAATGTTTCGTTTTCACTTTTCAGGTACGAGAAGAAGGAGCAACCGCATACGAGTAAACAGATGGGACAAAGGTCCCCCCGTTCCAGTTCCACCTGTGACTTTGGGTTACACAAGTGGCGACACTGTAGTATCTTCGACAACCATGTCAGGAGCTGTGACACCTTCGGCAGGCTCTCAGCTGCTCCCTGGTCAGCAACAGCTTGAACCGCTCGGGCCGCCGCCGGCTGTTCTCCCGCCTCCTAATTTCGAGACGGACAAACCGGTCAAGGTCAAATCCCGGTGGCGACGGACGTCCGAATTGGAGATGGGTGCCGGCTCCGCTACGTCACTTGCTACGCCTCCGAATCAGGCATGTTAAACTAGTGTAACACAATTTTGGGAAGATACCCTGTTATTTGTTGGAAGGCAGCTGGAACACCATTAATATTGGGAAGAAATGCGTTGCTGGTGCGCCGGTGGAGGCATTGCTGCTTGTGAATGTTTTACCATGGTCCTTGTATTATTATATCCGATAACACCGTGCTGTTCTTGACTAACTTGGCGGGAGTCCAAATGTTCACTTGCTTTCATGTCCTCTTTGTCCCCGATCACTCAGGGGGTACGATAAACCTCTAGGCTTCCGTATACTTGCCCCCCCCCCCCCCCCCCCCTGGCTGGTGTTTGAACCCTCAAGGGCGATCCGACATACACAGACAGGTCCTGGATGGATAATAGAGACAGCTCTGAATGGGAGTGCGCGAACCCATTGGGCAGGTGGGCCACAGTATGAATGAAAAAAGATTTATTGATTACAATGGTGTCAATGAAACAACATTCTTCTACAAAATCTCAAGTACAGGCAGTCGTTGGAAGAATATCCTCGTATACTACAAAAAATCTCAAGTGTGGCTACTAGCCGTGCACTTGGTTGGCAAAATTTGCCATTTAATGGCATTACAAAAAACATGTGGTGACAAAAAAAAATCTTGAAGGCATTTGGAAAAAATTATAAAGTTGCGGAGTTATTCCGGTTAAATTGAGTTAAAATGTTTATTGCTCTTTCTTCTGACTATATAGTTCAGGGAAAGGGACTAATAATTCAGGGATTGAAGGTGCCAGGCCCATGACCGCCCACCCTGGCGACCGTCCCGCAGGCAACCCAGAGAATCTGTCAGTCAGACGTCATGC
This sequence comes from Pilophorus perplexus, assembly GCA_955831195.1. Lineage (NCBI taxonomy): Eukaryota > Metazoa > Arthropoda > Insecta > Hemiptera > Miridae > Pilophorus > Pilophorus perplexus. The sequence goes on from OY037011.1 coordinate 1,842,047, forward strand.
GCGATAGAATCCAAAAGGAATGCCGCCCCCAGACCCAGACGGGGAGAAACCCAGCCGGCACACCCAGCGAGCACCCAGTTCCCAACCCCTCCATCCGAATCATTCACTCCACCCTGGCACAGAAGCTGGCAACCCAGGACAGACACTTCATTCGTGGGGGAGCTGTTGGACTCACCAATTGAACATCTGTAAGATTACTGTAGAACGAGGCTTCCTTGGCAAACCTGGCGACCCAGGACTGGTCCTCCCCTATCATATAGTTGCCGTTGGGTCAGCAGAGACGAGCCAAAGTTCTTGGACCTTATTTCCAATAAGATGGGGCACCTGGCCATAAAGTGAAACCTATCTTCGTCGTCGGCCGAGTTGCACAGGCTGCATCTCCTCGCTGCTTCTTCTCTTCAGGGTACGTAGTTGAGGTAGAGCGTCTCTGTCCTGACCTTGAGGATCCACCAGGTCCGGTTGAAGTCCCTCTGATGTAGGTACCACAGCGGGGCTGGTGTTAGGAGCAGGGCCGTAGCTAGCATGGGGCAGGCGGTCCTGAATGAGCCTTACCTCGGCAAAGAGGGTCTCCTGAAAATACCTCAAATTCAGTGTTCGCGACCCCTACATGGGGAAATTCAAACGTTCTATAGACAACCCGAGGTGTACTTTAAAGTTTGAAAAAAAAAAAAAAAATGGGGGCCCCAAATTTACTTGTTGGCCCACGGCACTGGTCAGTAGGTACAGCTCGGGGTAGTGGCGACGGAAGGACGAATACGAGACCCTCTGCAGGAGTAATTCCCTTTCATTCTGCACCAGCTTCTCTATCATTCGCTGCCATTGTTTTTGAAAATGTCTCTTGTTTAAACTCCAATCCACAGTATACCAAGCCAAGAGTTAAAGGAGATTCCCCGAGAGAAGGTGGATCCAAACCCACAAATTCTCACAAAGCCAAGCCAATCTGCAATCACTTGCGGGAACGTTCACCTACTCAAAACTGGTGCTCGATTGCTGCGTGGCTATCAGGTCAGTCAGGGCTTCCAACGAGATTATTCTCGGATGGGTTCAGGGGCAGAACACCGGGGAATGAAGGAGTAGACACCCTGGCCAGACAGGGGTCCTCCACGGGATGTGTTCCCTGTCTTGGTATCACTGTGGCGAAGAACACAGCACCACCGTAGATGAGAAAAAACCCTCGTCGTCAGCATGGACGCACCATGAAGGCTGGGCTAGACTGTAAAAGAGCATGTAACTGTCTCTATTTACGCGGACTCAATTGGGAGCTTCAGGAAACACCTGTATAGGATTGACGCGGAGGGGGGACGGTGGTCTAGGAGGTGGCAGCTCTTCTTTGTCTATAACATTACACGGCAGGCGTCCCGCAAAATCACGGCAACAGTCTATGACGTTCATGCTTTAACCCCTTCTGTTCGCTTAGCTTGGGTTGCAACTTTCCCCATTAACTTTCCCTAAACATCCTGCAGTACAGACAATTTAATTAATTGATGAAAAACTAGCATAAAATGATGGAAATGGGGATCCTAGTACTAAACCACAATCCCTTATGATTACATTTGAATGGCTAACTTTGGTTTCATTTTTATTAGGTAATGACTCCGGAGAGTAACGTGTCCTCACCTACAGCTACACTGCCGCCAGTACTGTCGCCACCCCCTTCACACCATCCGCTACAGGACGTGACTGCCAGTGCTGCCAACTCTCAGAACGTCTGCTCGCTAGAATCTAGAAATTCCGGCGCCCCCAGGCGGTCTCCGGGTTCTGAACCTGCTCCCAAACCTCACTCGTACGTGACTGAGCATCCGGAGATCACCGAACGTCTTAAAGGATTCGAGGTTATTCGAGAAAACGTCTACTTGACTACCAGGTGGGTCATCAATAGAGACTAGAATTTGCATATTTTGCATACGTCAGGAAAAATTTGTGTAATCACGGAAAACATGCAACGTTTTTTATTGGTTACTAGCTGAGACACCCGTGCTTCGCACGAAACATCCATCTCCCGTGCAAACACCAGTACTTAGCAACCCGTCGACTCGTAATTTTCTTAGTAACAACGATTGTTGGCCCGTTTCTCGTTGCGAAGTATCAAATTCTCGTCCATGACCAATTATATGCAGCCCATAGCAACCCATCAACTCAACAATGAAATTACCTAGTAACTATCAAACTAATCGAAGGCTCGCAAAAAATACTCGTACCCACCTACCGACGATCTTCGAATAACTTGCGAACGGGTTATCGCACAGAAATCGTTTTGCAGTCGTTGAAAGCAGCGTGAAAAGCTCGTTTTAACCGACGGAGTTTCGTTCAAAACCGACGCCAAAAATTGTACGGGGTTTCGGCGTTTCGAACATTTTCCCAGTAATCCCTAGTAGACGCTATTTGACCCGGCTCTCGTCGCGAAGGAGCACCCGAAAACCGATGAAGGGGATGAGTGAGGAAAAATCAAGGTAGCCTATGACCATCGCGCTGGTTTTTGGAACGGGTCGCAATAAACGGCACGCGAATCGGTCATTCCGTTCAGGCGTGAAAAGGGAAACAGACAGACAGACATTTCTCGGTTTTTATTAGGTGGGACTACCTGGTGACTACTTCTGTTGGTAGTAATAGGCGTTGTATTGTTGTCATGACATAGACATAAGGGAGATTTATGGTTATTATGCTTCTAGTTTTACATTTTGAGGGTATCTGAAGCGTTTGGCGTGTGTTAAATGGAAATTTAAATAGCATATTTTGGTAGATTTTGCAGATTTTTGCATATTATGGCTACTTTGTGCATATTTCTGCATATTTATTCGAAATTGGGGAGTTTCTTTATTTTTAATTGTTTGCAATTATTTTTTAAATTGAAAACTGAATTGAAATTAAATTACTTGTTACTATAAAATTGACACGTCTTCAACTCCTGAGTGGAATAATAACTCCGGATTGGAACAATTATAGTTCCTTATAACAGTTACATTTCCGAAAATGAGGCCGTTACGAGGTAAGAAGGACCTTTCCTCTAATTACCTGTAGGAGAGCACGGAAAAGAAAGTATTCCGTGCTGTTGGAACCTACCTGGTCACCTATTATAGTAGAGTTTGGGCCAACATCTGCCCAGACTATCCAGAAAACAATCGAAGCTTTGGAAGACAAGTCTATCAAACATAGGTCGGCATTTATCAAGGCCCATTTCGGCTCAATTCCGGCATTATCACCCGCCTGGAGACCCAAGGATTGGATCTTTGCACGGCAGTGGCTGCAGTTCAGAAGGTTCAAGAGGATAGTGCAAAATGGCGAGTTTAACTCATTAATGGTCGAATTTATTGGATTAGCGCGCTTTAATCCGACAAATCAATCCATAATGTCAAAGGTCTTTCCATCTATGGACTTTGTTGTTGATTGTAGCTGTAGTTATTGTTGTAGTACACTTGTTTTAATTCACTGATTGGCTTTTAAATTTATCAATTCATTCCATTGGGTCACAAACTTTTGATTTCATTGATTCTCCTATTTATTACTTTTATTTCGCCCATTTAACTTACGGCGAGGCAATAAGGAGGAAGCTGGATTCCGTCCTAAAGCGAAATCCTGGATGGCCATTAATTGGCCAGTATACATTTTTTACTGGAGGTGGGAATCATTTTGAGAGGGCTGCCCTCTGACATTTCGTCAGGCCATACCCCCAGATGATCTGTTCGTCCTCCAGGCTTTTGCCCTGCGACGTCGAGAGGTCAATTTCCGCGCTGAAGTTGCTCCTCACTAACAGAAGAAGGAACTTTTTCTATAATATCGCGACGTGAGGTCGACGATTCGGATCGGCCTCAAAATTTGACATTATCCGTTTCAAGAGGTCTAGATTCTAAAACAGAAATGTCCGTCCGCCGTCTGAGCCGTTTTGGGCAGTAGGAATGTTTTAAAAATCTGAAATTTTGACAAAATACCTGGTGTACCATCTAGTTGTGCCCGCAAGGTTTTCAGCCCGATCGCCCAAACGTGGGGCGCTATGGGGCTAAGGGAAGGTTTTTTTGAAGGCTTTTGGCTATGGGGTTGAGTCAGGTGTCGTTTTCGAAGTATTTTTGGACGTCCCGCAACGATCCGATTTCACTGTTGCGATCTATAGGGCTTCCATGGGGCTAAAAATTGGATTTTTGATGGATCGCAGGAGTTCATATATTTTTCAAGTGAAAAACAAAAAAATGTAAAAAAAAATTTTTTTTTAGAAAAATATCAAAAAGTTTTTTTGAAATATAAAAATCCAAAACATTGTTTAAAATAATTTTTTCATTGATACAGAATTAAGTTTCTGCACAAGTAACCTATATCAAAGAATAATAAACCTGACGAGAAAATGGAGATACTGACATGTCTATGTTCAGTATGTCCGTGCTCTGTCCTGATGGCAACACTGATTCCTAGCACGAGTGAGTGTGTCTTCCCTCCATCTTTGATCATTCCATAGCGAGACGTGACGTTTGATACCTTATGACGAAGTGTTCGCGAGTGATTAATAGTAAATATACGCGAGAGCTTTCGATGGAATTTTACAATCGTTTTATACCTACGCCGGACAAAACCCTTGTGTAAAATTTGCAGCGTTTTTTAAAAGGTTTTCGGCCATGGGGTCGAGTTAGGTGTCGTCTTCGTTGACTCAGAATGGAGTTCTGCTGTGCGACCAAAAACAAGAATGACCAAATCAAAAGTTTCTATTTAAAAACTTATTAAACTGAAAACGATGCATTTAAAATCTGTTTTCCTTAGTAGTTCAATGGGGAAATTGCATAAACTTACGATTTTAAATTTAGCCCTACCGTTGTATTGTAGGACCGAAGCATATTATGTTATAGAAACACTGAAATCGGTTTTTTAAAATTTTTGAGGGAGAGAAGAGCAAAAAACGAGTAGTGCAGTTCGAATTTTCGTGGGTCTGTCCGCGAGGCTGACTTAACCAATCTACGTCACAAACAAGGTAAAGCTCTCACCTGGGGCGCTAGTGTCTACAGTTTGTAGAAGGAATTTACGAACGTTTATCATTTGATATAGTGAATAAATAATTCAGAATAATATTATACTTATAGTTTAACGTCTTATTACATCAGATTGACGGTGATTCGATAGCGTTCGTTGTGATGGGCTGTCAGATGGCAACACTGGTAACAACTTCGGCAGCCCCACGAGGTTGGTAGCACATTCGTTACCAAACGACCTCACTGACCCAGCTGATGGATTCTACTCCCGCGTATTTTCAAACGTCACCACTTTCTCTAAATAATAATAATTTTCTGGAAGCAATTCCAGACGGCTGACTGTCGTTTTTGTTATTCTAGTAGGATGTACTTTCGAAAACAAAATTTGAAAAAATTTATGCAATTTCCCCATTACATTTCTGACAAGATTTTTAATTTTAGGCACCGCAGTAAAGAAACGAAGAAGATGACTTGTGAATGTACCATGTCTGAAGAAGAAGTCACCCGAGGAGAACCTGGTTGTGGAGAAGATTGTCTCAATCGGCTACTCATGATAGAATGGTGAGATTATCAAATAATTTTATTGCAATACAAGAAATTTTCTTCGTCTCCGTTTGCCACATTTCCTGTGGTATACTGTGTACGTCTGGCTTGGACAGATGCATATACTGATGAGTATACAGATGGTATAATCCATGCGCCGATATCGCAGAGGATGCACAGAGGTCCCTATGGCTTTGAGTCCTGCCCGTAGGTAGCCATCGCCTCAAGTGGCTCTGATATCCATTCTTGGGCCCCAACACCTTTGGTTGCAAGTTGAAGAGTCATGAGATAACTCATCACTAGACGTCAGTAGTTGTTGCTGTTGTTGTTGATTCTTCCAATTACTGCACTCCCGTTGGGTTACTATAATACTATTGTTTTACTACTCGTTTTGAGGGAGAGTGCCAATAAAACAGGGTAAACACGTTCGATTGATTGATTAAAGTTTGAATCCATTTCAGTTCCAATCGGTGCACCCTGGGTGACTACTGCTCCAATAAGAGGTTTCAAAACTGTGAGTACTCCAAGTGCGCAGTCGTCAGGACGGATAAGAAAGGTCTCGGCCTCATCGCTTCCGTCGACATCCCCAGGTAACCCCAGGAACCTTCCATGATAACTTCGCAGATCCTCACAATGAAATATGACCGTTTATTGAGTACCTTGAGAACGAAAATTCAATTACAGCGGGGAGTTTCTCATGGAGTACGTCGGCGAAGTTTTGGACCCGAAGGAATTCAGGCGGCGGGCGAAAGACTATTCGAAAGACAAGTCCCTTCATTTTTACTTTATGGCGCTCAAATCAGACGCCATCATAGACGCGACTGCTAAAGGGAACATATCTCGATTTATTAACCACAGCTGTGATCCTAATGCCGAAACGCAGAAGGTGAGTTGACTTTATCCAACTGTGCAAGTTGGTTTGCTATTTGAAACTGATATATCAATGCTCATTTTCCATTTGTTTGCCAATCTTGGTATTTATGTGCTCTAATTTAGTTTTCAAGGCGTCTTCACGATATAGCTTATGAAGTTAATGTCACAAGTAGAAAAACTCGTATGAAAGCTAATTGAGAAAAGAAAGGGATAAGGTCCCTTTTTCGAAAGCTAAAGTGTTTCGATCCATCGGGCCATCTGTCCTTTGAGGCACCAAGACAGCCAACTCAACGCTGAATGTGTCCGTTGGTAGAGCTCCATTATGTCGTATGGTACTTGGGTTTGCCTGTTATTCCGCCAATAATTACATTGACTAGATCTAGATGTCTATAACAGGCGTCCCGGTGCAAAATTTCAAACTACTAGTTAACAATCGATTTATCGTCTGGATTACAATTCTTTGGTGGTAAAAATGATCTGTTTATTTTTGGTTTATATTAAATATAACGTTAAATTTTAACGACACAATCCGTATCATACTCCCTGTTTATTACCTTGTCACAATTTTTTCTTTTATCCTTTTCATTCTTCGCTGCTCACCTTTCATAGTTAAAATGATTTATTCTTGATTTGATTTGAAGACCCCCCGTTTTTAAGGGGGATTCTGATTCCCAATAATTTACTTTCGTAATCAATAAATCTTCTAACGCTTTGATTCGTAGTGGACTGTGAACGGAGAATTGCGGATTGGCTTCTTCAGCAAGCGACCAATAGCTGCTAATGAGGAAGTAACGTTCGACTACCAACTGCAGCGTTATGGGTATGGAATTTTCAAGCGTTGCTGTAACTAGATTCGACTATCGATAGTTCGAAGCTACGTCATTTTTGTTTGTATGTTTGTTTTTGTTTGGAAAGAGTGTGAAGTTGTTGTTGTGCCAATGCTGTTGGACGCCCACTTCACTACGGTGGTTTTCTTCCCCTGACTGGCTACGCCAGCCAACCCCATCCTCTCCCACCTGGCCTTAGACCCCTTCTACTCGCTTTTCAATAATGAATAATTTTTCTACTTGAAGAAATACAGGATGAAAGTGAAAGGATTTATTTGGAAGGTAAAAGTTATAATAATAACTTTCGCAATTATTGCCTCTTCATTGGTCAACTTTTGGCGATCTTCAGCCCACCACCTTCCCAACTTTCTTTAAAACTGGCCTGGTTATTAATTAATGGCCTACATTACTTACAAGGGTGACTGGCGAGGGTCAGATTGGCCAACCTTACAATCGCCCATAATCATAAATTGAAAGAGAGTTCCATGAGGATCTTTTTGTTTTGACTGTCAAAACGTCGAAAATCTTTGTGGATCTGGCGAGATGAATCAATGTTCATAAGCTCAACACAGGTGGTAAAAGGAATTCAACGTGACTCCAGCACTACAATTCAACATCACTTTGAACCGCGAACCCCTCTAATGAGGCTCTCATCTCTTTACAGTAAGGAAGCACAACGTTGTTACTGTGAAAGTGCCAACTGTCGAGGATGGATCGGGGAAGAGCCAGAAAAAGAAGACAGGGAAGAGAAGGACAGGAGTTGGGAGAAGATGAAGGACAAGAAAGAAAAGAAGAAGACTCGTGAAGAGGTCAATTGGTTTTCATTTCTTCGTGTAGAACGTATGAGAATAGTGTTAATTAATACTTTGATATTTTCACAGCTTGAGGAAGAAATCGAGAAGTTGCGCCTGAGTGGGATCAAAAATCGTGCGCAGACCCTCATGCTCAACAGGCTGATGGTGCGAGCCGAACACTATTCCTCGCGTTCGCAACTTCTTGCGATTACTCAGTCGGACGTGGACCAGCGCTGCCTCCGACTCTTTCTTGACTATCACGGTCTTAATCTCCTTTGGTCCTGGATGGTTGACTCCGCAGCTCCCACGCTTTTGAAAATACAAGTGAGTTGTACGAATTTCACCCCAGTGTGCTATACGAGAGTCTCCCTCGTGCTCTGAGTTGAGTGCAAGGGGCGCATTTGCGCCCAATCTCTCCCCACCCTGTTGATGGGGCGATGGGATAGAGAATTGGTTGGGGAAAACAGATAATTTTATCGCATACCTTTTAAGCAGAGTAAACATGTGACATACCCACAAACATACCGTCTGAGTTAGTCGTATGCCAACGTACTGAACAAGGCTATTGGTTTCGGTTATCAACTTCGAATTCCTCCAAACCTATGAAACAATTGGTTTAATGGGAACCCACTTCCATTCTATTACAGATATTGGATACGTTCTCGGTGCTCCCTATCACCAACAAGACCATACTATTGGATAGTAAAGTTTACGGCGTTGTGGAGCGTTGGTCCAACCTTGGAAACGCATCTCAGCCTAAAACTCAGTAAGAAAAATGACCTCTAAATTTGTACTTGTTTCCAAATCGCGTTGATCTCGAACCCGTAAAATCAAACTGTCATTGTCCTGTCACAGAAGAGAAGAAGACTCTTCCCCCGACTCAGAGGAAACGAGCGACGCTACAGCGGTCGTCAAGACGGAGTCGAAGACTGACGAGTCGACGGCGCCCGACCCGAACGATCCAGAAAAGGCGACTTTGATCGCCAAAGCCACCGCTCTCATGCAGACGTGGTCCACCCTCAAAGAGGAGTTTCGAATTCCGAAGAAAGAGCGGATAGAGCAGATGAAGGAACACGAGAGGGAAGCTGGTAAGAATACGAGTGTAATTCCCACATTGTTATGAATCTTGATTAGGTTCTGTAATTTAATTTTAATCGGGTTACCAAAAAAAGAGCTAACCCTGAGAAAGCGGTTCTCTGTCTCCTGTGCGAATTCACTGTTATGTATAACTTATGACAGTGAATTCGCACAGGACTTATGACTCGTAAGACATAGCCAACTAACCCCTCCAATCCAATGATAGTTTTTGGTTATTACAGTTCTAATAATTGAAGTTATTTCGAACAGAATTTCAATATTGAGGAATTGAATAGAAAAATCTGGCCTTACGTCATGAGTTAATTTTTTCTAATCCTGTTCTTCTTTGCATTTTCCCCTCTTTGTCGTTTAATTATTTGCCAGTCAATCTAAAATGCAAAAAGCGCGAGGAAGCGTATTTCACCCGATTCGTAATTAAAGTAGGTGAAATTTGCCACAATTTTAAATCTAACCAAGTCCATTGTTTGCGGAAATGCAGCCAAAAAAAAAAGTTAGTGGGGCGCTATGGGGCTAAAATGGGGCTACGGGAAGTTTTTTTAAGGCTTTTGGTTGTAGGATCGAGTTAGGGGTCGTTTTCGAAGTATTTTGGGGGGTCCCGGAACTATCCGATTTCACAGCGGGAGTCAATGGGGCCACAAATAGGATTTTTGAAGGATCCCAGGAGGTCAATATTTTCCAAATTTAAACAAAAAAACGCTTGCATTCGAGTCTGCAACACATTGGGACATTTTATGTCTTAAGTCCCCCCACCCCACCCCACATTTCCTACCCACCCCTTTCCCTCTTCTGTACTCCCCTATTACAATTGAGTGTAAAGCATAAAAATTAGCTTCAAGAGCCACTCAGCTGATCCAGACCCTGGGCATCGTCAAGTAAATGTCCTAAAGAGGCTACATACGAAATTACAGCGTCCTAGAGTGTAAATCATAGAAATTAGCTTCAAGAGCAACTGATTTTTTTCGGATGGTATCCGTGTTGTCGATGGTATCCTGACTCGCTGCGTGTCGCTTGCGAATTGGGTCAATGTTCAACCCATCTTTTGCATCATTCGTATATCTTTCATATAGTTCTTCCTTATTTGTATGTGACGAAGAAGGAGTATTGATTTTGTAAATGGTATCCGTCTTGTCCATGGTATTCATACTTGCTGCGAGTTTCTTGCGAAGTCGATGCATGAATTGGCGTTTTGTTCCTTTGCGAATTGGGTCAATGTTCAACCGATCTTTTGCATCATTCGTGTATGTTTCATTTAGTTCTTCCTTACTTGTATGTGACGAAGAAGGAGTATGGATACAAAACTCATAAAAGTCTTCTGAATTAATTGATGACATAACGACTCCCACGCGACGAACGAGGTACTCATACGACACCTCCCCGCTGATCGAACCGCCGAACCGTACTATCGGTATCGTATAACGGTATCGTATAACGCTTTTCGGGTCCATGTGCCAAAGTAAAGACATAAAATGTCAAAAACTTTTTTGCTGACACAGAAATAATTTTCGCACTTGTAACCTATATCAAAGAATAATAAACCCTTGTGTAAAATTTGCAGCGTTTCTAATATTACGATCTTTTCTACTTAAGATATTCAATATGAAGACCCGTCATGCAATGATTTCCTTAGGGCCGGTTTCACCAACCTCTTGTTTAAAGTTCAAGTTAGCTATTTTGAGGTTAGAGATTGACATAAAATCAGTTTTAGCACACAACAACAAAACTTCAAGTTAACTTCCGAAAATCCGCAAGTTAAAAAAGTGGAAGTTAACCGTCCTGGTAACTATAACAACAGCTGGTGAAACGTGAATCTTTTCGCTAACTCGTGGGTTAGCCTAACTCGAGGTGGTGAAACCGGCCCTTAGTCAATAATTCAACTGCTGGTTAAGTTTTGGATCGATTCCTGCTGGTGTTTCCAAAACTTCAAAATATTTATCACTTATCAAGTTATTTTTGGTTTCAGATCGAGGCTACGTAGATCATGAAAAGGCTGTGAAAAGTGAACCATCGTACGATCGGTACGTCTTGTCCTATTTCTGTTTATTCCTACAATTTCGTCAATTTAATTTTAGCTGCTTTAGTAATACGTTGTCCCAATGACTCCTGTCAGGCTTCATTGAAGGTTGTCCCTATTGCACTTGTTTGAGGAGTAGTTTTTTTCCATTTTCGTTTCTCAAGAATTCTTCATTTTCCTTTTTTGAACAATCTCCAAAAGGAATATCGAGTTGTTTTTTTTTATTCCACTAGTGTTCAGAGTGCGTCGGTCGGAAAAGGGGAATTTATGGGAAAATGGGAGGAAACCATTCGTCTTCTTCTTCTTCTGGTGGCATCTCCGTCGTCGAAGGTCGGAACAATTGTGCGTATCTTCCACTGCCCTGCGCCAAGTGAAACAATCCCTGTCCAGCTACGTGTATTTGACACCCACGACGACCGTTTTCTTCGAAATTTGTGTTTTAAGTAGTCGCCACTCTGGAACGGGGCTTTCAGAAGCGTCACCAGGTGGACTGACTTGGCTCTGCCTACCTCCCACCGAGGAAGCAACTGCCCAACCTTATTATGAGAAAGGAGCCCAGGGCATGAGAACTATCCTGATGCTCGTCCCTACGTTGCTTGCTGGGGCCTTCGGGGATGTTGGATGTCATCCTCAGGATAAAATTGTAGGAATAGGATATTCAACTCTTCCGAGTACTTACCCATTAGATTCATTCGATATTCCATAAAAAAAAAAAAAGAATCCTTTCAAAGACTCTTTCCTAATTGTCAACGAGTTTTTGATACGTGATTCACTCGCTCCACAATATTGTCTGCAATGTGCTGTGAATCCAAGCAACGTTTCTCTGAAAATCGACTCTTATGATTAAGACGATTCTTTGAATCTATTATCTTTCAAACTTGCCCAGCCTTACAAAATGGCCGTTTTATCCAGTCGGTGACACTGATGGGCGTTTCGGTTTCTTTCTTGCTTCTGAAGCTGTTTCAGCGACACCGTTTCAAAATAACAGGTTCAGCCTCAATGTGATCCACGTTTAATTTTTCAAAAGAACTGAAACTGTAACGATGGAACTATCGGAAAAACGACTCGTTTTTTTCTGGTCTTCCTTTTGGTTTATTATTCTTGGAATAATACACCTATGTTTTCGCGACGGAGGTCGACGACTCCGATCGGCCTCAAAATTTGACATTATCCGTTTCAAGAGGTCTACATTCTAAATCCGAAATGTCCGTCCGCCGTCCAGGCCGTTTTGGGCAGTAGGAATTTTTTTTAAATCTGAAATTTTGACAAAATACTTGGTTTACCATCTAGTTGTGCCCGCAAGGTTTTCAGTCCGATCGCCCAAACCCGTGGGGCGCTATGGGGCTACGGGAGGTTTTTTTTTAAAGGCTTTTGGCTATGGGATCGAGTTAGGTGTCGTTTTCGAGGTATTTTTGGACGTAGAATCCATTTTTTGGGGTCCCGGAACTATCTGATTTCACTGTTGCGATCTATAGGGCTTTCATCAGGCTAAAAATGGGATTTTTGAAGGATCCCAGAAGGTTAAATATTTTTCGAGTAAAGAATAAAGAATGTTTGAAAAAACAATTTTTTGAAAAAAATCCAAAAAAGTTTTTTGAAAAAAAAAATCCAAAAAAATTTTTTTTTTTCCAAATTATTTTCTTTAGACAGAAATAATTTTTGCGCAAGTAACCTAGGTTGATATAGCTATATCAAAGAATAATAAACCCTTGTGTAAAATTTGCAGCTTTTTTTTTTTTTTTACCAGCGGTTTTGTGTTATTTGAAACTGTTTCATCGTTTCTTTCTTCTAAGAAGTTTTTTTCCTCCTCCATCCCAACTTGGGACGTTGCGATACTACCCAAGTATCGATATTCGATATGATACGTGTTTTTCTTGCAGTATCGAACGTGATATTGTCGGAAGAAAAGTATCGATACTTCTCTAATATCGGATTAAAAGTAGGTATCGATACTCTCGATACTTTTTCATGATTAAAGAATAAGGAGTGATGCCATAAATTCGTCAATTTATTATTCATTTTGTAGCAATACATTAGGAGAGGAACAGTACGTACTCGTAATTACGTGTATGTACATTTCATCTGATTTTAGGATTATGAAAAATCAAATCATTTTCGAATCATCATAATATGATTTTCATATTATGAAAAATCAAATGATTAATTTTTTGGTTTATTATTCTTGGAATAATACACCTGTTTCTGCGACGGAGGTCGACGACTCCGATCGGCCTCAAAATTTGACATTTTCCGTTTCAAGAGGTCTACATTCAAAATCCGAAATGTCCGTCCGCCGTCCTGGCCGTTTTGGGCAGTAGGAATTATTTTAAAAATCTGAAATTTTTGCCAAAATACTCGGTTCACCATCTTCAAGCCCGCAAGGTTTTTAGCCCGATCGCCCAAACCCTTGGGGCGCTATGGGGCTAAAATGGGGCTACGGGAGGTTTTTCTAAGGCTTTTGGCTATGGGATCGAATTAGGTGTCGTTTTCGAAGTACATATTTTTGGACGTAGAATCCATTTTTGGGAGTCCAAGAACGATCCGATTTCACTGTGGAGATCTATGGGGCTTTCAAGGATCCCAGGAGGTCAAATATTTTTAAAGTAAAAAACGAGAAATTTTCGAGAAGAGAAAAAAAAAAAAAAAAATGCAAAAAAGTTTTTTTAAAAATAAATATAAATAAAATTGTTCTACTTTTTTTTCATTGACTTAAATTTATGCAAATAAATTGAAGCAAATAGCTTCTAAGACTAACGATGGTAGCAGAAGCTTTGTGTAACACAAATTGTGTTCACTTTCAGAGCTTATGAAAAATTCCTCTCGCATTTACGTTTCAGGAACTGAGAAAATTTGCTTCCGTGTCCCTCTGTCAGGATCATTTTTTTGGTTCATGATAGAAGCGGTGGTATATTCTACGACTACACATGTGAAATTCTTCGACATGCCTCTCAAAGTGCACGACTTTCACATTTTTGATTTAAACTAGCAGTCTGACAGGCGGGTCTCGCTTCGCTCAGGCAACTGCTTTCTCGGACTCGCCGACCACTTTTTAGGACAGGGGGGGCTCGCTTCGCTCTCCCATTTGAATAATAGGTCAAGTGATGGGGCGGGATATAGTGGAAACGCCGGCTCATTATCTATCTTATTGCCCTGAGTGACAAATATTCCGAAATCGAAGACACACCAGAATATATCCGAAATTAGCGTGGAAAGGAACCGTCTCCCAAATCTTAAAAAAAAGTTCTATAAGGTCTACAAGACAGGCGGCATACCCAGTTGGAATTTGTTCTTAAGTATTTAAACTTGGATTTCCAGGTAGGATACAGAGGAAACGTCGACTCAATCAGACTGTGAACAACGAAGATACGAAAAGTTGCGCGCATTTGTGGGCATCGAAAATTTCCCTCAATGGGCTTATTGGACGTGGATTCCGCTCAGGAATCCAAATTCGCGAAAAAATTAGGGGGTTCCCATTTAAAATAAGAAAGTTGGGCGCAAATGCTCCTATTCCGCGCATTTTGAGGGGATCTCATCCCGCTATTCGCAGGGAAACGGGAAGCCAAGACGGTAGAAAAAAATTAAAGGCGTATTTTTATCGGTTTCAGAGGAGAAGGCTTATGAATTCTCAGGGAATAAGCGGGCAAGGCCTGTGAGGTACCACATAAATATCAACATGATTAAATTAGTAGGTTGCTTCAGCGCGTGTTGCGGTCGCAATTCCACAAATCGGAACCGATTTTTGTCGAAAATTCAGGGATTAGGTATTTTCATCATAATCGAATGGACTGTAGCCTCTGCGCATGCGCCAACATGATCTCACGACGGACAGCTATCGCTCAGAACATACGCGAGGAAGCTTCTGTGCTACTTGCATTCCTACCATAATCGGCTTGCTCGATACCATTTGCTACCTTCGATCACCATTGATTTAGTTTTGGCTGAGTTGATGGCCAGGTCGCTCTTCCTCCACGCGATTGCCGCCTATCCAAAAGGGAACCTCGGAATGGACCATGTCAGCGTATCTCAGATTGGAAACAATTAATCCGTTTTCAGTGATACCAATCGCTGTCATCTCTTGAACAACTGTCCCGAGTAAATATTACACAGAATATGAATCTAAAGTAACGATCATTTTCAGGCATTGGAGTTATGAAAAGGATCGTCCGAAGCGGAGAGGTAGAGACTCCCCCGACATCATAGACTGGAAGCCTTCGAAGTCCAGCCGGCGCGATGACAGGTACTTTAATGTGTGTACTGTGAGAAAAATTCGAAAGCACCAAAAAGTTACTCCATTTGTCGTTTCTGAGCTCTGGACGTGTTGGATAAATAGGTGACGCCCGGCGCACAGTGTGGTATTTGGTCAATCTGGGAGGACGAAAATGTTACATGGTCACACCCATAATACTACAGTTTTAGTTTTAAAGCTCACTAGAGGAAAGTGAGACGAGTTCGATCATGTTTCCCCGGCCTCCTGCAACACAGACTCGATTCCCCATATCATATAGTACACTAAAAAATGGCGAAGGCAAAAATCGCCAACTAACCGGTAGGCCGTTTTGATTTTTTAATTTTTGGTTGAGTTATCAGAAGCAATACCCAATTTTTTAGCTAAAAAAAATTCGGTAACTTTATGAGCTCCTCGACAAACCGCGAAATTTTCGCATTTGTTTTGGTTTTTTTGATTATAGCTCCTAAACTAAGCGTTTTCACAAATTTGTTATACCTTCCTATTTTAAATTAGATGAAATTTGCGTACATTTGAGCACAACTCAAGATCTGTACGACCAACGGTTGTCTAGATACAGCCTTTTGAAAATTGGCGATTTTTCCAAAAACTTTTAATTTTAAGTTATGGTCGACTTCAGACTCACGGCCGAAATATTTATTCCACGAGGATATTTGTTTCGAGTGAAGTTGTAGGAAATCTAATTAGCTCTTCTTTGAGCACTAGTAGAACTCTGTAAGTCAAATAGGAACCAAGAAACCAAATTTAAACCGAAACAAGAAACGCCCAATTTTACACTGCTCGGTAAGTCGAACACTTTTTTAAAGAACGTTTTCAGCTGTAGCTCGGAAACTATTGGCCCAATTCCAAATTTATTTTTTCTCGTGAAAAAATTTTCAATCGCTGATTTCTTCGTGCTGATTAAAGTTTCAATCGCAGCAGGGGACAATGGAATTCTGATCGGTGAAATAGTTTTGGAGGGAGAGGAGAAAATGTTTTGAAAACGTGGTCTTGGGTGTCCTAATTTCTGGTTTCCACCCTTTCCAACGAATACTAATGGCTCTTATAAGAGCGTAAATGCTGATTCAACAGAAATGCAATGTACAGTCCTTTATATACAATTTAACCTTAGAATAAAGATTATGCTCTTCCTTGGGCTGGAGCTCCAATGTAGTAGACTAGGGGGCCACCCACTGCTGGCTAAAGCCAGCCAACCGCCGACCTCTCCCACCTGGCCTTGGACCTCTTCTACTTGCTTTTCAATAATGAATGGAAATCCGACGATTGGTGGTCAAATTTTGGATAGAGGGGCGGACAATGAGCTCCTTTAATGATTTTTTAAAATGTTTTTCCTGCAAAGGTCGTGCTTCAAAAGTTAAGAAAACGGGTCCATATTGCAGAAAACCCGTTTCAATTATTTATAGGGCCTTAGGAAAAATATGATATTTGAATTCCGAGGTCTGGAGAGGGTACATGACGTGGGCTGCTTCGTCGTCTTTTGATTGGCCGGGAGATCCCTCTCTCTCTCATCTTCGCAAGTCAGCCGACTTTGCTACACGAAAAGTCGACCCCAAAAATCGAAAATCGGGTTAATCATTATAGAAGGTCATTCGAAAATTGAGCATCAAGGTTATTATCAAAGAATGTTATTCAAAAATCGACCCGGGCTGAGTGTTTTTATTCCGATTCTCTTCAGATTTATTATTTAGCGCTCTGGCGGCTCAGTGCCCAACTACTCGACGCCCAGCCTGGCGAGGTGTGACGTCAAATTTGCCCGGCGTTCATTTCAAAATCTCTAACATTTCGAAAACAGCTCAGCGCGTACCTATACGGATTTTTGAACTAAAAATTGGGGTTTATGTGTTTTAAAGGGTGCTGAATCCGAATATGTTGTCAGAAATGCTGAATTCTGACCTTTTCAAGAAGCCCATTGGTACTATGCCCCCGGACCATTGGTTCCGTACAGGTAGTGGAGCAGTTAGACAAGCAGGTTGTACTATCAGCGACTATCAGCTCATGAGCATTACCCAGGAAACGCCACGTGGAGGTTGACTAAGCCATTTCCCATAGTCGCCGAAATGGTGATTCGTCCTAACAAAAAAAAAAAAAAAAAAAAAAAAAAATGCATGAAATTGAAAAAAAGAAAAAAGAAGTAGATTTGTACAAATGAAAAAACATCCTTGGACACTCACATTTCGAAAACTGAAGTTGCTGCAGGCCAGTTGCCAGAGGATTTGACTAGGTAGTGCAAGAAATGTGTTGGAGCTTTTATTTTTATTTTTAATTGTTATGGGTCTGATCAACAAAATATCAAAAATGTTTGCTGGGAGAACGTTTGGCGGCCAAAAAACCTTGATTTTTTCGGACATTTTCCAGTTTTTCATTTATAACTCGAAAACTTAGCCTCGCAGAGAAAACGTTTCATGTACAAAGTTGAAGAGCATAAAAGTCTGCGTCGAATGACCGCCTTACTCATTAGAATCAGTCCGGCCGTTTAGCCACAATCAAGCGACTGCCCTACTTATGAGCTCCTCGTCCATAGCAAAAATTAACATCGTATAATTCAAACTCAGGCACTACGAGGGAAGTTGAATAGCTGTCGGATCAACACTGTAACATAGCGTTGATCCGTATTATGAACTTTGAAGACTTCAGGGGTGAAGTAATCGGATCATTGTGATCGTACTAACTGTCCGGCCATCGTCTGGGGTCGACCATCGAACAATAAACAGATGAGAAGACCGCACCAACTGTCCAGCGTGAATCATAAAGGAATATACGATGATAGTGAAAGGTTTTATTTGGAAGATGAAAATCTATTTTTACCCTATGGGGAGGATTTTGAGCTCCGCGACAAAGAGACAAGAAGGATTGTGATGGGGGGGGGGGGGGGTCCTGCCTCACTCAACTTTCATTTAAACACTTTTTTGGACCACATTGAGCCAACTTTTTGGTGTTTTTCTCGTTATCTACTTGCCGAGCTGATTTTTTTAGGTCAATTTCAAATTTTTCCAACTTGGAATAAAAACGGTTCTCCTAGGTCATCCCCCTCGGTCCTCCTCAGGCTGGAGCTCGGAAGTTACTCACTTTCGCTGCATTTGACCGATTTTGCTGTTTGTCAACTCGTGAATAATTTTTCAGGTACAGCCACATGAGTAAAAACGAGCGGCGGCAGTTGTTCCAAATGAAGGTTGAAGAGGAAGAACGGCAGAAGCGGTGGAGCAATTCGACTCATCAAGAGCAGTGCTACAACATGCCGGTCGACCCTGCTATGACCTACCCCGCTCAAAACAACGGCTACTTCCACACCCTAGGTACGGGTCACTGGGTTACCGTAGCAAAGACGCCCAAAGGTTACCGTAAAAGTCCCGGTGATACCCCAGACCGCTCAAGTTCTTTAAGGTCTAGACATGAAACATCAAAAAGGAGAAAATCTCGAAAATCATCAAACACCTGTAAGTTCCGCCCAAAGTATTCCCTGGTGACTCTCCTCTGGGAACTTCATCGTTCGTCTGTAGTATATTTGTTCGTCTCTCAAAACGACCCGCATGCGTTGTTTTTGGTTCATGTAGACAAACGGGCTGATATGTGTTTAGTTGGAGTTGTAAACTGCGTAAAAGGGGTAAAAAATAAAAAAGGGACGTGACCTTGAAAAACGGTGGTAATTTTCGATGTCAGCACACCAAAATACCGCTATGAATGTAGTTTTTCGCTACTCGCATCGACACTCACTTTTTTGTAAACCTGTGTAATCAATCGACCATGTTTGGTATCCCCTGCCATGACTTCTTCCAGGCCCTATTAGGTGCTCGTACTATTAGCTTCAAGGTGGTTTATATCCAGTAGATTGTAGATTTTTGGGGGATTGCTCAGGAAGGAGGTTCAGAGTGCCCCCAGCACGGAAGTGGCTAATTGTGCTCTGCCTGAGCGCCCTAGTTCTAGTCCAAGATGTTTGTTCCCCTGGTGAGGGTCTATGGTTCTTGACTAGGTGTTGGCCCGGGTATGCACTCATGGGGTTCCCCATTGGCTGGTGTGAGCTTTGGGAACTCAAAAATGATGTGGTTGGCAGTTTCTTCAGCCTCCTCGTACAACCCCCTCAGGGTTGATGATTGTACTACCCCTATACTGTTCAAGTCGCAGGGGGTCGAAGCCAGTCAGTAGTCCTACTTGCCTTCTTGGTTCTCCGCGCTTTGATTTGTGTAGCTCTTCAGAAGTCTTGGTGTTGGGTTTAGCCACCATGCGCTTGCTCTGAGCATGACCTTCGATAAGCCGCCATCTTTTTGTGGTTTGTGAAAACCTGATACCTGTTGATGGTAACTCTGAAGGAAGATTGTGGTAAGCCAACGGCTGGCTCCGGCCAGGGTGTTGAGTATCTGTTCACTGTCCCGAACCACTCTTTATGTACAGTTGGCACTGTTGCATGACCAATTTACTTGCATGCGTTTTAAAATTTTATCGATGATTAGTACATTTTAAATTGATTAATGCATCCTTGCTTGTCTACCAGTCATTGTGTATCTGCTTACTTTATTATCTAGAATGTCGAATATCTGGGTAATTAGTAACTTGTGTTTTTAGATGGTGCAGAAATGCCTGATATGTTTGGTGGGATGGTGCCGCCCCAGGGGTACCCCGCTCCGCCACCTCCTAGTCCGTTTCCTATGGAAGGATCAGCATTCCCTCCAGCCTTCCCCTCACCCTTTCATCAGGTACGTTTGTTTGGATTTTATGAGAAGCAACACGGAGCACATCGGTTAACTGCCTACTCATTTCATATAACAGATAGGAAGCATGTTGCCGCCTCCGGGAATGGTACCCCCTCCTCCAGGACTGGTTCCGCCTGGGGGTCCTTTGGGAATGCCTTTTGGGCCGCCCGCTCCTGGTATCCGGTTCCCTCCGGGGGGATTGCCGCCTCCTGGAGCCATAGCTGGCCCTTATCCACCCATGCCGACTACGCCTCAACCAGGTTATCCTGCAACTCCGGTAAGTGTTACGAAAATCAATAGCTTAGAATGGGGCCAGCCAACTCCCGTTCGTTCCCCTGGCTAGTCCAGTCAATCCGTAGCGAAAATAGCGACGTGGAAAAAATGTATGGTTGGATTTTTTTGGTCTTATCAATTTGGGGGGGGGGGGGGGGGGTGCTGAGTCCTTATCTGAAGAGCTCCAACAAATATCTGCTTTGCGTTTTGAGATATTTGCAAAATACGCCAAAATGTTTGCACTTTTTTCAGTTTAACTCCGAAACTATGCGTCCTACGGCAAAAGTCACTATATCAAACTGAAAGAGCATTAAATTTCCAGTTTTTTCACGGTTGATTGAAGACGCAATAGTTCAGGGGCAAGAGCGATTTGAAAAAGGGAGATTTTTTACGCGTTTTTTTTTTCTTCTTTTTTTTCGAAAAATTACTTTCATTGTAGAACCGGAGCTACAGCGAGTTGAAAACCGATCACAGTTTTCCACTTGACTAATTAATTTTATAGGAAATTTAATGCTCTTTCACTTTCATAATAGTGCCTTTTGCCGCAGGGCGCATAGTTTCGGAGTTATAAACAAAAAACTGAAAAAAGTGCCGAAATGTTACCAAAAACGCGCATTTTCTTGTCCTGCCGCTCCCTACGTGATGGAAACCTTCATCCAAACGGCACATATCAGGTTTGATAGGAAATTTGATAAGCTTTCTCGTGAAAAAAAAAAAAAAAAAAAAAAAAAAAACAAACGAAATTTGAGTCGGACCAATAGTTTTCGAGCTACAGCCAAAAATGTACCGAAAAACGTGGTTTTTCGTACGTTGTGGTGCGTTTTCGTATCACATGTTGTTACAACTCTACCCTCCTTTCGTACGGTACGCACTTTTCGACAATCTTTGGGTGCCTATCCTATAGGGAGTTTAACGCTTTACAACTTTCATTATGTAACATTTTTCGGTAGGATCGGCCGTATTGAAGGGCTGTTTGACGTACCAAGTGATTTTTTGAATAACGTGTAAAAATCGCTCTTGCTCCAGAACTATTGGGTCTTCAATCAACTTGGGCTAGTGAATCGTAAAGGAAATTTAATGCTCTATCACTTTCATAATAGTGACTTTTGCCGCAATACGCATAGTTTCGGAGTTACAAGCAAAAACTGCACAACGTTTGGAGTATTTTGCGAATATCCCAAAACGCATAGCAGATATTTATTCGAACTCGTCAGATTCGGATTCAGCACCCCGAAAAAAAAATTTTAATTGAACAAAAATAGAATAAAACTAAAATATCCAACCGTATATTTTTTCCACGCCCTGATAGGTACTGGTTGACTGTCCAGTACCTCAAAGGCTGGGCTAGTTAAGGCCTGGCTGATTTGATATTTGCGATAGATCGATCGATAGATTCGCTAATGATCGTTGGTGGTTCTTCACTTACTAACAGTTTGCAATGTTTCAGTACCTTCCTGGCGTGCCCGCCATTGGCTTAGAGCCACCGCCGCAAGAGCCCCTCGGCCCCAAAGAGCCTCCTCCGCCGGCCCCGCCGTCTACCGTTCTCGTCCTCAAATTACCAAAGAACTGGAAAATCACCTCGGACGGCCGTCGGTCATACTACTACCACACCAAGACACGACATGTTCAATGGAAGTTCCCCACAATACAAGAAGTAAGTGCAATAACAATATATAACTTAGTGGGTCTTGTTCTTGTTAAAAAAATAAAATTAAAAAAATTCACTGTAAACTACTCCTAAATTAAAATACAAAACGAGTGACTTCACTATGTGGCCAACACTTTGTTACTGGCTCTCCATCTGGACGCCACAATTGTTGGACTCGGGGGACCTGGCAGTTGGATCTCTATCAGCAGGCACCCTGGCAGGAACCAGGGGGCGCCACCAATGAGTGGGGGAGTGGTGGCTTTCCATTCCAAGCGGGAGCAACTGCTCAACCGCCCTTCGTGAGAAGGAATTTCATTGCCCATGGGGATAACTGTTGGGAGTTCTCACTCATCCGGCTGTCATCCCCAACTACGTCCCAACTGACGGGGACTTCAGGGCAGCTGCTGCGGAAAACGCCCTGAATCTGCAACCAATGAGCCACAGATGGGAAAAATTTTGGAGTTTCCCTGTGGACTGCGGCAACCCACTCCTCCCGCCACGGCGCAGCCGAGACGAGCCCAAATCTTCATCCCAGTACTAGGAAGGGACGCCCATCGCTAAGCCTACAGGCAGCAAAACGGCGGGCCGCCTCCAGCTCAAAAGGGAGAACCTCAGCAAGAACCCGAACCGGGGGGCCAAAGACCGTAAAGGGAAAGCTGCTGGAGCTTGTGTACAGCTTCGAAATTGCTTCTCCGGCAAAATTAACTTCTTCCCGCCCACTGGCATCGGTCGTTCAGCGGATGGATGTGAACGCTACTTTAGTGGTTCACGTGGGACTGAGCTGAGCACCCGCACCGAAGTGGCCAGACGCTTTCAATAGCTTGCCGAGTTTGCTTTCCAGACTTGAGTTTTTAGTTGTGCGATTGGTCAATCAAAAAGTAATTATCATGTAGGTACTGGATTTGAAATTGCCGAGAGGCTTACTAGCATGAGAAATATTAGTAAAATATGAAGAAATCGGCGGAGCAAATTGAACTTCATCCGATCGATTAATAGATGATAACTGTTATTGTTGCACGCTGGACACCCCGTCTTTCCCACGAAATATCAAATTCCTCCAATTTCGGGGCCTCACGAGAACCTCTTAACATTATTATTTCGAATAATTTTACAGGTTGCTGCAGAAGAAGTCAAGTGTGGCGGTAAAATTAAATCTCATCCTGACGAGTCTGATGAGTCGGAAGAAGAGGATGAGGAGTCGGATTCAGAAGAGGAGGAGAGCTCGTCTGACGATTGCGAAGAGAAAGTGAGTTTGTATAATTTAGCTTCGTCTCAATTATGTGAAGATCTCTGATTTAGGCATGAGTCGCGCTAGGCTGAAATTTGTTAAAGAAGGACGAAATGTAATCAGACTGGGGGATAAAAGCGTTCATTTTGGAGAAAAGACTGCGTGCTGTTTGTACCACACCCTCCCCCTACCTCTTCAATTAATGCCTCATGGACGTTATGGGTGGAGCCTGGAGGTCAGGAGTGGGACAGCATTGCCTTCCAAACTTTGCGTATTTAGCCAAGACAGGTTTAGCGAGCCCGGCTGAGTGGGCTCTCCAATGCTGCCGATCTCATTGTTGTATTGGGTCGACCCATTCCCTTTCTTGGCTGACAGAGTCAATCCACCGGACCCCACCCAAACTGATGAAGCTTGCCATATAACGAGACTTTGGTTGTTCTATTCTTTTGCAGGAGGAAGATGAAGACGATGATAACTACGACGACCACAGCCTGCTGGCAGATGCCCATCGAAAAGCTCAGGCGGAAAACGCGGCGTTAGCGGCTGAAAGGCTGAGCCTGGCTGCTGAGCAACGACTGACCGACCAACCGCTTACCGAGTTGCCTGCAGACACAAACACCCCCGAACGGTTACCCGACCCTTCGGAACCTCCATCCAAAAAAAGACGAGAAGGGCTATGTACTCAATACATCATAAGTGTGAGTCACACATAGATACTATGTATATTTTAATAAATATTTGGGGGTGCTGATGGTGTACACAGTTATGGTGCCTGGTCCACGATACAAGATCAGGAGTTCGACGCTGTTTTGCAGCGGGTTTCTTAAGTTGTTGTCCTTATTGCAGCTCCCGTCAAAATGCCAACAACATGGCGCGGGGGTGACATTCGGCTGTCTTTAGACCCTGGACCAGAGGACGATTAAACGCAGGGTTAGGTCTTCCGCCAACTGGGGTGCTTTGATCGTTGGACTCCGAGACCAAAACAATTAATATACAAAATGGCAAAACCAGTGGCTCTATCTCAAGGCCCAGACGCACACACGGGATTCAAACTTTGAGAAAAAGTTTGCCGAATCTCCGTGTGTGTGGCCAGGATATTTGGTATTGGACAAGCGAGAGTTTGCCTCCGAGGCGAACACTTCGATAAATGTTTGTCAAACTATGCTCTATGCTTGGAGGTCTATGAGCTGTGACCAGGGTGCCAAATGATGAATGCCAAATACGTTGCCGATACGTGCCAAATCCTGTGTGTGTGGTTGTTTGCCGAAGGTGCAGAGGTGATCGGCGCTAATCCAATGAGGAGGTTAGGGAGAGAAATGACTCCTCTGCTGATGTAGGTACTAAATTGATTATTCAAACGAACAATTTTGGTGAGGAGACCGGTTTCGATCAACTAAGCTCATCTACAGCCTAGAGTAACTTGAAGTAGGTAGTTGAACCTATTCCCAGGAATAATTTATTGTAATGATCAGTTCATGCAGAAAAACACCCAAAATGAGACTACTCATCACAACGCAATTTGCGCCCGTAAAACATGCAAACGTGATGAGTTTTTACACTCTTCGATGATATTCCGTAATATTAATAATAACATTATCATATAATCATATTAGGATTCGATTATACGATATGATATGATTCAATTAATAATAATATAATCATATTATAATTCGTATCTCCAAAATCGCTGATGCGCTCCCTTATCACTTCTTCTTCTTTGCTGCTTACCCCAAAACTCTTTTTCACTTTTAAACCAGAAGCCCATTATCAACCAAGATCGGTAGAACTGGTGTAGGGAACTTTCTAAACAAAGAATCTCATTTTGACCAATAATGGAGATTCAACCGTTCTCTCCTTCACCGATATTATGTTATAGTGGAGATAAAGTAAAATGAACCGAGCTTACATTACATTTAAATTTAAAAAAAAAAAAATCCACAACAAATCGACTGCTGAGCGATGACCCATGGCCACACCCTTCCCGCCAAGTTGAGAACGTTCTGCTCGTGAACCTGATGTTCGTGTAGGTCTACACTCCAACAGACCTACGCGTTACTTGTAGACCTTACAGAGTTCACCTGTGGTGGCTTGAGAGGTTGTTATTATTGGAATCACTAAAATTTATTTAATAATAATTGTTACGCTCCCCCTGCGGGATCAAAATTCTGATCTGACTTGAAATTAGTCCTCAACTTCTCATGAATTCCATAAATAAAATTTTCATTCGCCATACACCATCCAGGCCATTTTGTGGAAGTTGGAATATTTTGTTTTAATCTGAAATTTTGACATTTTCGGTTCTCAATCGAGTTGTGCCCACAAGATTTTCAGCTCGATTGCCTAAGCTGTGGGGCTAAAAAGGGCCCACACAAGGTTTTTTTGAAGTAGGTAGGATAGAGATGTTGGCTGAAATGACAATCCAGGTGTACTATTCACTGAATTGGTAGAAACCAAACACCGTCTATGATTTGACGAAGTGTTTCCTCATGTGCCTACCATGGCTAAAGATCCCTTGACTTGAAAAAACGTTGAAACTTTTATTTATACCAAACTAATATTGTTAAGAACCTACTTAAAGATGTGGTCGAAAGTAGGGATGTTGAAAAAGTATCGATACATATCGATACTTTTTTTCCCAATCTTTACATATCGTAGTATCGATACTTTTTTTCCGGTATCGGCGCCGATACTTTTTTTATCCCTCACATTTCATCAGATTCAAAACTTACGGCATAGGTATAGGTAGTTGACAGTACCTCTAACTTGACCAGCAATTGAAGAAAGTTGATGTAGGTACCTACCACTACCTCCTGGAGCTGCACCAGCTCTCATATCAGAAGAATCAGCCGTCCTCGATCAAGGGCGGACCACCTAAATGTTGGCCCAACCAACCAAGCCAACTCACTCATCACAGTAGAAATTAGTGTGGCCACAGCTACACCGAACGAGGGAATGTTCCCCTTTTTTGCTACCTGTACCTCCCCCCCCCCCCCCCCCCCAGGCTTGGAGTAAGGTTTTCAGTCCGATCGTCCAAACCCGTGGGGCGGTATGGGGCTAAAATGGGGCAACTGAAAGTTTTATTAAAGGCGTTTGGCTATTGGTTCGAGTTGGGTGTCGTTTTTGAAGTATTTTTGGCCCTAGAGTATATTTTTGGGGGTCCCAGAAGGATCCAATTTCACTGTGGGGATGTAAAGGGCTTTTATGCGGCTACAAAAGGGATTTTTGAAGGATCTCAGGAGGTCAAATATTTTCTGAGTAAAAAAAAAATTAAAAGAAACACTTTTTTTTCAAAAAATTTTTCATTGAGACAGAATTAATTTTTGCACAAGTAACCCATATCAAAGAATAATAAACCCTTGACTAAAAATTTGCAGCCGTTTTTGAAAAGTATCGATACTTCGATACGGATACTTTATTGAAAGTATCGTATCGATACTTTTAGATACTGTCTGGATGTATCGAAACGATACTGTATCGATACTTTAGAAGTATCAAACATCCCTAGTCGAAAGATAGAGATTTGAATTCATAAGGGATGAGAACGATAATGGTCGTGTTCAACATGATATGACCATTCTCGATTTAGACAATATGGTTAATCGATACTGCGCGTTCACTTCCTTGGTTGCTTTAAAGTCCATCATGTTCTCTGCGTTTGCGATTCATTTCCGAACTGCCCCCATTTTGGTGAAGTAGCCATAACCCCACCCCTAGAGAATGACCAAAACTAGACGATAAAGACTAGTGATTAGACTACGCTCCGTAGGCTGTTGAAGGGCTGCTTGTTCTCATGAGCTGACACATCATAGTATCGATTTTGGTTTCGTCAAGGAACGTCAGTTTTTCAATCATTGTCGACAAGTCATCGTGGGACAATAAATCTTTCTGAAATGTATCCTTCGTTGCAAAAAGCCCAGAGCAGGAACCACACCAAAACTGACCCATTCAGCAGACGCCGGTAGCTTCTGACTGTGCACTTTTTTTGAAGTGCCTTTTCTTGTTTCGATGGTCGTCGAATTGTTAATTCCAGATCTCACTCTGCCACATCAAGTTCGCTATTTATAGAATTTAATTATAATTAAATTACGGTAAAATTCACTTGAATCGCTGAGTTAACAAGGGGGGGGGGGTGATTAGGATAAGCCCTTCTGAGTAGGGTTGGGTAAGTTTTGAATGAGTCGACTCAATGAATCGACTCTTTCAAATGAACCGGGTGAGTCGACTCGCGGCGTTCCAAAGAGTCGACTCATTGCGAATCGTGAAGTGTCTTAAAGGAGGGGGAAGAGAGTCGTCTATCCTCAATTCTGATTGGTAAGATACGAGTCGACTCATCGAGAATCGTGAAGGAGGGGTGGAAGAGAGTTGGGTATCCTCAATTCTGATTGGTTCCGTGGTTTCTGTACAGGGTACCAAGGTTCAAACTCGTGCGTATTTTTGTTTTCGTTGTTGATTTCTCTAGGTATTCTCTTTTACTCTGTCCTTTCGGGAGTCGAAAGGACAGAGTAAAAGAGAATACGGGGAGTCCCTTTTTGTTGTTGTCATGAGCAGACAAAAAATAGCATTATTTGGGATTAGGTGTGCTGATCATCTTACACAATTTTGAAAAAAAAAAAAGTTTTCAAAAAACAATTTTTTTTATTGACAGAACTTATTTTCGCACAACCTATATCAAAGAATAATAAACCCTTGTGAAAATATTTTACATAATGTGCAGCGTTTTTTCTTAGCATCTAATGCCAGAGCCAAAATGCAAAAAGAAGTTCATTTTTTGCTAGGTAATTTGGCTTTCAATACCCCAGTTATTTATTGGTTTTTCTCATAAAATTTATAAGCTCATCTAAATGGGTAGGTACATAATAATAAACCCTCTGACCATGGAAGAATTTCTTCCAGCTATTTCTTCCATGCCCTCTGACCGTGAGTCGTCTCGTCAGCCATCTCACACATCAAAATCTCAAGAGTCGACTCAGGAAGAGTCACGATTCAAAAAAGAACCGGTGATTCTTCGGGAAATCACGAGTTGACGACTCGGAAGAGCTGACGACTCAGGAAGAATCGCGATTCAAAAAAGAACCGACGATTCTTCGGGAAATGGTTAACGACTCGCAAAGAGTCGACTCATAAGTCGACTCTTTTTAACGAATTGAATCGCGAGAATCGACTCCTCGAAAAGAGTTGACTTTCCCATCCCTACTTCTGAGAATCTCTGGCAGAGTGCGCCTAAGACGGGGGCAGTGTTTCCACATGCTCCTAACAGAGTTCCCCTTTCTGCCACCTAAATTTCCTCTTTCCCCCCTTTTCTCGGCACAAGCTTCCCCGAACGCTTCCCTATGTTAAATAGGTATGTGGTGGGGGTAATTTTTTTTTTTTTTTTTTTTTTCATCTAAAAGCCAGTTGATCAATTTACCCACTAATTTGTCGCTGTAGAAGCAACACCGCCTAACCCACTTAGGATGGAAATGGAAACAGCTGTTTTTTAAATGAAACTCAAAATTTATTGGTGCATTAAATTTTAATGGAACCACTACATACAACAATTTTCTGGTCATGGTCTCGATAAATAATTAATTTCCCTCATATGTATATTTATCCCTTGAGCAACACTGTTTTCCCGTAAAAGGGGGAAAGTTCCCCTTTATGGTAACACTGGTCGGGGGCCTCTTTGTGTACCGAGTCCAAGGGTAGTCGTTTGGAGGCGCTGGCGTCTCTGCTCCCAAACTAGTGGTGGGAGATCGGAAAAGAGTATCAATTTTTTTAATCGATTCAGAATCGGATTCAAAAAATCGTCATGAAAGTATCGATTTTTTATAGGATTGATTGTAAAATCGGTACCTATCTAAAAAAACGTTTTCACTATTTTTAAAATGAGTAATAATGTAATAATATTAATGAGGGGTAGGTACATATAATATACCTATTGATATGATCAAGGTTGGTAGATTGAAAAATGGAACAAAATCATTAGGTAAAAAAATTGTATTACTACTCAACCCATCACTCAATCAACCAACCTACTCATAACATCGACAAAATTTTGTAAAAATAACATGAGTTAACAGTTTCGTTGTCTGAAAACATGATGGACGTCGTTCGCAAATCTTTAATCATTTCGCTAGTGAATTTTGTTGTTGTCAATGCCTATTATTATTATTTTTTTAAATTGACATAAGACGCAGAAATTGTATGAATCACTTGAAATAAGTATTTTTTTTTTTTTTTTTTTTTTTTTTGGCGACGAAAATTGATTCTTGATTTTTATTAGATTCGGTAATTACAAATCGATTTGAAAAAGAAACGGAGAAAGGAAATGAGATTATCATCCCTACCCCAGATCCTTCTTTCCCCATTTTAGGGATGAAATATCGATAGTTCCGATGTATTGGGGGGGGGGGGGATGATCGATTATTGATATCGTATTATATTGATATGGTGATTATCTACCTGGACGACGTTTGTACTGCCTTTTGGCTTCTACAAATAAAAAATATACCGTTCTATTCTATTCTATCGCTCCAAAATATTGGTAAAACTTGTAAAAAAATAAATAAATAAATAAAATCGCGAAATTTGTAAAACTGGGTAACTACTTAATCTCTTCACACACATCGAAATCGTAAGACTGGGCAGTGAAACAATTATTTTAGTAGGACTCTAAATACGAACAGTTTTGAAAACTCGTTTTCGTCAGAAACACCACGTTGGTAGTTAAGAGAAAATTGAAAAATAACCGCTACAAATTCGCAATCAACAAAGTTGCGGTTATCTGTTGCTTTTTGTCCCCTACTCTAATCTCCTTTTGTCCTGGCTGTCATTGTTGTTGTTGTTGCAAGACGGGTTCAGCATAGCATGTTGTTTAATAATATTATTATCATGTTTAATATTGATATTATTCTGGTGATCCAGTCCTGAAACGTTTTTACTACTGGCTTGGAAATTTTAAGAAGAAAAATACCTATGAAAAAACGCTGCAAATTTTACCCAAGGGTTTATTTCTCTTTGATATAGGTTAATTGTGCAGAAATTCAATTCTGTGTCAATGAAAAAAATTATTAAAAATATTTTTGGATTTTTATATTTCAAAAAAATATTTTCAAAATTTTTGTTTGTTTTTAATTTGAAATAGTTTCGCCAATTTGCGCGCGCCAAAAAAATTCGCGCAACGCGCTTATTGGACGTAAAATTGGGCGAGGAATCCGAATTCGAGAAAAATTAGGGGTTCCGATTTAAAATAAGAAAGTTGAGCGCAAATTCGCCTACTTGCGCGCATCTCAAGGGGGGCTCGACCCCCCTAAGCAGACTTAAACGGTCCACCAAACCAATAGAAAAAATCGCCGTATTTTTATCGCTTACCGTTTAGGAGGAGAAGAGGAAACAGTTGATGGGCGAAGGGTTTATGGGGGGGACTTCACTCTTGCATTCCAATCCAGATCACGCCCGTAAAAACATGTACCATGTTAAAATATTTGACCTCCTGGGATCCATCAAAAATCTCATTTGGAGCCTCATGAAAACCCTATAGATCGCAACAGTGAAATCGGATCGTTGCGGGACCCCAAAAAATGGATTCAACGTCCAAAAATACTTCGAAAACGACACCTGACTCGATCCCATAGCCAAAAGCCTTTAAAAAAACCTCCCGTAGCCCCATTTTAGCCCCATAGCGCCCCACGGGTTTGGGCGATCGGGCTGAAAACCTTTCGGGCACAACTAGATGGTAAACCGAGTATTTTGTCAACATTTCAGATTTTTTTTAAAATTCCTACTGCACAAAACGTCCCGGACGGCGGACGGTTGATTTATCGTATTAAATACTATAAAATTTATAATATATAAAATATAAAATTTAACGCTATAAATTTTATCTATACCACTAATTCTCAGTCTGTCTGTGTGTCTGTGGGTGGATATGTCAATCGCCTACTCTGACTAAACGGTAAGTCCTAAAAATACGGCGATTTTTCCTATCGTCTCGGGCGACCGTTTAAGTCTCTCTCGAGGGGTCGAGAACCCCCAAAATTGCGGGGTTGACATCAACTTTCTCCTTTCAAATGGGAACCCCTATTTTTTCCCCCGAATTCGGATTCCTCGACCAATTTTACGTCCGATAAGCAAGTTGCGCGAATTTTTTGGCGCGCGCGAATTCGCGAAATTAATTTTTTCGATTTATTCCGTCGTTAATAGACGGATTTTTTCCGCGTTTCGTCCTACGCCTACCTAGAGATCCGAATTTTAATAGGAGATATCGACCAAATTCATTCCGACGATGAGCGAATTTTGAGGGCGAGTTGAGATTTGAAAAAACTGGGCGGGCTTCACCGACCCGTCGCGACTAGGGATTGCAATCCCGAACGTTTTTCTGAATCCCGGGATCCCGGGATTTTTCAGAGGCAATCCCGGGATCCCGGGATTAATCCCGGGATTGATGATTTTTGTTTGAACGTGAAAAAATTGATTTAAAACGACGAAAAACTTGTTTATTTACATTAATTGTAAATTATATAAAATATTACTTCTCTCATGAAGGAAAAATTTCACTTATGAACTCAAAAAATATGCATTTAGAAATGATAATGTTGGATCTTAGAAAGCACTCAAAGTTGGATCAGCCAATTTGCTTCTTAGCTTTGTCGAAAATAGTCCTGCTACTCAAAAGGCCCTCTCAGCTTCTACGGAGGTCTGTGGGATAGTCCTACGTGTTCTGGTTGTGCTTAAATTCAAGCTGAATCACTGCTCTACAATTTCATTCCTCATAACTTTCCTCGTGGGATGAATATTATAGCCGATGTTCCGTACTGAAGAAGGATAAAACCACGATTTCTAACATTTGGGGGAAAATGGCCAATGTTTGAAGAGGGTTAATCTCGGGGCCCATTGGTCCTAGAAAGCTGCCGTTGCGCTCAAATGGTAGCAAATCTTGTCTACTTGAAAATAGTATGCAGTGACTTTTTCGTTAGGGCGCACATTTTTGAAGTTAAAAGCCAAGAACTGAAAAAAAAAAAAAAAAAAAAAATCCGAAAATTTCGCGGTTTTTCGGGCATCCAGCATTTAGCACAAGGGTTTCGAAGCTGGTACCGTCCCTGAAAACATTTTAAAAAAAAATAGAACGTGTCTATTTTTCCGTTCTAAGCCCTCTTTTTTTGTCCGCTGACCGGGCTAACAGGAGATAATATAATTTAATATTATTAAATATCCACAAATTTTGTATACTAAATCCAAATGGTGGCCTCGGCTGCCTCCATTTTTGAACAGGCTCGTTTCTTTTTTAATTGTGGTCGATAAATCTTTTCGTATTTTCGGCACCGGCACCGGCTGGTTCATAGTTTTCCGAATCCTTTCTTCAGGGGACTTCACAGTTTTCATCTTAGAGCACTTTCACTTAGCCTTCGAATTATTGTCCGTTATTAAAAGATTTTTCCCGACAAGACTTGAGCAATTTACGTACGATGTGCAATTAATTCTCGAATCCCGGGATCCCGGGATTGACTCTACGAATCCCGGGATTTCAAATTGGCAAAAATCGACCGGGATCCCGGGATCCCGGGATTGCAATCCCTAGTCGCGACGGGTGAATATTGGCTCGGCTTCACTCCCAGCCTCTACCCCCCCCCCCCCCCCCCCCCCGCCATCATTCATGGCTCTGATCGGGTGGGACATCAGCCTTTAAGACGGAAATGGATGTAAATTAAATGAATCGATTTAAATTGAATCGATTATTCAAAAAAAGTTGAATTGAATTAAAAATAATAATTTCCTAAACGGTAAGCCCTAAAAATACGCCGATTTTTTCTATCGTCTCTGCTACGAATAGGGGGGGTCGCGGACGCCCCCCGGCCGAGCGAAGCGAGGCCCCCCTGTCCGAATAAGCGCTCGGCCGAGCGGAGCGAGGCCTTATGTCTGAGTAGGGGTTTGAACGTGTCCATCGATGCTACGCACCCCACAGGCGGCAATACACCCCACAGGCGGCAATACACCCCACTAGGGGAGCGAGCGAAGCGAGCCAGAGAGACTAGTAGGTATATCTTATAGTATTGATCGCAAGTATCGATAATTTGGGGCAAATATATCGATAATATAAATATCGATAATTAGATTTTATCTCTACCCCATTCCCACCTCCCACGTTGTTGTTGTTTTTGTTTGTTGTGGTCCAAACAAACAAGCTACCTACGTCCACAACTTGTATGTTTTGAGCACAGGTAGTCAGGTACTACCTGACAGGTAGTCGAGAGTAGAGGTTAGTGCTCCAGTCAAATGTCGCAGTCTGTTCTCTGTTCGCTGTTCTCTGTGATGTCGCTCCAGTGCAACTTGTCGCAGTTGGTGAGTTTTGAGCGTTTTGCTGATTCGAGTGGCCGGTGGATTGCAGTTGATCGTGACATTCGATAATTTTTGATGGAAATGCCGTCATCATGCGAATGTGAAGGGCTGCACATTGTGAATCTTTGTTTAGATGATAGTTTTCCTTTGTAGCTTTCGTGACCGACTTTGAAATTTTGGTCGATGTACATTTGGACACACGGCCCTAAAAACGGAACCCGTTTGGACGCACAATCGGAGGATGTTTGGACGCACCGAAACCGAAACGGGGTCTGTTTGGACGCACAGATGCAGTGTGCAGTGATGACGTGATGCACATTGGGGTGAGGAGCGTAAAACTGAGTGTTGTAATGAAAACCTTCGGCACCATTAGTTGTTCGAAGCTGGCATATCGGTGGGCTTGATGCCCTCATACGCATCGATGACAACCTATCGATCAGGACGCTGTTGATTCAGCTGCGTCCAAAGGGGACACTCGCTTTAGAAACGAGTGCGGCCGAACGTGATCACCTCCCTGACCCGTCTGGGCGCTAAGTGCGTCCAAATGTAAACAAGGCGAAATTTTATCTTGTCGACAGATCATTCTTTTGTTAACCAAAGAGCGCTTCTGACGATACTAATGGTAATAATAGATAATAATTAATTGTCAATAAAAATTTTTTTGGCAATTTGGCGAATGTGGGACTTCGAAAAATTCATTTTGCGTCCAAAATTACTCGGCAAACGACACTTTTCTTGATCTCCTTGAATCCTTTAAAATCCTGTTTGTAACCCCATGATAGCCCCATATATCTCCACGGTGAAATTGGATCATTCTGGGACCTCCAAAAATGGATTCCACGTCCAAAAATACCTCGAAAACGACACATAACTCGACCCCATAGCCGAAAACCTTCAAAAACCCCTCTCGTAGCCCCATTGTCGATCGGGGTGAAAACCTTGCGGGCACAACTAGATGGTAAACCGAGTATTTTGTCAAAATTTCTGATTAAAAAAACTAAAAAAAGTATCTGATACTACTACTACTGCCCAAAAGCTCGGTCGGACGGACATTTCGTTTTTGGAATGTAGACATCTTGAAACGTTTAATCTCGAGTTTTGAGGCCGATCAGAATTTTCGCAATTACATAGGTGTATTATTCCAAGAAGAATAAACCAAAACCGCGGGGCTCCGTGTAGTATGCCAGAAGGGTCAATAAGGTATCGTTTTCCAAGTAATTTTGGACGTTGAATCCTTTTCTTGGAGTCACTATTTTCTCCTATCACTGCACAGGAATACAGATTTTTAAATTTTTAATGCCTCTCAAATTAATATTTATTGACATAGAATTTTTACACAATTTATACCTCCCAAATAATATTTAACTCTTGTATGAAATTTATCAGCGTTTTTCCCGTCATGTTAGAAAGTTTCCACTCACGCCACGTCTGTTCGTTCAATTAATTTCGTATCCTTTTTCAACGATATGTTTTGGTGTGTTTTCAACAGCCCAGGGATGAAGAGGAAGACTACCGAAAAGGGATCAAGAAGTCGCAAATCAGGGAAACGAAAATGAGAATAGCAAAAGCAAAAGCCAAACTTAAAGCCAAAGCCAAAGCCGCCGCTCTTGGTGAGTAAAGTTTTCATTTTTTGTTCCGCCAATATTCTTGCTCCTTTAATGATTTAAGAAAATGTTTTCCTGCAAAGGTCGTGCTTCAAAAGTTACGAAAACGGGTCCATATTGCAGAAACCCCGTTTCAATTATTTATAGGGCCTTAGGAAAAATATGATATTTGAATTCCGAGGTCTGGAGAGGGTACATGACGTGGGCTGCTTCGTCGTCTTTTGATTGGCCGGGAGATCCCTCTCTCTCTCATCTTCGCAAGTCAGCCAACTTTACTACGCGAAAAGTTGACCCCAAAAATCGAAAATCGGGTTCATCATTATAGAAGGTCATTCGAAAATTGAGCATGGAGGTTATTATCAAAGAAGGTTATTCAAAAATCGACCCGGGCCGAGTGTTTTTATTCCGATTCTGTTCAGATTTACTATTTAGCGCTCTGGCGGCTCAGTGCCCAACTACTCGACGCCCAGCCTGGCGAGGTGTGACGTCAAATATGCCCGGCGTTCATTTCAAAATCTCTAACATTTCGAAAACAGCTCAGCGCGTACCTATTCGGATTTTCGAACTAAAAATTGGGTTTTATGGGTTTTAAAGGGTGCTGAATCCGAATATGTTGTCAGAAATGCTGAATTCTGACCTTTTCAAGAAGCCCATTAACGAAATGTTTTAAAAGGGGCAATTTGGATCTGTTGATCTCTGGAGCTGACTCGCGTATTCTCCGTTAAAGAGAGGAGGAAATTGCATTCATGGCTTCTTTAATAATAATTATTAAAGAAGCCATGGATGCAATTTCCTCCCCTCTAAGATCCTGTCTATCGATTAACGACTAGTCAAAGGGCAGATCCTGAATATCCCTTCTATCAGTAAAATCCATTCTTTGATGCGAAGGTTAATTATTAACCTTTGCATCAAAGCGCATCCCTGATCTCGTCAGCAACGCGCCCCTTAACCTTAACTAATTCTTCGAGTAAATACAAATATGAAAGCTAGTGTACAGTCACGTTAGACATTTTTTGATTGTGTGACGAGTTGATTGAAAAGAAGGTGTGCCGAGTCAATAATCGTGCCGAGTTGATGACCACCGCATGTTAGTTCAGATGCATCAGTTCGCATCAGATGAAAGTTCTTGTGAACGATTTGATTTATTGAGTTGGAAGACGCAAATCGAACGGAACGTGATTGATAAAGTTTTTTTTTTTTTTTTTTTTCCTACGCCCCGCCATTATTCGGCAGTTCTGCGTACTTTTGGCGATAAAGTAAAATAGGGTTCGAACCCTGACGTAATTCCCGGCAAGCTGGAAATCGTTTTAATCCCTTCAGTTAGGTCTGCATGCAGACAGGTATCCTGAGTTTGCATCATCGCAGGAGGACTGCTTTTTTATGGCAGTTATAAAAACTCGAAATTTTAGCACTGTTTTGCTGATAACTCCTGCAGTAAGCCCTTTTTCATAAATGCTTCTATTTACGTGAAGAACAAGCGTTACATTCTGCATCAATTGACCTCCTTAGCCTTAAAATTTGACCAATGTAACTTTTATTATGTATGTGTTTTTTCGTCCTACCTTACACATTGGTCATATTTTAACGTTGAGGAGGCCAATCGACGCAGAATTTAATGCTCTTTCATCGACTAAATGTAACCATTTGCGAAATAATGCTTAGTTTAGGGGTTATACGGGGAAAACTAAAAAACGTGCGATATTTTCGACGTTTTTTTTACTGCTATGAAAAACGTAGGTCTTATGCGATGGTGCAAACTCAGGATATCTAACTGAAGGGATTAGAACGATTTCCAGCTCGGAGACTTATGTTGAAGATTCAACAAAATCTGAAATCACCTGATTGAAGCTGCTTATTTTTCAGGGAAAAGCAAAAGCAAGAAAGCGAAGACGTGTGAAGCGGATACTTCGAAGACCAATACGAAAATCATGGACCGGTTTCGGGTGGCGATGGCGAATGTTATTGTCGCTTTGCTCAACCCGTACAGGAAGGTCGACTGCAAAGTGGGAAGGATCACCAACACGGAAGATTTCAAACATCTCGCCCGGAAAGTAAGTTTTCTATATGGTTTTGTTACCTAACTGTAAGTTTAGGAGCTTCTCAAATTCACATCCCAAGTGACCTGGTCAATCTCATTCGACAGAAGAACCTCGCTCGTGCACGTTGCAAGGAGTCGGGTTCAGTTGAGGAGTTTAGGGTGTTTTCATCGCTTCGTGGTCGCTGTAAGATGCTATCCGAGAGGCTACATAAGGGGTATCTTACTGAATTGCAAAAATCCATCCCCAATAATATTAAACAGTTCTGGAACTATTTAAACTATAACAAGCCATCAATTGAATTGAATAGATGAGCGCAACCTTTCTGTTATTACGATATATTTAATGAGCGAGAGAAACTAAGAAACAGTAGGTATCTAGCGACCAAACTATGCCACACAACACATCAAAAATATCCACATGCTGCTCATTACGTAAACAACTGCACCCTAACGACCGATGCGTTAGAAAACCTTCTGCCGATCAGAGATAACGAACGGCTCAGGCAGCAAAAATCGTTTTGGAGTCGTTGGAATCAGCCTAAAAATCTCATTCCATAGACCCTTGTACCAACGAAATTGGACAAAAACTTTTGTCCCGCTTTTGAGGCCTCCTTAGTTACACATCAGAGATAAACAACTTTCGTCGTGAAGGACCTCCCGAAAACCGATGAAGAGGATGAGGGAGGAAAAATCAAGGTAGCCTATAACCACCCCCCGAACTCGCTGATCACAATGAGACCACCCTCATGAAAATCTGTTGAGCCGCTCGGGCGTGATGCTGTGAAAAAAAAAAAAAAAAAAACAAGCCATCAATTGAATTGAATAGATGAGCGCAACCTTTTTGTTATTACGCGAGAGAAACTAAGAAACAGTAGGTATCTAGCGACCAAACTATGCCACACAACACATCATCCACGTGATGCTCATTACGTAAACAACTGCACCCTAACGACCGATGCGTAATAAAACCTTCTGCCGATCAGAGGTAACGAACGGCTCAGGCAGCAAAAATCGTTTTGGAGTCGTTGGAATCAGCCTGAAAAGCTCATTCCATAGACCCTTGTACCAACGAAATTGGACAAAAACTTTCGTCCCCCTTTTGAGGCCTCCTTAGTTACACATCAGAGATAAACAACTTTCGTCGTGAAGGACCTCCCGAAAACCGATGAAGGGGATGAGGGAGGAACAATCAAGTTTGCCTATAACCACCCCCCGAACTCGCTGATCACAATGAGACCACCCTCATGAAAATCTGTTGAGCCGCTCGGGCGTGATGCTGTGAAAAAAAAACATGTCGAAGAGGTGAGCGCACCTTTCCATTTTTTGGGAAAAGGTTGCGCTAAAAATGGTGGTAATAGCCTTCCCAACAATAGGTATGTCTTTTGAGGGAGTTTCTGCCTCTGATCCTCATCAGGTTGCTGAGTTATTTGCAAAATATTTCTCCAGCGTTTTTGAGCCTCCTGTTGCAGAAAATATCACTCTTTACATTATGAAAGAGCATGAAATTCTTCATCGAATGGCTACCCCAACTTTATCATTCGACCGATTAGTAAGGTCGCAATCGGGCGTCAAAAAGTGCCAATTTTTCTCAACTTGTGTAAAAACTGCAATTATGCGACTTTAAAACGCCTGTAAATTGAGAACGGTTATTCAGTGTGAAAAACGCATGAAATAAAAGTTGTGGAGCATGAAATTCTGCGTTCTGGAAGCACCTCAATTTGAATACTGACCCAATATTCAGGTATACACCGACAATTTTCCATTTTCCCTCATACAAGTCAATTGGCTAATATCAAGTATTTC
Source organism: Pilophorus perplexus (assembly GCA_955831195.1). Lineage (NCBI taxonomy): Eukaryota > Metazoa > Arthropoda > Insecta > Hemiptera > Miridae > Pilophorus > Pilophorus perplexus. The sequence goes on from OY037011.1 coordinate 1,880,981, forward strand.
AACAGAAAACGATTCTACGCTCTTACGTAACTGAATAGAATTGAATAGAAAACATGTGTCACCAGTGCCCTTACAATGTTTAATGTGGCGTAACATTAGTAATGTACCTACACTCTGGTGGGGCGGAGGGCGAACGGGACCGGCCCCTCCCCAGGGGTACTGATTGTCTCTAGTAATCTAAAATTTATTTAAAATAACGGCACTTTTCCGTCCTAACCCCCCCCCCCCCCCCCCACGATTGTAGAGTTTCATACACACCCCTCCCGATGGCTTTAAGGCACCCAAATTCCTACTCAGAAGAGAATATTGACACATAAATGAGTACCTAGATATTTGGGCGCGATCGGGCTTGGTGTATAATGTACACCAATATAGTGAAGTAGTGAAACCGTCTAAGTTGAAAATTCCAAATTTTTCAGGGGACGAAAAAAACGTACATAACGTTAGTCGCTACCTCAAATGACTCCAGGCTGGTTACAGTTCAATATGAAAACCTTAGAAATCTATCTAAGCCAAAAATTCGAAAATATTTGCGTAACTCGGGTTTTTATTCCCTAGTTTACAACTTAGGTGGTTTTATCACGTATTATGTGAACTTTGACATCAACTTGGACGGTATTATACTTGAACTTGGACGGCATTGCCGGTATTATTAGCCTTCCACATTCAGATTATGAGTGATGAAACCGTCTAAGTTATCAATCACCCCCAAAAAGATGAATAACACAGAACTCGAAAACACCCTAACGATATTTATAAACCGATAGAACTATTATAAACCTCGATATCCTTAAAAAAATGTCATCGATAGAACTCGAAAATCGAGGGGAAACTCACCTTTTATCCTGGCAACGCGAAAAGTTCATTCCCAAGTACTCCAAATAAACAACATAGACGGTCTTACATAATAACACTCATACAGAAGTAATGGGAGCTTGTGGAATCGTTTTGAAGGATCAAGACGATGCGCAAGAACACAATTTACCTGTTATGACTCCACTCAATACGTACACTCGAAAGAATAGTCAAAATTAACTTTGCAATTCGCAGTATCAGAATCACCGGAAAAATCAAATCCAAAACTGAACTTCAAAACTTTTTTGTAACTAAGGGGTGATTCCGTACTTGCTGTTTTTATTTGCTTTGCTACTGGAGGGGAAGTACCCATACGCCTCCCCCAAACACCGAGTCGGGACGGAGATGTTTCCGCCTCCCAACGCCCGACGCCGGCCTGGGCTCGGCATCTGCCTGGTTGCTGCCACCATGGGCGGTCCGGAGGCGAAAGTGACGGTTTTCTTCGGTCGGTCCTCCGGAAGAGTTCCTGCAGGCTTTACTCTGTCGACGGACACCCGTTCTCTCCGTCGACCTTGATCGATGACTACCGTCTTGCCGTCATTGGAGTGCACTCTGTATGGCCCTGTATAAGCCGGCTGAAACCCCGTGGTGGGTGTTCCCGTCCGCACGAAGACAAACTTTGCCCGTTGCAGCGCTTTCGGCATGTGCACTCTGCTTGCGCGCTTGCAGCTGGGCCGTTGACCGGTGGGCCTGTGCAGAGGCCGGCCTCACGATGTCCGCCGGCAGTCTCGGCGCCCACTGATACAGCCCTTGCGCCGCCGACAGGACGTCAGCTTCGCTCGGCGTAGTCCGCAATCGCAGCAACACCATCGGCAGATTGTCGGCCCACCTCTCCGAGTGTACGTGTGCCTTGAGGGCGACCTTCAGGGTACGGTGAAACCGCTCCACCTTCCCATTCGCCTGCGGATGATATGCGGTGGTACGATGTTTATCGACGCCGAGGAGGCACGCCACTTCTTTGAAGAGCCTCGCTTCAAAGTTCCTACCCTGGTCAGTGGTGATGGACCACGGGGAGCCGAACCTGCTGACCCAGTGGTCTACAAAAATCTTCGCCGTAGTTTCCGCGTCAATTCTCCTAGTTGGACCGCATTCCGCCCATGATGTTGCTCGGTCAACCATGGTGGCAGCGACCAGGCCGGCGTCGGGCGTTGGGAGGCGGAAACACCTCCGTCCCGATTCGGTGTTTGGGGGAGGCGTATGGGTACTTCCCCTCCAGTAGCAAAGCAAATAAAAACAGCAAGTACGTAATCACCCCTTAGTTACAAACTACTGCTTTGCTACTGGAGGGAAAGTACCCAAAACCTTATTTTCGGCAAAAATTGAACTTAGACGGTTTTACTGCTTCACTATCGTGACTATCATATTATGAATAGTCAAGTTTGCATCACAATAATAGAGTGGGGGGGTTATAACGGAAAAGTCCAAAATAACGTTAAAGTTCGAGTTCGATCACAATTATATATTAGTGGTTCAGAAAAGCAAGCTAGACAGAGACTGGTTAATAACCAGTGGTTATACTATACGGGATGGATGAAACCTGGACCTTGTCCCCCCCCCCCCCCCACCAAAGTAAAATTCTGGGTGCGCCACCGTACCTACATGCTTGTTACATTACATCATAACTACATTTGTTATGTATTTGTTACTAATTCGGCCGTATAAGGGCACCAGCTAATCAGAAACACTAAAAATCATGAGTACAGTATGCACTTAGGGGCCGTCTGCCAGGGCAGAGGGAGGTTTAGACCCTCCTTGCAATATCCACAACAACAAGAACATTTTCTTATCTGTAACACGCGTTCTCCTCTATTTCAAATTTGGTTGTTGTTCCGATTAAGTTTATTTGCCATTATAATATCAAGACATTGTCTTTATTCCTATTTTATATATATTCCTATATATTCCTATATATATATTCCTATATATTCCTATATATATTCCTATATATTCCGTCATTCCTCTCAATCAAACTCCGCCACCAACTGGACTTTATAGTGCCAGGCGTAATGGCCAGATAGCGCCACACTCATCCAATGGTCCCTGGTATTCAGCAGCTCTATCGTTCTCTCATCAGACAGGACACTCCCTGAACTCGTGAGAATGGGGCAGACTCCTGAGGGGTTGAACTGGGAGAGGCGGTTGACTCCTATTGACTGCGCTGTTTTCCGAATTTTCCAATGACAGCATAGATTCGTTGTCTGTTAAAATACTTGATTGACTTTTTTGAGGGAAATTGAAAAAAATTGATGGTATGTACCTAAATATTGGGTCAGTATTCGAATTGAGGTGCTTCCTGAACGCAGAATTTCATGCTCAGTAGAAGGAAAAAGGAGGGGATAGCACCAAATTGTACAGGGTAACGTATACGGTCCCACCGTATACGGTCCGACTGTATCGGTCCCACCGTATACGGTCCGACTGTATCGGTCCCACCGTATACGGTCCACCGTATACGGTCCACCGTATACGGTCCACCGTATACGGTCCACCGTATACGGTCCACCGTATGCGGTCCACCGTATACGGTCCACCGTATGCGGTCCACCGTATACGCTCTGACCGTATACGGTCCGACTGTATCGGTCCTACCGTATACGGACCACCCTATACAGTCCACCGTATACGGTCATATTATACCGTAAGGTATAAGCGTATAAGATCTCGCAAAAATATAAAATTTCGGTAGGTCCCGGCTGGAAAAAAAATATTTGTTTAAACTATGCTGGGATCGAACCATCAATCTCTGACTCAGCAGTCTAATGCTTTAACCACTATGCCATCGATAACCAAATTAGAGTGAGCACTTTAAGACGGTATCTAGGTATTTCCTAGAGACACACACACCACACACAACCGCGGTAGTCGGTCCCATCATCTTTTAAAGCTACGGGTATGCTACATTGAGCGGATTATTTACTATAATGACGAGTCTAGGTTGTGATAAGAGAAGGCAAAGTGAACAACAACCCAAAGTTTGTAAATGGGACAGAATGACAATTTATTTATTTAATAAAGATAAAATGAATGTACGTAGATATTCATGTAGGTAATTCAACTTATATATTCAGTCGAAAATATCTTCGCGTCTACAGAGGTACGAGTTTGGAGGATGCTTTTTCTTGGGGTCATCACTCAGTTTCCAATCTTGAATCAGCCGGCCGCAGAATATACATTTCGTCCTATCGCCAACGTTCGTGTAAAATAGTCCGGCTTCACTTAGTCGAGGGACGAGCGGTTTCAAACTGTTAGGCCAGTTCTGGAAGCTATCGACTCGGTTCTGATAATTTCCATAATATTGGTACTTCCAGGTGATGTTGCGAGCGTTTCCCGTAACGTCATAGCCACTTCTACCAACTCCTCTGCCATAAGAATTGTGTTTGAGTTTACGAATAAATTTACAGGCCGGAGCCCAACGCTCATGTTCGGCCACAGGTTGATCACCTTCAACCCATTCGCAAAGCTCGATATTGCAAAATGCGCATCTAACTCGATCACCTTTTTGTTCATAGTAGAATCCTGCTCTTGACATTTCTTCTGGAGATAGGAAGGGTACAGGCCATTTCTCGTACGTCGCGAGTCTTTTTGATTCGTCTTCAAGTTCGACGATATTGTCCTCCTCCTCCGTCCCTTTGACGACTGATGTTCTGGAGGTGTCTGCTGCTAGCACCGCCACATCGTTGTCTAGTTGGAAAAAGCTAAAAAAAGAGCCCATTTTTTCCTCCGGTTTGAATCTAGTACGAGATCCCAAAAAGAACTGACCTGTGCGTCAGTTTTAGCTCAAATTAATATTATTGGAAGTGGAGGTTGAGGAAGAGGAAGAGTGTTTTTCAGTTGTTCCATAATTTTTTGAGAATTTTCCCAAGTTTATGATATGTTTCATCATCATATTCCACTTTGTAAAGCTTGTTGAGAGATAATGAGCGTGAGGAATTTCAGGGAAGGGAGAGTAAAAACAGTATAATCAATTAATTATTTATTCTCAGAATAAAAGTCACACATATAACATACAATCGGATACCTAATTAATTAGGTTTAAAAATTACAAAAATGTGTACCTATATACAGCATGTCATCGACATCATTTACATCTAGAGAAATTTAAAGATACCCCGAAATGGAAGCCATTACCATCAAAAATGATTTACACCCCCCACCCCCCTGTTTATCAGAATAGAGAGAAAGAAAGAACATACAATCGGATAGCTAATTAATTAGGTTTAAAAATTACAAAAATGTGTACCTATATATAGCATGCCATCGACATCATTTACATCTAGAGAAATTTAAAGATACCCCGAAATGGAAGCCATTACGATAAAAAATGATTTACACCCCACCCACCTGTTTATCAGAATAGAGAGAAAGAAAGAATGCTTGCAGAGGGCCCTCCACTCACATTCTGACAGACTCCCCACACAATGTTGTTGTTGTGGGAGACAAGTCAACAAACCCGTACGGTCGTGTGTCAATACCATTTTCCAGGATGATACGCTTATCATCATGAAAAGAAAGAGATTTTTTTGTAATATTCAGAGTATAAACTTCGTGTTGTTTGGAACCAATTTTTCGAAAATTTGTATACAAATCTTTCTTAGTTTTAACTGTTTTCAAGTAGTCTTCATACATCAATGTCCGAACTGCACTCTTCTTAACCCCTTTAGCTTTTTTTTCAACTTTATCCCCAAATTTTATGGCGTAAAGTTTAGGCCGTAAGCCTACAAACCCTTGGATTGGAACTGACTTCGTTTCGTCCTTGATTAGACCTATTTTCTTTTTATTTTCGAGGGAAAACAAATTGTGATCGGGAGGATAGTCGCTGGTATCAAAGAGATAGCTCATTGATTTTAAATCCTCGTACAAATCCGGAGTTTTAATTTTCCAAATAAAGGAATCTGTATCCATATAGCACAGGTTGATATTTTCCCCAAAACGAGCCACCATTTTATTATAATGAATATCGTACATGAGTGATTTACTCAATTCTAAAATTGCGAATCCTACGTAAATCGGTTTATCAAAGATTATTTTTTCATGACCAAGGCGGACTGAAGCAAGTTTGTTTTTGTATATAACACGATCCACAAAATTCGGTTTCCTGGCCAACTTCAAAAGCTCCTCTTCTGTTCTTACTAGTCGAATATTGATTCGGTTTCTTTTGGATTCCATAGTTTTACCGAAAACGGCGTTATTGAGAAGTTTGAAGAAATCTTTTTCAAAATCGTTAGTTGCCGACTTCCTGAGTTCCGTATTAAAATTTATATATTCCGCCAGCCAGTTAGACTGTCTAAACTTTAGAACTCTGTGAATTTTGTCCAATTTTAATCCAGCATTTATGGCCTGTTTGAGGTTGGTGAGATGAACTGGGTAATTTTTTTATCTTCAAAATCTAAAATTAGTTTTTCGACTTTACCCTGGGGCGGTTTCTTTTTGATTGGTAAATATGGGAAATCTGAGTGTGATTTAAATAACTCTCCCGGGTAACTAATGTCTACGTCGAGAAAAAAGCCAAAATCACCATCATCCGGAGTGGTCAGAACATCGAAATTTTGCGGATCGTCCACCCATTCAAAATCGCCAAAAGGTAATTTTTGAATCATACTCCAACCATAGAGATTATTTATATCGCCGTAATAAATAAATACACTATCTTTGGAGGAATCAAAAGTTTCAGGAATGTACTTATTGTTGGCAACAACGTGTCGCTTGATACATTGAGTTATACCTCCTCTGATTCCTGCTTCCAGAAATTGCAACATAGAAATATCGTCGATGATTTGTAGACTGACTCTCGAAACTTTTAAGGCAGCTTTAAAGCTTAATCCTGGTAGAGTGAAAAACCAGGCACTGTCTAATTGAAAGCGTTCGAACGTTAGCCTCCTGAAACCTTCAAATACTTCACAAAGCAGTATTATATCAGTTTTAAGGTATAGCAATGTGTAGTCTTTTAAATTTTTAATCTCAAATTTTTTCCACACCTTTCTGGCATGTTGATAATCATCCTCACTGATTGATTCGTTTGTCAATTTATTGAAAAATTTATCTTTGCTAGGCAGTTCTGTCTCATTTAAGACGGTCCAGCTCGTGATGTGCTCATACGGATAGACGCCCTTTCTGAGCAGAAGTTTTCTCAACTCAGGGTCAGGAAAATGCCGTTCCATTTCTGGAAACTCATGACAGATGTTCACGAGCTTCTCAAGAGAAGTTGGTAAAAATCTAAAGGAATCCAGAAATCGAACCCACAAATTACATCCGTTAAATTTTATGGAGAAACTAATGTACTTTTCCTCAGTTTGAGGAATTATTTTAATTTCACAGTCAATTTTATGTAGTTCAGATATAATGAAATGACTATCATAGCCAGAGAGGTTGTGGAAAAAAATTGGAATAAAATTTGGTTTCCTTAATTTTTCGTTATTGCAATAGCTACAGCAAGTAAATCTGTAGGATCCGTCCAAATGATCATGATCAGCACATTTAACCTCACTTCTGTTCGAGTTATTGAAATTCCTACCACAAAGTTCACAGTTAGTCAGAGAGTTATGTCGTTCAGTCTGTTCCCTAGTCATTCTTGATTTAATGTTGGTTTTTTGATAGATTGTGTCAATTCTTAAAGCAACAGTTTTGATTTTCAACAACATTTCGGTGACGCTATTCTTTCCAAAGAATAAAAATGTCTCATCCTGAAGCAGGTGAGGGTAATAGGATTTTACGTGAAAACCTGTACAAGTAGGGATATGTTTTTCAACATATTCCGTAAGAGGCTCATCTTTTTCCGGTTCTGAATTGACACGATCTATCGGGGCAAGCTTACATTCTAGATCTCCATACATAACAAATCCAACCTTGGTCATGAATTGATAATCTTCAAACTCTATGGAAAGTTTTTCTGGAAATTCATATCTACAGGGCTTAAATTTATTACAAAATACGGTGTGCTCATTGAAGCGATCGTGACCAGTTTTTCCTTTGACTGATACACCGTCAGAACGGAAAGTTTTAAAGCAGTTTCTACACATGAGGTAAGAATGTTTATCACGTTTGTAAAGTTGTGGGTTGACCAGTCTAGGGAGGTTAGTGATGGTGCAGTAATGCGAGGAGAGTTCGTTTTCCAAAAATAGAAGGTCAACAGTAGGAATATGGCATGAGTTGACGTTAGGTGAAATGAGGATCGGATAAACCTCATCGAGATCATTCAGAGCGTAAATGTTGATGGAGCAAAGATGACTGTTTTGCTTTTCGAAGCGAGCTACATCATGAAAGTTGGAGGGAAAGGAAATCCCTTCAAAGTTGAATGGGTGAACCAAATTTTTGTAAATTCCGGGCCGCTGTAAATTCCGAATATTGGTCGCATTTTTCTTCAGGTACCATGCCAGCACGGCGTATTTGAAACAATAATTGTCCTTATTTTGAACGGAAACAACGGAATGAGAAGCACGAATTTTTTTATTAAGTGGGAAATTACAGCGGCCCGTCAAGGGCGAATATTTAGTCAGTCTAATAAGTAAACCATCTACCGATTTTAAGCTCCAACCTGAGCCTTTTGTTTCGAATGTGAGCATTTCTTCTATGATCCTCTCAAATGATCTCATGAGGTAGTCTAATATGTCTGTAGTAGTTAGGATTATTTCATTTTTTGTTTTAAAATTTGCATTTATTGATTCTTCTTCTATTTCTGATTGTTGACAGTCTATTTTTGTCTTGAAGAATGTACATTCTAACAACAAATTCATTTTAATATTACGCCATTTGGTCAAATATTCTAAAATTAAATCCTTAATAACGTCAGTCAGGTGGAGGAGAAAACTTTCGGGGAGGTTGAAACGTTCAATATTTTTAAAATAAAGGTCTACCGCTGTGTCCCCAAATTTTAGTACAACCTTACCCTTTTGCTCAGGTACCGCATGTAATCGTATCAGTTTGTCGTCATTTTTTTTCGGTCTTTTTGGAGGGGGCTGAGGTTGTGGAAACGAAAAATTATTAGAATTGGAGGAGTTAACGATGTCTAATTGCGGTGAGGCCGCTGATGATGTCGATGGCATGTTTTCATTAACACTAGGTATTTTAACCTTAACTTCTAAGCATTTATGACTAATTCTACATGTAGACAGATAGCTCACTCTACAGATACTGCAAGTAACTAAATATTTACATTTGTGAGCTATCTGTCTACACTTCCTAGTAAAAGATTTGGCACAATTGCCACAAACTAATTCTTGCTTCCCCTCCTTCGGGTGGCTATCTCCTGCGCGTGTGACGTTTTTTTTTTTTTAATGGGCTGAGGCTCCTCCTCCTCTTCTTCTTCTTCTTCTTCTTCTTCTTCTTGGGTACCTTTGAACGCCAATTCAAAGGTCCCGCGCGGCCCCACTCCCGTGAAGGCAAGTTTTAATTCACCAGCTAAACAAAGAAGAAACAAATCGGAGAAAATTAACCACTGTCAGTCTTTTTTCTTTCATCACAGTTATGATTAGCAAACTCAAAAATGGGAATGACGCTTGAGCAATAAATGCACTGCACACAGTTTTTCACAGTTTTGACACATAAAAATCCCGCGTTGGCTATTTCAAAGGGATTTTCAACGTTTTTCCAAATTTTATGGTCGAGCTGAAAGGTCATCACTCGTGACGATGGAGTGGTTAGATCAATTGTCGGAAAGTTGGTTTTCATCCACTGCCTCAATCCAAAAGTCTGTCGATGTGAGCAGACAGGAGGATTTCTCGTTGTGATCATTCCTGCTGAATGGATTGAACATGTTTCGACATGGTCAGACATGAGCCCCTCAAGGTCTTTCAACGAGGGACAACCAAAATCAGCCAAATCATAGATGGGTCTGTGTAAGAGCGACTCCAAGAACACGCATTTCTCATGACCCTTGGAGAATAGAAAAGAGACAGCTTTGGTGACACTTTTCAATCTGGTTTCAAGCTCAGAGTACTCGAAGTCTCCACTATTCCACGAAATTGCGTGATGATGTCGCAGTACCCAGAAATTCGAGGGGGTGTTAGCCTCAGGCTCCGACCTAGTCGGAGGCTTGAAAGTCAGATGACAAACATTTTCCCCAGTCAGGTCAGAAAATGTCAGCTCTTTCACGATGAACCGCAGCTTGACACCTTTATAACCTTGAAAATCGACCACTCCGAACCGGGAGAAACACTGTTCAGAACTCTCGCTCCCATGGTTATACATAACGAACCAATTTGACGACACCGACGACTGATCAAATACTGAAAAGAAAATGAAAAAATATGCGTGTTTAATTAAACTACCCCCTCCCATTTTTTTTTTTGTCTACCTCCCACTTCCACATCCACATTTAAAGGACAACATTATTCTTATCAATCCAGCTGCGCGAATTCATACCCAACCATTGTACGTATATCTTATCACCTTTGGTCTTGAGCACTTTTTCCACCAAGTACGTGCCTGGGTATGCCGTTTTTTTGAATTTCATGCCTATAGAACTTCCCCAAAATGGTTTCTCCGTTTTCATCGACGAGAGAGTACGTTATTGGACAGGTATTATGAACGTTACTTATTGTAAATAGCTCGGTGCTCCAATTCAAATTATAGCCCTTGTGAAAGATGGAGCGCTGCTTGCTAATTCTGACCACATCCCCCTCTTTCAACTGACGAGGTCCAGTTTGACAGAGTGTCTGATAAGAGTATACCCCATGCAGAAGCCTTTTTTCGTCTTTTTTCGTCACCTTTCCCGGGTACATACCTATCGTTCTATGCTTCATTTTATAATTATAGTGATTTATCAGTCTTGGAATTAAATCGAAATATTTTAATGACCCTCTAAATTTCATATTCAAGTAAAGGAGCCTTTTAAACGTTCGTATGAATCGTTCACAAATGTATGCTTTCATGGATGAAAAAGTGTGGTACAGTTGAATTCCAAATTTATCGAGTACTTTCAAAACGTGTTTATTGAAAAATTCGCGTCCCTGATCGCAATGAATTTTCCGAGGAGGAGTCACACCAGATTTTGAAAGAAGGCGTTCAAGAGTTTCCGCAATTTCCTTGCCGTTTTTGGATTTGACGGGTAAAGTGTAGGCAAATTTAGAAAAAATATCGATTATGGCTAAAATATATTTATAGTTGTTGTTTTCCTTGGCAAGTTTTTGCATGTCGATCAGGTCCATCTGCCAGGTGTCGTTGATCCTTTTCATCACTGTACGTCTTCGTGGAAAGTGAACACGCGGCGTCCTGAAGATTTCTTCATAAATCATCTCCTTCACTGGTCTCATAGTGGTTCTCTCTGCTGCTGCTGCTACTGCTTATTAGATGAGTCTCGTTTGCCATCCAGCACTCGAATGCAATTTTCTCGAACGTAATCCATCATGTATCGAACGGTGACTGCATCATTTGGGTGTGTAGGTTCACCTAAATTCGTCAGTCTTTTCCCGTGGCAGACATAACCGGGGTCTGATTCATGAAGCATGAAGGGAACGTGTTTCTCCAGAAATTTCCGGTTGACTCCATCTCCACTTCCTTTTGGATCACCAATTCGACGAATGGTTTTACCACCAAAGTCAACTGAATTACCGGGATGATTTTTAAAGTCGATTGCACTGTCCACGTATTCTTTGTTTGCTGCGTCTTGCCGGTCTGTTGGTCTGTTCAAATTAACAATTTTATGATGTTCCACGTCAATACTCGTGCTTCCACGGAATTTTGCCATTTCTAAACCTGAGACAAGGGTCGAATTTTTACTTTTTCCCCCTGCTGCCGTCCCCGTAGAGTTTCTGCAGAAAATGTGTCGTCCATACTTATCGATAGTCATGTTTGAAATGTTTGATGATGCCAAGCTCCGAGAGTTCTTCTAGGATAGATTCTATTTCATTGTCATGAGCATGATTGCCAACGATTTTGGAACTTATGAGAATTTTTAATCGATCTACAAGCTCGTTAGGGTCATCGAAGTATTCAATTCTTATTTGATCATTGTGCATACCACCTCCTTTCTTCTTCTTTGTCGTCTGAAATAGGGGTTTTATAATATTCATATACTTGTACGATGAGCTGGACGCGATTTGCTTATTCACGGAATACTGCTGTTTGTGCGCGTTAGTAAGTTCCAGTAACTTTTTATATGTTTCTAAATCCTCATCAGAATAACTATCCCGTAACGGGTGCTCCAGAAATAAAAGCTGAGCCAATCCATCGGTTACCTTGAATCTGTTATTATTTACGAGAATTGACCCTCCGTTATCTACATTATCAATCACCACGTTTTCCGAGCCCATCATAGCTGCGCCTGAAGGTGAAATCCTTATACCAAAACGTGAGTCTAATCCTTTCGTTTTACCTGTGACTATGTTTTCGAGGTAAGGTCTAACTGCATGAGGGAATTCGCGGAGATATGAATGCATAGCGTTGTTCCCTTCCGGAGTTAAAGCTTCTGCATTCAAAGCCCTTACAACGTGAAATTTATCATCTTCTTCATCAAGATCCGAAAGTACAAGTTTTTCCCCGACCTCATCAGTATGGGGTGGTCCGCTACTGGGAGTTGAATTTGTCAATTTTAAATGTTTCCTTGAAGTTAATTTTTGTTGAGTGCGTAAAGCCAAAGGTGTTGTATTGCTAGCAGGAGTCATAAATTTCCAATCATCATTTCCCCCCTCGATTTGTAGCTGTTTCTTAGAAGTGTGAAGTGGCGTTGAGATTATGTTGGCATCGGCTGTTTTGTTGTTGTTGTCGTGTTGAAGTGAGTCTCGAATGTCTTTCAACGGCCGAATGATGGGAGTCAACGTTTCATTAAGCGCGGAATCAGCATTCTCTTTGTGCCGCCTTAGAGCAAGATATTTGTCCCTAACAACCTTTGAGATTCTCACTAGCTTTCGTTTAGCTTCTATTGAATCCATGTTGGAAACTGACAGTTTAGTAAAAACATTTTTGGTATATATCCCCCCTGCTCCTCCTCCCACCCATTTACACAACGTCTAATGGCTGGAGAAACTGGTCAAACCCTTTTCGATATCTACCATTACCAATTTCACAGTCAGTTACAATAACTAGAAATCCATATCTATCTTTCCAACATTCTGAGCAGAGATGTTTGAATTGATCGAAACTCATGTCTGTACAGACATAAGCGTTAAAAATATGCTTCATGGAGCCTGTATCCGTTTTAAAAACGCAAATCATATTGGCATTGTCTCGAATCAAAGCCTTTGGAATCCTACTGAAAGACTGTCCCATATATAGAAGATCACATTGTTTATGTCTACAAATGGAAAAATATTCTTTAATTGACTCTTGGCGATCTACAATCAAATCATCAAATACGATAAGAGAGTTCTTCCTAACCTTTTCCACAGGTACCACCTCCTTCGATGAATCAAACGTGAAAACTTTGATTTCGGGAATGAGTTTCAAGATTTCCAACAATATTTGATATTTCTCCTGTTCCACCGTTTTGCAATAAATGTAGATATTTTCAAATTTGACACCATTTGGCTCGATTATTAGGGATATTGCAGCCTGGGTTTTCCCACTTGAACTCGGACCCGTGAAAATAGCGCGAATAGATTTGGGTAGGAGGGGTCCGTTCTTTTCAAAACTAGTTTTCAAGGAAGTTTTATCAGCATTTTCGTCGTCGACAAAGGGGGAGACGTTGAGTCGGACAGGTTGTTTCCTGAAGCGTATCATGTTCAACACTGAAGTTGAATATAATGCTCCGTCAGCTCTTATGACGATGGGGGACAATAACATATATTATAAGCTTACTAGTGAGTGATATTCACATTAGTACACTATGCCTCGACGAGTTCAGACGGTAAGAAGAAGAAGAGGACGGGGGTTCGATTTAGTAAAATTGATTGGGAAGGTTGACAAGGAATTTCATCTTCCAGGTGGTTACAATTACTGTGGTCTGAACACTAGACTAAGACAGCGTCTTGCGAGAGGAGATAAGCCAATTAACGGTCTGGACGAAGCCTGCCTTTCCCACGATCAGATTTATGATCAGCATCCCAATGATTTGAACAAAAAGCACCAGGCCGACAAAATTCTACAAATGCGTGCCTGGAAAAGAGCCAAATCAAATGACGCTAACCTCAAAGAACGTTTACTAGCGTTAGGTGTGGCAGGAGTCATGAAACTTAAGAGAAAAATTGGAGCTGGGTTAGGGGGAGTGGGGAAAAAAGTGAATAAAAAAGGGTCGAAGAAGAAGAGAGGATCTACACGTCGCCAACACCACCATAAGGGCAAAATCGTCAGATTCGACAAGTTAATCAACGTGGCTAAAGATGCCATCCCTAGAAAATCCTCTTTCAAAGAAGGGATAAAAAGAGCTATACTGGCGACAAAAAAGTTCGTCAAAGAGAACATTTCATCGGGGATTAACATTCCAAAACCACCTGGAAGAATTATTCCTATTCCTACAAAGACGGGGGGTTTCTTCCCAGCTGCCTTAATTCCAATCCTCGCTGCCCTTGGAGGAGTTGGTGGTTTTGCGTCCGGTGTTTCATCGATAGTCAACACAATTAATAATATTAAAACTGCTAAAAAACAACTTGATGAACAAAAACGGCACAATTTGAAACTCGAAGGAAAAATGGTAGGATCTGGACTCTATCTGCGTCCACACAAGCAAGGTTATGGGTTGTATTATAATCCATACGACCCCTGTCAAAAAAACTAAACTTATCTTTACCGAAAATTGCTTTGACTGATGTCGATCTGAAGCAGGCGGTAAAAATTCTAAAAGTTCAAAATTTCAAAGGCATATTTATGCGTGATGAATTGACAGGTGATGGTGAGCCTAAGAAAAGGGAGTGCGCCATAGTCAATCAAGATCATTCTTCAAATCCAGGCACGCACTGGTGCGCTTATAAGAAGAGTGGGAAGAATGTAAATTATTACGATCCTATTGGAAATTTGAGACCTCCTCCGGAGTTGGTCAAATATTTGAAGGGCTGTGACATCTCCTACAATAGAGAGGGGGATCAGAAATTGGGAACCGTAAATTGTGGCCATTTATGTCTCAGATTTCTTGAAAATGATCAGACATGGCCGCGACCTTCACTCTGACGGGTCATACGAGCACGCTGACACAAGATTTCCGCTCCCCTATGATCTTGGACCCTACGAAACACTATGCAATTGGTCTTTTAAGTTTCGATACGTACCACAGTATTCCCAACATTAGCGAAAAAAATGATAAATTCCGGATTTATTATGACAACAATGAAACAGCTACAGTACTCTCGATTCCTGAAGGAGGATATGATATTGGTTCCTTAGAACGTGAGATTCAGCGTTTGATTCGGCATAATTCAACAATCCAGCTCAAGATTAAGGAGAGTAGTAACAAAATTGAAATTTTCAGTTCGGTAAAATTAGAGTTGGGCCACACTGACGATTTTGGTAATTTGCTGGGTATTAAAACCCCCACTATAATCCTGCCAGGCGTGAGTTACATTCCAGACGGTATAGTTAACATACATCCGTTGAGCAGCTTGGAAATCACTTGTAATTTAGTCAAAAATTCCTATAGGAACGGTGAAGAAGTTCATTCGATTCATGGGTTTGCTACGTCTGTCCCATATGGTTACAAATTGCTTGAAAAACCAACAATTCCGGTTTACTACCCCATCAACACGAAAATAATACAACATATATCGTGCTCTGTAGTCGATCAACACGAGAACCCAGTATCTTTCCCTCTACATTTAAAAGAAGTGCGAAATGGGTATTGACTTTCGAAACATGTCAAACTTTGACATGCGTGGAGGAACAAGAATCATTAGAGGAGGAGGAGGAGGAGAAGGAGGTGGTGGTGGCGGCGGTGGAAAGGGAACACGACAACACCAACAACAACAACAACAACAACGAGGAAAATACGACAAAATCAATGTCTCCCGCTTAAAATTGGTCAGTGAACCAGTAAACATCAAACGATTAACACCCGAAAATAAAAAGTTCCTAAAGAGTTTGGGACTGCTCAATAACAAACAGCGACGTCGAAGACGACGACGATGAGAAGCAGCGGCGTCGTCAGACGAGGAGGAGGAGGACGTGGAGGAAAAATGCTCGAAGGGAATATTTTCAATCTTACGAAGCCAGTTGAATTTGACGAGTCCATAACTGAATATGAATATCGAACCTATCTACCGTATTTGAGCAATTCTCTCGATCAGTCTGATGAAATTCGAATACCTATACAAAATCAAGACGCGTTGGTTGTGCCAAGTGCTAGTTATCTCGTCCTCGAAGGGATCTTAGACAAAGCTGAAGACAGTTCCGCCGAGTTGATTCAAAACGCATTTGCTTATATGTTCGATGAAATTCGCTATGAACTGGGAGGTATTTGTATAGATGAGGTTCGAAATGTCGGAATTACTACCACCATGAAGGGCTATGCATCTCTTTCACAGTCAGAATTGATGTCTATAGCGAATAATTATGGATGGGGAGGATCATCAGCTGTGGTGACGGATACTGAAGGAAATTTCAACGTTTGCATACCACTTTCACATTTTCTGGGCTTTGCTGAAGACTACAAGGAACCAATAGTCAATATGAAACACGAGCTTGTTCTACTACGAGGAAACAATGACAAGCAATGTATAACTGGAGACGCGGAAAAAGCTAAAACTGTGAAAATCAGCTTGAGAAAATTAGTTTGGAAAATTCCCCATGTCAGACTATCAGATGAAAATAAGCTGGAATTGCTCCAGATTATAAATTCACCATCGAGGACTTTACAGATTCCATTTCGCTCCTGGAATTTAAATGAACTACCCACTCTTCAAACAGGATCTCAATCGTTCATATGGCCGGTCAAAAGCTCAAACCAGCTAGAAAAAGCCCGCTGGATACTTTTTGGTTTACAAGTGGCTCGAAATACCGACTTGACGAAAAGCTCTTCCGAATTCGATCATGGGAATTTGTCAGAAATTCAAATTCAGCTAAATTCCGTCAAATTCCCCTACGAACCTCTCAACATGAATTTCGATAAAAATCAATTCGCAGTAGCGTATCAAGCATTTTGTTCGTTCCAGGGAAGCTATTATGGTAGTAATGGAAAACCAAATCAGGGACCTATTGTGAGCAAGGAAGATTTCAAATCGAAAGCCCCATTATTTTTCATTAATTGCACCAAACAGGAGGAAGCCATCAAGACGGGTTCAGTTGAATTGAAAATTGAGTTTCGAACGAGAACACCTATGCCGGCAAATGCAAAAGCGTTCGCCCTCGTCTTACACGACCGCGTTATCGAATATAGCCCGCTTTATCAGACCGTGAGAAAAATGTGAAAAACTGTGTGCATGTACCTACTTATTTACATTATAAAAAATAAAATTTTATCACAAAGCTTACCTTTATATTTTTGAACGTCCTCCGACGTTATTTTTTTTGCAAATCTTTTCGGAAGCCAGGTCATAAAGGCTTCGTCGTCCTCCTCCGAAGGCGGCGGCTGGAGCAGTGCCAGTATGCTCCTCCCATACGGCCCGTCTGCCTCCACAAACTTCATTATACTGTGAAATTCATTAGGCTGGAGGCTGTTAAGCCTCCTCACCTCAAATTCCCTGGTGTTATCAGGGATGGGGGCATTTAGTTTTTTTAGAAGATCCATCTGAAAAAAAGGTGGGTGCGGCATTTATTATTCCGGGGGAAAATCCTACTAAAAAAAATTTTAAAAAATTGAAAAAATGACAAAAGGGAAAGGACGGGGCGACAATCCGACTATGAGAGAAGAGGTCGCCAAAGTCCTAGAAAGATCTAAAGTTGAACATTTTAATTTAAAGCTCCACAACAAAATAAAACTAAAAATCTGATAATTATGACTAGTCTGAACGTATTACTGCTAATTTTTGTTTTTTGAATCTTTTAACGGAAATATTAGGTAGATCTTCAAATTTGAGTATTTTTAAAATTAAGTGTCGGCTCATATCATCGAGAATTAAATTGAAAGAATTATTTACGTTAAATACTTGAGCTGTTCGACCATCTCTATTCTTCACTGTTCCTCTTAATGCTCTTTCGACCTCGAACTCCCTCGGGTTCTCGCCATAAGTTAACACCCGCGATTCTGACGAGTGTTGAAGACATTTATACAATGTCAAAATAGTCAACGATTTTACCATTTTATTTATTTATTATATTTTCTCACTGTTTTGAAAGATAATTTTATTGAAAAACTTACTGTAATGTGGTAGGTATGTAGTTGTAGGTAGGTAAGTCAGAGCTGGGGAGCTGAACACTGCTGCTGGTGCTGAGTAGAACTGATCGATGAATGTTGAAATCGATCGAACGGAAAACCCCCCAGCCGGTAGTAGCAGAGGTTCAGAAACGAGATGGTGGGGATTCAAGTCGTGGAAATGAAAACTGCTTGTTCAGCGAAGGGGGCCGGCTACTGACAACTTCGTCGTCGATCTATGATGCGTTTTTATTTTTTCCTTCATTTCAAAATCCGAGGATCTGATCGCTCCCCTCATCCTCATCTCCCCTCACCACCCATATATGGAGCTCCTCGAACTCGAAACCAACCCTTCGCCACTTCATCCCCACAGATGAAGCGGTGAAGGGGTAAAACTGGGGGGACCGTAACGGTGGACCGTATACGGTGGGCCATATACGGTGGGCCGTATACGGTGGGCCATATACGGTGGGGCCGTATACGGTGGACTGTATAGGGTGGTCCGTATACGATAGAACCGATACAGTCGGACCGTATACGGTCAGAGCGTATACGGTGGACCGTATACGGTGGACCGCATACGGTGGGACCGATACAGTCGGACCGTATACGGTCAGAGCGTATACGGTGGACCGCATAGGGTGGGACCGATACAGTCGGACCGTATACGGTCAGAGCGTATACGGTGGACCGCATACGGTGGGACCGATACAGTCGGACCGTATACGGTCAGAGCGTATACGGTGGGACCGTATACGGTGGGACCGTATACGTTACCCTGTACAATTTGGTGCTATCCCCTCCTTTTTCCTTCTACTATGCTCCACAACTTTTATTTCATGCGTTTTTCACACTGAATAACCGTTCTCAATTTACAGGCGTTTTAAAGTCGCATAATTGCAGTTTTTACACAAGTTGAGAAAAATTGGCACTTTTTGACGCCCGATTGCGACCTTACTAATCGGTGGAAAGTTAAAGTTGGGGTAGCCATTCGATGCAGAATTTCATGCTCTTTCATAATGTAAGGAGTGATATTTTCTGTATCACGCATACGTTTCAAGATATAAGCAAAAAACCAAAAAAAAAAAAAAAACAACCTAATTTCGAGGTTTTTAGGCCCCCAAAAGTTCTCTCGAGAAAATTTTTTGTTGGATTCGTTTAGTTTCCCACTATTGAGGTGCCAAGACACCTATCAAAATTTAGAAACATAACATCCGACCTTTTGTACGCACCTAAGTCTAGATTGACCTGACTACAGGCCTGTTGTGTCTGATTTTCTGACACTCAATTTTCATTCGCCCGTTCAATTCTGTTTCAGCTGACTCACTTCGTGATGGTCAAAGAGATCAAACACGTCTCGGCCATAGAAGATCTCCAGTGCAACGAAAACGTCAAACACAAGGCTCGCGACTTCATCAAAAAATACATGGCTAAATTCGGCCCCTTCTACAGCCGACAACCAGACGACTAGTTCCCCCCCTCCCACCCCCCCACATTTTATTTTAATTATTGAGGCGATGAAAAAATGTTTCGCTGAAGTCACCGCTTTGCGGATGTATTCTTATGTAATTTTACGGTCCTCAATGTACATTTGTTTTGTGTACGTATACATTCTTTTGAGGTTTTTAAATTTTATTTGGATATTCTGTGTTGTATAGTTCAATGAAAGGAAGTGGAGTTCTTTTTATATTAAAAACTCGTTCTAAAGTTAAAGTTATTGTACATTGATTAGGAAATCGTTCTTCACCTGAAAATATAGTCTAAGTATTAGTGGAAGAGGTTTTCTTCTCTGTCCTACGGCTGAATCTAGTGAAATTTTCTAGCATAATTGATAGTTTATAAATCCTTGAGACGTAACATGAGTTTGTAGTTTGTCTCTAAGGTGTGTGGTATTCGCAGCCATTCTGGTATGATACGGAAACGTGATTTTTAATAGATGCAGTTTTCATTTGAAGTAGATTTTTTTTTCCTCTGTTTTGGACGGTGAGTCGTCGTATTATTGTCTCGCCGTGAGACGTGGTCACGTGTCGGAGTCAACAAGAGCTTACCAAAAAGCCTTTGACGGTTTTTTGTAGGAGAAAACGTAGAGTTGAACGTAGCGACGGAGTGTTTGTAAGCAAAAATCTTCAGAAAGCAGAAGTCTACAAAATGCAATTGAAGAGTGATTGAGGAGGAGGAATTTTGAAACTCCATTATTCTTGGAATAATACACTTATGTATTCGTGTCGGAGGTCAAAAATTCTGATCGGCCTCAATATGTGATATCCTTTTCATGTTATGTAGATTCCAAAAACGAAATGTCCGTCCGCCGTACGCCGCGCAGTGAGGCAAACGCGGCAAAAACCCTAATAAGTGAACTCGCGTTTTGCGAACTATTTCCGATGATTTGCGACTCTTTAATAGTTGCAGAAAAAAGCCTTGATAAGCTTTTCCGAAAAGACTGGGTTTGCAACCCTGTTTAGAGGCGTCAATCATGGGCTTTTCGAAATGTCGGTAAATGACCGATTGAAAGCACTGACTTGAATTTCATACGTTAGCCTGAACTTACATTTGAAAAAATTTGAGCTTTTTTGGCATGATGTGGGTGCAATTTAAACGCCACAACGTTTTGTTTATGTACATTTTTCTCAGGGAAATGACATTTCAATTATGCCAGTTTTATAATTGAACGATACAATAGTTTCTGAGGCTTTTAAAAATTCCTCCGCTTTCCTCCGGTCTGGCTCAGCAATTTTCCGACTTTATGCATCAAAGTGAAACTCCTGTGAAAATTTCAGCTGCGTTCGTTTGCGTACTCGGTGCCAGTGTGTTACAGAATGTTACAGCAAGAAATAAAGAAGGAATAATTTATTTTAATGTATTATATTCTTTTGTGAGTTAAGGAGTTGAACTGTTGTTTTTTTTCCATTTTTGACGTTCCCACCTATTTTCTATGCGTAAAAAAACGCAGTCAGAGCAACTTTTTAACAAATGATAGATGTATCCACACAACGATTTTTATCCAGATTTTGTCAAAGCGTGTCGGTCGGAAAATTTGGCGAAATGTCCTCACCATCATTATTGTGTGAATAAATATCTACGAAAATGACAAAAAAAATGCGTTTGTGGCAGCTTTTTGGCCGGAAACATGGAGGGAAAGCATTTTAGTTCCAAGATGTAGAATTATTCGTGATCAGCGTTGAATTTCCAATAAGAATAAGGGGGTTTGAGAGTTTTTGCCGGAAAATCGCGGTTTTGCCACACTGTGCGCCGTCCGAGACCTTTAGGGCAGTAGGCTTTTTTTTAAATCTGAAATTTTGATTAAAAACCATCTAGTTCTGCCCGCAAGGTTTTCAGCCCGTGCGGCGCTATTGGGTCGAGTTAGGTGTCGTTTTCGAAGTATTTTTGAACGTAGAATCCATGCTTGGGGGTCCCAGAACGATCCGATTTCACCTTTGGGATCTATGGGGCATTCGTAGAGCAACCATTGAGACTTGAAGGATCACAGGAGTTCAAATGAGGTGTTTTTGGGTAAGGGTGTTCTTTAGTACTCCCCCCCATTTTCAAATTAAGAGTTCACACCATGAACCTTACTTTAAAAAAAAAAAGATTTCAAAACGTTAAAGTCACCAGTTTTTGGTGCTTTCAATTTGGATCCAATTGAATTTCGCCTAAGTAGGTTTTTTCATTAAATAAAAAACTGGGGGGGGGGGGGGGGGTGTACTAAAGTTTTTGACTAGTGTAAAACTTTAGTACTCCCCCCCACGGAAATGGCCGGTGGAAAAGAACAATAAACACAAAAAACCTAATCGGGCACCCATTTATTTACCAAAATAAATGAAATATTTGAAATATTTGGTATTTAAGGTGCTAAAGGGTTATACATGGTTTTAATGGACTCCATGAAACTTAGAAATGGGTCAACCTGTCTGATGTGGACGTCCCGTCTCCACAAAAATTCACAGAGATGAGGATGAAGGTCACGAATTCCACCGCTGTGCAATTTGCGTTTCATGGCTCTCCATGTAGACTCAATCGACTGTGTATAAGCAAGAGTGCCTGGATCCACGAAATTGACTGAATGGGTGTCTGTCAAATGAGTGTAATTCAGTCTAAATAACTCGCTGTACGCTTTCCAATGGTCTGACATGATAGTTGTTGCGGGTTTCACGTGTTTCAGAATCAGGCAAGAGTGTAGCTGCGTCTCTTCGTCGATGGCGGTTAACATGGTTCTAGCCACTGGGGGGGAGTACTAAAGTTTTACACTAGTCAAAAACTTTACTACACCCCCCAGTTTTTTGTTTGATAATAAAACCTACTAATGCAAAATTTAATCGATTTTCCGTTGAAAGCACGTTAATCAATGTGGTTTGACGTTTCGAAATCACTCATTAAATTTCAAAAAGAGTAAGGTTTTGGGGGAGAAATCTCACTTTGAAAATGGGGGGAGTACTAAAGAACACCCTCGGGTAATTTTGAACGCTTAATCCTTTTTTTCGAGATCCCTCATCTGTGCAAACATTGCAGGTACTTACTGATTTTTTTTTTTTTCAATTTTGTTAAAAAACAAAATCGTGCGAGAATTTTTTTTTTAATTTATTTTTTAAACATTACGTATTTAAGAACGTTTTATTGACAGAATTTTTACACAGTTGGTCAAATGGGATACCTTCAGATCTGGTCAGGTGTCTGTGGGCTGACCAGTTTGATAAGATCGTTTTGAAGAAGCAATCAGTGCACAGTTGCTATTTTTGGCTCAAAGTCACTTTTGTGTCGGTCAAGCCGATTACTGCAAAAATTCCAAATTGAAATCGCTGGAACCGGACGTTTTGATCCGTACCACCGGTACACATCAACGCAAAACGTCAAGGCAAGCGACTGAATGCTTGAAGGCAGGCCCACCGAGAGGGGGGGGCAAAGGGGACATTTTGCCCCGGGCCCGGACTTTTGCATGGGGCCCCAGCGGGCCCCTAGAAAAAAAAAAAAAAAATAATGTTATAAGTATTTCAGAATTTTTTTTTAAGATTAAAAAAAAAAAATTTACACTTTTTTTGTTTGTTTGTTTTTGTTTTTTTAGTTGAAAAATATTTGACCTCCTGGGATCCATCAAAAATCTCATTTTTAGTCCCACGAAAGCCCTATAGATCGCAACAGTGAAATCGGATCGTTGCGGGACCCCTAAAAATGTATTCTACGTCCAAAAATACTTCGAAAGCGATCGGGCTGAAAACCTTACGGGCCCAACTAGATGGTAAACCGAGTATTTTGTCAAAATATCAGATTTTGGTTTATTATTCTTGGAATACTTAATACACCTGTTTTCGCGACGGAGGTCGACGACTCCGATCGGCCTCAAAATTTGACATTATCCGTTTCATGTGGTCTAGATTCAAAACCGAAATGTCCATCCGCCGTCCAAGCCGTTTTGGGCAGTAGGAATTTTTTTTTTTTAAATCTGAAATTTTGAGAAAATACTCGGTTTAGCATCTAGTTGTGCCCGCAAGGTTATCAGCCCGATCGCACAAACCCGTGGGGCGCTGTGGGAGGGGTTTTGGAAGGCTTTTGGCTATGGGATCAAGTCAGGTGTCGTTTTCGAAGTATTTTTGGACGTAGAATCCATTTTTTGGGGTCCCGGAACGATCCGATTTCACTGTTGCGATCTATAGGGCTTTCATGGGGCTACAAATGGGATTTTTGAAGGATCCCTGAAGGACAAATATTTTTCAAGTAGAAAACAAAAAGAATTTTGAAAAAAAAAAATTAAATGTTAATAATTTTTTTCATTAACACAGAATTAAATTTCTGCACAAGTAACCTATATCAAAGAATAATAAACCCTTGTGTAAAATTTGCAGCGTTTTAAAAAAAATTCCTACTACCCAAAACGGCCTGGACGGCGGACGGACATTTCGGATTTGGAATGTAGACCTCTTGAAACGGATAATGTCAAATTTTGAGGCCGATGGGAGTCGTCGACCTCCGTCGCGAAAACATAGGTGTATTACTCCAAGAATAATAAACCAAAATCGGGCGTTGTGAAGCCGAAGACGCTCGTGGCGCCAGTGACGCTCATGGCGCCGGTGACGCAGTTGCTGCTGACACTTCTAGAAACTTGTATCAATACACTTTAAATACCCCTTCAGAATGAGGTACTGATGAAGACAAATCATTTGAAGTACGCTGCAAATTTTACACATTTTACACAAATTTATTCTTTGATATAATATACCAATTATATTATAATAGGTTACTTGTGCAGAATGAAAATTGAACGTTCGTTATTGGGAACTACCCTTTACCTCCTCCTTACATGGGGGCCCTATGCTCTCTTTTGCCCCAGGCCCGCTTTTTCTCTCGGCGGCCCTGCTTGAAGGACTTAATAAGCTACTATTTGCTTCTAATTAGAATGTGATGAAATAAACCTTCAGAAATAAGGCTTTAATTAGCTAAACGCTATCGGGGATGAAATAAATTTTAACTCTACCTATCATGTGACAAATTCATTTGAAAGAAAATTAAAACATTGGGCTCCTTGAAAAGGTCGGAATTCATCGTTTCTATCAACAAATTCGGATTCAGCACTCTTTAAAACCTCCCTGCACACATTTTTAGTTCGAGCAGAACTGTTTTAGAAATGTTGAAGATTTTGAACTGAAAGCGGAGGGCGCGTGACGTCACTCCACGCCTGGCTGGGCGTCGAGTAGTTGGGCGCGGAGCCGCCAGAGCGCTAAATAATAAATCTGCACGGAATCGGAATAAAAAAACTCGGCCGAGGTCGATTTTCGAATAACCTTCTTTGATAATAACCTCGATGCTCGATTTTCGAATGACCTCTAATGATTAACCCGATTTTCGGGGTCGGCTTTTCGCGTAGCAAAGTTGGCTGACTTGCATAGATGCGATAGAGAGGGATCTCTCGGCCAATCAAAAGATGACGAAGCAGCCCACGTCATGTACACCCTCCAGACCTCGAAATTCAAATATCATATTTTTCCTAAGGCCCTATAAATAATAGAGACGGGCTTTCTGCAATGTTGTCCTATTTACGTAACTTTTGAAAGATGTCCTTTGCAGGAAAAACATTTTAAAAAATTATTCAAGGAGCTCAGATTGGACTTACCGTGACTTGTTTGATCTTCTTGGGACAGGCCGACAGCTGGCTAGGTCTGCTCTTACCTGTCCTTAGTTTTAGTTATGGTCTTCCCCCCAAGTTTGAATTTTATCGTGAACCAAATTTAATTTTGTTTTCAGACTCTCAAATTCGTAAGTTTTCCCGACCCGGGAATCCAAGGCGCTTTAATATAAATTCAATATTCTAAAGACACTATTTATTGAATTGATTTTCCTTTCAAATTTAAACTAATAGTTGGACATATACGGTCATGCCGCTCCAGGAGGTCTGTTCTATATATTTTTCGCGATTTGTCAAGGTTTAGCACCCTTAGCACTCGTCACCTCCTTAGATTAGGAACGCCCTTAGGAGCCGTTAAAGGAGCGTTTGTGAATACAGCCCATGGTACTTTGGGCCTTGGGTATGGTACCTTTGATTGAGTCCGC
Organism: Pilophorus perplexus; assembly: GCA_955831195.1. Classification (NCBI taxonomy): domain Eukaryota; kingdom Metazoa; phylum Arthropoda; class Insecta; order Hemiptera; family Miridae; genus Pilophorus; species Pilophorus perplexus. Next base: position 1,906,518 of record OY037011.1, read on the forward strand.
TATGGGAATACACAGAGTCAAATTCTCAGTTCTCTTCAGTTCACTTTCGCGCCGCAATCACAAATTTTCGTCCGAGTTGGGCAATGTCTTTCAGGCTCTCACTCAGCAGACCGGTCCCACTTCACACGGACGGATGATTTTGACAATATTTCAGCTATATTGACTTCGCACGTCAAAAATTACGACCGTGTTTTGCAAGGGGCTCGAAAAGGCGTTCTACCTTGAAAAACTCACCGGAAACATTCGGTCAATACATGATTTATCGCACTTTGGAGCGCCGCCAAAAAAAAAAAAAAAATAGTGCAAGACTTTCAATCCCTCACTGACGGATTCTGCCAACATCATAAAACCCTAGGTAAGTTAACGTTGGAATGCTCGCTAATGAAAAGCCAATGTGGAATGGATAAGGGGACATTAAGTGTCCTCCAAATTTTTCCTTCGGTAAATTTAATGGACGTCAACTCCCTGGACCGGTGAAATTTCGCCGTTGAATTTAGCGATAAATAATTTATATATAATCGTTTAAAAACAATTATTGTTTTTACAAACAGAAGAAAGGTGGAAACGTAGTTCACTGCGTCTATTGTCGGCATCTTTTTGAATGGCGATGCCATTTGTCGATCGTCGTGCATGGCTGAACATCCTTTCACGTGGAGTGCAGTTAGTCGAGGTGCATAAGACAGATCGGATGGCATGCAGCGAATCTTCAAGCACTTCTTCCCATCGGATTAACTCTAGTCCCCGTATTTCATCGCTAGAGACACTGTCTTCCACAGGATGCCATTGTATCTCTCTCCAATAAGGGTGGTTAAGCTCGCCAAATGGCGTAATTTCATTTTGGGTGTACCAATAGGTAAACAGGCCAAAAAGATTGTTTATTGTCTACAAGTAGACGACCCCAGTTTGAACGTTTTCGTGAGAATGAATCGCTGTACTGGATATACGGGGATTTCATAATAATAATTATTATTATTTAACAAGCTGACCCGGTGCGCTTCGCTGCACTCAATAAAAACCGACGATCTTCGAATAACTTGCGAACGGGTTATCGCACAGAAATCGTTTTGTACTCGTTGAAATCAGCGTGAAAAGCTCGTATTAACAGACGTAGTATCGTTCTAAACCGACAACAAAAGTTGTACCGGGTTTCGGAGTTTCGAAAGTTTTCCTAGCGATCCCTAGTAACGACGCTATTTGACCCGGCTCTCGTCGCGAAGGAAAGCTCCGTTCGCGATGAAGGAAGTGACCGATTTTGTAGAAACTTCTTTAAAACCATCTACGATGCTTCACAAACAATCTCACACAATTTGGTGCCAAACACCACTGGTTTTTAAGTAGTGAGTCCTCAAAGATTTGGCAGTCATTTTGGTTTATTATTTTTGGAATAATACACCTATGTTTTCGCGACGGGGGTCGACGACTCCGATCGGCCTCAAAATTTGACATTATCCGTTTCAAGTGGTCTAGATTCCAAAACCAAAATGTCCGTCCGCCGTACGCCGTCCAGGCCGTTTTGGGCAGTAGGAATTTTTTTTAAAATCTGAAATTTTGACAAAATACTCGGTTTACCATCTAGTTGTGCCCGCAAGGTTTTCAGCCCGATCGCCCAAACCCGTGGGGCGCTATGGGGCTAAAATGGGGCTACAGAAGGGTTTTTATGAAGGCTTTTGGCTATGGGATCGAGTCAGGTGTCGTTTTCGAAGTATTTTTGGAAGTAGAATCCATTTTTTGGGGTCCCGCAGCGATCCGATTTCACTGTTGCGATCTATAGGGCTTTCATGGGGCTAAAAATGGGATTTTTGAAGGATCCCAGGAGGTTAAATATTTTTCGAGTAAAGAATAAAGAATTTTTGAAAAAACAATTTTTTTGAAAAAAAAAAATCAAAAAAAATTTTTTTTGAAAAAAATTTTTTTTTGAAAAAAAATACAAAAATTTTTTTTTCCAACATTTTTTCTTTTGACAGAAATAATTTTTGCGCAATAACCTATATCAAAGAATAATAAACCCTTGTGTAAAATTTGCAGCGTTTTCTATAAATATAGATAACATTTTCTCGGTTGGTCACCAATCAAGGCAAAGGAAATGAAAAACGCAGTCAACGCTGAACTGAATATATTTACAACTAGAATTTTAAAAAAGTTCTTCTTTTTTTTACATATTGACTAGCAAGTATTGCCAAACAATCTGACGCATAAAAACGCCCATCAGGGCTACATGCCATTTCTTTTCAATAGATTATCACAGAGAACCTTATTGACCTACTTCTACTTATTACAACTAATGCAACAAAGAACGGAAATCACAATGAACTTTGCACATATACCAAAAAGGCTATAATCTAAAACGACATAATCGCCCGTATTCAACTTGGGACTATCGCTACGCCTTAATTATAGTGTGACCTCTCTGTAAATAGCTTTTGATCGAAATTGGGATTTGCAACGGGGAGCGAAATATGAGAATTCGGGGTGAGACGTGTAACTGAATCACGCGGCGACGGTTACAAGCAGCGATTCGTGACTGCTATTGGCGCAGGCACGTCGTCGAGGGACGTAGTTGAAGGAGACGTTATGTACGTGCGCGTAAACATCAGTCTGCTCCCGAAAAAGCAGCAACGCCGCCTCATCTTCCCAACTTTGCAGGTTACATAAGAAACGGGTTCATAAAAAAACTGATTCGTTTAAAACCTGTTTCATTTAAAAAACGTCCTTGTATTTGTGATAGCCATTACGTGATTGAAAAGAACAAGTCAAATCTAAAGTCCTTCAGGGGAGGATAGACCAGTCAGGCCGAAGGTCCTGAGAATTCCCTGTCATTTCACATACAGCGCTTTGCCTACAAGGCGAGCACCCATCTCCTCCGGGCTCATTAATTCCAAAGGACAACTCCTCCGGTTATGTTTACGTGAGATACTTATCGCAAAGCCCAACTCCTCCGGCCGTCTTGAAGGTCAGTTAGAGCGACGCCTTTTGAAGCGAAGCTTTTATACGGACGCCCCCCGCTCGCCGCTCGGGGAGTCTCCCGGTGAAAATCGTGAGTGATATAACGCGATATATATATTTGATATAGTTGGGGCGCGTTTGGCTCTTCCAACCCGGCCGCTGTCAAGGAAGTCGGAAAGACGTACTCAGAACGGGTGGAATCCGGGGTGGGGCTTCAGGGACCTTACAACGGTGGAGGAGGCGGGGAAATCTTTTTTTGCCGACCTTTTAGCTACGAATAGGGGGGCAGCTGATTTTTGCAAAATGATATAAAGCTTCGCTTCCTTTTTCATTCTCCCGAGGAATGAATTTTTTTTTTTATGGACAACGAGGAGATGGAGTCGAATTCGTTTTGGTTTGTTGTCCTAAGAGATGGAATATACCCGAGTCCGTTTTGTCATGTTTTGTTGTTCACGAACTCCGCCCCGTTCATAGTCCAGTGAAATAGGGGGAAAAAATGGCGGAAAGCTGGAAATGGTTTTGATCGCTCCTAGTGGACCCAAACGTGTGGAATCTGAGTTTGCACCATCATGGGAGGCGAGCTGAGGTTTTGGTGGCTTAAAATCCGCGATTTTTGCCTCCCTTTTAGTTATGGTTTTTTTGGCCATTTTCACCCAGAAGGAAGCGTCTGACAAAAAATGTTATACTAACCTTTTTTGAAGAGGCCAAAATTTAGCGTAACTGGTGGTACATAGCCCGAATTTCGTACGTATACACGACGGGAAGATGCATCATCATCTTTGATGAGGTAGTGCTCTGTTCTCTAAATATTCTATTCTGATGGGGAGGAATCGTCCTAGGTAGAACACTGAGGCCGGAGGAGTTGACCATACGCCCTCCCCCGGCTGGAAAAAGACCGGAGGAGCTGGGCACTAATCCGAAGGAGTTGGCCAGCTCCCGCCTACAAACTTTTTCCCTAATTGCCCTACGGTTATTCAACCCTACTGGACAGGTGACATAACGCAACTTGGTGTACCTCACAACTTAAGGCGGAATTCATAGTCGTCACTCAAGTGCAAGTTCCCACTTCACTTGGGAAAGTAAAGGGTTGCCCTCCACTTCAATCGTCGTATTCATAATTCAATCCAAGTGTGCACCAACACTTCAGTAGTACTTGGCTCAAGTTCAAGTGCTCACTTTGCCTTTCGCCTTGAAGTTGGCAGTGTTGGGGTTTTGGGGTTGTGGTTTCCCTGATTTGAGGGAAAAATAACGGGGGACTTTCCCTTCTCCGGAGGTTATCCAGGGAGCCCCTTCAATGGATTCTACGTCCAAACACGACACTTCACACGGTTTTCTTACCAAAGCCCTTCACAAATCCCGTATGTAGCCCCTTAGAAGCCCCATTAAACCCCACGGTTGGCCCAGATAATTCTGGGAGCCCCATCAGTCGATTTTACATCAGAAATTACTTCGAAAACGACACAACACAATTTTCTTACCAAAAACCCCCTCCTGTAGCTAAAATGGGGCTACGGGAGGTTTTTTTGAAGGGTTTGGGCTATGGTGTCGTTATCGAAGTATTTTTGGACGTAGAATCAATTTTTTGGGGTCCCGGAACGATCCGATTTCACCGTGGGAATCTACGGGACTTTCATGGGGCTACAAATGGGATTTTTGAAGGACCCCAGGAGGTCAAATATTTTCCGAGTAAAAAAAAAAAAAATAATAATAATAATATGTAATAAAAAGTAAATAATAAAAAAATTACTAGATCCACAATCTAGTTGTGCCTTCAAGGTTTTCGGCCAGATCGCCCTAAACCGTGGGGCTCTGTAGGGCTAAAATGGGGCTACGGGAGGGTTTTTGGCAGGTTTTCGGCTATAATATCAAGCGGGATGTCGTTTTCAAAGAATTTTTTTGTTTGGGGAAGGGAGGAGTTATTAAATTAAATTAAATTCATACTGAAATTGAAATTCTAATTATGAATTTATTTAAGTTATTTCAAGAAATCAGAAGGGGAAGGCCGAAAAATTTATTGGGTCCCAGGTGGGACTCGAACCCACAACCTCTGCATTACTAGTGCGATGCTCTACCAATTAAGCTAGCGAGACCAGCAGCCATGATAGAACATCGGAGACTGAAGGCCCAACCGTCCCCTGCCCCCAACGCTTGATTCGGCCTTCTCATGTTGTTGGTGTTGTTGTTGTTGTTGTTGTGTTATTACTTATTCGTTATATCGTGTTCGTTCGAGTCCCACCTGGGACCCAATAAATTTTTCGGCCTTCCCCTTCTGATTTCTTGAAATAACTTAAATAAATTCATAATTAGAATTTCAATTTCAGTATGAATTTAATTTAATTTAATAACTCCTCCCTTCCCCAAATAAAACACTGTATGAGGGAAGCAGTTCAAAATTCCCTCAAGTCATTCCAGTAAAGAATTTTTGGACGCAGAATCCATTTTTGAGTCCCATCGAGGAACCGTGAGGATCTATGGGGCTTTCTGGGGGGATTTAGAAGGATGCCAAGTTGAATGAGGTACCAACCCATCATTTTTCGAGTAATTTTGGACGCATAACCCACTTTTTCGGGGTCTGGTCAAATTGAATCGCCCGGTCAAAACTGCCTATCCGCCCCTGCTGAGCTTAATTAGTGATAACAGTTGAGTACTAATCAAACAACGATGGTGTATAATAGAAGAAGGTGTCAAACCAATTGTCAAGAGGAAACAGGTGAAAATGAAAACTGACTGGGCAGAGCCGAGTGTGAATAACAATAAATGAAATTTTCTTGATGACTATTTACAACTTAGTGTTAGAATGAGAGTAATATACACTTTCTGATGTTTGCGGAGTTTGCTACTTACTAAACAGGTCAATAGCGAGTCGCCCTTAAGAAAAATGCAACAACAACAAATTACTATTTCGTGCGTGATTGTGGATTGGCTTTGAAGCAAGCAGAATGGAGAAAACGAACGGAAATTCCCCTAGTTTAACTACGACGTTCAAAGTGTTGTTGCATAAATCAGGTTGATTTTACAAAGTAAATTTCTAACCGTGGTACTATTTAGAATGATCACTGCAAGATTAAAACCTGGAGAAGGTCCAAATTGCTGACCTCGTGGAGAAAGCCTCGTCAGTTTACTGGGTGAGGCTGAGGGAAGATGTCTACATGTGATGTTCTGCGGTTGAAGAAGTGACCGAAAGAAGACGCAGTTGGAAATTCGCGGCAGAGGCTTCAACTTGTTAAGGATCGAACTTTGACCCTATAGAATTTGGAGCCTTCAGGAACGTGATATCTGTTGTCGCGCTGTAACGAAAAAACAAAGTTCATTAACGATGGAGAAGTGGGGCGAGTAAATAGTGGAGCCGCAGCCGTCAGATTGGGTTCAGGAAGCTGCAGCCTGTGTGGAAGTTAGCGAAATAGCCTCCTCCTTGGAAGGCTGCTCAAGTGCGTTATGTATAACCTGACAGGAAGGTAGCAAATAACCACATGTTGAATCTCCTCATAGATTGAAGATGGTTGAGAGCTCATTTTTTGCTGTGGTAAGTGCAAACTGTGATTGACATTCTTTCATTGCAAGCCATTGGGACTCGAATAAGTCATACATTTATGGATTTCACCTCACATCTGCACTTGCCCCTGACTTTTTTATGGTGTGGGGCAAGTGCAGAAGCAACAGATGGGGGCTAGTGCAGACTAATATGCACTTTCCCCCTCTAGTGAGCAAGTGTTCAATGGTCCAATGGCCTCGTAATTTGGCTATCGGATGAACTGGATGTATGTGACAAGATGCCTCCCTACTTCTTCTGGCTTTAATTTTGCTCCAGCTTGTGGAGCAAACTCCTGAACGCCTAACTTATTTTTTCACATACTTTATTTGCCAGGGGGGGGCTCAAGATGGGTTTTTTTTTAAGGACTCCAGCCAGGAGGTCGAATGAGTCGTCATTTTTTCAGCAATTTCAGACGTAGAATCCATTAATGTGGGTTTCAAACTCATCTGACGACTTTGAGAGGATAAAATATAATATATGATATTATTACGAGACCTCATTAGGACTATAAATAGGGGTGTTGAAGTGTTTAGGACCTTGGGGCTTTTTGAAAGATTTTGACCAGGAAGTTGAATAAGGTAATATATTACTACTTATAAGTAGTCATCATTATTTCGTCAATGGTGGATTAAACCAGAATGATTTTCAAACTTATTAAATAAGTTGTAATGAAAATAATTTTTGTAATTAAAATAATTACTACTTTTATAATTTTTGTAATGAAAATAATTACTACTTTTATAGTTTTTTTGGCCAACACTGATCTCGGAGGTTTGTAAGTCTATAATTCAGTCAACATTAGTGCAAATTCAAAATTTCAAAGAGCTACAGATTCTGCAGAAGTAGGAGTTTCACGCTCAAGCTTCCCAACAGCCAATTAGAGCGCGCTGTCCAAATTCAAAGCCTGACACGCACTTGCCCCATTTTCCTACGTGGCAAGTGTGTAGTAGAGACTCGAAAACGTTATTTGTATCAAGTAAATTGGTTCTTACTTTGTAGCGGTTTTTAATGTACAGCGTGACAGAAGAGAGTGGTGGGAAACTATAGCAAAAATTGGAATATTTTGATCGCCTAACGATCGACTCGACTTCTATTGCCACTAGAAGTCGAACTTTCAATTTTGGGCTGCGCACATGCCCACACTTTAGGGGCCAACACAGTTTAAGTATTTAACATGTTGGGGCCAAAGTGTTACCTAAATGTGCCAAAGGGATCAAACAGGTCATAACTTGAGGAACGTAAGTTATTTGAAATCTATTTATAGCTAGTTATAAACTCGTCACAAAAGGTTGGATGATTGGGATTCCAGGGAAAACTTTTTACTTTTTCTTTTTTTTTGCTAAAATTTAGCATGATTTAATCATGCTGTTAAATAATATAAATAAATACAATGCGCATTATCAAGGTAAACTTGTCATTTTGTTATTCACAATACCTTTCTAGCTCGGCAGTATTCCTTGGCGACCACTTCTCCAACCGTGTATAAAGTTCGCTTGGGGCTCGTTTCTGGAAAAATGTCAAACAAGATTATTGTGATGTACCTCTCCACAATAAACATGAATAACAATTTATAATAAGGGCATAGAGGAGAAAAAGAGGCCCGTAGCCTGACTTTTCCAAATGATGGAAATTGATGAGAGGAAGCTGTTGGGAAGAAATGGAGCTTATCGCCCCGACTCGGAATATTTGTAGGGCGGAATTCATAGTCCACTTCACTTGGGAAAGTAAAAGGTTGCCCTCCACTTCAATCGTCGTATTCATAGTTCAATCCAAGTGTTCACTGACACTTAAGTGGAAGTGGACGCGCGCACTCGGCTTAACTGCACACTTAGATTAAGTTCAAGTGCTCACTTTGCCTTTCGCCTTGCAGTTGGCAGTGTTGACAGTTTCATGAAGGGAAGGTTTCCCTGTTTTGAGGGGAAAATGACGGGGAATTTTCCCTTCTCACTTCCAAACTGTATAAAAAATCTCGGGAGGTTATCCAGGGAGCCCCTTCAATCGATTCTACGTCCAAAAACGACACCACACGGTTTTGTGGGCAAAGCCCTTCACAAATCCCGTATGTAGCCCCTTAGAAGCCCCATTAAGCCCCACGGTTTGTCCTGATGTTTCTGGGACCTCCATCAGTCGATTCTTTGTCAGAAATTACTTCGAAAACGACGCAACACAATTTTTTTACCAAAGCCCTTCACAAATCCCGTCAGTACCCCTTAGAAGCCCCATAGAGCCCCACGGTTTGTCCAGATGAGGCTGAGACCGCCATCAGTCGATTCTTCGTCAGAAATTACATCGAAAACGAAACAACTCGATTTTCTTACCAAAGCCCTTCACAAATCCCGTATGTAGCCCCTTAGAAGCCCCATTAAGCCCCACGGTTTGTCCTGATGTTTCTGGGACCTCCATAAGTCGATTCTTCGTCAGAAATTACTTCGAAAACGAAACAACTCGATTTTCTTACCAAAGCCCTTCAAAAACCCCGTCAGTGACCCCTTAGAAGCCTCTTAGAGCCCCACGGTTTGTCCAGATGATTCTGGGACCTCCATCAGTCGATTCTTCGTCAGAAATTACTTCGACAACAGTCACTAAAACTAGCAACAGCCTCAAATCATCACCAGCGTCAAATTTGACGCTGAAAACCTTTCAGATCCCGTTCCGATTAATTTCACAAATATCGTGCTCGCTTACCGTTCAAACCGAGAGGTCGGAGGCTGTCACAATGAAGGAAAAACAAGTTGCTGGAATCTTGAACGATGACGTACGCAGACCGGCTCTCTTCCCAAGCGATGAGCACGTTGTCTCCCTCGTTGCACCTGCAGCATTAAAAATATCACTTCATTACCATAACATTTACGAAGATTGAAGGGGGGTATTATGTTAGACACCACGAACAGTTTTAGTCCAGCTTTCGATGTGAATCCTTTCATTAAGACTTCCTAAAAACGTAGGTACTCACGAATCTGTTTTGACTTTCCACGATTTCATCAGCGTGTTGGTGCTGCTACTCTGAAACGCGAAATTTGAAATATTAATTTAAAACAAGCTTCACAACTTTATTAGATTACAAGGAGTGAAAGACAAAAATTCTTTATTGTGGAAAATTAGAATCCATGGTCGCATAATCGAAAAGGTCAGAATTAACAACTCCAACATATTTGGACTCAAAACCCTCCAAACCAATTTTCAGTCCGAAATTCTTGCACTTACGCGTAGAATCATCTGAATTTAGAGCCTCTGAGATAACATGAACGTTTCTTCTGGAACACTGTTCTCATAAGGTGGGATTTAGTTTTCATATGAATCGATATTTGCGACTGTGGAAGGATTACAGAACTATTACAAAGTTTATAACTGAAGGCTTACCAGTTTACTCGTAAATTTGAGCGATCGGCCTTTCCGAGGGGACGGTTCCGGACTTGTAGCGGCGTCGCGGCTGCCGCTAGAAGATGTTGTGACAGCATCATTCCTGAAAAAAATGAATGAACAACTAGAAATTTCCAATCGAAGTAAACGCAACGTATCTGTCTTGTTTGTATAGAGAGCTGCCAGGGTAGTTTCAAGAAGATGAATGCTTATTTCTTTCCGTAATAAACTTTTTTTTTAATTCCAACTGTGAGTGTGCTTGAAAGTGGTTCCGACCATCATAATTACGAAAAACTTGGCCATAAAGAAGGTTTTGGCCCTCAAACTATCAAGAGTAAGTAATTACTAGGGGGCCATCCCCTGCTGGCTACGCCATCTCGTGTCCCACCTGGCCTCAGACCCAACAACTCCTTTTCCCATACTGTGTAGTTTTTTCTTAGAGAAATATTTTTTGGGAGGTTGGGGGGCTGTGGAGTGGAGGACTTTTTTTATCCCTATCTAAAAATAGGAAGAAGCGAAAGAGTCATTTTGTTGGTTTTTTTCTTAATAAAATTTATTAAGCTCGAGAAGGAGATTGGGTGGTGCTTAATGGAAGACATTTTTAGACCAACATGTTACCTCATTTACAACAATATTTAATATTGTTGTAAATGAGGTAACATGTTGGTCTAAAAATGACTTCCATTAAGCACCACCCAATCTCCTTCTCGAGCTACGGCTCAGTAATTTTGTACGCTAATGGGATTATATTTCATTTGACCCGTTAGGTTACAATTTGGCGCCCAACATCTGGACCAGTGGAATTTTTACACCAGTATTCCTATCGGAAATTTTCAATTCAGTTTCTTCATGTTTTATCGAACGCGCGGTAAAGTGCCGGAATATTTTGTTCTGAATGTATCGCAGATAAGCTATAAGCTCGCACTTATCTCATTGACTTCTGGACCCCTTAGTGGACCATTGACTTCTGGACCCCTTATCCATTGAGCTTATTTCATTGATCGGGACAACATTTCTCGGAATCACCTCCGCGTTTCTTTGTAAATTTTGCAAAATATTTAATATAAACAAACACCTGCTTCTAATCTTCTTCTAGCCAGTTGAGATATCACATAACCGGTTCGCTTAGATAACAGCTGTCAAACTAGACGGTTTTTATTTTTTCATTCTTGTTTTCCGTTATCGGCCTATCTAAAAACTTCTTCCATTAGGCCCCACCCCATCGCCTTCCAAGCTACGCTTAGTAATTTTGTACACTAATGGGATTATATTTCATTTGACCTCTTAGGTTACACCCGACCTCTCCCACATGGCCTCAGACCCCTTCTACTCACTTGCTGATAATGACTTAAAATACAGGATGAGAGTTAAAGGATTCACTTGGAAATCTATTTGAAACCCTTCTTTGGCCAACTCTCAGCCAAGTGGTTTCCCCCTCGATAGCCCCCTTCCCCTCCACCAGCCATCGGAGCACCCTTGTATTGTTGTTTGTGAATGTTTCATTATGGGTGGGTTCGATTCTCCATGAGCAGGGGGAGGAGAAGTAACTCCTGTTGTTTCTCTTCACTGCCTTCCTCCCCCCCCCCCCTTTCAAAGACCCCTGGTTCTCCTAGGTCATCCTCCTCCTCAGGCTGGAGCTCCAATATAGTAGACTAGGGGCGGTGGTTGTCAAAAGCGCGAGGTGGTCCAAAAACACCTTAAATTTTTAGTGTCGAAAGCGCGAATCCGAAAGGAAATATTAGGTCCATAAGCGCCACTGCTAAATGTGTCAAAAGCGCGAGCTGGAACCGTTACTATTACTTACATACTCACTCTTAGATACTGTTACTGTTACTCTTACCAACTACTTACCTTACTTTTAAACCCTAGTGTAAAATTTGCAGCGTTTTTATTACTCTTTTCTATTACTCATACCTCTCTGATTTTCCAGGGAAATAAACAAAAAAAGATGTACTAGTCGAATGATAGTTTATCAAAATAGAACGATAATTCAGTCAATAAATCGTCAAAATCGTGAAGTCCAAGTGGGTATCAAAAATGGCGCATGGCAAGTTTGCGTAGGTACTCCGTGTTAGTGAGTGCTCCTCAGTGGTACTCTTCCCAACCCGTGTTCACGAAGGCCTCCAATTTCTTTTGAGAGATGTTTCGTTTTTGAGTAAAGGAATGGCTATTCAGAAGGACATACGTTTCTGCTTGAACCTTTTAAAAAATTTCGATCGCAACATGAACTGAAGGATGGGGAGCGTTAAATTGTCCCTTCAAATGCCGATGGTAGGATTCCAGCCATAAGGCTGGAGGAAAACGGGCTGGACGGGCCAATATACCTAGTTTTCCGCGAGATACACTATAAACTCTCAGATTCGTTCGTCTACTGGTACCTCAAGCAACAGGTCCAAGAAAACTCTTTTGTCCAAGAAAACACGAAACGCTCGTCTGCGCAAGTTAGCACATTTTCGTCGCTCAGCTCTTGAAGGGCCTAGGAAAGGCGTTATTTGCTTCAAGAACTGTTACTTTATTCTGTTATAACAGGCTCGCGCTTTTAAACCAAAATACTAGCAGGAAACCTCGCGCTTTTAGACATGAAAAAATTCGCGCTTTTCGACCGCATTCCAAGGGGATTAGCGCTTATGACAGCCACCCGACTAGGGGGCCACCCCCTGCTGTCTAAAGCCACTCGCTTTTCGATAATGAATAGTTTTTTTCTAAAAAAATTCAGGATGAAAGTGAAAGGATTCTAATGTAAGGTGGATGCAGTGAGATCCATTTTTCCTCCTTTTTGAGTAACTTCAAGAGCTCACTCGTTTCCCCTCGCTAGCACCCCCCCCCCCCCCCCCCTGGAGCTCTCCTTAATTGTTGTTTGTGAATATTTTTTCATGACCTCGGAGCTCCCCAGGTAATTGTGAAAAATAATCACTTCCCTCGCCCCGCTCTCACCAAGAGACGACCACATAGCCCCCCCCCCCCCCCCTCGATCACGCCTCCGCAACTATTATTTGAACACTTAGAACGCTTGTTTTTTCAACACATTGAGCCATCTTTTTGATGTTTTCAGACGTTTCTCGTACTATGCTCACCAAGCCAAATTTTTTGATATGACGGTCATTCTATTTTAAATTGCCTGTTTAGTGTATCCCGCCGAAATAAACTGCTGTAATATTTTCTTATCAATGAAAAAGATTGCAACGTATTCTTTGACATCATAGGAAACAATGATGACGATGTGTTTGGCTTAATCTTTCATTGGTTCACAGTAGAAAAATATTATATAGGAAAAAACGGGGAAAAAACTCATGAGTGTCACTGTATCCTTACTATGAGCTATACAATCAACAATAAATTGATAGTTTTATCAAAACATTTAAAAAAAAGAAAAAAAAAGTGAATAATTATTTCACGTGAATAATGAGAGATATGAGAGAAAGAGTATGACGTTGGAGTTGTAATTGATTCACTTGGTGTCCTTCAAAAGTTTTGTATCCTTGATTTCTTTTATTAAATAAAAGAAATTATTTATTAAATAAAAGAAATTTCTTGCCCATGAGTGTCACATGTTCTGTGATCAAGAAGGCAACAGCTGAGAGGCGGGAACGCGCTCGTTTCCATGGTAACGGATACAACTTCGTTTCAGACAGTTTAGTTTTGCTGTGGGCTGCAAGGTTTTTCTGCTTTTTCCGAAGAATCTTCGAAAACATGGTGCGTATTTTTATTCTCTCTCATGAGTGTCACGTAAGTTAAGAAACTATAGGAACTGCTATCGATATGAAATAATTACACCTGGTTTCTATGTGGAAACAGGTTCAAGATGCTTTTATTCGATTTTCATTATGATGTTTCTAGGCTGCTGGGCGCCATATTTAGCTCAAAATTTCAGGAGTGTCACATCTCATGAGTGTCACATTACTACAATGACTGACCGCAAAATTGAATTAGGGTTGCTGCATGAGTACCGTCACGAGAAATACGACACCAACGGATAAGGACTTGATTTTAGGGTTTTAATCGAAAATTAAAAAAAGTTTAAAATTTTTTTTTCGTGACACTCATGAGTTTATATCACTGTCCCCCCCCCACCAAATTGTATTTGAATGCGTTTATGACACGCTAACAATGAAGTCTTGTGCATCCTCAAGACTTGAGGTTTAAGCTGCTTAAACTTGTCGTGACACTCATGAGGCTGTTATTTGAGCTGTTTCCACAAAAAAAGTAGTTAATCGTTGAAAAACTCGCTGCACAGCTACTGATCCTTAAAATATGAAATATAAAGTAGCTCGTGACGAAATGACAGCTTGTTTGGAGCACTTTCAGTTTTTGCGAAGCTGCTCACTACAGGACCCCAAAACAGGCAATTTAAAATAAAATGACCGATTTTCTTATTTCACATTTTTCCGACCGCGAGACGTGCCTTAGAAAAAAATGACGCGATGATGATGATTTTTGGCGTGCAGCTCCAGTATACCTAATAGAATTACTATAAGTTCTATGGAAGGTAAATATGGTAATTACTCGTCAAGATCGTTATAGGTAATTTTTGCCATTTTGAGAAAATTCCTCTGATCGTTTGTAGATACAAAATTGTGGTAAATGTAATGTTCTACAATTGTGAAATGAAACGTTTTGGCCGAAAACCGCTTAGTTTAGAAGTTTTGAGCAAAAATCCCAAAAACAAACAGACAATTTAGAGGTTTTTCGGCCCTCCCCCAAGTTAGCACAGGTTCCTCAAAATGGGTAACTAGACAAAGTCATCTCATGGCACCCCCATACAACCTGTAGATGTTCCACTAACTTCAGATTTTTTTTCTCTTTTTTTCAGGAACAGCATCACCACTCGAAACCGGTCTCCCCAAGGTGAATCCGTTTATTGGTACATGTAGACTAGTATACGAATGGCTTACAGTATGACGACGGATGACGAAGGGCTGACACTTCGAGGTGTAGCGTCCGCGTTGCCTTCGATGATTTGAATTTCCGCATCGCAGGGCTTCTTCAATTGCAGCTCCAACGCTCGCTGTTGTAAAGGTTCCGAGTTCGTTTCCCTGCATCGACCCAGAAGTAATTTCAACTTGTACGAATGTCAAACAAACCTTATGATAACCCAAATGAAATAGCCGCAACAGACCTGATCGCTGAATTCAGCTGCAAGACGAGCTCTTTCTGTTTTTCCAGCTCAGCATTCAGCTCAACTTCACGGGCCCTCAACTCCTCCAGCTGCCTGTCTTTGTCCATCACAACTCGTCTTACCGTCTCATTGAAAAGAACCTGTGAGTAGTACAATAGTGAATGTACAGCTGTTGCTGTTGAGTTTCTCAGTTTCAGTGTACCAAAATTGATCAATTTGACACGTAGGAGGGGAGACCCAATAGTAACGGGAATTTAGTTACTTCTTTATTTTTAAATATTTTTACGCCAGGTTTTTGTCATCATTGAAGGAACTAGCACTCAGAAATAAGGCCTCGCTTCGCTCAGCCGACCACTTTATCGGGCATCACCACCTTTTTGGTCAGGGGGGCTCGCCCAAGTGACAGTCGCTCAATGCACTAAATTTAACAGCGTAAAATTGGCCGGGGAATAGAGCGAGAAATCGTCTTCCCACACACCAGAATGAACCCCACCAAGTTTCACCGCCTCCTCCACCTTTCTAAGGTCCCTGACAGCGTCCCGTATCTCTTCAAATCGTTCAACTTAAACTCGCCGTCTAAATTCGCTCATCGTCAAAACTCGTTGTTTCGGGATTTCGTATTAAAATTCGGATCTCTAGGTGGGATACGGGCGAACCCCCATTTCGATCTGACCATTAACAACGAAGATACGAATAGTTGCACCAATTTGCGTGCGCCAAAAATTTGGGTTTTCAACCCCTCTATTCGAAGTTAAATGGTCGGTGGAACCCATAGAAAAAATCGCCGTATTTTTATCGCTTACCGTTTCGGAGGAGTAGGCTCCTTACATACCCAGCCAGCCAGCCACAGACACGTTCAGAATTAGTGATACTAGATTACCAATGACATTTTTTCTGTTTATTGTAATTGAAAGCTAGTTCCATAAAATGACTAATAACGCCCTGATACCGCAAAAAAGTCCCGATTTATCCTTCAGGACCTTAAAGAATTTGGAAGGTTTGAAACCGAAAGGACGGTATTGACGTCATTTACCGTCCCGAACCCGAACGCAGACCTGACGCAGACAGTTCTCCAAATATCAGTAGAAACCGACACAAACATAACAATATCCGTAGAAACCGACTAACATAAGCAATCAGTCATCTTGAAGGGAGGTTCAGATTAGCCAACCTTCGCGGACATGAAATCTGTACATTCGATGCTAGCGTCCAAGGTGGCGTTGTGTTATACTACTTTCGGAAAGTCAATCTTACCGTCAAAAGTTCAACCGCTGATTATTTTCATACTCTCTCCTGATTACCGTAGAGGATTAAAAATTATGCAGACTGTATAAAAACAAGTATTTTACTCTACAGAATGGAATTCGACTGAAAAAACTGCGATTTTGAACCGTCCTTATATAGCTTATTAGTGGTTATAAGACTCCAAATTACACTCCAAGCGACAGCGACAAGGAAAGGAAGTGGCAACGTTGCCAAAAGAGCCCTTTCACCATCCGTACAGACTGTATTTTCGAACCCATCGCTACTTTTGGGTGCCCCTTCGTAACAGTCTTCAAGTGAAAAAAGTCGATACTAGACCTCTATATTTGCACAATTCAATGGTTAATGAATATCGATAAATCACAATGTTGATGTTTCAATTCGATACATCTATACTTCTTTTCCTGATAAAGCCAAAGAAAATAAACCAAAATGAGAATAGACTTTACCTGACGGTCAGCATCCGCTCGTAGTTTGACCTTTTCGACTTCTCGGGAGTATTTACTTCTCTCATCCTCGAGGGCCACCATGTGCTGAGCAAGCATTTCTTCTCGAACTCTGTTCAACACTAAGTTGTGCTCGGATCTTTCCATCAAATCACAGCCCTAAACAATACAAATTACCGTAAATAGGTGACGCCTCACAGAGACTCCTCGAGTAAAATCCCATCATTTGGGTTCAATTTCACAAACAGTCGCGGCTTCTATAAGTGTACGTACATCAAATTTGTCATGGAGATGACAAGAGCGGTCGATGCTTTGCGAGTACAGTTTGTAGCGGGACGTGATGGCCTCAATCTCCACTTTATGGCGGGTCGTCACATCCTGAACTGTTTGTCGTTCCGCCGCCAGCTCCGTCTCGAGCTCTTCCACTCGCCCGCAGAGCTTCTCGTTTTCCTCCATCATCGATTTAATTCGACTTTCGAGGTCGGCTTCCCGTCGCTCTGCAGCCAATCTCAGCTCATACTCCTGGAAAAGAAAGTAACAACTTATAAGAAAACAACAGTTTTCTCAGTAGTGGCGAAAAAAAAAATCCAGTGATATATTGATTTGGATAATTGTATGCAAGTTAATTGCAATAATTGTTATTGTAAGCCCGTAAAGCCCATTGAGCGCAATTTGTGCCCCGCACAAACAGGCGCACTGTTTGTATCTTAGTCAGCAGGAGCACGGATGGAGTGGGGAGGGAAAAAGTGGGCGGAGCTTATCTCATTCTGCAAGCAAGCTCCTCTCGTCAACACCCTTGTAAATTCATTTTCTTTTGGGCAATCAATAGCTAATATACCAAGCGGGAGGGATGTGATCCAAAGGGAGTTTCCTCAAATCAGAGTTGGGCACATTTTTATTTATAAATAAGGTTGTGAATTAATTCACATCATGCTATGGTTGTGAATGTGAATTAATTCATACTTTACCTATTTGTAAATATGAATGTGAATTAATTCATAATCACAACTGTAACTAAGATTTAATTCACATTCACAACTGCAAATGTGATTTAATTCACATTCACAACTTTTTCTGTAAATTACATTAAATTCACACAAAAATTGTAAATTATTCACAAAAATGTAAATAATTACAAAAAAAGGCCTGTGAATTTTTTTTTTCACAAATAATTTGTGAATTTTTATTAATTTGCAAATAATTTGTGAATTTTTTTAAAATTTACAATTAATATGCGAGTTCTTTTAAATTCACAACTAAATAGGTATGTGAATTTGTTTACATTTACAGTGAATTAAAACCAAATTCGCGGTAATTACAGTTCTCATGGGTCTGCTGATATTGTAATACACTGAGAAAAGCCGAATCTACAATTTTTCTGGCAATTCCTACCACTTAATCCTACTACCACAATAATACCACTTAATAATATACTACAATTAAGTGGTAGGAAATTGCCAGAAAAATTGTATTTGTCGGCTTTTCTCAGTGTATTACAATATCAGAAGACCCATGAGAACTGTGATTACCGCGAATTTCGTTTGAATTCACTGTAAATGTAAACAAATTCACATATTTAGTTGTGAATTAAAAAAAAAATTCCCAAATTATTCGTAAATTTTAAAAAAAGACCAATTATTTGTGAATTTTTAAAAAAAAATCCACAGTCCTTTTTTGTAATTATTTACATCTTTGTGAATAATTTACTTATTTTATTTTTTGTGTGAATTTAATGTAATTTACAGAAAAAGTTGTGAATAATATTCACAACTTTTATTCACAACTTGTGAATAATATTCACAACTTTTTCTGTAAATTACATTAAATTCACACAAAAAATTGTAAATTCATATTATGAATTAATTCACATTTACAGTTGTGAATGTGAATTAAATCTTATTTACAGTTGTGATTATGAATTAATTCACATTTACACTTATGAATTTGAATTAATTCATATTCACATTTACAAATAGGTGAAGTATGAATTAATTCAGATTCACAAAAAAAGCATGATGTGAATTAATTCACAACCTTATTTATAAATAAAAATGTGCCCAACTCTGCCTCAAATGAAGACACCTGACGCATACTACCAGTTACAAAATCGCACCAATTGACTTCCGAAGACAGCAGTTTGCATGACGGCAATGACTTACTTGCGAAAGTCGTTCATTAGCCTCGCTCCAAACAGAGTTCAGTTTAGACAGAAGGAACTCAAGTTCAGTCCTCTCACAGAGCACCCACTGGCGGAGTTGTCCCATGTTGTTTCGAAGTTCCCCGAGCGCCTCATCCACAGCGCAGTTGATTTTATTAAATTGCGTATGCAGGTTACTCCTCAGTTCTGTCTGTGACCAAGAAAACGTGATTGCATTACAATCCACAACAAACGCAGGTTGATTCAACTTCAACCACAGCGACCCAGGCTACAAAACAATACAGTTAGGCGGTTGGCAATTGAGTTAGTGTATTTCATGGCTTCGGTACCTCTCAGTGTGAACTACTCAACTACCACTTACTTCATCTTTGGTCATTTCACTCGGACTTTGACCAACTTTTTCGAACTCCTCAGTGTCCGTTTCTGATTCGAACCCCCTGAAATATAAAATCAGGGATTGACAAATGAATGGAGTTCCCAGTGGTTTGGTGAAGCTGAGGGTCAGGGTTACCTCCACCGAGTGACGCCCCTTCCAGGGATCAGAAATGGGTAGGGATGGCAACGATACATCGACGATTTCAAAACATTAATGTTTTTTAGAAAGACATTGATGTGTTTTCCATCGATGGTTGGGTGCCGATGTTTTGTGGACCATTGATGTTTGGCCGTCGATCTATCGATGTTTCCATCCATCGACGATTGTCCATCCATTTGTCTTCCAAAAGAATTTGAAGTTAAATTAAGATGGATTCGTTTCACAGAATCAAACTTGAGTATCTTTGATGTATCGTATCGAGTTAGTTACCGTAAACTCTCACGGAGGAAAATTAATGCACTTTAACCTATGCCACCCCTACTATCTAGGTTACCACGAAGTACGCGCTTGAGGTTTGTGTTGGTGACTATTTTTCATTATGATGGCTAACCATTTTACATTATGACTAGGTGACGATTTGTGTTGGTAATTGTTTTGTATTCTTGCACCATTTTTTCAAGCATACAATTTATTTAATATTTAGTATACGTTTTTTGTATAATTTACAAATTTCTAAGTACAGTTCTTACACGTACTTACACAGTTTGATACTTTAGCTACTCAAAGATTCAAGCTTTCGGGATATGCTCGCCCTCATCTTCAGGATCGTCAATTTTATGCAGGATCCGATTAAGTTATAGAATCATCGTCGTGAGTACCTACCCAGTTTTAGATCTAGTGCGGTTTTTGAGTATAGTATCAACCTGCATCCGGCCTTTCCTTCCTACATGACCTGTTTTTGTTTTTTAATTCAATTTTTGCGTTCCTGACAGCGAGTTCATTCACTCATTCTGTTTCCATCCCTCGGGTTCATTCGCCCAACATCCAAGAATGTATTTAAGCTAAAAGCCTTCAAAAAGCCCCTCCCGTAGCCCCATTTTAGCCCCATAGCGCCCCACGGGTTTGGGCGATCGGGCTGAAAACCTTGCGGGCACAACTAGATGGTAAACCGAGTATTTTGTCAAAATTTCAGATTTTTAAAAAAATTCCTACTGCCCAAAACGGCCCGGACGGCGGACGGACATTTCGGATTTGGAATGTAGACCTCTTGAAACGGATAATGTAAAATTTTGAGGCCGATCCGAGTCGTCGACCTCCGTCGCGAAAACATAGGTGTATTATTCCAAGAATAATAAACCAAAAGTGCCAATTTATATTTGAAGAATGGGACACGAGTTTCAATTCAAATAATCGATTTTTAAAAATTTGTAAATTGTCTCCATCCCTACGCTCGCTAGGGTGGGGCACAGAACTTGGCTGAGTGATGTCTAATTCTCCGAAATGAATCTTTTTTTTTTTTATAGAGAATTATCGATCAGATAAATGCACTGGAGAAGGAAAGCGACTGGTAGAAAAAACGCTCCCCTAATAGACAACTCGAGGGTGCCCATTTGAAATCCAACGCACCAAAAACAAGAGTCAACGCCATCAGAAGAAAATCTGCACTTCATTCAATGGTGCTGTTATTGGTAAACTCAACTTGTTATTACAAATAATACCTGTCACTGCTGATAGGATGAGTTGTGTTGGCAGACATGGACTGACTACCATCGGCAGGCTGCAGCAGTGCGGGGTCGAGATTTGAGCTCAAACCGGCAGCAGACACGGCTTCGACCTGAGAACCAAAACAACCGGTTAAATTGATATGAATGAGTTTGGACAAAATAAACAGGATGTTGACAAGTCTTACTATTCGTTCTTCAATTGAAGCTGCAGGAGGATGTCCGATGTCCGACTTCAAGTGAGTGATGGACCGGTTGAGGAAGAATTGAGTAATATGGGAGAGATCAGGAACCGATATGGAGAGGGCGAGATCAGGTAAGTTGCTGCGAAGCTTTTCTATGTCCTCCAAAGTCAGCTGAAAAATTATTACGGACGTAGAAAAAAAATTACGTTTCTGAACTTACTTTGCCAGTGTTGAAAAATGAAATGCGTTTTACTTTGGGTAGCTCGGAGTCGAACAGGGGTGGTGCTTGCGTAGCGAATGGAGGCGGTGAATCTTCGAGGCCTCTGAACAAGGAAGACAAGAAGTGGCCTTCGAATTGGCTTTGGAACACTTTTCGGCGAGCAACTTCTTCCGAGTGAACTGCACAGAGCTGACTTGCCACGTCGTTAGCCCACTGAAAAATCACCAGGCATTGGAGAGATCACATTCAGCACTAAATCAATGGGTTAGATTAATTAGTTGGACGTAATAATGGTTCTTACTGTTGCAAATGCAACGAACGCCCTGTAGCGAGAAGGTCTGGAGACACTTGCTCCAGTCTTCCCTTACACCGTTGGAAAACACCTCAGCTTTTAGGACAACAAATGCTGGGCAGCCCCGAAACACGTGGGGGTGTGGGCACCATATACAGCCAGGGTCGTCGGCCCGAGCCAGTCGGTGGAGGTTTGCGGGGAAGTTCTCGTGACCCGATAGCAGCTGGTTGGCCCTGAGTTCAGGAACCATCCACGTCATCTCCCAATGTGGAGAAATTCCCCAAGGGGTTGAGTTTTTATACCTGTGGCCTGTTTTCACGTCTGTAGACCGCTCGGGCCAGCCAGCTTTCAATAACTGAGTATTTTGACTCGCATCTTGACATGAATAGGTATGTCAACATTTCGTCTCGCTTTTTTTAAAGAGCAAAAAGTATAACGCAAGTGGGACGAGTACAACACATTTTTGAACAAAACATTTCTGCCCATAATAATTATTTTAAAATTGAAAAAAGTAACAAAACTATTCCCGTACCTAAAGTAATTGGACAGATTTGGTTCACTAAAAATTGGAGAAACGATAGGTACCCTCCTTGATACCATGGCCAAAAACTTGTTTTTTCCGGTTTTTGGCTATGGGGTCAAGGTAGGTGTTCTGTTTGAAGGATTATCATACGTAGATTACATTTTTCGGGGTCCCCCCGACCAAACGTTGTGCAAACAAAAATAGTTTAATACTTAATATATCCCATAGATTCAGGAGTGAAGAGTGCCAGGAAAAAGATTGTTATTGTTTTGTTTATGCCGATTCCCGATTTTTGTTTTCTTTTCTTTTTTTTTTCCTTGTGGGAAAGAGTAGAATCTACTTAGAAAAAAAAAAACTTGACATCTGATGTCAAGGCAGAACTAGATGTCAAAATTTCAGTTTTTTATCAAAATGTCTACTGCCCGAAATGGCCTGGGTGGCGGACGAACATTTTAAAATAAAATCAAAGAAAACCCTTTGCCCCGTGCTCCTTGTGAACAAATTTGCAGCGGTTAGGTTTATTATTCACATACCTACGAATCATTCTACAGAATAGTAAACCTACCTCCCTATGTATGCGCGACCGGGTTCGAAGATGTTAATTGGTCTCAAAATTTGTCAGTAGGTATACATTTCAAGATGTGTTATATGTTACATAATATGTAACATGTATATTATACTACAGTAGATGTGAGTTTTCGAAGTATTTCCGTGTTGATTCCATTGACTCCATTCTCAACAGAAATGCAATGTACTGTCCCTCATATAAAATTTAATCGACCAGAAATAAAGAGAATAAGGTCGAACTAACTGTTCCCAAGTTATGGGTAACAATGTGCGAAATAACACTTTTTTTGTCAAAATTTCCCAATGCTTGCCATGCCTGCCCCTCACTTATCAAAGCTCAAATCATAATTTCTCCTGGAATAGCCGCAATGGCAAAATTTGCCATTTGAAGTTGATTAAATTAAATTTAATCAACTTTCACACACACACACACACACACACACACACACCCTCACACACAATTGAATCGGGTCAACAGTTTCTAAGCTGAAAGAAAACGTTCTGAAAAACGTGGTTTTCCGCGTGCCGAGCGGTGTCAGATTGGGTGTTTCTAGTTTTGGTTTAAATTCGTTTTCTCGGTTGGTAGTGCTTTTTTTTTTTAATTTCAATTTCAGGTGCTCCCTTGACTCATAATTTGACCCTCCTCTACAACATACATTTTGTGCAAATTCATTTGCATTAGGTACTCGTTCATTTGTTACACGGGTTGAGACATGAGCGAATCCTATTTTTCAGCCAAGTTGGAAAAAACTGCCTATTTTTGACTCTTGATTGTGGCTAAACGGCTGAACCGATTCCAATGTGTAACGAGGTTATTCGCGCGGAATTATATCCTCATCAACTTTGTACTTAATGGTTCTCTGCCATGTTCAGTTTTCGAGTTATAGGTGAAAAACTGGAAATTGTCCGAAAAAATTGAGGTATATAGGCCGCCAGAAGTCCTCGCAGTATTTTTGCTACCTACCATTTTAGATAATTTGTTGTTCAGACCCATATCAACAATTTATAAAAAATAAAAGCTTCTGCACCATTTCTTGCGATAGTCAAACCCTTTGGCGACTGGATATACGGAACTCGAAACAACTATTAAATTCAAGGACCACATCGGTAAGGTTTGCCATTTGCGGTATGAGACTCTCACAATGAGAGGGGTTCACCCAGGTAGAAAACTGAAGATTTGAGGGTTCGGTCCTCGCAAGTTTGACAACCGCTAGACGCCAATGTGAAAAGGCTCCGACCCAGCTATGTTGATTGACAGGGATTGATTTCTCATTACCACTTTATTGCGCTGATTTGATTCATTTGGAGATGTAATTTAATTAGATTTGATGCATCTTTGTCTTGCTCAAGGTGCATAAATTCACTGTGGAATCTCCGTTTTCCGAAAAAAGTGATAGTTTAAAAAATAGAAATTGAAAAACCTAATTAATAGCATCCTACCAGCCCCAAACATAATTATAGCCAAGGGTATAGCTATCCTGAGACATAATCAGAAAGAAAAGTGAAAAAAAGCGCAGCCATTTAGGCTTAATCACGGAAGTAAATTTCACCCCATAGGTGCTGCGATCTGTTGAAAAAAAATCTCACCAATGTCGGGGGACATTTAACCTTAAATACCCCAGGTGTAGCTCAAGACAAGGTAGGGAGAGGAGTGCCGGGGAATCCCAAAACATTATTACCCACAATTACCCAAAACATACTCCTAGTTTTATCGTAGAAATTCTTATATCTCTGCTCTCAGATTATTTTATCAAAAAGGCATTAATGTCAATTTGGTTAGTGATGTATCACGTTTCAATAAAATATTAAGGGCCGGTTTATCAAACACATTTAACAGATTAATAAAGTAGCTATAACGCTATACTCATGATACCTCGAAAAGTGGTGTTTATCAATGCGCGCTATTGGTCCTACACCGGTTAATATATCCTATAAAATGATCAGGGCCGGTTTACCAAACACATTTATCGAATCAATTAGGTAACTATAAGCCTTTACAACCGATAACTTGAAAAGTAGTGTTTATCAATGCGCGATACTGGTCCATAACCCTAACGGTCCTACAATAAGTTTGTTCCAGGTCTGACTGCGTCTGTCGACAGAAGTTGGACAGCTGTCGACAGAACCCGACCGCACATACTCGAGCTATCGGTTTCCGCCCAACGTACGATCGACCTGGAACAGTATTTTCTAAACTGCGTATGTCTCCGGCGATTTCTGGAACAAACCTAATGTTTTCGCACCTTGAGGGGTTCTGATTAGACTTATCGATCCATTGGGCAGCCTCATTTCTTTCTGTTTCCCACTGTCATTCGTCGTTGTTTTCACGATTGTTCGTTTTTTGATTTTTCTGTGCCCATTATTTTATAACTGATCATGACCAGTGACGAATCAGATGTGTCGGACAGTGAGTGGGCAGAGTTTGTTTACAGTCTGTTTGAGTACCTACAGTTAAAAACGCTGAAAATTTTACACAGGGTTTATTATTCTTTGATATTGAGTAATTGCGCGAAAATTAATTGGAATTAATAATTAAATCCAATTATTGGATTATACATCCAAAATTACTTGGAAAAATACACCTTATTTGACGTCCAAAAATACTTCAAAAACGACACCTAAATCAACCCCATAGCCGAAAACCTTCGAAAATCCGTGATTGGGGAGATAATGATCAGTTAAGGTCCCCAAGTGGGGAGATATTGCACCGGTCAGGACTAGGACGAGGTGTCAACATTGTCCCTACCTTGGGGAGATGTCATTATTGTCTTGGGGAGATAATGCCTGTCACTCGTTGAAGGCCCTTCCGACCCTCATTTTTTATTATATTATTATCCCACGCCTCATTTTTGTAATTGTTGGAGACGGCGTCGGTTTTATTGTTGTCTATGATGTTCAGAACATCATCTACAATAATCTTGAGGAGCGCCGCCGTCTCTTCTGGAGTAAAATAAACAGATCTTCCCCTCTTTTGGTTTATTATTCTTGGAATAGGAATACACGTATGTAGGTAATCGCGACGGGGGTCGAAAATTCTGATCAGGCTCAAAATTTGCCATTATTCGTTTCAATACATCCGTCAGAACCGTTTTGGACAGTCTGTTTTTTTTTTTTTAATTTACAAAATTATTATTTTTAAATAATAATTAGGTATTATTATTTAGCTGAAAATCGATTGTTGGCTACCGACTTTGCATCCCTACTCCAGACTCCGAGACTATGTCAGTAATGTGTTCACTACATTTTACATGTTTTACATGTCCGTTCCATTCGCATTCTGCAGCATTACTTCTCTTTGATTCGGTAACCTATCGACCTACAGCTATCGATTGTATAATTGAAAAACAAACGCGCCATTAGTAGGTATCACACTTTGAATACCTTCAATGTGTTGTATACATCGAGACATTTGCTAAAATTATGTTTGAACACGTAGGCATAATTTTGTCTTTGTAACACTCGCTCTATATTCAAACACTTTTTCTGGAGTTTTAATATTTGCGGAATACCTACTCTGTGATTCAAGTCTTCTCCAGGCGTAAATTCGGGTTTGGGTTATGGTCCAACCAAAGAGGAGGTATGAAAACATATAGATACCTTCTTTGTGTTGTAAATCATCTCTGATAACAGAGGCAAGAAGGGTTCGTTCCCTTATTTGTTCCGTTAACGGACGGATATACGTTATCTATCGAGGAAACTTGATAAACCGGCCCTAAGTTAAGTTCTACAGTAATGTATTTTTCGATAGTTATTATTTTTTATTGTTTCTTCTTTATTCTGTCTTGTTTTTCTGTGTACAAGAAGCAGTGTACTATAGCTAATAAGAATTGTATATTGCATTGTTTCGTAGTACGTAAAGAGGTTAGGCACACTGGGGTAAGCGTAACCCAGAAACTTGTTAGTTCAACTTCGACCGCTCATCACACCTGCAATTTCCTCTTCAATATTTTTGAAATGTTGACCATAGGTTTATCAAACTATCCTTGATTATTGGTTAAATTTTGAAGTCAAAGTATAGAGTATTTTGCCATAATTTCATTATGAGTAAACAACCCTAACATCCTCAAGCTCCTTACAATTTTAATCCAACGAGGCTCTTGTACTTCAGTCCCAACGTCGCTCAAGAAAACGGTCCCTACTCGGCAATTGAAAAAAAATCTCGAGTAATTACAATCCTACCGTAAAAAATGACCAACTCACGATGAGAAAAGCTTGGGAAAACGTCCTTCTCCGAACGACTTCAGCAACAGCAGTCAGGTAGACGTTGGGAGCCGTGTGGATTTGAGAAATCACGTCCAACTGCCGTTGGAGCCGCTTGATGCTTTCGTGGTACATAACGAGCTTGGAGTCTACTTCGAGGATACGGCTTTCCACGAACATCACCCACCTGGAAACATTCGTGAGTCATCAAAAAGGGATTTCTTCAACGTCACTTATGACAAAGAATGACTATTAGAATGACACGCAACAATGCAAAGCGAAACATGCAATAAATTTGCACTTCCGAGTTGTCAGTGTCATCTGTGTTCTGAGTTCAGTCGCACTGAGTTTTGTATCAAGAGGTGGGAACCCTTCATAATGACATCAAAGTCAAGTATCAATATTACATAGGTAATGTAATACATATT
This sequence comes from Pilophorus perplexus, assembly GCA_955831195.1. Classification (NCBI taxonomy): domain Eukaryota; kingdom Metazoa; phylum Arthropoda; class Insecta; order Hemiptera; family Miridae; genus Pilophorus; species Pilophorus perplexus. The sequence continues at coordinate 1,933,788 of OY037011.1, forward strand.
ATGTAACTATAAAATTTAATAGAGACATGCAAGAGGCTTAAAACAAGTAATTTAAGGCACTATACAGTACTTTACAATACAATGACTGGACTAGGATGGCAAGGAGCCGCTCTGGAGTGTTTGCAAACATTTCTAAATTTTCGTTTGACCAAAAGTAACATTATTTGTGCTCTCTGAACGCAGAATTAGATGCTGTATAACATTCAATTACCATTTTCGACCTGCAGACATTCAAATTTGAAGTTATCTTGATTTTTCAAAAACTTGGAAAAAAATCGACTGACTGAAGGCCCGTCGCGCCCTTACTCAATTTCAACTTTAAGGTAGCTCATTCGACGCAGAATTTTGTGCTCTCCAGAACAATTTGTACGTATAACGCACCCTTTCAAAGTTATCCGTTAAAAACAAAAAAAAAAAAAAACGAAATTTCGTGGTTTTTTGCGTTTTGGACGGTGAGTTTTACACCAAGCGTTGCATTGAACACCGCTTTTGTGGCACCTGGTGACTGGACTAGAGGCCACTGGCAGCTTATCCATCAGCAGACTATCCCTCAAAGTTTCTCAAGACAAGGTAGGTCACGCGCCAAAATTGGAATCATCCCAAAATAGTCCACTTCAGTTCTTTAACGTTCGAATTCAGTCTGCCACTGGAAGGCAGCGGACTATTGGACTCACTTCAGTCGATGATAAAGGTTAGTCGACAACTCTTGCTTAGCCCGAACGCATCGTTTCCTGATGTCACGAAGCTGCTGATGATTGCGAAGCATCACCACAAGCTGCCTTTTATGTGATGTGCACAGGTCAGGCAGAATCGACGTGTCGCCCAAATTTGACGCTCTCGATTGATTTTGAAGGAAAGCCTGCAATCCGAGCAAAGCCAGTTGGTTTGTCAGTGGTGGAAAGTAGAGTAAAAAATATCGTAGGGAGGATTTTACACAACTACAGCAAATCCTCAAAGTTATAAATATATTATATACAAGCTTTAGTAAAGATACAACTTTAGACTTGCAATCTAATATCATTTTTTGAGATCTCATTGGAATACCTGTGCTAGGTCAGTCTGCTCCTGTACTATCTTCTTTGTATCACATCGTAGTTGTTCTAGTCCGTATAGTCTGCAATATACCAACCATTGAATAAACATTTTGCTCGATAAATTTTAGGTCAGAAAGTCACGTAAAATAATATTACATACCTTTCTTCTAAGCCCTTAATTTCTCTTAATTCGCTTTTACTGGCTGCATCAAGAACTGATGTGACTTCTGCCTTTATTGTGTCCAACAGTGAATCACTGAACTGAAATTAAACAAAGCAAGTAATAAGAGAAGTCCAATAAAATAGGAACTGGACCGTGACGTAATTCCCGGCAAGCTGGAAATAGTTTTAATCCCTTCAGTAAGGTCTGACAACAAAGAGCCCTGAGCTTGCACTTATTATCGCGTTTGCGTTTATTATCGCAGAAGAAGAAACAAGCCATCAATTGAATTGAATAGATGAGCGCAACCTTTTTGTTATTACGATATATTTAATGAGCGAGAGAAACTAAGAAACAGTAGGTATCTAGCGACCAAACTATGCCACACAACACATCATCCACGTGATGCTCATTACGTAAACAACTGCACCCTAACGACCGATGCGTAATAAAACCTTATGCCGATCAGAGGTAACGAACGGCTCAGGCTGCAAAAATCGTTTTGGAGTCGTTGGAATCAGCCTAAAAAGCTCATTCCATAGACCCTTGTACCAACGAAATCGGACAAAAACTTTCGTCCCCCTATTGAGGCCTCCTTAGTTACACATCAGAGATAAACAACTTTCGTCGTGAAGTACCTCCCGAAAACCGATGAAAGGGATGAGGGAGGAAAAATCAAGGTAGCCTATAACCACCCCACGAACTCGCTGATCACAATGAGACCACCCTCATGAAAATCTGTTGAGCCGCTCGGGCGTGATGCTCTGTACACAAAAAAACATACATGTCGAGGAGGTGAGCGCACCTTTCCATTTTTTGGAAAAAGGTTGCGCTAAAAACCACGAAATTTTGGCATTTTTTCAGTTCTTTGCAGAAACTAAGCACTTTTTCACAATTGCTACTATTTAGTCGATGAAAGGGAATTGAATTCTGCATCGATTGACTCCCTCAACTTTAAAATATCATTAATTTATATGTTAGTAATCTAACTAATAGTAATAGTTGGCTGAAAATCGATAAATTTTTCCATTACGAAATTCCAAGGAAAAAAATAGTCGGTTTTCAGCCGAAGATGGGTAACTCATAAACTGACCGTTTTTCAGAGCTGAGGGGGTCAATCGACGCAGAATTTAACGCTCTTTCATCGACTAAATAGAAGCGTTTGTGACAAATTGCTTAGTTTAGGGGTTATAAGCGAAAAAGTGCGACCATTTCGAGGTTTTGGGCTGTCATAAAAAACGCAGACAAACTACAAACTCAGGATACCTACCTATTTTCAAACCTAACTGAAAGGATTTACAGCTAGCGTGGGATTCGTCAGGTACTCTTCCCCCCCCCCCCCCTCATACAAGTCAAATTTTACTCGAGGTAGGGGAAAGAGAGGATGTATGACCCTCCACGATACTTGACCCTCCCTCATTTTCTGTGAACGTGATCATTGAACAAAATAAAAGTTGACAACACTGTGTAGTGATCATCTGGGGGAGGGCAATTAGCTGTCAAACATGAACTCGTCAAAAACCGGTAGTTGTTGTTTGGATCACTCAAAAGTACATTTCGAATGAGCGCTTCAGCTTTGGAAAGTTCTCGAAAATGTCCACTCACTTTTATGCCCTAGGGTTGATCTTGGTACACTGAACTCGCGCATAAGTTCCTCTCGGAACACAATTTCATCGGAACGTTTCAATATTTTTAATTTTCACAGCCCGACGGACACGTTATTGAACACAATGACATGAAACAATCGCCAATGCAGAACTGAGGGCCACATTGACTGAGTGAGAGTTTGTTTGTTTGATGTTTGATCATTAAATCAAATTTTGTTTGAACTTTGTTATTGAGAAAAAATGTGCACGTAAGTGCCTACACATCCCACTTAAACAAGTTCGGAGAGGGAAGAGTCCCACTCACAGAAGCTGGGAGTCCCACTTACAGAAATTACGAGGGACCGAGTCCCACTCATGGAAGTTTGGCGCTTGGAAAGCGAATCCATTTAACCAAGTCCCACTAAAGGAAGCCCACCCCAAAAACGCTCGTTCCTTGAGATTTGTCACTCTTATCGAGATTTCTCACTTATCCGCTTATCCAGGTTCCCCTGTAGTTTCATTTCCCATCTTCATATCCCCCTTCAACGCCCTTCGAACAATTATTGTTTTCGATCAACGTTTTAAGCATTTTCTTTTTGTTTTGCTAAAGTTGCCCCAAAAGTATCGCCGAAAAGAAGGAGCAATGTGAGAACCCGATCCCACCCTGGCAGAGGGTGTGGGGGGTCAAGTTTCCTCCACATCAGGCTACTTGACCGTTTTGAGATGTTTTAGGAAATTTGAAAATTGACCGATAAAACTAAAGCATTAACGAGAATTGCATATATATTATGCAGCCAGCATGCCATCTTTTCCAGCTAATATCTGCTATAGGAAAGAGTAGAAAAATCGAAAACTGAAAACCGGGTCAAGTATCCCTACTTTCCCCTACAAAAAGGAGAAAAATGTTCCTCAAATTTTGAGGAGTTGAATTGAGAGAGAGCAGCAACCCAAGCTTTATTGAGGGGGTCCTGAAATGTAAAATATGCACAACAGCTTACAACGTGAAATTGATAAATGAGGTACGTACTTGTTCAAGGCCTTTCTTGCAAGTGTCGGCCAGCTGCTCGACGGACGCTTGATTGTCCTTGGCAGCAATCCATTTGAAAAGGTTGGAAGGAGCATCTTCCGCAGCAGACTCTTTGTCCATAAGTGCAGGCAAAAGAGGGATTTTTGACAAGATGTCAACGTCAGTTGTGAAACTGCAAACACAGTAAAAGCCGTTAGGAGAACATCACATTTACCCAACGGGGTTCACAAGGCGTCAAAAATGTGGTTCCGGTAATCGGCAAGTGGGCTCTGATTGGCTGATCAGCCAAGCGCTTCATCCCCGACATTAGAAGCAGACTGTCTGCTGTCAATCTTGATTTTCTGCACTTGGCAGATCCACGCAGCCAAATGATGACAAGAGGGAACATACAGCGTCTTTCAAGCCTCCCAGAACAGTCCATCCTCAACGTTCCGCATTTCTGAAACGCGCCTTTGCCGCCATGCGAGCCCACCTTTACATTTGGGAAATGTTCAGGGGACTTCATTGCGACGCTTTGCTCATCGAATCGTCCAATATCGAAAGACTGGCCAAGTTGTAGGAGCTTGCGTTCACGCTTGCAAACTACCTCTCAGTATTTTCGAGGCCGCTTTGCAAGTTTGATTATTTACTCTCGTCGGCTCAAAGCCGAGGGAGCAAACCGCAACCCACGTAAATGAGAAGGCGAGGCGAAGTCAAAAGTGAGTTTACACCCGTATCTGATCCGCCCAGAAAACATCGCGTTATCGTTTATCGCCTTTGTATGAACAAACCCAAGTCCTAGCCAAATCAGGAGGGTGAGAGCGAAAATTGGGCCACCTTCGGAGCACATTGTCCGCAAAAGACAACGCAGCAGTGGTGAGAGTGAGCAATCTTCGGTGAGATGCTTCGTGAAACCATGGCTGCAAGACTGGACCCCCCAGCAGGACCTCGACCTAAACCGCTGAAGTCGAATGATGAGAATGAGGGTCAGGTCAGGTCTGTCCACTGATCCGATCTTACACGGGACCGCTCTCACAAGCGAAGTGTCACTAAAGGATTCCTGGGCAATGGGCCCATGCGTCGGGATCATTCCCGCTGGGTCAGCTTCCCCAAGCAAAGTGTCACTAAGGGCCACTTTCACCACCCGAGATACCGAAAGTTTAAGAGTTAACGTCCAAGTTAAACCCCCGAGGGGACACCGATTAGCATGGGAATCTGTGCGGGGCTCGGTCAAATTTGCGGAGCCGTTAGTGGGTGAAATAGGCGCTAAGGGAGGCCATCACTGCGCTCAGACATATTAGAAGATGCTGATAATGAACAGTAAATGGCAATAATGATAGAATTATTCTATTATGTAAAATAAGCCCGTCTTCGAACAGGAAGGCTGGGCCGCCGGCGGGAGAAGAGGGGTTCGCACGGCCACGCCACAACTGTAGCCCAACCCGCTCCTACCGCCGGTACCTACTCTGGCGGACTGCCAGAAACGTGGGGGGAAATTCCCCCACTATCGTCAAAACTACCAGACCCAGAAGAATTCTTTCCTCATACATAATCCACTCACCTTTCTAAAATTTCTTGAAACTGGTTGCGGAGTTCCACATGTTGATTGAAGGTTGTCTGGATGTTTTCACTCCGGTTGCTGAACGCGGACGTGATGTCGTCTAAATTAGCGATCACTGCAGCCCATCCTAAGTTTAAAAAAAAGAAGAAGTTAAAATGTGGTCAAAATGTTCAAGGGTTTTGACTCCCTCAAGCGCTGCACTGGTGAACCTTAGGCCGACCAGTGGCATGACGATGGATCCGCCCGAGAAACCAGAGTTCGAGCCAATCGGAATGATTGTTGGCGCTAGCGGGGCATCTCCTAGTTCTAGTATCTTCTACCTTCCATAAAATAGGAAAACTTCAAGCAGCAAATTTACGGGAGAGCCCTAACAAGCTAATGCGGTCTCCGGGGATCCTTCGATTGTCTCTTACATGAACCAGGACACAAGAGAGAGTTTGGCGGAGATGTACCTTGCTGCTGCAAATGTTGATCGTGTACCAGCGTTTCGCATGCGGCCGTCTGCTGTTTGGCCAGTTCGCACATCTGTTGAGCCAGCTGAGAGCGAGCCATGACTGTGGATATACTCGGGGGGAGGTTGAGTGCTTGATCCACCTCATCTTTCAGCTCCAGATCTACAGAATATGTAAGCCATGAAACAAGATACATGATATAGTACAATCAACTAACACTCATCACGCTGTGAATGCCTCATCACTTTGAGATTAAGCATTCAGAGCAAACCAAACCCCACATTAGCGATGAGTTCAAGATTTCAAAAACGGCAATCCCACACTATCCTCATCTCAATTTTACCGGAACCATAATCGATGCTGGGACTCGGCGGTGAAGTGCTTTCGATGGTCGACTTGCTGAAGAGGAAGATGGGGTTGGTGTCGGTCCCTGCGGAATAGGAACACACCCGGGAATAGCCGTCCAAGCATTCTCCACCACTTATGAGCAGCACCTGCTTGTCGACTGGTATACCGCACATCCGCTCCACTTCTATCTTCAGCGTTCCAACACTACCAACATAAACAAGATGGTAAATGTCAATCAAACAACAACTTCATAATCAACACTACGTGAGGGTCGTTTTGTCCCATAAAACGAGTTGCTTGTCTTGTCTCTCACCTCTCAAGTGCTAGGTTGATATCGAACGTTATCATACTCCCCGTGTCAACGTGAAATACAAACAACATCTTGTTAGTTCGATTTCAAACGTTGCAAAAAAGGAAGAAACTGAGGTTCACCTCCCCGACAAAAGTTGGGGAATCACCAAATCACTTGGACATAGCGCTTTCGCCACTGGGCTCAACCTCTTCTAGACAAATCGCCTGCAAAAAATAATCCGAATTAGATTATACAGTTCGCATGAAAACAATAGTTGTGCAAGGTGTTAAGTTGATACCACTTCAGCATTTACACGGTATGCAAAAGTAGTTATATAAATAGGGATCATGCATGGGACTGAAATGGTATTCTGGCGACAACGCTGGCGTTACTGGCTGACTATCTAAGCCACTAATTTGAATAAATCTAGTGACTTATCCCCCCATGTCCTCAGTTCAAGCTGGTCGGATCATTTTCAAAGTTTTGAAGCATTAAATTAACGACAGTTTAGTCTAAACAAAAGTTTTTGCCTTATATTAAACCAGTTAGTGGCCTCCGTAGCGAAAATGATAGCGACGTGGAAAAAAATATATGGATGGATTTTTCGGTCTGTTTCTGCGTTTTTTGGGGTGTTGAAACGAATCTGAAGAGATCAAACAAATATGTGTTATGCGTTTTGAGATATTCGCAAAAACTCCAAAATCTTGGCACTTTTTTCAGTGTTTTGCTTATAACTCTGAAACTATGCGTCCTACGGCAAAATTGAATGTCACTAGTATCAAACTGAAAGAGCATTAAATGGCCTATAAAATTCACTGGTCAAAGTTGATAGTACACCGAATAGTTCCGGAGCGATTTGAAAAAGGGCGATTTTTACGTTTTTCGAAAAATCACTTTTTTGCTCTTCGAACAGCTGTACATTCAAAACGGCCGGTCCTATCGAGAAATGTTACATAATGAACGTTGTAGAGCGTTAAATTTCCTATAGTATAGGCACCCAAAGTTTGTCGAAAACCGCCTACCGTACGGCGGGAAGAGTTGTAACAACATGTGATACGATTACGCTCAAAAACTTAATAAAAACACCACGTTTTTCGGCACATTTTTGGCTGTAGCTGGAAAATTATTGGTCCGATTCAACTTTCGTTTTTAGTCACATAAAAGCTTATTAAATTTCCTATCAAACCAGATATGTGACGTATGGATGAAGGTTTTCGTCACGTGAGGACCTGCAGGCCAAAAAAACGTGCGTTTTTGGTAACATTTCGGCACTTTTTTCCAGCTTTTTGCTTATAACTCCGAAACTATGCGTCCCACGGCAAAAGTCACTATTATAAAAGTGATAGGGCATTAAATTTCCAAAACAACTCATTCGTCAACTTTCATTGTAGACCCAGTAGAACAGGAGCTAGAGCGCGTTGGAAACCGATCGCATTTTTCTACTTGTGTCAAACCGCATTCTAGCCTACTATTTTCCTCTGCTTTCCATTTTGTTATACAATATTATACAAATTTAACAGTTTTTGAAGGTATCCCTATCATCTACAATTTAAAAAAAAGAAGCCTGCATGACAAAAAATGTGAATTACAACTTTCATTATGTAACATTTCTCGATAGGACCGGCCATTTTGAAGGTATGTACAACTGTTTGAAGTGATACGTTGGGAACCGTTCTATCACTTCGTTTTAGCACCAATGATAATTTTTCAGTCATCACGCGACCAGTGAGCAGAGCACGTTGGAGCTCTACAAACATTTGATTATTTTTATTAACCCTCATAATCCTGTTTTTTTTAAAGCCAGCCCATATTCATAGTTTGAATTAAAACTATGAATTTAAATTTTAGTGAAATGCATAATGAAGTGAGAATAGTGACACCTTGCACGAGCTAAGAGGGGTTTTTTATAAAGTCATTTCTATGGAAGTAAGGAATTAATTGTATATTTTAGGGCAAAATCTCATTCTCCTGGTTTCTGGAGACATTTCTCAGATATGGTTTCGGCCATATTTGATTATCCTGCGATGCTGCTTCTTGGATTCATTGAGAGTCCGAGGAAGGATGGGGGAAAAATAACAGCACCCATATTCATTGACTTTGATGAATGGAAAAAACTGGGGGCTTATTCGAGAAATGATGCATCACAAAAACCTAATTCATCACCATGATTAACTAATAATGTAATAATGACTGTTGTTACAGGTTATTTTCAGCCTCCCATATAGGCCAGTCGCCAGAGGATTGACAGGGTGGGGAGACTCGTGCAAGAATTGGTGCAGAAGCTTTTGGTTTATTATTCTTGGAATACATAATACACCTATGTTTTCGCGACGGGGGTCGACGACTCCGATCGGGCTCAAAATTTGACATTTTTTGTTGTTGTTGTGGGTCTGAACGACAAAATATCAAAAATATTAGCAAAATTCGTAGCGAAACTATTTCTCCCATCAGTTGATACAATGTGGCGCAATCGAAATTTCTTGGTCTGATTGAATAGGGCTTGGGGCTCAGAAAGCGGTTTAAATCAATTCAGCCGGTCGTAAAACATAAAAAGACATCAAACACGGGTTTGTTCAACTCAAGTGATCACATTTCACCGTAACAGCTGCTACGGCGGCTGCTGTGGCAGGTCTGAAAACTACGATGATCACCGAATGTAAAATTTCATGATCTACAACTTTCATTCTATGCATTTTTTGGCTGGGACTAACCATTTCAAAGTGGACTACACTTTGAAAATGTGACGGGGAATTGGCTATTTTCCCTCTGAATTCCTATTTGGGAGACATTTAACGGCAAAAATGTGCGAAAAACACTGTCAAAATTTGCCTTTTTTTTTTGACAAATCTGCCCCTCCCTTATTGAAGCTCAAATCAAAATTTTACATGAAATAGTTGCGATGGGGCATTTAATCAGCTTTCAAGAGAAAAAAATTATTCAGGAATCGGGCCAATAGTTTCCGGGCTAGAGCCGAAAACGTTCTGAAAAACGTGGTTTTCCGCTTACCGAGCGGTGTCAGATTGGGCGTTTTTGTTTTGGTTTAAATTCGTTTTATCGGTTGATAGTTTTGTTGAAAAATTTGTTGAATTTCAAGTGCTCGTAATTTGATGCTCTACAACATAAATTTTGAGCCGATTCATTTGCATTAGTCGTTCTTAAGTTACTTACACGGGTTGAAACATGAGCGAATCCTACTTTTCAGATGAGTTGGAATAAAATTTATTTAATAGTCTATTTTTGACCCTTGATTGTGGCTAAACTGCTGAACCGATTGTGTGTAAGGAGGTCATTCGACGCAGAATTATGTACTTAGAATAGAAGGGTGTTCTCTGCGATGCTTAGTTTTCGAGTTAGAGGAGAAAAAAAAAAGGAAAATGTCCGAAAAAAAGAGATTTTTTTGGCTGCCAAAAGTTCTCCCAGCAAAAATTTTGCAAAAATTTTTGATATGTTTTTGTTCAGATCCATAACAATATAATTTTTGGTTTATTATTCTTGGAATAATACACCTATGTTTTCGCGACGGAGGTCGACGATTGGATCGGCCTCAAAACTTGACATTATCCGTTTCAAGAGGTCTACATTCAAAATCCGAAATGTCCGTCCGCCGTCCGGGCCGTTTTGGGCAGTAGGAGTTTTTTTAAAAATCTGAAATTTTGGCCAAATACTTGGTTTACCATTTAGTTGTGCCCGCAAGGTTTTCAGTCCGATCGCCCAAACCCGTGGGGCGCTATGGGGCTAAAATGGGGTTACAGGAGGTGTGTTTTAAAGGCTTTTAGCTTTGGGATCGAGTTAGGTGTCGTTTTCGAAGTATTTTTGGACGTAGAATCCATTTTTGGGGGTCCCGGAACGATCCGATTTCACTGTGGCGATCTATAGGGCTTTCATGGGGCTAAAAATGGGATTTTTGAAGGATCCCAAGAAGTTAAATATTTTTCGAGTAAAAATTAAAGAATTTTTGAAAAAACACATTTTTGAAAAAAAAAAAAAATCCCCCCCCAAAATTTTTTTTGAAATAAAAATCCAAAAAAAAATTTTTTTATATTTTTTTTATTGACAGAATTAAATGTCTGTGCAAGTAACCTATATCAAAGAATAATAAACCCTTGTGTAAAATTTGCAGCGTTTTTTTTTAAATATTACTTATTAAAGAAAAAAAAAAACTGGCGACTGGCCTAATCCTACTATAATATAGGTACTTATAGTGTTTATAGTGAACACAATCATTCTGCAACATCTCTCAGTCTTGGCAGAATAGTTGAGAGGAAATGCGAACCTGATTTGGGGAGGTCACCAGAGGAGACATACCTGGCAAAATTGCTGGTGAAAAATACCTGTCCAGGTAGAGCGGAGTCGGGGGGGATAATGACGCATCCAAGAAGGAACCCAAACCGATAACCGACCAACAAAATCAAGTTGAAAGCAAGGCCAACGTTGATCCTTCGGAACCCTTTGTTTGTCGGGAGCTGAAGTGCAGGTACTCAGGTATCGCCCAGTTAGGCGTCACGAAAGAATAACAGTTCAACTCAATCAAAATGGAAAATTTCATATCATCCAACTCCAGCAAACAAAGGAAATTACGACAGAGCTGTCGAATTTCATCGGGTTCCGAACAAATCCAGTGGATCACCTTCCCTCACATCACTTCAAAAACCAGCTGTTCAATAATACAAACAAGCTAAGCCAGAGGGGAGGGGGAGGACTTGTTTTGTTGAAAATTCGCCAAAACGTAACAACTTGACAAAGACCCTTCAAATAACAGCAATTCAAAAACTTCATTATGACAAAACTCACCGTGTCATCAGATGACCAATTGAGACGCAAAAAGAGGGCAGCTCGAGCGAATTAACACGCAAAAAAAAACACCGAGTGAGACGCACAAATAGTAGGTAAAAATTGATAGCACGCCAATAAGAACGAAAATGAGGAGGTTGAAGGAACTCCAAACTTCGTCGAATGTTTCCAGAGCGCTCTGCCGATACTAAACGGTACTCCAGCGTTTTTGCGTTGTTTGTATCGATACTAACCATTGAATCGATACTGACAATGAATCGGGATTACCCACTTATCCCATCGTATACGTAACGCCAATGTCCAGCCCACCGATTGGGCAAATTTCTAAGTGTCACGAAAATTCTGAAAAAAATAGGAACGTTCTTTTGTGAATATAGAAAAGCTTGAGATGCAGTATGCATCCATGGAGATCGAGATCAGTTTTTACACAAGTTATTTGAATTTTAAATTTTCATTGGGCCATGGGTCTGAGATAAAGGCATGGTCAGACCCGGACTGGCCTGCAGCTTGTATGTCATACTACCTATAGTAGAAGTACAAAATTTATTGAAATGACCGTTTTGCCGTGTCAAAATAATTATTTTTCTCAAGTTTGGAACACAAAAAAAGAAGTGTATAGTGTGCATTTTTTCATTTCACTGTAGGTACAGTTTTTGCGCATCCTTACGCGCCTTAATTTCCACGATTAACCGAAGCCTCTAGAGCAGGGGTTCCCAACCTTCCCCCCCCCCCCCCCCCCCCAGGACGGTGTGAACACCATTGCGCCCCCCCCCCTTCAATGTAATTATACTCTCCCACTCCTCAAAAATGCTAGGTATAAGTATAATCATGGTATAATTTTAATGAGTAAATTCAAATTCAAACGGTACTTTTTATTTGTTGTTGTATTCATGTTGACAAACACTCACGCTCCAGCCTACCTAAATAATTAGGAATGGAAGCGTTTCTGGATTATTATTTTTTTTATCGATAGAAGTCGTCCAAATAATACTAAAAATGGGCTTAAAACACAAACAGCAAGCTCGTATGAATTTATAAAATTTAAGGAAAAATTTCTATTTGAATTTTGGCGGAAACCCGAGGTCAGCTCCTATTGGTCGAAGAGTTGGCCACCATTACAAAACTAAAAACTAGATTAAGATTAAGTTCATTTATATCACAAATAAGTTGAGTCAATAAGCATGATCACATTCACACCAAAGCGAACACAGCCATTTTCGCGTAGGTAACTCCAGTGTCAGAGCCAAATGCCAAGAAAATATCGAAAATAGAAGAAAAAATCGACCTGCACTCTGGTGTTTTTTGATTGGAAACCGGAACCACTATAGGTGACGTTACGTTAAATGATTATAAACTACGTGAAAGACTTTTCGTCAGTTTTTGGGCCTTGATCGCGCCTCCCTTGGAGACCCTTCACGCCCCCCCAAGGTGGGCGTGCCCCCCAGGTTGGGAATCCCTGCTCTAGAGACAACTCCAACAATAGTTTGCTGCAACCACTTGCAACCCTGGGATCTACAGCAGCATTAAAATTTAATGCTGCTGTAGATCCCATTTTGGGCATTTAATGCTAACTTTTTCAAGGTAAATTTTACCTTGAAAAAGTTAAGCCACGTCATTTTTTGTCGATAAACAAACGGTGTAGGAAGGCACTGCGAAATCAGTGACGAATTTGAATTTAATTTAAATCGTTTAATCAATTTAATTTTCATCTTTTAATGATTCGTAAACAATGTTTGAAATATGAATCACTTGTAAAAGAAGCAAACTCACAATTTCTGGCATCATGGCAAAAAATAAAGAACTTTGTGTGCAAGTATTTCACGATATTGCCCTAATTTTGGTTTATTATTCTTGGAATAATACACCTATGTTTTCGCGACAGAGGTCGACGACTCCGATCGGGCTCAAAATTTGACATTATCCGTTTCAAGTGGTCTACATTCTAAATCCGAAATGTCCGTCCGCCGTCCAGGCCGTTTTGGGCAGTAGGATTTTTTTTTTTTTTAAATCTGAAATTTTGACAAAATACTTGGTTTACCATCTAGTTGTGTCCGCAAGGTTTTCAGTCCGATCGCCCAAACCCGTGGGGCGCTATGGGGCTATAATGGGGCTACGGGAGGGGTTTTTTGAAGGCTTTTAGCTATGGGATCGAGTTAGGTGTCGTTTTCGAAGTATTTTTGGACGTAGAATCCATTTTTTGGGGTCCCGGAACGATCCGATTTCACTGGGGCGATGTTTAGGGCATTCGTGGGTCTAAAAATGGGATTTTTGAAGGATCCCAGGATGTTAAATATTTTTCGAGTAAAAAATACGGAATTTTGGAAAAAAACACATTTTTGAACAAAAAAATCCAAAAAAATTTTTTTTTAATTTTTTCATTGATAGAATTAAATTTCTGTACAAGTAACGTATATCAAAGAATAATAAACCCTTGTGTAAAATTTGCAGCGTTTTTTAATTTTAAACCCAAAGAAGACGTCGAACCGATCCAAAAATGTTTCCACTGGATTCAGTATGGAAAAATACTTCTAATAATTAGAATAATAATTATTCTAATTATTAGAAGTATTTAATAATTATTATTACCTACACAAGTTATTTTTTGGATATAGATTTAGACAGTTGATTCTGAATTATAAGCGCGTTTTCTGTTTTCGCATCATTATTAATAACTAGGTATATTAAAAAATTATAAGTGTTTCGATATTCTCACCAATTCTGCTCTGTAAGATAAAATGAAATAGGCAATGTACGATTTTAAGGATTGAAGATTATGAAACAATGTTGGAAGTCTTCTAAAACGGCGCTGAAAGCGTTTCGGGCTGAAATGAAACCGTCGAAGTACAATTTTAAGGATTTTAGGAATAAAGGATTAAAGATTACGCAACAAATTGAAAAAATCTACCATTGTGGAAGCTTAGCAATCTGATATTTTTGAAAATTCTAGATTTGTTCCAGGTTTGACGGAATGTTAACAGAAATCGCCGAGACACGCGCAGTTTAGAAACTGCTGTTCCAGGTCGATCGTAGGTTGACAGCTCGAGTAGGGTGCGGTCGGGTTCTGTCGACAGCTGTCCAACTTCTGTCAACAGACGCAGTCAGACCTGGAACAAACCTTCTGTGATTTGATTCTATTCACTAATATTACAAGGTTCACTAATAATTAGTGAAATTTTCTAATTATTAGAAAATTAAAAAATTACATTTAATGTAATTTGTATTAATAAAAAAAAAAAAACGCTGCAAATTTTACACAAGGGTTTATTATTCTTTGATATACGTTACTTGTGCAGAAATTTAATTCTGTCAATGAAAAAAATTAAAAATTTTTTTTTTTATCTCAAAAAAAAATTTTTTTTGGATTTTTTTGTTCAAAAATGTGTTTTTTCAAAAACTCTGTATTTTTTACTCGAAAAATATTTAACATCCTGGGATCCTTCAAAAATCCCATTTTTAGCCCCACGAATGTCCTAAACATCGCCCCAGTGAAATCGGATCGTTCCGGGACCCCAAAAAATGGATTCTACGTCCAAAAATACTTCGAAAACGACACCTAACTCGATCCCATAGCTAAAAGCCTTCAATAAACCCCTCCCGTAGCCCCCCACGGGTTTGAGCGATCGGGCTGAAAACCTTGCGGGCACAACTAGATGGTAAACCAAGTATTTTGTCAAAATTTCAGATTTGAAAAAAAATTCCTACTGCCCAAAACGGCCTGGACGGCGTACGGCGGACGGCGGACGGACATTTCGGATTTAGAATGTAGACCTCTTGAAACGGATAATGTCAAATTTTGAGCCCGATCGGAGTCGTCGACCCCCGTCGCGAAAACATAGGTGTATTATTCCAAGAATAATAAACCAAAACTATTGCAATGCGTATCTTTATTTTTAGCGCAACCTTTCCCTCAAAAAATGGAAAGGTGCGCTCTTCTTCTTCTTCTGTCCTGCTTCTTCTTGGAAACTAGCCCTCCTGACTGGGGGCCTCGCTTCGCTCAGCCAACCATTTTATCAGGCCTCGTACACCATAATATTATTATGATGGGTTTTACTGCTGGCTTGCTTGGAATTTGCAAGTAACAACCAAAGGGGGTAAATGAGTTTTTCAAGGCCTATATTTTGAAATCCCCCCCCCCCCCCGGATTGTGCCTTTTGAAAAAAAGGCCCTTTTCATAAGTCAAAGGCCTCACCCTTCCAGGGGTCCCAATCCGGCCCTGGGCATGGTCATGAAATTTTAAGGTTATGAGCCCAGCGTTTTCATTGATGCGTGACAAGGTATGAGAGTAAATTAACGGAAAAAATGAAAATAACCATTATAAATCTATTCAAGTAGTTTCACCGATGTCCGGAGAAATACTCGATACCAGTAGGTACTAGTATCGAAAGAAAATACTCGATTACCATACTCATATCGATAAGTATCTCCCATTACTAACGCCAGGGAGCGCTAGCGCCGACCTCCCTCCAAACATCATTTTTGTCCACAAACTCTTCCTTCTACGTACACTCTGTGATGATACCAACTGCGCAGTGTTACCAACCTCACGTTGTAATTGCCAGAAAAGACCCTTTTACACCAGACAGTACTTGAAAAATATATAATATGGTAGGTATGACGTTTCCTTGTCAAAATTAGAGATAGTTTATTGAAATGGATGATAGTATCACGTATTACGTAATGGAATAAATAATAGTTTATTTTAGGTTGTATCATGAAGTGAAGTTAATATTTTTTCTAAAGTGAAGCAACACTGAAAACATCAGTTCAGATCAGGTTAGTGGTGCGCTCTATCGTCTTTTACTGTCTTTTGGCTTAGATTGAAGTTTCTATTGAAATAATGGTAAAATTGTTTGGGTCCCTCAAAGTTTGAGTAGTTCTCCATCATCAACCCTTTTCGTTAGTTTGCGGTTCTGTGTCGTTCAAGAGACGTTATTGATGGCCAAAATGAAGCTGGTGGATCACGTAGTGAGGAGTTTCAAAGTGGCCAAAGTGTTCAAGGAGAACACCGACAAAATCAAAAGCATCGACTTCTCGCCGTCTGGTGAAGCGCTAATTTCTTGTTCGGACGACGATCAGATCGTCATCTACGATTGTGAAAAAGGGACAATGACCAAAGCCGTCAATTCGAAAAAGTACGGCGTCGACTTGATCCATTTCACTCACGCCAAGAATACGGCCATACACAGCTCGACGAAAGTGGACGACACCATCAGATACCTCAGCCTCCACGACAACAAATACATCCGCTACTTTCCCGGACATTCGAAAAAAGTGGTCACGTTGAACATTTCCCCTACGGACGACACGTTCATTTCGGGCTCGATGGACAAAACCCTCAGACTTTGGGATCTCAGGACTCCCAACTGCCAAGGTACCACATTAAAAAAAAAAAATTCAAAACTCGATCAGTCGAATATTTTCCAAAGTTGGAGGAGTCAGCGAGTGGTGGCTAATCTATCTCAAGTGGACTGTAGCCCTAAAACTAAGGTTGGCCGGCTCAGTGCAAACCTTGTGGGTGTTGTGAATAAGAAATGGGTGGGTGGGTGTCACGTAGGTGAAGGATTTGTTGCTGTTTTGCAACCAAAGCGGTCACGGGGGAGTACGCAGTTTTTGCTGCTGGTGTATTATTATGCAATAATTAACGTATATTTCCGCCCTGTGAGGTCAAACATTGTTAGGTATATGACCTCAAAATTCGTCCCTTATAATGAAAAAAAAAGAAAAAAAGAGGACCGTCGCACGTCTAACCTAGGAAGTTTGTGGAAAATTAGAAATCTTCCCAAATACTCGGTTATCATTCTAGTTGTGTCCAAAAGCTTTTCTGCCTCATCGCTCGGGTTTGACAAAGGGGCTGCAAGAGGAGTGTTTGAATGTTTGTGGCAATAATGTCGAGTGGAGGTGGTTTTCGAAGTAATTTTGGACGTAGATGTCATTTACGGAGGCCTCAGACCCATCGAGCCCTCAGACACACCGTGGGGCTTTCTGAGGCCACAAGAGGGTTGATGGAAGGTGTGTGGCCATGATGTCATGTGGGGTGTCGTTTTCGAGGTATCATGAGGATTGATGGAAGGTTTGGGGGCATTAAGTTGCCTTGGATGTGGTTTTTCGAAGTAATTTTTGACGACTCATTGGACCACACTGCGGGGCTTTTGGGGGCTACATGTACATGTTTTTGGAGCTACATGTTACAGGTTTCTCACAAGAATAATGCGATCCGACACTGCATTCTGGTGGCGGAAATTGAACGACTCTTCGCACGAAGTTTCCCTGCTTCCTCTCGTTTTTCCCTTCCCAGTGGCAGCACTTCCATTTTCTCAAACGAGGGGTGTCGTTTGTCGAAGTCTTTGGGCCTTGGATTCCGATAACGGGGACTCAATCCCTTCGGGCCACGCCTTTGGGCGTTTTTTGATGCCATTCCTATTCAACGAGATTATTAAATTTAGTATTATTAGTAATGCGTATCAGAACGTGGAAAAATATATCGTAGGATTTTTTGGCCTTATTTTATGTTTTGGGTCGCTGAATCCGAATCTGAAGAGATCCAACAAAATTTGTTGGATATTTAATATCGGTTATGCGTTTTGAGATATTCGCAAAAAACGTTACCATCTTTTTTTTTTTTAACTCCGAAACTATGCGTCCTGCGGCAAAAGTCACTATTAACAAAGTGAAAGAGCATTAAATTTTCTATAAAATTCATTTGTCAACTTTGGTTGCAGACCCAGTAGAACAGGAGCTAGAGCGCATTGAAAACCTATCACATTTTTCCATTTGTGCCAAATCGCATTCTATTTTCCCCTGCTTTCCATTTTTAAATAAAAAAATGTTTTACCAAAAACGCACAATTTCTTGCCATGCAGGTTTCTGGAATATCCAATTTTTTATTGTAAATGAAATTGATACTATCAAAAATTGTTGGATTTGCATAATATTGCATAAAAAATGAAAAGGAGATAAGAGGAAAATAGACGGCTAGCTTGTGTTTTTCATACGTTTTGGTGCGTTTTCGTATCACCTAAAGGAAATTTAACGTCTGTGAGCTTGAACTTTCATCAATTTCTACAGCTTTAATTTTGTGGATTCTTTCATTTTGATAACCTTTAAGCACTACTATCACCCCCTCTTGACTACGCCGTTCCTGTATTAGATAAACACCGTCCATTCAAAAACCACGGCGTCGCGACGCGTCTTTCCTTCAAAATATTGCTTGCACGCGCAGATCAGAGCTTTCGAGTCAATTTAGCAAGCCCTTCACTAAAACCGCCGCTGCCCTCAGCCTGTGATAAATCATGGAAAATTGGCATCTGGTCCTCGTCGATACTAGACTTTCGAACATTCGACGTTGAAGCTATCATACCGCAAAGACCCCCATGAAGAGATAATGGATCTCCAGTCCATTGTGGAATGGCAACTATGCAATAAGCAAGGCAAATAAGCTTGACCTTTATAACCCGACTGTTAACATTCGTTCTGTTTCGCTCACAGGTTTGATGCAGCTGACTGGACGCCCTATCACAGCTTACGACCCTGAAGGCCTTATATTCGCAGTTGGTATAAATTCTGAGAGCATCAAGCTGTATGACCTGCGCTCATTCGACAAAGGTAATCTTGAGACTGCGCATTCACACGCTTACGACTGTTCCGCTTACAGTAACAGTTGGACTTGATCTATTTTTTGTTTATTAGTCTTTGAATTGCGACGGACATCGAAAATTCTGATCGGCCTCAAAATATGGGGTGCACTGCCTAATGCTCCCATACGGGGAAAGTGACAGCTTAATGCTACCAAATGAAAACTGCCGAATGCTCCGGCGGTTGCCTAATGGTCCCTACTCCTGACAACTGTTAGCCACATAAATTTGTGATCTGGTGTTTTGGATTATCTATCAATTTTTTATTATTCTAAAATTTAATATTATGGGGTTGATGATTGCTACGCGCTTCACGTTTCATTATCAGGGCTCTCGGTTTCGAGTGAGGGACCTCATTGACATGAACGTCGAAAACTGCTCGGTGATCGCCTTCACTCGTAGATTTCAGCCTCTGATATTAAATATCAGAATCTGATAATATTTAATATCTGATATTAAATATTAATCAAATTTTGATTAATCCATTCGTGGTTGCTACCTAGAGAGTCGAAGTCGTCTGGAATCATGGGGTTGTTGCTGGACCAAAAGCTGTCGTTCGTGGCACTTATTAAATTATGCATTGGTGGCTAAGGACTACGGAACGGTGAGCCTCACGGGGCTTCAAGCGGATTGGGATCCGGGGGGTGATTCCCGTCTCAAATAGAATCCATTCCTGTGGTTGACAACCTTTCTCGTCTCCGTATTCATTTTATTGGTTCGTAATGGTCGCCCGACTCGTCTCACCCTTATTGTGTCCACAAAAAGTAACAGCCTGACTCGTCTCCGTTCCACGTGCAGTTGAATTCAGTCCGTCTACCTGTTCCGTCCCTCCGTGAAATAATTAGCCAGCGAGGTCACACTTTGCTAGTTTTGAACAATTTCAAGTACTGGTCCAGCCAATATATTCCTTTGAGTTTGCAAAAAATCAGAACTTTCCGCCATTTTGGTGAATCGATTGGAACCCATCAGACCCTAAATTCAAGAAGGCGGACTGTTTAACCTTGTGCTAACGTCAGGGGGCCTTAAAAACCACGGTTTTGTTTGGAACTTTTTTCAGTTTTTGGGTTATAAATTTTTTCCTATCCAACCAATCAAAAATCTGGTCGCATTAAAAGTTAAAAAGGACAAAATTCTGAACAATCTGCACTGCCTGAGTTTAATTTTTGATCAGATAGGTACCAAGTTACGTAGGTTAAAAAATGGGCCGTTTCCCAAAATGCTTCAAAAAAATCAATAACATTGTTCCGGAGAGAAAGTTAGTTCTCAACCCCTCAGTGAAGAAAAGTGATTTGTGTTCTGGGTTCTGGTAGTCAGAGTTGGGCGGAGTTCAACTAAAATTTAGTTCAACTAAACGTTCAACTAACAACTAAAATTTTAGTTGAAAGGCTCAACTAAATTAGTTGTAGTTGTGAGTGCAACTACAACTAATGTAGTTGAAAAAGTTAGTTGAGACCTTCAACTAAAGCTTTAGTTGTTAACTGTAGTTGTACGTATAACAACTAACAACTAAAAAAAAAGTAAGCAAAAATTTTGAAAAAAACATTAAATTTCGAAATTTTTTTTTCGTTTTCAAAAAATTATTTTTTTCAAAATTTTTGTTCACTCTTTTTTTAGTTGTTAGTTGTTATACGTACAACTACAGTTAACAACCAAAGTTTTAGTTGAAGGTCTCAACTAAACTCACAACTACAACTAATTTAGTTGACAATTTTAGTTGAGCTATTCAACTAACAACTAAACTTTTAGTTGTAGTTGAGGTTTAGTTCGAATAATTTAGTTGTAGTTGTTAGTTGCAGTTGGTTTTTGCCCAACTCTGCTGGTAGTAAAAGTTATTAGAATTTAAATAATGCAATTCAATGTTACTGCTGGAGAAGTGGTGGAAGTTATTAATATACTAGCAGGAAAGCCCGTTGTTTAGAATACAACGGGCGCTAGAATGAGGACACATATGCCATTGATGTAAAAGGATGAAATAATTTCTAGCAATTAAATTATTGCTAAATAAAAGTGAAAAAATGAGAAGTTAATTTTCTTCCTCCATAGAAATTAGTTTTAGGAGCCACACAGCTGATCTCGGCCCTATGGTGCCCAAAGTGTTAGTCCTAATGAGGTCACACGCCAAATTACAGCTTCATAGAGTGAATAGCATAAAAATCAGCTTTAGAAGCCACACAGCAGCTGCTGCTCCCGACACTATGCTGCTTTAAAGTGTAAGTTCTTAGAAGGCTACATGTAAAATTACAGCGTCATGGAGTGAATAGCGTAGAATTAGCTTTAGGAGCTATTCAGCTGATCCCAGCCCTATGCTGCTTAAAGTGTAAGTCCCAAGGAGACTATACATGGCTAAATATCGCTCGCTGGACATCCCGGTTGGTGATCCGGTTGCAAACTCTCGCTTCGCTCGCTTGAGAGTTCCATGCAGATAGATAACGCAACTTCTTGATTATAAGTACCTACCTACTTCAATTTGGTAAATTATTTCCATTGCTAGCTAAACACTAAAAACTTCAACGTGTTATCGTAACTATAGCCTTGTATGTTGATCCGGAACTTTGCGATCATTTTGCAAAAAAACTGCATCAAAATCGGTCAAGCCGTTCGGGCGTGAATCGGCCACAGACAAACATACATACTCTTCTCTTTTATATATAAGGATTTGGTACGTAACTGTTACTTCTATAGTTCTCCTTTCCCTTGAGACGAGTCGTGCTATACACATCAGGTCGTTGAGACGAGTCATGCCGTGGTTTTAACTCCCTCATCAGGCGGTGTAATTAAGTTGAGACGAGACAGGCGATGTCCGGATCCGGATACTGCTCTACCTTACGCTGGACAGGCCTCGAGTTCTCGTCAATCGTACGTCTCCATATTAGGTTTGAAGAACACTTTAATAAACTTGTCGTAGGAAACGTTGTTTTTCAGGCAACCCTCCAAGTCACAATCGAGTTCATAGCTAATGCTGTCTTCACTATCGCTCATAAAATCGGAATCTCGAGGCAACTCAGTAGCGGGAGCATAGGGCAACAGTTCAATAAGAAGGTCGTTATGGAACCGGAGCATTCGGCAACTGGCCGAAGATGACTTCCACTTTCCGGCCTGGCCGGAGCATTAAACTAGGAATTTTTTGTTAAATCTGAAATTTTGACAAAATACTCCGCGTACCATCTAGTTGTCCTCGCAAGGTTTTCAGCCCGATCGCCCGAACCCGTGGGGCTAAAAAAGGGCTGTGCGAGCGGTTTTTGGAGGTTTTCGACGTTGGTGTCGTTTTCGACGTATTTTTTTCCAATCGCATCTGTCCAATTATTCTACGAAATTTCTTTTTTTTTAAAATATGTTTAATTGTTTAAAATGATTTTTATTCGCATAAAATTAATTTTTGCACAATTCGTACCAAAGAATAATAATTCCTTGCGTAAAATGTTCTGATTTTTTTGTTTAATCTTGCAGGGCCGTTTGTAACTTTCGACCAAGTTCAGGAGAAAGAGTGTGACTGGACGGGTCTCAAATTTTCCAGTGATGGGAAGACAGTGCTCATATCAACCAATGGCTCAACAATCCGATTGATCGACTCTTTCAACGGCCAGCCTTTACAGACGTTCACTGGTCATCTCAACAACAAAGGCATTCCCGTCGAGGCGTCTTACAGCCCAGACTCGCAGTTCATTTTCAGCGGCTCTACCGATGGAAGAGTAAGTGGACGGATTAGTTCGATTTGGAAAGGCTCATCTGACTAGTAGGTTAAAAGTGGCTGTAGTTTGAGAGGAAAAAGAAAGGGACTGGAAATCCCCCTTCCCTGCCAACCAACCTGCCACGGCCACCGCCTCTCTGCGTTCCAGTTGTGCCACCTGCAGCGTGAATAATCCCCTACTTGTCTGCCAGCTCTAGAGATAGGTCGGTCCATATTTTTTCTGTCATCGTTCCTAAGGTTTCAGTCCCACCAAAGTAACGGTTCCAGTTAACTGTTCCACGCAGACGAAAAATCACTATAGTGATTCAATTCATTATAATGAATGAACTAAAAGGGAGAGGGGGGCGTTTACTTGTTGGTACACATGGATAGAGAAATTGAAAGAACTCGTGAGTCTAAAAACGGGGGACCATCCAACTCCGCAAGTGGTCAACTCTGCTTTACACTCGTTTGTGCCATGCGATCCCTGGGTTTCTGAATAAAAGGATCTCTGGATCTCGGAATTTCTGGATGTTCTGTTTTTCTGGTATAGAATAGAATATTTTTTGTTTGTAAAAGCCAAAAAGGTAGTACGAACGTCGAGCACAAAGGTACTTCACAGACAATATAATAAAATTGCAGCAATAAAAAACAGATCAAAATAAGAAACCGCACATGAACATATAGAAGCAGGTGGAAGCAACAAGCCATCAATTGAATTGAATAGATGAGCGCAACCTTTTTGTTATTACGATATATTTAATGAGCGAGAGAAACTAAGAAACAGTAGGTATCTAGCGACCAAACTATGCCACACAACACATCATCCACGTGATGCTCATTACGTAAACAACTGCACCCTAACGACCGATGCGTAATAAAACCTTATGCCGATCAGAGGTAACGAACGGCTCAGGCTGCAAAAATCGTTTTGGAGTCGTTGGAATCAGCCTGAAAAGCTCATTCCATAGACCCTTGTACCAACGAAATCGGACAAAAACTTTCGTCCCCCATTTGAGGCCTCCTTAGTTACACATCAGAGATAAACAACTTTCGTCGTGAAGGACCTCCCGAAAACCGATGAAGGGGATGAGGGAGGAAAAATCAAGGTAGCCTATAACCACCCCCCGAACTCGCTGATGACAATGAGACCACCCTCCTGAAAATCTGTTGAGCCGCTCGGGCGTGATGCTCTGTACACAAAAAAAAAAAAAAAACTCGGCGCTCCGCGCCTCGCCAGGGGGCAAGCCCCCTGGACCCCCTTTTGCTTTTATTTAGAGACTACTGCCACAAGTATAGGAACGTAGAATACGCTTTAGCCTCGATTGAACGCTGAACGTTCAACGATAATCATCGAACGTTCATTGTCGTTTAAGGATCGTTCATTAATGTTTTAGTATTGTTGATTATCGTTAGAGAAACGTTCATTAACGTTTAAGGATCGTTCATTGGCGCTCGTGGAACGTGAATTAACGTTGATGAGCGCAACATTTCACATTATATATGAAAAGGTTGCTGTGTGAGAGAAAATAATGAATTCTTTGGATGCAATTAATGCTCTGGCAGATTGTCCAGAAACACCTCTGCTGAAGGTAGATGAAGTAGAGCAGAATAAATGGTATAGAATGGATACACTCAAGAGAGTTACTACCAAATATGGCAAACGACTAATGGTGATCAGCGATGATTTTAGCTGTTTCTTGCCAGTCCGATATGCAAAAATGGACGAAACTTCGATGAATGGCTCAAATTTGAAGGAAAACTTGTTTTTCAAAGTAACTGAATCTACGAAAGGATTTAAGCAAGTGTATTTCTCCGAGAATAAGGAATAAAAATAAAGGTATGTTAAGAATGTAAAAACGGTTTATTTTTTTATTTTTGTGTTGCACAATCGTTAGAGGTAATGGACAATAACGGTTTATGAAATTTATGAATTTAATTTATTTAATTTAATATTTATTAAACTTCAAATAAAAGGTACCTACCTCAAATAAAGCAGCGCTTTTTTATTCTGTTTAATTTTTTTTTTTTTTTTTTTCAAGAATGCGATCAAACCTATTATGCTATTACGATAGCCTTTTAAAAATCAGTCAGCCATTTTCGTTCCTGGATACCATACCCTTTTTCGTACGGGTTTGTCGCCACTACTACACATGGATGTAAATATTCTTATGTTTATTGGTCTCGCGTCACCGTTTTCGTTCCTGGGTACCCTTTTTCGTTCCACTCCCGCGTGACACTTTTCGGCTAGTTAGTCCATGGCTAAAGCGTATTCTACGCTAAAAAGAAAAAAAAAACATACATGTCGAAGAGGTGAGCGCACCTTTCCATTTTTTGGAAAAAGGTTGCGCTAAAAACAATTACATCAAGTTTGAGGTCTCAGCGTACAGAATTAGGAATGGAAGTGCTCCCGAATTTCGGGTTAAATCATCCTGTACCGTGTTGTTAGAAGTCAAAAAGGGAAAAATACATAATTTTTGTGACAAAAAGTCTTTCACGTAGTTTGTAATCATCTTAAGTAATTCAGGCCGATTCAAAAACCACTGTAGCTGACGTCACCTACAGGTGTTCCGGTTTCCAATCAAAAGACACCAGAGTGCCGGTCGATTTTTTCTTCTATTCTAGATTTTTCTTGGTGTTTGGCTCTAGTGACACGGGAGTAACGCGAAAATGGCCGTGTTCGCTTTGTTTTGAATGTGATCATGCTTATTTACTCAAATTATTTGTGATATAAGTTGCGTCATATGATAACCTCGTATCTCAGAAAAAACAAACTTTACAGGGGAGACAAAAAACTGATTATGACGTCAGAAATGTTGATTTTTTATTGCATCAATCGTCCATTTGTCTCAATGGACTACCGTCTCGAAGTATTTTAAGCTCCTTGTAGCCATAGAAACTAAAATAAGTATTGCAGACCCGATTTTATTTCTAGATACGAGTTTATCATCATAGAACAACCAGAAATACGCCAAATATACGTGGTTATCATAATATTATATTATGATAACCAGGTATATTTGGCGTATTTCTGGGGCTGGGAGGGCTAAGGTACAACATGTGCTATGAAGATTCGGCTGGTTTTCAGGAGAGAGAAAAAACTTGGAGAAACAACATGTGTTATGATGATTCGGCTGGTTTTCAGGAGAGAGAAACACCTTGGAGAAACACCTTGATAACACTTGTTGCCTACATGGAATTTCATATCACCTGTTGTTCAACTGAAAATAACTAATTTCCAGCGCTACCAACAGAAAAACTGATGCCACCACGAGATTCCGCTTGAAATTGTGGATCAAGATCATATAAAACCTCAAAACCCTTTTTTTTTCATGTACCTTAGCCAGATATTATACCTATCTGGTTGTTCTAAAAATGATAACCTCGTAACTACGGAAAATTGGTTATCAAAAAGGGCGCTAGAGGGCAGAAAAATGCGTTTCCGCCAACATTCAAATACTGGCCGATGAGATACGAGGATTTCA
This sequence comes from Pilophorus perplexus, assembly GCA_955831195.1. NCBI lineage: Eukaryota > Metazoa > Arthropoda > Insecta > Hemiptera > Miridae > Pilophorus > Pilophorus perplexus. Next base: position 1,959,801 of record OY037011.1, read on the forward strand.
TTCAGAAAATGCAATAAAAAAGAAAAGGTCAAAAATTGAGATACGAGGTTATCATATGACGCCATCGTTATTCCAATGACAGATTCTTCAGTTTTTAGTTTTGTAATGGTGGCCAACTTGTCGACCAATAGGAGCTGTCCTCGGGTTTCCGCCAAAATTCAAATATCAATTTTTCCATAAATTTTATAAATTCATACGAGCTTGCAGTTTGTGTTTTAACCCCATTTTAAGTATTATTTGGACGCCTTCTATCGATAAAAAAATAATCCAGAAACGCTTCCATTCCTAATTAACAAAAGTGCGAGAGACTCAACGTACAACCGAGCCAATTTCCCCAAATTCCTCCAGAGAGTACAACTCAGCCCTAATAAGATTGAGTTTCACCCTCCTGAGGAAAGACTTTATAGGGAGCGTATCTCTAGGGATACGCAATCGATTTCCGATTTTTCTAATAATGATGGATGTTTTTTGAATTGACTGAATCGGCTTCAAAGAATCGTTTCTCAAAAATCGTTTGGAGGCGGTTTCAATATTGAGTCTTGATTGTCGCGTCCCATGGAGGAAAGAAATCTTTCTTTCCTCCATGGTCGCGTCCAAGGAGTTTAGAAGAAGAACTTCTTCTTCTAACCTCCTTGGTCGCGTCGCTGTTGGTTCAGTTTGTGGTTTGTGCGACAAGGAACAGACTGAGTGGGAAGCTCGTGTCAAAACTATTATTTTTGCAGGATGTGGAAGAGGAAATGTGGTTCTTGTGAATATTTTTTCAGACTTTTTTCGAATCTATTGTATAATCCAATGTATTAGATGACCACTCCTTGAACTCCTTGAGAAATATATGAGAAATATACGTACAAACGCTTACCTACTTATTGATTGGTTTATTTACCTACTTATGATATATTTTTTTAATTTATGATCGAGTTTGATCCCACAAAAAAAAAAAAAAAAAAAAAAAGGAAAAATCGTAAAAAACCCGATTTTTGCAAAAATCGATTCTTGAGGGAAACGATTTTTTGAGAATCGATTCTTTGAAGCCGATTCCGATTTTATGTAAAATATCGATACTTTTTTACCGATTGCCTATCCCTACGTATCTCCTGGGGAAGAGTGTCGAACAGACGAGAGCCCGCCAACATTGGGTCACCTGCTTAGTTAAGGGGACGACAAGATCGCTACGGGACCGATCAGGACTGCCATGACGTACCTACCCGCGATCGTCAACAGGCCCAAACGAACAGGGACTTCGTGGATCTCTGGATTCCTATATTTCTGGATTTTTTGGACCTCTGGATCTCTCCTGGATTTCGGGGATTTCTGGACTTCTGGAGCTCAGGATCTCTTAATTTTCTGATCTCCAGATCTCTAAATTTCTGGATCTTTTTCTGGGGTCTATAGAATTTGTGGATCTATGGGTTCCTGCGATTCGGGATTTCGGGATTTCTGAGCCAAAGGTCCAATGAAGTCACCTATTTCTGAAAACTGGGAAATGAGCTGGCGGAGATGGTAGTCCCCACATTGACCTGATAACGCATCGCTGGCGGAGTCGGGATGTTTTCACTTGCAATTAGCTGAACTTTGGCTGAGTTGCCCCCCCCCCCCCCCCCCCCCCCCACAAACGCAAATTTTACTTAATCCAGAAACTCGTACATTCCTACACTATACTATATCAAAGAACACTTAACTATTGTGTAAAATTTGCAGCTTTTTTTTCTTCTTTTATTTCAAGTATTTCTGAGCATGTCAACAGGTTTATGGATCCTATAATTTAGGATTGAGGGATAGTTGTGAGGGTTTGATCTTATTAAACGGTCTTATTGGTTCAACGCTTATTTAGAGGTTTTATCTATCCTACTTATATCAATACCAATTTTTCCACATAAATAACTCTCGTCCGTTTCTCTTTTTGCCAGGTTCACGTGTGGAACGCCGTCACCGGCTACAAAGTGTGCGTACTGAACGCCGAGCACACCGGCCCCGTCCAATGTGTACAATTCAACCCCAAATTCATGATGCTCGCCTCCGCCTGCACCAACGTCGCCTTCTGGCTCCCGACAACGTCCGAAGACTACACGAAATGAGCTGCCCCGGCCAACACGATTCGGCCTCCCCCAACTTCGCCAAAATGAAGCCGTTGTTTCTTCTTCTTTTTTTTTCAATTTGGTTCGTCTTTAATGAAAAGGGGCCTAATTTTTACTCTGCTTCACTGTATGGCTTCCTGCACTGTCGGATCCCTTTTCCTGACTTACCATCTTTCCTATATATGTTCATTTTGAGAATTAGTTATTTGCTTGTTTAGTTTTGTATTTTATTCAACATTTACTGTGTATTTACATGGGTATTTTTTATTAGCTTTAAGTTTTTTTTCTCGATTCGTTTGAGACAAAATGAACTTTTTCATTTGAAAATACTGCTAATTTTTATTGTAAAGAAATCACTTTTTTCTTTTCTTTTTTTTTGGCATGTCTTTGAGCTATATGGTAAATTTATAATTGTAGGACGGCAGGATTTTTGTATCCTTCTGATAGAAATACGGAGCGGAGCACTTTGGAGTTGACACAATCACTTAGGGTGAGTCATTGATGGTACATGTAGAATGTCAGGATATTGTGGTATTCTGATGGTGCGCAGCACTAGGAGATTTCAGCTATCCCGTTTGAAGGCCTTCAGATCTTCCAAGTTTCTGTAAGAAACTGTTCTCGTAATTATAAGGTTTGAATGTGATTTGGCTAGTCATTTTGTTTTCGTGTGTATTTCATCAAATTTTTCAAAATTTCGAAAAGTGGAAGCTGAAAGATGTTGATTTTCCTCCGGCCGAACGAGGCTTTTTTTTACTGATTTCATTCCAGATCGGAGTGCGGCGTGACTGAATGTCCTTTTCGTAATTTAAGATCTCCTAGTGATGCGTGCGATTCTTCTGCTCGGTAAATAATTAAAATAAGGTAGTTTGTTAGACATAATAGTAGAGAACCAGTAGATGTAAGGATTTTGTCTTGACTGAGAGGCGTTGGAGACGTCGTAGACAATGTGAGAAAGAAATATCCCTTTATTCACTGTCAAAACCAGGAAACTCTCGCCTTCGAATGTTGCGTTAATTGAGGGTTAGTGTCGTTAAAGCCTATTTCCATGGAAGAAGGAAAGGAAGCTCCACTCTGCGTTACAAGACGTTCCCAAAAGCTCCCCTCCTTTTCAAATCCCCCCCCCCCCCCCCCCCCTCGTAATTGGGCATGCATTTGACCGCTAGGTCACCTCTGGGAGTATCCTCGATATTCATAATGGCCAAGGAGTTTGCCTTTACGCCCACAGATCGCGCTAGGTTACACCCACTACTTGCCGCTAGATCAATGAGAAAAACAATCGGTCCATCTGTGGGGGGTTGAGAGGCGCCGTCTGGAGGGAGCCGGCTTTATTCCTCGAATATTCGGGAACCGTTAATGCCGAAAAAACAAAAAGCCGGGCTCTACCTAGCGGGCACCTGGTAAATTTACTAGTGACAAAGGATACGCGCCCAGATTGCATTACTCTCGGCAGTCTTTGGCGGGAAGCCCACCACCCCCTATCAAATGAAACTTCCTTTCCTTCTTCCATTGCTTATATTTCCAAACCACGGAGCACAGTTTTAACTGTGGTGATGAATTGCCTTCGTTTTTTTCCCCGAAGTTTTTTTTTTTTCTTTTCCAACTTTATGTGTGGAGCCCGAGCACGTTTATCAAACTGCTGTTCGGGCCTGTGTCCAGAAAGATCCACTATACCTAAAAAAAACCGCAACTGGACACACAAAAAACCCCACGACAAAACGGGAAAAAACGACAGACCGACAAAAAACACGACAACAGTCAGGCGCTAGTCTGTCACCAAATGCTTGAAGTATCCAGTCAGGCTCTAGAAGGCTATCAAGTGCTGGAAAGCACTCAGTCGCTGGCCTGTCCCAAAATGAAAAAAAAAAAAAAAAAAAAAAACCAAGTGTTTCATTATCCGATTTTTATTTTTCTACTGTAGGAATCAACTGTATGTTCTCCATAATACAATATAGTATGAACCCCCTCAAGTGTAACGCATGACTTTCAGCTGAATTTCGCTCTGAATACAATGAAGACGTTAGTTTCTCTGGTTTTTTCCAATTTACAGACACGTTAGTTCACTCCTGAGTTGCTACTCTTTTCGGGTTGGCTTTCGTCGTACAACTGATCAGCCTGTGGACGTTCAAATTCCATCGTTGTTATCCCCAAACAAGGAGTTTTGAAATTCACCGGAGCCTCTTTCAGATTGAAATGAGAGATGGGATTTAAAATGAATTCTATTTCGACAACATTCTGCGAGGGTTCCCTCAGGGAACTTCCCTGTGGCGACTGTGATTCCCAACCTTCAGCCAGCCCATTAGCGCTAATCAGATAAACTCAGAAAAACCTCCCCCCTAGTAGCCCATTTCTTTTATTGGAATGTATGTGATACGTCTCGCTTCATAGCTCATTTCCATTTACCATTCCTTTAATTTGTTGTATACTTTCATGTAATTTTCTTTCTAGATCCCACGAAGGACTTTTGTAAAAATTGGTATTCTTCCTCACCCCTTTCGACTTCGAAGACCCTTTTTTTGTCTCAATCTATGGACTCATTAGTTGTAGTTGACTCATGTTGCTGTCCAGTCAGCTTCACTGACGCCCTCCCCTCGACCCGAACCGGGTTTTCTATGTAAATACATGTTAGGCTAGCTATGGTACCTGTTTTACAAGTAAATGTAAATACGATTTTGTATTTGACTGTATTTGTTTAGCTCGAGTTTATTTCAAGGGATTTCTGTAGTTATGTATTCAGACGATGAGGAAATCCCCTTTCTAAGCGTGGTCTTTCCCACCAAAAATGAGTTCTCGCAGATTTTTCCTGACTAGACATTTTTTTTTTTTTTTGTAAATGGGATATGTATGTACACTGCCTGTCATGAATAAAATGTCTGTTTGATGGAATCTTCATGTCTTTCACTGTCATATTACTAACTTCTGCTGTTTTGTCGCGATCTGCATCTCCACAGTATCCTGACATATCAGGTAAGCCTGGAGTACTTATGCGAGTCTTCCTTTTGTAAGCTCCTCGATGGGTAGCGTGTAGAAACTTACGATATTTTGACAGTTTGGCGCTAAAAAAATACCCAGCTGCTTCTTCTTCACGTTCCGCTGTAAATAAACCTGTCATTTGGAAAATAATCACTCAACTTGCTTGGCCGTTAGCAATATCCTTTGTCTTTTGCTTGAAAGGGTATCATCCATCTCTGGCTTGTTGGCCGGCGGGGTTTGATGAGGGTGGTAGATGGGTTGTTAATTAAAACAGTAAAGTTTGTGTTGGCAGAGCGCTTTCGTTATCAAAGGATACATCATCAGTGCCTTATATGTGCAGAGGGGGCCTCCGTCTCATTCATCACTCTCCTCGCATCAGCGACTTGGATTGGGGAGGGTCCTTACCTGACGATTTAAGGAGCATCGGGCTTCTGGATCCCGTGTTGTGTACTTTAACTGATGTATGCCTTGTGAGGCAATAGTTTTGGGCTCTGAAGATGAAGGTTGCGGGTTTGAAGCTAAGGGGATTTTTTCTTACATGTTGAATGGTCTTTAACTTTAGCCAGCTCGCTCCCCCCCCCCCCCCCCCCCCCCCCGCCCTGGCCATGGGTTGTTATAATTTTTGTTTGTCAATTTAGCTTCCTTCCCCCTCCCCCCCCCTCGATTCATCTTTGCCTTAAAAATTAAAGTTAAAGAAATCCCCGTAGCTTCAAACCCGCAACCTTCATCTTCAGAGCCCAAAACTATTGCCTCACAAGGCATACATCAGTTAAAGTACACAACACGGGATCCAGAAGCCCGATGCTGATCGTCAGGGAAGGACCCTCCCCAATCCAGGTCGCTAATGCGAGGAGAGTGATGAATGAGACGGAGGCCCCCTCTGCACATATAAGGCACTGATGATGTATCCTTTGATAACGAAAGCGCTCTGCCAACACAAACTCTGCTGTTTTAATTAACAACCCATCTACCACCCTCATCAAACCCCGCCTTTGTCTTTTGTATCTCAACCTTGTACTGCTTGGAGTCGGGAACGAATAATACAACGTAATTTCAAAATGGAAATATATATATATATATACATGCAAGATAGATAGCTCTGGCAGTAAGAAGTCTTATAAAAATATAGAAGAAGTCTGGCAGAGGGAAATTACATGCAAGGGGCGGGACAGAAAATATATCCAAATACAAAAGAGGTAGTCTTTTTTTGTATCCATGTGGATACACAATTCGTAATGGAAGTCATGCCAGCTCTTCACTGGGCAGGACACTACAATAAAGGGAAAAAACGCCGATTCTAATCGAGGCCACGGATTCCAAAACTGTCTACATTCATTTTCGGCCAAATCGAGTTAGCAGTGGATTCTGAAGCATTTTCCCGCGCTCCATCGAAAAATGACTTCAGAATCAAGGAAAACTCTCTCCTTTCCACTGGTTTTAGCTCCCAAAGTTTGGGTTATGTTCCAAAACTCTCTACTTTCATGAGCCATTTCGAAGCAAAACTCTCTCCATTGGACAGTTCGTGTCAAAACTGTCTACATTCATTTTTCAATCTCAATTTACTGGCTCCCTTCTTAATTGAATTAGTTCAAAATTGTCGCACTCATTTTGTGATGTCAAAATTTGCATTTAATGCAAAAGAAATCGCGTCTCCCGGCTTATTGGTTGAGTTGAGGCATGTTTTTTTGTGTTTCCTGAAAAATTGCTAAATCGGATCCGAGTCGACTTAGGCAGTTTTGAAATCAAGCAAAACTCTCTCCTTTCCACTGGTTTTGGCTCCCAAACTTTGGGGTTCGTTCCAAAACTCTCTACATTGGACAGTTCGTGTCAAAACTGTCTACATTCATTTTTCAATCTCAATTTACTGGCTTCCTTCTAAATTAAAATAGTTCAAAATTTTCGCTCTCATTTAGTGATGCCAAATGAGTCAAATGCAAAAGAAATCGCGTCTCCCGGCTTATTGGTTGTGTTGTGGCATGTTTTTCGTGTTTCCTGAAAAATCGAAAAATCGCACGTAGACAGTTTTGGAATCCATGGCCTCAATCCTACTATACAAACGTTCTGGGGTGGATCACTAAGATGCCTAACTGACGTGCGTGCTGATAGCGGTCAAGCAGCAAAAGTAACGGGCAATTAGTGGGGATAAGTTTAGCAAAGTGGAGGTCATTACCCTGGGCTGAAGTGGGGCTGCTGAGGAGACGTCCTGACAATGGGAACTGTAAACGTGCCCTGCAGAGGTGCCAGAGTCCACCTGGGATGAGACGATCGATTAAAGTCGAGGGGCGGGGACCACGAGCCCAAAGGTAGTCGTGGGCTGGATGAAGGTGAGCCAAACCGGGTCAGGCGAACTTGCCGGAGAGCAGAAAGGTTTGCTGAGGGCCTCAAGAGGTGTGACAGTCCGGAAAAGCGAGCCGGAAGACGTCTGAAAGAGCTACAGAGGGCCTCGAGAGGCAATACTCTGGATGTCCTGGATACGGCTCAAGGGCACGAAAATCCAGGTGTGTACCCTCCAAGAGTACGGGAACTAGTTCTGAAAAGAACTGATGACATCTATTGAATCAGAGAGCGAAGAGACGACGGCCAAAACATACACCCGCAACAACTGACAAATGCAGACTGGACTGTTATGAACTGTCACGACGACTGACAATTGCAAGGAGCGAGGTGAGAGCTCTCCCACGTCAGGTAGGTCCCCTCCCCTAGTCTTCACTTGGGCTGCGGGAGATCTCTGCCAGGTGTTCTTGCTAGTGGCGGCGAGCTGGTTTCCGCTGCGGGCTGGGCTGACAAGCGGGCGGCTTACTCACCCGCTTACACTTATCTGTGGCTGCATCATCCACCAGGTATGCAGATCTTGTCACTGTGCCTTATGCCCTGAACGGTTCCCACACTTCCTTCCTCTTCCTCCAAAACAATCGGCGGCGAAATCGTGACTTCACGCTACAAGCCTTCCGCCAAACAACCCACAAATCAAATAGTGAATCTAAATCAAAGTTTCGAAACTCGAGCTCATGTAGGTCATGAACACGCCGAACACCCAATGGGGACAAAGAAAGTGTCACCTGTGATCTCGGTTTGCCAAATCATTGTCACAACAGTGTTGACAAACCGCTGACAGCTGAACAAACCACATTTGTCGGCCTATAAAAGGAATGTCATCAATAATTCGAGGTCATTGTCTTCTGGGCCTATGGAGATTAAGTTAGTGTGTTTGTTAGCCGTGTTCGTGGCGGCCTGTGCAGGAAGAGGAGGACTTCCTGACTTGGTGGTCCGAACCGATTCGGGCTTAGTCAGCGGTTGGGAGCAAAATTCAAGGGACGGCCGAGTGTATCAATCTTGGACTGCGATCCCTTTCGCTGAGCCTCCCACCGGCAAACTCAGATTTAAGGTACCTACAATCGAGCGTTGTTACAATATTAAGTGTTTGGTTCCCAAAATTGCAGTTGACGAAAAAAAATGACTGTTTGCCAACTCTTTCAGGCTCCGAAGCCAGCACAAAGGTGGGATGGTATACTGAATGCTACAGGAGATGCACCACATTGTCTGCAGTTGGGACTTGATGGTGGTGCTGAAGGAGGGGAGGACTGTTTGTATCTCAGCGTCCACAGGCCAAACGTAAGCTGAACCGTAAGCGTTGCGATCAGTGGCATAAGTATGATTCTGGGGGTCCATGTGCAAGTGAGGCGACAGCAGCTTTTTCAGCTGCTGAAAAAGGGCCTTCAGGCTCTTTTTAATGTTTTTGCAATATTGAACTCCTCTATTCATCGATAGTTTGCTCACAAAATTTCGATCGTTATAAAGTGGTTGTTTGCCGATGGTGCAGAGGTCTAATCCAATGAGTTTGGTTAGGGAGAGAGAACGACTCCTCTGCTGAATACTAAATTGTTTATTCAGGTAAACAATTATAGCGTGGGGACCGGTTTCGAGCAACTAATTCAGAACTAATTGTACGTTCAACCACCTCAAGTCACTCTGGGCTGTAGATGAGCTTAGTTGCTCGAAACCGGTCCCCACGCTATAATTGTTTACCTGAATAAACAATTTAGTATTCAGCAGAGGAGTCGTTCTCTCTCCCTAACCAAACTCATTCGATCGTTATTGTATCGCTGGCCTAATTCAATACCGGCTTAAGTGCGCATTTTGTGTTTTTCAGTTTTTGTGTCCGTGTTGCACAATTTTTCGTTGCAATGGACGATTGCTCCCTGAAATAGCGAAAGTTCCATTTGCTGAATTGATCCCGGTGGAACGGGCTGTCGCAGAGCGGGGTTTGGCGATTGCTCCCCGTCCGGTTGTTATTTCCTGACCAGCGTTAGGACAGTTTTGGGCTCCCATCAAATGGATTTTACTTCGAAAATAACTTGGAAAACGAAACCACATTCGACCCTTAGACGTCCTTCAAAAGCCCAATTGATCCCCATTTAGAGGGGACCAGGATACCAGGATAGGACTGAAACTAGGACATCATTGCCGCCAGGACCCTTGGGTGCATGACCGTACTTGACCCCGGTCATGACCGTACTTGGATAGATCTGAGGGAGGGTGGCATCAAGGCAGGGGCAAAAGGTAAAGGGTAGTCCTATTCAACCTGGACTGAGGTGGTTAGGGTGAAAAATGACTCCTCTGCTGAGTACTAAATTGTTTATTTAAATAAACAATTGTAGCGTGGGGACCGGTTTCGAGCAACTAAGCTCATCTACAGCCCTGACAAGAAAACCATTTGTCATTAGCACCAGAGAAACCATAAAATTCTATTAACAAGTTAACAAAGTTATATTATACTGAAGGTATATGACAATGGTATAAATAGTGGAAATTATAACTGATGAAAACGGTCCAGAATGGTGGTAACTTGACAATAGTAGTTTTGGAATATGGACCCACTGTTAAAATTGGCTCCATGACTGATGGCCAGTGAACCATTTGAAAACCAGTTAGGCTATATAAAGTTAGGCTATATTATAAAAACTTTTAACTTCTCAAAAATTCAACAGTAGCAAATAGATTCATAAATTCAATTAATTTAAACTCTCATATTCAAATTTACCTTTTGTATAAATTCAAAAATTCACCATGTCCACTAAGTCACCTAGGTATGTCATCTTTTTCTGTATTTTTACTTATCAATTGTTTTTTAAATAAGAATAATCCCAACCTAATCTTTCCCATTACCAATTAGAACCAATAACCTTGTCAAATGGGTCCATTTTTAAAATTACCTCTGACTTTCTTACCTATAATTTCTCCTTGTCACTACTCACATATCGAGTATTTGTTTTCTGCCTCTAGAATAATAAACAATTCTCATTTCAGTACCTGTAGTATAGCCTAACTGGTTTTCAAATGGTTCACTGGCCATCAGTCATGGAGCCAATTTTAACAGTGGGTCCATATTCCAAAACTACTATTGTCAAGTTACCACCATTCTGGACCGTTTTCATCAGTTATAATTTCCACTATTTATACCATTGTCATATACCTTCAGTATAATATAACTTTGTTAACTTGTTAATAGAATTTTATGGTTTCTCTGGTGCTAATGACAAATGGTTTTCTTGTCAGGGCTGTAGATGAGCTTAGTTGCTCGAAACCGGTCCCCACGCTACAATTGTTTATTTAAATAAACAATTTAGTACTCAGCAGAGGAGTCATTTTTCACCCTAACCACCTCATTGGATTAGACCTCTGCACCGTCGGCAAACACCACACAGTCAACCTGGACTGACTACCTCAACCGGCATAGCAGACCCAGAGCAAATCCTCAACAGATCAATGATAGACTCTGAGAAAGCTAACCAGGCCCTCCAATCCTCCGATGAGGAATGGAAAGTGGCCTTCCAGTGCGACGCACAGTGGGGCCAATGACCCATATTCGCGGTCAAAACCTCTTAGAGCAATAGTATGGCGGTGAATGAGCATAAATATATTCAGAAATATCAATCAATCAATCAATCAATCAATAATTTTTTTTAATTTGCATAAAGGTATCACTGACCTGTACAGCAAAGGGTTCGCACAAGAATTTAAGTGACAAACATTGGCAAAAATAATAATAAAATAAAAAATAAATCAATTAACCGGGCTTGAATAACTTCAGCTGGATGCATGGTACGCTTATATATTATGAGTCAACATTAACGAAGCCCCACATCAATAAGTAAATCTTCCAAGTATTTCTTACGCTTTAGATAGGCTTTAATATAATTGAAAACTCTGTACAATAAGTCCTTATTCGGTATTGTGAAGAGGCAACCACGGATAAACTCTGGACTCAACATAGCCGATCCAAAGTACCGAATCCTGTCGGCACTGAGCTGAGGGCATTTCCCGAATATATGCGGGACGCTTTCCCTTTCCCCTGTAGCACACAGAAAGCAGACTCCGTCATGGTCGATTTTCCACAGGTCCCCTCTGTAGTAGATGCGTAGTTTTTCCTCGTTTCCTAGCCTAAACTGGCTTACTACCCTTTTGACCTCCATCGGCACATCCCAATTCAGATAATGATTGAGGCAATTGTAATTTTCTATCAGGGCGATGTAGGATCGGTTATAACTGGAGCATAAAATTCTCTCGAAGTCCTCGTACGCCGCCATCGTACTATAACTATTTAGAACCGCTTGGCTAGTTCGTCTAACCTCCTCAGCGTCTTGAGCATTCCACAGCTCTCCGTACCCCAATTTCACCAGAATCCTTCTTAGTTGACTGGCCCAGTTAAATTTCTCAAGGTCAGCCCCTCTACTCTGCGCGACGAGCATTTGTTGGTAGCAAATGCGAGGGTATCGGCCAGGATTCATCCTCAGTACTGCCTCCCACCAGTTCAATGCCCTTCGTAGTACGAAAGCTCCAATGCGATTTCGCCCAGCCTCAGCTCTGATCATGTAGTTTGGTGTATTTAAAGGTAACGTCAAAAGGTTCTTGAATATCCGTGTTTGTACGGATTCGAGGTCATCAAGGTACCGAAGAGCCCAGATTTCACTGCAGTACAACATCACCGACGATACCAGCGAATCAATCAAACGGCATGTAGCCTCCCAGTTGCTACATTACCACTGACCAGAACCTGACGTACAGTGCCCCAAGCACTTAATCCTTTGGACCTGAAACATTCTTTCGCCTTGTGAAAGACGCCCTTACACGAAAAGGGAATGCCAAGGTAAGTGTAGGCCTACTCGCTCACGAATGCAATTGGGCCACTTAATATATTCAGAAATAATGAAAAGAGGTAAATTTTCAAGAATCAATTGAATAAATATTTTATTGAAAAATGACTAAATTATTTTATTGAAAAATGACTAAATATATTTACGGTATAGGTACCGACCAGTAAAAATAAAGAAAGTAAAAAACCGCCGCAAAAAATGAATGAAAACTAAGGGATTAAAATCGAATTTATATGAAAGATGTATTTAACAGGATGTAATTCTAGTATATTCAATTCAATTCTTTCTTTTTTAAATTTTGACATTTTATGTCTTTGCTTTGGCACATAAACAAAAAAATCGTCACGAAAACTGTTGACGAAAATTGTCCCAAGCCGTTTCTAGGGAAATGGAACTTGTTTAGTTTTTCCTTAGCTGTAAGTGTTGATGATTGTTGTAGTGTTGAACTACTGATACAAGAGTCAAGAGTCAAGAGTCAAGAGTTTTTTTTATTGCCAAGAACACAGAGTGCAAAGACAAGAAACGTGGTATAAAGATGTAGGGAGGCGGAGGAACCGCCTCCCAGCCAGACGCCAGAGGCGGGAAGCAGCCCGAATCCGCCTCTCCGCACATCAGGAAAGAGGCTGGCGGCGCCCGACAACTAGCGCCGCCTAGCGGCTGCCCGAGGGGGATCCGCCAACACCACCTGGCGGTCACCCCTGTGACTGGCGGGAGGAGTGGGGGAGGGACTAGAGGCTATACCTACACCTGACTCCCAATCCGCACATGCGCAATCGCACTTTTTTAACGGTAATCGATGCGTTATGAGAAAGATCGATTGTTCGCTACGCGTTTCAATCGATGTTGCCTTAACTTCCAAAACCCGCCTCTTGAAACAATGAAGGACGGTTTTTTCATTTTCTTTTTCAAATTCTTTGTTTTTTACTCGGAAAATATTTAACCCGCTGGGATCCTTCAAAAATCCCATTTTTAGCCCCATGAAAGCCCATAGATCGCCACAGTGAAATCGAATCGTTCCGGGACCCCCGTAAAATGGATTTTACGTCCAAAAATACTTCGAAAACGACACCTAAGCGAAGACGATCCCATAGCTAAAAGCATTCAAAACCCCTCCAGTAGCCCCATTTTAGCCCCATAGCGCCCCACGGGTTTGGACGATCGGACTGAAAACCTTGTGGGCACAACTAGATGGTAAACCAAGTATTCTATCAAAATTTCAGAATTTAAAGAAAATTCATACTGCCCAAAACGGCCCGGACGGCGGACGGACATTTCGGTTTAGGAATCTAGACCTCTTGACACGGATAATGTCAAATTTTGAGGCCGATCCGAGACGCCGACCTCCGTCTCGATTACATAGGTGTATTATTCGAAGAATAATAAACCAAAAGTAGGTATGTATTAAATTATTACCATTTACCAATTCAAAGGTTCCTGTCTGGTAGTCACTGTCTGGCATAACATGGCCGTGACGATAATCGAAGGTGATGGAACATCGAAACGAAGATCGAACATCGAAACATTACCGATAAAAAAGTGCGATTGCGCATGCGCGGATTGGGAGTCAGGTGTAGGTCTAGTCTCTAGTGGCCGAGCCGGCCCAACGAGCCAGTGAAAGTTGGCTCGTGAAAGTCACCGGCCTTCCCAGTCAGTCGTGCTCCAACCGTGAGCGAGTAAAGTTAACCTGCGTCAGGGCTCCGTCTGTTTCCCGCCAAAGATCGCAATGATCGCAACGTTAGTATCGATTCGCCGCCGTTGCTCTAATCTGTGTTATCAGTGACTTCGTTGAAATTTAGTGATTCGGTTGAACAGTGTAGTTGTCGTGAAGTGCCTTTGAGCCAGTTTTTCGAGGCCATCGTGGAAAGTGTGTGGAAAGCTCCAATTCGGCGCCAACGGAGATCGTGCCGCCTCCGACTTGTTTTTCTAGCCCCGGGTGCCTGCGGGTCCGTGGAACCTTTTCCCTTTTTCGTTTCGCCGAACGACGTCATCCAGTTTGCTGTTCTACTGACGCCTCTGCCGGAATTTCCAGCAAGAATTCTCAAACCAGGACGACTTCAGGACTTGGACAGCAAGCAGGGTAACCCCGTTCGAATATAACCCTCTCCCACCTGAACTTTTACCTGGAAGCTGACAGCTGGTAGAGTAGATTTTCCCCTGAATTTAGTTAATATTTTCGTTCGTTTGATTTGACGCCTCCCGGCAGTTTGAGTATTTCTTTGGTCTATTTACGACGAGATTTCAGCGCCATCAGCGGCGCTATCAATTTGATTATTTTCCATTTTATTTGCGTCGTATTATCGGCGCTAACAGTTGATTAGTTTTGTTTTGTTTATATATTGTATTATTAGCGCCACCGGCGATATCAGTTTGATAGTAGGGATTGTCTTGGCGTGTCGACGCCCTTTTCTGTTATTTTTGGGGATATTCGTGGTTTTGTATTCTTAAATATGTATTGGCACGGGAAATTATTTGTTGTGTTCATCTTCTTTTTGGTAATAATAAATTTCGTTTTGGAAATAGTTTTGATTCTTCACCCGTTCAAGTGTGATTGAGATATATTGACAGAAGAAATAGGGAGACAAGAGACCATTTTCGGCCATTTAAACTTTTCTATTGACAAAATCCAAGCTAATAATTTTCAACCCAGAAGCCTCAGGGTAATTGAAGAACTTGACAGATCAATTGCCTCCGTTTATGTAAGCGCCGACCCGCACGCTACCCAGGTAAGTGCTTACAAAGACATAAAATGTCCCAATGTGTTGCAGACTCGTATGCAAGCGTTTTTCTGTAGTTCTTAATATGCATAGAAGGTTTAAAACACTTCTCGTACGACCTAAACTAAATTATGTTAACATTAGGAAATAGGTTTTCTTCATTCCGCTTGGTTTTCCCACTTTTTTTTTAATTTTTGTAATTTTCTTTTTTTCAAAATGGGGCAACTTCGGGCAATTTTTTTTTTCACCCACAGTTTTACAGATAGTTCCCCATGCAGACTATGCAAAAATCGCGATTCTAATGCGTTCTAGTCAAAAGTAACGCACTATAGTTGGGGAAATAAATTTTAAAAAAATCACGAAAAATGTATATTATTCTAAAATTGTAAAGGAATAGGGGAGAGCGGGGCTGGTTGTCCCAGGGGTAAGATGTCCCATGACGAGTTCCTGGGAAATGGGGAGTGGAAGGGAAAGGGAAATGGGCTCTTAGTGACGTCGGTAGTCGCCAAGGAAGTTTCCATTGGTGAGTAGGCGCGACCGTGCATCACGTTGGTAGAGGCAGCCCATCGAAGTTTAGTAAGCTGAAAAAATACTATTGACTCTCTATTTTCCCATCTCTTATGTTCAGAAGGTTGGAGATGGAGCAACCGCTTTTGGTTTATTTGATAGAGCACCTCTCAACGCTCAATTAACACTAAGCAAATCTTTTATTCATAATCTCAGAAGCTGGGCATACTAGAAAATTACAATATGGCGAAATGGGGCTACAAGTCTCACTGCTAGGGGGCAGGTTGTCTCAACCTCAGAAATGAGACATCTTGCCCCGTTTCAATTATATTTTGTGTTGTCACGTTTCTCTTTGGTTGTGAAAGCTATCTAATAAAATTTAGACTATTTAATAGTCCCTAGTGGCTTCTTTCTGTTTTTAGATGCCATGGTTAGGAGGAAAAAAAAAAAAAAAAAAAAAAAAAACAAGCCGCGGGGAGGGAACATCAGATTCTCCTCGAGGCTGTCAGATGTGTCCGGATCCAAAGACAACCCGTATGCACAGCTCCCTGCGCTATCTATCGACCATTCAGCTTGCTAGGTACCTAACTTGGAAGTACCACATCAAGAACACCGGAGAGCCATGAAAAAGCGAACCTTCCTTTGCTGGCCGTTGATGAACTGGAGATCCAATGAGCTTGGAAAACAAGGAGCTCTTGTACAGGGCTCTTGAGGGCCCTCATGAGAGCTATAATATAATATTATGGTCTTACGGCTGCGAGATTCGGGCACAGCATGTGCACACATCCACACAATACCTACCTAGGTTCAACGACACCTGAACAAGATCATCCAATCTATCACAGGTTCCTCGTGGTTGTTAAGGAAGACCTTCAACACAAATCAGAACACAATACACGAAACTGGTGGCAGTACGATAACGAATCCACCAGGTTTTGTATACAAGCTTGCAAGACTATAGCAAGAATGAAAAGAGGACATCGCTGACTTAATCAAATCACTACTCCAGCTTCCAATAATAATCAAAACATCTCTAACAAACTTATAGTAGCTGTAAGGATGGTATGGCTGCTATAAAATCTGAAGAGCTCATAGGAGCTAGAGGAGATCAATAAAATCTTTTGACTTATGATTTTTTTACTTTCTTGTCCATCAAAAATCACTGTCTACGCAATGCCTCTTTGGAAAAGATTGTTTGCGTAGGGCATTTACTCTCTTTCCTTGATAATTATGGCATTTTTGAACCAAAATGATAGTGAGACAACTTACCCCATCCACTGAGACAACCTGCCCCAGCCCGGGGCAAAAAGTCTCACCTGGCCATTTTCCAAAAAACTTGAAATATTATGTTGTCAGCAAGTTAGTAAATTTTGGTTCCTGGATTTTTAGATAGGGATTAAGTCTAAAAACTTGTCAAAAAAAGAAAATCCGCGATATCTCAATTAGGAAAAATGTTATCAACAAAACAAAAAAAATTGAGACAACCTGCCCCGCTCTCCCCTACTGACTTTTAATGGATTGATATCATAGCTGTTCATACCTAGTTGACGAAAATTTGAAGCAGATTCGAAATCGGCTGACATTTTGCCGAAGAGGAACGTCAGGTCTCCAGTGGCTGAAACTTGCGATCCGGAGTCAACCGTCGATTATAAGTGACGAGGTCTACTTACTTCTTCACTTCGGCTCTTTCCGTCTGAATCGTGTTTGTTTGGGTGCTTGAGAACAGTTTTATCTCCATTTCAATTCGTTCCTTTGAACTTTGGCCTGGGGGGTTTTGACCGCGAATATGGGTCATTGGCCCCACTGTGCGACGTCTCCCTCTCTTGTCTCGTCAACACCAGGCACCTGCCACGATCAGTCCTCTTGATCAATAGAGTCTGTGCGTTGCTGCAGCATGGTAGTAGAATCGAGGAGGAACGCTGAGGTTCGCAAAAGAGTCCTTCTCGCGTCATCTCACCACAAATCCCTCAAGGCTGGAGGGATTTGTGGTGAGACGCTCAACGGTTGAAATGAATTTTAGATAACTTCGTTGATGCAATTCTGTTTAAAATTCGGTCATTTGTGAAATTGCAGATTGAAAAACGTAACCTTCCAGTAATAGTTTACATCCATGGAGGGGCGTTCCAAACGGGGAACATGGGCCCTCGTGATGGAGCTGACTACCTTATGGACGAGGACGTCGTCCTGGTGCGCATCCACTACCGAGTCGGCGTCGTTGGTGGGTTTGACAGGTTCGCTCTCGTCGACGCATGTGCGGGGAATCTCAATAACGACTACCTAGCTGTTGATTTCCAGGGTTCTTGAGCGTGGGAGACTCCGCCATTCCGGGGAATTTCGGAATCAAGGATCAAGTGCTGGCGTTGAAATGGGTGCAGCGAAACGTTGCAGCGTTTGGAGGAAACCCCCGCAGCGTTACAGTCGTAGGAGAATCTGCCGGTGGTGCGACTACTCACTTCTTGTTGAAGTCTCCAGCGTGTGATGGTACTAATGAAAACATGATACTCTTAGTAAATTATTCTTGGAATAATACACCTATGTATTCGTGTCAGAGGTCGAAAATTCTGATCGGCCTCGAAATTAGACATTATACGTTTCGTGACACGTAGATTCTAAAAACGAAATGTCCGTCCGCCGTCCGAGCCGTTTTGGGCAATGTGAATTATTTTAAATCTGAAATTTTGACAAAATACTCGGTTTACCTAGTTGTGCTCGCAAGGTTTTCAGCCCGATCGCCCAAACCCATGGGGCGCTATGGTGCTACACGAAGGGTTGTTGAATGTTTTCGGCTATAGGGTCGAGTTAGGTGTCGTTTTCGAAGTATTTTTTGACGTAGAATCCATTTCTGGAGGTCCCGGAACGATCCGAATTCAACGTGGGGGTCTATGAGGCTTTAATGGGGCTACAAATGGGATTTTCGAAGGATCCCAGGAGGTCCAATAAGGCGTCGTTTTCCAAGCAATTTTGGACGCGAAATCCGTTTTTCGAGGTCCCACATCTGCCCAACACATCGTACAGAAAAAATTGTATTTTTTTTTACTTTTTCAAAAATAGCTATTAGTTCAATGACTAACTGTTGATTATTCAATGACTAACTTATATCAAAGAATAATAAGCCCTTGTGTAAAATATGCAGCGTTTTATTAACTACGTTTGCGCCGCTCCAAAAAATTCATTTGCGCCAGGGCTTCGTTCAGCTAGAAGCGTCTCTAGGTAGTACAGGATTTTTCTTATACATTCAACATTTTTAGTAGCGGTTATAGTTTTTCGTCTGTACATAAATAATTTATATTATATATTAGGTATATAATATTTATAGTTATAACTAATTATAAATAAACACAAATTTTTCATAAAATCATTTTTCACAACTTTTTATTTTCATAAAACGTCGTTTTTTGGACAAAATTTAAAACGAATATTTAATATTCGTCAGCTCACGATTAGCTCCGTGGATGGGAGGGGGGGGGGGGGGGGGAGCGAGATATCTTTTAAAAGGACTGCACCCTCCATTCCACACCCCCCTCAGGACGATCGAATTTCTTTAGGGAAAAACTATTCATTATCGAAAAGCAAGTAGAAGGGGTCTGAGGCCAGGTCAGAAGTTTTGGCACTTGACATTCACCCCCCACCAATTCACCGGGCGTCACTCGCCCGCCTTTTTTGATCAAACACCCGATACCTGACGCGCGTGGGGTACAGCCTAACGTTTTCCAAGAAATATTTCACGCTGATATCAGCCGAACCAGGGACCCATTCATAACAATATTGTTAGGAAGGGGTCCCTGGTTCGGCTAATAGCAAAATGCCATTTTTTGTTTAGAATTATCTTGTTTTATTTTCGTACGTAAGATATAATGACATTATTGAAGCGTGGGTTATCGCTTTCCAGGTACCTATTTTTAGGCATTTTCTAGGTGTGACAAACCCCGACTAAAATATTCTATAATTCTTATAGTGTCTTTCTAAATATATGTACGGAGTATGATTATAAATCCATGTCCGGATTAGAAAACTGTTCAAGAGAAGGTCATTAATTTCTCAATCCTAAAAGAAACTTGGAGTCTTCGTTGAAGAGGAAGGTGGAAAAAGTGAAATAATGACTCTGTCTACGAAAATATGTTTGAAAAACTCATTTATGATATATCGCAAAAAATTCAAACATTTGGCAGGTAGGAACTTCTAGTTCATCCTAGTAAGCTACTTGTGCTCGTACTAAAGCAGTTTAAAATGCCTTCGTAATAGCATGGCATAACAATGAACAAAAATCACAGAAAAAAAGAAAAAAAAATCGGTACAAAAATCTGTAGAAGCGTTCCTTCTATGTTCCATTTTCAGGGGTTCTGTTAAGTAGAGCCTGAACTGCGATTTTTATTGTTTCGTCAGATGTCGGCTTAGGTAGGGCTTTATTATTTCTCTTCAATCATTTTTTAACAACGAATCGTCGCTGGGGGTCAATTTTTTTTCTTCGCACATCAACGTTTTCTTTCCTCTCTAAGCTGATGAAATTCGGTTGCTTCATAGCTCGAAGTTTTATTTCTGCAGTGTTGGCAGTGTCTCTTAGCGCTTCCAGTTCTTCTTTTGACGTGCATTCTTGAAGGAGACGATTCAGTTGTAAAGCAACACCAGCCCTCATCTCCTCCAAAGCCTCGGCGCTGGAATTCTTATTCGCAGACAGAATTTTGAATAGTGCTTCTTTCTCAGCGTTTCTTCTCTCATCCACTGCCCTAGGCTCCTCCATGAAGGTATCTCGAACGTCCATGGGCATTGAGTCTTTAATTGAAGATTTATCACAGCCGGTTTGGGCCGAATCATGGGGATTTGGGGAATCATGACCATAATGCGTGGAGTCGAAAATGACGTTTACAGCCCCACTGCTCGAAGTCGTGACAGTCATTTGAGCAGGACAGTGGCAATTTATTTTTCGGGATCCTTTTAGTTTGATCTCTCTCTTTCGATCATTGTTGGTAACTGTAGCCTGGTAAAACCCGCTTCGGCTGCATCGGTAGTAGACAATACGGTCGTCATTCACAGTCCTACTATTGCGTACGACGAATTTGGAGGGATTCTTACTTTCTACGGATCGTTTCCACTCGATGAAGTCGCCTTGAGATTTGAAAGACTTACTTTCCGACACCACCTTCACTCCGTGCACATCATTTAAATGCTTCTTGAAAAGCAGGTTGTTCTGAAATCCCTCGGAACATGTAGGGCAGAGCAATTTGACTGGGAGGGACGAAGGCAGTTTTAGATTATGAACTTGTTGGGTATGGCGATGTAAACTTGGCCGATGGGCGAACGTCTTTGTACAGATTTCGCAAACTATGGTAGGCATTTCGTAATTTCCACGTCCAAAAATTCTCTACATCAGGTAATCTGTCAACTAAACACCTCAAAAAGGACTTGGGACGGAGGTAGGTACATAGGTAAAGGAACTGCAGGGTAGGAACTTGATAAATGATAACGAAGACCGATAACAGGGAACGAAATCAAGAGTACCTACGGTAGGTACTAGGGATGCAAATCGATTTTCGATTAAATCGAAAAATCGATTTTTTTTTTTTGATTTTTTTATTATTTTTTTTTTTTACCTCCGATTTCCGATTTTTTTGCAATCGATTGATTGTACCGATTTTTATCCGATTTTTGTTTTTGCGAAATCGCAGTTTGTTTTCTGTATTGTACCTACTCTTTATGTACCTATGCAGCAGACCCACAAGAAGGATATAATATAACATAACCTCAAAAAATGCCCCCGCGCTTACTTGGAAACAAGAAACCTGCCTCTCCCAAACTTCCAATAATTGGAATCCAATAATAATTATTATTGCTATGTAAGTACGTAACCTCGGTGTCTACGTGAATCCCGAGCGAGAGGCTTTTTTCTAAGGCAGGTCTCATGCTCACCAAGAAGCGCAACAGGTTAAAAGGCGACACTCTTTTCAAATTATTATTTTTGAACAGTGTACCTACCCGAAATTTACTTTTTCTAAGTGTAGTGGTCCAAGTGCTTACCTTGTACGTAATTTGTTTGATTTTTTATTAAACGTGGCTCACCCCAACTTCCTAATTATACTTTTACTATGAAAAAGGTGTCTTACAATAATTATTATTAGTTGATGGTGATGTTGACCGTTTCAATTAATGTTGTTGGAAACTTGTTGAGGGTCAGTCAAATAAGACGAGATTTTTTGCCGACAGTATATTTGTACGACAGCGACGGCTCACATCGTGTGCTGCCCTTTTTCCTGCACTTGCCCTGATGATAGGAGAATAATATTATATCTCTTGAAACGTCGGCAAAAAATCTCGTCTTATTTGACTGACCCTCAACAAGTTTCCAACAACAATAATTATTATTACAGTTACAGTTGATGGTGATGTTGACCGTTTCAATTAATGTTGTTGGAAACTTGTTGAGGGTCAGTCAAATAAGACGAGATTTTTGCCGACGTTTCGAGAGATAGAATATATATATATATTATATTATATAATATATCTCTTGAAACGTCGGCAAAAATCTGCCGACTCTCTGATAGGAGAATAATTCTCCTATCATCAGGGCCTAATGAAATGAACAAAACACGAATTTAGACTTTGAATTTAACAATTGATGAAACTATATGATACGACACTATATCTAATACACTTTTTACACTATTGTGTCGTATCATATAGTTTCATCAATTGTTAAATTCAAAGTCTAAATTCGTGTTTTGTTTATTTCATTAGGCCCTGATGATAGGAGAATATATCTCTTGAAACGTCGGCAAAAATCTCGTCTTATTTGACTGACCCTCAACAAGTTTCCAACAACATTACAGTTACAGTTCCAATATTTTCTTTAATAATTTGCATTAAATAAAAACCACCTAAATTTCGGTAGGTAAAATATTTAATTACTTGCTGATTAAATTACATGCTTTTTTTTTTAATGAATGATAATTTTTTTATTTGTCCGTAAAATCGATTATTAAATAAAAATCGATTTCTTTGGCCCGATTAATTGGTACAATCGATTTTAGCAACCGATTAAAAATCGATTGTCAAAATCGATTTTTGACCACCGATTTTGCATCCCTAGTAGGTACTATGATAGTACCTACATCTAGTACTACTAGGTAGTACGTACCGCATAACCGCGCCACTGTCGATTTCGGGGTGTAAGGTGGGGGGCTGCAGGTGTGGGGTGGAGTTCACCCGGTGAACGTCAAGTGGGGTTGGCTGGCTAAGCCCGCAGAGGATGGCACCCTAGTCGTAGTTCTGGAACTGGCACGAATGTAGGGACATTTTCCCAATTTTCCCTTATACCGATTGGTACGCCTCTTGCCTTCCCAAACTGGCGCAAACATAGTAGTCTATGTCGGCGCAAACGAAGTTGTTTCTTAATCTGACTGTCGCAAACGTACGGTAGCTCCCAAAAGAGGAAGGGAAAGGAGGCTCCCTAAGAACCAAATTGGTTCAACCAATGCATTTTCTGTAAATATTGCTATAGTTTATATCCCAACAGAGCCTACAGATTGGGGGCCAGTAGCGTGAAAGATTGGTATGAACATCCAATCCGGTAGATAAAAAAATACATTGATATTATTTTCACTCATATCAAAATTGGTAGTAATTTTTTTCTCTTCAAAAGTTCTGCCTTCAAAACAGGCCAAAAATTACCTACACTTACCCCAATAGGCGGTCTGTTACCTATAGGTAACATTGTTGCTTGTATTATGTTGTGCCTACGAACTCGCGTTATTGACTGATTCACCTTTTTCGCACTGAATTTGATGGGTAAATTTGTAAGACTAAAATTTACCTTGAACGCTGTTTTTACACGGCACGTAATCCCATGAGCAGAGCACTTGACACTGAGTTGCTGGAGGCGTCGACTGGAAGCACTAGTGGGCAGAAGGTTTCCCTGACCTTCTCCGGGAGTTCTGTCGAGATGTAGCTTCGGTGCAGCGGTTGATCTTGAGACAGGTGAACTATACCGGTTCCAGGAAAAATCAGCCTAGCAAGGAATTGATTGAATTTGACGTCAATTTTCTTCCTGCACGTGTCGGAAGTGTGTGGGTTGTGTGCTTTGTCGTCTGTAAGTGATGGTCTTGGGCCGCTCGAGCTATCAGGGGTTTTTATGTCCACAGATAGGTGATGGTCCCAAGCCTCTCGATTTACGGATGTAAATTTGACTGAACCGTGGGTGATGGTCTTAGGCCACTCGAGCTATCAGGGGTTTTTACGTCCACAGATAGGTGATGGTCCTAAGCCTCTCGAGCCACGGAAGTCGGTTGGACAAACAGTGAGGTGATGGTCTTAGGCCGCTCGAGCTACTGGGAGTTTTTAAGTTCGCCAGCAGGTGATGGTCCTAAGCCGCTCGAGCTCAGAGATGACCGTGTAACAATGTTTGGAGTGTTGAGTGCGCGAGCAGGACATTTACAAGTTCAAAAAGGTGATAGAAAAAATTACGAGGTTAACAGTCAATAGAACGCCGGACAGAGCTTCGCCCTTCTGCAAGAAAATTTGGGAATTGAATGAAATCGGGAGCTGTGGAGCTCGTCCTTATATACTCCCAGCCGGCAGGCTGGGGGGGAAACGCTGAAGGCGTGGTGCAGCGTGGTGCGCTGTGATTGGTCGCGCCGTTGAGGCGGAGTTTCTGGCCCACGTGGAGCCGTCTCTTTGAAGCCTGATTGGCTCCGCTCTGTCTCGGGCTTCTCTCGTATATTTCGGAATGAATTTAACAGCTGTGGAAGGTAGGCCGCACATATTACATAAGCTGGTATACCAGCTTATGTAATACAAGAAGAGCGGAGTCCACAATATTGTGCTTATAAGCACAAAACTATAGCTCCATGTTCATAGCCATCAGTAATACTGATTCAGTATTCTCATTTAGTTATCGATCCTATCACCAAAATTTAATTTAATGGTGCGTTATTACATTTCAGACCTGGTGCACCGAGCTTATTCGGATTCTGGATCGGTAAATCAAATTACCGGGCTGCGTAAGGCAGGAAAGCTGAGAAACGACTCGTTAGCAGCAGCTAAATCAGTTGGATGTCTGAAGGAAACCAGCGAAGAGATTCTTCAATGCCTGCAAAAACTAGATGCATCGACAGTGATCAAGATGGAGCCAACTGATACTGACGTGAGTTTTAGAGGGTAACTGGAGAAATGAAATATTCAGGATGTGAGGGGAGACCAATTTTATTTTCATATTTGAGTTCAAGGAATATATCTTGACGAAGCCTTTGATATGTTCAGCTAATGACGTTCTTCCCCGTGATGGAGCCTGCGGACGCCGAAGACGCTGTAGCCACATTTGACATCTCCCTACGTCCAACCAAAAAACCTTGGATTACAAGCACGTGCAACGGCGAATGGGCTTTGTTGAAAATGAGTAAGCATAAATTGGAATATTGATTAGGGGAAAGTACCGAACCTTGGGACGTTTTTACCGGATTCTACACGAAGGGTCCCGTTCAGAGATAATAGGACTTCGGGGGTATAGATCTACTAGGAGGTACCTACGCCAGCCAACCCGACCGTATCCCGCCTGGCCTCAGACCTAACAACTCGTTTTCCCATATTGTGCAGTTTTTTTTCTTAAAAATTCATTTTTTGATTTTTGCTCCAATTTTTGGAGCTTAGATGCGCCACGTGGCGCACGTACGTGGAGCAACTTTGGTATTTTTTTTTTTTTCAAATGTTTAGAAAACGTTTAGTTTCCCGTTTTTTCCACTTTAGGAGCTCAGATACGCCGCATGGAGCTACTTTTTGGTGGTTTCAGACTTTTCTCGCACTATGCTCGCCAAACTGGATTTTTTAAGACAAATTTCAGATTTTTCCGACCGCTCCGAAGTGCCGTAGAATAAAGATGAACAAAATCGTGTCACCCTCCTCCTCCTCGGGCTGTGGCTATAATATAATAGACTAGGGGGCCATCCCCTGCTGTCGGATGTGCCTTTTTGGTGTACAAGAGAGGTTGAGCAACCCGTTTACCACCATAAATTCCGATTAACCAGAAGGTCACCTTCTGAAGGTGCACAATCAACCCAGCTGAGGTCTTGGCTTTGCTGGAGGCGACACGTTGGGTCCAGCGCCAGCGGCTGGAAATTTGTAGTCGGAAAGTGATTGTGTACACTGACAGCAGAGTGTCCCTGGCGATGCTGACTGACCAGAAGAATCACTTGGCGATTCGGTCACTGATCACAGATCTAAAGGCCGCTTTACACGCTACGACAAATCGTAACAATTTATCGTTCAGATGCGATTTTTACGATTTATCGGAACGTGTAAATGGGACATCGTAGCGATTTATTGGAGTTGGAGTTGGGTTGGAAGGTTGATGCCGGTCCCTCCAACTAATCGCTACGATTTGTCGTAGCGTGTAAACACTCCTCCCCCTTTCGATTTATCGGAGCGATAAGTTGGTGCAACCTGATCGTTACGATTTGTCGTAGGGTGTAAACACTCCTCTCCCTTTCGATTTATTGGAGCGATAAGTTGGTGCAACCTGATCGTTGCGATTTGTCGTAGCGTGTAAAGCGGCCTTAAGGGAGGCTGGACCGGAGCATCGCATTAAAATGGACCCGAGCACACGTAGGCACTGAGGGCAATGAGGAGGCCGCTCGTCTGGCAAAGGAGGCGGCAGCTGACTCCGGTAGGCCAGAAGCCCTAGCGAGTTGCGGACCGCATTCGGACCTCGTTCCCGTTTTCCTGGCGGATGACGATGCTGCTCTCAGGACATGGAAGACTGCGGACTTATCTACATCGATTCGGCATGGCGGAGACGGATGTTTGTTTTTGTGGTTACGGGGATGTCCAGGATTAGAGCCATGTCCTGTACATACAGGACATGGCTCGTCTTTAGACGCTCCTCGAGCTCGCCTTGAACTGGCATGCATCCTGAGGGGTTTATTTTTGGAAGAAATATGTAGACTTGATTTATACAATGCAAAACACGAAAATTTATTTAAGCTTTTATTTACTAAATTTTTTGTACATAGTGAGTTAATGTATCCATTCAATTATATAGCCTGTAGTCATTTTTTGCTAGCAGGCTGCTGTATTTTGGTAAATTAAAAAAAAACCATCGTGTACATCGTTTCAACCCATCGCGTCTCCCATCCATTTCTTATCGACCACACTTTTTTTTTTCTTTATTTTTCAGTTATGATGAAAAAGCCCGGGACCGACATCAAGGATTATTTGCATGACTATTTTTCGCAACCACTTTTCAACCTCTCCGAAACCCGAATCGATGAAGTGTCGGGTCTGTTGATGGAACAGTACTTTTCGTCGGCCAGAACTGAAGATGAGTATCGCGCGGCAGTAGGAAAAGTAAGATGAGCTCGTTGAAACGCTACGTTAGTGGGTGTTATGGATGAGACGAAGTCACTATTGAAGGGAATTTTCAGATGCAAGCGGACATTTATTTCATTTACCCCGCGATAGTGAACATTAAAATGCATAAGGGACCCAAGTGGTATTACCGCTTTGAATACAACGGGGAAGGCTCACGCAGGGCTCTCGCTGAAGCCAACGTCACGGATGATGGTTCGTTTAATTAGCTGTATTCATTCAACTCAAAGTTCGAAAAATGTTTCACTGAGAGCATTTTCTTCTATTTTCAGTTGCTTTCCATGCGAGCCCTCAAATGTTTTACATCAAATCTAGCATGGGATCCCCCTCTGGGGAAATGACGCCCGAAGATGATAAGATGTCCAAGAAGTTGATCAAGTACTTGACGAACTTCGCCTACTATGAGTGAGTATTGGGTCAAATAACTCACAATATTGTGAGTGAGTGCAATCCAGAATCCGATCACTCAAAACGCTTGAGAATTTTACAAAAAGGGTTTATTTAATTGTTTACCTAATTCTACGACAAAACATTGTTTTTAAAAAAACCTGAAAATTTTACACAATAGTTACAAAAATTACTAGGTACCTAATTCTGTGTCAATAAAAAATGTTTGAAAAAAAAATTATGAACAATGTTTGGACAGATGTGGGACCCCCAAAAATGGATACGTCCAAAAATACTTCGAAAACGACACCCCACTCGACCCCATAGCCGAAGCCCTTAAAAACTCCCGTAGCCCCATTTTAGCCCCACAGAACCCCTCGACCGTTTTTCGCTTTTAACTCCGAAACTATGCGTTCTACGGCAAAATATGCCAGGATCAAAATGAAAGATCATTAACTTTCCTACGAAATGCACTACCTAGTCAAACATTTTGCGGTCAATTTTTGACCGACTTGTACTGAGTGTAGAGCGCGTGGAAAACCTACCGAATTTCCCCACTTCCGTCAAAACTAGTGGGAGACGTTTTTACAGTTTCGGTAAGACTTAGGTGAAACCAAGCATTGAGAAGGTACAAGCTTTAATAGAGAATTTTTCCATGGAGTAGGAACACTATAGATGTACATTTCCTACTCCATGGAAAAATTCACTATTCGAGCTTGCACAACTTCTCAATGCTTTGTTTCACTAAAGTCTGTCCGTGTATCTCTTCTCGATGGAAATGCCATTTGAATCCTCTCTAAGCCAAGTTTCTCCTTGAATTTGTATTCCTACTCAATGAAAAATTAACTTAGTTTGAACTTATCGATAAGTTTTCACAACGGAGTGCTAAATTTTCCAAAAGACGTTTAATTTCAAATTAATAATAATAATTATTTGTATCGTTACTGAATGAAAAATGCTGCAAATTTTAAACAAGGGTTTATTATTCTTTGCTATAGGTTAATTTTGCGAAAATTAATACTGTCAATGAGAAAATATTTTTGAAAAAAAAAAAAAGTCTGTACCTACCACGTTTGTGGGAACTCGAAAAATGGATTCTAAGGCCAAAATGACTTCGAAAACGACACCCCACGCAACCCCATAGCCGAAACCCTTCAAAAAATCCCTCAATGCTGTGCCTTCTGTGGAGTAATTTTCCTCTTATCGTTCGTATGTTGTTCTCAGCGATCCCACTCCCCGAGGCTCAGAGTGGAAATGGCCTCAGTTTACTGGGTCAGAAGTCCTCCGGCTGACCAAAAAAGGAAACGTCCTCGCCGGACTTGACTACCTGATGGAGATGGATAAAATTGAGTACATATGGAATACTATCATTGGATGGTAACTTCACGGCCGTCAAATAACCTTTTCCCAGTTGATGTAGTTTGTTCCATTTTAATGAAGAAATAAAAATGTTTTGTTGGGCGTGATGTTAGGGTAGCCAGATTTTTTTCACCAGTAGGTATATAGTATAATATACTACAGGTACTTGGCAAAATACAAAATATTATTTTGGCCAAGACCGTGAAAATATAGTTTTTTCATTAAAATTATATTAGGTAAAATATAGTAGGCTATAAAATGTTGCCAACCTGCAGGTGTGCAGGTGTGAACACAAAATTACCTCTGTACGCTCCCCTTCACACGAACACTATTCGTACAGGAACTTTTGGTATTTTAAACATCAATCCATTACATAGGACACTGTATGCTACATAGAATCCTATATCCTATAATAATCTTATTATATAGAATCCTATATCCTATATAATATTATATACCTATTATAGGATTCTAGTGGTCCTACTAGTTTGGCGAACTCACCCGTTGTACGTTAGGCCACTAGTTTGACATCCTCACCTGTCACACGTTAGGCGTCCTCACCTGTCTTATCGTCAGGTCACTAGTGCGGCGTCCTCATCTATCGTACGTCAGGCCACTAGTTTGGCATCCTCACTTGTCTCACCGTCAGGCCACTAGTTCGGCTTCGGACAGTTACTTTTCCAACACGCCACAATATATAATTGGTTAATAAGGCATGTTCCATGATTCTTGAATTTTATCCGTTGGCTCCAAGCAAAAAGCATCCACGGGGAGGTCCACGGGGCTTGCCCCCTGGCGAGGCTTGTGTGGCCCAGTTTTTTTTTTTTTTCATTTCAATGACACAGAATTAATTTTTGCCCAATAAACCTACCATATCAAAAGTATACCAAAGAATAATTGAGGAGGTCCGTGCAAGAAGGGCCTACGTGGAAATGGACTAAGTTTTCTAACACACACCCTGGAGTGTCTATAAGTTTTATCCTTTCCAATCTTTTTCTCTACGACTTCATCATTATCCTACTTGAAATACCACTACACCAAATGGCAATCAATTTTATTGGTACTGAGAAAAATAACGATATGTGAAGGTAGGTTATATGCCCTTCTTGGAGGGAATGCAAAAATGAACTCTTCGCTAGTTCCCTGCAAGAAGGGCATTTGGAACCAAAAGGTTTAAAAAAATCAAAACGCTTGCATACGAGTCTGCAACACATTGGGACATGTCTTTAGTTAGCCCCCCCCCCCCCCACATTTCCTACCCTCCCCTTTCCCTCTTCTGTACTCCCCTCTATCTACGAATTACAATTGAGTGTAAAGCATAGAAATTAAGAGCCACTCAACTGATCCGGACCCTGGGCATCGTCAAGTAAATGTCTTAAAGAGGCTACATACGAAATTACAGCTTCCTAGAGTGTAAAGCATAGAAATTAGCTTCAAGAGCCACTCAGCTAATCCGGACCCTGGGCATCGTCAAGTTTAAGTTATTAAAACGACGATTTTTGAGTTTATGTGCCAAAGCACAGACATAAAATGTCAAAATAGAAAACTATATAAAACCATTTAAATGTATTTCAAAACGAAATTTTTTGATTTTGAAACAACTTGGGGCTTTACAAAAATATTTTCCAAAATAAGCGAGGGAGTTTCGATTTTCCGAAATACAAAATGCTAACTTAGTTCAAATTTTTTAAATACAAAATAGGTTCTGACAATAGAAAAATATTGACTTAGTAACCCAAACTTATATGTAGTTAGGTAAGTACCTATTGTGGGCTTCACTTTTATTAGGATCTTGTTTTGATTGTAAAACGAATGGTAACGAAGCAACCGTGAACAAAAATACGGGTTTAGAAGAAAAAATAGTAATGTTCTACGGGTTCGTAGAACATAACTATTTTTTCTTCTTATTTTCTTCAAAATCATTTATTCGAAAAATGGCCATTTTATGTCATTTTAGTATGTCATTTAATCACTGCCGGAGGAAACAGGTGAAGAATACCTGCCTTTCAGTATATGGAATTGCAGGCATAGTGATAGTATACACGTCCTTTTGCGCCGGAGCCTTTTTCTAATTCTGCATTTCGGGGAAAACCCCAAAAAACGTCCGATTTATGTCATTTAATCGTCAAAAAATCACAATACGAAGCAAGGAACCACGTTTTACCTAAATGTTTTTATTTTGCTAAAAAGTGGTTCCCTGCAAAAAGGGCATATAACAACAGCTGACTCTAACACGGCTACCAACAAAACTATCAGGATTTTCTCAACCAAACTTGTTACAGACATGGAAGACAAGAGGGCGAGTCGATTTCTGCATTCCCCCCAAAAAGGGCACATGGGTCTATGTGCCCTTCTTGCACTGGCATCTTCAATTGTGGGGAGGTTACTAACAGTTGGTGATTTGATCAAATAAAGTGTCTGGAGAAGTTGGTCCACTCAGTGAGACGAAAAACACCTGGTAGCCAACCAAGAAACCCGTGAGACGATCAAAAATTATATTCATTGAACATTCAAATTTCAACATCAAAATTTCATCTTGCAAACTTCAAACTTCAAAGTACGCATTCAAATTTCGGACACCAATCTGGACCAGCTACAGATTTTCATTGAATTGTCTTCTTCTTTCACTCACGTAAAAGTCAGGCACGACAATAATGAAGTCATGTGTAAAATTTGCAGCGTTTTTAATCTCATAACGGGCATAGGAGGATTCATTCAATAATTGAATTATTCAGAACATCCAAAAACGTAAAAACCGTTATCAAACTCGCCGTAGTACGATGCCTCTTTGTTCAAGTCGCACTAGGGCCAATGCGACCATTGCAACAGTGGTCGCATCGCATGGCAACTACCCCAAACCTTACATATCAAATCGTGAGGGAGACACCCTCAAGTTTTCAAATGTTTTTGACCATTTGTTGGGGATTTATGGGCAATGACCACCTAGATCGGCTGTTTGACCACAGCGGGGCTCCTCGACAGATAGTACAAATATGCGAGTAAAATTTGTATTTATGCATTAATGCATGTGCCATAATGAATCGAACTTGATTGATTAAATCTGATCTTTCCATAAACAGTAAGTTCGATTCTCTATGGTTAAGCGTTCACCACGTACAAAATTCGACAATACGTTAACCATCACTCAAAGGAGGGACTTTCTGAAGAGCTCCAACCAACTGGTGATTGAGCACAGTCGATGGGAAACACTTCAGCAATTCTTCGTACATTTGAAGACTAGGTGAGTATACATCATGCGAGAAAAGGCTGATTTAAGGATTCATCAACTCGGGGTGTTCAATTCAAGGGATTTTGGCAGTTCAGCTCGGCGTTTCGGCGATGGATCAGCTTCAGGAACGTTCGGTAGACTCGGAGCTGAAACAAAACAAAATAACGAACATTGGTAAATAAAGTGCAATAACAAGGAAGATTTAGCCGAGCCGACCCTACAAGAGAGGGACGGCGCACAGTGGGGTCAATGAGCTCAAAAGGTGGCGGAAATTATTCTTGGCAAATAAGTGACTGAAAAATGTGCATTTGGCATAGAAAAACACAAATAAACTCAAGCATAACAAAACACAAAAAATGCCTCAAATTGCGTGATATGCCTGATCGCCTGATATGCCTCAAAGAGGAAATAATGGGGTCTGAAGTGATAAGGAAGTGGTTCAAAATGTCATAAGTGGTCGGAAGTTATGGCGGTTTCGAGCTAAGACAGACAAAACTAATTTAAAAAACTAATAAACTAAAAATAAAAACATTCAGTAAAAAATTCAAAAACGAATAATTGGCAAAAATAGGCAAGATTTTATTTTTTTAACACATTCTGCAGTTCCCCCAGAATACGAGAAAAATAATGGCGTTGCTGGGTAATGTGGGGTCAAGCGTCGTTTTCACCTATATTAAGTTCAACGGGTTTCTCCAGTTCATGTTTGAGTACAATAAAAGGAAGCAATACTGATAAGAAAATATTTTTGTATGGTAAGCACGTAACTGAAGCACTTTCAGTCATCGTTGAAAAATAATACACCTTGTGGTGACCAGTGGAATAAACGAACTGCCCAAGTAGATCCCGGCAGAAGACGAATAGAGATAAGATTTGACTCCCTCCACTAACCCCCAAACAGCCTTCAGTAGCAAAACAATAAAGGGGTATTGTCCACCTATATATTAGCTACCAACGAGGTGCGACTTTATTTTTTTGGACTTTCCGCCACCTTTTTGAGGTCATTGGCCCCACTGTGCGGCGTCCTGTTTTCCCCTAAGGAGAAAAATCTACCACTTCATCCCCGTATACATTACATTTTGTAAATGTGAATTTTCCACACCTGCCCAAGGCTTGCAAAGTAGGTGCCAAGCTGGGGATGAATTGAGAACAAGAGAGACATTGTCCGGAGATGGATGGGCTAAACCGGGTCAGATCGCCAAAAAACTAATGGGGATGCCAAACCAAGGGTCGCCTGCTCAATGAGTGGGAGAACCTGGAAATCCTGAAAGCTTATACTATCCACCCTGATCTTAATAAAAACGAACATGGCAAAATCAGTAGATCCCCAATATTAGAAATTCTGAAACCAATTTAACTCTCTCAATCAATATTATCCCCCCCCCCACCCCATTCTATTAATTT
Source organism: Pilophorus perplexus (assembly GCA_955831195.1). NCBI lineage: Eukaryota > Metazoa > Arthropoda > Insecta > Hemiptera > Miridae > Pilophorus > Pilophorus perplexus. Next base: position 1,992,946 of record OY037011.1, read on the forward strand.
AAAACTTTAAAATTCATACTTGAGCCTTCTCAAATATCCACAATAACCACCCCTCAATAACGGTTCTCCACTCTCAAAAACAAACTCGGAATTTCTGGTATTAATGTCGGTTTCCTTTCAAAACACTCAAAGGATACCGCCAGAGGTAATCCCTCAGGTATATAAACTCTCAGACGTCTAAAACAATTGTTCAGAACTGATTGTACGTTCAACCACCTCAAGTCACTCTGGTAAGCTCATCTAGATATTTCTATTTCACCCAACCTCATGTACTTAATAACATTTTTTCAAATTTACCTCAGTATGTAAACTGCTGAAAAATTAACTCTTATAAAAAAATTTAACTTCTCAAAAATTCAACAGTAACTTCAAATAGATTCACAAATTCAATTAATTTAAACCTTCATATTCAAATTTACCTTCTGTATAAATTCAAAATTCACCATGTCAACTAGGTCACCTAGGTATGTCATCATTTTCTGTAGTTTTACTTATCAATTGTCTTAAAAAAGAATAATTCCAGCTTCATCTTTCCTAGTACCAATTAATAACCTTGTCAAATGGATCCATTTTTAAAATTACCTCTGACTTTCTTACCTCTAATTTCTCCTTGTCACTACTCACATATCAAGTAGTTATTTTGCCACTAGAATAATAAACAATTCTCCTTTCAGTACCTGTAGTATAGCCTAACTGGTTTTCAAATGGTTCACTGGCCATCAGTCATGGAGCCAATTTTAACAGTGGGTCCATATTCCAAAATTACTACTGTCAAATTACCACCATTCTGGACCGTTTTCATCAGTTATAATTTTCACCATTTGTGCTTGTTCATATACCTTCAGTATAATATAATTTAGAGTTTACATTGTTAATATAATTTTATGGTTTTTCTCTGATGCTAATGACAAAAGGTTTTCTTGTCAGGGCTGTAGATGAGCTTAGTTGCTCGAAACCGGTCCCCACGCTATAATTGTTTACCTGAATAAACAATTTAGTATTCAGCAGAGGAGTCGTTCTCTCTCCCTAACCAAACTTAATGGGGATGGATCGGACACATGTGGGTTTCCAGGTACCTTTGTCTGCAATACCGGATAGCTACGAGGACACCGGCTGTAATTCACTAGTTCGAAGATGACTGTCGGGAGCTATTGTTTTACTAGTGTCCCCTTGACATCGAATTGTATCACCCTGCAGTACATCCTCATCGAGACCACCACTCTTGAGACCCAATTGCTCTGGCCTGGTTGCAAGAAGGAGAGGACTATCCTACTGCAAAGTAGGGATGGACCAAGGCACGTGACCGCCATTCCACGCACTACTTGAGAAACAGTTCCCCCATAGTGGTCCTCGAGCAGCTGCTGTCCTGGACGAACTAGTACCTGGAGACTCACTTGCGTCACTGCTCTGGCCGGGCGATTGCAGACTGGGCCCCTAATCCCTTCCTCAGTATGGGAGATGTAACGCTGGGCATCAAAAGTATCAAAATTGCAAAGGACTCTACCGATTGCGTACGGCTAGATAGGCCACCAAAGAGGAATTTTTAGTGGTGATGGTCCACGAACTGCTGTCTTTTTCGGGTGTGTGAGTACTTGGCGGACGGTGTTGATTCATTACTGTGGACATGAATTAACATTTCTTTCTAACATTCTAATAAAACTTGGGTCAACTGGAAATGACACCGTTGTTGTCAAGTTGAACTCTGAGGAAGGTGAAGCCCACTGCAGGTGAGGGAATTTGGAGTGTGAGATTTTGGTTAATTATTCTTGGAATAATACACCTATGTAATCGCGACGGAGGTCGACAACTCCGATCGGCCTCAAAATTTGACATTATCCGTTTCGTGAAACGTAGATTCTAAAACCGAAATGTCCGCCCGCCGTACGCCGTCCGAGCCGTTTTGGGCAGTAGGAATTTTTTTTTTTTTAATCTGAAATTTTGACAAAATACTCGGTTTACCATCTAGTTGTGCCTGCAAGGTTTTCAGCCCGATAGACCAAACCCGTGGGGCGCTATGGGGCTAAAATGAGGGGGTTTTTGAAGGCTTTCGGCTTTGGGATCGCGTTAGGTGTCGTTTTCGAAGTATTTTTGGACGTAGAATCTATTTTTGGAGGTCCCGGAACGATCCGATTTCACTGTGGCGATCTATAGGGCTTTCATGGGGGTAAAAATGGGATTTTTGAAGTATCCCAGGAGGTCAAATATTTTTCGAGTAAAAACAAAATTTTGAAGAAAAAAAAATTGAAAAATAAAAATCCAAAAAAAAAAAAAAAAATTAAAAAAAAAATTTTTTTCATTGACAGAATTAAATTTATGCACAAGTAACGTATATCAAAGAATAATAAACCCTTGTGTAAAATTTGCATCGTTTATGCCTAGTTAAGCCGTGAACAAACTCAAGAGGCTGTTCGGCAACAATAATAATAATAATAATAATAATAATAATAATAATAATTTTAAAGCAGGGTTCTACGTCTTGTGGCTTCAGGTACAGCGACCCGTAAAACATCTTTAGCCATTTCCCATTGTGGTTATGTTCTATGTCTTGGCCGAAGTAATAGTGATCGACGCGGGGGCAAGACAGAGCCTGAGAAGGGGGCTCATTGGGGCATACGCATACTCTCAGACAGCCAAGCGTCGATCAAGGCACTAGCAGGCTGCTATACTCAACACCTTGACGAGATGGTTGAAGCTGCTACTTAATACTCAACACCTTCGCGAAACGCAACAGGGTCTCCCTGGAGTGGGTGCCTGGGCATAGAGGCATATCAGGCAACGAACATGCTGACGCTCTGGCCAGGGAGGGCTCCCAGACCCCCTTCATCGGCCCAGAGCCAGCAGTTGGCCTACCACAAACCTCCTTCAGAGGCACCATCAACACGGGGATGTCATTACAAACCGCCAAAACTCCTTCGAAGGTCACGCTCACAGAAAGCGCATGATGGCAAAATTCAACACCAAGAACGCTGAAGAGCTACTCAGGTTGAATCGCGGGGAATTCAGAAGACTGGTTGGCTTGATAACTGGCCGTTGCCCCTCCTGCGATTCCACTTGAATCGCATAGGGATAACACAACCATCAACCCAGGCTGTGTGAGGAGGATATTGAAACCGCCACACATCATCTTCGAGATGCCCTGCACTCTCACGCCGCAGATTTGCTCTCCTTGGGAAACATACCCCCATGAGGACATTCCCTCGCGACCACTTAGTCAAGAATCTAACTCAGGGGGATATATAACTTTGACTAGAACCAGGGCGCTCAGGCAAAGCACAATAAGCCCATAGTGCTGGGGGCTTTTCCCGAACCCCCTTCCTGAGCAATCCCACTAACAATCTACAATCTACCATTTTCGAGCTGTAGACATTCAAAATTGAAGGTTTCCTGATTTTTCGAATGATGGGAAAAAAATAGACATACTTTGACGGCCCGTCGCATCATTTAGGCCAGTGACTTTAGACATTAAAAAGGGCCAACCTTGCAATAAATCCGACTTTGGTTTTGACTCTTGCATGTTGTTAGGACCTCTTTGAATAGTATAAAACCAAGTTTGCAGCTTCGAAAGTGGTGGGCTATCTTCGTGGTGCTCGGAAAACCTCGAAAATTTCTGATTATTTTCAGTTTTTGGCCCGAAACTCCCAGAATGAAGCTTCCTACGAAAAAAGTGACACCTACCTTTCTCAAAGTAGATGAAATGTGCTACAATTAGAGACCAACCGCAGTTTTGTAGGTCAGATAGAACCCGAGATATTGGCTTCCGAAAATTGGCAATTTTTTCCAAAAAGTTCAAAATTTAAGTTTTTGCCATGTTTCGAGTGGAATTACGGGTATAATACGGATGGCTCAATTTTAACTTTAAGGTAGCTCATTCGACACAGAATTTTGAGATCTTTAATTTGCTATATCGAATATTTTCACGTGTAACCCTTTTAATGTTATTCGCTAAAAATCAAAACAAGAGCCGATATTTTGTGGTTTTTTGCGTTTTTTACGGAGAGCGTCCCACAAATTGGGAGGCTTCGGATTCGTGTTCAGCACCCCCTCCCCCCCCCCCCCCCCAACATAGTGACTGGACTAGTTTGATACTGTAAGTACCCAAAATATCAATCAAGGTAAAACACTCACAGATACTGGCGGAAGGCACCGTTTGGCTCGGCGGAGGTGACGAAGTTTCTCTTATAATCATTTCTAGTTCGGCTTCGAGTTCATCATCGCCAACATCATTCAACTGCATGGCTCTGGTGATGTCCCCACTCGTATCTAAAACCTACACGAAAAATAAAATAATTAATATCACAATTTCGCGGCATAACCGTAAACAAATATGGAAACTTGACTAAGCCTGAGGAAATTTTGGCCTAAATGGTTCGTGTTTGGCAGGAATTTGTGCGCTGTCCAAGATCTAGGAGCTAAATAAGCAGAGTAGTGAGGGAGGAGCTAATTCAGCAAAATAATGATCGAAGAGAAATGCAAAAGGAGCTGAATCAGCACAGTAGTGGGGGGGAGGAGCAAAATCAGCAAAATAGAGCGAGGAGCAGTCGAGTTAGGCATATGGATCAGGAGGGTTGAGTGAGAAGCCAAAGCAGAGTAATTGTTGGCAATATGTGCAGCGTAGTGAGAGAGAAGCCACGTCGGAAACCCCTCGGCCCACTGCCATCCCAACATCCGATTTTTCCCACATCTAGAAGTGCCAAATAATTAATATGAGCATTCTCCTCCTCCTCTACTTGGAGCTTTAATATAGTAGACATACAACCACGTATTTCAGTATCGACTTGAAACGTGGATACTCAGCTTTCTTTCCGACAAACTGACTGTCCTTAAAGTCCTTTTTACCAAATATGAAGAGCTGTACGTTTCTATCTGGCAGCTCTGGCCAAAGATCGAGGGAGTGAGAGCTTAAGACATTGTTCCTATCTTTCACCCAGCTTGCCCAAAACGGTTGTGCCATTTGGTTTCCATTTCCCTCGGCATTAGAGGCCGTAAGCCATCCTCACTGCCACAGATATCAACCAGCGCTGAGAGGTTCAAAAGAACCGCCTGCCGTCCACTGACAAGGTTAAGCTAAGCAAATGGGTAGTAAGCAATGTTTACCTCTTCAAGTTCAGACATTGTATGGGACACCTCATCTTCACTCAAATCAGCTTGAGCCGCTTTCAAGGTGTTGATCCCAAGCCGATACACATTCAGAATCTGCAATCAATTTAACGCCACGCTCTTCAGTTGTAACTTCTGAAACATCCGTGAACATGCAACCAATTTTTGTGTTAATTATACAATAAGATACCTCAGCGTTGGTTTTCGTCTCCTCCACACTGCTTCGTAGAGCTTCAAGGTTGTCAAGAGTTTTGGAGGTATGCTTGATTTTATTTTCCAATGACTTTTTTTTCTTCAAGCAACGTTTGGCCTGCAATAACACCCAAACATACTGTTAGCGTGCGGTAAATTGGTTCACATTTTCAAACAGGTATAAAAAGGAGTCTTCGCAGTCTCGGTGTGTTAACGTTTTAAACGCGCTTGAGTAGAAACTGGTCGCAAGTTGTTAACTTTGTTCATCAGCCTTGTTACGTGCACAAAATGGGTAAAGAATGAGCTGAGGGTATTGCGTGCTGGTGGAAGACGACTAGAGATGGGGAGCGAAAGACGGGGACAACTCCTAAGGAGCGATTCTTTTTGGGTAGTTCGTTCACCAAGTTGCTCCCTTAGCGGAGCGGTAGTTCAGGGAATGACTCCTCGTTCAATGAACCAGGAAGGGGTTTCGTCCTGGTCTCTATTATGAACTCTGTGGGTTCGTCATTTGTTGTCGGTTGTCTGTAGCAGTTGGGCGGCAACTGCAGGAGCTCATTAGAGCTATCAGCAGGCCCCCACCCACATTTGGGGGAGCGCCACGACAGGAGGAGACGGAAGGGAAGGGGAAACAGGCGATGGGAGGGAGGGATGGGGTTTGATAATTCAGGATTTTGATAATTACGAAATTTTCTACCATCGACATGTACATGGTAAGCTCGACCGTGAAGACCCCTAATAAATCACTCACGGGGGGACAGGGTAGCCCCGTGGACTAAGGCGTCAGCGAGACGCCTGTTTACAATCAGTCGGAGCGCTGATCAGCCTGGTTCGAATCCGGGGAAGAACACCAATGTTTGACCAAAAGTCAATTATGTGTTGTAATACCTGTCTTGTCGGTTGACAATTCACCTCTGAACGTTGGAACGTTTATGTGAATCCTAGCAGAGGCTCCCGTGACGAAGGCGGCCGAGACATCCGTCTTCAACACACAAGATCGAGGGATCGCATGAACGAACCTCTCTTGGGACCTCGAACCGGGATGAAAATCTGGTGGACCGGTAGAAAAACATTGTCTTCGTTTGCTGAGAACGTTAAACTAGCCACAACAATCTACGACTGAGGGGGGAGAGCTGGGGGCTGCTGACCCGGCTTGTTGATGGACCTAGAGTCGTAGTGATAAGTCTTGTATTAGGGATTGGACCTCGAGCACCAGAAGGCAAATAGAGTCATCGGTACCATATCAGTGAACAATGTGCCGTCCGGGCGTAAGTTCAAGGTGAGACTCCGTTGATTACCTGATAGGTAAACATCGTAGTCTCTCCTCTGGTTGGTAGCCGTTCCCACAAAATCAAATCACTCACCGATTCCCTTTTGTTATTTCGAATATGCGTTCGAGCGTTTTCAACCAGCGTTTCTACTTCATCTTCCAATTTATCAATCAGCAAGTGCAGTCTGTTGATGTCGTGGCTCAGTTTGTGTACGGAAACTTCGCCTTCGGCAAGAGGATCTGAAAAGGGGGAAAAATGGTTATTGGAGTCCATCACCAACTGGCCAGTTGCCTTCGCCTTTTTTGGGTGGGATGGCCAATTATTTTTAGTAGTTCAAGTAGTGGTGCATTCATGCTCGTTTAAAGGCTTTGCCATTTTAGACTCAACTAAAATTTGATCGGCCTCAACTTTTACAAATCCCTGACCTGGGGCGTATTAAATTCTCCCCTTTTCGTGTAATTACATTCACACTGCAGTTTTGTAATAAAGCCTTTCCAAAGGTTGGATAGTATCCAGGAACTCCCATTCACATCCTCACAAAGGGCAGTGGGAACTTGGAGTTGGTCCTTTGAGACTCCGCCAAACAGACAACACATTAATTATGACAATCTAGTAACACTACCTCACATGGATGTTTCCCGACTGACTCCCAGCGACCACGAAAAAACCCGTCTGACTCCCGGCAGACGAAAAAGTAAAAAGCCCGTCTGACTCCCCACGAGGTGCAGAATTTAAAAAACGCTGCAAATTTTACACAAGGGTTTATTATTCTTTGATATACGTTACTTGTGCAGAAATTTAATTTTGTCAATGAAAAAAATTTAAAAAATTTTCTTTTGGATTTTTGTTTCAAAAAAATTTTTTGGGATTTTTTTTTCCAACATTTTTTGTTGTTTTTTACTTGAAAAATATTTGCCCTCCTGGGATCCTTCAAAAATCCCATTTTTAGCCCCATGAAAGCCCTATAGATCGCAACAGTGAAATCGGATCGCTGCGGGACCCCAAAAAATGAATTCTACGTCCAAAAATACTTCGAAAACGACACCTGACTCGATCCCATAGCTAAAAGCCTTCAAAAACCCCCTTCTGTAGCCCCATAGCGCCCCACGGGTTTGGGCGATCGGGCTGAAAACCTTGCGGGCACAACTAGATGGTAAACCGAGTATTTTGTCAACATTTCAGATTTTTTCGAAAATTCCTACTGCCCAAAACGGCCCGGACGGCGGACGGACATTTCGGATTTTGAATGTAGACCTCTTGAAACGGATAATGTCAAATTTTGAGGCCGATCGGAGTCGAGGACCCCCGTCGCGAAAACATAGGTGTATTATTCCAAGAATAATAAACCAAAAGGGCCCGTCTGATCCAGCGACCTCAAAAAAGCCCGTCTGACTAACGGATAGTCTCCCACAAATTTTCCTTCCCACTTTACAGAAGAACTTAGTGGTGTGGTTAACATTTGTGGTTGGTATCGATGAGAATGCAACATCTCGTCAGAAAAATCCTAAATCCTAATCATAATCCTAATGATTCAATTATTAGTCAATTGTTGTCAATGTTTATACAGTTTCCTCCTCTTCTTCATCCTCGAAATGGGGCCGAAGTTTGGTCGACAGTTTTTTAATAAACTTGTACAGTGGGTAGCCTTCCTTGTCAATGTACTTTTGTACCCACTGCTGCCGTTGCACAATATCTGCCCTTGGGTGATGAGTTTCACCATCGTTGACTGACTGTATTTTTGCAGAGGTATCTGTTTGACACGAGATGAGAGCCTCTACCGTGAGATAAATGTTGGGCTGAGGGTGGTTGAAGTCCTTATTTTACCACGAGTTAAAGGACTCACAGGCGTTTGTTGTGAGCGTGAGGACGTCTTTACCGCGTTGAGACCCACCAGCTACAACTTCCATAATATGGAAGTCAATATTATTGACCTCACACTGGGAAACTGACGAGATAACTGAACTTGCCGATAATGCTCGCTGAAATCCTTGCCCGAAGAGACAGTGATATCAGTTGACCCCTGAGCTCTCCAACTCGGTGTTTATTGCGGTATCGCATAAACATTCGTTTTCTCAGGAGTCAGACGGGACAACGGTAGTTCGAAATTTTCTCGGGCTGAGGGCCTCTGGGAGTCAGACGGGCTTAGCTCGGGAAGCGTCCTCTCACTTTTGATTCTCCGGGAGTCAGTCGGGTAACGCTCCCTCCTCACATAGCTACTCAAAAAGAACCCGTATTGATTCCTGCTCCAGCGAGGAGCGTCTACCACTTCATCCCCGTATACTGCCAGGTTACAGGCGATCCATCCCCGAAGAAGTGAAAGGTGTCATTTGCGCCTGGGAAGAGTGGAGAGGGGCATCGGTCGTTTCATCAATCTGTCCCGGTAGACGTAAATGCTCGCTCCCTGGCGGCGTTCTACTCCCCACATGTTGACAAAGTGGTGAAGACTCTTACTTCCCCCAGCTTTGTAGAGCTGTCCAAGGCTTGCTAACCTCGTTCCAAGCTGACTAAGGGTTTCCAAGACTCCCCAAGATGGTCTCAAGCTTTCCAGACCTTTTCAAGGCTTCCAATGTTGGTGCCAAGCTGGGTAAGGGTTTCCAAGGTTTACCAAGATGGTCCCAAGCTTTCCAGACCTGTCCAAGGCCTGCAAAGTTGATGCCAAGCCGGGGATGAATTGATTGAGAACAAGAGAGACTTCGTCCGGGGATGGATTGCCTAAAGCAGAAAGGATCGCCGAAAAGCTTGGGATGGTACACCATTAATTTTTCGCCAGTGGGGATGAATCGCCGGTTCCTAATAATACTGTCCAAAGAAGAAAAGCAATAGGCATATATCTCGATCAAGTAACAATATTGATAACTCGATTTTTTCACATCGTGACTTTTTGGTGTTATTGGATTCGTTAGCTCAATCTCTGCTTTTGCAATGGTGAAAGACAGTTTATATCTTCTTCATTTTACATAGAAAACGGGTTTTCACATTTTATGCGAAAAAAAATCGAATTACTGCTTTACCTTTAGGTTGACTATTAACAAAATAATAAACCAATTGTGAAAATAAATACGCACCTTTTCCTATTTTGATCCACCGCTCCCCGGCAAATATAACTTCAGTGGCCTTCCTTGAGTTCTGAAAAGTAGGCGAACATGAGACTTTTACAGTAAAATCCAAAGAACAACAATGGAGACAGCTCGTACTGACGCAGGTAGATTCACTGGTTTCAGCAGCACTGTCCACTCACCTTCATCCACCTCAGAACGTGATCGGCGTCGGGGCCAGCGAGTTCTTTGAATTGGTCGAACGTCATGACGTTCGAGGTCTCACTTTCGGAGCTTTGAGCGATTCGGTCACTGACGGCCTGCAAAAAATTTCCGCCGTACCGTTCAGGGGTTCAAATGGAACAAAATTTGTGTTAATTTAATTAAGAGGCGGCGGGTAAGAGGGATGAAGATTTCGAAAAAAAAAAAAAACCGCTGCAAATTTTACACTAGGATTTATTATTCTTTGATATAGGTTACTTGTGCAGAAATTTAATTCTGTGCCAATGAAAAAATTTTTTTTGCTTTTTTTTCAAAACTTTTTGCTTTTTACTTGAAAAATATTTGACCTCCTGGGACCCTTCAAAAGACCCATTTGTAGCCAATGAAAGCCCTATAGATCGCAAGAAGGAAATCGGATCGTTCCGGGAAACCCAAAAAATGGATTCTACGTCCAAAAATACGTCGAAAACGGCACCTAACTCGATCCCATAGCCAGAAGCCTTAAAAAAAACCGTTCCGTAGCCCCATTTTAGCCCCATAGCGCCCCACGGGTTTGGACGATCGGGCTGAAAACCTTGCGGGAACAACTAGATGGTAAACCGAGTATTTTCTCAAAATTTCAGATTAAAAAAAAAAAACTTCTACTGTCCAAAACATTTCGGTTTTCGACATTTCGGTTTTGGTTTAGTATTCTTGGAATAATACACCTATGTTTTCGCGACGGAGGTCGAAGACTCCGATCGGCCTCAAAATTTGACATTATCCGTTTCAAGAGGTCTAGATTCCAAAACCGAAATGTCCGTCTGCCGTACGCCGTCCGGGTCGTTTTGGGCAGTAGGAATTTTTTTTAAACTCTGAAATGCTGACAAAATACTTGGTTTACCACCTAGTTGTGCCCGTAAGGTTTTCAGCCCGATCGCCCAAACCCGTGGGGCGATATGGGCCTAAAATGGGGCTACGGGAGGGTTTTTTTAACAGGTTTTTGGCTATGGGATCGAGTCAGGTGTCGTTTTCGAACTATTTTTGGACGTAGAATCTTTGGAAACAATTTTTTCCAAAAAAAGGTTCTTTTTTATATTGACACAGAATTAATTGTCGCACAAGTAGAACCTGTATCAGAGAATAATAAATACCTACTTTTGTAAAATTTGCAGTTTTTAATCATTTTATTTTAAATATTGATCCTTTTATGGCGATTTTTTTTTTTTTTTTTTACCGAATTAATCGACACTAAGTTTGATAGAAATCGGTAAGAAGCCTTCAAGTCTGCCCATCCCTTGGCTATATTCTTCTAATTAATTACCAGCTGATTCGAGTAACTCGAATCTGTTTATCAATATAATATATTGATACATATTATGTAGTAGTAAAGTTTTCAGCGTTTTACATTAGGGTTACTACTCCATGGAAAAGTTTAACGCTATTCGAGCTTGCATCCCTTCTCAAAGCTTAATTTCCCAAAAGTCTTCTGATTAGTATCCCTTCTCGATGAAAACGTTTACCGTACTCGAGCCTTGGCCGATTTTTCAAATCTAATGACGAAAGATTAACTTACCTTAAGTTGTGCAATACATATGTATTCAATATGCGACGGATCAACAGCAATAAGCGCCTCTTTCATTTTAGAAAATGACCACACAGCAGGCTTTTTCACCACAGTTTTCACCGCCCAGGTAGTCCACGACTCGGTTCGATCCCAGTTGGCAAATTGATCTTCTCTCATGATATCGCCTTTCCTGAAAACACAGAAACAGCTGTGACGAGTAAATGAAGGGATTTTTTTTATACGGTAGAGACTCATGAAGGAAATCCGATCTTCTCTCATGATATCGCCTTTCCTGAAAACACAGAAACAGCTGTGACGAGTAAATGAAGGGATTTTTTTTATACGGTAGTTTTTATGAAGGAAATCCGGTATCTGATACTACAAAGTAGTCTTTCTCCCCACATTGTATGCCGCGTCAACGTGGTGGCACAGACCGACAAAAAGATCGCGACAAAGGGTTCTCTCAATACAAAGACAGCACTGGTGGCACTGACCAGAGCATAATATGCCACAGCCTCCAGGTTGGCGTGGCTGGTGATAGCAGGATGAGAGCCCGGACCTGGAGCAGGTGCTGGTAGGTCTTTTAGATCGGACGGTTACGAGTTGAACGGTGAGAGGGAACGGGATACGATAGGTGTGTTGCGGCCCAAGTCCGCAAGTTAGGATGCACTTATGAATTGCAGCCTTCGACCCACGCAAATTTTGTTGAGTTTCGAATGCATGGTTTGAAGGCCGCTATCCGTATCATTAGGCCAGTCGCCAGAGGGGCAAAACTCGTGCAAGTCATGGTGTAGAAGCTGTTTTCATTCAAATTGATGTTATGCAGACCCGTGGGTCTGAACAACGAAATACCAAAAATGGTTGCAAAACTTTTGCCGGGAGAACTTTTGGCGAACAAAAAAAACCACGAATTTTTTGGACTTTTTCCAGTTTTTCGCCTACAACTCAACAACTAAGCATCTTAAGTTAAAGCGCATAAGATTCTGCGTCGCATGACCTCCTTAGACATTCGATTCGGTCAAGCCATTTAGCCACAATCAATCGTCAAAATACGTGTGAAATGCCGGAGTCAAAGTCGATTAAAGGAAAGCGCACACTACAGACGAGGCGCGTCGCATCGCATCGATTTCATATATATAACGCTGCATGGGTTTATAATAAACAATAATAATTATTGTTCTCTGATAACAAGTGCAGAAATTAATTCAGTGTCAATGAAGAAATTTTGGACATTTTGGGAAAACTTTAGTTATTTTTGTTAGGAAAAAAGAAAGTTTTTGCTCGGCAAATACGACCAAAAAAAAAATTTAACGTATTAAAAAAATTCCCCCCCCCCCCCCCCAAATGTATTCTATGTCCAAAAATACTTCAAAAACAACACCTAACTCGATCCCATAGCCAAAAGCCTTAAAAAAACCTTCCGTAGCCCCATTTTAGCCCCATAGCGCCCCACGGGTTTGGGCGATCGGGCTGAAAACCTTGCGGGCACAACTAGATGATAAAGCGAGTATTTCGTCAAAATTTCAGATTAAAAAAAAATTCCAACTCCAAACTCCAAACGGCCCGGACGTGGGAAAAATACGCCTCGAGAGTGATTTTCCGATGCGATGCGCCCCGCCCCGTCTGTAGTGGGCGCTTACCTTAAAACGTGACAAAATTTGCGAGAAAGAGGCATTTAGACGCGACCAAGTCTCAGTAAAAGGGCTAACACGACCTTTAAGTGTTGGGCCGCAACTCACACTTCTCCAAGGGGATTGGGCCGCAACTAACTATCTACGCTATGCTCACCTGAAGCCAAGCAGGTAGCCAGCTGACGTACGTTTTCTTACTTCATGTCAGGGAGAGGAAAGCCAGACCATTCATCCAGCCAGAGTTGACCCAGATCCTTACAACCCATGGAAATTTCAGTGCAAATTTGCTTATTGTGCTTATTCAGTGCAAATAAGCTGAATTTCTTTACGACCCGTCTTGCCCCAGTGGGGTTGCTGAGGAGCTCGCTGAGAACATTGTCGATATGAACCGTTACGTGGGGCTTCTGGATTCATAAAACAAAAGAATCCTTGAGTCAAATCGTGGATACCGAATTTCCCTTCCTGGAACACATGTGATTTCGACTGTAGAGAAAACACGTTGACACCAGGTTCCTCATTGCTGCTGAAGAAGCAAAACCGGGATACCACCTCGGCACTTTGAGCAACCATCCAGGAGGGGCTTTCCAGCTCCACATCGCTTGATCATAGAATATGCTCCTTCAGAACTTCAGAACTGTTTTAATAAATTTTTACGGTAGGCCTACTTATCCCTTAGCCATACGCTAGGCCGCCCGCCATTTGGTACCCTGACCCCCCCCATATCCTTTAGATGTACGCAGCATTCCGACATTTCTCAACTCTCCTCGAGTCAGCTCCAATAGAACAGAATAGAATAAAATATAGTAGAACTAAGGGGCCCACCCCTGCTAGCTAAAGCCAGCCAACCCTCGACCTCCCCCATCTGGCCTCAGACCCCTTCTACTCGCTTTTCAATAATGATTAGTTTTGGTTCATTATTCTAGGAACGCGACAGGGGTCGACAATTCTGACGACCTCAAAATTTGACATTTTCTGTTTCAAGATGTCTAGATTCCAAACACGAAATGTCCGTCCACCGCCTGAGCCGTTTTTGGCAGTAAGAAGTTTTCTAAGAATTTGAAATTTTGACAAAATACTCGGTTTACCATCTAGTTGTGCCCGCAAGGTTTTCAGCCCGATCGCCCAAAACCCGTGGAGCTAAAATGGGGCTACGGGAGGGTTTTTGAAGGTTTTCGGCTTTGGGGTCGAGTTAGGTGTCGTTTTCGCAAGTCTTTTTTGGACGTAGAATTCAATTCTGGGGGCCCCAAAACGATCCGATTGCACCGTGGGGATCTATAGGGCTTTCATGGTGCTACAAATGGGATTTTTGAATAATCCCACCCAGGAACTGCCGTTTTCCGAGTACTTTTGGACGCATAATCCATTTTTTTCGAGGTCCACACATCTGTCCAAAAATTGTAGGTACAGATAAATTTGTTTTTTCTAATTTTTTTCCAAAATATTTTCTCAATGACACAGAATTAATTTTTGGACAATTTTCCTACATCAAAGAGTAATAAATCCATGCGTAAAATTTGCAGTCCCCCCCCCCCCCCCCTCCAGTTTTCACTTACCGTTCAAGTTCTTCAACTACAGTTTGGAGGCAGGACGGGCTCTTGTTCTTCCGACGAAAAGCCTTTTGAAGCTTGGAAACGGTAAACGAAGCTCGACAGCATTCGGAGCACCAGAGCTGGACCATATCCGTCCAAACTTTGATTTTGGCGTCGTACCCCAGCGGATTGGTCTCTCTCGGGTAGAAGGGAGCGAAAAGGAAGCCGACCCTCTCGTCATTCTGCCAATCTGAGGGTAACTTGTCGTCAGAGAGGGCCAAGTCTACACTCGAGCCAGACAGTTGGGAGCAGAAGCTTTCCATCTACAACATAACATCAGACATGTACACATTTCGTGACTTTTGCCAGTTGTACGCCACATGGCGAAACAATAGGGTTAGGTGAGATAGTTAGGAACAAGCCTATTTAGTGCTCATCTTTAGTGGACTCTGGGAACTTGAGTTCGATTCAGTGGTGGGTTGGGTAACGCATAATGGTCACAAAACGGTATTCTATTACTCAAAAGGATTTAGGTAAGGGTAAATGATAAATTTAGGTAAAATCTCTGAAGTACCTACCTTCTAAAGTGCACTAATTTTGCTCTGTTCTCATCACTAGTTCCTAACGGAGATTCTTTTATCTTTTTTTTCCTACGCCCCGCCATTATTAGGCAAATCTGCCATCTTTTGGCGGGCAGCCCAATGCAGTTTAGTGTTGGTCCAAGTTGGACCCTCGACTGCGATGTCCGGGGGGGGGGGGGGGGGGGGGGGGTGTTAAGGGGAGGAGGAGTCAGCTGCATAGCCTTCAGACACCCCTCGTCCCACAGCAACCTCAACATCCAGTCAACTGCTCCAAACCCTGATTTTTGCTCCACTTTCGAGCTCAGACAGGGCCACATGGAGCAACTTTTTTGTGGTTTCATATTTTTCTCTCCTACTTGCGAAAGCGAATTTTGGGTGATCGGGCTGAAAACCATGCGGGCACAACTAGATGGTAAACCGAGTAGGTATTTTGTCAAAATTTCAGATTAAAAAAAAAAATCCTACTGCCCAAAACAGCCCAGACGGCGGACGGACATTTCATCAATATTGTCGACCCCCCCCCCCCCCCCCCCCCCATCATTAAATTTTAAATGTTGATTTTCTCAACATTTAAGAATAATAAAATAAAAGTTGACTGGTAAAATTTTAGAACTTCTCGACACTGTTGTTACGAACACCCTTCTACACACCACAGAGTGATGAGTCACGAATCGTGACTCACGATGTTATTTTATACAAATCCTTTGACCGTGAGTATCTACCTAACGTAGGTAGATACCTACCTAAGCTTACCTGAGCAAATCTTGGTTCTGTCGGTCATACAAATCCTTGAACTGCAGGAGTTCCAACGACGCATTCGAATGACGTGAACGACAGTAGTTTGACTATCCAACAGGTAGTGTGATTATCACCTTCCTACGAAGGTAAAGAATGTAAATACCTACAGATTAAACATGACAGAAAAACACTCACGATAAGTATCTACACGAAAAGAGGATGACGATCATCTTATAATATGCATGATTATGCGATATTATGGTCTCATTTAAATTGTGATGACGATTAAACGATAGCTTCCAGAGTATAAAATAACAACTAGTATAATATACTTATAATATTATTATAACAACAGCTTTAACAACTAAAACACAATCACAACTCCATCGAGGGATGCAAATCTATTTTCGATTAAATTAGTTTTCACTCCGGCTTTCGATTTTTGCAATCGATTGACTGTGGCGATTTTTTTTGTTTTTTTTTTTTTTTGGTATATTATTCTTGGAATAATTATTATTCCAAGAATAATATACCACCGTAATATACACCGTAATATTCGTGGTGGAGGTCGAAAATTCTGATTGGCCTCAAAATTTGACATTTACGTTTCCAGACACACCCTACCTACCTAGTCTCCAAAAACAAAATGACCGACCGTATGTTGTCCGAGCCGTTTTGGGCAGTAGAAAACTGAAATTTGTACAAAATACTCGGTTTACCGTCTAGTTGTGCCCGCAAGGCTTTCGATCGACAAGGGGCTCTGCGGGGCTAAAAAGGGGCTACGGGAGGGTTTCGGCTTTGGGGTCGAGTGGGGTGTCGTTTTTTGAAGTATTTTTGGACGTTGAATCCATATCTTGGGGTCCCGGAACGATACGATTTCACTGGGGGGACCTGTGGGGCTTTCATGAGGCTACAAATTGAATCTTTGAAGGATCCCAGGAGGTCAAATAAGGTGTCGTTTTTCGAGTAATTTTGGACGCATAATCCATTTTTCGAGGTCCCACATCTGTCCAAACATTGTACAAACTTTTTTTTCCCCCAAAAAAAATATTTTTCTAACGACACTTCCTAATTGCGTAGATAACCTGTATTGAAGATAATAAGCCCTTGTGTAAAATTTGCAGCGTTTTTAAAGCGAAATCGATTTACATTGGGGCGTTCATTAAATGAGAAAGTTTTTCTGCCTTTCTTAGTACCCAATCCTTGTTTTGTAGGTACTAACACTGCAAACCCACAGGAGGGATGAAATAGAAAACCAAGACAACCGGAAGATCTTGGATTCGAATGAGAATGAGAAGGTTTATTTGTAAAAGCCTTCCGGCGATACAAGGTGACATCTTGGATTCTAAGAAGGGAGAACCTCATTTTACTTTACTACGCAAAAGGTGTGATAGAATTATCACGGTTACAGTTCCATTATTGACGAAAATAATATGCATCAAAGAAAAAACTCTGCATTTTGGTAGGTAAAATACTTTATTAGGTTCCCATAAATTAACTTTTTTGATAGTTTCGCTAAAAATCGATTGTGAAAATCGACTGTTGGCTACCAACTTTGCATCCCTAACTCCATCACATGTAGGTAACCTGATAAGGGGGTTTCCTGATAAGGGGGTAACCTGATAAGGGGGTTTCCCTCCAGGTTCCATGTCCGGCCCAATCAGCACTGCCAGACGGTCCACAGTGAAAAGGGGGGTTTTATGGCTCAAGAACGGGGAGAAAAACGCTGCAAATGGTTGGATCATTAGGATCATCGCAGAGGACCATTAATCTTTGGTATGAATTGTGCAAAAATAATTCTTTACTTAAATAAAAAAATGAAACACATCTAAGTCAGACATTTTTCATTAAATGAATACCTACATGAAGGAACGAATGTAATGTACCTACCTACCTATTCATGAATTCATATTATGAATAATATTTATATTATAAAGCGACCCAAATTGTGTAATCTTTATTCTAGGATACTTCCAGTCGTCAGAAAATTTGAAAAAAGTTGTTTTCGGAGAGTAGGTAAGTAAGAAGGCGAGAAAAGTTTGAAACCACCAAAAATTCACTGCATTTGTCATACCTACCTGAGCTTCAAAAGGGTTAAAACTAGATTTCACCTTCCCAATGGAATCCTTATATTTTCAAACCGTTTCTTACAGAACACCATGTCATGAACGAGCGGCCCGCTTGGCCGCAACGACTGGGGATTGGCTGGCGTAGCCAGTAGGGAGGTGGCATCTTATCAAAGCCACTCGCCCTTTGAATGACTCTTCTTCTTTTCTGGGTGTCATACCTGTTACCAGGCGGTGGCGACCTCTAACTAACTTTCTGTTGAGCGTGTTGATAAGTTATTACAGAAGTAGTAGCGATCTACTGTTTAACGCCGGCCCTGAACGGCAAATTTGGGAGGTTTTCCAGGGTGAGATCTCGAGTATCGATACTCTCGATTGTTCGTCATTGCCTTCCGAGAGGTGATTATCAGTTTAAGGAAGATGACTAGCGGCTGCGGGATTGAACCAGCAACCTTTGACTCAGCAGTCCGACGCTCATACCACTGAGCCTATTAAACATAATACCATTATTAAATATTATATATATAATTTTAATTTAGGGGGCAATGAAGCTCAAGCTTATTATGCTTGAATAGTTTTTGACCAGGTTCGTTTGAGGCAAAACTTCGAAAAAATATAATTTTTTATGAAAGTGCACCCAATTCACAAATGAATGCAAACAGGGCTTCTTCGTGTTTCGGTCTGGGGTCCGCACCATACACCATCGCTGCGGCTACAGCAAGACGGACTGATGATACTTTCATTGTTTCTGGAAACAAGTGGGTAGAACAAAAATACCGTTCGTTACAACTGCTGAATAGACATAATATTCTGCAGCTGTAACGGAATATTATGATCAAAGACGAGTAACATTAAATTTTGTCATTTATGCCATTTATTTTTCGTGGTTTATGTCACTTATTCGACCTAAATGGTCATTTTATGTCATTTATAAATTATTTCATGTAAGTTATTTTTTAAGTTTTGGCTATCCTAGAAAGTTCTAAATCATTGTAAACCTGGAGAAAAGGAAAGAAATTTTCCAAACACTTTCTTTAGGTATGTACTAATGCCGATTTATTTCAATAATAATGTTACAAGGAATTCACGAAAATCATTCTAGAATCATGAGAACTAAGCGTTCACCTTCACGTTAATGTCATTTATTCGGAATTTCGGCAGTTTATGTCATTTATTCGTAAAAATGGTCATTTGATGTCATTTAATCGCTGCCGGAGGAAGCAGTACCCACAAGACTTGGCTACTTGGCCAAACACCTGCATCGCATCGGAGTCTATCCCACCCCCACATGCCCACTTTGTAATGAAGGCGAGATGGATGGAACGCATCTGTGGACCTGTCGCTCTTTGAGGGACGTAAGAAACGACATCTCAGACGAGGTTCCAACTTGGACCAAAAACACTAAACTATATTGGGCTGCCCGCCAAAAGATGGCAGATCTGCCGAATAATGGCGGGGCGTAGGAAAAAAAAAAATAAAAAAAGTACCCACAAGACTGCTTTTCCGTATATGGGGTTGTACTGCAACCGTTGCAGGCATAGTGATAGTATAAACGTTCTTTCGCGCCGGAGCCTTTTTCTACTTCTGTACTTCGGGGAAAAGTCCAAAAACGGCCGATTTACGTCATTTATTCAGAATTTTGGCAATTTATGTCATTTACTCAAATCAAATCAAGGTTTTTTATTTGCAGAGGTTAATATGACACAGCAAACGTCAAAAATGAGTTGGTACAAACACGAAATACATCAGGCAATTGCATGGTACAAAGCATAGGATATCAATAATTGATTGTAATAATTACAATCAATCGGTTTGGCGTGGTTGTAATAATTATTATTACAACCATGCCAAACCAGTTCTTTGCCTAACCTAATTGGTTGTCCAATCTTCCAAACTGGTTACCGCCCCTTCAAACAGGATTTTGATCTCTTCAAACCCATTTTCAACCACTCCGAGACGTCTTTAGCCTTCTCAAACTAGTTGGCAACCCTAGCAAACCACCGCTGAAAGAGACCATGACCAGGTTCGTTTGACGCGAAATTTCTCAAGTAGGTATAATTTATTATGATCGTTCTTCACTGCTGGCACGTTGTATCCGGCTCACACTGTAACACACTGCTGGCTCGTTGTACAGCAAAATCTCCGCTAACGGACCTCTCTCAATAGCGAACAAAATCTGTGGTCGCGACCGAAGCCGATTTAAATAACTGATTAGAATTATCTTTACTGTTAGAAAAGATCTGCGGACAAGCAAAAAACGTGGTACAAAATAATACTAATAAAATTAAGGTTGATAGCTTGAAAGATCGGGATGGTAGACAAGGCACCTAATGATACACTTTGTTGAGAATAAATTGCTTTATATTCAACTGTTATCACCATTTACATAGAAAATTACATAAAACCAGTTACGTTGACGGATCTTCGCTGTCTTGAAGATTTGATATTTCGTCCCATTTGTCTTCGGATTCGTTACCATCAGTGTCGATAACTAAACTCTCCCCGTCATCCGACGAGTCTGGAACAAACAAAATGAAACGTTGAAACGGTTGTAGAAGTGGTTCTCGGCAGAGAAGAAATTTGTAGTTCAGGCAAAGAAGACAAATTAGGAGAAATAGGAAGAAGCGAAATTTGGCACAGTTTTAGGGGACAACATACTATAAGTAGGGGGGGGGGGGGGGGGGGGCTACAAATCATGGGGCTACAAATGCAATTTTTGAAGGATCCCAGGAGGTCAAATATCAAATATTTTTCAAGTAAAAAAACAAAAGAAATTTTTGAAAAAAAAAAAAAAAAAAAAAATCAAAAACTTTTTTATTGACAGAATTAAATTTCTGCACAAGTAACCTTAATATCAAAGATTAATAAACCCTAGTGTAAAATTTGCAGCGTTTTTGTAGAGAATATGACATATTCTACATCTACATTGTAGATTAATTTAGTATACGGAAGGTTTTTTGCTATAGGCCGTAGTTCTCGAGTTATTCGCCAAAAATTGAAAAACGGGACCTTTAAACCCCCCCCCTACTTTTATTATGTTGTTCAGGACACCTTCCCCTTAAAACTGTGCCAAATTTCGCTTCCGCACGAATTATTTCTCCTATTCGGCCTTTTTTGGTCTTCGTTGCCTGGACTTATTGAATAGATTGACCGAATAGGGAAGTGACAGGTACAATAACTATGCGATGCAGCGTCCGTTAGAAGTAAATAACGCTGCGAATTTTACACAAGGGTTTATTATTCTTGGACAAAGGTTAATTCTGCAAAAATTAATTCTGTATTAATAAGAAAATATTTTGGGATGGGGGAAAAAAAAATTCGGTACAAAGTTTGGACAGACGTGGGACCTCGAAAAATGGATTATGCGTCAAAAATTACAACACCTTATTTGACTTTCTGGGACGATCCAGCACAGATTGGATTGATTTCTATTTTAGAAGGCTTGGTGTAGCAAACTCAATCTGTTTCATCAATTTTTCCAATAATTAAATCGTTCTACCAATTTATTAATTTGAACTTGCGATCAGAGTTTTGACCCCATTTTCAGTGTTATTGAGATACCTACGCTTCATCCATATACAAAAATCTGAGCAATAACCAGAGGGAAGCTCACCTTCATCTCTGAAGAGTATGGAGGGCTCGACGTGGGCGAAAGTTGAACTGTGCGTCGTGTCCATTTGATATAGTACATGATCCAGACGACCGGAAAGGGAGCTCAGCGGGCCCAGCAGGTTGAGACGAGCTTCGATGAGAGGCTGCACCGAAGCTAACATGCTGCTGGCCGTCGGGTCCGACAGCAGTTGCGACGAATGGATTCTTATGACGGATTTGAGCCAGGCCGAAGCGACAACTACACTGCAACCAGAAAACTTGTTGACCGGCGAGTACGAAACAGATGAGGTTACTGTTGGGAATCAAACCACGATGATACTTACGTCATTTTCTTGCTCCCTTCCATCCTGCTGACCAGTTCGAAAATCATCGGGCTGAACATTTGGAGGGGAATCCTCGACACCGTTTCGTTGATGATTTGGGGATCCCTTTTCAACAAAACGTTGTCCAGAATGGTCTTGTCTTTACTCTCCAGTCCCTGAAATATAAATCGTGTTTTTAGTAGAATGTGGACAACTTATTGTTAAGGGGGTTTCTTTTCTTTGGCGGGGTAAAAGTTGTACTTAACGCCATTTTTCACATTTTCCAAATTTTCGCATTATAGTCCAGCCAATAGAGGAAGTTCACCCTACAAAAGGTGTAACTTTTTTTTTTCATGTTTAGGCCTGTAAGGTAGTTATGAATCCAAATTTTCGTCAAGTACCCTCCCCATTGACTAATCCGCCATAGGTATTTTACAAACCGCCAAAAATCTGCCCTTTTTTCAGTTTTTGGCTTCTAACTCCATCTGAGTGCAGTTTTGGAGATTTAAGTCTCTATAAAAAGAGTAGACAGTAGACAGAGTAGAAGAGTAGGAGATTTATAAAAAGGTAGACAACAACATTTTTTGAAAGGATTATCTTCTATCAGCAATGAAGGATGAATTTTTCTGATGAATTTATACATTTATCAAGTACACACTGGTGCGGATACATCATGTAGGTATGAAATATTTGTATGATATTTCATGCGTCTGCTGCGATCAGAAAATGGTTGGAATATCATAAAAACGAAAAACTTCAACAAACTTTCACATTGGGCTAAATGGCCGAATTTAGGCGGGAAAACATTATCGTTAATTATAAGTTTCTAGTCCCCAAAACACAAATATTTACCTCCTAAAGCCTTATTTGACTGTGCAAACGAATCGCCTCTATTCGTGTTTGAACAAAATTTGTTCATCATTTAATGCACCTTATCTCCCATTCGACGAATTCGACAACACCGCAGCCAGTTGTGGGCAGTTAATAGTTTGATGCTCATTAGTCTGCATTTAATAATAATAAATCTTAATCTTCGCCTTCTTTAACGATTGAATTCATGGCTTGAATAAAGAGAGGAAAAAATCACTAGCCGTTTTTGTTGGCGTAAGACCCCCGTCGTACTCCTTGAAAACCACCGCCCATGAAAGCCCGACGGGAACATTCTACACGAACTGTTAACAACGATTAAATTCAGAAAGCTGACATTAATCACGAAGCAGCGTCAGAAATGAAGTTCAAATAAGTCTTTGCGGTAAATTTTCAACACAACGATAGCAATTTGGACTGAGGCTCATAAATACCGCCCAACGAGGTCTTGCGGTCTTGTGATATGCTAATCGGAAACCACGACTGAAGGAAAAAACAAAAAAACCTCGAAAAAAAAGGCGAAAAACAAGAACTATAGAAATCTAATTCACTTCGCATTTACTCCTCGCGTCGAAAATGTCGTTCATGATACGATTGTGTTTGGTGTGTTCCACTTTGGTGCTGGTTTCGGCACAAAACGGTACTTCATGTTTGAATTATCTCGACAATGTAAGTGCTATTGGGTGTAGTCTACATATCATGAAAGCAGATGAAATCGCTACAAATCGTTGAACCAATACGTAGAAAATAGCTGTACTGGTACATCTTCACATCTCACCTTGCAATGAAATACCACCACTGGAATTCACCACAATCTCCGCTCTTTTCTTCCTAAGCATATTTCAAGGCATTTGGGGAACGAAGAATCTAACGGTGGTAAACATTTTCTGTAGCCCTTCCAACAATCCCAGTTACCCTAAAGTAACGGTTCCAAATCATACACCTATTTCTATTGTTTTCCATTAGGACTTCAAGATTTTCTCTGATTCATGAAAAGTAACTATGAAAAAAGCTGCAAATATTACACAAGGATTTATTATTCTTTGATATAGAATACTTGTGCAAAAATTAATTCTGTGTCAATGAAACAAATTTTAGACTTTTTTTTTTTTTTTCAAAATGTTTTTGGTTTTTACTAGAAAAATATTTGACCTCTTGGGATCCTTCAAAAATCCCATTTGTAGCCCCATGAAAGCCCTATAGATCGCAACAGTGAAATCGGATCGTTGCGGAACCCCCAAAAATGGATTCTACGTCCAAAAATACTTCGAAAACGACACCTAACTCGATCCCATAGCAAAAACCCATCAGAAAACCCCTCCCGTAGCCCCATAGCACCCCACGGCTTGGGGCGATCGGGCTGAAAACCTTTCGGGCACAAATAGATGATAAACCAAGTACTTTGTCAAAATTTCAGATTTAAAAAAATTCCTACTGCCAAAAACGGCCCGGACGGCGGACGGACATTTCGGATTTAGAATGTAGACCTCTTGAAACGAATAATGGCAAATTTTGAGGCCGATCCGAGTCGTCGACATCCGTCGCGATTACATAGGTGTACTATTCCAAGAATAATAACCCAAAACTACGAAGTTTATTCACGACTATTTCCAAATACGAAATCTTGAATCATGTACAATGGATTAGTAGTTTACTGATGAATGAAATGACAAGATGAGAGTGAACAAGGAACATTTGGTCAACAAACCGACTGCTAGCTTCTATTTTGATGATGGAACTGTTTCCGCTTGGCACTTTCTGTATAACGCCCTAATAGAATATTGATACCCGATGGGCTTAGTTAGTGGAGCAAATTTCTAATATACCATGTTGTCGACGCCATAGGAAAACAAACAGACTTCGGGGCTCGAGGTTTCGAAGATTTAGAAAAATCATCTTCCTCATTTATAGACGTTGCAAAATGCTTCGATTGCATTACTCTCTTCTCGTTCATGAATTAACTATGCTTTCTAGTTACCTTTCGGGTAGACACAGGCAGGCCGTCACAATGATGAACTATCTTGCTTCTTTCATTCATGTTTCCAGCTTCATTCTTACCAGTTTCATAAATTCATGTTTCCGGTCATTCATGTCATATTCTCATCAGTTTCATCATTCTTGTTTCCAATGTCATGTTCATCAGATTCATGTTTTCAGCCTCTTTTTCTTCAGTTTCATCATTCATGTTTCCAGTCACTTTCTCATCAGTTTCCACAGTGTGGTGTTTGCCGACGGTCCAGAGGTCTAATCCAATGAAGTGGTTAGGGTGAGAAATGACTCCTCTGCTGAGTACTAAATTGTTTATTTAAACAAACAATTGTAGCGTGGGGACCGGTTTCGAGCAACTAAGCCCTGACAAGAAAACCATTTGTCTTTAGCACCAGAGAAAAACCATAAAATTATATTAACAAAGTAACAAAGTTATATTATACTGAAGGTATATGACAATGGTACAAATAGTGAAAATTATAACTGATGAAAACGGTCCAGAATGGTGGTAACTTGACAATAGTAGTTTTGGAATATGGACCTGTTAAAATTGGCTCCATGACTACTCACATATCGAGTATTTGTTTTGCCTCTAGAATAATAAACAATTCTCATTTCAGTACCTGTAGTAAAGCCTTACTGGTTTTTCAAATTGTTCACTGGCCATCAGTCATGGAGCCAATTTTAACAGTGGGTCCATATTCCAAAACTACTATTGTCAAGTTACCACCATTCTGGACCGTTTTCATCAGTTATAATTTTCACTATTTGTACCATTGTCATATAACTTCAGTAGGTATAATATAACTTTGTTATTGTTAATATAATTTTATGGTTTTTCTCTGGTGCTAATGACAAATGGTTTTCTTGTCAGGGCTGTAGATGAGCTTAGTTGCTCGAAACCGGTCCCCACGCTACAATTGTTTATTTAAATAAACAATTTAGTACTCAGCAGAGGAGTCATTTCTCACCCTAACCACCTCTCATCAGTTTGTTTCCAGCCTCATTTTTACCAGCTTCATCAATCATGTTTCACGTCACATTCTCATCAGATTCATCATTCTCGTTTCCAATGACATTCTCATCAGTTTGATCATTCTTGTTTCCAGCCTCATTCTTACCAGTTCATGTTTCATCACATTCATGTTTCCAGTCACATTCTCATCGGTTTAATCAGTCATGTTTCCAGGCACTTTCTTTCAGTTTGATCATTCATGTGTCAAGTCACTTTCTCGTCAGTGTCAGTCCGGGGCAACACAGGGTTCCATTCTGGGTCTTATATTGTTCCTGATTCGCGGACGATACTTCTACATTCATTAAAGCCCTTCTCTGGCCTCACTTTAAGGTTCCGAACTGGCAGCACTTCAAGCGGTCTTCGACTGGTTCACAAAGAACAAGCTGTCGATAAACTCTGATACGAGCAATATTATGGGGTTTGGGTTGAAGGATCGATCCTGTGTCAACAAAAACCTGAGGCAGTTAGATTCTTTGGCGTATGCTCGACCGCCAAGCCCACCGAGGGCGTCCCCCACATTCTTCTTCGACTACTGTTCTTCCTACTTTCCGACATCCTGGCAATCACACTCTGCCCCGCAAGAAGTCCCAAATAGCCTTTCATTGCGAATCATGTTCTCGTCCGACCTTCTTCGACGCAAACCAACATCCTGATATCGTCACAGTATTCCATCAATAATAAGGCTTCATAGTGGTCAGTGATCCGCCAGGAAAGTTTTCATCAAAACCACCCCGATGAGGGTGTAATGCAAGACTTTGAAAGTTTCGTTTTGAGAACGACTTTTCAATGGCAACGCCATTTCCAATCCCTGACAACTATAAAGCCTCGTGGGGGTCGACACTGCACAACCATAACAAGCCTCAAACAGGTCTGGGACCCCCTTCAATAGCTTCTTCAAATCTGGACCTGATAAGGTGGATTCACATGGGGCGGAATGAAGCGGACATAGTCCAGTCATTAGGTCCTCAAAATGGTGAAATAGAAACATATTTTGGGTTATAAATAGGTTTCTATGGTTCTCTATGTTTTTTGGGGTGCTGAATCCGAATCTGAGGTTTGCCAACAAAATTTCGTGACGGAACAAGAAGAAAAATGCAAAAAACGGAGAAATTTTCGGGTTTTCCTTGGTTTTTTGAGTATAGCTCAAAAACTATCAACTTTGTGAAAAAAAAAAAGTTCCTACCTTTATGAAAGACGATTAAATTTGCTATCGTTTGAGTGCAACCGCAGCTCTGTAGGTCCAATGGATCCCGAGATACAGCACTTCAAAATTTGGCAAATTTTCTCAAAAAGTGCAATTTTTAGGTTTTGAGAATCTAGCGAGTCAAATTTCGGCAGGACCCCCTCCTGTTTGTTTTAGCTTCTGAACATTCATTTGTACGTACGAAGCGAATTCAAAACAAAATAAGAAACGTCCAATCTGACCGCGCGGAGAGCGGAAGCACGTTGTTCAGAACGTTTTCGGTTGTAGCTCAGAAACTATTGGTCCGATTCCAAATTAATTTTTCTCGTGAAAGCTGAATAAATTCCCCGTCGCAGCTATTCCGTGTGAAATTTCGATTTGAGCTTTGATAAGAAGAACGTTTTCTGAAAAACGTGGTCGTAGATGGTCCAATTTCTTGTTTCCACACTTTTCGACGAATACTAACGGCACTTTTGTTGTTTCAATAGACATGCAATTTGCCGTTACTTATATCAAATTTAATAAGCTTTCTGATTAAAAAAAGAAAAGTAAGATAGGATAAACCGTTCCCAAGTTATAGGCAGAAATGTGCAAAGTATCATGTTTTATTCACAATGTGCCACTTTTTTGCCGTGCCCGCCCCTCCCTTATCATTCCGCTACATCATGGCGGCCACCATTCTTAACTGTAGTCCAAACAACCAATCAGATTGCGTTCTGTCGTTCCGTCCTTCCGCTTTCTACCCTTAATCCAACACGCACCCCCCCCCCCCCCCCCACCCCCCATATTACCACGCAAACCTAATTCATTATAAACGTTCCAGTGTGTGGAAGGCTCATCGAACTGTTGCAACTACCCCGCCATCTTGTGCCTTCCAGACGCCCGAAACGGATCCTCGTGTTTGTCGCTGTACGACGTCGTTAACCTCAACCCTCTTCTAACCGGAGTGGCCGCGATACGCCCGCTGCTCACCAACGCCACAGGTTATCTCTCAGAGACGATCCGCGTGAACGGCAAGACTGTCTATAACACTACGGAAACCTTCACCCCAAAACTAACCTCAGCGAAGCCATTGATGGCAATGAATCCGACTATAACTACAAAACCGCACGAATCGCAAGAAATGGGGACAAAGCGTAACTCAACTCATGAACCAACTACTCACTCACCAAAGTGAAATACTCACGATGAAAATTTGAATGTGTAGTCAAAGAAATAAGTACTTGGTTGGATGATGTTCAACATTTAGGTTTAATAAAACATTCCAAGGATGATGTTGTTTAGATCTGCCCTCGGAGTCTTTTTGGGTGATTCTCAGACATGAGAACTTTAATGATTTCTGGGTTAAGACATAATAATCAAATACAAATCTAAAAACCCATCTTTTACCATAATATTATTATGTGAGAGAGAAACTTTTATTCAGCTACCAATACGAATATTTTCCAACTGTTTTTTATGCCGATTGAAGCCTGCGTTTCATACAAATCAGCAGAGTATTGAGCGGATTCAAATCAGAAGATAAATGAAAGAGAGGCAAGCGAATGGGGAGCTGAATTAGCAGAATGGTGAGTGTGGAGCCAATTCAACAGACCCCCTTCACATCGTCATCGTTCTCTGTGTTGTTACCGGACGTGTTCATTTATGCGTCTGTATGAAATGTGGATAATCCCGTATCTTGTTTCTAGTCTTCTAGTTACTTCAATCGTTGGGTAACCAAGGAAAGAAAGAACTTCAGCATTAAAATTGTAGCTTGATCTCGACCACCCATTTTAAACTCTTCCTTTGCAATAAGAGAATAACAGTAATTTTTTTCAGATTAGACGCCAATTTACAGTAGCAAAATTGTGCGCTTTTCTGAAAATCACCAAACTATCAACCTAACCCTTTAAAAAAAAAACTCATGATTTTCCTCTTATCAAAATTGTTTAACACCAATACCTGTATAAGAAGCTGAGAAAGGTTGAAAGAGCTGGCTTTAGCGCCGATGGGGACACCAGACGGGTCTTTCTGGGCCAGGGACAAATTGCCCAGTCGGTCTTCCATCGGGACTTCATTGACTCCCGGAGTTGACGAGTTCTTCCTTTTCAGGGGAACACCTCGGTCGATATATTCGGCTGTGATGGGCGCCTCGCTGCCAATCTGAATTCACCGAAGGTAAGACTTATTGCGAGCAAAGGAATATGTGAGTGGATGATCACGCTTTTGACTTCAGACTAATTTTAATTAAAAACTACTTATACTAAGCCAAACTCACTTTATTGAGAGGAGCTAACACAGGTTTTGTTAACTTGGGGCTTCGAATGATCTTCACGACTTCTTCTGTGGAACTTCCGAGGTCCTGCAAATGTGATTTAAGCTCAGTTAATACAAATAATTAGCAAAAAACTTGTCGAATCGCGATGGTTCTTTATCCTTAATAATCGTAAATCGAAAGAGTGGGTGAGAGTTCCATTTGGCTCCTACATTGTTGACCAGGAGTCTTATATCAATTTGAGTGTTGTGTGTTTGGGGGAAGGTCACTAGCGTAACTAGTATTTCGCCCCCGGTGTCTTTGGAGGAAGGTGAAGGGAGTAATTGAATATTCCTACCGATTTGTTGTGATCTGCAAGCCTAGGAGGTAATATCGAAGCAGATGTGGAAATTCCACAATCTCCAACCCGGCAAGAAGTGTATGGGTAAGTTGGAATGCGATGAATTTCGAAAGGGAGTCTAGTCGACTTCAATATCAAAGTTGAAGTGTCAACATTGATATTAATTCGGCCTTGATTCGCATTTGATACAGCAATAAGAGAATGAGCTTCCTCAGACGAATTGTCGGCAAAGGAGACATGATTCTCAGATTGTGTCTTACGAAGGGTTCCTCTCCTAGCGGCTACAGAAGATTTGTTTGCAATAGCTGCCTGGGCAAGAACCCCGCGCGAAATAATTGGGACCGGCATCTACTAGTGATTTGTCACCAGAGGATGACACATGTGATGATGCATGTATGTTGACTATCTTATAAATGGATTATAAGATAGGTAAATATTACTGAGATGAAGAGAAAATTTGACGACGCGATGGGGGGCCCCGAGTAATTAGCTGCTATTTCGTTGGCAAGAGAATTAGGGTCCCCCGTCGGTTTGTTGGAAGTGGCGCTTCCCGCCGCCCACAGGAGTATTGAAGGGCACAGAACTCCTACCATAGTAACTCCGAGAGGCAGCACAACGGGTCTACAGGCCTAAGTGCGGGAAGTGGGGCGCCATTTAGGAACCCACTTCCATGCCCTCTCTGGTATTAATCTAATCTAATATTGGCGGCTTTGTAGAATAGATGGAGATCCTAGAATACAAAGAGAAATTTCGTTATTTCCCCCCTTCTTTTCCAGTTTCAAGACCTCATCGACACTCATGTTGAATTCGCACAAAAAATCCAATATTTTAACTTCAAGCCCCAATTTACAGTCCAAAACTTGATTTTCGGAAGAAAAAAATCCCTGCTGAAACTGGATTCTGTGGCTAATATGCTGCGAGAATGATGAACCAGACAATCGAAATCAGCATTTCGGACAAGAGAGGGTTTTGCCGCTCTTACCCCACTGTGAGCCGTTTAGTCACCTTTTCCAGTTACCACATAATATACTAAATGAATTGTAAAAATAAGTTTTTTTTTTTTCAAAATTCCAACAGTAACTGTTGCTTACAATTGAATCGAATTCGAAGTGTGGTGCGAGTCCAAACGCAATCTGAAATCGAAGACCAGTCGTGAAGATGGCGGAGTGTATTGGCAGAGCTGTTCCCTTATCAGATTTGCTCGTAAGGACTTTAACAGATTTCGTCGGTTTGATGGACTTCATGACGTGCCTTGAAAAATCGAAAGCTCAGATATTGGAAATCAATTTATAAAAGCAAGTTTTCATACTATAGTTAGCCGTCTGGGTTAGATAATCTCAAAAAATCGTATGGTAAGATGTTTGCACGACCAAAACAAGGGTTGGATCCGCTAAATACGCTCAACCTAAAGAAAATAAACACTAATGATAAGGCATCTTTAGCTCACCCATTTAGTTGGTACTGAAAATAGTGGAGTGCGCCTGAATTAGAGGCGGCAGTGAAATTCAGCAGCCCGTTAGATTCAGTGACTGCAATACCACCGTTGAGAGTGTCGGACAAACCAAACCGCGCAACAGGATCGTCGTTCTCTCCTGACGTGCTCCTGCAACGTATAATTTGGGTACATACAAACTGACTTAAACGACTATTTGACAGACACCGGAAGGGTCTTACCAAGTAGATATGTGCCGGTCGGAGGCTCCGCACGACATGAAGTATTGAGACCTTATGAACCTCAAACACACGACTTCGCTGCTGTGACCGGTGAATTTCCTGAGGAGTTTTTGCGTCTGGACGTCCCAAAGTTTGAGTTCTAAACTGGCCGTTACGCAGAGGTCGCCTTCGTCCGATACTGCCAGACAGGTGGTCCTCCCCTTCCCACACTTCCACTTCCTGTGGAGAAGAATGTTTCAATCGTAGTTTATTGGAATGGTAAATTATTCTAATGAATTAAAAAAATCCCCGAGATTCCTCACAACGTATAAAACTAATAGCCGACAGTGAAACAAACAGTGAGGGCCTTTCTCTGTTCGCAAAGCTCCATACGGACGCCAAGGAACCTAACAGGTGGGCCTTATATGGCCACGTTGGTTAGGAGGGTCCCAGCAGGACCGACAACATCAAAACGACCAGCCCGACCACCTCTTGATCAAAATCCCCTGGCGCCACTTGCCAAGGAGTGGAGCAGCAGAATCCGACACAAATGACAGGGAGGGCGTGGTCGAATGGGGTGCACCTACTGGTTCGCTTGTGATCATGGAGGTGGACGTCGCACATTGGGCCCGATGACGGTAAAAGGTGGCGGAAATTTTCAAGGTGACAGACTTATTGATAGAGATCGATTTAGCATAAAAAAAATGAAAAATCTGAATGTTTACCCGTTTATTATCAATGATAATTTATAATTAATTAATTTATTATTAATGATAATTTATCATTTAAAAAACAATTCAAAATAATTTGCATAAAAATAGAAAAATGATTTTGCACAAATAATTCTGCTTAAATTTAAAATAAGTTTGCATAAACAAAGCAAAATCTAAATGTTCAGCCTTTTATTCTTTTTTTTTTTTTTTTTTTAACAAAAATAGAATTTAAAATCTGTTTTCCTTATTTTCACGCTTTTAATGAGCAAATTAGCGCATGATCTGACTTTGGAGTCATTCTGGGGTCCTTACTGAACACAGAAAGAAAAAACTTCATTGAACATCGCAACATTTTTCTCGATTTTGATTTTTTTTTTTTTTCTTCTTTTCAGTATTTTTGATCTGTAAAGTCGATGAAGGCCAATCTAATGAAGAGAATACTTTTAATGTCTTCGGATACATAGCCTGAATACATATCAATCGTGGTTTAAGGCTTAATTAATATGTGGGGCTCGCCACGGCGAAAAAACTGTACTGGTGAAAACGCCGATTTCCAACTTTCCGCCTCTCTACTTTCCTCCAGACAGCTCGAAGCGGCAAAACCAGTATGATTCTTTGTTCATATATATCTCAGCTAAAGAATCAAAATTAAACCGATCGGCCAGCTGCGTTTTTAATTTTTCGAATTTCCGCCACCTTTTAGCGTGACGAGGGCACTGTATGAGGGCTTATTGGACCTGCTGGTGTCCCGCCAATCCTGCTAAAAGAGTGTGCAGCCAATCTTTCTCGCGGGTGAGAATTATTCTGCCCTTGCTAGTGGGGCAGTTCGGGCCATAGCGATCCACTCCGGATACGATCTACTGCCGGCGATCGGCTTCCTATTTGGACAAAATTGAAACTGCGGTCCACTGCTGGGAGTGTGATCCACTCCCTTTTTTGGAAACAGTAAAAAACTGAGATCGACTATCGATCACAAAATTGGGACCAACTTAGCAAGCCTTGGACAAGTCTGGAATGCGTGAATACCATCCTAACAAGCCTTGGACACCCTTAAGCCAACTTGGCACCATATTGGCATGCCTTGGACAGCTCTGGAAAGCTCGGGAAGTTTGAAATCTGCAACAGGTGAACCCTAGCTCATAGAAACATCCCAAACTTCATTCCTTACAAATTGACGAATGAATATATCATGATAATTCATATAATACGCGGTAAAGTGTTTGCCTACTTCAAGGGGTTCCCCACGGGATCGTCAACTGTGCCTACCAGAAAGTTGAGCTTGCCCGTACATTTAAAATGAATAAATTGTACGAACACAAACGAGTACTTTCTCATTCCACAACCCGAGCAAATTGATTAAAAGGAAATGCGGTTTCAGCAATATGAGGCAAAAAGCATTGGAAGGAGAGCCTGCTAGGCCACCCAGTACAATATTTAAAAAATACACAACCCCACACTGTATAAACTTACAATTTAGCTTCCTTCGTTTTGATATCCCATTGCACTACGTGTTTTTCACTAGCCGAGAACAATCCTCCTCCGGCCGACCAAGAAATTGAGTTCACCGACGATGAATGTCCATCTTGTAACGTCATCACGACTTTTCCTTCGACCGGACTAAAAATGGCAATTGACCCGCTATTCGTGCCGATCACAATCAAGTTTTGACCCGTCGACTCCAATTTCCTCTTCCGAGACTTATATGAGTTGTTAACCTGCAACGAAAATTTACATGAACCAACAGTTAGATAAAACGATAAGTCAAATTTTAATGTCAACCAGGGCGTTTTGGTCTATTACTCTTGGAATAAGAAATACACCTATGTAATCCCGACGGAGGTCGAAAATTCAGATCGGCCTCAAAATTTGACATTAGAGAGTTTTTGCAGACCTTTCCACGAATCCGTAGCAGGAAATCCGTATGGGCTGTCTAGGCCGACCATGACTGGAAGCTAACCACCTCAACCACCCCACTACAGATTCCTTACGAATCCGTATGGAAAAATTGACTACTAAAGTGACGCGCACGTTGTTTTCACTCTCACATACCTCAAGAAAAAATGGTCGCCGTGAAGTTTTGACTTGTTGCGTTTGAGTATTTCACAAGTATTAAATACTTGTAATAAGAAATTTTCTTATTACAAGTACGAGGACTCCTACTGCCACTCGGTTTTTTGTGAAGAGGAAAATGGATGAAAATCCAAAAAAAAAAAAAGGTCGCCGTGAAGTTTTGACTTGTTGCGTTTGAGTATTTCACAAGTATTAAATATTTGTAATAAGAAATTTTCTTATTACAAGTACGAGGACTCCTACTGCCACTCGGTTTTTTGTGAAGAGGAAAATGGATGAAAATCCAAAAAAAAAAAAAAAGGTCGCCGTGAAGTTTTGACTTGTTGCGTTTGAGTATTTCACAAGTATTAAATACTTGTAATAAGAAATTTTCTTATTACAAGTACGAGGACTCCTACTGCCACTCGGTTTTTTGTGAAGAGGAAAATGGATGAAAATCCAAAAAAAAGGTCGCCGTGAAGTTTTGACTTGTTGCGTTTGAGTGTTTCACAAGTATTTCTTATTACTAGGGTTGCCTGATGAGAGAAAAGGAAAAAAAGGACATCAAGATATATAACGTATAAATTACAAAATGCACATACTATATTATAATATAATTATAAGGTAAAGGTTTTTCATCAATCAGATGGATATAGAAAATGAGCACAGCTCATGATCAGATGGATGATGGTTTTATATAATATATTATATTATAGAAAATGTAATAATATTATAGAAAATATAATAATATTATATTATAGAAAATGATGTAATTCTAATAGGAATAGAATCTACTTCAAGTTTTTAGTTTCAACATTCAACATAATATGTTGAATGTTGAAACTAAAAACTTGAAGTAGATATTATTATAATACCCGATTAGGTAGGTAACAAACCATCATCCATCTGATTGATGAAAAACCTTTACTGTGGGGACATGTAGTCAGTTCCTCTCATCCACTGAGAGTTCATCAGAGAAAAATTTTCTCTGATGGAATGAGAATATTTAATATTCTCTCGACGTTGGCATTATGGGCAGGAATGGCGAAAACAATTTGGCACAATTTGAGAAGCTGTGAGTGTTTCTCTGATTGGTCGACAAGATGGAAATATTCACACCATCTTTGACTGCAGTTCATGGCTTTAAATTTAGTGAGAAATTAGATTTAGGGAGATATTTCTCCTTCAGTCTTTCAGTCAGAAAATCTTCGACTTCCTCCAACGAAGCTAGCACCTCCAAAACTGAGTTATGTTTGGCTTCCAATTTTTTAATCTTTTCATTGAAAGAAAACATTAATGAATGTAGAAACCACATGTCACTTTCATTTTCTGGCTATTCAAACAGATTTTTTATTAGGATAGGAGGGTTGCTCTGAGACATAAAATACGACGCCAGAGGTTCATACATTTGAAGCACACGATTTATGCAGGGAAACAACGACAACCAACGGGATTTGGAGTGGCGAAGAAGCTGCCTGTATTCGATGTCAACGCCCACGATGGACATAGGTTTAACAAGAACAAGATTTTTTCTAAGCAGGCTGTTCCAGATAGGTAGGTAGCCCAAACGATTTTCAGGTAATTTCGAGGTAATTTCAGAAAATGAGAGATTTTTAAAAAAAGAGAACATTTGCCCGAAAAATGAAAAAAGAGAGGACGCCCGGACAGGGTGTGAAAAAGAGGACATGTCCGGAAAAAAGAGGACGTCTGGCAGCCCTACTTATTACAAGTCCTACGAGGACTCCTACTGCCACTCGTTTTTTTGTGAAGAGGAAATGGGTGGAATAAAAATTTCCAATTCATCCATCGAGTGTAGAACAGAATAAAACAGAAGAGAACAAAGCGAACTGAGAACAAAAAATAACAAAGCAGAATACAAGCCCGTTTGTTTACAAGATTACATCTTGAGGTTACAACGGGGTTACACAAGCGTCAGGTTATGTTGCTTTTCATACAGATTTCTATACTGATTTGGTAACCCGTAGGAATAAGGATTCGTACCGCCTACTGCTACAGATTCCTTACCGATTTGTCCTCGCGCATGCGCACTCCCCCTTTCCTTACAGATTCGTACTACGGATTTCCTCCTACCGATCGGTGGAAGGGTCTGCAAAAACTCTCTATTATTCGTTTCGAGAGGTCAGGATTCCACAAACGAAGTGTCCGTCCGCCGTCCGACCCGTTTTGGGCAGGAGGAATTTTTTTGTCAAAAATTGTTTTTCAAAATTTTGTTTGGTTTTACTTGAAAAATATTTGACCTCCTGGGATCCATCAAAAATCTCATTTGCAGCCCCTTGAAAGCCCTATAGATCGTGACAGTGCAATCGGATCGTTGCGGGACCCCAAAAAATGGATTCTACGTCCAAAAATACTTCGAAAACGACACCTGACTCGATCTCATAGCCAAAAGCCTTCAAAAACCCCTCCCGTAGCCCCATAGCGCTCCAAGGGTATGGGCGATCGGGCTGAAAACCTTTCGGGCACAACTAGATGGTAAACCGAGTATTTTGTCAAAATTTCAGATTTAAAAAAAATTCCTACTGCCCAAAACGGCCCGGACGGCGGACAGACATTTTGGTTTTGGAATCTAGACCTCGTGAAACAGATAATGTCAAATTTTGAGGCAGGAGTCGTCGACCTCTGTCGCGAAAACATAAGTGTATTATTCCAAGAATAATAAACCAAAAACAGAAGTATTTATCTGCGTGGCAAGATCGCCACAGTTCAGCACACTTTTGGCACCCCGTGAACGACTGGCATCTGGCAGAAATGATGGGACAGCACTGCAGCTAGGTCTCCAACATCGTTGAAAAGGACACCATCAGGACAACTGTCATCCTGAACTCTCCTATGGCTTCATCATTGACGTCGATGCCCTTTCATTGTTTGAACAAATTGCTCGTCTCGTTGAAAATAATAATTAAGTTTAAAAAAAATTGCTGAAAGTGATTAGACAGATTAGGGATCCCCAAAAACGGATTCTACGACCAAAAATAC
Organism: Pilophorus perplexus; assembly: GCA_955831195.1. Taxonomy (NCBI): domain Eukaryota; kingdom Metazoa; phylum Arthropoda; class Insecta; order Hemiptera; family Miridae; genus Pilophorus; species Pilophorus perplexus. Next base: position 2,029,825 of record OY037011.1, read on the forward strand.
CTCGAAAACGACACCCCTCTTGGTACCATAATATGGTCGTGATATGTATTCGACGGTCAGATATTATCCGAAACCTTCAAAAAAATACCTCTTGTCAAAAAATACCCCCTCTATCAGCCCCACGGGCTGAACAGCTTGCGGGCACAATAAGATGGCAAACTAAATATTTTGAAAAATTCCTACAAAAACGGCCTGAACGGAAGAGACATTTTGACCAGTCCCGAATACATCGGTGTATTATTCCAAGAGTAATAAATCAAAAGGAAAGAGCAGGGACTGGAACCTATGTTGACAAAGAGCATGACGGCTTGGCGTCAAAGTACGAAAATTTTCATATTCCGGGAAACCATCGAACAAAAGAGCCTGTTCGAGGCGTTCTCAAAGCAATACTTCAGAGTGAAACTCTTCCAAAATGTCTTACCACACTCGATTTGACACTGATCCACGACAAGGCTGAACAGGGGGACCGCAGATGCAGATTAGGCACATATTCTTGCTTCAGTACGCCGCTGTTGACGTCCCAAACGCTCAATTTCCCGTCCGCCCCGCAGTACGCGAACTGTTCCCCGGAATCCGAAAACACGGCGAAGTTTTTCTCCATTTTCCTCGACGGAATTGAAACGGCGGGTGGGAAAAAAACTCGAACACTCCGACGTTGTGGCCGGAGCGGATCACCCACGTGCGCCTGACCGAAACGGAACTCTGGACCACAGAGTAACAAGAGAATCTGGATGATTCATCATTCACTTGAAACACAGCCCTAAGAAACGTTGTGACAAAACAAAGAAGATTTCACGTGAATTCGAACCGAAACTAAACAAATTAAGCTGAAAATTAAGCTTAGTAGTAAACAACGAACACACGAGACACTGTAACAGTTGCTCAAGATCAGTGTTGCCATCAAGCGCCTTCACATACTCGACGGTGGGTGTACACCCGCCGGGTTCCCCCTTCCGCCGCAGAGGAGCGCCTTTTCAGTGTGGGTCCGCTGACATGGCGCCCTGGCGATTTAATTAAACCAATAGTCTGGGTCCACTGCGATTTAAATAAAATGGATTCTACGTCCAAAAATACGGCGCAGTATAGCCAATGTTTTTTCGTCTCACTTTTAACGGGATTGGGGGGGGGGGGGGGGTAGATGAAATCTGTTTCCAGGTTAAAATGCCGACTGCCCAAAACAGTCTGGACGGCGGACGGACACTTCGTTTTAGGAATCAACACATATTGAAACGTATAATGACAAATTTTGAGGCCAATCAAAATTATCGACCTTCGACAAGAATAATATGCCAAGAAAAATAAACCAAAACCCGACGAGCTCATTGGAATCTACAGATAGCATAGATGTAGGTGCAATGCAGTCGCGGGGGGTCATATCATAATTTTTAATTTTTTCGTATAAGTAGGTACCTAGGTGATTCGTTAATCATGGTGTGGCCGTACCAATTCATCCCAATTTAAAAATTTAATAAGTGGACGTCAAAATTTGAGGTCTACAACGTTACCACAGATTTATCCATAGGTACCTATAATTATTGACAAAATAGACTCACCAAAAAAAGTTAAAAGCCGTTTTCAGTGGAATCAAAATATTTTTTTTTTATTGTTGAATGGATATTATTGAATAGATGTTATATCATATAATTTTCATCTTCCATTCGGTCGTTCAGTAGGTATACCTACTACCAATGTATACCTGTGCTTATATGCACATACACTTTCATTCCTCTTCAAGTCTTCTGCTGGTGACATTTTGGTTTTTTGCATTTCTCTGGGGAGTGGCTTTTCCAGCATGCCGGAAGTTCTGTTCTTATTTTCCTTCTTCGGAAATTTTCTTGGTGGGTTGATTTTGTTATTCGCACTTATTTTCGCGTTACCACAAATTTTGACGTCCACCTATTTAATAGGTCCTGTAACCTGGGCAGTGTAATATCATGATTGGGATGAATTGGTACGGCCACAGCATGATTAACGAATCAACTAGGTATACGAAAAAATTAAGAATTATGATATGACCCCCCGCGACTGCATGGCACCTACATCAGATTCATAGATTCTATGCTATCTGTAGCATCAATGAGCTCATCGGGTTTTGGTTTATTTTTCTTGGCATATTATTCTTGACAGATTTTAGCGATCCCCCCCCCCCCCCCCCCCCCCCCCCCGTAATAGGTAAGACGAAAAAACAATGGCATTACTGCGACGTATTTTTGGACGTAGAATCCATTTTATTTAAATTGCAGTGGACCCAGACTATTTTTGTAATTACATCGGCAGGGCGCCATGTCAGCGGACCCACACTGAAAAGGCGCTCCTCTGCGGCGGAAGGGGGAACCCGGCGGGTGTACACCCACCGTCGAGTCCTTCACATTGTTCACAAGCGAAGTTCACAATATCGAGGCACCTAAAATTTTACCGCCACCCCCGACCCTGGTGGAAACGGCCACAAGTAGGAAAAACAGACGGATTAGAGGCGGTTTTCAATTTCTTCCCGTTGAAAATGCTGCAAATTTTACACAAAGGTTTATTATTCTTTGAAATAGGTAAACTGCGCAAAAACTAATTATTATGTCAATAATACCATACTGAATAATGGTTTATCAGGCTGAAAACCTTGCGGGCGCAACTTGATGGTAAACAGAGTTTTTTGTCAACTTTTCACATTTAAAAAAGGCTGCAAAATTTATACAAGGGTTCATTATTCTTTGATTCAAATTATCCAAAAATTAATCCGATACAAATAAAAACATAATAATATTAACATTTAAAAATGTTTCGTAAATAATAGGTAAGTAGGTAGGTAGTAAATTATAATACCATCCTATTGGTCACGAAAATAACTTAAATTTTCTTGTAAAGTTTGTGGACGGATGTGGAACCCAGAAAAATGGATTTTGCGTCCAAAATTAGGTACTCGGAAAATGACACTTCATTTGAACTTCTGATATCCTTCAAAAAGCCCCATTTGTAGCGCCATGAAAGCTCCGTAGATCCTTAATGTGAGATCCGATGGTTCTGGAACACCAAAAAATGGATTATACGTTCAAAAATACCTCGAAAACGACACCCCACTCAATATCATAGCAGAAAACCTTTTTTTTTTTAACTCCTGCAGCCCCTTTATAGCTCAATGGGTTTGAGCGATAGGGCTCCAAATTTTAAAAAACTGCCTCGGACGACGACGGACATTTCGTTTTTGGAATCTAGACATCTTGAAACGTATAATGACAAATTTTGAGGCCGATCAAAATGTTCATCCTACGACACGAATACATACTTGTATTATTCCAAGAATAATAAACCGAAAAATACCTACTGCCCAGGACCGACATTTCAATTTTTGGCGTGTTCCAACACATCATGAAACGTAGTATTAGTCTGAGAATAATAAACCATGTTTTATAAACCATGTTTGTTATTCTTTTGTACTAGTTTGTACACGTTTTAACTTATTGTTTTCGGTTGATATAAAAAATTCCAAGGTACGTACCTATCAACCTGTTTCCTTCCAATAATTGTAAGGAAATAATAATAATAATTATTATTATAAACAAATTTTGTTCCTGTCTGTCGAAAGCCTTTCTCGTTTGTGGTACCTATAGGTACACAAATAAAATAATACAATATATTAGGTACCTATGTTGTATTACATTTGCAAAAATTAGTAATTAATAAAGAAATTAATTAAGAATTATTCTTTGAAAAAAGAAAAATTAAAATGTTGAAAGAAACTACTCCTGTAAGATATTAATACAAATTATTTTGGGACACATAAAAAATCCCTTAAAATGGATCCTACGTCGGTACATCTTTAGGTTTGTTCCAGGTCTGACTGCGTCTGTCGACAGAAGTTGGACAGCTGTCGACAGAACCCGACCGCACGTACTCGAGCTGTCGGTTCCCGTCCAACCTACGCTCGACCTGGAACAGCAGTTTCTAAACTGCGCATGTCTCCGGCGATTTCTGTTAACATTCCGTCAAACCTGGAACAAACCTTTTAGACTGACGTGACTCGTATACGAGCTTCGGTAACGACTCCTCATTCGACCTCCTTTCCAGAAACCTTCAACGGCAAATTAACAATAAATTGATTCTTTGTCCAAAAATACTGCAAATTTTACGCAAGTGATAATTATTATCATTTTTATGTATTAGTTGTGTAAAAACTTTCACCCTCGAAATAATAAAATGACATTTTAAAATTTTAAAACAATTAGAAAATGGAAAAAAGTATAGGTACCCACAGCATACAGACGTTTTATGACAAAATTTGTCATACATTTTCTGTAGGTAGGCGTTTTCTGTGTGGGCTTACATTTTTTTCAATTTCTAATTGTTTCAGAGTAGAATTAGCTTAGTAGGGTAGAATCAATTTTTTGGATGAAAATCATAATATGATAGATCCCCATAGCCGCATAGATTCCTACAGCTATCTGATAATAGGTCCCCCTATAAATGTGTCAACTTTGAAAACGACACACTGCTCGACCAACTACCTATCCTATATCCATCCAAAAACAAAAATGTTGAAAAAAGACGAATTTTTTTTTAAATCTACTAATTATGAAACGTATTAGGAAGAAATATAGTAAGCCGCCTGTTCCGCCGATTTGATTCCGTCTGCCTTCTCTCCGTGCTCTCAGTCCAGTTCCTAAAACCGCCCGTTTGGCGGTCTTCCGCCTGATTTGGCTGCAGTGTTCCTCGTTATCAGTGCGCTGTTGCTGCTATTTACGTTTTATCTACATTCTCGATTGTCTGTTATGCCGATTAGCTCTGCTATTGTTGTTTCTGTAAAGTTTTAAGTTTCTGAAGAAATCTGCGCTGCATCCCCCCTCATTTCGTGGTGTCCCGTATGGTTTTGGTTCGTTGACGAAAAAATGACGAACTAAGAAGTGAAATTACTGCTCAGCTATGGACAAACACCGGTGGGTATCTCCCTTGTAGCGATATTCCCAAATGACACGACGATTGTTCCCGTTATGCCCCGTAGGTATCACCATCAACGGTCCATTATCCAGTTATTTTTATTATCTAAAGATTGAATCATCGTCAAATTTAGACAATCACGGGCAAACTCAGTTCCTGCTTGAAGCTCTGCGGCTGGTAACTTGGAACATAAGTTTTCTTGGACCCGACTTCAAATCCTCATGACCAGATCGTTGTCACTATTTTCTGTATAATCTACCCGTTTTAGTGACGGGGTTTAACATTTTATATAATATATTGTCAAAATTGTTCACCCATGTTATCGGTTTTTTTCTGGTGTTTCCGGCGAGGTTTTCAGCCCATTCGCCCTAAACATTGGGGCTATAAAGAGGCTACACGATCAGTTTTAGGAGGATTTGGGGTAGGGTGTCGTTTTCGAAGTGTTTTATACGTATAAGCCATTTCTGGGGATCTCATCCGAGCTCATTGTGAAGATTTATTTGACTGAGAATCGTACTGCTGAAGGACTTTGGCGAGGAGGTCGTAAAATATGTCGTTTTCGAAGAAATTTTGAACTTACTACTGATTGGTATTAGGTACAACTATTGTACATAGTGCTATCAAAAAATTAATAATTGAAAAATACGAATAATTACTTAATTCTTAGAGATTTCCCTTCAAGGGGGTTTCAGACCAAAATCTTTCAAAAATTATTTATTTTTATTTTTTAGTAGGTATTAAGTACAATAGTACGAATACTAAAAATTACAATGTTTAATATTCACATTAAAATCTATCGCTAAAGTTTATTCAGCATAAATAGTGAAAATGGGGGGTTACGTAACCAGAATATATTCTTCAGAATATATACCTAGATATCATCAAATAAATCCGAATGTGAGGGAAGGGAAGGAAAATGAATAAATAATAATAGTAATAATAATGATGATTAAATACTTAAGGGTAGCCCCTATCGTTGCCTCAGGGCTCTCCTGTTCTGGCCGACTCTTGCCCTTATCATGCACCAAAATTTGCATTTAATGGGTCCTCTCCCCTCCATTGAGAGCTACTTGCACTCCCACTGTTCACTTTAGCACCATCTGAGTCGATCTCACAAAGAAGGCGTGATGGGAGATGTGAGACGCGTCGCCGTCTCTCTCTGTTACAATGTCACCAAACATATTTGAATTTTTCTTGCCACTGTCATTTTTGTTGTCTTGAAACGTCGTCTCATTCTTTGTCTCTTCGGCACATTTGCAGCTCAATATCTTTCCACTCCCATTCATTCAAACGGCCAACATCATCATCAACAATTGTAAATTGTATAATACGATGTTATCCTCTTCGAGGACTTGATTCTTCTAGCCATCGTGTTTCCCTCTCAATTATTCGAATTGAAATTTTCCAGGTTTTCCTTACTACTTTTGGAGCCTGGAGAAATTTATTTTGAAGACTTCAGCGTACATTTGCAAGTTTTGGATGAGGATGGCGTCGAATCTCCGCAGGGCCTCACGTCCGTCATCGGCCGCCTTAAAGTCTGTTCGAAATCTTTGGTTTTCGACCCGCAAGACCATCACAAGGCGATCATCAAAATCCTCCTGAAGGAATGCACGGAGATTGATCGCTACCACGATCAAGCTAATGAGTAAGTACTAGCAGTGAGCCCTGTGATGTTCCCTTTGGCTGCATTGAGCCTCTTAATTTGAGCATTTGAGGATAGACGACGATTAGTATCGAGCAATCGTGCACCTGTTCCCTGGCCGTCGACTCATGGGTTGACTGATGGGAGTGCTATCAATATGTTGAGCTGTAGTGGAGGCCATAATGGTACACATAGACATCTACGTCAGGGAAGACTATAAAACCTGACACTTTCCTGACAACCATCTAAAGCTTTCTATTTAATGAAATATGCAGAGGAAAATACGTGCAATCCTTCCCTCATGTTCCAGAACGACGCCTCACCGACCTGGATACCTGACCATCGTTCAAGGCTATGTCCCTGATTTCCAAGCTGGGTAATATAATTTATGATGTCATTCACAACAAATGAAAAGTGCTCACTTCTGATTCTCTTCTCTGCCAATGCATAGTGAAATTGTCCTTGTTGCCGTTGAGGCCTTATCATTACTAACTTTGGTTCCGGTTTTGGTTTATTCAGGAACGAATCCAACACGAATGTCCTCCAAGTTGTGTGTAAGCAGCATGCTGAGATCTTCGACGAAAACATCCTTGCACCGTATAAGTTCAAAAACGTGAGTTTTCCTGAATTTTAACTTGCACGTAGACTTGCACTTATTCTCAAAATCTAAAAATATACCTGAAAAGACTTATCGAATTGTGTAGAATAAAATCGTCGCCTGACTCACCCTGCCCAAGGACTCTCGGATAGGGATGCTCAAAACATCAATATTTTCCCTTCAATGTGACGATATTTTTTCCTTCGATATGTCAACCCATCATCATTATTTTTGTAATATCAGGAGCCAAATTTTTCCCTCCTGAAAACCCAGAAATAAATCCAGCCAGTGTATCAGAGATCGAAGAAGCTGTAGGTACCTAACTGAATTTTAAACCACATACAACCAAAAGGTAGCTTTGGTGGAACATACTCATTGTGTCACAGCCTTCATATTGTAAAACCAGTGGGCTACCCGGGCTACCTAGTGTATCGGCCTGAGCACTTACATGGAGCCGATGGCCACTCAAGTTTAATTTTCGGGATCCTATGATACGCTCATGCGCTCCCGCCGACATTTTATCTTACGCTCCTGCCATTACTATACTATATTATAGTAGGTATATTGATGGGATCCTCGAATTAACCATAATCTGGGTTCCCTGGTAATAAGTTTTAGGTTGATTAGAAATCGAATAAAGCTTACCATTCTTGATTTTGAATTCGAACGAAGTGGTTGCTTATTCCATACCAGTTGTGTAGTAAATGTAGCAACTGTAGTATTCTTTTCAATATGCATTATTAGGTATTTGAGCTATCAGCGTAAATCATCGGCAAATTTGTGAAAGCTACCAATTTTGTGTCAGTCCTGGCATGCCTTCATTTTTGAAGTTGCCTCCGACGCCTCAACATTTAATGTTATTTGTTCAAGTTGGGATTTCGGTGTTAGCTGGGTGGTAGGAGACGCCCATTTGTTACAGAAGTATGATGCCTGGAAAACCATCATTATCTAATCTATCTTTTCGCCTGCTCCAAACGTCTCCAAGTATGGTATGATGGTTTTGTTGACAAAGCTCAAAAAATGCCGTCAGAGTAGTTTTTTTTTTACTACTGATTACTCGAGATGCTGAAGCTTCATTTCCTCGTCCATTCCCTAAATGAACAGCGAGGTAGCTGTGGGGTCCCTAACATGCAACGGAAACACAAATATTCCCCAGAATGCTTCGTGCGAGCTGATGTATCGCCCATATGGTTTGTTGCCACTTCCATCTTTCTCATTTACACCCCGCAGTAGTACAAACAGCAGTACAAACATGACAGCATCAGAGCTTTTACTGATGTATTTAATTGATTTTACTGATGGCAATACTCTACATTGATGTGAGCCGCGAATAACTTTGATAGCAGAGGATTACAAGGCACTATCCATCGATTTTAATCGATAATAATTATCGATATCATGTCTTTCTACAATAGCAATATATCCTCCATCGGCTTGAGCTCGTCTCCTATCAGTCGCGTATCCTTCTCGCGCATATTCTCCTGACTGTTTCTTAAATTTAGATTTTTTGGGATAAGGTTTTGTGCAACGTTTATCAGCCCCGCAGGGAGATAGGGTTCATAGCTCCAAATTGACCATGAACCATAATGTAATCCCATATTTTGGGACTTGACAATGTTCCCGGGGCCCAAGCCGGTCCATCCTTAGCCTCCAGCGACACGCTTTAGATTGATTGGTTGATGTTGCCTAAACAGTCTCCCAGAGCTTAAACTGCTGATCCTGTCGGGGAACTACTGCTATCAGTTCTGTAGGACTCTTGATCCACTTGCAGTCTTGCTCTTGATGACTTCTGGAGTGGTATTCTCCTTGCAGGGCCCCTCGAAACTAATGATCCTACAAATTTGGTAAGATTCGATTTGCCCCATCACCCATCAATTACACACATCTCTTTTGTTCCAGGTGAAGCGCACTTTCTTTTTCTCTTTGAACTACGCCCATATCAAAGACTGTCTTCCTCTTGTTGGCCAGCTACACCGAGCTTCCACACTTCCAGCTGCCGAACAAAACCAAATGGTGGGTAAACTCAACTCAACTCTCTATTTCTCTGCAACTAAAGTGCTCTCTACCCTACTAGTTGTGGGGTCATAGTATCGAGCACTGCAGGGAGCCAAAGAGATGATCGGCCTCATGTTGTTGCAATAGAGTCATGACGATCAGGATGTCTGCGATCGACCTTTCTAGATAGTCCCACAAATAAAGTGGCACTCAAATTGAGGGTTGAGGGTTGAGGGTGATTCCAAAAGGTACTACTGTGAAACCACTCTGAGACGAACACCCCTGTTTTCCCGCGGTTCCCGGGACCCCCTGCATAGGAATTAGGGATGGGAAATCGGTAAGAAGTATCGATTTTTTGAATCGATTCAGAATCGGATGCTCCAAATCGATTTCCCCAAAAAATCGCCATAAAAGTATCGATGTTTTGGAAAATCGATTCAAAAATCAGTCTTACAAAAAAACGTTTTTTTAATGAGTGATAACGGTAGATATATTTAATGTAGGTAGGAGTCAAGAAAAAATCGTTAAAAAAATTTTTTGAAAATTAAAATTGCATTAGTTTTCAAAAATTTTGATAATAAACATTTGATCAGACGAGTAATCAGTTTCACTGTCTGAAAAAGCCATGGCGGACGTCGCTGGTAACTAGTGAGTTTTGTTGTTATTAGCTATTATCATAATTTATAATCGACCTAAGGCTCGAAATTTGCTTGAATCACTTGAAATAATAAACTAATCTTTATAAATGACGAAAATCGATTCAAGATTTTTTTAAAAATCAGTAGTAAAAATCGATTCACGATTTTTACAAAAATCGGAAGTAAAAAATCGATTCACCTAAAAAATCGGAACCAGAAGATCGATTCAAAAAAAAATTAAAAAAAATCGAAAAATCGGAACAAAAATCGATTTTTCCAAAAAATCGGAAATCGATTCCCATCCCTAATAGGAATAGGGATTTTAGTGTATTCGACCCTCTGTTCGCGGACTTCGAACTCTGTTTATCTCTCCCCGCGCTTGCCTTTGGGCAGCTTTCGCGTTGCCTGTGGAACTATGGAGTACTGGATCGTGCTCAGTATTGCTTCTGCCCTGGTCGCCACACATCAGACATTGTCAGGATGATTTTTGAACGCCTTGAACTTGGCAATAGGGTGGCTCTCATCACGTTTCATATGACGCGTGCATTCGACTGCATCAACGAGCATCCTGGAGAGTAAATTGGTCTTCTACGGGATTGCCAGGAAAGCCGCAGCCCTAGCTCTTGGGTTTGCGGAGGGATAGTTGCAGATGGTGGCCCTTTTAGGCCAAACTTCCTTAGCTCTTCCTTTAAATGCTGGAGTTCGACAGGAGGCACCTCTTTGTTTTAATGGCAGCTTCTCTTCGGTCGGACTACTCGCAGCCTTTCTTCTACGCAGATGAAACATCAGTTTTCGTTTGGGATGAGTCGGAGAATGGTCTCTAACCTGCTGTACTGAGCCATTAGATTGTGTCTGGGGCCAGTTATGGCCCATTACAATCTCTTCTAGTCCTTCTACACCTGATTCGTGTTCTGCTCTTCCTTGAAGGCTTGGCTCTTGGACTTATCTTGCCATTTCTGCTGGGGGTAGTGCGGCCTTGCGACTGGTGGTTCTTGGTCTTCTCTGACACTCCCCCAGGAGGCACAGCAGGCCCTCCTGTCCCCTCCGGCGTTAGCCACATCATTCTGATGTGCCCAGGATGGCCCACGTGGAGGTGCCGGGTTTTGCAGGGATACTTTATGTTTCGCGATTTCTTCGCTGGGACAGGAGTCATCGCAACAGACCTACCTACTATTCCACCTCTTCTTATAGCTTGTGGTGTTCGGATCATTGGTGGTTGCGGAATGCAACAGACCGTACCTACTCTTCTGCCTCTTCTTATAACTTGCAGTTTTCAGATTCTCGGTGGTTGCTTTAATGTGGTCACCATAAGAAACCTCATGATGACCACCGACAGCACCAATAGGTACTCTGCTCCCTCTTCTTATAACTTGGAGTTTTCCCATCACTGGTTGTCGAGCTGACAGCACCTTTAGGTACTCTGCTCCCTCTTCTTATAGCTTGGAGTTTTCCCATTGTCGGTTGTCACGTTGCTCCACGTTTTCTTGACTGATGGAGGGCGAGTACTTCTACAAAATTTCCTCCCCTCCCTAAATCTAACACGACTAATGGTCTCTAACCAGAAAAGGACGGGTGTGCGATTTGATGAACCAGTGGTGCGTTGCAAATGGACTTATTCTTAATGCCAAAAAAAACCAACGTAGTCCGGTTAGGTTTGAGGGATCCCCTCAGCCAGGAGTCAACAGACATTGCGACGTTATTGGGATTACAAATTGCCTTCAATCTAAACTGGGATCGTCAAGTGGAGGGATTGTGCTCCAAACTGGCTAGTGGCAACTACGCGCTCCGAAGGTTATCCAGCTGCCTGTCCCTGCGGGTTCTCATGTCTGTTTATTATGCGAACATCGAGACGCGATTAAGATACGGCTTGTTAATCTACGGCAGTTCGCCTAATGCTGCATTGTTCCTTCTAAAACAAAAAGCTGCTCTCCGAATAAGTTGTGGCGTGGACACCTCTTCATCGTGCCGACCGCTATTCACGAGGTTGGGTGTCCTCACAGTACCCGAAATTTATCTGTTCGATCCTATCCTACGTTGCAGAACGGATTGAGGAGTTTCCGACGCCGACCCAGACTACAGCTCAAGACACAAGTAGGATCTGAGGAGTGAGAAACTTCGACTAACGGCGTCTCAGAAGCGTAATTTGACATATGTGGCACCAAAGTGTAAAACGCCCGTCCCACTGTTATCCGGACCCTGCCAATTAAAAAACTTGAGAGCCCACTTGAAAGAATTATTCATTGGCACCCCTATCTACTCTCAGGACGAATTTTTCCTGTTTTCTAAAACTCATACTACATACTAATAAACTCATTTCATTTCATTTCATGCCTCCGTATCCATCCTAGCCGGACTTAGTTAGTGTGATTAATTATAAACTTAGTGACAAGAGCCTCTCAATGAGAATTATTTGCGAAAAACTCAAGATTGGTCGGGCGCAGGGATTTTGAAATTCTCATTAAAAAAGCATGAACTCTTGGATTTGTACCGTAGTGGCTCAGTTGTGGGGAATAAAATGATGAATGATGTGATACTTACTATGTATTTACTTTTTGGTGACGGATCCGTATGTTCCAAGGTCTGGTGAAGGTCCAATTTCCGTCCAATAAAATAAAAAATTTTGAATTTCTCTCCGGCAGACACCCTCCAAGACGGACTGAATTTGCTGGTCCCAAGGGGATCCGTCTTAGAGGGATTTCACTGTATATCCGTTTTGGACAAATACGAGGAAAAACCTTTACGACCTAAAAACCGTGTTATAAGACAATGATGTTATTTTGACATCATTCTGTACTGTACCCTCTGATGAAGGCAACTTTACTGCGAAAATTTAGGAAGTGAGTGTTCATAATATTTTTATGTTTCTAAAAAAACCCTCTGTTTAAATCAAAAACGTAGTTATTTTTACCATATTTTTAAATTGTGATCAATGTTTTGGTAAAAAATGTAAATTACTTCAAAGTTTCAAATAATTTGGAAGGAGATTTGAAATTTGACTACTATATATATATATAGCAGTTTTTGAAACGAAACTTGGTGTTTAGTACTTTTTGAAATCAAACGATGTGGATTCCACTTATCCATCCAAAACCCCTCAAAACCAGTCTCTACACCCTCAGGATCTCAAATTCCATCTTTGGGTCACCAGGTGGCGGCCATCGAACGGTCTCGCCAAAAACTCGTCAAATTCGACCCGCTGTGGCTCCACGACCTGGACGAGAAAATCGTCGTCGAGACGACCGGCCACAAAGTGACGCCGCTCGTGATGAACCACGGACGGATCGTCTTGTCGACAACGACACTGTATTATCAACCGTTCAACAAAATTGAACCCGTAAGTTTGGATTATTAAAAAAAAGTTAAATTGTCGGTGATGTATTTTCTGGCATACGTTTGAGCCGCTTAATCTGTTGCAGTATCATATCCTTAAAATCGGCCTTCCCGACATCAAGAACATCACTAAACGAAGGTTCCTTCTTCAACACATGGTAAATATTTTCCGGAAACGTCCTGCCATTCATTCATGAAATCAGGGATAGAATTGGAGCGATTTTTATTATTCGGAACCACTCAATATCAGATTTTGAGTTTTATTTTTTCGCTCCCTGGATTGAGATTTATTTGCTAAGCGATATTTTTTCGCTGAGAAAATAAAACTCAACCAAGTTAAAATCCCTCATTTAATTATCAAAAATCAAATCTGACCCTACCGTTGTAGAGCCCTTTCAATTTTCTATCTATGTTGTACCAAATTAAATTTTCAGAGTTAAAAAAACGGACGGTAGACCCATGGTTCTACAGTCAGATCATTTAATAATGATTAATTTTACGCCTCATTCTAAACTCTTGGAATTTCGACCATCTACTTGTAACCAACCGCCAAACTTACAGACCAATCATGTGATTATAGTTTTCGCGATTATGTTGCGTAACTTGTGTAACGCTTTTTTTTGTGTAGTGACGGGGAAAAAAAGAAAACGTCCTGTTAATAATTATTAAATGATAAAAAACAAACAAAAAAACACGAACTATATTTTTTTTGCTCAAAATAAAACTCAACCATGTTAATAACCGTTATTTAGCTATAAAAAATCATCAACGTTAAAATTTGAAAACTTTACTTGGCTACATTTCTGAGTGTGAACAAAGGCCCAGAAGGTGAGTTTTATTTTCCATGACCGGGACGCAGTCCATTTCCACGATAAAGAATAAAAATTCCGACGATTAGAACATCATCATACTTTTTTTTTTACTGTCGGAAAATTTAAATTTGGTACCAGGGAGATAGGAAATTGAAAGTGCTATCCAACGGTATTTTTGATAGCTAAATATGGGATTTTAAAGTGGTTGGTTTAAAGCGGGCCATGAGTCTGTGGCAGGTTTTCGACACATAACAGGTCACGATTACCTGAACGCCCACCTTCACAGGATATGAGTGAAAAGGACTCCCAAGAATGGATTCTTCGTCCAAAAATACTTCGAAAATGACACCTAACTCGACCCCATAGCCGAAAACCTTCAACAACCCCTCACATTGCCCCATTTTAGCCCCATAGCGACACACGGGTTTGGGCGATCAGGCTGAAAACCTTGCGGGCACATCATGATGGTAAACCGAGTATTTTGTCAAAATTTCAGATTTAAAAAAAAATCCTGCTGCAACGGCTTGGACGACGGACGGGCATTTCGTTTTTCGAATCTACACCTGTTGAAACGAATAATATCAAATTTTGAGGCTGATCAGAATTTTCGATCCCCGTCGCGATTACATAGGTGTATTATTCTAAGAATAATAAACCAAAAACGCTCCAATTCAAATCCCGTTAGTTAACGTTTTACTTGCGCCGATTGGTTAACTCCGCGTTTTGTTTCAGGGTTTAGAAATTAGCTATAAAGAAACTCACCTGTACCTTTCATTGAAGACAAAAGCGGACCGAGACCTCTTGTACCAAAGTCTTCTGGATCAGCCCTGTTTGAAACTGAGCGAAACCGAACAGGAGTTCATGACGCTGCAGTGGCAGAATGGAGCCATTTCCAATTACGACTATCTCTTATACTTGAACAGGTTAGCGGAATTCGAAATATACCAAAAGCGTATTGTTCGGAATATAATGTCACGAGAATTTATAAAGGATTATTTTGTTGTGAATTGCAGCCAAGCTGATAGGACTTTTAACGATCTGACGCAGTATCCAGTTTTTCCCTGGGTAATATCTGATTACACTTCGCCACACCTTGATCTCAACAATCCCAGATCCTTCAGAGACCTGTCCAAGCCTATAGGGGCTCTGAATTTGGAAAGGTTTCAAAAACTGAAGGTTAGTATGAAACTCTGTGTTGTAGTATGTGGAGCCCAAATTTGTACACTAGTGTTATTCTTGTGCCGAGTGACGCTGCTGGTAACGCCCGCTTCACCGTCAGATTGCTCTCATTTCATCCCCGTGCACGCTCGGTGAATTTTCAAAGTACGAAAGCGCCACTTGAAAAGGTACGGATGTACTGGCGCCCTGATCGGACGGTCTTGTTTCCACGGGCAAGACGCTCGCGTCCCGAGTTAAACAAAAACACATTAATATAGTCAAAGGAATATTATTCCTTTGATTGGATTCATAACCAGTCCGCGCGTATTAGCGTTTAGTCCCGTGCCCAAAAAAAGCGAAACTACTGTTTACTCCCACAGTTTCACCAGGGCGACTTCACATCGAGAGGAGGGTTGTGGTTTACTCCGCACAAATTTCCTTACCATGCATATTTGAGAATAATAACTTGGATGCATGTCTCGTACCCGCCAGATATATATTTTTGCCCCTAGTTATTTCTCAAACCGATCAAATCGGGAAAAATGAGTTAGGTAAAGCAAATGGGAAGTGAGAGGTCGTTGAAATTGCGATAGGTTAGGGCAAAAGTGGGCGGTGTTTTTTTAGCCAAAACTTGTTTCCGCTCTAAGAAGTGTTTACAGTTGAGTTTCTACTCCATGGAAAAATTTAGCGCTATGAAGTTGAGCTTGTATTACTTCTCAATGCTTAATTTCACAAAAGTCTTTAAATTCATATCCCTTCTCGATGAAACCATTTCCGTTTCTTGAGCTGATATCTGTTTTTTGTCAAATTTCTCGACAATCCTTGAATCTGTGTTCCTACTCAATGAAAAATTAATTAATTACTTAAAAATTAACAGTTAACTTAAAGATTAACAGTAGTGATCGTATCACTACTGTATGCTTAATTTTCCATGAGACGTTAATTTTGTTCAATTGTATGAAAAAATGGCACTTATAAGCTATGCAGCACACAAGAATCGAATTAGTGTTTGAACTCTATGGAAAAGCTTCACTATGGGAGATTGTATAATATACAATAGAACAAGAGAAGATATTATCTTCTCTTTGAACCTGTGCCACTATAGTCCTGCATAGAGAAGGTTTGTTCCAGGTTTGACGGAATTTTAACAGAAATCGCCGGAGACATGCGCAGTGTAGAAACTGCTGTTCCAGGTCGAGCGTAGGTTGACAGCAGTTGGACGGAAACCGACAGCTCGAGTATGTGCGGTCGGGTTCTGTCGACAGCTGTCCAACTTCTGTCGACAGACGCAGTCAGACCTGGAACAAACCTAGATTTATGTCCCTACTCTACACAAAGATTTATAGAATTTAACGCTGTTCGAGCTTGCTTCACTTCTCAATGCTTAATTTTACCAAGTCTTTAAGTTAGTATCCCTTCTCGATGAAAACACTGACTACTTGAACTGATATCGCCTCAATGCCAAATTTCCCTTAAATAGGAATACTACTTGAATTTGTGTTCATACTTGAAGAAAAAATATTTTTTGAACGAATCACTTCTGTATGCTAAGTTTTCCAGTAGACGTTTAATTAAATTTTGTTAGCTTACATTGAAAAAATTGGCACTTTTTGAGCTATTATCTCTACCTAATGCTAAATTACACGAAAGCACAATAGTTGGAGGAAAAATTCACTATTCAAGCGTGTATAACTTCTCAATGCTTGGTTTCACTAAAGTCTTTCAGTATGTCCCTTCTCGATGGAAATGCCATTTGAGCTGTTATCTTCTCTATGCCGAAGTTCCCAAAAATTCTTGGGTTGTGTTCATAATGGACTTTTTTTTTTTAACGAATCACTTCTGTGTACCTTACTAAGTTTTCCAGAAGACGTTTAATTTGTTGGCTTACTGTATGAAAAAATTGGCACTTGTTGAGCTATTATCTCTACCTAATGCTAAATTTCACGAAAGCATTCGGGTTTGTGTCCGTTCTTGAGCTCACTCTTGGTGAGCATGTACGTACTCTATGCAGAGGTATATGGAATTCGAAGCTATACGTTTGTGACTGTAGGTACTATATCGTCGCCGCAAAGGCAACACTAGCTATCTGATTTTGGCCAACTTTTCAGGGGAGCGAATAAACTGGTTTTTAATGATTTACTTTCAAGATACTGTTTCAAGGTTTCATTTTCCGTCTCCTGCAGACCCCCTGAGTATCCAGTACGGTTTGAAAATTTTGAACTGCAGAGTAATAATTACTTGAATGATTCAAGACCGATTTTGGGGGATATTGAGTAGATAGTTGTTGACAACTACCTAGCAGATTCCCAGTGTTATTAGGTAAGTTTCGATACCTTGGCTGTATTAGAATCATCTTAATTACATGCTTAATTTTGAATTAACCCTGTTTATATTAAAATCATTTGTTGTGATTTAACCACGGTGGCTGCTTAAATCCCGACAAGTTAGTAATCAGAGCTTTCAACCAGGAAGCGGAAAACAAACCAACAAAAAACTTGGTACCTATCTCAAAAATCCCAAGTTTATAAGTTGCATTGTTTTTAGGTTACAAGTTGACTTATCAAAATTAACATTAAGACAATTTGCTTAATAATATCATTGATTTCGTGTAAGGTGAGTCGTGAAAGTGACGATCAGTGTCACTTTCTGCGTTAGTTACTATCATCCTCAAGAGGCAAGTAGGTGTACCTACTCAGAATCTGAATCATCTGCCATGTTCGACCTGTAAGTAACAACAAATTGGGGTAAAACTAAATGAAACACACTGATAAATGATCAACTTCACTGTTTCGAGCAAAAAATTAATGCGACACCGTCCAAAATAATCGAGATGACAGGAGCCAACTACAGGTTGGGTTAACGACAGCTCAAGCTATCTGCTACTTCAACTTTCATTCACACAAATGCCAATGTTTTCGCCAGAGAGGTCGAAACTGGATAGCCTTCACTAGGGAAACAGATTCAGTATTGCCATTAGCGCAGAAGCGACCTTACCAATCGTTTTATCGTGAAAAATTACTTCAAGAACCATCAAAACCCCGAAATCACCAAAATGTCAGATAGCCACTGTAGCAGTTGCGCCGAGATATGCCAAATTTCTTTCAAAAGTCTTTAAATAATTTAAAGACAATTATTGTACCCCTACTCCATTATTGTTCCTAACGAGTTTCTTGTTTCGCACTATAAGTTTTTACAGTTGTGTGGGTTCCTACTCCATGGAAAAATTTGACGCTATTCGAGCTATCATCACTTCTCAATGCTTCATTTCTCCAAAATCTTCTAATTAGTATCCCTTCTCGATGAAAAATTTGCATTACTTGAACTGATACCTTCCGTATGGCATATTTCCCGAAAATTCTTCCATTTAATTTGGGGAAAGAAGAATTCAAGAATTTTCGGGAAATTTGGCATGGAGTAGGTGTCATTTCAAGTAATGTAAAATTTCCCGAAAATTCTTGAATTATTCCTTCTCGATGAGAACTTTTTTCATCGAGAAGGGATACTAATTAGAAGACTTCGAGGAAATTAAGATTGAATTGTTGACAATGAAAAATTTCGTACTATGTACCAGAAAGGTAGTTCTCACACTTGGCGCTTCGTTATGATTTTGGTTTATTTTGGTTTATTATTCTTGGAATAATACACCTATGTTTTCGCGACGGAGGTCGACGACTCCGATCGGGCTCAAAATTTGACATTATCCGTTTCAAGTGGTCTACATTCTAAATCCGAAATGTCCGTCCGCCGTACGCCGTACGCCGTACGCCGTCCGCCGTCCAGGCCGTTTTGGGCAGTAGGAATTTTTTTAAAAATCTGAAATTTCGACAAAATACTTGGTTTACCATCTAGTTGTGCCCGCAAGGTTTTCAGTCCGATCGCCCAAACCCGTGGGGCGCTATGGGGCTATAATGGGGCTACGGGAGGGGTTTTTTGAAGGCTTTTAGCTATGGGATCGAGTTAGGTGTCGTTTTCGAAGTATTTTTGGACGTAGAATCCATTTTTTGGGGTCCCGGAACGATCCGATTTCACTGGGGCGATCTTTAGGGCATTCGTGGGGCTAAAAATGGGATTTTTGAAGGATCCCAGGATGTTAAATATTTTTCGAGTAAAAAATACAGAATTTTTGAAAAAAAAACACATTTTCGAACAAGAAAATCCAAAAAAAAAATTTTTTTTGAGATAAAAATCCAAAAAAATTTTTTTTTTTAAATTTTTTCATTGACAGAATTAAATGTCTGCACAAGTAACGTATATCAAAGAATAATAAACCCTTGTGTAAAATTTGCAGCGTTTTTCTAAAAACTGGCGAATCGTTCCTAAAACTCCGACGCATTCGGCGCTTTCGTAATCCACCGCTAGGAGTTGGAAACCTACATTACTGTTTCGGGCGAAATCCACCGAGAAATAAAGTCAAATTTCGAGTGGTTCTGATTTATGAGGGAACAGTACAATTAAACTCACCTGGATTAAAAAAACCGTATGCATTCCAATTTTCAGCTTTTAAAATATTAAATATTTAATTCAAATTTTGTCTTGTTCAGGAGCGCTACGACGAAATGCCACCTCCGCAGTTTCTTTACGGCTCCCATTATTCTGCTCCCGGATTCGTTCTGTTCTACCTGGTAAGGAAATACCCTCACTACATGTTGTGCCTCCAAAACGGCAGGTTCGATCACCCTGACAGAATGTTCAACAGGTAAGCACAATAAAAATGCTAAAAGTTATCGTGTTTTCCCCTCGTAAATCCGTCCATTGTGCGCTGTTTTAGTGTGGCAGATGTGTGGCGTAACGTTCAAACGAACATGTCCGATTTCAAAGAGCTAGTGCCAGAATTTTACGATGTTTTGAACGAAGGAGACTTTCTTGACAATACAAAAGGGATCCAATTTGGGTATCGACATGATGGGACCAAAGTCAACAACGTCACTCTTCCTCCATGGGCAGAAGGTTGGTTGGATTTAGCTATGGAGTGATGAGAGACCGATGGATGCAAAGCGAGGCTTCCTGTCTAATTGATGGTCTTCAGTCTTTGTTTCTTTGCTCGGCGATCACGTCTAAAACCTACCTTTACTACTTTTCAGATCGAGTAGACTTTGTGAAGAAACTTCGTGAAGGCCTGGAGTCGCCATACGTTTCAGCTAATCTTCACAACTGGATAGATCTCATATTTGGGTACAAACAAAGAGGAGAGGAAGCTGCTAAAGCGAACAACGGTGAGTCTTCTGCCCCTGATGTGTAGTATTGGGTCACCTTGATTGGAGCCAACCAGCGTACTGCGCTCAGCCTCAAGGAAGGGTCTCTCCCCCACGAATGCTGGGAGCCTCAATATGTGTCCTACCTGGGGCATTGCCCCATGCAAAACTTTGTGGGGCTTTGGGGGCTCGAGGGGGTCCAGGTGAAACATCGCCCCAGCACCCGGAAGGAGCTTCCTCCCAGAATAGCCTTGAGCATAAAACCATAATTCCTCTGCTGCCCTAGTCCTGCGCCCCTGAGTGGCGAGTGATCCTTACTAAGGCTGCCGTAGCCCAAAGCACCCATTCCTTTGGTATGGTTGGCAACGCTCATGCACTCTTTACCACTCCCAGGTATTTCACTGACAAGTAAGCCATGGAACGGTAGCCATGTGAGCTACCTCAGCAACATAAGCTCCCACTTAGTGAGCTAATTGCTCTCATGCTGTTGCCCACAAGTAGAGCTGAGCCCTTCTTATCTCCAGCTCCCCCAGGATGAGAGCCATCCAGTGTCCTGAGCTCAGCCTCAAGGATGGGTCTCTCCCCCACAAATGCTGGGACATTGCACCATGCGGGGCTTAGGGGGGTCCAGGTTTGAAACCTCGCCGCAGCACCTGGAAGGAGTATCCTTTCCATATCCTATAGTATAGCCTTGTATGGCAGCCATCTCGTAGGACATTGTCACCTTGATGAGGGCGGTTGCTCTCAACCTCCTGAAGTCGGGCCCCTCTGTACAACCAGGAGCTTCCCTGTCCTCCCCGAGAGATGGCAACGCTCGAGTGCTCTTCAAGCACCACTCCCAGGTATTTCACCGACTGGTAGTAAGCCATGGAACGGTCACCCAGTGAAATAACTTGTGGCCCTAGGAGCACAACCACAGCTCCATGGGGGAAAATGCCAGCTTTGCCCCCCTGTCCTCAAGGATGAGGTAGAGCTGAACCCTTAATATCTCAAGCTCCCCCAGGATCGTCCCTTCTTGTCAAAGCCCTTCACGTTTCAGTTCTCTGAGCCCCCCCCCCCCCCCCCCCCCACTGTCCCTGACCAGTATGCACTTCAAATTTCACTTGAACCAGGAATAATGGCCTTGGAGTGTTACAAGCTTTACTAATTCATCTTGGATGAACTATGTCTTGGGTACTGACCCCCTTATTCTCCTTTTATAGTATTCTATTATCTGTGTTACGAGGGGTCTGTGGACCTGGAAGGAATCAAAGACTGGAATGAAAGGCACGCCAAGGAGGTGCAAATCATGGAATTCGGGCAAGTTCCTAAGCAGATCTTCACGCTCCCCCACCCCAAAAGGATGACAGGGCTTCCACCCACAGTACCCGCTGAAGAAGGTTGGTATTTCAATGCTCGAGGGTTTTTTGTTGTTCTCATAATATATTTCACTGCACGAATGTTACAGTGTGTTGGCGGGATGTGGAGAACCTTTCTGTTTCGTCTGAGCTTCCCTGCCACAAGTCGGCTGTCACCTCCTTGTGTCTGTCTTCGAGCGGTCGACTCGTAGCGTCTGTTAGTTACGACTCGATGCTCAAAATCCACAACACAGTTTCAGCCACCAGAGAGCGTTCGGTTTCTCTGTCGTCGCTCCCTCTCACGGCCGTCCTGATGCTCCACGACGGCGTTACTGTTGTAGCCGCTTCAATGGACTCCACTTTGTGAGTTGGTTCTGCCGTTGTGAAATGATTCTTCTGGCGGGGTTTTATTGTCCCTTTTTACGTGCAGGATCGTTTACGACGTCGAATGTGGTCGAATCGTCGAGTCTGTAAGGGGACATGAGGATGCTGTCTCCTGCTTGGCGTACGTCCCTCCGTCTTACTTAATCACCGGGTCCTGGGATTGCTGTGTGCGCGTCTGGGGCCTCAGGAAACCTCTCACGTAAGCTCCTAGATTTGAGGATTATTGTTTATGAAGAAGGTTACCTACTGTTTAATACATCGCTATGTCATTCGTACTTACTAGGCTGTCGTTTCAGTGTGAATATTAGTCTGATGTCATTTGATTTAAGGGTTCTCACTCACGTGTACTCATGTTGTACGCAGTTGATACCAGATTTCCCAGTATAAACTATTTTCTTCTATTTTCAGAGCTATTAAGCCGGCATCTGATCTCATAGCTCAGCTTGACCACGACTCCAGGATTACTGCAATGGCTACCAACAGGTATACATAACTTTAGTGAATCTATAGTGCATCTCTTGTGGCTCTGAGCCTCAGAGTGAGAAGTCGCTTTGGAACCAATTTCCGACGAAGAATCAACCACAAAATGAACGTTCCAGGATGGCCAAGCAAAGATTTTCTTGTGATTGTTTCAGACTCTTCACGCTATTGGCGACCGGTACAGACGAAGGCGACGTCTTCTTGTGGTCCCTGAAATCATTCTCTATAGTCAAGAATCTTCCGGGTAACGCTCCAAATTTTACCAAAGGTTTTATCTTTACCTACACACCTGCTCGATCATCACTGAATATTCTGGTGCTGGTGGCCTTCCAGATTCTTACCGTTTTTGGTTTATTATTCTTGGAATAATACACCTATGTTTTCGCGACGGGGGTCGACGACTCCGATCGGCCTCAAAATTTGACATTATCCGTTTCAAGTGGTCTAGATTCCAAAACCGAAATGTCCGTCCGCCGTCCGCCGTCCAGGCCGTTTTGGGCAGTAGGAATTTTTTTAAAAATCTGAAATTTTGGCAAAATACTCGGTTTACCATCTAGTTGTGCCCGCAAGGTATTCAGCCCGATCGCCCAAACCCTTGGGGCGCTCTGGGGCGCTATGGGGCTACAGAAGGGGGTTTTTGAAGGCTTTTAGCTATGGGATCGAGTCAGGTGTCGTTTTCGAAGTATTTTTGGACGTAGAATTCATTTTTTGGGGTCCCGCAGCGATCCGATTTCACTGTTGCGATCTATAGGGCTTTCATGGGGCTAAAAATTGGATTTTTGAAGGATCCCAAGAAGTTAAATATCTTTCGAGTAAAAATTAAAGAATTTTTGAAAAAACACATTTTTGAAAAAAAAAAAAATATATCCCCTCAAACAATTTTTGTTTGAAATAAAAATCCAAAAAAATATTTTTTTTTAAATTTTTTTTATTGACAATTAAATTTCTGTAAAAGTAACCTATATCAAAGAATAATAAACCCTTGTGTAAAATTTGCTGCGTTTTTTTTTTTTTTTTTTTTTGGCTACTTATGTCGTTGTCGTGGATTAATATTATTGATTAATTAATGGCGTATTTGGTGTGTCATTAGGCCACAAAGATTCTGTGACGGGGATTGACTTCTCGCCTGATGGCACCCGGTTGGTGACGTGTTCCGACGACAGGAACCTCAAAGTGTTCGACCTCTGCACGGGAACTGTCGTTTTCTCCAAATGTCTCGTCCAGAAATTGAAGTGAGCTGTTGATTTTGATTTGATTTTGTTTGTTTGTTGTGAGTTTGTTAGTAGTGAAATAATGTTTGTTGTTTGCAGGTGTTTAGCGTGGAATGGGAAGACGCTGCTGGTCGGGGGAGCCCAAGGGAACGTTTATCTGTGGGATCTTGTTAACGTTGCTCTCGTTAAGGAGTTCCAAGCACATACTGGTTAGTATCAGTAAGGATAGTGTCTGCTCCTTCAAGCCAGCTTCTGCTCACTGAAAACCGGTTCCTATTTCCTCAAATAAGTTTCTGCACCCTTTGAAACACTTTCTGCCTCCTGAACCTGCTTTTACTCACTGAAAACCCGTTTTGGTTTATTATTCTTGGAATAATACACCTATGTTTTCGCGACGGGGGTCGACGACTCCGATCGGCCTCAAAATTTGACATTATCCGTTTCAAGAGGTCTACATTCAAAATCCGAAATGTCCGTCCGCCGTCCGCCGTCCAGGCCGTTTTGGGCAGTAGGAATTTTTTTTTAAATCTGAAATTTTGACAAAATACTTGGTTTACCATCTAGTTGTGCCCGCAAGGTTTTCAGTCCGATCGCCCAAACCCGTGGGGCGCTATGGGGCTATAATGGGGCTACGGGTGGGTTTTTTGAAGGCTTTGGGGTATGGGATCGAGTTAGGCGTCGTTTTCGAAGTATTTTTGGACGTAGAATCCATTTTTGGGGGTCCCGTAACGATCCGATTTCACTGTCGCGATCTATAGGGCTTTCATGGGGCTAAAAATGGGATTTTTGAAGAATCCCAGGAGGTTAAATGTTTTTCGAGTAAAAAATTCATAATTTTTGAAAAAAAAAATTTAAAAAAAATCCCCCCAAAATTTTTTTTTTGAAATATAAAAACTAAAAAAAAAATTTTTTAAATTTTTTTTTCATTGATAAAATTAAATTTCTGTACAAGTAACCTATATCAAAGAATAATAAACCCTTGTGTAAAATTTGCAGCGTTTTTTCTCCCTCAAATCGGTTTCTGATTACTAAAAACTGGTTTCCATTAATCTGTATTTATAAAAGGCAAAGTTTGTTACGTATGGTTCGCTGAACCGCTCAAACGTACCTACCCGCTAATCTTAGAAACAAACTTGCCCACGAGTTTTCACTTCTTAAATGCCACCTAAGCGATCCGCTCTTTCACGGTCCACGCGGAAAGCCAGTAACATGCGGATGAGATAGTCGTCTGAGGCTTCCGAAGAACGAGGCAAGTAATCTCAATACGTGTGCGGAGATTAATTTCTTCTTTTCTTCGATAAAGAGGACAGACTTCAACTACAGAGAGCAAGGAAGGCCAATCAAGGACGGCTGCTCAACTCCGCGTCATCGTACGATCCAAATACAGAATACGAGGGATGGACAGGTATCGGTGAGCCTCTCAGGAAATACACCCATTGCTCAGCGTTCATGTGGAGTGAGGAGTCGAAAGGGTTTTGCTGCAATGTAGAAAAAGTGCATTAAATGGAGGGTAAATTTTACCCTCCTTACCTCGCCTGCCGACACTGCTGTCGGGTGGATTCTCGCAGTGAATTGTTCTTCAGCAAAATCAGGTCATACAATAACGCTTTTGCAATGACGTCCATAGGGTGGCAGGATATTAGAGAGGGCAATTTTATGCTCACATTCAAAATATCTCGACAGCTCCGCCATCTCATTGGTAGTTTATTGCCAGCCAACGAAGGGGTGGCATCCAAATTTCTACAAATTTACTTTCTTGGAGATGGCGAAGCAAGCATTCATTGTACTCGCAGCAAAACAGACGATATCGCGTTGATGAAAGAGCTCCAAATGATGCTCTTCGCAATAAATGTCCACGTTAAAGAGCTCAAGTGCCTGTACGAGAAGGAATTAAATAGTGAACGCTGTTTCGAAAACGTGAAAATTATTATTCGGGATGCACGTATAGCTGGAGCTCATCCTCGACAAACAAAATGTGTAGGTACTACTTTGGTCAATGAGGTTGCCAACTAACCAACTGTTATTGAACTTCTCAATCTGTACATCGCTACGTTTCGTCGATTGAAACAAAAAAGACTTTGTTCAGAGCAATGCTGTCATGTTGAGGATTCTCTGGATATTGACACTGCAGACAACATTAGGAATCTGGTTATACTGCCTTTTTCGTTCATCGGGAGGCCTCGCTACATGTGCGAGAGCTTAAGGATGGGATGAGTTTTGTCAGAAAATTTGGCACAGCGAATCTGTTGCTAACTTGCAACAGCCGATGGAAAGAGATCCAAACGTTGCTGCTTCCGAATCAGAAACTCAATATCGATTTGACATGTGTTTTCAAGCTGAAATTGAAAAGATTGATGGATCTGCTGCACTAGCAGAGCAAGAAGAAGAGCTGCGTGTAAAGAAAATCCGGCTCACAAATGAACTTTAATAGTGCACTTCTCTTCTTCCCACCCATTAACTCCCGAGTTTTCTATTTTACCTATAATTATAAGTCAATTCTTGGTTCCTCCTTGTACTTCATCTCTCATCTTCTTACCAAATAACATCTTATTTGAATTTCTATCTATCTATCTATCATCTACTTTTGCTTGCTCGCTCCCGCTCCCGTAGGGCGGTTATTATTGTTAGTTAATAACCTATTTCTGCTCCCTTAAACGTGCTTCTGCTCTATGAATCCCTGTTTCGGCTTCTTCTTATCCAGTTACTGCACCCCCCCCCCCCCCCAACCGTTTTTACCTTCCAAACCTGCTTCTGCTGTAAACCGGTGTCTGTTCCTTCAAACCGATTTCTGCTCCCTCGAACAAGTTTCAGCTGTCCCACAAAGCTGTTTCCGTTCCTGTTGTCCAAAACCTACTGTCTGCTCCATTGGTGGCTCATGCTACAATCAAGAGGGGGTTCAACGTATTAACTAGTTAATACACACCCAGATAATATACATAATTGTAGTAGGTCTGCTGACTGGGAACCTTGAGCAAGAAGTAGGTATTCTTTTTGAAGAAAAATAACACGTCAACGGACATGATCTCTGACTCACTTTCCACGTCCCTAGAAAATTATTATAACTCGATCAAAACAACACACTTTTCGAGGGAAAGGAAGAATGAGAACAGTATCGGCAACAAGCTTGTAAAGAGGGCACTTGTTGCCAGTTGAAGTTCCTTCACAGACAATTTCCTTTTCTTTTTCTTCTCTGTTATTTCCAGCATTGTGTTCAAAAACCACTACGATTATATCTTAGAGCTAAGATTGCTCTATCTCTAATTGTTTTATTTATTTCAGGAGGATTTGACTATTACAATCCAAATTCAGAGTCCCGTTCCCTTAAAATTGTGTTTTGGCTACACTGCTGCGTAACGGTTTCTCCAGTTTTTCGTACCCGTTCCTAACCTTCGGACCTGTGAAAAAAACAGCTTGAGCTGCAATGCAGTCATCTCTCGCAGCCATTATACTCTCGCCCAGTCACGTGACCTTTCCTAGCCGTCCTCCGAACCTCCGTCATCATTCATTGGCGTGCTGAGGTTCAGAACTGTGATCTACTCCGATTCGGACGTTATTTCCCAGCTGCATGTTCGCAAATCACAAATACTTTGAGCTAGTTACCAACTTGCATCAACAATGACGCAATGGGAGGCTATTATTGCGTTTTTTCCAAACCGATTTTAATCCATTATGATTTTCCCTCCTCTCGCTCACTCTCACATTCCTTCTCTCTCTCCCACTTTCTTTGGAGGTTCTCTGAACCAGTGAACACCTGAACAAACCGCCCCTAGTCTGCTCCCTCAAAGTGGTTTCTGCTCGTTGAATCAATTGCCTGCCCTCCAAAACCCGCTCTCACTTATTTTTGTAAATCTGAAACGTCTACAGTTCCCGTCCTTGCCTCTATAACGGCATTTTACGGTTTCAGGTGCTGTTTTATGCATTTGCGCCTCCGACGACGGCGGAGTTGTCATCACCGGCGGCGAAGACAAGAAAGTGAAGATTTGGAGATGAAACCCTTCCCCGACCCTCGGACCGTTTTTATTTTTTAATCGGGAACCCTCTCTCTTCCACCATTTTCTACGGAACGCAATACAGCAATTGATGTGATCATTTTACTTCTTACAATTAGTCACGTAAGGTTTTCACGAGAGAACTTTTTCCACGTCCTCGTGCAGTGATTGTTATTAAAGTGATTTTTTTATTTTCTATTTTGTTTTTGTATTATCCCCCCAAATAGGAATTCTAATGGAGTTAGAAAATTGTTGTGTTGGGGAACAAAAATGACGGTTTGGACGATCTGCAAGTTAAGTCCAGTCACCAAGTGTTTTTTCGATGCAACGCGAGAAGCTGAAATGCTTGGGAATTAAGTTGCTACAAATAATGGTGGTGTTCAGAACTCAAACATTGTTGGGAAGCTTCGGATTCGAGTCCAGCACCCCAAAAACATATAAAACCGTAGAGAAAATTGTACACCAAACGTTGCATCGAGAAACCCCCTTTTGAGGCACCTGGTGACTCGACTAGTTCGGATCGTTTAGACAAATGGAGCAAAATAAAACGAAATTATGAAGCGAATTTTGACGTGTTGAATCCGTTTTATGGTGACGGGTGTTTGGTGAGCAGGACGAAACAGACGTTGGCCGCTGAGACGGTGAGGTTGTGCAAATTTTGCGACGCTCGGGAGAATTTTTTTGACGCAGTCGGGCCGACGGCTTCCATCAGGAAAAACGCCAAGTAGACGAGGCCAACGTAAGTCCACCAAAGTCCGGACAGCACGTCCCACTGTAATCAAAAGGTACGATGGCGGTGAGGAAGAGCCTCACTTGAATTAGGGGGAATTATCTTATCTATGGACTTCTCAGCCCCAGCGAGCGGACCCGACTCGTCCCCGAACGCTGTGAATATTGTGCAAACGTTGACCTACTATGAACTAAGTGGGGTCGTCCGCTACAAGCGTACGCGAGTGGCGCGGCGCTTCGCGCGACAACAAGCTACACGTGCTAAAGATCCAACTACTAATACGCTTGGAGTGGACAAGCACCCTTATACATAACCACAGATCTCGATCGTTCCAGTTCGCTTCTGTTCCGTACGTAGATTCAAATGTAAATTCAAATTCACTGGAAGCGTGTTCGAGCGGGCGGCAATGTGCGTACACGAGCGGCGCACAGTGGGGCTTTTGACACGTAACCTGGGTCTTTCATGTTTTTTGATGTGCTGAATCCGAATCTGAAGTCAGTTTGTCGCTAGAGAATCACGTTTTGGAGATACAGCCCCGTAAAATGGTGTAAACGTGCGAAATTTTTAACTTTCGATTCCGCACAATTAAGTGCGCCATTCTTACATGAAATTTAACGCTGAAAACGAATATGCCACCCATGATGGGTCTCAAATACTCCTATGTCATGGAAATGGGCAAATAGCCCACTTTTTTAAAGCGAATTTTCTAAAAAATTCAGCTATTTGTCTCATTCAGAAATTTCACGACCCCCCCCCCCCCCCCCAAATAGCGCAAACACCTCCAAAGTCCGTTCTATGTATGTTTCCCCCATTTTGGAAATTTTAGGAGGGGGGGGGGGGGGGGGGGACGACACGTGAGATACCCTATAGACGTAACTCTCTTTTAATTTACGCGATAAAAAATCCGTTCCTTCGCAGAAAAAACCTTATCCCTAAGAGTAATTACTTACGAGTTCGTTAGCCAGCCCAATTGGAATGTGGGGAGTGGTCCAATTTCCAAAATTGTGCTGCATGTAATCCCCAAAAAAAATCATCCTAAACCAAATTTGGCATCTGGGGTGTCCTCGAATACGTATTTTAGAGTGCTGAATCGATTGCAATAGTTACTAGTCTCAGCCCGATTTTCCCCACCCAGATTACCAAATGGGCCAAATAATGTTGTTCTAAAAAATAGCTTATTTTACAAAAAGGCAAGAGAGGTGTCATTTTACATGTTTTTTTTTTTGGGTCGTTGAATCCATTGCTACCAGTCCCAATCGTAATTTCCTAACGAATGCCTATTGGTATCACACAAAACCGACAACATGACATTTACAGTGGTTGAGCTTACAAATTATCACCGTTCTCGGATATAAATATCCCCTTGTTCCTGACGTATTTCTGAAGGGAATCTCGTTGATTTTGCGACCAACTATTTCCAAATCTCCGAGAACGGTGATAATTTGTAAGCTCAACCACTGGCTTCATGGAGGAATAGAGTTATTCCTCCATGCATTGGCTTATAAGCCGTTTTTTTGAAACCATTTTGAACCTCTTTCGGAAATGACCAATTTGTGTCAGAAACCGGTCAAAAACTCCCTTTTTTCAACGAAATAAGTCCACTAATACCCCAAAACAGTTTATTTGCGGTCAGTTGCTACTACAAAACATTGGTAATACATGAACAGAATGGAATGGGGGAAAAAATTGATTCCACGAAGTTCGTGGCACGAACGCATCCGAACACACCGTGAATTATTTGATTTTTTTTTTTTTGTCTCGGCTTTCCAT
Organism: Pilophorus perplexus; assembly: GCA_955831195.1. Classification (NCBI taxonomy): domain Eukaryota; kingdom Metazoa; phylum Arthropoda; class Insecta; order Hemiptera; family Miridae; genus Pilophorus; species Pilophorus perplexus. The sequence goes on from OY037011.1 coordinate 2,060,017, forward strand.
GTTCCTTGGGGTATTAGGGATAGGATGTAACTGGTTTTTCATCGGTCCGAACATCTTGGTTTTTCGGCCAATGTCGCGGGTTTTCTGCGTTTTCGCCCCACTGTGCGGCGACAGATCCAAAAAAAGTTGGATCTACGCTCGTTCCAGATGTCAATATCACCTCCCTACTTACTGGATCAAAAATAATTTTTTTTTTTTTATTCACGATTTTTTATTTTTTATTCGCTTTGTTCACGTAAAATTGACTAAAAATTGTATTAAATACCTATTTAATATTGGACAGCTCCGTCGGGACTAGGGCTGCGACATCGTCCAAAAACATCGATGAAAAAAAAAAAAAAAAACTGCAAATTTTACACAAGGGTTTATTATTCTTTGATATAGGTTACTTGTGTAGAAATTTAATTTTGTGAATGAAAAATCAATGAAAAAATAGTAGAATAAAAGTAAAATTTGCAGCGTTTTTCATTAGAGTACCTAACCGTTTTCTGACCACAGTCAAATGAACACAAGCCTAATCCACATTTTGTAAGATTGAAAAAATAACGACTTTTGACGATCGACTGTGACTAACTGTCTCGGCCGAATTTGACGTTCCAACGGTAATTCGATACTTCGCTCTTTAATTTGGCATAAAGTAAGTTTTCCGTAGATTAAACCGATTTTAAGTTATACGCCAAAAACTGAAGAAAGTACCTCGGGGTTTCGGCTCCTACATGTTGTGCCGCACTCAGAATCCGTCGCACACTCATGTTCAGTAGTTTAATCTGTGGTCATGTTACTCTTATTTGGAATACCCAAAGTATCAGATTTTTGTTGGAGGCAAAAGTCAAATTTCCTGGGTTTATTGTTACCTAATGCAGCTTCACTATCTTTGAAAATACGCTTAAATAATCATTATTTCGATCGGCTGAATTGTGCGTGGGAAGACTCTTCATTCCGATTTATGGTGGGCTACGCAATAAGTGGAAAGGGTCAACCTTGGAATGGACTTCAGTTCATCGAAATAGGTTGAATGTTAAAACGGATTGCATATTCAGGAAAATGGTAGAGTAGCGCGTCAACCGATTTTTATGAAATTTGGGAACAAAATGATTGGCAAGATTTTCTCAAGAAGCTACACTTTCGAAATTTGACCCTTTCCACCCATCATGTCCTTTCCCTTAACGCTGAGCCCTCCCGAGCGGTTTCACGGGTTCGAAAACCTGAAAAACGACGACGAAAAGTGACAGAGTCCGGACGTGGTCGGAGATGAAAGCGGAGCCGGCGGTGTTTCGGACGACGGAAGCGGACGCCGCCAAAAGGATGAGCTTCGTGACGAGCGGAGAGTCCGCCATGTCGGCCACTTGGGCGGCCATTAGCGGCAAATAGGCGTTCCGCAGGGCCGCCTGAGCCGACGAGATCTTCTCCGGTAAGGGTTTAACTGCGAACAGGGAACGAGCAATGTGGACAGCAGAGCGATAAGACACCCCAAATAGTCATCAAACTAGATAATATCTAACATATTACTTATGTCAAAAAAGTATCGATACGTCTAGATCTCCCCCGCCTAAGTTTCGGAGAATCAATTCAACATTTCGAGAATCGGCCCAAATCTTTTATTCTAAAGGAACTGTTAGTTGAAGGGCATTGGTTACAAAGTGCCTAAGTGCCAAATTAAATTTTTTCGCAGGAGTTTCTCTAGAAAGGGCCCAAGTGCCAACCGCCTTCGAATAGTCCGCTATGAAGCGTGTTTACCAACCTCTCCTACCCCAAAATTACTCAATCGTTTTGTTTTACTCGTGTGTTCGATAAAAAAAAAAAATAAAATAAAAATAAATAATAATAATAATTTTAAAAAATACTTTCGAGGTTGGAGAGAGTTCCTACCTACCATTATTTTCGAATGTTTTGGTGAATAAAAAATATGTCAAAATGAAGGATAATATTTTTTGACATAATATTCCAATTTTCCTCTTGTTTCTGTGTCTTTTTCCAATAATGTCATACACCATTGCATGAACCATGCAATATTTCTAGGACGTGTAATTGAAGGTGAACAACAATGGGGCTGGTACTTAGGCCTTTGATCATCATGTTCAAAGGCCTAAGTACCAATATAATTTTATTATTATTTTTTTCTTTAAATGAAGAAGGCCTTACACAGTTGAAGAAAAAAAAAATCATTCGCTTTTGATGCATGGTAACAAAAAAGAACAAATCAACTTTAAAAATGCAATAACTTTTTTCTAAGATTCAGGCACTTAGGCCCTTTGTAACCAAAGCCCCTAGTTATTAGGAATAAACTATACGATTTAATTAGATACATTTCTGTAAAGTCATTTGTCATTAGAAGTTTCTGGTAAACGTTCTCTGACTTGTTTCGAAGTTCAAAGAAGTATCCATTCTTGAAAAAATCGATAGACCTATCGCACCAGTACGATTTTCTTGAAACAATACATAAATAAGTTCAAATTCTTGGAAAAAAAACAAATTTCAAAATTTGTAAAGAAAATCGATACTTTTGTAACAACGCTACAAATTTTACACAAGGGTTTATTATTCTTTGATATAGGTTACCTGTGCAAAAAATTTAATTCCGTGTCAATGGAATTTTTTTTTCTTTCAAAAATTGTTTTTTCTTGAAAAAAATTTTACCTCCTGAGATCCTTCAAAAATCCCATTTGTAGCCCCATGAAAGCCCTATAGATCGCAACAGTGAAATCGGATCGTTCCGGGACCCCAAAAAATGGATTCTAAAAATACCCTCGAAAACGACACCTAACTCGGTCCCATAGCCAAAACCCTTCCCTTAGCCCCATAGCGCCCCACGGGTTTGAGTGATCGGGCTGAAAAACTTGCGGGCACAACTAGATGGTAAACCGAGTATTTTGTCAAAATTTCAGATTTAAAAAAAATTCCTACTGCCCAAAACGGCTCGAACGGCGTACGGACATTTCGATTTTGGAATCTAGACCTTTTGAAACGGATAATGCCAAATTTTGAGGCCGATCGGAGTCGTCGACCTCCGTCGCGATTACATAGGTGTATTATTCCAAAACTTTAGTTGAAAGAGAGCAGAGGCCGGTTTTGGGGAAGCAGAAACTCGTTGGATGGAGCACACACTGTTCAGAGGGAACATAAACCGGAGAGCAACTGGTTTCGAGGGAGCGGAAACCAATTTTGAAGGAGCAAACACTGTTCTGAGGGAATAGAAATCGGTTTCGAGAGAGCGGACGCTTATTTAGGGAAGCAGAAGGAGTAGAAACGGGTTTTAAGGGAGCGCAAACTGGTTTTGTGGGAGCATAATCGTTTTTGAGGGAGCGAAAACCGGGTTCGAAGGAGCAGAAACTTGTTTGAAGAAGCTAACACAGTTTTGAGGAAGCCGAATCTGGTTTACAGAGAGCAGAGCCTTGTTTGAAGGAGCAGCAACTGGTTTTGAGGGAGAAGAAACCAGACAATCAACGACTGAAGACATTCAAACCAAATTTTGTTTGACAGGTATCACCCAGAAAGACCGAAATTTGTAAAACAGGACATAAACTACAAACACTTGAAATCATACCATAAAGTAAAGAAACAGGGTAGTTAAAAAAAAACTCAGCTGAGACACAAATTATTTTATTTCTAACATGGCACGTTATCTCCATAAACCTTTTACAAATCCACAAACATCGATCCTTACAAATAACATATTTTATTCACCACCTCCCAAGAATATACTTCTATAAAATAGACAAGTACACAATACAAACAAAGCATCGAGGAGTATCAAGAGCACATCGAAGGTGTGTCCACCATAGCAATATTTGGTACAGTTTCACGTAGTAGTACAACGCAATCTACCTAGTCTTAAAAACTATTACACATTTATCAACATCAACATGAAACAATTTCTAATTGGGAACTCCGAATGTTCAACTCAGCAGGTTCAACAACACTGTAACCTGGACCCACTTCTACTACAATATTCACCTTACAATAAGCAACAACAACAACTAGATTTTGATTTTTCCGGCGAAAAAAATCGTCTTGTTATTGCTCCAATTAAAGCGACTACGGAAAATTCTCAATTGACATGATAAATGCAATTCTTCACATTGCAAGAAACAATTTTTTCCTTTAATTATGGAGGCAGTGGGCAAATCAACACAGACATTTCAAAATTATGGGTATGGTACGTTAGGTTTGTTCCAGCTTTGACGGACTGTTAACAGAAATCGACGGAGACATGCGCAGTTGAGAAAACTGCTGTTCCAGGTCGCTGGGTCGGCGAAAAGTCGCCGTGGCCGGCTGTTCCAGGTCGATTTGTCGGTCGACTGCAGTTCAACTGCTGTCCGCCGAAAACGGACAGCTCGAATGAGTTCGGTTGGGTTCTGTCGACTAGGGTAACCCTACCCAAATGAAACCTCTCTCATAACCTTCTAACTTTATTTTGGTGCTCGGCGCGTCAAGTTGTACTCACGTGACGTGAGTCACGTCCTCCCGAAGTCCTCGTAAATACCCTCAAACACATTAAATGATTCATTCCCGCCCTTATGATACTCCGCTCTTGAAAAAGGTTGATTATTCTGAATAAAATAAACCAAAAATTATTACTTGGATTTTTCCATTTGAAATTTACTGTCACGTGAATCACCATGAAGTAATTAAATTGAGTAGCATTACTTCACGGTGATTCATGTGACTTGGTTTGTTGACAGATCGCGTTCCAGGTCATCAGATTGGCTGTTCGACAGAACTCAACAGCGATTCAGAAGGCATTGGGACTGCTGTCGACAGCTGTCAACTTTTGTTAACAGACGCAGTTAGACCTGGAACAAACCTGTTATAAACACATCTTGGTATAATTAACTACATCAATAAAATGGATTACCGAGGCAAGAGGAGAGATTTTCCACGTGGTAGGTTCTAACTGTGAAGCTTACTGAAGTCGCACTCTTTTGGCAGAAAATGAACTGTTGTGCTGGCAGAGAGCTGAATAAGGGTTTCCAAGGCATTCCAGACCTGTCCAAGGCTTGCCGTGGACCATCCTGGACACATCAGAATGACGCCGGAGGGGACAGGAGGGCCTGCTTTGCCTCGTTGGGGAGTGTTTGAGAGGACCGAGAACCACTGGACGCAAGGCCGCACAGCCCCAGCAGAAATGGCAAGATAAGACCAAGAGCCAAGCCTTTGAAGGAAAAGCAGAATACGAACGGACTAGAACAGATTGTATTGGGCCTTAACTGGCCCCAGACACAATCTATTGGCTCAGTACAGCAGGTCCAGACTTCCAAAGTTGTTGCCAAGCTGGATAAGGGTTTCCAAAGCATGCCATGATGATCCTCAAGCTTTCCAGACCTATCCAAGGCTTGCAAAGTTGGTGCCAAGCTGGGGATGAATTAAAACAAGAGACTTCGTCCGGGGATGGATGGCTTAAACCAGGATGGATCGCCGAAGAGCTAATGGGGATGGCCATGATTTTTCGATAACAACATCCTTGAAGCACCATGTGAAAGAATGGTAGAGAAACTTAACCCACGATGAGAATTAGGATTCGAATTCCTAACGCTTTATCCAGTGGTAAATGCAGCGCATAACGAATGGATTTTGGCAATTTAAATCAACTGTGAGATGGAAAAAAATTACCTACACTACTGAACCCGATTTAAATTGAGGCTCACCTCAAGCAATGTTGCCAGACGAGGCAGACTTCACAAACCATTACCCATAATTTTGACAGGAACGAATCATTTGCCCATTCAGAGTGAGACTTTGAAAACTAACTAGTACTTCACCAATGCTCCGATATTCATACAATCAACGTCCAGAAGAATCAATTCAGCCGCTACGACAATACCAAAATAGAAAAAAAAATCTACTGTCTTTCTTTTGGTCGGATAATTTCTAATGTAAAGTCTTTCAGTGAGAATTACAAGTCTCAAGATTACGGATGTAGCGGGGAAGAGAAAGAAATACTTGACAGGCGTGAAAGTTGGTAGCCATGGAGGCGTCAAAAGAACCAGCCAATAGGAAAATTGAGGATGCTCAAGTGGGAGGTTTTGAAACAAAACCACTAAGATATTTCCTGTGTTGCCACCGCAACACTTTTTACAGCAAATTTCTGCCGTCGTCGCCACATTCAATTCTCCAGTTGTGACGTCACGCTGATATCCCTTCTCCGTGTATTTCCTTCCCTTCCGCGTACATCCTCGTTTAAAAAATAACGATTTTCTTTTTGGAAATGCCGAGTTGACGTACAGAAAAATATCTTTTAACGCCTGAAAATGCTACAGCGGATATGAGTACATTTCAGACAGAATTCTCATCACGGAACACAATTTCTAGCGAGAGCCGATTAACGACCACGTTTACGACGTACATTTATAATAATATTATTAATATTATTAACGACCACGTTAACGACGTACATTTATAATAATATTATAATTTCTTCTATATATAGATTTACTAGGTTCACACACATATTAAGCAGGCCGAGGAGGAGAAAAACAAGGAAGACATTTGAAAAGAAAGGTATAAGGAAGGAATAATAATCTCTACCTAATAAAAGGAGGAGCAAAAAGAAAAAAGGTCATAAAATAAAACAAAAGTCACCGAAAAAAAGAAAAGCCTGGCAAAAAAGAGGAAATTTTGAAGAACAAATGGACAAAATAAAGGTAAATATTTGGAAAAAATGATAAAAGAAAAACATCAAAAATCAATCAAATGAAAAGCATACATAAAAGAGGAATACAAATGGTCAAAAAATTGGGGACTTGGGACAAAAGAAAGAGCTTTGAAAAAATGAGCAAAAAGAAGGCAAAAGGAAAACCACTTTGAAAACAAAGAGGAAACCTTGAAAAGGGGGGCAAAAAGAGAAAAATTGACAAAAAAGTGAAAAAAAAAACTTGGAAAACAACGCAAAACATAATAATCAAAAGTCGATAACTTTGAAAAAGTAAGGTAAGGTGGGGGAAGTGCAAAAATTGGGCAAGTGCGTAAATGGGATGAAAAATGTTCATTATAACCATTTTCACTGGATTACATCTGGTGGCGACGTTTGAAACTATATGCCTGACATCACATATTCACCAGATAGTGTCAAGGCAAATGGTAACCTGGGGGTGAAGTCAGATTGTGCCATTTCACTCATCTGCCAAGTTCAGAGTCCCATTTTATCGTATTCCATCCTTCAAATTGGTGCGTATTTTCAGGTGCTTTTAAGTTTGTTTATAAGTTGAGAGGTTGTTCTTCACTCCTACAATTTAAATTCAATGTTATCTTTTTCTATCAGTGTTTATTGATGCTTTCAATTTTACCCCAATTGTCCAGGTACTGACATATGATCTGTAAAAGTTGATATCTCAGTGCGTTTTTGTTCCAATTTTGAATTTACAAATCGATAAAGGATCATTGAGAGATTTCCTTTTTTTTTTTTGCACTTCCCCTGGTGAAACCAGAATAAGCATTCCAAAGATTGAACAGACCGGTTAAGCTCTTACCCCTTCGATGGGGCAAGTGCGTAAGTCTGACTTGGACAGCTATTTCGGTCAAAATGCTCACAATTGATAAGACTACGGAAAATCGATCGTAAATAAAAAAATTAAAAAAAATAAAAAGAAAAGAACACAGGATTAACGTCAGCGGCTGATTTGTGAGGTTTTTTTGAAGTTGAAATTAACAAAGCATACGACGCACTTCCCCCACCTTACCTTACTTGATTTAGCAACATAAAATTATGCTTTTTCTTATTGCGTAAACAGCTATTCGAAACATATTTATTGCCGGAATATTCTTGGGGAAGTCAAATGAGGAATTTTCTGTGCTCGGCTCTGCTTGGCCTTGATTACGACATAAACAACATTTTTTACGACATAAAACAGAAGCTGGGTCGACATAGGTAATGCCCAGATACCGTACAATAAGCAACAACAATAACAACATTAAATTTTACTAACACACTATCAAAGAGACCATTCGTTTGGAATTATCCCGTATTTGGTTGGGTATCACGAGACGTTTATAGCGGATACCTTCTTTCATAGTTAACTTAAAATTTTGGAGGGTGTCGCTACGTAAAATGAATATCAACAGCAAAGAGGTAGTCTGACAAAATAATGGCACGTATTATGGCAGTAGGAACAAGCGATGGCGACAGCTTACAAAAATGAGAAGCATATACTAAAAAACTACGAGATTACTACTTCTCCATACTAAAAACCTCAACTACTTTCTTTTACTACTAGTAAAACATAGAATTAGTAAACATGTTGAAATGGGGCATGATCGAACAAATCTGATATTCAAGCAAGCAAATAAACTGAGTAAAAAGCTCCTGAATAGTATGGTTGCCGGACAATAAGGCCGTTGAAAGCTACATTGACAATACACATTGTAAGCGGCATTAGTTGAAGTCTCCATCTATTGGTTCAGGTTACTAGCCGTGAATGGTTTGTACCAGAGAAAATAAAAATAAAATGACTAAAAGCAGCGATAACTATAATATAATAATTTATGACCATTCGTTCCGTCGGGTTCCGTTTAGCTAAATCGAGCCAACACAACACAAACTACAACAGGCCCAACAGGCCTTGAATTCCCCCACTGTGTTCCCAGTTCTATTAGAAGTCAGTTGGCTTGCTTTAAAAACCACCTCAGGGACAATAAATGACTGGCTCCAAATAACCCGAAACACACAAAATGTTACCTTTGTATGAATTCTTCACCAAACTACTTGATCTCGGAAGGCCCAAATCATGCAGGAGGTTAGTAGCCGTGAAAGGTTTGTACCAGAAAATAAACAGAAAATGACAAAGCGTAGTTGAACAAGATTCTGGATGGTACAGAATAAACCATACCCGAAGGACCGATAAAGTAAATGGCGATGAGGAGGCTGGCGGCTGTGGAAATGCCAAAGTAGTAACCTTTTGCCCAACTGATGTACACAAGCGAAGCCAAATAGAGAGCGTGGACGGGTCCTGGGGACAAATGTCGGAGGAAAGTCACTTGAACGACGAGCGGGACCATGTGGACGGCGAGAGGCACAATGGAGGTCGAGGGTTGGCCACACTGCAAACCTGGGCCGGACGAGTTGGACGGCAGTACGGGAAACTGCTCGACGTACAGCTCCGAAGAGAAGAGAGGAAGCGAGAGGCTCAGCCCGGACAGCAACACCGCCTTGTGGAGCTTGTGGATCCTGACACAGTCTTCCACCCCTGCACCACACGATAAAAACAAAAACAATCCACCATTACCACGAGGTCATTATGGAATGGCTAAAGCGTTCCACTCCCAACCACCAGGCAACATAAACAAGCTCGACGGTATCCACAGCTGACAACATGCACATGCAACATGACGGATGGCAAAGCTAACACACAAGTGATTTAAAATAGGGTTGGCAGAGTACTATTACTGCACTGGATTATTTGCTAGCTTGGAGGGGTTAGGCCGAGTTTTGGAATAATGAACCTATGTAATCGCGACGGAGGTCGACGACTCCGATCGGCCTCAAAATTTGACATTATCCGTTTCAACAGGTCTAGATTCCTAAACCGAAATGTCCGTCCGCCGTCCGGGCCGTTTTGGGCAGTGGAAAGCTAAAATTTAGACAAAATACTCGGTTTACCCAAGTTCACCGCCCAAACCCGTGGGGCGCTATGGGGCTAAAATGGGGCTACGAGAGGTGTTCTTTTGAAGGCATTTGGGTATGGGATCGAGTTACGTGTCGTTTTCGAAGTATTTTTGGACGTAGAATCCATTTTTGGGGGTCCTGGAACGATCCGATTTCACTGTTGAGATCTATACGGCTTTCATAGGGCTACAAATGTGATTTTTGAAGGATCCCAGAAGGTCAAAAATTTTTCAAGTAAAAACAAAAAATTTTTGTTCAAAAATTCAAAAAAAAAATTTTTTTCTACATTTTTTTCATAGACAAAGGATTAAATTTTTGCACAAGTAACCTATATCAAAGAATAATGAACCCCAGTGTAAAATTTGCAGCTTTTTTGCCTGCTTGAAATTTTGACAATATACTCGGTTTACGATCTAGTTGTGACCGCAAGGTTTTCAGCCCGATCGCTCAAACCCGTGGGGCGCTATGGGGCTACGGGAGGTGTTTTTTGAAGGCTTTTGGCTATGGGATCGAGTTAGGTGTCGTTTTCGAAGTATTTTTGGACGTAGAATCCATATTTGGGGATCCGGGAACGATCTGATTCCACTGTAGCGATCTAGAGGACTTTCATGGGGCTACAAATGATATTTTTAAGGGATCCCAGGAGGTCAAATATTTGTGTGTGAAAACGACACCTAACTCGATCCCATAGCCAAAAGCCTCCAAATAACCCCTCATGAAGCCCCATAGCGCACCACGGGTTTGAGCGATCGGGCTGAAAACATTGCGGTCACAACTAGATCGTAAACCGAGTAAGTAGGTAGTCAAAATTTCAGATTAAAAAAAAAAAGTCCTACTGCCCAAAACGGCTCGGACGGCGGACGGACATTATTTATGGAATTCACGTGTCCTGAAACGGGTACTGTCAAATTTTGAGGCTGATTCGGTTGAAGCGTTTCCTGATTAGCCCAACCGTTCAGCTACTCACGTACCATAAGCAATGAGCCCAAGCATTCCATTGATGAAGTACAACAGGAATCCGAACGGAGCAAACACGTAGTTTTTCGTCTCCCAAATGGCCCAGGCGGACGACGAACTGAGAACCCCGTGGGCGACGGCCGTCGACACAGAAAACGACGACATCCTCTTCACCCCGTTAACGTCCAATTGCGCACCGGCTCGTGTTATGGTTAACTAAACTGACTACCGACGCCAAAAACATTTTCACGAAATCAGGAACCAAAAAAGCGATCGCATAACCAACAACTAAACAAAACTTAATCACTTGTTGTTGTTTACATTACACTGATTAGAAGATGCGCCTTATCGCCATAGCGGCCGAGCGCATGCGCGTCTCCCAGCGTTGCCAGGTCAGGTCCATAGGTGGGATTGAAAATAGCTGCACATTAATTAGGTAATTCTTAAAATTAATTCTGAAACGTTGAAAAAAAAAAAAAAAAAACTACAATGGGTCCGTTCTCAAAAGAGAAAACGTAGCTGCATATCTTGGGGTAAGTAAACGTTGACACTAAGCTCACATGGAAAGCGCATGCTGACGAGGCTGCAGCCAAGGGAAGCAAATCTCTGAAGTTGATGAAAAGAATGACGGAGTGACGTGGGAGCAAGTCAGGATGTTTTGACTTCAGCATACAAATCCTATGTACGACAGATTGGAGTATGCATACTCCACGGTTGCGAGCTCCTGTCCACAGCAACGAAAAACGTGACCGTTAGGTAAGCTGGAAAAGCCTTTGTCACTCAGAAGGGAGAAGTCCACTTTGAAGTTGAGGGAACGGCTTCTGCGGCTGCCTGCTGACTATTGGAAAGAGACCCACTTAGCCTCGCATAGGCTGAAAACTCAGCATACCATGCTGGCTCTTGCTAAGGCCTTGGAAGAAAAGTACCAACTACCTACAACTACAACTACAAAATGAAAATACAATACTTACTTGAAAATTAGTTCCCATAATGAGCTATGTCCGTGCTAGGGGTAACGAGCCGCGATGAGCTTCAATCATTCTTCAATTTCTTTAAATAATCATTTTCAAAAATTATCCTTAGGGGAGTGGGGGGGCAAAAGTTTCCAGTTTTGACATTCGGCGCTCTCCCCGCCTTCCAAAACGTCCTATAGATTTGAAAATTGGCTTGTATTGTAGCATGGAGGAATAGAGCTCTATTCCTCCATGGTATTGTAGGTTAACATCTTCTCTTCATCCAGTAAAAAAAATGGTTCATTTACCAAAACATTTAGAGTGCGAATTTTCCATTTTTCCGCACATATAGGTATACATATGTGCGGTCGGGTTCTGCCGACAGCTGTCCAACTTCTGTCGACAGACGCAGTCAGACCTGGAACAAACCTAAGACTTATATCTTAATCACAGTGATTGCTGACCAAACTGGGATAGTTAAAATTGTTGATAAAAAAAAAAATCGGTTTCAAGAAAACTCGATTGATTTCGAGACAAATCGTTGGTAAGTATCTATAATATCGGTCGCCAGCCGACAATAGCTGGTTGAGGATCCAATCACAGAACGCCAATTGGTTGAGGGTCCAACACACCGTATTCCAAGCCGTTTTTCTCTTCCTAAGCACCTCATTCCGTGTCAATGTCAATTTTATTATGGTAAATATAGTAGGGATACTAACGAATAATGAATGCGGTTCAAATGGCCCCATGCGATATTTTTAGTATAGCTTCATACAGGAATCGCAGGTAACAATTTGACAGGGACCCGATCAATGACAATCAGCGCTCTTTTCCCAGATTTGTTTGGTCATGAAATATTCTGTTTGGACATCATTTATGAGGTTATCGTATTAAGCCCCAACGAAGTAATTAGTAGATCAGGGGAGGGGTTCCCAATGCACGAAATATCAAATTTCCGTCCATCACCTATCAGTAATGGTACACTCTGAACACACGTAGTAACCCGTCAACTTGTAATTTTTCCTAATAACAACCTCGAATCGGAGGCTCGCAAAAGAATCTCCTACCTACATACCGACAATCTTTGAATAACTTCGGAGCGGGTTATCGCCCAGAAATCGTTTTGGACTCATTGAAATCAGCGTAGGTAAAACGCTCATTTTAACCGACGTAGTTCCATTCATAACAGAAGCCAAAAGTTGTACCTACAGCGTTTTGGCTCAACGAAAATTTCCCTAGTAATCCCTAGTAACGATCCGGCTCTCGTCGCTAAGGAGAGCCCTGTTCGCGATTAAGGAGGAGGTTTAGAAGAAAGGCGACAATTTCGCAATAATCACGGGTACCACTTTCCAAATTTCAATGAGCTGCCTAAAAACGTTGAAATCGGTCAACGGCAGGGCTTAGGCTTCCAGCGGACACTACCTACTTATCCACGAGTAGTTCTTGGGGTCATTACTAATGACTCATTAGGTACACAAAAGCATTAAATCCTTTAAATTAAATAAGTACAAATTTTGTAGTTGATTTCAGTTGGCATGCGTGTCGCAGATTTAGTCGGGCAAACAGGGCTCTCGTATAGTTGCGCTGGAACGGCGAGTGAGGAAAAGAAATCTAATTTTGATGGGTACGACAGAAAGATCGAATGATGACGTGGCTGCCGTGATTGGAATTATACGGGGTAAAATGGGGGTAAATTGCTCTCCCGAGGACATAGATGATCAGTACAAGCTGGGCAGACCAACTCCTGGGAAAAACCGACCGGTCTGTCTCGAATTAAAAACTCTCGTTTTGAAAAAAAAAAAAACAACAAATCCTTGCAGCAAAAGCCCTACTCACTGGTGCGAACACGTCCATGAAGGAAGATCTACCCCCTGAGGAAAGGGAAAGAAGACGGCTAAGCGCCCAACCCAGGGGTTGAAATTGAGTGATTTTTATTTTTGGGAATCGCTCAAAATCAAAATTTGAGTTTTATTTTTCACTCAGAAAATAAAAATTATTTTTTGATTTTTATTTTTCTGCTCAGAAAATAATGATTATTTTTTGAGCGATATTTTTTCGCTCAAAAATAAAACTCAAAACGCTCTAGCTCCTAGGCTATTGCACCTACAGATCTGCGGTTGGTCTCATTCGATTCAGCGTTAAAAATACTATAAGAAACCACCTTGATCACTTCAAAAACAATATTACGGTGGCTTTGCTCTCACCAAATATGCGAAATATATGTCGAATCCGAGGATTTCGCTCAAAAATAAAACTCAAAACGCTCTAGCTCCCAGGCTATTGCACCTACAGATCTGCGGTTGGTCTCATTCGATTCAGCGTTAAAAATACTATAAGAAATCACCTTGATCACTTCAAAAACATTATTATGGTGGCTTTGCTCTCTCCAAATGTGCAAAATATGGGTCAAATTCGACGATTTCGATAAAAAATAAAACTCAAAACGCTCTAACTCCTAGACTATTGCACCTACAGATCTGCGGTTGGTCCCATTCGATTCAGCGTTAAAAATACTATAAGAAACCACCTTGATCACTTCAACAAAAGTATTATGGTGGCTTTACTCTTAAAATATGCAAAATATGGGTCGAATCCGAGGATTTCGATGAAAAATGAAAACGCTTCAAATTTTATACAAGGGTTTATTATTCTTTGATAATATCAATTGATTCTTTGATCATAATATGATCAATTTGATATTATCAATAACATATATTATAGGTTACTTGTGCCCAAATTAATTCTGTGTCAATAAAATATAGTTTTGGAAAAAAATGTGGGACCTCGAAAAATGGATTATGCGTCCAAATTTCTCGGAAAATATTTGACCTCCTGGGATCCTTAAAAAATATACTATTTTGAACGCTGAATCGAATGAGACCAACCGCAGATCTGTAGGTGCAATAGCCTAGGAGCTAGAGCGTTTTGAGTTTTATTTTTGAGCGAAAAAATATCGCTCAAAAAATAATCATTATTTTCTGAGCAGAAAAATCAAAATCAAAAAATAATCATTATTTTCTGAGTGAAAAATAAAACTCAAATTTTGATTTTGAGCGATTCCCAAAAATAAAAATCACTCAATTTCAACCCCTGGCCCAACCCCTCATCGCCACTTGACGACCATTCCGTGAAAAGAAACCCTCCGTCGTCTAAAACGTTCCCTGAATACTTCGGACATGGATGTGGCCACGGACTCGGACCTGGATGGACACTGTTGAAAGAGGCAGGAGGCTTACGGTTTGCATATTGTAACAAAACACTTTCTAACAATGACCAACAACGTGTATTCGTATGCCACAACTATTTTTCTAGAATCAAATCCACAACCATGTGATGGTTGCCATCACACTACCCCCCTCTTCACGTCGGCGAGAGCCAGCCGGTTGACGTGGACCATTTTCTTCGCTTTCCCGAGCCGAATCCGGTAGAGCACGTCGTTCTTCTTCTCCATCACGACCCATGGGCCCGTCCATTGCGGCTGGAGTTTCGGGCAGCGCCCCACCGTTCGTTTTGGGTCTTGCAGCCAAACCCAGTCCCCAGGCTTGAGTTCCTTCTGCTGGGCTCAACGGTCGAAACGCTCCTTCTGCTGCCGCATCTGGACTCCCATGATTCTTGTAGCACACTCTCTGGTTTCCTGCATGTGCTTCCGAAGAGAAAACACATACGGAACCGAGAGTGGCTCTTCCTTCATGACGGGTCTCACCAAGTCCTCTGGTAGCTGGAGCTCGCGGCCATACACCACCAATGCTGGTGAGAAGCCAGTCGTGACATGGGGCGCACTCCTGTAGGCCAGTAGGAAAAGTGGTAGCAGCCTGTCCCAATCATTTTGCTTCTGGTTGACGAACGTTTTCAGAAATTTCGTTATTGTTCGATTTAGGCGTTCTACCAGCCCTCCTGACAGTGGGTGGAGTGGGGTCGACCGAGTGTGCCTGGTTCCCAGGAGGTAGCTCATTTCTTTAATCAACTTTGATTCGAAGTTGCGCCCCTGGTCAGTGTGGATTTCGGACGGAACCCCATGCCTGCTGAAGACGTGTTCGACAAGTGCTGTGGCAACTGTCTCTGCTTCTTGGTTGGGGATGGCAATTGCCTCTGGCCATTTCGTAAAGTAATCTGAGGCTACTAGGACAAACCGATTCCCTTGCCTTGTCTTTGGGAATGGTCCCAGTATGTCAATACCCATCCTCTCAAAAGGCCCTCCCACCGTGAATTGCTTCAACGGAGCAGGACACCGTTGTTGAGGTCCGTTGGATTTTTGACAAGTGATGCAGGATTTACACCACGCCCTCACATCTGACGTCATCCTTGGCCAAAAATAGCGTTGACGTACCTTCCCCAGCGTCTTCTGGAAACCGAAGTGGCCGCCAGTGGTGCTACTGTGGCAGTTCTTCAGCGCCCAAGGAACTTGGCCAATAGGGACTACAATCTGCCAATGGAAGCGGCCCTGTGGTGTTTCCCACTTGTGGTAGAGGCAGGCATCCTTCACCAGTAAGGAGTCCCAACGAGCCAGCAGTTGCTTCACTGCAGGGTCCAGTGCTGCCATCTCGTCTGGTTGTGGTTTCCTACCCGCTGTCACCCAAGCAATCACGGTGCTTATGACACTGTCCTGCCATATCTGTGGGTTAGGGGTCTCTTTGTGAATGACGTTCACTTCCCTTGACCATTGCTTGTCCTTCCGCAGGCAAAATGAACAGTCAGCAGAACATGGACGCCTCGAAAGGCCATCGGCATTACCATGGGCTTTACCTGGTCTATGCACAATCTGGAAGGAATATGTCTGAAGGGTTTCCAACCAACGTGCAAGCTGTCCTTCTGGCCTTTTAAAAGAGGTTAACCACTTCAGGGACGCATGGTCAGTTCGCAATGTGAATCCAGTACCATAAAGATATTGGTGGAAATGCTCAATGCTTAGCACCACTGCCAATAACTCCCGTCTTGTAGCACAGTAATTCTTTTGCGCAGTGGACATCGTTTTGCTGAAATAGGCGATCACCCTTTCCTGGCCTTCAATCTCCTGGGAAAGCACAGCACCCACCGAATGAGCACTGGCGTCACAATCAAGAATGAAGGGTTTCTGCAGGTCGGGGTATGCAAGGACTGGGGCAGAAGTCATCGCTACCTTCAGCTTTTGGAAACTCCCTTCACACTGCACGTTCCAGGCAAAAGGGGTGGCGTTGTCCATGAGCTTGTACAGAGGCTGGGCGATTTTCGCGAAATCCTTCACAAACCGTCTGTAGTACGAGCACATCCCCATGAATGACCGAACGTCCCGTTTGCTCCTAGGGGTAGGCCACTGAACTACGGCTTGGGTCTTCTTTGGATCTGTTTGGACGCCTCTGCCTGATATCACGTGCCCTAGGTAATGGGTCTCTGTCCGGAAAAACGAACATTTCGGTAGAGCATGAGACTCTTAATCTCAGGGTCGTGGGTTCGAGCCCCACGTTGGGCGCCAATTGTAACAAAACACTTTCTAACAATGACCAACAACGTGTATTCGTATGCCACAACTATTTTTCTAGAATCAAATCCACAACCATGTGATGGTTGCCATCACAATATTATGCCGTTCAGCTAAGGTAGCGAATATCTAATTCTAATTATTGGTATCATGCTCCCCAGGATGGAGATTATTCCCACTGTTTTCATAGAACGTTAATTTACTCATTGAAGTTCGTTCTCCCTGAGCTGGAGCTGCTGCTCTCGTCTGAAGATCTGTTAAAACGTACCTCAAGAACGATCATCCGCAACGTGCTAACCGTCTGGCCTATTATTTAATGGGCTAGCGAACAAGGTCAGAGAAATGGGAAAATTCGGCCGAACATAGTTGAACTAATTATGAACAAAGTACTCAGTACAGTTAGCACTGAGAAATTAGGTGTCTGAGCAGAGGAAATCACTAGTGAATATTAAATTTTAAATATTTAATAGTGAATATTAAATTTTGGTGTTTTGAACTTTCCCGCCATGGCACTTTAACTAATCCGCCAGAGTGCACTCGCACAAAAAGTAGGAAGTGTACCTACAAAAAATCTTTTTATTTTGGGTTATGTGATGTTGGTGAACATGAATATGGTCTGTCCCGTCACCCTAGCGTCAGAACAAATCCGAACGACTATTTTCCTTGCGATTTCATCTCGTGAATCTCTCTGAAATTGTGCTTTTAGTTCATTGGCTGACCACCAGAGAGCACTTTTTGGAAGAGCCACTCTTCCCTCCAGATTCAAAGTTGAAATTTCGAAAGTGCCCTGTAAATTTGTATTACACCCTAGGAGCCCAAAACTCACTGCTATGGCTTCAGATTAGTCGACAATCGGTTCCCGGGCCCATACAAGTGTGTAGCATTGCATCTGGCAGAAGTTTAATTTTCATTATTATTTGTTAATTCGGCACACCCTGAAGTGATGTGACTCGTGCCCTTTTCTTTGCCATATTATATTGCTACGGATTTTGATCTTTAAAGCAATAACGATTATCTTATCACTTCAGTCAATACAAGATAGTTTTCCATGCAGATCCCCCTACAGAATAGCTTGCAAAATGTTATTTGGCGATATTTTTAGCATTTACGAGGTTTTGTACAACAACCAAACTCCGAAGTTTTATTAGGAGAAAAGGGAGAGCTGAGTGAAACCAGTTGGGAAACGAAACTTTTAATTTTATTTTTCAAAAGGAGGAACCCCTAGTTAGGCACAGTAAGTTCTACTGTTACTGCAGCTATAATATTCAAATAGTAACTGTCAGACTTATAATTCAGAACAACAGTTTTCTGACGTTGAAAGTTTAGATTTTTGTTCTCTAATAAATTGACGAGATTCTACAATCAGTCTCATTTAAATCAAAGTCTTCAAGTTCAATGTGATATTCCACATACGTAGGCCCACGCACTACAAAAAAGCTGCCGTCAACGTAAATTACTGAATGGGTAGGTACTCCTGTCAATTAGCACATAAGGGAGCTCATATAATATATGAAAATATATTATATTATCTCCATAAATAATTACATTTTTCGCACGAGCTTTTTGGACTCAGTTTCCAACTCGCTCGGGGTCGTTTCAGACTTACAGCCAGAATCCTTCAACTCAAACACTCTTTCAACTATCAGGTACAGGAGGTCTGGACTGTCTTTGAGGCGGTTCCAATCGGGCGAATTGACGACTTCCTCGAGATGATGATCTAGGAAGACCAAAGTGGAATCCAGCAGAAGGTTGAATTTGTGTTTGTCGGCGAAAATCAACAAATCAACAGGACTGCTCGGGTTTTCGGGGTCACTCAAACTTTGGGCCAGACTGCATTCACAGTGTTCGACAAATTTTAATAGGCCAAGTTCACGAGCACAGAGTGTCATTTGAAAGTTGACTGTGAGAGGTTTGGAGCCTGTGTGCAAGAAATGGCTCACATTCGTGAAGGCCTGTTCATTTACAAACTCCGTAGACTCAATCTCATACATATCTTGTTTTTCAGTCAAGAGTTTCTGGAAGAAGTCGCTCTCACGACTCGCCAATTCCTTGTTTACATCGAAAGTTGAACTGCCAATTTTGATCGAAACCGTTTCAGAACTGTTGATACTGTCAAATTGTACAACTTTGATTGACGGATTCCGTTGTGTAAGAGTTATACAAAAGTGCGAGTCGACCAATCGGATCGAGTCAGAGGAGGAATGTGTGTAATCCCAAATCTTCTTTCGTTGACTGCTCTGGCCGCTGACCAGATTCCACGAGACGTCGCCACTGGTGCAGAAAAGCTCTTTGTCGCCCTGGCAGATTTGCAACTGAAAAGTCAAATCGGCCGCAGCTGGCCCACCATTTCTAGGGTGATACTCTAGCAACAAATCGATTAACTTGCCTCTGCGTATCAGCGTCATATAAATTTCACCACGGCGTCCATTGCTTGGCATTTTAATAGGCCCAAATTCTCCCACATACTCACGTGGAATAAAAGCATCATCATAATCATCATAATAGCACATTTCTCTCCAGAACTGAGGCAGAATTTTCCATGTGCTCACCACGCGTGAATGCACACGTCGGAGAACTTCAGTAGTCAAATGAAATTCTCTGACCAATTCAAACCATTCCTGAGAGGTAAACTTTGTGGACCCAAGCGCTATTCCTACGGCCTCCCCTATCTTCAATTCTCTAAACCCGTACATGTCAGCTACAACCAATCGACGAAATACTGATAAATTGTACAAACACCAGTCTCTCATCTGACGCACGTCATACTTTACAGCACAGTACAAAAGCTCTTCAAGATTCGCCGCGCAAAGGATTTTTTGGGAGAATCTGCGGATGTAAAAATATGACAGAAAAAGTTCAAACGTTTTTGGCGGGATGTCAGTTATGATGACTCGATCGCTCTGAGCTTCTTTCATGCCGGAAGTGAACATGGCTTCGAAGACGGTGCTTCGAGACGACAGGACCAACTTGTGAGCGGGGAAATCGGTGCCGTCAACGACGAAGGTGACATCGGTGAAGAGCCCCTTCTTTCGGAGGTCGTCTATTTTGGGCCAAGCGTAGCCGTCCATCCTAAAAATGGAAAAAGGATTGTAAACCGCACCAGTCGGGGAAGTGACAACCATAACATGACCACATAACTCAAGAAGATTGGCGTAGGTGGTCGAGTTAGGTGTCGTTTTCAAAGTATTTTTGGACGTAAAAATCCATTTTTGGGGGTCCCAGAACGATTCGATTCCACTGTGTGGATCTATGGGGCTACAAAATTTGTAGCCTTTTAATGGGGTTTTAAAAGGATCCCAGGTGGTCAAATATTTTCTGAGTAATTTTGGACGCATAATCCATTTTTCGAGGTCCCACATCTGTCCGAACAATGTAGACTTCTTTTTTTTTCAAAATTATTTTTTATTGACACGAATTAATTTTGGTTTATTATTCTTGGAAATTCAGATCGCCCTCAAAATTTGACATTATCCGTTTCAAGATGTCTAAAATCCAAAAACGAAATGTCCGTCCGCCGTCCGGGCCGTTTTTGGCAGTAGGATTTTTTTTTTTTTAAATCTGAAATTTTACAAAATACTCGGTTTTCCGTCTAGTTGTGCCCGCAAGGTTTACAGCCCGATCGTCCAAATCCGTGGGGCTCAGTGGGGCTAAAAAGGGGCTACGGGAGGGCTTTTTTTTTTAAAGGATTTCGGCTGAGGGGTCAAGCTAAGTGTCGTTTTCGAAGTCTTTTTGGACGTGGAATACGTTTTTGGGGGTCCCAGAACGATCCTGACGATGACTTATTGCAAATACGACATTGTTCTTCCAAAATTTTGGTTTCGAACAATGACGCAAAGTACACTTACATTGTTCCTCTGAAAATTTTCTTCATTTTCATTAAAAAAACCTAAGACACAAAGAGCATTTGCGTCACCATCAGTCAAATGGTGTTAATTTCAATGGGGTCATAATTTTATAGGGTGCGCTAGGTACCTCTTTCTGATCGTATTGGAATACTTGAGTCATTTTGCATACGTACGACAAAAATTGGTAGTTACGTCATTGTTTTACTGACACGGAGATGATTTATTGAATCGTGAGCGAGACACCCTCAAGTTTTTATTTATTTATTTATTTTTAACCATTGAGTGGTCACAAATATCAACACTATTCAACCTTGCCCTTCAACAAGACTTGAACTTAGTGGTCTACAAGATGAACGTTACAGGCCACATAATTAACAGATCCATGCAGGCTTTTACACTTTTTTCCGGTTCGGGATTCACCTTACGGTTATATTATAGCCAGAGCCCCACGAGCTGGAGCAATCGATATAAAATCTTAGTAGGTAGATCTTGCCCCACGCGACCCCATAGTCTTGGGGCATCTAACAAATTGTGAATCACTGGAACAATTAAACGATTTCGTAATTCGTAATTCGTAATCTTATTTCAGGGTTTTTAACATAGGTAACCATACGGACATTCCATTAATGTCAAAAATTTTTGAAATTTCCACATCCTATAAGGGTAAAATTGAATACCCTCTTCCCGAAAACATCGGTTGAACATTCTGAGAATTGTGAACCTAAATTTACTTACTTGCGGTAATCGAATACCGAAAAATGTAAGTCCGTTGAGTCCGGAAACTCGGGGAACTCGTACTCGTCGTCTAGAGCCCTCCGGTTGGACGTCTGTAAAGAACAGATCAGTGTTAGGAGGGTTTAGTGTTCGAAGGAAATTCGGTAGGTGCGGGTGTGTGTGACTTCAGGGAGGCGGGAGTGCGCGTGAAAATGTCGCCCCTACCCTCCTCAGACCTTACGATGGGGAGTCATTTCTGACTGTCAGGTGGTTCCCCGGCCTTCAACGGCTCACCAGGGGCTTCCCAAGACTTCAACGGCTCACCAGCGGCTCTATGAGCCATCAACAGTTCACCAGCGGCTCTCCGAGACCTCGAGAGTTCACCAACAGCTCCCCAAGCCATCGACGCACAGTGGTGCTCAGGCGGCAAAACCCCTGTTTTTCAAAATCGCGAAATTTGCTGTACTCATGTACGTTTCTTATAGTAATTTTAATGTAGAATCTCATGCTCATATGAATTTTGGGAAGAAAAAAAATCTTATCCAGTAGAATTCTGTTTGCAGCTAAAACTTAAGGAACTTCATTCAAGAAAAACGAGCGTTTAGACAATTTTTTCCCGCTATAATAAAACTTCCTTCACCTCGGGAAATGCTTGTGTAGTTTCTCTAATAGGCAGGACGTTTTGGTTTATTATTCTTGGAATAATACACCTATGTAATCGCGAATAATAACCTGTGCCTTAGAATAAAAATTACCTCTCCTTTGTGCCTTAGAATAAAAATTACCTGGCCTCCTCGTGTTGGAGCTCCAATATAGGTACCTAATAGATATGAAAGCTCTTGAGGCTGACGATCGAGGGATTAATGAAATGTCGTGTAACCAGCCCGTCTTAGGTAAATAAAAATCCCATATTATATATTGTGCTACATTAAAACCGTCAACTAACGGGTAGTTTTGATTGGAATCGCGACAAGGTCGAAAATTCTGATTGGCCTCAAAATTTGACATTATCCTTTTCTAGACCCCAAAAACAAAATGGCCGTCTGCCGTCCGAGCCGTTTTGGGGAGTAGGTAGGTAGGAATTTTTTTAAACTGAAATTTCGACAAAATATTCAGTTGTGCCCGCAAGGTTTTCAGCCCGTGGGGCTCCTCTGTGGGGCTAAAATGGGGCTATGGGAGGGGTTTTTGGTTATGGAGTTGAGTTAGGTGTCGTTTTCGAAGTATTTTTGGACGTAGACTCTATTTTTTGGGGACCCAAACCGATCCGAGTTCACCGTGGGGATCAATGGGGCTTTAATGGGGCTACGAGTGGGATTTTTGAACCCAGGAGGTCAAATAAGGTGTCGTTTTCTGAGTAATTATGGTCCCATATTCACGTTTTCGAGGTCCCATATCTGTCCAAACATTATATAGAAATAATAAGCAATAATACAGAAATAATAAGCAATAATAACCCTTGTGTAAAATTGGCAGCGTTTTTTTACACAAATGTAGTGATGTACTTTAAAAAATGTGATTAGAAAGCATATTGTACTTCACTAGACATAATAAGTAGGTAGGACCTATAGGACCTAGGTATACTACCTGGTAGGTATATCATTTTCGAGGTCGGTCGACAAAACGGAAGTCCGCGAAATTCCTAACTCATAGCATTTCTGTGAATCACACACTTTGCCGATTGGTGTTGTGAGGTGAGACGGAGGAGCGCATGAGGTAGGGTTGTAAATGTAAATCACAATCATCATGATTCTTGACATGATTCATTCATGTCCTGTAGGTACTTCAGGGGAATTCACAGTTTTCATCTTAGAGCACAAGCACTAAGTGCTAAGTCTTAGCCTTCGAACCATTTTCCGTGATATAATGATCCGGGATCCCGCGAATGCAAACCCAACCCGCAGGACAGTCATGTATGTAGGCATTGACGAACTTATGAGTAACTGATGGAGAACACAGCCGAACGTGCCTTATCTGTCTCCAAATACACCGTCGTGGAACGAGCACGTGTACAACGTTTTACTTGTACATAGGGATGTTGAAAAAGTATCGATACTTAAAAGTATCGATACTTTTCAAAAAAAGTATCGATACATATCGATACTTTTTGTTACCGATACATATCGTAGTATCGATACTTTTTTTCCGGTATCGGCGCCGATACTTTTTTTATCCCTCACATTTCATCAGATTCAAAACTTTCGGCATATAGGTAGTTGACAGTACCTCTAACTTGACCAGCAATAATTGCTGGTCAATAATAGCTTTCTTCAGTAATTGCTTTCTTCAATTATTGAAGAAAGTTGATGTAGGTACCTACCACCACTTCCTGGAGCTGCACCAGCTCTCATATCAGAAGAATCAGCCGTCCTCGATCAAGGGCGGACCACCAGAATGTTGGCCCAACCAACCAACCCAACTCACTCATCACAGTAGAAATTAGTGTGGCCACAGCTACACCAAACGAGGGAATGTTCCGCTTTTTTGCTACCTGTACCTACCCTCCGAGGCTTGGAGCAAGGTTTTCAGTCCGATCGTCCAAGCCCATGGGGCGCTATGGGGCTAAAATGGGGCAATTGAAAGTTTTTTTAAAGGCGTTTGGCTATGGGTTCGAGTTGGGTGTCGTTTTCGAAGTATTTTTGGACGTAGAGTATATTTTTGCGGGTCCCAGAAGGATCCAATTTCACTGTGGGGATGTAAAGGGCTTTCATGGGGCTACAAAAGGGATTTTCGAAGGATCTCAGGAGGTCAAATATTTTCTGAGTAAAAAAAAAAAAAATTAAAAGAAAAAACTTTTTTCAAAAAATTTTCATTGAGACAGAATTAATTTTTGCACAAGTAACCCATATCAATGAATAATGAACCCTTGACTAAAAATTTGCAGGCGTTTTTGAAAAGTATCGATACTTCGATACAGATACTTTATTGAAAGTATCGTATCGATACTTTTAGATACTGTCTGGATGTATCGATACGATACAGTATCGATACTTCAGAAGTATCAAACATCCCTACTTGTACAACGAAATCGGCGCCAGTGATTCCAGCAGTCACGTCACACACACCCGGGAGAAGATTTCGAGAAACTTACCATTGTAGTTCAACACCAAAATCGAACGCTACGTAGAGGAGAAATCAATTAAAGAACGAGGATACAAAAAGTTAGCACCAGGAAGAAATAATATTACGATTTTCGATAGAGACGTGCAACACATCAACAACAATAACTGTTGTTCTGTATCAATCTGATACTTTGTCCCAGGTACCGGAAAGTAACTGATACTCTTAAATGTGACAAGCCGAAAGTAGCTGATACTCCAGTCACGGCTCGGTCCTCAAGTTGTTCCTACCATGCTCCTGTGATTACAAGGCCCATGTGTCATAATTAAGGAACGGATTCTTAGGTTTTTACCTATTTACACCTAAAAAAACCTAATTCTTCCCATTACACCTAAACATCTAAATTTCTAGGTTTTTTACCTAATCGACCTTTTATTCCGTCTAGTTCGTAAACTTCAAGAGCTCAGCCGTACAAGGGACAAGGTGTTCGCTGTTGTCAACCTGAACCTGACCTTTCCTCGAGATGTGCTCTGTATCTTTCGTTTTGCCATTCTCCCATCTTGTTTACCGTTTTATCATCAGTATTTAACTGTTTGTGACGCCGACAATATGCCTAAATCTAAAGCGCAAAAATATCGGGCCTGGAAAATTAAGGAGGTTGTTGGAAAATTTGAAGAAGATGAGGCCGCCTCTATACAAAAAGCTAAACTGGCCTTGAATAGTAGTACCATAGTGTCAGCTCTCGCCTTCATCAGCGCTCACTTCTCTGAGCTTCCTCGCATGATCGCGCAGCTGGAGTCCTCAACCATCCAACTCAATGACGCAGTAGGCATCATAAATTCGCTGCAGGAGAAGAAAATACCTGGGAATACGGGAGAAGCCGTTCAGTCCAAGTTAAAGAAAGTACTTCACCGGAATCCAGGCTTTGCAAATTGGTTTCCACTACCCTCCTAGGAGAAAGTCGTTGCACCGAAGATTTGGTTCCTTGCGGTCCTGCTGAAATCACCTCACTGAAATTCGCTCCCATCACGTCTTGTGAGGTAGAAAGAACATTCTTAGCCTACAAGACTATTCTTCGAGACAACCGTCAGCGCTTCTCCAGAGAAAATCTCGAGAAATAAGTCGTCGTTTACTTCAACCAGCCCAAATCGGCAGATAAAGCAAGACAATCTTTGTCTAATTAATTAACCTACTTTTTGAATTTTTGTAATAATTTGAATTTCATTTTACGTTAAAGAATAAAAATAACTATATTAAATTATACACAATAAATGTAGCATTTACGCAATTATTGCTTTATTTTACGGCTGTTCACTGATTCCTACATCAACAAATGAAAATAATTTTGCACCTAAAAAAACCTAATTTGACATTTTGAACAAAAACCTAAAAAAACCTAATTTATGTCCACCAAAACCTAAAACAGTGTAATTTTTTACCTAAAAATCCGCTCCCTAGTCATAATATGACATGTCTCTTATTAACCCTGTCTCTTAATGCCCCACCTTTCCCTAATCAACATTGAAACTAAATTACATTGAAATTATTAGTAACTACCTATAAAAAAATAAAATTAAAATTAAAAATTAGTATGAATGAATTTTTGACAGGTACCTAATTGGCAGACTTTTACTTGGGAAAGTTTTTTCCGTGGTGTCGTTTTTGCTGGGAAAGTATAATACTTTTCCTAGCAAGTCTGAAATGGGAAAGTTTTTTCTGGGAAACTTTATTCCTACATTCATTTGGAGGTGGTAAGGGTAGGTTGGAAGTTCATACAAGATTTGTCTTTTTGTTCTTTTTCCATAAGTAACATTAAATGTTACTTATGGAAAAACACCAAGTCCCTATGATAGTGAGAAGATAATTTGAATCTTCTGTTACAATGAGACATTAGGTCACTGACACCACAAATAATCATGGGGTTTGGTTGAAAAGGGCTATCTATTTCATTGTAGTCGGTCAATCAGGCGCGGATTCAAGGGGGGGGGGGGGGGTCACGGGGGTCATGACCCCCCCCAAACCAGGTAGAATTTTGAAAATTTTTGAAATTTTGAGATGAACTAAATTTTTCCAAACCAAAAATCTAACAAAATGATGTTATGTCCAAGCGAAAAGACCAATTTTGTCATGTAAAAAGGTCGTTTGGTACCTACTTCTCTGACGTCATTCGAAATTGCTGTGCTCTGTTGCAAATCAAATGTTGACTACCGGTTAGGGATGTCCATACCGTAAAAAGTATCGATTTATTGAACATCGTTTCAGTAGTTCGATATATTTTGAGTTATATATATATTTGAGTTATATATATTTTGATTTTACCCTGTGACCCCCCCCCGAAAAAAAGTTCTAGATCCGCGCCTGCGGTCAATGGACTGATATGGGTATTGAAAAGATATCTGGAAAAAACAACGATAAGTTCAAGGGATGTGATTCATAGGGTGAGCCATGAGAAAGGGCCCACGTGGAGTAAATAACTAATTGGATGTGAATTTGGAGTATAGGAGTATTTATAAATTTAAATGATTCCAGGGGTAAGGGATGAGATCGGGGGATATGATAATTTTTTGGATATAGAAAAGGGATATGTTGGGGGGGGGGGGGGGGCAGAAAGCGGGAGATTTCTGGGTGGAGAGTTCCAAGAAACAACTGCAGAGGAAGTCAAATTGGCATTTATTTTCATTTCGAACCATCTGGCTATTAGAGACTCTCTAATAACCTAATAGTGTGGAAGGGAGGTGGGTCGACTGCTCCTACGGAACAATAGTAACCACGGAGTAACAGAGAACAGATAGTAACGAAGTAACAAAGTAACATGAATCCCGAGGTTGCTCCTTGGAACATTATCTGTGATAAGTATCAGGTACTGAGAAGGAGCAGGAACACTTTGTTCCTGTGACTG
Source organism: Pilophorus perplexus (assembly GCA_955831195.1). NCBI lineage: Eukaryota > Metazoa > Arthropoda > Insecta > Hemiptera > Miridae > Pilophorus > Pilophorus perplexus. Next base: position 2,087,495 of record OY037011.1, read on the forward strand.
GAAAAAGCTGTCGCAACCCATCTCTACTACTAACGCTCTTGGCTAACAGTTACTGGGTTATCTCGGTCAGTGTGAATCACACTGTCATGACATGACACCAAACATTGTTTGGTTGCCTTGTATTTCTTTGTAAGGATGTATGATACTTCGAAATTTATCGCTACATATCGTATCGATATTTATTTCTAAAGTATCACAAAGTATCGATTCTTTCGATCGACCTTTTGATTATTTTCAAAAAGCATTGGACTGAACAACACAATATGACAACAACAAAATTAAATGAAAATTTGTAATCTTCCTTGGTTTAAAATGTTTACTTAAAAAAAAAAAAAAAAAAAAAAAAAAAAAAAGCTTGCATACGAGTCTGCAACACATTATAACATTAAATGTTATAATGTGTTGCAGACTCGTATGCAAGCGTTTTTTTTTTTTTTTACGTTACAGTTGGTTCCCTAGCAACGACTAAACTAAAGTCATAAAATTTTTATGACTTTAGTTTAGTCGTTGCTAGGGAACCAACCGTAACGCGTTTCGTGGACAATTTTTCGTGACGGTTTTGTATTGTAATGTGCAATAAAGACATAAAATGTTAAAAATTATACAAAACTGAGTGAAGAAAGTGATGCTGTCGTTGATCTTTTCGTTGTGAGTTGTTGCTGCTGTTGTTGGCTGATCTCTTAGTCTGTAAAATATTAGGTGTGTTGGTGGTGAAATTTTAGGGCCTAAAATATTATAACCAGCGAGTTTTTACTAGCGATAGCGACCCTAGACTCACGCTACGTTCTAGGAACGCTTATAATGATATTTTATTATAATAATAATAATATAATTTTCGACAAAACTCATATTATGAGTATTACCTATTTACTCTTCATGATATTCACTCTTCACAATCGACCTCGTGGATGATTAGGTAAATAATTTTCGACAAAACGTATTATTGAACGTTGTGTTGAGTGAAACCAAAGTTAGTCACGAAATTGTTTTGTCGGGTTTTCTTCAATAAAACAAAAGTTTGTTATTGCAGACGTTTTCCCACTGCTGATACCTTTTCCATCAAAGGGGAGCGTATCCACTGTTTTCAACCGAAAGGGAACATACCTATCCAAAATAGAAATGGCTATTCGTCCATGAAGAACGGATTTTTTTTTATTCTTTTTTTTTCTGTCAAACTTCGGGTAATTCTGACGTGGTATAACATCAAAATATTGCGAGGATTTGGAATTAACATGATTTATTGTTCGTGCAGTACAAATTGAGAGAAAGTTTATTTGTAAAGGCCTTCCCGCGATACAAGGTCAGTACAAATTTTTTCGTTTCTCCCAAATAATTAAAACTGGATATAGGCCCGTTTGAAAGCAAACTCCTCAAAATAATGATAATTATTATTATTGGCCATTTTAGAAACCATCATTGGGTTGGATTATCAGAGTGATGGGTGCCTACTTACCACGTAGGTACCAGTCTATCCACCTCGTAGCCTACGTTTAATTTAAATTTAATTTAAAATTTAAATGGTAGAATATGAAGGCTTATGGCATATGAATGATGAGTCCTCCCTACATTCTATCGAGCCACTGGGAATACTTAGACTATTATTACACCATAAGTTAGGCGAATTTCAGGAGCCTCGGGGAATTTAGAACGGAATGAATGAAGATCAAGCAACGTGAGAAAATAAACGCTAACAGAAACACTGAGCCGATGAGAAAGATCTGAAATTGGTACCTAAGTACTGGATTTAAAAAAAAAAATTCTCATTGACACCGAATAATTTTTTCACAATTCACCTATAAGTATGAAAGAATAATAAACCCTTGGGTAAAATTCGCAGCGTTTTTTCATTACGACTTGTTATACCTATCGATATTTTTGTCCGATATAATTGATCCATCGATATTATTTTTACAATATCGGGACATTTTTTTTTTCTTCATTTGGAAAGCGCCGAAACAAATCCGAAACGCCAGACAGTGAATCTAGGACCTAAGAAGGTGTAGGTGACTGAAGTTTGAATCATTCATCAACATGGTACATAGGTACCTAGTTCTGGGGGAACGTACTGATAATCCCTCAGACAAAGAACCACAACGAAACGAAACCTCGAACGATACCATTCCATAATAATATTATGGAATATTATATTACGTAATATATTTTATTATAATGTAATAGTTATCGATAGTAAAAGTGTAAAATTTGAAATGATTGAAAAAATAAGTTTAAAAATTGAAATATCGAGAAAAAATCGAAAAATGCCTAATTATCTGTTATTTGTTTAACGTTTTTTTCAACTTACGGACTTTTACACTCTTTACTATTGGTATAATATATTATATTATTATAATATTATTAAAGTTGGCGTCATTTTTAACACAAATCGGGAGAAATTACTTTTTTTACGGGCGATTGCGACCTTATCGATCGGTCAAATTTTAAAGTGGGGGTAGCCATTCGACGTAGAATTTGATGCTCTTTAATAACGTAGAGAGTGAAATGTTCTGTATGATGCAACGTTTTCGAGATATCGGCGAAAAACCAAAACTAATCCGAAAATTTCGAGGTTTCAAGGCCCTAAAATGGTTTCCCGACTCAAATGTTGCTGGATTCGCTTAGTTTCCAACTATTGCGGAGCCAAGAGACCAATTAAAATTTGGAAACATACCTATTATGTTACTTATTAAGTACCTAACATCTGACTTTTGAGGGCGCCGGAAGTCTAGAAGTCTAGACGTCTAGACGGTTGGCAACAGTGCAATGAAGACCTGAAACGATGTACCGATTAAATATCGATACCCCAATCGATCCCAGTTTTCTCCCCCTCTCAAAGAAACTATCGGGGGAGGGAGGTAATCGGAACAGGTACAAATAGCAGGTTCCGTTAGTTGGACCAGTGACGTCAACCGGACCCCATAAAAGGCTACGCAAAGTTGTAAGGGGCTGTCAGTGACAATAGTCAACACGTGCGACTGTTTGACAACTTTGAAAGTACAAACCTTCGGAAGTTTGATCTGTTTGGTGTTGATTGGTTTGGCACAACAACGTTTCTTCAGGTAAGTCCGTCTAAAATACAATTCGGTACTTTTCCGTTATACCCCCCCCCCCCCCCCCCCCCCACTCGATTTCGTGTTCATAAACACCCCTCCCGATGGCTTTAAGGCACCCAAATTCGAGCCCTTTTCCGTTATAACACCCCCCCACCACCACCCACACCCCCCGAACTCGATTTCGAGCCCCTCCCGATGGCTTTAAGGCACCCATAGCCAACCAAAATCGAGTGGGGGGGGGGGGGGGGGGGGGTATAACGGAAAAGTACCTACAATTCTCATTGAGTTGGTAGTAAATAATGTCTAAAAGTCAAAGTGTGCTTTTCGACCGGCGGCTTTTCAAATGTTTTCTTCTTGCACGTTTTCAACCAGGGGTTGAAATTCAGTGATTTTTATTTTTGGGAATCGCTCAAAATCCAAATTTGAGATTTATTTTTCACTCAGAAAATAATGATTATTTTTGAGTTTTATTTTTCTGCTCAGAAAATAATGATTCTTTTTTTAGCGATATTTTTTCACTTAAAAATAAAACTGAAACGCTCTAGCTCCTAGCCTATTGCACATACAGATCTGCGGTTTGTCTCATTCGTGTTCAAAATACTCCGAATCACCACCTTGATAAAAATAAATAAATAAATTATGGCTAGGGAGTCCAGTCAAATGGTGGTTTTCCTGTAACAAAATTAGGGTAGTTTTTTCTCAACGGGTCTGTAGGTTTTTTTGGATGCTGAATTCGAATATGAAGTTTATGCCTCCTCTGATGTCGGCTTCACAGCAAAAAATGGAGAAAAAAAACCTCAAAATGTTCGCGCTTTTTTTTTTTTTTTTTTTTTTTTGCTTTTAAGTATACTTAAATATACCTGAAACAAAGCGTTTTTTTTTTTTTTTTTTCCGAAGATAACCAATATATAGAAGATTAAAGTAGACAAATATCCCCCAAGTTGCCAATAGAGTGGATATCGCATAAATCAAATTTTGATTAGGTAAGAGCATTACTTAAAAATTAACTTACCTAACTTAATTTCTTATGGTCCCTACGGCGGAAAAAATGGGGAAAAATGTTTTGTACGTTATTTTGTATTATTACTAAGTTAAAGCTGTGTAAATTATTTACAATATAGGATACCTACCTACCACAATCTTTTTTTTTTAATTTATTTTGATTATACAAAGTTTACGATCATTTTGGTTTGTTACCTATTCTTGGAATAATATACCAATGTAATCGCGGCGAGGGTAGAAAATTCTGATTGGGCTCAAAATTTCACATTATTCGTTTCAAGAGGTCGAGATCCCAAAAACGAAATGTCCGTCCGCCATCCGGGCCGTTTTGGGCAGTACATACCTAGGAGTTTTTTTTTTTTTAATCTGAAATTTTGGCAAAATACTCAGTTTAATGTCTAGTTGCGCCCGCACGGTTTTCAGCCCGATCGCCCAAACCCGCGGGGCTAAAAAGGGGCTACGGGAGGTTTTTTGAAGGTTTTCGGCTATGGGGTCGTGTTGAGTATCGTTTTCGAAGTATGTTTGTAAGTAGAATCCATTTTTAGGGGTCCAGGATCGATACGATTTCTTCGTTGGGATAGATAGATAGATTTTTTAAGGATCCCCAGGAGATAATTTCCGAGTGAAAAAATAAAAATAAAAATAAAAAACAAAAAATTTTTTTTTATTGACAAATAATTTTTGCTCAAGTAACCTATATCAAAGAATAATTAACCTAATTAACCCTTGTGTAAAATTCGCAGCGTTTTTAATTTTAATTAATTTAAAATTAATTTTTTTAATTTAAAATTAATTTTAATTAATTAGTTAAATTAATTTAACTACCCTAGCTGGCAGCATGCCAACCTGCAATATTTTTTACGTCCCCCCCTTAATGAAGACCTGCGTACTTCCTAAGACACAAGAAGTAGGTACTTAAATGTGGTAAAATTAATGACTACCTAATTTAAGAGTTTTCGGCCATTTTTGAAGTAATGAAGTAATTTGTCAAGCTGTGATCTGCTAAAACCCTAACTTTGTGTGATATATGTGTCAGTTTTATTGGGATCAGGGCCAAGATCCAAATTATACGTGAGTTCAGTACAAATTAGTTTTTTTATGTTATTCTTTCTGGTATATTATTTTTTCGCCACGGTGGTTAACAAATTTTAGCGACCTCAAAATGTATCCTTACACATAAACAGAAAGGTTTTTTTTTTTTTTTAAGAATACCCATAGGCTTTGATATAGAGTTGGGTGTCGTTTTTGATGTATTCTTGAACGAAGAATCCTGTTCTTGGGCTCCAAAATTTGGAGTCCATTTAATGGGACTTTTGAAGGATTATTATTATAGGGTTTTGACTTTTGACGGCGGGAGTTTTTTTCCGCCTTTACCAAATCGCGTTTTTTGTTGTTTTTTTTTTTTAATGGCAGGTTTTCTTCCGGTTGCCTTCTGGCATTATTTCTATAATAAACCAAAATGGGGGACAAATTTTGAAAAGAAATACTTACGTCCTAACCCCGTAACGCCCTAAACAGATACCAGCCGAGGAAACACGAGCGACTACAAGCACCGCTTCAAAAATTGAATGAGGGCTCAAATTTTCATGAAATTGTAGGTAGAATCCGATTCTGCGTTAAAAAAATGTGGCTTTCTATTTGAATTATTTGGGTACATAACATATTGCGCTGGGACACCATCTTTGGATGGTTATGATGGAAACTCAAATTCGAGGATTTGTTGTCCGCCCTTGGGGAAAAATTGTCCTACATTCACATCACTCGACTTCCTGGCCCAAGCCTTTCAAAAAACCCCATCTATTATAGAATCTATAATAGCCCCATACATGGTCGATTTTTTCATTTCACTTTCCTTTCTGTAGATTTTAATTTTGTTTTTCGTGTGTATTTACGAGCATATAATGAGATTTTAGAACATATCTATTGAGCATAGAACAATTGTTTTTCGAGCGTCTTTGGTGATTTTATCTAGCATAATAACCCGAGCCCTGGTTATGATTATTCTGAGCATAATAAACCAAATCGAGCCGACAGAAAGGCAAACGGGCAGGCGCTTTTCCCCCAAGACGATGACATCATGATACATTGTATCCTTGGACAAGAAAGTGCTTTCTGAGTGCATCGGGAAAAACCAGAGGTTTGGCAACATCGCCGGGAGTTTTCCACTTATCCCCAAAAACCTCTTTCCTCAAATTCGGGCAGGCAGGTCGTTGGAGGTAGAAAGTACGTAGTACATTGAAAGCCTATTACAAGTTTCCAGGTCATTGAGGTATTGGAACCCGGTCGTCGACCGCTTGGACTAATTTGGAACGGAGAACCCCCCAAAGGGTTCAACTTCGTACCTTCCTGACGGGGGTTGAACTCAAACTCTACTGCGATCAATTTTACATCGTCAATTTCATTTTAGTTATTTATCAAAGGAGCCGTCAAGGGTGCTACATCACTTAGAGGGTGTTGGAGGAGAGAGACATGACAGATTGAACATTATCGCCGAAGCCGCATTGATCGAAAAATGTATTATGCCTCCAAAATTACGCGGAAAACGACACCTCATTCGACCTCCTGACATCCTTTGTGTCCATTTGTAGCCATAGATCCTCACGGATAGATCGGATAGACACGAACGACGATTTCGTTTTAAACCATCATCAGAACGATACTTACATTCAAAAACCAAATACTTGACATTTATCGTGGAAATAGACTAGGTACTTTGAATACAATCGTCTTTTACGATCTTTCACGTCTTCATATCCCCTTCCCTATTTCTTATCAATTTTAGACTATTATCTTAACGCACCCTTTCACTTTTTCTGTCTTTTTTTGTACCGATTTTGCAATCTTCTGTGCTCCATTCTTATCTATTTCGGTTTATTATTCTTGAAAACACCAACCTTGTGAGGCCCTCGTAAATCATAAATAAGTATTTTTATTTAAAAAAAAATTATTTTTTTATTTTATTTTTTCCATTTTTGGTTTAATATTCTTGGACCCCCCCACGTAATCGCGACGGAGGTCAAAAATTCTGACCGGCCTCAAAATTTGACATAGGTAATACGTTTCAATAGGTCTAGATTCCAAAACGCTGCAAATTTTACACAAGGATTTAATATTCTTTGACTTAGGTTACATGTCCGAATATTAATTCTGTGTCAACAACAAAATTTTGAAAAACTTTTTTTTTCGAAATTTATTTTCAAAACAATTTTTATTTACTCGGAAACTGAACGATCTCCTGGGATTTTTCAAAAATCCCATTTGTAGCCCCACGAAAGCCCTTTAGATGCCCACAGTGAAATCGGATCGTTTTGGGACACCCAAAAATTGATTCTACGTCCAAAAATACTTCGAAAACGACACCTAACTCGATCCCATAGCCAAAAGCCTTTAAAAAAACTCTCCCGTAGCCCCATTTTAGCCCCATAACGCTCCACGGGTTTGGGCGATCGGGCTGAAAACCTTGCGGGCACAACTAGATGGTAAACCGAGTATTTTGTCAAAATTTCGAATTTAAAAAAAAAATTCCTAGGTACTGCCCAAAACGGCTCGGATGGCGTACGGCGGACGGACATTTCGGTTTTGGAATCTAGACCTCTTGAAACGAATAAAGTCAAATTTGAGGCCGATCGGAGTCGTCGACCCCCGTCGCGAAAACATAGGTGTATTATTCCAAGAATAATAAACCAAAACAAAATGACCTTCCGCAGCAGTAGGGATTTTATTAAAAATATGCAATATTGTCAAAATACTGGGTTTACCATCTAGTTGTGCCTGCAAGGTTTTCACCCCAATCGCCCGAACCCGTGGGGCGGTATCGCTATGGTGCTACGGGAGGGTTTTTTGAAGGGTTTTGGCAAAGGGCTCGAGTAGGATGTCGTTTTCGAAGTATATTTAGACGTAGAATCCATTTTTTGGGGTTCCCGGAACGATCGGAATTCACTGTGGGGATCTCTAGGGCTGTCATGGGGCTAAAAATGGGATGTTTGAAGGATCCCAGGAGGGAATAATGAGCGTAACCCGTTTGGGCGAATGGCCCGCGGTAGTGGTGCGAAACGGAGACCCGTTTCGGCAAAGGCCTACGAGCTGTTCAGGGCTCGTTTGGGCAAATGTAAATTCATCAATCGTCAAAAAAACCATATTCCTTATATTATTAGGAAAATATATTATATTTTCCTAGTAATTTTGGAGGCATAATATGAACTATATTATTCCATTTTTCGAGGTCCCACATCTGTCCAAACATTGTACAGAAAAATAAAAATGTGGTTTCAAATTAAAAAAAAAAAACTTTCTTAATAACGTAGGTAGGTAGTCAACGGCTTGTGTTTCTCAGGAATTCCAGCACGTCGTCAATAGAGCTTTTCCTCGCGGTCAGCAAATCTATATTGTTAAAAATGATACCTATATTAATGTGTGTCCTACTTCCTGTGGACACTGTCAGGTTTCTCAACAGTAGGGTACGTACTTAGGTAGACCTACCTAAATTTAAGCCTACCTAAAACTTAGGCGATTTCCAGTCTATTGGCAACTCCGGGATTTTTTGTCCGCCCATGGCGAAAAATTGTCGGATCACCCATGTTTTGTACCTACCCATTCGTCAGTAATCACACTCTGCTTGACACATTCCCGACTTCTCCGTAGTAACATTGTTTCCCTGATATTTCCGAAGCTCATTTTTAATCCTCTTTTACCCCGCATGGCTCCTTTCTCACCGCTTTTGTCCACCTTTCAAACCAAAGTTATTTCCGGGAGAGACATGAAGGGAATCGCCTTTTATTCGCATTCAAAACTTTACAGTTATCTAAGTTCCCAATACCGATTTAGCTTGTTATCTATCCGCAAATGCCTTTCTGTTATTGTATTCATCCTTTGTAAGAGTAACATAACTGGGATAACTAAATCCCTCAATTCCTTTCACTCGACTCGGTCCGGTCATAAAAACCCCATTTGGTAGGTACCTACCTGATCCAAAGCCCTTTGGCCTCATTTAGTGTGGGGGATTTCACTTTGGACCAACTTTTCAAAAAGGGGGCTACTTTGGACCAGATTTTAGAAGCACTTTGGACTAGTGAACGGCAAACGTGAGTAACCACTTTGGACCAGCCCAAAAACAACGAGAAATAAGGGATAACAGCAAAAAATTAAATTGTTATCAATTAATAGTTTAATACCTACGTAAATGGGGTATACCCCATCAAAAGAGCATGATGTCGTCAATTTGTTTTCGCCGCCGATTTCGTCAATAATTGAAATTATTTTTCGTGGGGGGAGCGAGTTTCCAGCTTGCAGATTTGAGGTAGGCCATCATGACACCATCCTGTCGATACACATCCCATGCTTTTTGTAACGCTACGTATTTTTTTAAGACGCCACTGCGCTGTACGTTCACCTTGCCCTTTTTAATTGAATTGATTTTCAAAAAATTGTCCGTTTGAAATTCTTTCAAAACCGCTACAACTTTGTGGACGTTCGGATGAGCAGTGTAGGAACTCACAGGTGAAAACCACTATTTTCTCATCTGCATACACAAAGCAAAACTGCTGACCCCCCACAGTGCTTTCCTGCATAGAATATAACTGCGATATACACGCATCCTGGTTTTCGACCACAATGCAAGGGTTTCCCCGACGGGTTTCAATGTTCGCGTCAACCTCTACATCCATCGTGCCGTCTGATACTGAACCTGACCTTGACATTGGCAGAGTTTCAATCAAACATCCGTCTGATAACAAATGAACCTTTCTCCGTCTCTCTGGTCTAAAGTGGGTGCCGTTCACTGGTCCAAAGTGCATGTCAACGTGATCCGGTCGTGCGTACGGGTTGGTCCAAAGTGGCTGCAGCCATTTAGTGTAGAGTCACATCTTTGACAATAGTTGGAATAGTTATGCCACGTATTATTCAAAGTTGACGAATGTTTACTGTTGTATGAAGGGTGTAAAACCTACGCATATCCAAAGTTGTAAAGGGTGAGGTGTTCCCAGCGGACACACCTGTCGAAAAGTATGAGCACCGTGCTCTCAGCTGACAAGGGTGCTTTTACTTGTGAGCTATTTAGGCCAGTACCCCTAAAATCGTAAGAAAACGGCTAGTTCTATTTTTTTTTTTTTTTTTTTTAATAAGTTTTTAGGATCACTCCCTGTAGTGTATACCCACGTTTTCAGCTTCAAAAAACCTGAGCTCGCCTCGTGACAGTCGAAAAACCTCGAAATTTTCGGACTTATTTTGGTTTTGGGCTTATATCTCCGTTGGGGAGCTTCCTACAAAAAACATTACTCCCACCTTTTTTAAAGCAGACAAAATTAGCTAACTTTAGAAACTAACCGCAGCTCTGTAGGTCTAATAGTTTCCGAGATACCGCTTTTCTACAAATGGTCGCTTTTTCGAAAAACTCGAAATTTAACCATTTGGCCACGTTTCAAAGCCTCTATATCAAAAACAGCATAATTGTTCGTATCAACATAGTGACGGGGAAAATGTTTTGAGGGAAGACGTAAATCGGTGTATGGTCATTGCCCATTGGGCAAGGGTCCCCAGGCGGCGAAAGATTTTTGCGGGATGATGAACTTACCCCCACCGCCGACCAAGTTTTTTAGGTACACTAAACTTCTTCGTATGAAGAGGCCACAAAAGAAGTCCGAAAAGAGAAAAAAGAAAAACGGAAGAGAATAGAAGAAGGCTTAGAAAATGACGAAGAGCCTTCCCTATGAGCCGGGCGGCTTTTAGTCAAACACTCATATTTTCAAACACTCATAACTCGAGTTATAAGTGAGATTTTTCCGAATTTCTTTCAGTGCTTTGTTCGGCAATTAACACTATTTTAATAAAAACAAGATGGCGTAATATTTCGGGGAAACCAAGTAATTGTACCAAAATTTTGTAAACATTTCAAATTTTAAAAACGCGGCAGGCCGCTCGTGCTGTATCTACACTGCATGCAGATACATCTGAACATGGATATGTCTTATGATGACAAATAAAATGAAACATTTTTTTGCGAGCCTTCGATTTGTTTAATAGGTACTGAGTAATTTCATTTTGAGTTTATGGGTTGCTATGGGCTGCATATAGTTGTTGATATCCATGTCAAAAATGCAGGTAGTATTCAGGGGGGGGGGGATGGAAAGAAACTAACTCGACCCGACCGACTCCATCCAGTTGGGTTTGTTAGGTTGAGAGGTTGTTGGTAAAAACTATTGACCAATGAGAAAAACCCATACGGTGGATACGTTTCTTTGCCTCCATCTTACAAACGTTAAGGTTGAAACACTACGAAAGGTGAAAACAAAAGCACTATTCATAGTGGGCTGTAAAAATGTGGTTGCTACAACAGAAGGTAGTAACCATTTAGTAACCAATCAAATGGGTCCCGTGGCTGTAAACTTGTGGTAGCTACAAGTAATAGGAAGAAGTGTAAATCATAGAAATTAACTTTAAGAGCAACTCAGCTGATCCGGACCCTGAGCATCGTCAAGTAAATGTCCTAAAGAGGCAACATACAAAATTACAGCTTCCCAGAGTGTAAATCATAGAAATTAGCTTTAAGAGCCACTCAGCTGATCCGGACCCTGGGCATCGTCAAGTAACTGTCCTAAAGAGGCTACATACGAAATTACAGCTTCCCAGAGTGTAAATCATAGAAATTAGATTTAAGAGCCACTCAGCTGATCCGGACCCTGGGCATCGTCAAGTAAATGTCCTAAAGAGGCTACATACGAAATTACAGCTTCCCAGAGTGTAAATCATAAAGCGCCTGGGGAGAGGAATAGTGAGGGCTATCGCGAGCGCTCTCTCGACCCGCGGCGTTTAAGCGAACTAAAGCTATGTCTACACTTGTGCAACTTTTGTTCATCAGAGGCATGCGTCACAGCGCAAGGTGTGACGCACGTGATGAAGTCCAAGGGGCATGCCTCATCCGAGTTGAACGGGAGTGTTGAACTTTAGGGAAAGGGGTAGCGCACGCCGAACCGCAAGGGTTGGATTTCTATGCATCACACCGTTCATCTCGCGTGAGTTTTCTATTGAAAAAGTGCCGTCTTCAAGTTTTTATTGTTTTATAAAATGTCTGATGCGAAGGAAACGCTTGAATTCATCGAGGATTATAGTATACATTTTTTTTCATCGAGGATTATAATATAATATATTATATACTTTTTTTTTTTCAAAAATATTTCCTTAATGACTCAGAATTGAGGGCGTAGGTGGAAGGGGCCAGGGGCGCATAAGCCCATTATTCCAGAAATCTTTCTGATCGTAGTAAACTCGCATCTTCTGCTGACTCCATCGCGAGGGTTGAAAGAAACTTGACTGGCAAATGTGGACAGGAATCGCTTGCTTCTAGGGCATGCGTCAGACTTGCATTCCGTCGTTCGGGGATTTTTTTTCCGGAATTACTCGTAAGGAATTGTTGAAGTGGGAATTTTTTTCCAGGGTGGTTAATTTGGAGACTTTTCCCGGGACCCCCCCCCCCCCCTACATTCAGCATAACTACTGTCCAATGAAATGCGATCATGCTACTAGTATCGTCATAAAAGAAACGACGACTTTGGGCAACGATTCGTTCTTTTACGAAAATCAGCCTGCCGCAGCTAAACAGCAACGCGTTCATAACAGCCTAAACACTCGAGATCCTAGTCGGGGAAATATTTTTCGCGAGTTCGACTCGGTTGGGAAAATATTTTCCACGAGGACGTCCACTGGGGAAATAGTTTCCTACATTCGTTTTCACCGAGTAGGGACACCAATTAGGGAAGTTTGGCATGGAGTAGTGATACAATCTCGGCCGTAAAACGTTAGGGGAAACGAGACCCTAAAACGACGCTAGAAAAGGAGCACGTTTGGGAAAAAGATAAATAACATGATAACATAAACATGATAAATAACATGGTTCTCTCCAAGCAGAGAGCCTTCTCAAAATTGAGAGTTTGAGTGCCGGCTTTATCAATTTCTTAAGAATAGAGCTAAGAGAAGCTGAAGAAGTGAGCTTACGTGAACTTGAAGTTTTCAGGTACTTTTCCGTTATACCCCCCCCCCCCCCCCATGCGATTTTGGTTGGCTTTGGGTGCCTTAAAGCCATCGGGAGGGGTGTGTATTAAACTTGAAATCGAGTGGGAGGGGGTGGGGGGTGTTATAACGGAAAAGTACTCGAATTTGGGTGCCTTTGGGAGGGGTGTGTATGAAACACGAAATCGCGTGGGGGGTATAACGGAAAAGTACCAGTTTTCATCAAGAAGGGACACAAATTTAAAGACTAGGGGAAGGTGGGCGAATAAGAGACAAAACTTTTAATAAGAGACAAAAAATTTTTTTTTTTCAGCCGAACCATTGACTTTTTTCCGTTGTAAATTTTTGTGTAGGTTGTTTGTGACAAATGGAAAACCCACAATTTTTTTTTAGATCCATAGAAAAACCCAGGTAAGAGAAAAAAATCGTGAAATTTTTGGTAGCAGTCAATGTCTCTTATTCCCGAAAGTGATAAATAAGAGACACATCACGAAATCACTGTTAGAGAAGTCAGAAAAAGTCTTAGGAGACCTAAAGGGCATTAAGAGTCAATTAGCAACGCGTCTCTTAATACCCTGAAAGTTTCATCGCATTTGGTTCAAACCAAAAAAAGTTATGAATTTTCAAACTTAGGCGAATAAAAGGTCAGCCAAAACTTTCGGCTCTCAAGTCCTGAGAATGTATAAACGTTTTATTATAATAAATTAAGTAGGAAGAACAGATTTAATCAAAATCACAATGTTTGAAGAATAAATAAACTTACAAAATTTTAACAAATATCAGTGTTTGACTAAAATTACTCGCTGAAGGCAGGCTTTTCTCAGTCAAATCACAATCTGAATACAGAATAACTTGAATTAATATTTAGAAGATTGAATTGAGATCAAAATGTTTGAAGAATAAATAAACTTAAAAATTGTAAGAAATATCACTGTTTGAGTGAAGGCACTGAAGGCAGTCTTTTCTTATGGCAAATATCACTGTTTGTATAAAATCACGATTATAGTTGCACCGAATTCCCTTGCCAGCGTGTTTTGGACCCATGATGGAACTGAAACAAACAGGAAACATTCGATAATGAGATTTGGATTAATAAGAGACAGACCTTCTACTATTGACCCAACTGCACAACAGCTGGGGTGAATAAGAGACATCGTCATAAAAAATGAAGAAGTAATCTGACGGAAATAGGGCTCAAGGATATTCAGCGTATTCATAGAATAAGCGTTTTGAAAAACTTACCAGCACCGACGAACGTCTTCACGGACTGGAAAATGGTGTACCGAAAAATAAGAGACACTGGGAATCTGAAGTTGATGGGGAGGTTCTTCGTAGGTTGGCCAGTGTTGCCAGGAAAAGAGGCTGTTGGAGCGAATGACCCCCTCAACTTTTAGTTCAGATCTCCAGCTACCTTTGTAGGTACTTTTTTGAACATTTCGACCATGCGGGATATTGTTAAATGCGCGTGTCTCTTATTTGCCATGTCTCTTATTAGCCCACCTTCCCCTAGTAAAATTTGGCATAGAGAAGTGATACAATCTCAAGTGAAGTTGACATTTTCATTGAGTAGGGACATCAATTCGCATTCGCATTTCTTCCCATTAGAGAAGTTATTAGTTATATAATAATCTCTATGAGCCCTATAGGACATGAATTTATAAGTAGGTACATTAGAGAACTTCGTCACAGAGTAGTGATACAGTCTCAAGTGAAGTTGAAGTTTTCATCATGTAGGGTCAACAATTTAATAGGAGCTGTTTCGCGATGCGTTCTACCGTTTCGTTCCTGCGCGGTATCATACCGGTATGCGTTCTACCCATGTACTCTGTTTCGGAATGCGCTCTACTCGCTGAATCGTGCTTGTGGACCAAAGCCTTTGAAGGCATCGATAAGCAGCCCACTCGTCAGAATGGGTAAACGGAAAAAACTTTCCCGAACGAGAATCGGCCATGGCTCATACGCTGTTGAGAATGTTCTGAAGTAAGGTGTTCTCATTAGAGATTGCAATCCCGGGAATCCCGGTCGATTTTTGCCAATTTGAAATCCCGGGATTCGTGGAGTCAATCCCGGGATCCCGGGGTTCGAGAATTAATTGCACCTCGTACGTAAATTGCTCAAGTCTTGTCGGGAAAAATCTTTTAATAACGGACAATAATTCGAAGGCTAAGTGAAAGTGCTCTAAGATGAAAACTGTGAAGTCCCCTGAAGAAAGGATTCGGAAATCTATGAACCAGCCGGTGCCGGTGCCGAAAATACGAAAAGATTTATCGACCACAATTAAAAAAGAAACGAGCCTGTTCAAAAATGGAGGCAGCCGAGGCCAACATTTGGATTTAGTATACAAAATTTGTGGATATTTAATATCTCCAGTTAGGCCGGTCAGCGGACAAAAAAAGGGGGCTTAGAACGGAAAAATAGACACGTTCTAATTTTTTTTAAATGTTGTCAGGGACGTACCAGCTTCGAAACCCTTGTGCTAAATGCTGGATGCTCAAAACCCGCGAAATCGGATTTTTTTTTTTTTTTTTTTTTTCAGTTCTTGGCTTTCAACTTCAAAAATGTGCGCCCTAACGAAAAAATCACTGTATACTATTTTCAAGTAGACAAGATTTGCTACCATTTGAGCGCAACGGCAGCTTTCTAGGACCAATGGGCCCCGAGATTAACCCTCTTCAAACATGGACCATTTTTCACCAAATGTTAGAAATCGTGGTTTTATCCTTCTTCAGTACGGAATATCGACTATCATAATATGATATTATTCATCCCACGAGGAAAGTTATGAGGAGTGAAATTGTAGAGCAGTGATTCAGCTTCAATTTAAGCACACCAGACCACGTAGGACTATCCCACTGACCTCCGTAGAAGCTGAGAGGGCCTTTTGAGTAGCAGGACTATTTTCGACAAAGCTAAGAAGCAAATTGGCTGATCCGACTTTGAGTGCTTTCTAAGATCCAACATTATGATTTCTAAAAGCACATTTTTTGAGTACATACGTGAACTTTTTCCTTGATGAGAGAAGTAATATTTTATATAATTTACAATTATTGTAAATAAACAAGTTTTTTGTCGTTTTTAATCAATTTTTTCACGTTCAAACAAAAATCATCAATCCCGGGATTGCCCCTGAAAAATCCCGGGATCCCGGGATTCAGAAAAACGTTCGGGATTGCAATCCCTAGTTCTGATCTCCTGGTTACAGGCTTTGTTGTTTGTTGTGAAAAATATTTGACCTTCCGGGATCGATCAAAAATCTCATTTGTAGCCCCATGAAAGCCCTATAGATCGCAACAGTGAAATCACCTGAGTGAGGACACCTGACTCGATCCCACAGCCAAAAGCCTTCAAAACACCACTCCCGTAGCCCCCCCCCCCCCCCTCAAATGTATATATATAAAATAAAATAAAAATTAAAAATTAGTCTGAATGAATGTTTGATGGGTACTTAATTGGCAGACAAATTAATTAAAAACGCTGAAAATTTTACACGGGTTTATTATTCTTTGATATACGTTACTTGTGCAAAATTTCTGTCAATAAACAAATTATTAGTATAAAAAAAATTGTCATATGAGTTATATATCTAGTCGCATTGCACCATTTCTACAGGGAAACTGTTTGTGCGAATTTCCCTGAAGAGTTGATTATTTCGAACATTTTTACTTGGGAAAGTTTTTTCCGTGGTGAAAGTACTTTCCCAGCAAGTCTGAAATGGGAAAGTTTTTTCCGGGATAGTTTTTCCTACATTCGTCGGAATGAATTTCGGACCCTTGTGCACATTCTCGTTCAATGATGGGCAGAAGGGTTGCTGCGTCTCGAAAATACCGACATTCGTTGCCGTTTTTCAACCCCAAAACCATCTACTCTTGCACCGTGATTTCTTTGGTTCACTCCTTCTCCGTCTGAATCCAGTTTCAAGTGTCAACACAAACGATTCACAAACAACAAATAACATATCCAGATCCAAGGTAGAACGCAGCCCTGGGAAGGGTAGAACAGACCCGGCTGGTAGAACGCATAGGTACCGAAACAGCACCATTTAATTGGTACCAGTGCAATTTGGCATAGACAAACAACCAATAAAATCTCAAGAGAAGTTGATGGTTTCATCGAGTAAGGTCCCCAATTTACTAGTAAAATTTGTCATGGAGAAGTGACACAAGGTCAAATAACGACTTTCACAAATGGGAAGAACAAATTTTGTTGTATGTATTTATTATGTGAGACTTCATTACTTTTCCCTGCTTAGCAATCACATCTTCAACTTACTTTACTACTTTTCAGATCGAGTTGACCTCGTGAAGAACTCCGAGCCGACCTGGAGTCGCCTTACTTCAGCTAAGATAAGATTTGTTTATAAAGCGTCTAAAGCCAACGGTGAGTGTTTTCAAGTTTTCAACGTAATGCTTATTTAGACGTGTGGGACATAAGGGAACATTAGGATTTACGTCTTAAATAACTTGAAAAACGACACCTCAGTCGGCCATCAAAATCCAAAGAACGACACCATCAAAACCAAAAGCAAGGCCGCAAAACAGATTACCAATAAAGAAAACAAAATAACAAAAAGCCGAAAGAAGAGAGAGAAAAAACTTAAAATGAGAAAATGTACCTAAATAGAAACAGAGGGGAAAAGCAAAATATAATAAAGAACGAATAAAACAGCAAAACCTAAGGCAGAAAAACAGAACGAAATTCAAATTGAAGAAAACGATGAAATCGTCAACCAAAAGAACGGTCTTCAAAAACATGTTTTTCATTTAATAAACGACACCTGAAGCGACTTCGTGGCCCAAACCCTTCAATAACCCCACCTATAGCCCCTGAAAAGCTTCATAGAGCTCAACAGTTTGGGTTGGGGAATAACTTACGATGATGGAATTTTCGAGAGGGAAATTCCACAAGAGAAAGTGCGAGGGAATCAAAAGCCCTTCAAGCAATGCATTGCTGATAATATTAGGTCATATGACCCCCCCCCCCCCCTCCGAATGGTTAACGTCATTACGATTTCAACAACCTCTCACTTCCCATTTGCCCTAAGTAATTTTCCTCGAAAAGTCCTTGGTGCAGGAAGTTACCAAAGTCTTTGAGAGGCTCGGATGGAAAGAGTTCAATGGCATCTTCACCTGCCAATGGTGAATGCTGATAGGAAAGCATATTGTTTACAGAATATAAACGGCATTACCCATCCGATCTCTGCGCGCACCGTCATTGAGTTCTCCTTGAGATGTATCCTAAATCTCTTCTCTGTAGGTGAAGGATGCGAAGGTGTTGCCTCATTGCTACAGCAAGCTCCAAGAGGCAACACCTTCGCATCCTTCACCGAGTTTATATCCTGCAAACGATATGCTTTCCTATCAGCATTCACCATTGGCAGGAGAAGATGCCATTGAACTCGTTTCATCCGAGCCTCTCGAAGACTTTGGTAACTTCCTGCCCCCAAGACTTTTCCAAGTCATGAAGTCAGATGAATCCAGGATCCATCAGTGACAGGAACAGTCGCGGTTAACGTTCAGCGTTTGCCCCAATTAACAGAAAGATACTGTGGACTGATAACCAGAGCGGCCCAATCCACCCTCCCGAAAATAACCTGAAAAAACTACCGTCCCAATTCACAGTCACATATTTTGTGAGTCTACAGGTGGTATTTTTGAAGGGTTTTGGCCAGGGGGGGTTTAGCGAGGTGTTTCAAAGTTCATGTAGTCCCATATGAAGTTTTTTAATAGCAGTAGGAAGGTTTTGTACAAATTCTTGTTTTTTCTTCTTCAGTTTATGGGCTCGCTAGAAACCTGTTGCTGCTGATTAAAACCCGTTTCTCTCCTTAAAAACATGTTTCTGCTGATCAAAAACCTTTTCCCCCTTCAAAAACCAGTTTGGGCTCCCTAGAAGCGTTTTTATTCTGATTGCCAACTGGTTTCTCTCTGTTAAAAGGAGTTTCTGCTGATCAAAAACAAGTTACCCTTCAAAAACCTGTTTAGGCTCCTGCTGGCTGAAAACAAGTTTACCCTTGAAGAACCAGTTTGATTTCTTAAAAACCAGTTCTACTGATTGACAACGTGTTTCTCTCAATTATTAAAAAAAGTATCTGCTGACAACAAGTTTCCCCTTAATAACTATAGTTACTATAGTGAAGGCTCCCTCCAGTTTCTACTGATTCACAACTAGTTCCCCTCCCTTTAATGAACTTTCTGCTGATTCAAAACTGGGGTTTCCCCTAAAGCCCGTTGTTGTTTTTTGAAAACTGGTTTATCATCTTGAAAACACAAATTCTTCTGATTTAAACCCTGTTTCTCCCTTTAAAACCAGTTTATACCGATTAGAAGCCGGTTTCTGCGGTTTCAAAACCAGTATTCTTTAAAACGAGTTTCTGCTGATTGAAAACTGGTTTCTTGTCCTGATATCAAGTTTTGCTCATTTAAACTCTGTTTCTCCTTTTAAAACCAGCATCTGCTGATTCCAAACCAGTTTCTCGTCCTAAAAACACGTTACTGCGGATTCAAAACTTCCTAAAACGAGTTATTGCCAATTGAAATCATCCTAAATTTTTTTTAAAATAACTAAATAAAATAATAAACAGAACTTGTATTTAATACAAGTTCTGTTTATTCAAACTGGTTTCTTCCCCTAAAACTAGTTTCTGTTGATTAGAAACCAGTTTATCTTCCTTAAAACAAGTTTTTGGTGATTTCAACTCGGTTTCTCCCCCTAAAACCTGTTCGTGCTAATTGAAAACCGGTTTCTCTTTTTAAAAACCAGTTTCTGCTGATTGAAAACCTTGTGGAGGTGGTTAGGGAGAGAGAACGACTCTTCTGCTGGTTTGAATACTAAATTACAAAATATTAAATTATTATATTAAAATACTGAATTTTATTTCACTAAAAAATTGTAGTGTGTGGACCGGTTTCGAGCAACTAAGCTCATCTACAGCCCAGAGTGACTTGAGATTGTTGAACAGAAGTCTGAACTGGTCGGCACTGAAGTCTGGACAGGTCTGAGCTGAAGTCTGGTACTCGAAACTGGTCCCCACGCTACAATTGCGTAGTGAAATAAACAATTTAGTATTCTAACCTGCAGAGGAGTCGTTCTCTCTCCCCAACCACCTCATTGGATTAGACCTCTGCACCATCGGCAAACAACCACTTTGTGAGCTTTCAAGAGTCCACCAGATAGTGTTTTTGAAGGGTTTTGACCTGGGGGGGGGGGGGGGGGGGGTTGAGCGAGGTGTCGTTTTCAAAGTTGTACGTGAAATTTGATTCTAAGTTTTTTTCAAAAGGAATTAAAATTGTATTTATTTATTTATTTATTTCAGGTTTTTCCTGCGCAGAGCGTTTCATCCAGACGTGAACGAAGCCACGCGTTGTCGATTTGTGGGTGAATATTTAAGCGTCATCGTCTTCGTTTTCTTCTTCTTCTTCTTCTTCTTCTTCTTCTCAGCAATGACTAATAGCGATCTGTACACTTTAGCTCGTGAGGGGCAGCTGAGAGACAATATTGCCGAGGGTGACTTGAACACGAGAAATGCTTTAGGTTGGACGATACTGACTCACGCATGTATGAGCGGGGAGACGGAGGCGGTGAAGTTTCTGTTGGAATCCGGCGCTGACCCGAATCTGTCTGGAAATGGTTGGGCTCCACTCCACGAAGCGGCCAACAGAGGATACGCCGCGATGACGAAGATGTTGATCGACTTTGGAGCTGATTCGGAAGCCAGAAGTGACGGGATGTGCGCTTTGCACATGGCCTGCATCCGGGGATATTTCGACGTGGTGGAAGCCCTCGTGGAGAACGGCGCTGACATCGATGCTCAAGATGGAATCGGGTTTACTGGACTCCACCACGCCTCTTCGAGAGGGATGTGTGACATTGTGGAGTATTTGGTCGCCCAAGGAGCGGATATCAAAGTGGAGGACAACGCGGGGTGGATCCCGTTGGATTTTGCCATCGACGGGGGCAACGGGAACATTGTCAAAGTCCTGCTCGAAGCCGGCGGTGATCCCAATTTTTTCGACAGAGAAGGGTTGACGCCTTTGCATCACGCGGCCAGCGACGGCGCAATTTCTGTCGTCCGCGCGTTGCTCCAAAATGGAGTTGACGTCAACACTAAAGTCGCTGACGGGTGGACGGCGCTCCACGAAGCCTGCCGCCGCGGCCATCTCACCATTCTGGAGCTTCTCCTCAAAGGAGGAGCCGACGTGAACGCTGCAACCTTCAACGGGTGGACGACTCTTCACGAAGCATGCAGAAAAAACAAATTCGACGCTGTGGAAGTTTTGTTGGCATCCGGAGCCAACCCAAATGTCTCTACGAAAGAGAAAAGGACCCCACTCCATGAAGCTTGTGCCGCTGGAAATGAAGCAATCGTCCGAGCGCTGCTAATACGTGGAGCTGATTTCAGAGCGTGCGACCGAAGACGGCACACTCCACTCTACATGGCAGATAAACCCGCCATCGTGGCGTTACTTCTCGACCACGGAGCTTCAGTAGACTACCGCTCGTGCGCTCACAGGGACCGAGGACAGTTCGCCTGCAGCTACTACCAAACCCGCATGCAACGCTGCTACCTCATCGACACGTACGAAGAACACTTCATCAAAATGGAAACCGCCCGGTTCGTTTTGCATTGCCACGCCAAAGATCCATCTTTCGTTCGAGACTGGCATATCCTCCAAAGGGAGAATTTCCGGAAAAAGTGCCGAGCGGAACTCGTCCAAATAAACTCGACACAAGTCCGCGACGCCCACGCCACCTTCGGAGACGTTCTATATCAGCGCTCACGTATGCGACAAATCGAACACTTGACGCTGGACGAATGTCGCTCGTCGTTCCCCATTTACGGCGAAATGATACACGGCCGGTTTCTTCAGGCCAAGAAAAAATTGCCTCTCATCGCCCGCGCCTGCTGTTTGTTTTCCCCCAAGTTGCCCCTCGAGTGTTCCGAAGAGATTTTGTCCTATTTGGACGAGAAAGACTTGACGAACGTAATCGCCGCGTGTGAAGTGGACGATATCGTCGATTCTGCCGAAGAGGCTAAACCTGGCTGCTTCGCCTCGACTGCTTCGCTTCTAGACTGCCATAATTGTTGTAGGATTGTATAATGGCTCTACAATGCCGACTTTGATCTCATGAATTTGTGTTTTTTACACGTTGGGTGCCATTTTTACAATTTGAGATTATCGAGAACTCAACATCCCATCAATACGTTCAGGGAGTGGGGGGGAGGGGTCTGCTCCTGCCGCAGCTCCTGAATCCTCAGCTGTGCGCTGGTGGTGTATAGGAAGAGTCTGCCTGTCGAGAAGGTCAAAGTATGTCGACTGGTTCAGGTTAGAAAAAAAATGTTTTGTCGAATTCCCTCCGTGAGGAGACGAATTATGTTGCATTTTGACCATAATGAACCGTGTTCAAAATTTCAGAAATTTAAACAAGTTCCTACGGTTTAATACGAATTTCCAGGGTACTTTCGAAAATTTCAACTTTGAATCATCAGCGCGTACGTCTCTCTGCTGTTGAAATGAAAGCCAGACGAACAGCCAATGAGACAATGTCTTGGGGCACCCAATCTTCTCTCCAGATTCAAAGTTGACATTTTCTAAAGATTGGAAATTTGTATTACGCCGTTGGAGCCCCAAACTCACTGCTATTTGTTTAAAATTCTGAAGTTCTTCCAGAAAAAAAAAAAAAAAAAAAATTAGTCGATGGTTCCCTCGCCCTTTAGGTTCCTCAACTAGAAAACGAGAAAATCGAGTATTTTCGCTAATTTATTTTTTGACAAGAAATATTATTGCCCCCGAGTTTAGTTGTAGTCGCTGTATCACACGAGTAATCACTTCACACAATCACAATCAATACGTCATCTGCCTCACAACGCTCCTCACTTCCACCCCTTCCCGATTTCGGTCCATTTTCCGCAATTGTAGTCGCTGCGCTCGCCCTCTGTCCCCTAAGGTTCGCCCATTCTTTATCACCACCATCCTGTGCTGAACAGATCGATTCACTCAAGTCAACCTTCATTCATTGATAAACAACATTCATAAACGTATTGATGGGAAGTTCTCGGTAATCGTCATTTTAAGACTTACAACAATTCGACTTGTGAAAATGCTTATTGCTATTTTAGTACAATAAGATGGTGATTACGGGTATGTCATTAATTAAGTTTTGATTGTGTACTTTTATTACTCTTTTAAAATATATCTTTGGAGTTTGCAGTACAGTTTCATATGCAGAAAGTTTCGGTACAAATATGTTTAACGCCTTTACATCTCTGGTAATTTCCCGGGCAGTTTTCTGTACTCGTTTGCCCTCAAATCCTGACCTCTGTACTGCAAACTGTTGAAACTGTTGACTAAGACTGATTAAAATCGACTAGACTGACTTTAAAAACTTGATGTTTGTTTTAGTTCGATTTTTGTTAAGTATGGTTATCTATTGACCTTCCTCGCAGCTGTTTGTATCGGCGCATAATATGCGGCGCATGATATTATCAGCCTTCTGCTTTATTTTTATCGTCTAAACAAAAACCCTCCTCTTTTCGAGAATAGTTGCTGCTCATGTTTAGTTTACAGACTGTATTATTATTGCGTGATTTATTTTTTGAGAAGCTGGTCTTCTCTCACCGTCTCCGGTTGAAGTTTAGTGGCGCCTGCGACGCCGATCATTGTAGAGATTATTTAGTGCAGTTTGTAGAATATATCGTCAAATCATTGTCAACTGCAGAAACGTTGGTTGTTTTTTTGTAAAATAAAATTTATTTAATAAGATTTAAAAATAAGATTTAATCGAATCTCAAGTATTTTTTTCTTTTTTTCACACCCAATACCACACACTTCACAGTACATTAGAGCTAATGACGACGACAAAATTTGTCGAGGAATCCAGGAGCAAGAGCGTCCTTTTCCTAAATCAGTATTATCACTTTATTGAACTTATCTTTGTTAGCATTAAATGCTAAATGAAAATGTTTTTTCTTTTAATCGTGTCCTTTATTATACTGGCAATACTGTTCAACTTCCAAAGACGTGGTTATCGACTCGATTTTCAGAAATAACTAAGTGGATAATTGGCTAAGAAAAAAAACCACATCAAGTATCAGATTATTTATTCGCATCAGTCGAGACTAGCAAGTGAAACGGCTAAACATAAGAAAACGACCCAATACACATAAAAATGGCACATACCCCTCCTCAAAATGGCAGCACATCAGCCATCTACTAAACACTCGACTTGTAGTCGTCGCAAACCTAACAAGCATGAAAACGCCGTCGGCGTTACAACACAATTGAAAAGACTAAACTCAACTTCAAGCTTAACATTTTAATTTTAACTAAACTAAAGGCGGTAAAAAGTGGAACAAGCTTAAAAATGACTAAAAATGTAACAAACCACAGCTCGATTTTCGTACAACAATTTAGTGAAAACAGGGTAATCCTATCGACTATTCGTAAGGAGGTAACACGATTGGGAAGGTAACTAGGTGGATCAAGCTAATACCAAGGAGCGCTAATTTTTTCGGAAAATTTATTATTTTTCCTTTTTAAGGTATTTCCAAAAGGAAATTGTTCAGGGGTTGAATTTTGTATTCAACTAGGTGGCATTACCCTATTCGGCGGATGACTTGGTTTTACCAGCGGATGTAAGCGAAGACTCCTCCGTTTAGTAAGCCAAAAAAACTGGCAGATAGTGTTGTCAGGCGTCGCAGCAATTTGGTCGGTTGTAGGTTATGTAAGGTTATTTAAGGCAAACACATTTGTAAGCATAAGTACAACGTTCAGTTGTAGCCATATGACATGACTGACAGTGATTGACTGTGCTAGCGAATGGCTCAGACGCCCTATCCCTCAATCTCCAATTGAACGAAATCGTGCAAGCTTGCTGCACATCCAGTTAAGACTGAACGACGAGACTCAGGATCTTCAGTTCAGCTGAACGGTTGGGCGGACAACTCCATGAACTTACTGGACAGCCGCATCTCTTGGAACCGAGCGCAACATACACATTCCATAGTCTATTGGCTGGATCCAATGAGCAGCCTTCATAATGAACATGCACAAAATGCAGAATTCCAAGGTCCGCCTTCTTCACTCGTCCCCTACCAAGATGGAATCCCAAGGAAGGGCCGAGCCAGAGGGATTACCCTGCATTATCACCCTTCAGTAAATGAGCCCCCGAGGTGGAATCCCAAGGCACCCATTTGTGTCGGCAACTTCACAAGGAGAGGCCTGAGCGAGTTAGGTGAAGGCATCGAGGAGCAGCAGGGCCTACCATATGGGCAAAGCGAGATTGCTTGGAGCTTAGCCTCGCACCCATATTCTCGGGCCAAGCTGCATCAGGATGTGCTGGCCACGCTTGTTGGCCAGGGGCAGGAGGAGTTGGCTGCAGAGTCCACGGGACTCACGTTTGAATTTTTCCATCTGGGCTCAGCGGTTGCGGATGCTGTGGGTGGTCCTTGATCAAGACCTCACAGCTAACGAGCGACCTTGGGGACTTCCCAGCTATCCTGCCGCCTGGCGCTGCACAGTGCGGAATTCAACATTTAGGGGAAGGAAAATCGAAAAATGGTCGGATCAAGCTGAAAATTCGTATCTTTATGTTTTCGAGGGCCTAGAATTCAATAATGACATCGGAAAAACGATAATTATATATGTAAGTACATAATTTTTTAATAATCCGGCGTTCTGTATTTATTCAATCGATAGGTTTAAGGGCTTTAGAGAAACGCCATATATGGCGTATACGATAATTTTTATAACTACATCTTATTTATTACGTGACTCGTGAAAAGGAGCAAAAAATACACTATTACTTGTAAGTGTTTAGACATAGCGTAGCACGAACGAAAAAAAAAAAAAAAAAAATCACAAAAATTACACAGGTTTACAAAAAAAAAAGGCCACTTTCAGGCAACGCGGAAGAAAACAATTAATCTATAATATAAATAATATAGGAAAAATGGAGGTCATATTCGGATTCAGCACCCCAAAATACATATTATGTATTTTGGGGTGCTGAATCTGAATATGACCTCCATTTTTCCCGGTCACGTCCACATTTTCGAGATAATAATAATAATAATAATGATAATAATAATCGTGTTTTGGAATTTTAATAATAATGATAATAATAATCGTGTTTTTTGGAATTTTTGGGCATCTGCACGATTATTATCTGTGATTTTATAAACTGAAAAAGGCCGAAAAACGAAAAATCGCAAATATCTCGAAAATTGGACGTGACCGGGAAAAACAGAAGTCATATTCGGATTCAGCACCCCAAAATACATATAGATTAATGGTTTTTTCCGCGGCACCTGAAAGTGACCTTTTTTTTTTTGTAAACTTGTGTTATTATTTTGAGATCACTTTAAATCGACTTTTTTCAAAAACGCGCAAAATGTGTCGGTTGTCCCTTTTTCTGGAGACATTTGACTATAGTTTCCTAAAGAGACACGATTGATTCCAATTGATTCCCGATTTAAAAGCTCAGATTGCTAAAAAGTTATATACGCGGTTTCCCGCATTTTAGCCCGCCTGAACGGGGTCGTATGGCATGCAAGGAACGCATTCAAAAATCCGAAAAAATTGATACACTATCCTTAGGATGTGTAGAATGAGGAGAAATTGAACCCTTGCTTCTGTCTTGCATATGTGTGTGTGACCAATGACACAGGTTTAAAAAAAAAGGCGATAAGCGAATGTCGGGGAAAAAACCACTGAACCCCATGTATTTCGGTGCGCTGAATCCGAATATGGCCACCGTTTTCCCCGGTCACATCGGTTTTGCTCGGAAAAACGCGTTTTTTCGTTTTTCACGCTTTTTGGCTTTTAGTACTTCCTGTTCTCTCAACTTACCACCGATTCCACTAAGAACCTTGTCATTTTATGGTTTTTGGGTCGCTGAACACGAATATGAAGTCAAATCGGACGAATTTTGTAACATTTAGACGAAAAATCGCCTTCAAACTTGCAAAATCCAAAAAAACTGACTTTTTGTGTGAATTTAACGTGGTTTTTCTCAATGAAGGCTCTCGCTTAAAAAAATCTGACTTCATTTCGTGTTCAGCGGGTGAAATGCTATAGGATAGTGCCCTGACCCGCAGGAATAACCAACCAAACACGACGTGGCAGGTAAATAAGTTGAACAAGGAAAACACTGAGGTAGCAGTTCCGGCGTGTCCCAGCTTGCAAGACTTAGGAACTCTGGAGTGAACTTTGTTTAGGTACATTGTATCTAGATTGGTCTGTCGACGTTGTGGCCCAGTGTCATCCGACTTCCTTGTTCAACTTATTTACCTGCCACGTCGTGTTTGGATGGTTATTCCTGCGGGTCAGGGCACTATCCTATAGCATCTCCCCCGCTGAACAAGAATATGAAGTCAGATTTTTTTTTAAGCGAGAGCCTTCATTGAGAAAAAAGCGTGAAAAACGAAAAAAACGCGTTTTTCCGAGCAAAACCGATGTGACTGGGGAAAACGGTGGCCACATTCGGATTCAGCGCACCGAAATACATGGGGTTCAGTGGTTTTGGTTTATTATTCTTGGAATAATACACCTATGTTTTCGCGACGGGGGTCGAAGACTCCGATCGGGCTCAAAATTTGACATTATCCGTTTCAAGTGGTCTACATTCTAAATCCGAAATGTCCGTCCGCCGTACGCCGTCCGCCGTACGCCGTCCAGGCCGTTTTGGGCAGTAGGAATTTTTTTAAAAATCTGAAATTTCGACAAAATACTCGGTTTACCATCTAGTTGTGCCCGCAAGGTTTTCATTCCGATCGCCCAAACCCGTGGGGCGCTATGGGGCTATAATGGGGCTACGGGAGGGGTTTTTTGAAGGCTTTTAGCTATGGGATCGAGTTAGGTGTCGTTTTCGAAGTATTTTTGGACGTAGAATCCATTTTTTGGGGTCCCGGAACGATCCGATTTCACTGTGCCGATCTATAGGGCTCTCATGGGGCTAAAAATGGGATTTTTGAAGGATCCCAGGATGTTAAATATTTTTCGAGTAAAAAATACGGAATTTTTGAAAAAAACACATTTTTGAACAAAAAAATCCAAAAAAAATTTTTTTGAGATAAAAATCCAAAAAAAAAAAAAATTTTTTAATTTTTTCATTGACAGAATTAAATTTCTGCACAAGTAATGTATATCAAAGAATAATAAACCCTTATGTAAAATTTGCAGCGTTTTCCCCCGACATTCGCTCATCACCTTTTTTTTGTAAACCTGTGTGATCAATTTCTTATTTTTCTTATTTCTTATTTCATTTATTACAGGCAAGCCCAATTACATTTATACACAATATGTCATTCTAACAAATAATAAGGAAATTAATTTTCACTGAGTAGAGGGGAGAATGTAATAATGAAAAGGAAAAAAAATGAAAATAAAAAAATCACTGAAATGAAACTTGGGAGTTTAAAAATAAAGTTTTAAGCGATGAAAGGGGTGAGAAAAAGAAATCGAACTGGGGGTAAATAGACAGAAAAAGATTTGCACTTCTGGGAAGACGGTGAAGCGGTCGATTTCGATCGTAGTTGGTCGACGAGAAGGGGACCTCAAACAGTAGAGGTGAACGGGCTGTGGTACGAGGGACGTGGAGATCAATCCTCGACAGTAGAGATGGGCAGTAGATAACGTTGTTCACGATTTTGAAGAGCAGTACGAGGTCTGTCAAGCACCTTCTCCTCTCAAGAGTGATGACGCCACATCTAAGCTGTAGAGACGCAAAGTCGACATCATCTGAAGCTATTCCCATCTTGTACGCTATGTAGCGTAAAAATTTTCTCTGCACTCGCTCGAGTCGATATTTATGGATTCCGTACATCGGGGACCAGATCGTGGAAGCATTTTCGAGTGTGGGCAGAACAAGGGCCTGTAGACAGTCACGATGGCATCAATATTGGAGAATTCCCTTGTGTTGCGCTTTACGAACCCGAGCGCTCGCATAGCCCTGGACGCCAACGCCTCAATATGACTGGAGAAACACAACCGCTCATCGCATAGGATTCCAAGGTCAACCAATTTATCAGACCTCCTCAGGGGTACTCCACAAAGGATGTAGCTGAACACAACTAATCAATAGTAACTAAATGACAAATGCCAGAAAACAGGCTTTTCACGCTCGTCAAAACCGTCATGTTTCGACAAACACTTTCTTCCATTTCATCAGCGAAAATTGAGGGATCGGATCCCTGTTACTAGAGCTATCTACATAGATATTCATCAAGCCAAAACAATTTTCTGGCGACTTTCATTTTTCGATTTTCCTTCCCCTAAATGTTGAAAATTCCGCACTGTGCGCTGGCTGAGGATTCTGGCTACACATGGCGCGGCGGCCCTGAAAGCTCGGCAAATCATGTGCTTCGGAGTTGCCCAGCATTTGCGAGGAAGAGGGTCATCCTGGAGGCTGAGGTTTTCCCTGACAGTGTGAGGGAACACTGGAACAGAGATGTCTCCAACCCGTCAAAGTGCAGAGCGTTCTTGCCTAAACGTTGCTCGTTCTAAAGGGGTTTTTGCACCACTGTGCACTCTCTGCATGCATAAAAAGCAAATCTCAGCAAAAATTGACCCGAGAAGGCCAGTCTTAAAGCCACAGGCTGCCTCATGGCACGAAAGATCTGCAAGTTCTTCATGTTTCGCGACAACCTCACTGATCACCAAAATCGATCAGCCGACCAAATCTACCGCAGACGTCTGCACCTGTGACACACCTTTAAACTCAACCTAATTCACTTCTCATAATTTTGTTTTTTCCCTAACTTAACATTGCACTGAATCACCTTCAACACGCTCCCTCAACGTGAATCCGCTCAAATTGCCCACAAATCAAACTAAACTACCTGCAAATGCGTTTATGTACAGCAGCTACACGCGAAACGTGATGCGAATTTCTTTTTGAGCAAAGTTCTGTTATGGCTGGAGCCGGTCCGTCGTCGAGCTCTTCGGTGGGGTCACGTTTTGATTTCGGTGGTTTGAGTGCAGAATGTGAGCTTTCGATTTCGAATCGCCTACAAGTTTGGCGAACGAACCGCGTGTTTGTGTTACAAAATTTAAACGTAAAGATGGCAACAGGGTTGGCGGCGTTACAGTTTGGCTTTGGGGGCGTGCGCCTCATCGAGCAGGTTCCCCGCGCCGAAAACGTTGTTCGGGTCCAAAACGTGTTTCGCTTGGCGGTACAACGTCTCACCCAATTCGGACACTTGGCTTCGATACCTGAAAACAATCAAAGTGAATATCAGGAAGCTGTAACAGACAACAGGGTAGAACGTAGTAGGCAGTCGTAAAAAGGTCGGATAGATATTACAGCACTTTCGGCAAACAACCACTTCGTGACTTCAAAGTATGTAGCACACTGGGTGGCCAGATTTTTTCTCTCGACGAAGCAGTACATTTGAATGTTTTGAAAACAAATAGTCGTCGAGCACTAGAGAATTTATTGTGCAGTTGCAGTCTAAATAAGTTAAATAAGTTAAGATTCAGTCAATTTTTCCACGTCTAGAATAATTTCTTTAAAAAGATCACGAAATCAAAAATATCGCAGATATAAATCGATTTTGGTTTATTATTCTTGGAATAATACACCTAGGGTGATCGCGACGAAGGTTGAGGACTCGAATCGTCCTCAAAATTTGACATTATCCGTTTCAATAGGTCTAGATTCTAAAACCGAAATGTCCATCCGCGGCGCTATGGGGCGAAAATGGGGCTGCGGAAGGAGTTTTTGAAGGCTTTTAGCTATGGGGTCGAGTTAGGTGCGTTTTCGAAGTATTTTTGGGCGTAGAATCCATTTTTGGGGGTTCCGGAACGATCAAATTTCACTGGGGCGATCGATAGGGCTTTCATGGGACTAAAAATGTGATTTTTCGAGTAGGAAATATGAAATATAAAAAATAAATAATTTTTGAAAAAAAAAAATAAATAAAAAAATTTTTTTTTTTCAAAATTCTTTTCATTGACACAGAATTAAATTTTTGCACAAGTAACCTATATCAAAGAATAATAAACCCTAGTGTAAAATTTGCATTGTCTTTTACTCAAGGCTATCTACAAATTCTTGCAACTTAAGTTCCTACTAACTTGTTAGGAAGTGAGCGAAGTGAACTTAGTTATGTAGGAAGTTGGTAGGTGGGTACTTTAAAACAGCCAATTATCGTAGGGGAAAATATTTGACCTCTTGGGATCCTTCAACAATCCCATTTGTAGCCCCATGAAAGCCCTACACATCCCCACAGTGAAATCAGATCGTTCCGGGGCCCCCTAAAAGGGATTATACGTCCAAAAATACTTCGAAAACGACACCTAACTCGAT
This sequence comes from Pilophorus perplexus, assembly GCA_955831195.1. NCBI lineage: Eukaryota > Metazoa > Arthropoda > Insecta > Hemiptera > Miridae > Pilophorus > Pilophorus perplexus. The sequence goes on from OY037011.1 coordinate 2,118,850, forward strand.
CCCATAGCCAAAAGTCTTCAAAAAACCCCTCCCCTAGCCCCATTTTAGCCCCATAGCGCCCCACGGGTTTAGGCGATCGGACTGAAAACCTTGCGAGCACAACTACATGGTAAACCGAGTATTTTGTCAAAATTTCAGATTTAAAAAAAATTCCAACTGCCCAAAACGGCCCGGACGGCGTACGACCCGACGGCGGACGGACATTTCGGTTTTGTAATCTAGACCTCTTGAAACGGACAATGTCAAATTTTGAGGCCGATCCGAGTCGTCGACCTCAGTCGCAATTACCAATAATTATTGACTATGCGTTCTGCGGTGACCTACCATCTGGCTCTCAATTTGCCAACTCCGTGGTGGTGGGAGAGGGAACCTCCGTTGGCGAGTATTTCATCTCTGGCGACGGCTTCGATCTTCTCGTAAGTGGCGACAGGATCCTCCAAACCTCGCCAGTTGAACGCAAAGTAGAAATACACGCAGCAGCCCGAATCGTACGTTTGAGTCACTCGGTGGGAAATGAAGTGTCGTATCACGTTGTATTCTGAAAAAGGGAAATTTCGTTTGTGATCGAACTGTCAACAATGAATGATATAGTCGCTGAAGGGTATTCGAGGTAGAAGAAGCATGGAGGTTACTGAAGTGCAGGGAGGTAAATGGTCCTACGTAAAAGGGTGAAATAACGATATTTCATCACTTATAAGACGATATTAAATTAATATAAGTGATTAATATAAGTGACGATAATTAAATATAATATAAGTGATACATTTTATCACTTATTAGTTGAAATTGACGAGTCGCTCCCGAGGTAATGTTTGACTTGAAAGCCTTATACACACCCAGAAAACAACGTGTAATCCTTTACGCCAAAGTACCATTCATGGTGATGGAAAGGTTGGCCCTAAAGGCCGGAAAACGGCCTCGAGCCGATCCATTTTCCACCGTGTGTGACTTCGCTGGATTTTTGGACGGGCTAAAATCCACGGAGCCGAGCCACAGAGCCAACAAGTGGACTTGCCGTGTGTGGGGTGACGCCCAATAGGCCGAAGCCAAATGGACCGGGTCCAATGCAGGCTCAACCGTGTAAGTGAAATCCCCGGTCCAAAAATCATTCAGTGTTCGTCTGGACTTCGTGGTGCGAGGATCTCAAGAGCGATGCCAAGTGGCCGTGACTTCGTATTGGGGAGCCACCATCGCTTCGCTCGGCCAACCATTTCTTTGCCCAGGGGGGCTCACTTTGCTCGGTCGACCACTTGCTCGAGGGGGGTTGTTATTGTGGGTCAACTATTCTTATTAGCTAGACTTCCAGTATCTTGACTAGGGGGCCTTGCTTCGCCCGACCAACCATCGTCCAAGGGGGCTCACTTCGCTCGACCGACCTCTTCCTCAGGGGGGGTCGTTTATTGTTGCTGTGAGCACTGGACTCATGAAGAAGGAAACTGGCCTGCTCGTATGCGACCCCCCTAATGTGGACCGAAGCCAAATGGACTCGATGGCCAAATGGCTCCGCCGTGAATGCCGGTCAGCTGTTTTACGACGCCTGATGTTTTACGTTGACGACAAGGGGCTGCTGTCACCTAACCAGACCGGTTTTCGCAGTGGCCGTGGCACAATGGACCACATAGTGCAGCTTACCCAATCTATAAAGGATGGCTATCAGCATCACCAGTCAACAATGGCAGTTCTGGTTGACTTCAGCACTGCCTTTGACGGGCGGTCGTCAACTTGCCCCCCACATCAAATCGCCCCTCTCCAGAAAGGAGTCCAGGAGTCCATACTTGAGGATGCTCCGCCAAGATTGGAAGCCAGGAAACCACCCCTTGGTAACATCACGGCTGTAGAAAACATTAACTAATATGACGTCTCGTGCTGGTCAAATCCGTTTTTTCCCATTCATTCCGAGGATACTTTTTGGTTTATTGTATTCAGAATAATCATCCTTATTCGAGAGAGGAGTATCATAAGGGCGGGAATGAGTCATTTAAAGTGTTTGAGGGTATCTACGAGGACTTCGGGAGGATGCGAGTACAACTTGACGCGCCGAGCACCAAAATAAAGTGAGAAGGTTATGAGAGAGGTTTCAACTGGGTAGGGTTATCAAAGTCGACAGCTCCCAACCAAACTCATTAGAGCTGTCGGTTTCCGTCCCGAGCTGTCGGGTTCCGTTTAACTGCTGTCAACCTACAAATCAACCTGGAACAGCAGTTTTCTCAACTGCGCATGTCTCCGTCGATTTCTGTTAACAGTCCGTCAAACCTGGAACGAACCTTTAAGGAGTCCCAGAGCCTTTCCCGCAAGACTCACAATCGATTGCACCAACTAATCAGACTTCAAAAATCGATTTTCAGCCAAATTATAAAAAAAAAGAAAAAAAAGTTTTTGAACACTTCTGTACACAGCACGAATGCTAAATATTCTAGAAGACGTTTAATTTGTTGCCATACTATTTGAAAAAGCCGGCACTTTTTGAGTTGTTGTCACAACTTACTTTTGATTACACAGAAGCATTCGAATTTATGTCTGAATTCTATGGAAAAGCTTACACTAGAGCAGCTTGTATCTCTACTCTTTGAACGTGTACCGCAATTTGCAAAGACATATAATATACCTTTATTATATATTATGTCCCTACTCTATGCAAAGGCTTACCTATAGAATTCAACGCTATTCAAGCTTGTATCAGTACTATATGCCAAATCATTTTTCTAAATAATTTAGAAAAAAAAAAAAAAAAAAAAATGTATCCCTACTCGATTATTGTGGTACCTAACTAGTTTCGGCACTAAGAAATTCTTAGTAAGAATTTTTCCATTAAATAGGTACATTTTGTGTTCCTACTCCATGGAAAAATGTAACGCTATTCGAGCTTGCATCACTTCTCAATGCTTAACGTCACAAAAGTCTTCTATAAGGTATCCCTTCTCGATGAAAACATTTACATTACTTAAACTTATATCTACTCTATGCCAAATTGGTTTCACGAGGAACCTCACAATCGATGTGATCACTCTCAGCTAGGGATGCAAAACCCTGTTAGTGCTAGTAGCGATAAACTCTATAAACCTTAGCGTAGAGTAGGGAAATAAATTTAAATGCAGGGAACCTATTGTGGCACAGGTTCAAAGAGTAGAGATACTAATAAGAAGCGATGCAACCTCAAATAGCGTAAAATTTTTCCATGGAGTAGGAACCCAACTGTAAAAACTTCTTTTTGGAAACAAAGATAGATACGACAATCGAGTAGGGAAACAATTCAAAGACTTTTGAAAGAACTTGGCATACAGTAGTGACGCAAGTTCGATTAGCGTTAAATTTCAAATACTACTGCATAGAGTAGGCATGTGATTTTTGCTCATTTGGTTGCAGTTTTTTTGGTGGATTAAAAAGGTTTTAGAGTAAATGTAAGTAAGTTATATATTCGGAATCTGCACTAAATTTCCTATACGAAAAGTGTCCTTTGAACAAGTATGAGTGAAGTCGGTGATTACTGGAAAATTCAATGTAAAGGAAGGTCCAAAAAACCAAAAAATGGCCTTATTCAAACCAACTACAAAAAAAAAATAAATAAATAAAAAAATAAAAAAATAAGGCTATCATTTTCGTATTCAGCGCCCTCAAAACTCCCTAGAAAAGATAAAAATAAGTCGGCAACTTGCAGGTCCTTTTTTTTTTTTTGTAGGCCAGTGTAATCAACCACGAGTCGTTCGCAGCGTTTTTGTCCTTAAAATCAGGTTTCTTCGAAATTGGGTCGACTTAAGACTTACTGGCGCATTCTCGGTTGATGACGTATTTGACGTTACGGCAAAGATTCAACGTGTGAGCCCAGGGGACGGACGTTTCGAATGATTCCGCCATCACATGGAAATCCAGAGCGATATCCTGCAAAAAATAAAACCGTTAGCGTTAGTAGCTATGCCGTCAAACTGGAGGGCGCCGACCAAATGCGACAATTCACCCGAATGTAAGCGATGACGAAGGTCATGGTGTAGCCCCGCTCGCCGTTCTTCTCCCCTGCCGACATGCCGTTGAATTGAGAGGCGATTTCGTAAATTTTGGCTTCCTGCCTTTCTACCGACGTTTTTGAACCTGAAACAAGCCACGCGATGAAGGGCCACAACTTAAACAGCAACCGCAATGCCAAAGGCCTTTACTTAGCCAATTTTAGCCAAATTAGCCAATTTCTTCTAAATTTCTCATCTATTCTTTGAAAAATACCGGCTACAATCTGGACGGTTAACATTAGTACAGAGCGCACTCTCCCAGCTTTAAATATCCCTCAACTGAGGGATAAATCCAGCCACCTGTCATCTCTGCTCCTCTCAACGCACTCGAATTACCTTCGAAAAGCAGCGTCGCCACGGCGATTTTTTCCAGGTCGAACCCTTTCACATTCGAGAGATACGCCTTTTTAAACGCGTCTGACAAAGAGCTCAAGTAACCGCCAGATTTTTTCAAAGTTTGCCCGAAACGGAACTGCTCATTGTCCATCAACCGGATCGACGCAGGTTGGCACCTCTGCAATAAAAAAAAAACATGTTAGAGAATAAAAAATTAATTCATATGGAATACGTAGACGTACCTTAAAATGTATGGAGAACTGCACGTTTGAAAGTGAAGCACTAGTAGATTAAAAACAGTGTTGCCACACGATCAAATCCACTTTGTGACAACAGTGTAGTTTTCTCAAGATAATTATATTATAATAAAAGAATTGGCGATGTTATAAAAATGCACTTATGAAATGGACAATTTAGAGACATGCGGATTTCTATCATCTGGTAACACTGTTTAACTAAGCGTATATTATAAAAGACACCTCAAGAAACCACAGAACTACTTGTACAGATGCGGTACAACTCTAAATTCTGGCGTGTGGAACAATATGATGCTCGAAGCGAATGGTTTAAAATATGTCAACTGCGGCACATCACTGCCGCCAGCTAGACAGACATATTCCTCTTTTAGTAGGAAATGGAGGTCCTTCCTCTTACTGGAAGCAATAAATGATTCTAGGAGGAAGATAGAGCAGCAGAGCTTCAGCAGTTTCCCTATCGTCGGAAAATAATCATCTGTACCGACAGAAACTGGTCAGTGTCAGTGACTCAGTGGGCAGCTCGATGACGATCATGTCGGGGGCTTCTTGTTGTGTTTACGAGTGTAATTCTCGGGCAGATCAAGGCTTTTCATTCTACCGGTTCCCTAACGATAACTCCACGGTGGATATCGAGGGAAAACCGGGGTTAAAAGAAGTGACTCGACACAAAACCTGGCAACTTCGGCTGAAGATGTCAAAGAAGCCTTCTGACCGTATGAAAGTGTGCTGCCGGCACTTCTCCAAGAGTTGCTTCATCTTTCTTAGTAAGTGACTTATCTTTTGTATTGGTACATACACGGTGTAAACGTCCAGCGCGGACAATAGGCCAGTCGATTGTATAGCTCATCTTTGAGAAAACAAAAAATGCATCGGTAATTGTGTGTTGTAAAGGTTCCGTTTCGGAGTTATGCGCGAATTTCGTCTCCCTTAAATGCCCATAACTGCAAGAAGTACGATAATAAGCGTAAAAGTACTGATATTAACACGATAGCTGACTTAGGAGAACTCCCTTCTAGCACCAGTGAGGGGGACCAAATTCCTTCAAAGCACCGTTGATGCCATTTCATGGGGTAAAGTGCCATAATACGGTATAGTGGCTAATACGGCACTCCTCAAAATGACCGAAATGATGAGGCGTAGCGTGGTGGCAGTGACGTGAAATGCAAGCTCCCCAAGCATGACCACCAGGTAGAAGGTCAACATTTCCAAGGCCCACCTGATGCCACCTGCACAACACCTGATTCAAATTGCTGTCGCCTAAAGTTTTTTTGACCCGGGTGTAATCACCAGTTGACGAATAGTGGCGAGTAGTTTTTGATATTTTCAGCGTAGGATTGAGTTTGTCTTTCGTCAAAGAACATCTTCCATAAGTTAGTCTGAACGCCAAGTTCCAGTTTTCCACTCCTCGTCTTACCAGTCGCCATCCAACCTTATTTCACGTCCCGTTTTCGGCCTCGAACTATTTAATAAATTCCCTTCTAAACCGAATCCGCCGTTCAACTAATCTTTTCATCAATCTCCACCCCGAATTTGACTTTTTCTTCAGTTCCCTTATACTTAATTCAATTATATTGTCGTCCCGTTTCATTTTAGATTGTTACTTAATATCCATCTGTTCCTTGTTCTCATTATCGGACGGTTGCAGTTATATTTCTTTCTTTCTCTTTGTACTATATCATTTCCATTGTAAATTGGGCTTGCCCATATTTAAAAAAATAAATTAAAAAACGCATTTTGCACTTCATCAGCTCTGATTGTTGTCAACCCCCCTGTGTTTCTAATATGTCCCTGTGTTTGTATTGGCCTGGTCTTGGCGGATGAGCAGCATGGATTCATACGCGGCCGCTCCACCACCTCGAATAAACCTCATGGTTTTCCAGGAATTCGTGATGGATGGATTTCAAAGAGGCATACAAACTGTCGTGATAGCCACAGATTTTGCGAAGGCTTTTGATAAGCTGTCTCGTCGCCACCTGTTGTCATTGTTTGATTCGATCGGAATTCATGGATCGCTCTTGAGCTGGTTGGGCAGTTATCTAATGGGACGTCAGCTCGTTGTTCGCGCGGAGCTCGGGTATACCTCAGGGTAGCCATCTGGGGCCGTTGTGCTTTTTGTTAATGATCAACAGTATCGTGGGGTGTTCCTCTGTACGTGGCATCCACTGCTTGTGGATTGTGAGGATCTTCAGACGGGGATTTCCGGCTTGGTGTGCTTTGAACCACTTTTTCCTGAATCCATCCAAATGCTCGGTGGTGACTTTCCATCGCCGAGAACAGCCGATAGCCCACAACTACACCCTCTGTGGCGCACCCTTGCGGATGTCGGACTGGCTGATCGATCTGGCGGTTCTCTGCGATGTGCGGCTTGGTTTCTCTGGTCACGTGGCCTAAAAGATGGGAATCTCTCGTACGATGCTCTCCAGCGGAGGTGCGGCTTGACGACTCTCGAGAGAAGGCGGAATTTATCTGACCTCGTCCTGCTCTACAAGCTCGTCAATAGTCTGGTCTCATGCGCTGCGTTGCTCTACAGGATCAATTTTCAGGTCCCTCGGATGACTGTCCATGTTCAGCGTTCCCTTTTCGGCAACAAATTACGGCAGGAATCGTCCGGCTTCAACGAGGTGCCAACCTTTTTCTCTCCCTAACCCCCCAGTTCGATTTTGGTTTATTATTCTTGGAATAATACACCTATGTTTTCGCGACGGGGGTCGACGACTCCGATCGGCCTCAAAATTTGAAATTATCCGTTTCAAGAGGTCTACATTCTAAATCCGAAATGTCCGTCCGCCGTCCGAGCCGTTTTGGGCAGTAGGAATTTTTTTAAAAATCTGAAATTTTGACAAAATACTTGGTTTACCATCTAGTTGTGCCCGCAAGGTTTTCAGTCCGATCGGCCAAACCCGTAGGGCGCTATGGGGTTAAATTGGGGCTACGGGAGGTTTTTTTAAAGGCTTTTGGCTGTGATCGAGTTAGGTGTCGTTTTCGAGGTATTTTTGGACGTAGAATCCATTTTTTGGGGTCCCGGAACGATCCGATTTCACTGTTGCGATCTATAGGGCTTTCATGAGGCTAAAAATGGGATTTTGAAGGATCCCAGGAGGTTAACCCTTAACGTCCCATGGTATATTTTTCAAGTAAAGAATAAAGAATGTTTGACAAAAATTTTTTTTTCCAAATTATTTTCTTTTGACACAGAAATAATTTTTGCGCAAGTAACCTATATCAAAGAATAATAAACCCTTGTGTAAAATTTGCAGCGTTTTTCTTTTCTTCCCTTTCTTCTCTAAAGACTCTAACGAGATCCTCCCATGTAAATTTTAATTGAAACAAGTGTATTCGTTCCATTCCCTTATCATTCATCCATTCGCTCCCCTATCTGTCAGAAAGCTCGTCCCCATCCTCCCCACCACCGGTTAGAATGACGTACTGTTTTTACAACGTAAATTGGGCTTGCCCGTAAATACAAATAAGAAATATGGCGCCCTTCATATGTGAACTTGTTAATTAGTGATTTTCGTAATTTTTTCAAGTCTGACGTGTTCTCTTGATTGCACTACTAGATCACGCTAGAAGCGCAATTGAAACAATTTCTTTCAAGAAAAAATACTGAAGTAACAAGAGACAAGAGATACTTTCAAATGGTTATTGCACCGTGAACCTAACCTACCAGGGGCGTTCAAGGAACCTCGACCTTTTTGTGGCCGACTTCGCCGCGGAAAGTATATTCGGCCGAGAGTGGATTGCCCACTTCGCTGATCGAATTTCTTAGGACCACAGTCTCCCAGTGAGTTCATTGACACTAACCATTCTGAACGCGCCATATTTCAAATTATGGTACGTTTAAGATGGTACGAAACCAATACAAGATGAATTCGATCTCCACAATACACTGCGCTCTAATAGAAGGAGAAATACCAGAAAACCTTCCTACAATAGTATTTTAACACGGTACATGCTTTGAGGGGGGTCCACTAGCTCAAAAATCAGGACACCATATAGGGGAAGGGGGGTAAGATGACGAAGTGGGTAAGATGACGATTTCTGATTTTCTGTAGATTAAAAATGTATATATTTTTATATATATATTTGGACCGGTGAAAAAAATATATATTTTTATATATATTTGGAACGGTGTCTCTATATATAGAGACACCGTTCCAGTGGCACCAGTGACCTCTCGTGGTGCTCCTCCACACTCGACGGCAGTAATTCCCATCCATGTCCCCAGGCGTGAACAGAACAACAAAGTTCGATTTCGCAGGTAGGTCATGCAACATTTGCTCCTCGTTTCTTAAGCGACCACGATTTTTTGGCAAGTCATTTGAATTTCTCTTTTCAATATTGTGAATCTATAAGTCAAAATCTACAGTTTCATTGCTAATTGAAGTCGTTTGCTCTAAAGCTGCATGTTGATGGAACTGTTTTGAAAAAATATGGCGCGGTGGGGTAAGACGACGAATTTCTTCCCTTCTTATGAAGAATCTTCGGATAGTGACAGATACATCGAAAAAGATGATGATATGGATATGGAGTTTGATGATGAGGACAAAAACTGCATTGTCTGCGGAGAACAAGGGAAAGATGAGCTGTGGTATCAGTGCATTCAATGCCAATCTTGGGGCCACGCCGAATGCTCCCGTTGGGACGAGGATGAAGCCGCTTATCAGCCATGGAAAATAATTTATTCAAAATAGAAATTTAGAATAAAGTTTGATTATTTTCGTTTATATCCTTGACCATTCGTCATCTTACCCAGGGCCACTCGTCATCTTACCCGCAAGGTGGGGTAAGATGGCGAAAATGACATCTTCTCGAAAATTTATTTTTTCTTCTTTCTAAAGTTGAACGTAAAAGTTTAATGAAAAGTATGTTGTACTCGGATGTTTTATAAAAGGAATAGTTCCATTTACAACCCTCTCGGCTGCTTCCAGAGGCTAGGAAAAATCTTAGAAGCTTAGGTTCGCCAACTTACCCCCCCCCCCCCCCCCCCTAACCCTACATGGAAGAGTGAGCTCCTTGCAAACGATATCGAAATGATGGTCCTAATCAACGGGTCCAGGGGCGGATAGGCAGGTCGGGCGATCGGGCGTCGCCCGAAGGGCCGACGGTCCTGAGGGCCGGTCGAAGCTGGAGAAAATGTGTTCCTACAGTACTTGAGACAGAAAAGAAAAACTCAAGACATAAAAGAATCTGGTTAGCTTTGTTCCTCATAGGGTGGATTGCAAGTTTAATAAATGCGTAATTTGTGCAAAAAGATTTTAAACAGTACAACCTCATCCAAGTATGCAAGACGTTTTTTGATTTCAGCAAACTTTTGGTAAGGCTTTCCACGACCCAAGTCGAGTGTTGGAGGAGTTTTTCAAAATTTAAAATTATCAAAACAAGGCGGAGTTTGCCTCAGCAAACTCTGAGTGACAGCAATCTGGAGGATCTTATGTTGATGCTTGCAAGCAGGAGCGTCTGGCCAGAACACTGAACAAAGGGGCTTTGGCCATTGTCGGCCCTCCTCGCCATCACCCAATGCTTAGTGCATCTCCTTCATCAGCATGCGCATGCCTTGTGTGCGAGCTTTATGTGATCCCGTTTTCGCTAAGTATTCTTGGAATAATACATTTTGGTATTTGCAAAAGGGTTAAAAATTTTAATCGTCCTCAAAATTTGTAATTATATCTACGTTTCAAGATGTGTGGATTCAAAAACTGAAATGTCCGTCCGCCGTCCACGACGTTTTGAGCAGTAGGAATTCATTCAATTCTTCAGGAATTCATTCGAAAATTCAAATCTTCAGGAATTCATTCAAAAATCTGAAATTTTTGACAAAATACTTGGGTCTCCTTTTGGTTTAACTCGCAATGTGTTCAACCCGATCGCACAAACTGGTGGGGGCTAAGTGGATCTAAAAGGGGCTACAGGAGGGGTTTTTGAAGAATTAGGTGTCGTTTCCATTTTTCCGGAGGCCCAAAAGCAGTTCCTTGGATCCATGGAGCTTTTGAAGGATGGCAGGAAGTCGAATAAGGACTCATTTTTCGAGTAACCTTGATAATTGATTTTCCGGGGTCCTTCATCCGTCCAAACATTTGACATGGAAAAAAAAATTACCGTGGGACTGAGGTTGAGCCTAGAATTCGAAAGAAATTAACATGGGGGGGGGGGGGGGGGGGGTGCAAGAGGAGGGGTGAAGGTGAGGAGGGCCGGAAATGCCCAAAGTCTCTCGGCTCAGTGCTCCAGCCAGATGCTCCTCTTGCGAGCTTTCTTTTTTATTGTTGATGAGCTGTGATTATGTACTTAACTGATGAAATGTGCAAAATGCATCTTAGTTTGAAGCGCTATTTTGTTTGCATAAACGGTACCAACTAATTCACACACCAAGCATTAGGTTCACCTAGGTATTAAAAGTAAGGCCTTTGGATAGGTAACTGTGTGTGTGGTGGAGGGGGCGGGGTAGGGCCGGTCAAATTGAATCGCCCGGGCCGGACAAAACCGCCTATTTATTAAACACATTCTTAATCAAGTTAGTCGAAGGTGGGGGGTAAGGAGCAATTTTCACTTCTTTCGCCTTTGAAAAACATTTATTTCTTCAGAGCTTCAGAGCATGTTAAACCATCATTACAATTCCTTCGAACAAATTCGTACGTTTTTCTTCCAAGGAAGCACACGCAATTACAATTACTTACAAATTACTTTCAATGTTCGAACCACTTCAGGATGTATAGGTGCAATTGAGATCTGTACACAAGAGATGTTAGGAAAAGTCTTTTAAAGTATGTATAGAAATAGTTTCATCAACCCAGATTGGTCAAGATGAGATGTTTGTGCACTCTAAGGCTCCTATCCTGTGTGCGTCATTTCATGTTTCTTCAAGGAACTCAGTGCACGGCATTTGTACTCACAGTGACTGCACTTGTAAGGCTTCTCTCCTGTATGCACCATTTCATGTCTTTTCAATATAGAGGCTATACTGGATCTGTACTCACAAAGACTACACTTGTAAGGCTTCTCTCCCGTGTGCGTCATTTCATGTTTCTTCAAGGAATTCAAAGCGTTGCATCTGTACTCGCAAAGATTGCACTTGTATGGCTTCTCTCCGGTGTGCGTCATTCGATGCGACTTCAAATGAGACGGTCGACTGCATCTGTAGTCACACTCATTACACTTGTAAGGCTTCTCTCCGGTGTGCGTCATTTCGTGTCTCTTCAAGTTACGTCTGCCACTGCACCTGTACTCACAATGATTGCACTTGTATGGCTTCTCTCCTGTGTGCGTCATTTCATGTGACTTCAAGTTAAACAATTTACTACAGCTGTACTCACAGTGACTGCACTTGTATGGTTTCTCTCCCGTGTGCGTCATTTCATGTTTCTTTAACAATCTCAATGCACTGCATCTGTACCCACAATGACTACACTGGTAAGGCTTCTCTCCTGAGTGTATCACATCATGTAACTTCAAGTGCGATGGTCGACTGCATCTGTAGTCACACTTATCGCACTGGTAAGGCTTCTCTCCTGTGTGCGTCATTACATGCCTATTCAAGTTGCGTGATGTTCTACATCTGTACTCACAACGATTGCACTTGTAAGGCTTCTCTCCTGTGTGCGTCCTTTCATGGTTCTTCAATGAAGATCGGTAACTGGATCTGTACTCACAATAACTGCACATGTAAGGTTTCTCTCCCGTTGGCGCCTTTTTACGTAATATTGAAAGAGATGTTGTACTGCATTTTTGACCCTTCAATTTGCGATTGTTTTGTACCTTTTCCGTCATGTGAGCCTTCATATGAACCAGAAGTCCACCTTTCAAATCAGTCTCATAACCGCACGTGTAACACGTGAATGACATGTTCACAGGATTTTGGCTTCTTGTAGTCCTTTATCTGAGGCCAAGCAGGTACTTCAAGCTGCCAACACCACTGATGATTGAATACCTGTGGAAAATGTCGGTTGTATTAAAAGTTTGAACCACCTGGCAGCGTGTAAGTCAATCAAGTTGGTAGGTTACAGGGTGACCAGAGGTACAGTTTTGGGCAGTGTGGGTCACTTTTGACGCCGTGGTCCTTCGGGTCTTCAAAACCATGTCATTTAATAGTATCCACCAACCTTTCTGATCTATTGTGTTTTGGGCGGATGGCCTCGAAAAATAATATTTTTATTTTTCCGATGGAGGGTTTTGGACGGATTAAAACATTTTGACATTATAATTGAGTATTGTAGGAGCGATTTATTTCGATGTTTTCCAAATAGTTCAGGGCAAGACCCCTGTCTCGATAATGTAGAATTTGGAAGTTATTGAAGTCCAAGGTGGAACTCTCCTCTATAAGATGCTGTGAATAAGCTGGCCTACTTGGAGTCTAAAATCTCTCTCATTCTCCCCTGCCCGTACTGAAAAGGACCAAAGCGTTCGAACAATGAAATGTTTTTGATGACAGGGACATTCGAGTTGGTAAATCCCACTCTTTTCAATTTGTGATTTGCAGAGGCTGATGATGGGCTAAAACCCGAAACCGGTCCCCTATGTTTAACATACAATATGTATAATCTACAGTAGATTTCCAATAAAACCCGTGTGAGTGAACAATAATTACTCTCTATCTTTAAATAAAAACGCTGGAAATTTTACACACGGGTTTATTATTCTTTGATATAGGTTACCTACTTGTGCAGAAATTTGATTCTGTCAATGAAAAAAAAAATTTTTTTTTTCGGATTTTTATATTTAAAAAGTCTTTCTCAAAAAATTTTTTTTTTTACTTGAAAAATATTTGACCTCCTGGGGTCTGGTGTCCATCAAAAATCTCATTTGTAGCCCCATGAAAGCCCTGTAGATAGCCGCAGTGAAATTGGATCGTTGCGGGAGCCCAAAAAATGGATTCTACGGCAAAAATACTTCGAAAACGACACCTAACTCGATCCCATAGCCAAAAGCCTTCATATAACCCCTCCCGTAGCCCCATAGCGCCCCAGGGGTTTGGGCGATCGGGCTGAAAATCTTGCGGTCACAACTAGATGGTAAACCGAGTATTTTGCCAAAATTTCAGATTAAAAAAAAATCCAACTTCCCAAAACTAGGGATACGCAATCGATTTCCGGTTTTTTGAATCGATTTTTGTTAATCCGATAAAATCGAGAATCGATACTTTTATCCCGATTTTTCCAAAAATCGGGATTTAAAAAAATCGGGGTAGAGAGGTTCAAAAAATTGGGGTTTAGCCAATTTTGAAAATTATTGTTCTCCTTGAAACATTTTCTTCTCCTATTTATAATGATGGATGTTTTTTGAATTGACTGAATCGGCTTCAAAGAATCGATTCTCAAAAATCATTTGGAGGCGGAAACCCAACGGGAGGTTTCAGTATTGCACAGATTAAACTAGGTACTGTATAAGTTATGATATATTTAATTTGTTTATGATCGAGTTCGATTAAAAAAAAAAAAAGGAAAATCGCTAAAAACCCGATTTTTGCAAAAATCGATTCTTAAGAGAAACGATTTTTTGAGAATCGATTCTTTGAAGCCGATTCCGATTTTATTTAAAAAATCGATACTTTTTTACCGATTGCCTATCCCTACCCAAAACGGCCCGGACGGCGTACGGCGGACGGACATTTCGGTTTTAGAATGTACACCTCTTGAAACGTATAATGTCAAATTTTGAGGCCGATCCGAGTCGTCCACCTCCGTCGCGATCACATAGGTGTATTATTCCAAGAATAATTAATCGATCAAAATGTCCGTCCGGCGTCCGGGCCGTTTGGGGCAGTAGGTTTTTTTTTTTTAATTTGAAATTTTGACAAAATTTACCATCTAGTTGTGCCCGCAAGGTTTTCAGCCCGATCGCCCAAACCCGTGGAGCGCTAATATTTTTAGACGTAGAATCCATTTTTGGGGGATCCGGAATGATTCGATTTCACTGTTCCGATATATAGGGCGTTCATGGGGCAACAAATGGAATTTTTGAAGGATCCCAGAACGTCTATTATTTTCCTAGCGGATTTTTTTTTTTTTTTTTTTTCAAAATTTGTTTTATTGACACAGAGTTAATTTTTGCACGAATAACTTATATCAAAGAATAATAAACCCTTGTGTAAAACTTGCAGCGTTTTCCCCTATATCCTCGGAATTAATCGGAAAACGAAACCTTATTGAATGACAGGCGCAAACGTGACTTTTATATTTTCTTTGACATAAATCTCTGATAGCTGGAGCACTCGGACTATCTCTGGCTAAAAGCACCGATAGTTTTGAGGTACCTACTAAAATTAAAATTTTCCCCAAAATGAGTTTTGGTGTAAGTTCGATAGAAGTTGATTGCAACGGCTAATTTGATGGTATTGTCACGTTCGCGTAGGTACTCAATTTCGGGAGCAGCGACCATCTACTTTTCCCAATGAAAAACGACAACAGGTACAGCGAACCAAAACCGGGACTGAACCATTTGAATTGCCAAAATTTTCATCATAAGTTGGCTTTCCCAACAGTATGGACTCAAATTTAGTCCATTCATTTAATATATCCCACTAAATTATGACAATATCACATATTATGAGGGTCTCAAAGCCACATCGTCGTACACATTCTCACCAAGTGGAAAGCCAAAAAAAAAAAAAATTCAATTTCACCCAAACATTGACTCGGATATTATCGAGTTGAGATACCGATAAACCATCGATTTCAAACTCTGCAAAATTAAAAATTCCATCGATTCCATATAAGAACTTTTTCAAAATTTGTTATGAGGCTTTGATACAAAACAGACAAAGAAATCTGGTCACCCAAGCAATATTAAATGTTGAACAAGTCGTTTTAAAGAAATTCGGCAATTTCAAGAAATACTCACGTTGATTGGAAGCACTGGAAGTCCTTTTACAAACACACGTTGACACGTTTCACGTTGAAATGTTAGTTGCTGACTGGCCCTTCGTGTGATTCAGAGGAGCCCAGCGTCACACCCTCTTTCTACCTGACCGCATGTCCGAAAAGGGGTGGAGGTTCGCATGACCGTTATGAAAGTTCAGACCTTTTGTTCCCATCCAAGGAGGAAGGAACTTTTTGTTCTTTCCTCCCTGCTTCTTCGCCAGGTGGTGCAAAGTTGGAATCACGGACAAAAAATCGGGCGATTGCAAAAAACGCCAACGTAATCCCTCGATAGGGTTAAGTCCAATTAACGGGGTACGGGTTGTGTGTAAAAAAAAAATCCAACAACAACTGAGATGGACTATGTAAATAAAGCCAACGGGCGAAAGCCAATCTGACGTCTTGTGAGTGTGTGAAGCCAGTTACTGTAGTCCAGGCTGCGAAGGCCAAAAAAAAAGGCTGTAGGTCCGAAATAAACGCGGGTAAACGCGAATTCCTTCATTCGAAGTAGCAAATGAACATAATAAAACGCTGCAAATTTTACACAAGGGTTTATTATTCTTTGATATAGGTTACTTGTACAGAAATTTTTTGAAATATAAAAATCCAAAAAAAAAAATTTTTATTTTTTTTTGGATTTTTATATTTCAAAAAAAATTTTTTGGGGGGGATTTTTTTCAAAAATGTTTTTTTCAAAAATTATGTATTTTTTACTCGAAAAACATTTAACCTCCTGGGATTCTTCAAAAATCCCATTTTTAGCCCCATGAAAGCCCTATAGATCGCGACAGTGAAATCGGAACGTTCCGGGACCCCCAAAAATGGATTCTACGTCCAAAAATACTTCGAAAACGACACCTAACTCGATCCCATACCCCAAAGCCTTCAAAAAACCCCACCCGTAGCCCCATTATAGCCCCATAGCGCCCCACGGGTTTGGGCGATCGGACTGAAAACCTTGCGGGCACAACTAGACGGTAAACCAAGTATTTTGCCAAAATTTCAGATTTTTAAAAAAATTCCTACTGCCCAAAACGGCCTGGACGGCGGACGGCGGACGGCGTACGGCGGACGGACATTTCGGATTTTGAATGTAGACCTCTTGAAACGTATAATGTCAAATTTTGAGGCCGATCGGGGTCGTCGACCCGCGTCGCGAAAACATAGGTGTATTATTCCAAGAATAATAAACCAAAAGTCCCCAAGCCTGGAGGTGGAGCGGGAGGAAGGGGAGGGGTTTAAAGATCCCATTTTTCGGGTTTTCGCTTATAACTCAAAAACGGTGCGTCGTAGAACATTTTTTACTTTCACATAAATTAAAGCTAATCAAATTCTCTGCAACTTTAGTGCCATACGTGTTTTACGAATTCCAAACGGTTTCGTAGATACGGACTTTTGAAAAGTTAACATTAAAAAAAAAAACTGATTTCGATTCTTTTTGTATATTTTTGTATATTCTTCTTCTGTATGTACGATTATCCATGAGGATTAGATCTCTTCTTGACAATACAGACCCCTTCCTTCTGTGGCTTTTCGTTTACAACACCACGAGTCCTTTGGCTTTTTTTACATCGCCCTGTGAAAGTAAGTTGGCTTTTTTTACATGCAAGCGCCAAGCGATCTGCTAATTGGTTGGCTCATTTTACATACCCTCCACCCCTCTTGAGGATCTTGGCTTTTTTTGTACCCGCCCAAAAAATCCTCGCGTTTGGCCCACCCCGGATGAAAAATGACAGAATTAGGTACTCATGTTGGCAATAATATCAACAAGGGGGCATAATGTCAACACCATGTAGATACTCCCGAGGTAATGTTTATGCTGTCGATAGGTTTGGTGACTCCATTAAAATAAGAGGATGCTTCTATCATTTACGCCAGAGCTCGTGGAGGTAGATTCAGGTTGGTTACAACAAAAAATTCTGGTAAATTTACCATTTATGGAGAAACAGTTTTTTTTGAGAAAAGAGTAGAGAGAGTATTGAACTTTTATTATAATTTGTTAATTTATACTTCTGCAGAATCAGGTTTCTGTCTGTCGTGCCTTATAGGCGCCTAAACGGCTGAACGGATTTGTATGGGGATTTTTTAAAATCTAGTGGGCTTGCCGCCACAATATAGGCTATATTACAAAGACCCCGCGCGACACGCGCAACTGTGATTTTTTCACGTATAACCCCCAGGTTTGTTCCAGGTCTAACGGCGTCTGTCGACAGAAGTTGACAACTGTCGACTGCTGTCCCAAGCCTCCTGAATCGCAATAGAGTTCTGTCCAACAGCGCACTCGCTTACCTGGAACGCCAAACCGACAACTAACTGTTATAGCGTTACTTCACGGTGATTCACGTGACTGTAAATTTCATACAGTGTCGAAAAATACTTCGAAGACGACGAAGTATTTTAGCAGAATCCATTCTTGGGGGGTCCCGGAGCCATCTCATTTGAGGATCTATGAGTTTTCGGTGGAGTTACAAAATTTTCAGTCCTGTGAAAGCCCCATAGATCATCATCAGGAAGAGATGAGTGAACGCTCATCTCTTCCAGATGACCACTTGACACGCCGAGCACCAAAATAAAGTGAGAAGGTTATGAGAGAGGTTTCAACTGGGTAGGGTTATCAAAGTCGACAGCTCCCAACCAAACTCATTCGAGCGGTCGGTTCCCGTCCGACTGCAGTTGAACTGCTGTCAAGCTACAAATCGACCTGGAACAGCCGGCGACGGCGACTTTTCGCCGACCAAGCGACCTGGAACAGCAGTTATCTCAACTGCGCATGTCTCCGTCTGTTAACAGTCCGTCAAACTTGGAACAAACCTCCCATTTTTGGTTTATTATTCTTGGAATAATACACCTATGTTTTCGCGACGGGGGTCGACGACTCCGATCGGCCTCAAAATTTGACATTATCCGTTTCAAGTGGTCTAGATTCCAAAACCGAAATGTCCGTCCTCCGTACGCCGTCCAGGCCGTTTTGGGCAGTAGGCATTTTTTTAAACATCTGAAATTTTGACAAAATACTCGGTTTACCATCTAGTTGTGCCCGCAAGCTTTTCAGACCGATCGCCCAAACCCGTGGGGCGCTCTGGGGCTAAAATGGGGCTACAGAAGGGGGTTTTTTGAAGGCTTTTGGCTATGGGATCGAGTCAGGTGTCGTTTTCGAAGTATTTTTGGACGTAGACTCCATTTTTTGGGGTCCCGCAGCGATCCGATTTCACTGTTGCGATCTATAGGGCTATCATGGGGCTAAAAATGGGATTTTTGAAGGATCCCAGGAGGTTAAATATTTTTCGAGTAAAGAATAAAGAATTTTTGAAAAAACAATTTTTTTTAGAAAAAAAAAATCCAAAAAAAATTTTGGATTTTTTTTCCAACATTTTTTCTTTTGACACAGATATAATTTTTGCGCAAATAACCTATATCAAAGAATAATAAACCCTTGTGTAAAATTTGCAGCGTTTTTTTTAAATCGCGGATTCGGATTCTACGTTAAATTCAGCGTCCAAAACACCCGCCAGGATGGTCAGCCGAGCGAAGCGAGGCGTTGGGTCAGGACGGCTAGTATGTAATATGCAGGAACTTGGGACAGGCGGAGACGTCGTCAGCCGTGGGTTCAATTTGTTGAAATTCCTAGCACCAAGTTCTTTCTTATTGTTCTCAGATATAATGATAGCCCCCCCCCCCCCCCCAAGATGATGAACATGTGTAGGTTTTTTCTGCATGAACAATAAACCGTATGTACGTAGGTATGAAGCCAAACGCATTTTCGGTATTTTCCTCATTTTTTCGTGTTGGGGATTTTTTGTCCGCCCTGGGGGATTTTGTGTCCAAGAACTTTAGGTACGGGGATTTTTTAGTCCGTTTATCCGCAAGCCGATAAAGTTGTTGTGATGCTGATAAACACTGACAAGGTGGTGGAAGACGAACCGACTTGCACTGATGGCAAAGCAATCGACAACTGCCCGAGTCCTGAGGACAACGTCCTGCCGACTGATCGGCGCTTTGACCCTTTGAACCACTCCCCATTCATCGTAAATCACTCAGACTTCAAGTATTCAAAAGGCGGGGACTTTTATTCCTGGGAATTTTCTTCCCGTGATTCGTCTGGTCCACCGATTGCCTATCGTGGGTAAATCCGCGAAAAGACCGCTGAAAAAATATCAACCACAGACCCCAACGTTGGAGTCTGTGATCTCAACCCTGATCCCGTCTGCTATAAACACCTGAAAACTACCTGGTCTGTTGATATCTTCCAAATGTGGGTTCGGGACCAGTTTGCCCCAAAAGTTCAGGTGCTTCCTAGGTCGAAAGGCTTGCCAGAAAAAGCTCTCCTCTTACTGGACGCACCTTCGCACCCAAGCGTAGATTTGTTGAAAAGTGGAAAGATAACAGCAATGTTCTTTCCGAAATAAGCGAAATAAGGCTGAGACATAATAACAAACTATCAACAACTGAAATCGACATTCCTTACACTACTACTAATAATTGCGTAGATCTCGGGTTGGTATACAGTACTAAGTAAGTACAGTACTAAGTTGTTGGGACAAGTCTTGTCCCAAAACGTAGCATATTGGATGTTGTAGCATAATATTATTGATGGTTCAAACCCAAATTGCAATAGTCACTACACCGCTTACTTACTTCAAAGAGTTAAGTGTCGTGCGCATACAACTAATAAGAAGCCAAATACGTCAAACATGCAGGTGCAAATGGACAAATAAACTACAGAAGCGAATCGATGGTTAGTCGTGCACACAAGACTTCTTCCTCCCGATTGACGACATAACAGACCTGTTTGGCGACTTCTCGCATGCAATTAACGCCATCCGCAAAATTGGGAAAGACAACCGAGCCGTATTTTCGCACTTCGGCCACCGGCCGAATTTTGAGAACCACCTCCGTCACCACACCCAGAGTACCTGCAGGCAACCGTGTTCATTCTCTTAGGGTAAGACGAAGAGCTTCGGGGAACGTTTCCAAAGATGGTTAATCCACCCGAGAGGATCTTGAACGAATGACAGATTTGAAATGTTGGCTTCGAGACACGCAAACGAGCGCTGGCTAAAAAACTTCACAACGCTGCGAACATAATAAACTGACAAGTCCCCTCGTTGGTCCATCCTGAAAACAATCCCCTTTCCAACTACGTTTTAGTCAATCAAAAGTGCACATATTGTTGGTACCAACCTCAATGAAAAATTACTTAAGTAACATTTACGATGGGGGTCTGATCCTATGTTGGAAAAATAAACAAGTTCAGCCAAAAATCTTTCCAGTGGCCCGAAATAAAAGGCACGGGTCGGTCATCAAAAGGACACAGGTTTTCAGTGAAGAGAAAATCGCGAAGGAAAATACCTGCATTTAAACCGAGCTGGGAGCTTTTCCAGATAAGCAAAAACTAATCCGCCAGAGCGCACTAGCACTGAAACGAAAAAAGAGACCTGATTTCGTCAAATTTCGAGGTTTGTTCAGTTGGGCAACTTGCGAAGGAGGTTAGAAGGAATGGAGGAGCCCTGGCCCCTATTATGGAGTCATAGTTTCGCCAACATTTAGATTTAAGAAACGCTGCAAATGTTACACAAGGGTTTATTATTCTTTGATACAGGTTAATTGTGATAAATCTGGGTCAAAAAAAAAAAAAAAAAAAAAAAAAAAAAAAATTGGCAAAAAAAAAAACAAACAAATTGTCTTTATAGGCAGGTACCTAATGTTGTCTATATAGGTAGGTACCTAATGTTTGGACAGATGTGGGACCTCGAAAAAATCGATGTTGCGTCCAAAATTACTCGGAAAACAACACCTTATTTGACTGACCTGAGATCCTTCAAAAATTCCATTCGTAGCCCCTTAAAAGTCCCATAGATCCCGAGGTGAGATTGGATCCTTCTGGAACTACCAAAAATGAATTCTACGTCCAAAAATACTTCGAAAACGACACCGAACTCAACCCCGTAGCCTAAACCCTTAAAAAACACCTCCCGTAGCCCTTTTTTAGGCCCACAGAGACCCACGGGTTTGGGCGATCGGACTGAAAACCTTGCGGGCACAAGTAGATGGTGAACCGAGTGAAGACTGTGGAGATCGACCCAAAACATACTAACTCGTCAGCCATATTGGTCTCAGGATCACACGAAAAATTCCACTCTTTCGCCGAGCTTTCGAAAAATTGTATTTTCTTCTTCAGGGCCCACACAGAACAACATTGAATGAATGAATTCCTCAAAATAATATAAGGTGACTCAGAGAGAAGTTATCGTGTAGATGCTACAACTATGTAGATGCTATCAATTATTACGAAAGGTGAGAACCGGGACACACTGCAGAAAATTACAAACAGGTAAGTATTTAAGAAACTCCGGTAGGTCAGTATTAGATTTAAGTTAGATATAAGCTCGAACGTTAGATTTAAGGTAGAATAATTTAGTTTAGATTGTATGAAAAATTCATAGTAAATAGAGTATATAATTTAACTTATAGATAGATTCATACGCAGAGGAGCCACTCACCCAATCAATCGATTAGTGTTAAAATTAGTATTAGTGTAAAGGCCTCCTTGGATTCCAAAACTGTCTACATTCATTTTCGGCCAAATCTAGTTAGCGGTAGATTCTGAAGCATTTCCCCGCGCTCCATCGAAAAATGACTTCAGAATCAAGCAAAACAGTCTCCTTTCCACTGGTTTTGGCTTCCAAACTTTGAGATTCGTTCCAAAACTTTCTACTTTCATGAGTAAGTTCGAAGTAAAACTCTCTCCCTTGGACAGTTCGTGTCAAAACTGTCTACATTCATTTTTCAATCTCAATTTACTGGCTCCCTTCTTAATTGAATTAGTTCAAAATTGTCGCACTCATTTTGTGATGTCAAATGCAAAAGAAATCGCGTCTCCCGGCTTATTGGTTGAGTTGAGGCATGTTTTTTGTGTTTCCTGAAAAATTTCTAAATCGGACATAGACAGTTTTGAAATCAAGCAAAACTCTCTCCTTTCCATTGGTTTTGTCTCCCAAACTTTGGGGTTCACTCCACAACTCTCTCCATTGGACAGTTCGTGTCAAAACTGTCTACACTCATTTTTCAATCTCAATTTACTGGGTTCCTTTTAAATTAAATTACCTCAATATTTTCGCTCTGATTTCGCTATCGAGGCATGTTTTTCGTGTTTCCTGAAAAATTGCCAAATCGGAAATAGGCAGTTTTGGAATCCATGGCCTCAAATGGAGAAGAAATTAGTATTAAACTCGGTAGCAAAAAATTCAGTAGCTAGCAAAACAACCGTGTTACAACTTGGAAACCATGAGATAAAACTGTAGTAAGAGATAACAATAACAGCAACCCTTCTTTCATAGAGAACAAACAAAATAACACCACCACAACAACAGCAACAAATCTAATAAAAATTATAAAAATTTAAAATTTATGATGACTAGAAAACACTTCTAACATTATCGATGAGGGCAATCTGATATTTATATCAGTCAGATAACTTAGCGAATCACAGGCAGAAGGTAGGAAGGCAACTCAGGAGTCAGCCTGGAGCTTGCAGATCTCTGCCAAAATACCAGAATAAACTGAGCTCAGATCGGAGTGTTCGTGCGTTTATTACACGTCGATGGGGACATGCGAATATAATATAATATTATTATGCCATTTCCTTAAACAACCTCCGGCCCAGAATTGGCTCACGGTCCAAGATTGTAGTCTCTTCAAATTTGAACTCGTTATTTTCAATGGCGTGCTGAGCTAGCAAGGTTCACGTCCGTGAGCTCTACAGTCGTCGGCATGCTGGCGATTCCGGACTTTAACGTATTGTTTCGTTTGACCAATGTAACAAGTACCTACAGCATGCCGAACAGTCAATCCGATATAATATATCAGATATTATTAGCTACGACTGAAGCATAACCCGGCCTACTGCTCTAATGAGAAAATAAGTTGTTCTGTGTAGGCCCTGAAGAAGAACATATACTTTTTCGAAAGCTCGGCGAAAGAGTGGAATTTTTCGTTTGATCCTAATCCCGATACGGCTGACGAGTTGGTAAACCAAGTACTTTGTCAAAATTTCAGATTAAAAAAAAAAACCTACTTCCCAAAACGGCTTGGACGGCGGACGGGCAATTCTTTTTTGGATAAACCAAAAAATCTTACTGCCACAAAACGGCACCATCTTTCAAAGCAAAACCCTTTCAAAACGACAAATTCTTTATTATCCGAAAAACCCTAAACCACAATGTGGACGCCCAACTGTGACCCCTTGACCGAAACGTCTGCCTCACCCTCAAGTTAGTTTACAAAAGTTTTGACACTTTCACAACCTGACGCACCAACAGAACGGGGGAAAAAAATAACGTTCGTACTCAAACATGAACATCAACGTGGTAAACAAAGGTCGAGAGGATGCGGCATTGTGTGAAGGCGCTAAACGACCGAAGGTATAACGAGGAAAGTCAACTTCTAAAGGTGATCCTAACCTTTGTAGGTTCTAAGCATAAAATCTGACGTGGAGAGGATTTTCGGAAGATCAGATTGTTCAGTGGGACAGTTGGCTCACCTTCGGATCCGAGTATGACGTGGTTGAAATCCGGACCGACGGACTGCCGAGGGATGAGACCAGTTTTGTGCAACACGCCGCGAGGGGTGACCATTTTCACGGACACCAGAAGGTCCTCTATGTTGCCGTAGATGTTCTTCTTCATGCCGGAGGCTCTTGTCGCCACCCAACCGCCAATCCTGAAGTGAAAATACGCTCGATAAAAACAAATTTTGTCATGCTTTGCATTTTATCAATTTATTATTATTAATTAATTAGAAACACAAGGACACCTCAAATAAACAGTAATAAGTTAAGAAAAGGCTCAGAAAAATCACGAATGAAACTCGGACAATGCAAAAATCACTTCTGGTATACTTCAGCTCGACTCGATATCGGACCCGAAAAACTTCAAAAATCCTCCCGTAGCCCCATAGCGCCCCACGGGTTAGGGCAATCGGGTTGAAAACTTTGCCACTTTGCCACAACTAGCTGGTAAAACGAGTATTTTGTCAAAATTTCAGATTACAAAAAACTATTCCTGCCTAAAACAGACAGACATTTCGTTTTTCGAATCTAGACATCTTGAAACGTATAATCACTTTTTTTGAGGCCGATCAACATTTTCGAACTCTTGACGCGAATACATGTGTCTCTTGAACAATCTCTGGAACACTCCCTGAATAATAAACCAAAAACTATTCATTATAGCAAGCAAGTAGAAGGGGTCTGAGGTCAGGGGCTGGCAGGCTTTAGACAGGTGGGGGCCTACGGATTCCACCACGGACCCTCATTATGAGCTCAGATCGGCTTAGGAATATCTTGAGGGGTTTTTTTTTTCTCGGAATCGGAATAATTCGCTGAGTCTCCCTCTTTTCAAACTCCGTGGAGGGGGTCCCCAAGGAGGGCTTTTAGTTTGTCCCGCCTGCCTTTACTTCTCCCTCAGCAACATTACGATCTCGTGAGGAGCCGTCTGCTCCTTCTCCCTTCTCCTCCTCCCTTCAATCACAACACCCTGTCAACTGCTCTAGCCCAGTTTTATAACACTCGTTTTTTTTTTGAGCAATTTAAGCCAACTTTTTGGGGGTTTCAGACTTTTCTCGTTATCTACTCGCCGAGTTGATTTTTTTTTTTTTTTTTTTCGAAATTTTCCAACCGCTAGAAGTACCCTAGTATAAAAATGACCCCTCCTCCTCGGGCTGCGGCTTTAATATAGGTAGTAGAAATGCGTAAAGAAGCTGAAATTTAAGCATATTGATCTATTCTCTGGTTAAAACTGCTTCGAAAAAAACTCTATGCCGTCAAATCGCACTCGATATCGATATTCAAGTGGTATCAAAGACTGGTCAAGAACTTCAATGAGAACTGGACCAAAACCACTGGTACCTACTGCAGCTATACTTTGGTTGTGTAGAACGTCCCTACTAGGCATTCTCGTATCAGAAGATAAGAAAGTCGTCATCTTCTTCATCCAGTATTAAATACTTGAATAACAAATTTTATAAATAACATTCGCTTCAGACGTGACCTGCGACGGAGGACTTGGAATTTTGTGGAGGTATTTTTCTACCTAGAAAGTACCTAAATGGGAGTATGGCACGCCTAAAAATACTGGGCAGGGCGGATCGCCCAATTCTAAAGCCAAAATTACTTCGAAAGCTAAGCCTCACTCGACTTTCTGGCCAAAACCCTTCAAAAACCCCCTGAGCCCAAAAGCCCCTGAAAAGTTTCAATGTGTCGTTCGACACACCTGCGAACATATCAAATCGATTTTACGTTCAAAATTACTTCGAAACGACACAACATGTCTTTCGGGCCAAAACACTTTGAACCACACCAACAGCCTCTTCGACGCCCCACACAGCATTACAGTGTTGTTTGACATATCTCTGAAATGTACAAATTGATTCTAAGTTCAACATTACTTCAAAAACGACACCCAACACGACTCCCTAGTCAAAACTCTCCCAAAACCCTACCAGAAGCCCCACGGAGCCTTACAATGCGACGGATCCGGTCTGTGACCGTTTCTTATCGATTATGCGTCCAAAATTACTTCGAAAACGACACCTTACACGACTTGCTGGCCAAACCCCACCTGTAGCCCCTTAGAAACCCCATCAGGCCTCACAGTACGATCGTTCAGGTCTGGGATCTTCTTTAGTCGAGTATGTATTCAAAATTACATCGAATACGACACCTAACATGACTTCTGGACCCTTCAAAACCCCAACTGTAACTCCTTTACAGCCGTTCACAGCCGCAGTGAAAACATTCTGAAAATTAATAAACTCACGTGGAGAATTCGTAAGAGTCTGGCTCGTGCCCCACAGTGTATCCCTTGCTCTGCAGGTAGTGCTCCAGGTCTTGTCCCACAATGCCGCATTGGCAGGTCACTAGGAGGTTTTTACGGTCCAGCCGGAAAATTTGTTTCTGCGCAAAATCAAAACTTCGGTGCCGGAAAGATCAACCGCCCAATACTGTAACAAACTGTATGAACTCACCATTTGAGTGGTGTCGAGGGATACGATAGGCCGAGGCTCGTTCTCCGGGCAGGTGGCAGCTCCTGAGACGCTCGTTCCTCCGCCGTAGGGTATCACCACCAGGCCAAGTCTGTCCGCCAACTCGACGATCTTCACGACATGATCGTGAGTTTCTGGATGGACAGACAAAATTAACGTAACATTGAACTATGAGGGATGAGTAGCGATTTCAAATATACAGTCAAATTACTGATATTATGACATTATTATATATAATGATTGATGATATTATAATAATGATATATCATACTAGCGGGCAACCCGGTGCTCGCCCGGGCTTATGAACGACATTGTGTACGACATGGAAACAACGTTACGGTTCCGTGTGTTCGACAAATCGATGCTTGTCAAATTTTCGGAATGAAGCCTGCAGTCTGCGCCTCTTCAAGGGAGGAATCGTTCCCGGGATAAAGGAGAACTCTTCCACCAATTCCTGAATGTCCGTCCGCATATCCTCCTTTAGAGCCGCGCATCCGCCGTTTTAAGCGCTAGGACGTCTTTGCCCGGGCTCTTCGATTCTCTACCTAAAACATCCCAACCTCCTTCTTCGTTCTTCACTTGTCTCAGAAGATCTGACGCCCGCTTATTCGCAAGCATTAACGCTGCAAATCAATTTGCAAGTAGATTGACCAATCAATGAATATTATGAGCCTGATTGCACGATAGAGACCTTCGATTGCTGTGAAAGACACTGCATCTCATTCTTTGGATATCTAACGTCTTGGAACTACCACATCAGACCGTACATAACGCCCAGACATAACGACGTGGCAACAGAAAAACAAATTGCACGATAGAGACCTCATATAGTTTGATTGCTGTGGAAGACACTGCATCTCATTCTTTGGGTACCTATCTAACGTCTTGGAATTTCGATTCAACATCTTTTTTAAATCGATGAGTGCTTAAACAAACAGGCCTAACAATCAAATGGTTCCGCGTTGCTAAGGATGATCCGAATTAGAGTATCGAGCAATTTTGGAAGATCGTCAACCCTCGGATTCAATTAGAAAAAAAAATCAAATCGGTTCGGCCGTTTAGGCTGTAGAACGTGACACTTACAAACAAACAGACAAACGTCCAAGGGTGAACGGGAGAGATTTTAGCTCACTCAGCTGATCAGGAGAATTCCCGTCATTTGACTGTTCTCTAGTTGCCCTTTAAAGGCTCCTCCTCAAATTTCAACGTCCAAGGGTAAACTGGGGAGATCTTAGCTCACTCAGCTGATCAGGAAAAAACACTCATTTGAATCGTCTCTATTTGTCCGACAAAGGCTCCTCCTCAAATTTCTACGTCCAAGGGTGAACAGAAGAAATTTTAGCGCACTCAGCTGATCAGGCAAAAGCCAGTTTCATGTACTCCCAGAAGGGCTCCCTTTCAAATTTCAACCCTCATATTACCCTCATCATATAGTGGCAATGCGTTACTCCTTCGAGTTCAAGTGCAGTGAAAGACACTTCACCTCATTCTTTGGATATCTAAACTCTTGGAATATCGACCCCAGATTTAAAAGAAATCGATGGCTGCTTTAAAACAAACTGGCCTAACGACCAACTCTCCCGCGTTGCTGAGGATGACCCGAATCACCGGAAGTAGAGGGTATGGAGCAATTTTGGAAGATTTGACCTTTGAAACCTTCTCTGGACGTACCTAGCGGTAATCGTCACTCACAAAGATAGAATCGTCACTCACCCATTCAAATACCCGCAGGTAGCAACCTGACAACTCGTAATTTTTCTTAGTAACAACGCTTAGTAACTACCTCGAAGCGAAAGTTCGCAGAAGAAACTCGTACCCACCTACATAGGATCTTCAAATAACTTCCGAACGGGTTATCGCTCAGAAATCGTTTTGTAGTCGTTGAAATCAGCGTGAAAAGCTCTTTTTAACCGACGTAGATTCGTTCAAAACAGACGCCAAAAGTTTTACCGGGTTTCGGCGTTTCGAAAATTTTCCTAGTAATCCCTAGTAACGACACTATTTGACCCGGCTTTTCTTCTCGAAGGAAAGCTCCGTTCGCGATAAAGGAAGAGACCATCAGTGCGGTTACCACTTGCAAACCTTCTCTGGACTTCCACAAATAATTCAAGACCAAAATTAGCCAAATCGGTCCAGCCGTTCTCGAGTTTTAGCGAGACTAACGGACAGCAATTGATTTGTATATAGAGATTATAACAGCAAAGCTTAAAAGCAATAGTTATAGCTCATCCATGAATTCGACCAAAATGTTTTGGTACGTAATGACCGGAGCCCTTCACAATGCAGTACTTTTTCTGCTCGATATGGCACTTATTTTTCACGTGGCCAAATTTTGGACCCGTTGTGGACACCCAAAAACTAATCGGATCGGATTGAATTTCTAGGTGGACCAACTAGACCCCCAACTGTGGACTTTGAACGAATTCTGTGCAAATTTGGCGAATTTTACTCCTTGTTTACCTCGTGTGGTGGTGGGCCGAGGGAGTTGGTTAGAAATTGAAATCACGGCCAATCTCAAGGGGTGTGAGTGAGATGAGACGTTTTAAAAACACACCATTTTCGTACACAGTAACCCTTGCGTAAAATTTTGAGCGTTTTTTTCCCCCATTCGGTTTAGTAACTGAACTCAACTGTTGGTTTCTTCGGAATTTTTTCAAAATTGTTTGTCAAGTCTAACTGCTGAACTTGGCAGTGACGTTCCGTTCCAGCAAGAGCCTTGTTGCGTCAGTCGATTTTTCTCGAATTCCTCTCATCCGAAATTCAAATCTCCAGTGTAACTACATGAAAAGAGGGTCGTGCTTGCAAGAATTGAAAAGAAGACGGCCGTTTCCCGAGGTCTCAGGCAACTGGTTTCTGACTACTGGTTTTCGTCCAAGTATTAAGATTCCGCCAGCCAATGTCATTAACGCTACAGCCTAAGTACCCCGACTCAAGCCAGTAGATTAAGGCGACCTCAAGATTCCGCCACGTATACCTGGAACCAGCTGAAGCAAATATAAAGATTCCACCAATCGTGTTATAACTCTAATATAAACCAGCCAATCTTGTTCCTATGATCTACTAACTAAAGTATCCAGTAGCCTCCGACATCACTAGATCTTCCTCAAATACTCATCTTATAAGAAATTTACCGAATTTACAGACTTGTAGTCTAAAACCTTTTTAAACCATCAAAAACTGAAAAAAAATCACATTTTCACGTATCTTTTTCTCATACCTATTCATATTGTGGTAGCGGCCCCTAAAATCGTTCGAAAAAATCTGAAAATCTGTTTTACTGACACAGAATTAATTTCCGCACAAGTAAAGAATAAACATCAAAGAATAATAAACCCGTGTGTACAATTTGCGTTTTTTTTGTTGTTTTTTTCATGACTGAACAAGATTTTAGGGCGACACTGAAAATAAGTTCCACCCTGTAGCCTTAATTCAAAAACGAGAAAGCAGACGCCCTGGCCAGACAGGGGTCTAGTACGGACTTCATAGGACGTGAACCCTGTCTAGGTATTTCGGGGGCGATTTTCCGCGGGGCTGTTGACCAGTGGCAGCGATCACAGCACAGCCGTAGGTGGGAAAGAACCCCGCACCAGCTGGGTTGGCTAGATCGTAAGAGGGCAGAAACGTGCCTCCGCTTACGGCGGACACAACTGAGATTCTTGGTGGGCCTGTACACAGGACACGGAAGTTTCAGGAAGCATCTAAACAGGATAGGGACCAAAAATGTCATCATTTGTAGATTCTGTCTCTCCCGCCTGTAGATTCTGCAAAGATGAGGAGGAGAGAGCGGATCACCTCATCTTTGAATGTGAGGCCCTGGAGTGCAGAAGGTATCTTGCTCTGGGCTCTGTAGACCGGGGAGAGATACTGGCGCGAAAGGACCTGGTAGGAGGACTATTGAACCTCTTCAAGGGCACAGAACTCCTACCTTAGTAACTCCGAGAGGCAGCACAATGGGTCTACAGGCCTAAGTGCGGGAAGTGGGGCGCCCCTCAGGAACCCACTTCTATACCCTCTCTGGTAATAATCTAATATAATTTTTAAAAAATTGACACAACCAACTTTGGTTTCATTCGGTCTGTTAAGAACGAAAGAATTGATACATGTACCTACCGATTGAAGCCAAAGTTGGTTGTGTCAATTTTTTCGAATTAAGGCTTACTGGATTTGGTTCATCTGCTGTTGCAGACCTCGGACCTAGCGGAATCTTGAGGTAGATAGTAGGCTTTGGGTGGCGGTATCTTTAGGTAGCGTTTAGCTGCACCCCAAAGGTCTTGGCAGAATATTAAGGTTTCGTTAAGCTCCTGTAATCTCTTAATAATGACCATGGCTGGCGGAATCTTAAGCCGCCCATACAATAAAATCAGAAGGATCGGATTTCTTGCAAGCACGGATGAACATCTAGACTTAGATAAACTATATTATAGTTTAAGAGCCTCAATGACCCCGGCTTCCATCCCTTGGATGACTACAGCCGAGATAATATCATATTATGATCGCATTCCAGTAGGCAGTAGTCATGCTACAGTTTTTTTGATTACTTCATTCAATTCATCATTTGCCTGGGGAAATTTTTTCCGCAAACCACGAATAGGCCGAGCGCTGCAATGTATCGGTGCCTATTTTAATCAAATATTTGGGGTTCGCGAGGATCAGAAATAACACTTCAGGGATCTTCAACGCCAACGTTTACGCCTATTTATAAACCATCAAAACAGAACCACAAACCACTGCTCAGAAACAAACCGTCTTTGAGTGAGAACATCAGTCGGTTCTCAGAGACCCAAACTTGAATACTTCTATCAAAGCCCCAATGGTTTCAAACTTTCATGGTAGGAACCAGTTCTGAACCGTAGAAACTGCTGATTTGGCCTAGGGTTCCTCGGCTTCCACGAATCAAGCAAATGCAGATCCCCTTCGGACCTCTTTGGGATTGATTCCGGCAGTTCTGGTGGTGTTTTCGAACAATCAGAACCGATTCCGACTGCCTCCTCGATCGTGGAATGTCCCACAAGAGCAATTCATTTCCATCTCCTATCTCGTGGTGGTCGCTTACAGTACCAGCCCTGTACATCCTCGCTTGCCTTACCTATGTGCAGAAAAACATCACCTCATTCCCCTCGGCCTCACACACTCACAATACACGAAGTGCCAGTCAGCTCTCGTTGCCCCACTCTCGTTTGGACGTCAGTAGAACTTCTACATCGTGGTGGGGAATAAAACTTTTTAATGCCCTTCCAAAATCTGTCCGAGAAGAGCCTGTGCCAAAATTTAGAATCTCATGTAAATCCCGACTGTCACAAATGGTTCCGTACTCATTTGAAGACTTTTTTCTCAACATCAATCCAGTGAAACGTCTTTAACGTGTACATGCCCTTAATTCATCAATTTACGATTAAAATTTAATGTTACCATCTTACTTTGTATTTTCAGGCCTAACTTTAAGTAACCGTGACCATTGTCAAAAGCACTCTGTGTAATATGGCAAATAAAACGCTTTCTGATTCTGATTCTGATTCGTGGGAATCAGCGTCGTTCGGTGAACAGCCAAAGTTCTGAAATTCCGTTCAAAAAGAGGAGACAAGTTTGATTCCTGGAAGTATTTGAGGCTGATTCGAAGTGGCTAGAACTCACTCTGCAAACTCACCTAATGAAAGCGCAAACAAGAGGTAGGTAGTTAAATGCACAATATTAATCACTTTTCATTGTATGCTAGCTCATTTTATTTTCAAGGCCCATGAGATGACAAAATTTGTCATGAGGTGACAAATATTTAATATCAAATACATAGGTGTATTGGTGTAATTCAAAATATTTAAAATAAATAAAAATTTGCTAAATTTCATACAATGGAATGTTTTATTCCAAATCAATGCTTTTGTAATCCTTAATTAAACAATATTGCCCATCAACAAGTATTAGGTACTACAAACTAGGGATGTAAAAAGTATCGATACTTTAAAATATGGATATTTTCTTGAAAAAGTATACTTTTCGATACTTTTGCTAACGATATTGATACATTTTTACCGGTATCAGACCCGATACTTTTATTACAAGGATTTTCCTTTTAGTCCAGTCAATCGGTGTTCAAGTGCCGTACCCGTAATAAAATTAAGATAGTTTTTTTCTCAACGGATCTATACGTTATTTTGGGGTGCTGAATCCGAATGTGAAGTTTGCTGCCTCCTACGAGGTCGGCTTCACATCAAAAAATGCTAAAAACCTCGATAATTAGCTCTTTTTCAGTTTTTTGCTTATATACCCGAAACTAAGCGTTTTACGAAGATGACCACTATATACAAAATGTCCTTTAAAAAGCAGTGGTCAGAATCGATTTTTGATCCAGCGGTCTTGGAGATACTGAGTTTTGAAAAACAGCGGTTTTTTGGCCCTTCGGCGAAAAGGTCGAAAACGCCCACTTCCACCCCCCTGGAACCCATTAATAAGCATGCATATTATGCCGTTAAGAAGTTGTTTCCCTTGTGCGAGTTGCGTGGGTGCTGCCATATGGGCCAGTCTTGGTACAGAAAAATAAGACCCGTAGGCCACGAGTTCCTTAAAAAAGAGTCAAAGGTGGGGGACTGGTTTAAGTAGTTTTTTGGCCTCCAGTAGGTACATTCCTGATATTTTTTGCTATGCTAGTGAACGAAGCTCCACACGACTCTAAGCAATGTTTCGAAATTTTCGGACTTCCTACTTAAAACGTACATGTTTTGCTCGTTCCCTCCCAAAATGTGGGCCTCTTCCGACTCTGATCGTCCTCGCACTACAAACGGAGCGGAGTCATTTCACGCCGCATTTAACGTTTTGGACGTGCTGCGAGAAATTCAAATTGAGACAAGCTTGAAAATAAACAGATCGGAGGAAGCCCCTAAGCTGTTTGAAAAAACCTACAATTAACCCAACTGTGGAAAGAGGGTGGCTTGGATACACTGGAATTTGAGAAAAAAACGAGAGTTAGCTCAAACAAACTATGGCGTACTTCAATTATTTACTAAATTTTGACGATTCGATTCGCCTTGTAGAAACTAAGAAATATACACAGGTTAAAAAATGGTCTTTTTATCTTTATTGGCCCAAAGGTATACTATATATAAGAGGGGAAACTGGCGTATAGGTTGAAAAATGGTCAGCACCGTACGAAACAACAGTTACTGTGTCATACAGTTTGTTGGGGAGGAGAGGAACGGAATGGAATATAAATCAGCAGTCAAGTCGACAGGTACAAAAAAAAAAAACGCTGCAAATTTTACACAAGGGTTTATTATCCTTTGATATAGGTTACATTTCCCGAATATTAATTGTGTCAACAAAAAAGTTGGAAAAATCTTTTTTTTTTTTCAAAACAATTTTTTTGTTTACTTGGAAAATATTCGACCGCCTGGGATTTTTGAAAAATTTGAACTAGCGCCCCTAACTTGGGGGAAAATTTTCATGCATTTAATGCTTTAGTGTGCTTTCACTTGAAATACATTTTTTTTTAAATTTTATATCATGACATGATAATATACATATGCATTAATACAATATACATACGCATTAATATAATAATAATAATAATAATATACATATGCATTAATATAATATACATTGCATATTAATCGGGTTCCAGGGGGTGGAAGTGGGGGGGTTTTCGACCTTTTCGCCGAAGAACCGAAAAACCGTTGTTTTTTAAAACTCAGTATCTCCAAGACCACTGGTTCAAACATCGATTCTGACCACTGCTTTTTAAAGGAAATGTTGTCTACTTTAATTTTGTATATAGTGGCCATCTTCGTAAAACGCTTAGTTTCAGGTATATAAGCGAAAAACTGAAAAACTAAATATTGAGGTTTTTTTGCATTTTTTGATGTGAAGCCGACCTCGGAGGAGGCAGCAAACTTCATATTCGGATTCAGCACCCCGAATAGATCCGTTGAGAAAAAACGTCCCTAATTTTGTTACGGATACGGCACTTTTGAACACCGATTGACAGGACAAAATATCCACGGACATAGGACGTTCTCATCTATTCTAGGCCAATAAAACAATTACACACTCTTTTTTAGATGGGAGAACAAAAGAGATGGGAGAAAAAAAGAGAGGCAAATTTTCTTTTAACCGACGTCAACATCTTACTAGTCCCTGGCAATCCCCAAGTCACGCTCGGAACTCTTATTATTACGGCGATTTTGTGATTTCTTCACACCACGGAATGGATAGTGAGAATGAGAGGTCGGCTTCACTCGTGGCTCCTAGCCTTATTGATACCAAATATTGATAAATTGCAGTTGATACCCACCATTTCCTGAGTTATTAACCAATTTTAATGAAATTGGGTTAAAAAACCAGCGGGGATCAACTATAAGCTACTGAACTATATGACCAGATTTCCAGCAGATTTGTGAAATGGGCTCCGGTTATTCGAGCGTAATAACGTTGCTGCGATGCGTCCGTACATCCACTGTCAACATACGAAAACATCCAAACATTCATCCCCTTCGAGGCCCAAAGTTTCGGGAGTGTCTTTGACCGACAGGTTGTCCCCGTCGAATTTGAGCTTGATGTTGTTCACCGGGGTGTTCATATCTTTCGACAGTTGATCAAGAAGGTCCCGTAGCGTCTGTTTGGGGAACAAGTAGTATTCGAAAGGTTTTTTCTTATCTTTGGAGATGCATTTGATGCGGAGGCGGTTTTTCCCGGGTGCCGTGATCGAGGAAGCGACAGGTTTGACGGGAGAGTTGAGTTTCGAGGCGTACAGGCTGTCTTTGGCGACTCGGAAGTCGAGCAGTTCGAGGCAGTCGGTTGGCGAAACTGGTTCATCTTTGAAGGTGATCTGTGAAAAATTAAATGCTTTTAAACGTTGGATATTCGCAAATGCGACTAACACTAATTGCAAGCAGTTTAGTAAAATTTGTAGGACAAAGATGGGCAGATTTAGTTGGCTGATCTGCAATAATAGCTAGTAGACGTTTCTTTATACGGGCTAGTTGAGGAGGTAACATGCAAAATTTTCATTTAATGCGCATAGCTCCACTGTAACGAATTTCTCAGTACAGGCAGACAGAAAACGTTTTCCCCGAGTTCTACCAGCAATATTCATAATATTATTCCCTCTCTTTATTTTGATTCATTCGTGCTTGATATTGCGGTAAAATAGTTCCTTTCAAATTATTTAAAAAAAAGAATAATGGAAATTTCAAGTTTAAGTTCGGACGTTTTGCTCGAACCCCTCGTAGTCCACATTGCTCAATGCACCCCCTAAAATTCCGACAAAAAACTACCTACAACAATTTTTGCTGGATCCTAATATGAATAATATTGTTCAATTCAAGGAAAAATAGCAACACTAGCTTAAAAATGTTTAACTTCATCAGAAGAAGTTCACGATTATCAAACAATCGATATCAGAAGATAAGGTAAAACCGGTTCAAAAACGTTGCAACTTTCATTATTAATTTAGAGCCGATTTTGATGGAATTTTGGTTAAGCCGCCCGATTTGGTTAATAGAAAAGGTAAATTTTACCAAACAACGTGAAAATATTGATGTGAGAGGTCCTACTAATCAAACCTCCACTATTGCCGAGCTTTCCGGAACTTCATGCACATTTAGGGCTTAAGTGGGTTTAGGCGGGGGGGACCAAGTCCTGACGATGGAAATAAATTTCCCGAAAGTTCGGCAGTAGTGGAGGCAGATCTCCCGATAAACAAAAGTGACTGTTCGTGGGTCGTCTCTTCACCAAAACTGGTACGTACACAATATTAGGAATATCTTCACTCAAAATCGACACCACTTACCTGCACAACATCCTGAGGTATGCTGTATAGCGAGGACATTTCCTTGAAGACTTTTTCCAAAGGCTCGCGAAGGCAAATCGAGACGTGGTGCATTTTCATCGTCGCCCTCCACAACACTCTGATTGTCTCTTCCACCTCTTCGTCGGACGACGAATCGATCGTTATTTCCAGTTCGGACATCCCGAAGAGAAAAACTGCCGGAGCGAACGAAAACTAAAGGACTTTGCAGGGAATTGCAAGAATTTGGCGTCGGTTGAGTTGTAGCGTGACGCGGAAAACAAGGTATCACATAACAGTCCGGAAGGTTTTAACAATAGGGATGTGACGTTTGTGCTTAGCGGTTGTTTTGTCACTGCTACTATCGTATGTCGATGTTATCACCAACTGACGGCTCCGCACACTTGACCGAGCCCCGCATGGATTCCCATTCTAAAATCGGCGCCCCCTCGGGGGTTTAATCTGGGCGTAAACGCCTGAACGCTCGGTAAATAGTCGTGTGGTAGTTAACTCGGTAAATAACTCGGGTGGTGAAATAGGCCCTCAATCGGACTCGGACGTCGAGAAGGCGCTACTCCGAGTCCCGGAGCCCCCCCCCCCCCCCGACCAATCCTCTAATCTCAAACTCAAACAGTTCTTTATTGCTGTAAATACTAAGATAGTACATAGCAAGCGTCAAATTACAGGAAGTAGGAACAAAATTAACTAAAACGACTGACATGAAACGAGCTAACTCAATTAGGAATGGAAGCGTTTCTGGATTATTTTTTTTATCGATAGAAGGCGTCCAAATAATACTGAAAATGGGGTTAAAACACAAACTGTAAGTTCGTACAAATTTATGGAAAAATTGCGATTTGAATTTTGGCGGAAACCCGAAGTCAGCTCCTATTGGTCGACGAGTTGGCCACCATTAAAAAACTCAAAACTGAAGGAACGGTCACATCGAATAAGTTGATTTATATCACGAATAAGTTGAGTCAATACGCACGATCACATTCAAAACAAAGCAAACACGGCGATTTTCGCGTTACTTCAATGTCACTAGTGTGAATCACTGAGAAAGTAAAAAAAAAAAAAAATGAAAAATTGACCTGCACTCTGGTTTCTTTGATTGGAAACCGGATTGATGATTATAAACTACGTGAATAACTTTTTGTCACAAAAATGAAATAAGTATTTTTCCCTTTTTGACTTTTAACAACATGGTACAGGATGATTTAACCCGAAATTCGGTTGCACTTCCATTCCTAATTGACATAAATCGGACTAACACTAAAGCAAGAGTACTGGCACAAAATTTGTACCTCTGCTTGAAGGCACGAGTACTCAAATTACTCATTACTCATTCCTCGGCCTTTAGGCTGATACAATAGTATTAGGGCCTTTTTCACCAACCAACGGCTCCGCAAATTTGACCGGATTCGCATGCTAATCAGTGCTCCCTGGGGGGGGGGGGGGGGGGTTAACATGGGCGCATGGAAGAAGGAAGAGGACCGGTCACTCAGTGTTACACAGCGTGCCCAAACGCTCCCCTCCGTTTCAACGAATAGGTAGGTACTCCCCATTTGTCCCACATTCGACTGCTAGCGACACCTCCGGGAGTATCCTCAATACTAATAAGGGCCTAGGAGTTTGCCTTTACGTCCACAGATCGCGCCAGGTGACGCCCACTCTCGCGCCAGGTGAGCCCCGTTCTCTGTTACTCTGTGCGCCCACTGCTGTCTTACCGCTACATAAAATTTAATATCCATAAATATACATCTCTGGGGTGTCAGGGGGCGGCGGCATCAGCCAGCCGCCCGAGGCCGTCTGGAGGGAGCAGGCTATATCCCACAAATATTCGCGAACAGCAAATGACGAGAACTTCAAACCACAAAGCCGGACTCTACCTAGCGGGCACCTGGTAAACTTACTAGTGACAAAGGATACCTGTTCAGAGTGCGTTACTCTCGGCAGTCTTTGGCGGGTAGCCCACCACCTCCTATGAACTGACAATTTCTCTTCCTTCTTCCATGACATGTGCGTTAACGCTTAAATGCTTGGTGATGCAAAACCGCACTGCCCCAGGGATGTGAACCCTGCTTAACTCAGGTGGCCTGGTCAATGCGTGAACACGTGAGCAGTGGAGGGGATTCCGGCATTCCAGTCAGGCGTTCACAAGCCGCCTGTCAAAATTTTCTGATTGTGGTGCACACAGCTGTTCCTTCAAGCGTTTATTTGTGTTTTGTCGGTGATGCAAAGACTGTTCATTCCCGCATTTATTTGTCTTTTGTTGATGGTGCTATGGCGATCACAACAACCCCGATGCACAGTAGTGAACTGCGCTGTTATCAATGCGGCATCCGGTAAAATATCTGATATTTTGGATGTGTACAGTCAGCTTCGAAAGTGCTTCTCCGGCAAAACTAACTTTTTCCCGCCCGCTGGCACCGGCCAATCAGCGGGCTGAACGCAATCCCGAACGGAATGATGCAATACCGCATTGCCGCATGAATGTGAACGCTGCTTTAGGCTGATAAAATTAATACTATTTAATTACATAAAATTTATTTGCTTTGTCTATCAGGCAACCCTGCATCACCCTATTCAACAAGAAAAACGCTGCAAATTTTACGGAAGAGCATAATTTTTTTTGGGTTAAATTA
Organism: Pilophorus perplexus; assembly: GCA_955831195.1. Classification (NCBI taxonomy): domain Eukaryota; kingdom Metazoa; phylum Arthropoda; class Insecta; order Hemiptera; family Miridae; genus Pilophorus; species Pilophorus perplexus. The sequence goes on from OY037011.1 coordinate 2,157,754, forward strand.
AGCAGAAATTAACTTTGTCAATTTAATTAAAAATTGAAAATGAGTGAAAAACTTTATATCCGTATATGTAAAAAGAGACCCCCAAAAATGGTTTCTACGTCGAAAAATTCATCGAAAACGACACTTGACTTGAACCTCCACTCAAGGTCCTTCAGAAACTCTTCCCATAGCCCTTTTTTTAGCCCCACGGATCCCCTCGGGTTTGAGCATTCGGGCTGAAGACCATGCAGACTCAAGTAGATGAAGTACGGAGAATTTTTTCAAAATTTCAGCTTTTAACGAAAATTACCACTCCCGCTTTGGTGGGAGTATCGCGTTTGGACTCCGAGAGGTGAAAACGCAACACGTTTGGGAACCAATACAGCGAGCGTGGGGACACATTTGGCCACTAAATTACCGCTATCATCAGAGAATCACCTGCCAATGGGTTTCCAAGGCTTGCCAAGATGGTCTCAAACTTTCCAGAGCTGTCCAAGGCTTGCAGAGCTGGTCCCAAGCTGGATAAGGTTTTCAAGGCTTGCCAAGATGGCTGGCCAAGAGGTCTTCGTGGGCAAACGTGTTTCCCCGCCCATAATGGGCTGGCCAAGGAATGGAACGAATGGTTGATTTTTCATCTTATGAAATTACTTTCAAATCTAAACAATGTCATCGCGAATCACATGACATGTATTACATGAAATACATTGTATTTTGACTTCAACAAAATTGTTGATCTCCCGTAGCGAGGGCAAGTTTGACTATTCTGATAATAATAAACCAACAGCCTGTCAAAAGCCGGTCAGAATATTGCTCCAAGATGGCGGTTGCTTGTTACGTAGCGTGATGTAAGAGTTAGATCCAGCTGGTCCTGGGCAAAATATGTTATAATGTGTGCTTACCTGGCCACACTACGACGTCCGGGATCCTGGGCATGGACTTGTTGAGTTCGAATCGGAGCGTCCAGATGTCGTGTAGCGTCTGTCCATGACACCTGATGAGCCGGTCTTCTCCTTCAACCGACCAACCGATGTTTTCCTTTGACATTTCGTCCAAGAACGCTGCAAATAATAACAATATTTCGACATTCATAATTCCCACATATCGAGCTTAGTGTCAACATGTACATGCGTACCAACCTTGGTCTATTTTGGTCTTTGGATAAGCCTCTGCGGGTGGTAAAGGAACGCTCTCGGTCTTCTGGTTGATGTCAATGTCGAAGGTTTCGATCACCCAAGAAGTGAACAGAGGCAAGTCCAACTCACCAATGGGGTACCTGCAGAAGAGATTACACAGCATTGTCATCATTGATGTGGGGGAAGGCATACAAGTCAAACACACGTTTAAATAAATCTGGTAAGTGGCAAGTCATTGTTATGTTGTTCCGGTATTTATAAACTTGTGGTGGTCGTTATAGTAAGGATTTTCCAACCATCCTGCTCCGAGTAAATCCCGAGCAAGGCAGAGTGGGGGTAGAGTAATTCGGAACGAGTTCCGAGCTACACTGACTCTTGGTTGGTTGGAATGGAAAATGAGAGCTCAGTGTAACTTATTCTTCTTCCACAGTGATGGTGATTATTAAGTTCCCATCTCTATTGGAAATCACCACCAAAGCTTTTTGGTTTATTATTCTTGGAATAAATAAAACACCTATGTAATCACGACGGAGGTCGAAAATTCTGATCGGCCTCAAAATTTGACATTAATGGTAAGTACGTATGACACGTAGATTTCAGAACTGAAATGTCCGTCCACCTTCCAAGCCGTTTTGGGTAGGTAGTAGGTAGGTATTAATTGAAAAACGCAGCACATTTTAGACAACGGGGTAATTATTCTTTGATAAAAGTTTCCTTTTGCGAAAATTAATTTTGTGTCAATAAAAAAATATTTTTTTGGGGAAAAAATCGGTACATTGTTTGAACAGTTGTGGGACCTCAAAAAATGGATTACGCGTCCAAAATTACTTGAAAAATATTTAACCTCCTGGGATCCTTCAGAAATCCAATTTGTTGCCCCATGAGAGCCCAATAGATCCCCACGGTGAATTCCAATCGTTCTGGGACCCCCGAAAACGGATTCAATGTCAAAAATACTTCAAAAACGACATCTAACTCGATCTCATAGCCGAAACCCTTCAAAAAAGCCCTCCCGTGGCTCCTTTTTAGCCCCACAAAGCCCCACGGGTTTGGGCGATCGGGCTGAAAACCTTGCGGGTACCACTAGATGATAAACCGAGTACCTACCTACCTACATATTTTGTCAAATTTTCACATTAAAAAAAAAAAAAAAAAAAAATCCTGCTCAAAAGGGTCCGGACTATCAATAGTTGTGCCCGCATGGTTTTCAGGCCGATCCTGTGCGGCTACGGGAGAGGTTTTTGATGGTTTTCGGGTAGGTATGATATCGAGTCGGGTGACGTTTTCGAAGTATTTTCGGACGTAAAATCGGACGTAACTTCAGTACCAGAAGAATAAACCCTCGTTTAAAGTTTGCAGCGTTTTCGACATACCTACCTACCTCTTGCTTTTCGGAGTAACTCGGTCGAGAGTTAATTCATTAGCGAATTCCTCGAAATCCGAGTCCGTGGACGATTCTGAGGATGACGATGAAGAGGAATACAAAAAAATCGCGTCCATCAGACTCAACCACAGCGTAAAAGGGACCAACCATCAACCGTGGTACGAAATGAGAAATGAGTCAGGTTAGACATTTGCGGAGGTTGCACGTAGGTTTCTTGTTACGGGCACCTTACTCCAGCCTCGAGACGGAGTAGCTCGGTGTAGCTCCGAGTAAGCCCGAGGGACGCTTGGAATACAGTGCAAGTTGCTCCGAACTTACACTGGCCCCGGTTGGAATGCACCCCGTCAACTTTCTCTCTACTGCGCATGCGCAACTGCTCGGAGCAGCTCGTAGCAGGTGGTTGGAAAATCCATAGTGGGTTGGTGCGTGACGTCATAGAACTATCGATTCTCTAGAATTATCAAATCGACCGGCCTCCTTCGAATATCCGCCATCTTGAGGCACTCATCAGATCTGTTTTCCCTTTATCTGTCGTAGCGGTACCGAGTTTTTTCGTCGTCTTAGTCACTTCGTAATCTCCACAAGTTGTTTTTTTGCCTGCTTGGGATTTTTCGGGAAAATGCCAGCCTGTTCGATCGTCGGGTGCAGCCAAAAATCTCGTGCAGATGGAGAAGTGAGGTTGTTTCGGCTTCCTACTGTGGTAAAAAAATCAGTGCAGTAGAACCGCGGAGCTGACAAAGAAGAGAAGAACTGAGTGGTTGTCGCAAATTAATAGAGATTTCGAAGGAAAGGCGTTGAATGGAAATACCGTCAAAGTCTGTCAACGACTTTTCATCACTGGTAAGTGAATTTAGCCTGTAGAATCGAGTAGGCCTACCTAGCTAGCTAGTTAAAAAAAAAACGACTGCCTATCTGCTGACTGCTGCTTGATGACCTTTCGAGCTAGCTACCAACAAAATTTGTTGGTATTATCAAGTTGTCGACAGACTTTCAACTGACCACTTGCCCCGCGCAGGAGTTTTTATTGACATGGCTGTAGAATAATGAATTCGTTTAGTGCTCAAGCAGTTCGTTTCTTTCGTTTTGCATTGAAGGGAAATCTTCCACATTATTTGATTTTACAAACCCAGATTGGACATTGTCATGTTCTTCCTTGTGCTCCACAGTCCGTATTGGAGGACTTGGACACTTGAAAAAGCTGGAAAAGTCCGTTAAAAACAAAAAGGACGGCAGCCCAACCACATGCGATGAGAATTTTCATCCAAGTTGGAGTTTCGCAATGTGATTCGGAGCAAAAGTGAATTCAATGCATCATCAGTCCGGTCGAATTCACAAGGTCACTTCCGCTAAGTTGGTGACAGTGACAGACAATCAATGAATATTGCAAGTTTTATAGGCAGGAGGGACTCGAAAACGAGTATTGATTGTCACGCAGGAAAGTGATATTGTTGACAAGATGGTGGCGGACGGGGGTAGTGTTACACCTCGCTACTGAAACCATTTCGTACGAATAGATCGAAGGGAATAATTATCACCTTTTCCCAGTGAAGGCGACGACGGGTCCTTCTTTGAGGATGAACCGGCTGTCGCTGTAGCCCCAACCGTTCCATCGGACGACATCGTTCCTGAAAAAGAAAGTTAAAAAAATGAATAACCAAAAGAAGAAATTTACAATGGGAGAAGATTACGGCACGGAGATTTCTTGCATGGCGTGAAGCTTGCATACGAACTTGGTTTGACACAAACAACAAAACTACAAACCGAAATAGGATTATAGAATATCTGCGGTAAACGATTCGGCGTTTTTACGAAAAGTTAACTGAATGCTCGGGTCTCCACCTAATAATTTTTTTTTTTTAAATAAGTTTATTAGGGAAAATAATTCCAATTACAGTGAGAAATTACAATAGTATAAAATGAGAAGTTGACGACACGGCTCGAAACATAGACATAGCAAAAAAATTAAATACCTAATAGGTACTATTACTTGAAGATTGATCGCTTGAAGATGCGACTACCGGTTAGAGATTCGGAGGATTTTAGGGGCTTTGAGGGCTAAAATGGGGCGATGGGAGGGTTTTTTTTAAGGCTTTTGGCTATGGGATCGAGTTAGGGGTTGTTTTCGAAGTATTTTTGGACGCAGAATCCATTTTTCATCCGATTTAACTGTGGGGATATCGTGAAGCAACAAATAGGGTTTTTGAAGGATCCCAGGAGGTCAAAATTTGAAATGTCAAAATGTCAAAATATTTAATATTTTTCGAGTAAAATATAAAAAAATTGTTGAAAACAAATTTTGTTATTGGCACAGTATTATATTTCTGCACAAGTAACGTATATCAAAGAATAATAAAACCTTGCGTAAAATTTGCAGCGTTTTTATGTAGGTATCGACACCGCCTGAACAGATATTGATTTTTTCGCGGAAACGTTCCAAAGATGTCTATTAGAAGCCTTAAACGGCGTCACAGTGACTGATTGTGTTTGTTGATAAACATCTTACCGGCTAGGACAAATAAACGAAGGCATTACCTTTTCTTGGGGATGACGCCTTCAAGTTTTGCCGCTCCCAAAAGCTGCTGTTCAAGTCGGGACTCGAACTCGGCGTCGGCGGGTTTCTCGATTTTCTTCTGCGGGCGGACCATCACAAAACCGCCGAAACCCGTCGCGATCTCAAACCCGTCTGTTAGAATTAAAAAGATTTACAAAAAATTAAACTTAAAACTTGCGGGATTAGGTAATTAAAATTCTACGGTAGGCATAACTTGACTAGACAATCAGGACGGGGAGCCGCAAGCGATTGATAAGGCGGCCTAATCACACAAAAAATCTATAAAGCAGGGCTGCCAGTTTGAACAGCATGGCCGCGTTTCTCGCGGATTACTACTGTAGGAACTACCGTAGGATTTTCTGCAGGGAGTGAAACTTGGCTTTTGACAAGAAAATTTGAATCAGATGCAAAAGGTAGATTCCAGCATTTTAGGACCCAATAGTAGAATTTCGATGCCTATTCACCCAAGCAAGCAGCCTGCATACGAAAAGTTTCCTTCAGGTTCCATTAATTAATGACACAGATTACTAGGCTACTGATGGCTTGGATTATAAGCATTAATGCTTATAATCCAAGCCATCAGTAGTAATCTGTGTCATAAGCATTAATAATTAGACCTAATTATTAATCCATTACCTGTAATGATTACCTACTTACACTGCTCTAGAAAAAAAAAAAAAAAAAAAGCTGCAAATTTTACACATGGGTTTATTACTATTTGACATAGGTTAATTCTGTGTCAATAAAAATGAATTTGACCGCCTGGGATCCATCAAAACCCCCATTAAATTTTATGGTTTTGAAGGATCCCAAGCAGTCAAATTTTTTTATTGACACAGAATTAATTTTCGTACAATTATGTAACCTATGTCAAATATAATAAACCCTTGTGTAAATTTGCAGCGTTTTGGTTCATTATTCTAGTAATAATACACCTATGTTTTCGTGACGGAGGTCGACGACTCGGATCGGCCTCAAAATTTGACATTATCCGTTTCAAGAGGTCTACATTCTAAATCCGAAATGTCCGTCCGCCGTCCAAGCCGTACGCCGTCCGCCGTCCGGGCCGTTTTGGGCAGTACCTAGGAATTTCTTTTTAAATCTGAAATTTTGAATCTTTGATTTTGATTTGAAATCTGAATCTTTTTAAATACTTGGTTAACCATCTAGTTGTGCCCGCAAGGTTTTCAGTCCGATCGCCCAAACCCGTGGGGCGCTATGGGGCTAAAATGGGGCTACAGGAGGGGTGTTTTGAAGGCTTTTAGCTATGGGATCGAGTTAGGTGTCGTTTTCGAAGTATTTTTGGACGTAGAATCCATTTTTGGGGGTCCCGGAACGATCCGATTTCACTGTGGCGTTCTATAGGGCTCTCATGGGGCTAAAAATGGGATTTTTGAAGGATCCCAAGAAGTTAAATATTTTTCGAGTAAAAATTAAAGAATTTTTGAAAAAACACATTTTTGAAAAAAAATCCCCCCAAAAAATTTTTTTTGAAATATAAAAATCCAAAAAAAATTTTTTTTAATTTTTTTTATTGACAGAATTAAATGTCTGTACAAGTAACCTATATCACAGAATAATAAACCCTTGTGTAAAATTTGCAGCGTTTTTTCTTCTTAAATTACTTAGTGGACGGAGGTGGGACCCCAAAATATGCGTCCAATACCTAATGATGAATATTGGGCGTAGGCTATGGCTACTGTTTAAACAAATAAATGAATGGACTTCGGACTAGGGGGGAAAGATTGGTAGGTACTACTCAAAAATTCGACTTCATGGCATCCTTCGAAAGCGCCATTTGTGGCCCCATGAAAGCCCCATAGATCCTCGAGGTAGAATTTGATTATCATCTCCGACCTAATCCGTGACGCGAGCAGGGATGAGCCGTTCATGGACCTGCAGAAACAGTAGGGGAGAGTAGCTTCACTTCCGCCCAGTGTACCCAGGCGTAACACCCCACCCTTCCAACAGCTTTATCTCTCACCTCAAAGTAGGACTGTGATCAGTCAGGCCTCCGTCCATACCGTTCTCCTTGCGCAGTCTCCAGTGGAGCTCCAAGCACTCCTCGATTGGTGGCAGCGTGCGGCCAGTATGGCCTGGGGATCAATCTGTATCCTGTCTGGAAAATACGGGACGTTTCGCGGGAAACCAAGCTACGCCTATTCAATACGAACTTCAAATCAGTGCTCCTTTATGGCTGCGTGACGTGGAGGGTTACCTCGTATCTAACCCGAAAAGTTCAGCCCTTCATCAACCGTTGCTTGAGACGGATTCTTGGGGTTTGGTGGTCCGAAGTAATCTCCAACGAGACACTGTGAGCAAGGACGGGTCAAACGCCTCTCTCAAAGGAGATTAGAAAGAGAAAATGGAGTTGGATTGGCCACACTTTGAGGAAAAACAAGGAACGAAGAGCTCTTGCCTGGAACCCACAAGGATATCGCAGAAGAGGGCGAACGGTGGAGGAGATCGCTGGAGGAAGAGGCGAGTCAGCTCGGGAAGACATGGAACGACATCAAGGTTCTGGCCAGAGATTGTGGAATATGACGCAATTTCACACAGGCCCTATGCTCCTGAATTGGCGTGACAGGAATAAAGAGAGTAAGACAACGCTCCTGGTGCTGGAGAGGGAAGGAAGGAAGCTTCATCATATCGGCAATAATCCAGGGGTCTGGGGTTGTCCCCCAGGGGTCCATCCAACTCCGCCCGTAGTTCATTCAACTCCGCAAGCGATCAACTCCGCCAGTGAAAGGAGATGTTTGTCCCATGGAATCCCTGGATTCCTGGATCACTAGGATATCGCGATATCTCAGGATTTCTGAATCTCTGAAATTAGGGATTTCTGGATTTTAAGGAGCTCAAGATCACTGGATTCTAAGTACCTTTATAGTTAACCACACCTACATAGTCACAAGGGGCAATACACCCCACGGGCGGCAATTTTTTTCTTCAATTTTCCCTCAATTCAATTGGCACAAACAAATGGCAGGTAGCCTAAATTATCAATAAAGAGTTCATTCATTTATTCGAAATAATGTCCGCCTCTCAGCTATATATATATATATATATTTGTTGAAAATGTCATCACAAAGAATATCACCACCAGTTCCGAACGTTATGGCTCACCAGGTAATCATCGGGCCCATAAAGTTTTTTACTGCAGGCATTGGGAGCTGTCTCGCGGAACCGAAATGATTCCTTGAAAGTTAAGGCCGCCATTTCAATTTTCAGCTTCAATTGACAAAAACAATTTAGTGTTAATTTTGAAGGAGGAAGGAATTAGGAAAATTCAATTTACTGTCAGTACAGTAATTGGCTAGCAATTGTTCTAATTATTGGAGTTTTTCTAATATACGGTTTTGTGTCAACTTTTGGTTGATCACTCTCCGAAATATCAACTCATGTTTTATGCGGAGGGTGTTCGACCTCGCAGTAGGGATTTGTGGGGCTACAGAAGGTGCTTTTGAATGGTTTTGGACACGAAGTCGTATTGGGTGTCGTTTTTTCAGTAATTTTGAACTCAATTTGGAATCAATTTGTTTGAATATTAGGTTAAGATGGTATATGTATGCTCGAAGCCCCCATTATAATTTAATTGTAATATTATGCTCTTAAATATGCTCGAAAAAAATCAGTTAAAATCTACAGAGAGGAGAAACGAAAAAATCTACAACTTATGGGTCTATAAATGGGGTTTTTGAAGGACTTGGGCCAGAAAGTCAAACGAGGTGTCAATTTTGAAGTAATTTTGGGCGGAGACTCAATTTATAGGGGCCTCAACCCCGTCCAGCACACGGTGGGGCTCTGTGGACCTATAAAAGGGCAACATTAGAGTTTTTTGAGGCATTTGGCCATTATGTCAAGTGGGGTGGCGTTTCTAAGTAAGGACCTATGTTTGGACGTAGAGTCCATAGGTGGCGGTCTCAGACCCACAGACTAAACTACTCAGACCCATCGGACCTCACCGTGGATGTGTGCGGCTTCTCTGGGGCTACGCCGCTTTTGAAGGATATCGAATGCAGCGTCATTTCCTGAATACATAATTTAGAGGATAGAATTCATTTGTTTTTATGAATTTTAATGGGTCTGCTATCTGTTCGAACACTACATAGGTACACTACATAGGTATACATTTTGTCAATTTCCGATTTTTTTGTAAAGTGATTTTTCATGGACGAACTCCCAGAACCAGACAGTGACGGCGATTTTTACGAATTCCCGAATTTTTGAAATTCAATCAATTTTGGGATCAAAAAAACAATTAAGGCGAATGGCACCCCCAGTCCCCTCTCTTTTTTCACTGGATGTGTCATTCTGCACCGTCGCACAGTGGGCTAGATCGCATAATTAGGTGGAAAAAACCCCATTTTGAAAGTTACCAGAATGCGATTCTAATAGGTGGGTTTCGTAGAGGTTTTGTTTGCGAACTCTGCCCTGGAAGGGGGGGGGGGCGCCAAAGTTTACACCGAGAGGCGTGAAAGTATCGGAATACTCGATTTATCTCTTTTCTCACTTCATAATGTGTTTGTCTGCTGTGGTGTCCAGTTGCTCTTCAGAATTAATTTGACGATGGAGAGTTCCACCTAAGGTAGGTAGAAAACATCCTTCAAAGTCGACATTTGATTAATTTCAATTTTTTTGCTGTTCCTGCTAAAAAAAACTATGAAAAAGTCGATTAAATTAGCTTTAAAATAGTATTACTAAAATCGCAGGTAATTGCAGGTTTTGCGCTCCTTGAATACCTATGTGATCTACTCGAGTTCTATTCGAGAAATATGAAAAAAACGGGCCGTTAGCACCCCGCGATAAAACTCAATGTTGATGTCGGGTTTCTTGGAATATCTCATATTTTATGACAATTTTTGACACAAAAACGAGTATAATTCATGAAATGTTAACTTTATCAAGTGGAGGGCAGTCTAAATCGACTCAGTACTTGAAAATACATTGAAAAAGCGATTTTTAGCCAATACGATACTTATTTTGAGTTTTTTCCACCTAATTATGCGATCTAGCCCACTGTGCGTCGGCAAGAACCACACAGTAGGTAGGTATGGAGTTTTTAGAAAATATGCTGCAAATTTTACACAAGGGTTTATTATTCTTTGATAGACGTTACTTGTGCAGAAATTTAATTCTGTCTATGAAAAATATGAAAAAAAAAAATTTTTTTGGATTTTTATTTTTCAAAATTTTTTTTCAAAAATCTTTTCTTCAAAAATTTTATATTTTTTACTCAAAAAATATTTAACCTCCTGGGATCCTTCAAAAATCCCATTTTTAGCCCCATGAGAGCCCTGTAGATCTCCACAGTGAAATCGGATCGTTCCGGGACCCCCAAAATGGATTCTACGTACAAAAATACTTCGAAAACGACACCTAACTCGATCCCATACCCCAAAGCCTTCAAAAAACCCCACCCGTAGCCCCATTATAGCCCCATAGCGCCCCACGGGTTTGGGCGATCGGACTGAAAAGCTCGCGGGCACTACTAGATGGTAAACCGAGTATTTTGTCAAAATTTCAGATTCTTAAAAAAATTCCTACTACCCAAAACGGCCTGGTCGGCGGACGGGGGACGGGGGACGGCGGACGGCGGACGGCGGACGGCGTATGGCGGACGGACATTAAGGATTTTGAATGTATACCTCTTGAAACGGACAATGTCAAATTTTGAGGGCGATCGGAGTCGTCGACCCCCGTCGCGAAAACATATAATATAATATATTATATGTTTTCGCGACAACATATTATGTTTTCACCTATAGGTGTTCTATTCCACAAACAACATATTAGGTATGTTTTCACCTATAGGTGTATTATTCCAAGAATAATAAACCAAAATGAAATATTCTGGGAAAATTATTTTTATGAAAAATGAAGCTTAAAAAAAAGAAAATGTTCCTGATTTAAATTACAATAATGTTTTATTCATGCATGAAAATTGTATTTCCATCTATAAAATAAATAGGTATGTAAATTTATTGGGAGTACTTTTGTACTTGTTGGGAGTAATTTTAGATTTTATTTTTAAATTTTTATTTAAGTAAGTTTTTAGTCTCTGATTGTATTAATCGGCTGCACATGGGGCTTCGAAAGTTTTTATCTCCTGGTTTTTAACCTATGTGAAAAACCTAAGTATTTAAACCGTCGTTATCGAAGCATTTTAGGACGCAGAATCGATTTGAAAGGGTCCGAAACCTGTCAGACTGTACTGCGAGGCCTTTATGAGCTTCAAGCGGAACTTTTGAAGGGCTTTGACTGAGCGGGGTGGAGTGAGGTTTCGTCTTTTCTGTCATTTTGGACAAGGAATCGATTCGACTCGGTCGCAGTAAGTCGTTGTTGACGTTTGGGGTACAGAGCCAATTTGAAAGACCCATCCTCCTACACTGAGCTGCAGTTGAGGTTTTTGAAGACTTCTGGCCTGGGAGTCGAGTGAGGTGTCGTTTCCGCAGTAATTTGGGACGCAAATCCGTAACTCCCAGGCTATACAGTGGGACTTTCTTGGCGCTGCAGATGGATTTTTGAACGGTTTCGGCCTGTGAGTCACGCGAGAAGTCGTTTTCAAATTAGTTGAGAATCTCATCAACAGTGAATCAACTAATTATTTGAATTTACACGCAAGTTTATTACTGGTGAATCCATTCCACATTCGAGAGATTCATGAAAGCGTGTCAAATCCACGGAAAATGTTATAGGTGTCCATCAATTTAACGGAACATTGAATACCACCTACCTTGGTCTTCATGGCTATAAATCATTCATGTGATCCAGTTAGTGAAAAATGAATCCAAACCCGTACCTTAGTTTGAATATTAAAATCCCTCAGAAAGAGTTTTAAGAAAAGGAGTATTAAATACTATTAAGTTTATTAATTTAGGAGTATTAAGTAATGTAAATTTTATGTAAATAGAACAGAAATGTTGCTGTGAAGGGGAATAAATTTATTGAATTATGTTGGCGTACGTCGTGAATTAATGTACTTACAAAGGGAGGATGTGGAGGACGATATTTGTGTTGTGGGGATGAATATGGGATGGAACGCTAATGAGCGGAGCCGGTTCGGTGCGACTGCGACTGGTTGAGACACGCGACTGGCGGTACGCTGTGACGATCAACAGAGCTTCCCTTCCTCGTGTCTCGCATCGCTCTCGTCAATGAGTCCCCTGACCCAGGAGCTCCCTGTAGACGATGGGTGACGATCATTACGACAGTGGGGGATGCCCCCCCCCCCCTCCCCGTTGTAGTACGAGAGCACGGGGCGAGGTGAAGATCACGCACAAAATTTGTTGCATCGCCAATTGAGCAAGCTGAGTTGCAAAACTAGTTAAGTCCACTTAGGTTCATTTCGAGAAAAACGGCAAAAACGTATTGATACAGATTTTTTTCAAAATTAGACATTAAAATCTGCGAGAATACAAGGGACGCATGTCTGAAAAATGCGATTTTGAGAAAAGTCCATTGTGAGATATTCCAAGAACAGCTCTTCGCGTAGCTTCAATGGGGGTATTTCTAACTGCTCTGTTAGCCGCTAAGGAGCAAGTTAAGACTCATCTACAACTGTCAGTAGATATCGCTTGCCTGATGACGTACCTTTGAAGTCGATGTTGAAGCTTACTAACGGTGCAGTAGCTTAGACAAAATATCCCTGAAGGCGATTGTTGTATAATAAGAAAGAATGTCAATTGTCAGGACAATTTTATCGACAAAAGAACTATCTAGAAACTAGTATTTACACATATTTACTAGTATTTACACGTATTCAGTTCGCGGTTATGAGTCCTTTCACACATGTCATGTGACATAAAGCTAAGGGAACTGTGGAAACAACTGGGGACCACAGCGATGCCTTGTTCCGTCTCGGGGCCAAGACGAAAGAATAAGTGAAAAGAATACCAAGTGCTCCAGACTCGAACAGTTTTACATGATTTTCTTCTTCTTCTTTGGGTGCCATACCCGTAATCGGGCGTTGGCGACCTCTCGCTACTAACATCTGTTGAGCGTGTTGACCAGCTAATACAGAAGTAGTAGGGACCTACTGCTTAACGCCGGTTCCGACCGACAAATGTGAGAGGTTTTCCACGGCAGAATACTTTCGGTGGGTTGCCATTGCCTTCCGAAAGGTGATTATCAGTATGAGGAAGATGTCTTGCGGCTGCTGGGACCGAACCAGCAACCTTTGACTCAGTAGTCCAACGCTCAAACCACTGAGCCACTGATAACCACAAAAGACATGTACATGATTTTACATATTAATATTAAGTGCAACGAATGTCTTCTATTTTTCTATTATCTGAACAAAATCATAATTTCTTCTTTCCTTACGTTATTTCTGTATACCTATAATAATAATAATTTTTTCTTTGTCTTAAATTAATGTAACACGTAATTACGTGTTATCCTTAGAACAAACAGAAAATAAAACTCAAGAACCGACCTAAATCAACTCATACTCCCATAGTTGGTATATCAAAACAGGCTATACCTCAAATCCTGCTTCTTCGAATAGTCTACATATAAACCTACGTTTATAAGTGACCATCTTCGTGTCCCCATCATCTCTGCCTGACATAAGGTTTTTCCAGAAATGTTCATGACTCAACCGCCTTGTTCCAATGTACTTGAGCCTTTGTTGCGACAGTTCAGGGCAATCGCAAAACACATGATGAAGCGACTCCGTGACGTTCCAATTACCTACACATCAGGCATGTTTTCCAATGGTCAATCTCATATCCCTCTCCTCTCACCCAAACTTTCAAAATATGTGTATTTGCCAGTCTCAGTTGCGCCAGGATCCGTTTTACTCTTATGTGGGTGTCCGAGTTCAGGTAGGGCTCCGTGAAAAAACAGTTGAACACCAGTTTACAGTAATATATATATTATAGACTCTCGCGATGTCCTCGTAGATCCTTTTAGTTTGGTAGCTAGTGACCATTTCTTTCCGGCGTTTGCGTAATTCCTCGCAGTCCAGCCTCTCCCAGATGGCAACGCATCCAATCTCGCTCGCTCCACATTTCCTTCACCTGAGCTGCCCAGTTGTAGGCCTACTTGTAAAGGCTCGTACATCGGCTCACCGTGCTCACTAGTTGATCCAGACAGATCCTTGGATATCTATCAGGCACCATTTCAAGGATTTTAATCAACCATCCTAACACTCGGTCGAAAATTTTGACTCTCAGTCTGTCGCGGCCAGTTTCAACCCTCAGGAGGTAGCCAGGCGTGCTTCTAGGGAGCATTAGGGAACTTTTAATGAATCTGGATTGAATTGTTTCAATTTCGTCCAAATACCTTAGGCTCCAGATCTCGGCGTGGTAAAATAGATAGATTGCAAAGTAAACAAACCTATCATAGAAACCAAACACTCGGGTTGCGAAGGAAAGCGAAGTTCTCGGAGACGACGTATAACCATGTCCGTCTTAAGAACTCAAAGATCACAAAACGCGAAACCGTATGGAAATTGATTGAGCGGTTCGGCGAGCCATACGGAACAAACTTTGCGTTTTATGATATAGATTTTTTGCGAAAGATCTCGCAGAAACCTATCGATGACACTTCAAGTCAACAAGGTCGCTTTCACCTACTTATCTAGATTTTGATGAAGATAACCATCTTCAGTTGTTGTTTGTCGCATGAATTGATTCGACTAATTATATTTCAATTGTCAGTGGGTACCTATAATTATAGTTTAAAGTATAGCAGATAAGTAAACAAAAACTAGCCAGCTGAAATGGATGGCAGATCGATACAAATAATTTGTATTGTGTATTGTGTAAATAATTATTATTTAATGGCATAATAATTGGCATTATTCGAAGAATCCGAAGGCAGTATTGTCGTGGCATTGTGGAAAGTGCGCAGGATAACGAAACACCAGATCTTTCGAAGATTGTTTCCCAACCACCTGGGACAGAGGAACTCCAACGCCTCTCCTGGCCAGAACCCTTCAAAAATCCTACCAGTAGTGGGATTTTTGACTGGTTGATGGTGACAGAAAACTGATCGTAGGTTGCAAAGCCGCCCAAACAGGAGAAGTGGTAAAATTCGTGTCGTTTAGTTTTTGTAGAGTTAATTTGATTTTCGATCTCCCTTTGACAATGCCCTTCGCGAAGCTTCGTGGAGCTCTTCAATGAGTCATCGCGTACAACTCTCCACTTATACATAATTGAATGAATTGCCCACTTGAGCCTGACTGATAAGAACCTTTCGATTCTAACCCAACTTCCATCAGTTGGTGGGCGACTTCGACAGCCATGCCAGAGGCGGCAAAACTGTGAAACATCGGCGGGGTCGTTCCTGCAGAATTTTTGCGCTTCAAAGTCGTTGTTTTTCGATGCATTTTGCCAAGACGGTAAACTTATACGAAGTCGATAGGTAACTAATAGAAAAATGCTCCGAATTTTACACGAGGGTTTATTCGAGTATTCGTCTTTTGAAAAATTGTGCAAAAATTAATTTTCTGTAATATTTTAATTTTAGAAGAAAAGAAGGTATGAGGCCAGATGAGGGGAGTATACTTATTGCCAATTACTACACAAACGACTCCTCATTCTACCTCCTGCCTTCTCTTCTTGTCTATGTCCCGAAGACGTACTAACCCGCGATCGTCAGCAGGCTCAGACCAGTTGAGGAGCCTCTACAACTTCGGATCAACGACAGATTTGCATCATTCCGTGGCTGGAATGATGCAATAACTGTGAACGAAAAAGCCTGAATAGTCCACTGCTATATATATTGTCATCCTCACTGCAACCTTCCGAAGATGACGCCTCCGTGGTGGATCCTGACAATTCACGCCAATCTACAACAAGCTCATCTCCCATTACTGTGGCTGCACCCTCTCCCAGGTCTGTAGCTCACGACAATTCCTGCGACTCCCTGGATGGAGGTCTCCCTTCCTCTTCCTCCAAAACTCCGGCGGCGAGAACGAGGACTTACGCCTCCGGATCTTCGCCAAACACAACACCTAAATTAAGGGAATTTAACTTCCAAATTAGGTACACGAAAACACGCAAGTACACACCCACTATCCGAATCTTGATGTGTTCCCACAGTAACTGTTATCTCGAATGTTCCGAAAATGGGTCATAGTGGCTTTTGAAACTGGACGACTCATTTGAAGGGGGGTTTCGGAAATTATCGAATATTAAGATATCCCTACAAGGCTGTGTACTAACCAAGTTACTTGACTGTTTATCACTAAATTGTTTGCTATAAAATCTTGGTAATCGTGATAGTCCGCTGTAAAACCCTTCAAGGTGTTAAAAGCGCGACACTCGGTTCAAATACCAAATGTCGTCATCCCATCAACAAACAGGCTGCGCTTTTAAGAGTTTAAAAACAGAGTAAACGCCAAAAATTAACACCAAGGCGGCAGTACAAGCGCCCTCCTTCATCTTTCAAGTCCTGCTTACTCTTCATACAAACCTTCATGATGAATTAACACTTTCGTTAGAAACTGTTGTGCAAATCACTTATTTGCTTTAGTGATGAGTTGTGTAGGTATTTGGAATAAAACGCCCAAAAAAGGGTTTAGATAATTTCCACAAGATGGAAGTGTAAATGTATTTATGTTCACAACACGTCCCATTTTGTAAATGAACATTTAAAGAATGAACCACAAGTTCTTTGACTAAATCCTTGAATTAAACTGAAATAATCCGGGGGTCTGGGGGTGTCCCCCAGTAGTCATACAACAATATACTTGTGTACCATGCCGAAACAAACACAAGCGGCAACGCTATTTAGGTACACCAGCAGGGTCGGATCAGGGGTAAGTGTTCGCAATGGGCGCCATGTCCGCGTTCGAGTCCTTTTTGAAAAGGACCCCTCATATCACATTCACCCAACACTCACTAGCACAACCGGACAGTCAAAACTCCGGGTCGAACTCGTTGGGGAGACTCCCTCTGGCTCCGTGGCCGGTGACTCTGTACGTGCAGCCGGCTTCCGGAGCGTTGATGGTCTTTTCCGGGATGTTCCCGCTGGTGACGAAAAGCTCGTCCAACGCGGCTCCGCCGAAAGTCAAAGACGTGATGAGGTTAGACTTGTCGAATTTGACCGACTGGAGGATTTTACCCGTATCTGGATTCACTTGTATCACCTGCAACGAGTAAATGACGTCATGACAAAGCGAAAGATGTCAAATTCCAACAACCCGAATTATCGGAAAATATTGACGGCTGCCCGCCGTTAAGCTGACAAGATCCGACAGAGGCTTCCCTTTCAACGGCTGCGGCAAAGCTTCGAGCCCAGGCCGCCCTGGGCCCAGCTGTACCGGGAGGTGATGGCCATGCTCGTCGGGTGGTGGCAGGATTGGGCTGCCGAGTCCACTGGGAGACTCACATTCGAGTTCTTCCCATCAGTGGCTCGGCAGATGGAGATAGAACGCAGGGCCTACTCATAGCTCTGAAGAGCTCATGCAGATGCCATTCAACTATAACAAATAATAAAACGCTGCAAATTTTACACGAGGGCTTATTACTCTTTAATAAAAAAAAAAACCCCCACAGGGTACTGCTTAGAGCCTTTGGCTAAAATACAAGAAACATGGAACATGCTTTGCCTAGTAACGTTGCCAAGCAGAAAGAAATCAACAATTGGCAATAATTATTGTTTGATAAAAAATAGCTCCTTTGTAGCTCTCCTTAATAGCTCCTTAATAGCTCTCCTAACCTCCTAATACTCGTGTCACACAACTATACGTCAGCCATCTCGTGTCACTCATTACGCGTCACGTTTTCGGGCAGTTAGCTCAAGGCTAAAGCAAGTTCCATGCTAAAAAAGTTCGTTACAATGTTTGACTATTGAACCTCTTCAAGGGCACAGAACCCCTACCATAGTAACTCCGAGTGGCAGCACAATGGGTCTACTGTAGGCCTGTAACAGCTAAGTGCGGGAAGTGGGGGCGCCCCTCAGGAACCCACTTCTATACCCTCTCTGGTATTAATCTAATCTAATCTAATCTTGGACAAATGCGGGACCTCGTAAAAATGGATTCTACCTCAAAATACTTCGAAAACGGCACCTCAATGATTGAGGCTCATCGACCCCTTAGCCGAAAACCTTCGTAAATCCCTCCCGCAGCCTCTGTTCAGCCCCATAGCGCCCCACGGGTTCGGGCGATCGGGCTGAAAACCTTGCGGGCACAACTAGATGGTAAACCGAATATTTCGTCAAAATTGCAGATTTTTAAAAATAATCCTACAGCCCAAAACGGCTCGGACGGCGCGGCGGACGGAAGTTTCGTTTTTGTAATCTAGACATCTTGAAACGTATAATGTCAAATTTTGGGGCCGATCAGAATTTTCGAACTACGTCGCGATTACATAGGTGTATTGACTCGCGGAAAAAAAATCCCCGGGGGAAAAATGCCCGAAGTAACCACCCCGAAAAAAATACCCGGAAATAAAATCCCCGAATTGGCCACAGCCCTAGGGAAAAAATCCCCGCGAGAAGGAATTGCCGAAACGGAAAAAAAATCCCCGAGTTGTGCGTTAGTCGTTGTTAGTTGATGGACGCTCGCTGTTTGCCTTGTTATCACAGAGGGGCAGAGGATCATGTTGTCATCAAAAAGGTTCCTCTACATAAAAATTACAATTCAAATTCTCTGCACTGCTCTTCAAAAAGAACGTTTCCACCAAAAGGTGCATTCTGAAGCAGGGATCACATCCATGCGGCAATCCGTCAATGCGTGAAAGCGTCAGCAGTGGACTTCAGAAAATGCTACGACTGTACTGTTGCGATAATTGATAAGTCATTGCAAAGCGAGGGAGACACTTCAGTTCGTCATGGAAGTGCTTCCGAGCGACATGAATGACATGAATGATGAATGATTGAAATGAATGAGTTATGACGATTGTACATGAGACGACATGATTATACTGTGATTATACGGCACCATCAAGTATTAAATACTTGAATCAATATGAAAAAAAATAGGGAAAAAACATAAATTTTATGTTTTTTCCCTGTTTTTTTATACCTATTGACTGGGGGATTTTTTTTCCGCTTGGTCGGGGATTTTTTTCCCGAGTAGTCTTCAAGCTCGGGGATGGTATGCCTGGGGATTTTTTTTTCGGCAACCTCGGGGATCTTTTTTCCGGGGGGTCACTTCGGGGACTTTTTTTCCGGGGATTTTTTTTCCTACGACCAGGTGTATTAGTCCAAGAATAATAAGCCAAAACGGTAATGGTAACCCAGCACTTTTCCATCCCCTACAAGTAAATTTCACAACCAAACTTCACAGCAAAATTTACTATTTAATACCATGTAAAGAAGTACTTCTCACAAAATAAATTGAATCGATTTTGAAGCGAAGTCTTTTATATTTAAATACGCACCCAGCTGGGGGGCTCCGCCCCCCAGACCTCCCGTAGGGCCTCGCTTCGCTCGGCCGGGGGAGTTCTCAAAGCAGACCGCTTAATCAGACATAAGGCCTCGCTCCGCTCGGCCGAGCGCTTATTCGGACAGGGGGGGTCTGCGACCCCCCCCCCCCCCTATTCGTAGCTAAGAGGTCGGCAAAAAAAAAGACTTCGCTTCAAAATTTCCCCGCCTCCTCCACCGTTGTAAGGTCCATGAAGCCCCACCCGTTCTGAGTACGTCTTTCCGACTTCCTTGACAGCGGCGGGTTGGAAGACTCATGCGAGACTCACGCGATCGTTTTTACTGAGACTCACTATCACGATTTTTACTGAGAGACTACCCGAGCCGTGAGAGGGGGGGCGTCCGTATAAAAGACTTCGCTTCAATAAAAGGCCGATTTCTTCTATTCTCCTGGCAAGATGACCCATCAACACAGAACAGGTGAGATCGTTTCCTTAGTAGAATCACAGCAGCCACATAAATTCTCCCCTTCTACTTGAAACTCGCTAACTGACACTGTTGCCTTCGCATCAGGGTGGATTCGTTAACTCCTTTCTCACTCTTCCTGTGGGATTGCTGATTGAGCCGTGGGTTATACTTACCCCCCACTTACACTTACCCCGGTGTGTTAGGAAATAATTTTGGAATTTCCTTGAGACCGAGTATTTCATTGCAAACTACAAACCATGCCGATGAATTCAAGAACGAACCTAAGGGACGATCAAAAATTCGACTGAGAATCTGCAAAATATTTCAAAGTTCAAAACCAAGTTCTTAAAATACGTTTTTTCGGAAGTATTAGCGTTTAGGTCAGAAAATTAGACAGCTTCACAAATGATCTTGCTCCTTGTTATGCCTGTTCGAGCCAATGAGAGCCTTTTTTGTCAGGGATTGTCCCTGACAACACGCTGCCCAGCGTGTTTTGACAATCGCCCATCTTTTACATAAAATTACTTAAATCTAAGTCACATACAGTAACTGTAGTTCTTATTTGTCTTTTAACAGTTAAAAGACAAATAAAAACTAAGAACACAGAACTGGCTATTGACTCAAACGATTTAACAATAATAGTTACATAAAAATAACAAATTTTATAGCCAGTTCATACTCAGGTGTAGATTCTTCCCAGGCACTGGTCAGGAAGTCGTAAAAATTCTTATATGGATGACATTTAATGTAAAGGTATGGAGCAGTTCAATTAAGTAAACGATCATTTTGGACCTTGGAGAAGTGACTTGCATTTTAAAGTGCTGGGGACTGCATTGAAAAACTTAAATCCCCCACCAAGAATTCCTGGAGGCTGTCAGGCGATGGAACGGTAAACAAAAGTCGTCTTCGTTCCTAGTTGAGTAGCCGTGATCAGACGACTTGTAATTGCCGATATTTCTGTGGATTTAGCAAATACATTCAAGTATACGGCAGGGATAGGTACCAAGTTAATATTTTATTCCGCTTCAAGGCTTCCCTGCAATCCTCCAGCCGCGATGTTGACGCCATATTGATTTCACTAACTCAGAGGGACACAAGCAGATTTTATGAAAGAGGACCTCTGTCACATGTACTGAGGCGGCAGTGATGGTGTAAGGGTACCTACCACGGCCCTTCGTTGGACAGCAAAAATTTCTGACAGCTCGGTGGCCCCAACTTAAAGTAGCATAGACCGCTCTACTTTTAAAACATGCTTGGAAAGCAGCTAGAACAGTGGATTTTGACAGCCTGTCAGATAGAATCCTCAAAAGACAAATACACCTAACTGTTCAAGTTACTTGATTGCAGTATACCTTCTAGTCAAGTTTAACCCCAAGAAAGGATACGTCTTATCCTCCGTCCTAATGGGTTTTCAGCAATAGAAGTTAGATCTCTCAGCCCGAAATCGACATTCATTGAGAGTCTGTTTCTTGAAAACCAATTCATAGCTGCGTCCAGAGAGCATCAGTGACGTATCATCCGGAAAAAGGGTGGGGGACGATTTTAGACTGTGGGGCAAGCCATTAAATTTTATGAAGATTAAAAACAAAATTGGCCCCAATACCCGAGGGTCGCGGCCCTTCCTAGCCTTTCTCCTCTTCCTCCTGTCAAGTTCCTGTTTCGAGCCTTTCTAGCAGGTTCGGATAACAGCTCTCAACAGTTGTTCTTGTAGCCCCTGGGGTCCTTCCCTGTATAGAGGCCATTCAGCGGTGGTTGGTGGGAAAACTTCTCTCCACCACTCATTTCACGCAGCAGGAGGTTAGCCAATGTGGCCTGCCTCGGATTACGGTCAATTATGATATTATTCCCAATTGGACCCTTTTACAAGCACCACATAAATCAAAACTTACATGCGATCCTAAAATACAGGCTATCCACAGGTTCCCTTCAGTGTCAACCGTCATACCGTCTGGCATTCCTGTGAGATGCGCCTTCTTGAAGTCGATGACAGTCTTCTTGAATTCTAAAATGGCAAAGAAGATGACCATGAAAATTCCAGAAAATATGTTCAATCCATTAGGTACGGAAGAAAGAGGACTCCTCAGACGGTACAAACTGTGAACCATAAAAAAATCGAGCTTGGGGGATCGTTTGAAGCTGCTAAGCCCATGTAGAGCCCCAGCGGTTGAGCACTCTGAGGTATTGCTGAAACTTGGTCCCTTCACTTGACAACATTTTGGTTGGCAGACCTGGACAGGCCACCTTTTATTGGAAAGAACTAGCAGACTAACGAGATAAGGAATGGAGAGACAGTACGAGGGACCTGGGGAGCACACTCATGAGTGTAATGACTGAGCTTATGGATAAACATATTCGAACTACACATCGGTGTCGGATGAACCTGCAGGTTCTGGGCGTTGGGAATACTTTCCAGGGCGTACATGGTAGGTTTTCTGGTGGTAGTCTTCTTTTGTTTGTGTCATTTCATTTGTAGCTATCCCAAAGAGTATCAGGTAACAGGTAAACAGTTGGTTTGGGAATCCGCTACTGCCGCTGCATCAGATGACTGACACTGCTTACCTACCCTGTCTTCTTCTTTTCGTGAGGGGTACCGCCGCTACCAGCAGTACCCCAAAATCTACGCCACGGATGCTGAAGCTGATAGGCGATGGAGGACGTCCCCAGAATGTCCCCTTTGAGGACAAAACACCCCATCCACCATCCGTTATCGGTTGAGCCTGATTACACCAGCCTGTTTGCAGACTACCACCACAGTGGCAGGCCCAGGTACCACTCAGGCCCAGCTGTAATCCTTGCCGCTATCCTCGCCCAGAAACAGGGAGGGTTATGCGATGGAGACTCAGGATGGGCTTACCAGTTCAAAAACAGTCCCCTTAGATGATTGCGTCACTCACTTATATGTCCTTTGGTAACGTCGAAATCGTACTGGTCGACCTTGTACGTCATGGAGTCAATGCAGTACATTTTTTTGTCATCCGGAGAAAATCCTATCCCGTTGGAGAGGCAGACGTTCGGCCGATGTTTGACGAGGCCTTCCCTCTTCGAGTAGCTGTAGACACCACCTTTGCTTGAGTCAGTTTCCATGAACCTGTCCGTAACGGTACCTGCAACGCAACGCCGATGATAATGCGGATTTTGGTTCGTCGCATTGGTTTCATAATATCTCGTGGCAATACAATACCAAACCATAGTCTGCCTTTGGCGTCGCATTTGGCATCGTTGATTTTACTGGTGGGCGGTTCTTTTTCAAGAGTGACGATTGCCTCGCGATGGAGAATCGTGTTGGTTTGAGTGTCCCATTTGATGAGCTCCACGTCCGATTTCCGTCCAACCAAAAATTCTTGGTCTCTCTCTTTTACCGGGATGATGAAACTGGCTCGATCCCCTGCGAAAAAAAATTCTACATTACTGATTTATTGAGATATCAATTATTGTACGAGTGAGATGAAGTGATGTGCGTCCACACTTTGCC
Organism: Pilophorus perplexus; assembly: GCA_955831195.1. Taxonomy (NCBI): domain Eukaryota; kingdom Metazoa; phylum Arthropoda; class Insecta; order Hemiptera; family Miridae; genus Pilophorus; species Pilophorus perplexus. Next base: position 2,181,060 of record OY037011.1, read on the forward strand.
TAATGAGGCTGGGCGGCTCAAGCCATTGAATGAAACTTGGTTTGAACTGATGAGCTGCAGCGGATCACTAGCTGTTGAAATTATCGGAATTTAACCCTATCACGACCAGCGATGAGATATCTCGCAAGAAGAAGTGGTCCGCCTGGATCAGAGACATAATACGACGTGAGCAGAAGTGGCCCTCATGGTTCATAGACGAGATATCAAGCAAGAAGAAGTGGCCTCCCTGGCCCAGAAACGAGCTATCAAGCCAAAACAGGCCTGCTTGGGCCACAGACGAGATATACAGCAAGAAGAAGAGGCCTGCCTGAGCCGGAGACAACAACCCATTACATCAATGCTCCTGGACGTGATGCCAGTTGTGAGCAGTGATATGGGTGAACGGTGATACGTTGATTGACAGGAGAAAATCCTCCCGTCTACGAAAAAAAAAAAAAAAAAAAAAAAAATCGGCGTCGCCAGCGGGAGAAGAGAGATTTGCACGATTGCACCGCAACCATAGCGCGACCCGCTCTCCCCGCCAGTACTGGGCGATGGGAGAGTGGGGAAATATGTCCAGATTCCCCACACCATCTTGACCTTTTTCCGGTTTGGACTGTCATTCTAGGAATAATACACCCATGGAATCGCAACGAAGGCCGAAAATTCAGATCAGTCTCAAAATTTTACATTACCTACACGTTTCAAGATGTCTAGATCCCAAAAACTAGAATGATTATTTAGTAATTATTACTAATTATTTAGGTAGTAATGAAATTTCCGTCAGCCTTCCGTGTGCCCGCAAGGTTCTCAGCCCGATCGCCCAAACCCGTGGGGCGCTATGGGGCTAAAAAGGGGCTACGGGAAGGGTTTTCGAAGGTTTTCGGCTATGGGGTCGAGTTAGGTGTCGTTTTCAAAGTACTTTTGAACGTAGAATCCATTTTTGGGGGTCAAAACGATCCAATTTCACCGTGGGGATCTATGGGGCTTTCATGGAGCTACAAATGGGATTATTGAAGGATCCCAGGAGGTCAAATAAGGTGTCGGCGTGGACACATTACGATTTTTCATTAAAACACTTACAGGCCTCATTTTGCTGTGGTCACACCGTTTACTCTATTTTTTGAGCCCACCATGTTCACAGCTGTCAGTTGTTTTCCTCCCTCAGCCTCATCAAGTGCAGACTCTCGTCTATCATAGACGGTCTATGCCATATTATGGCATAGTTCAATGCCATCACCATACCGTGCAGACTGTCCTCTGTTACTCTGTGGCCATCACTCTCATTTCGCTGCTCTACAAAAGAAAGTGACCTGAAAGTTGCCGACCTCATTTTACCATGGAAGGGGGTTTTCGAGGGTGCTAAATCCGAATCCGTAGTCCGTGTTTTCCCGATTGGACGATTTTTTCGATTTTTCGACGTATTTATGGTTTTTATCGTAACGTGGCTTAATTTTTTGTTTCAAAACCTTTTCTTTTTTTTAATTTTATGTACCTATTTTTTCCATTTTTTTTTTTTTTTTTTTTTTTTTCAAAACAATTTTTCATTTTACTCGGAAAATATTCGACCTCCTGGGATTAAAAAAAAAAATTTATTTGTAGCCCCTTGAAAGCCTCACAGATCCCCACGTTGAATTCGAATCGTTCTGGGACCCCAAAAAATTCTACGTCCAAAAAATACTTCGAAAATGACACCTAACTCGATCCGATAGCCAAATTCCTTTTCGTATTCAGTACCTACCTCAATTAAGTTAAGTGCAGCAACGGACCTGATGTCGACTTTTTTTGTTGACCTGTGTAATGATTTCATTATGAACAAACCCTTGATGAACCCTTGTCTAGAATTTATTGCGGTTTTCTTTTATCTGCAGCATGAACGCTGGCATGATGTACCGCGGTATAAATACAATGACTTAAAGGAATTGTTACACGAGGCTTTGGACAACATAAGTGGACCTTATGAGATTGGAGATATTATTAAAGTCAAATATCTGGTCGGGGTATGTTTACCATCAATGAAATACAATCAAATACATAATCTAGAATGTCATCTAAAATGCAATATCCTCAAACTTCACGTTTAGTGGGTGTGTATTGCAATGGACGCATGCGGTTTGAGAACACTCATTTAATGACTTTAGATTGACATTTTCAGCATATCACTACATTAGTGGTACCCTTTTATTACATGGTGGAATTCACAAAACCTGGTGGATGGATCTGCTCCGTTGAAGTTAAAACATTTGAAATGTACGGAGGGCACGAGATTGTAAAACCCATTACGTGCGATCTACCGGACACTACCGGTTCTGGTTAAGCTTTACAGTACCTAGCTAACACTGTAACAGTAACTGTGAGCTGTTAGGTACCTCCGAGTATTACCTACCGACAAATGAGGTGTGAATGTCATTAAAATGACCATTTTCCTTAAGTACCTTCTCGTATTTTTATTTCAGTGTTTTCCTAGACAGGGGCGGATAGGCAGGTGCCAATCGGGCCAGAAAATGTATTTGAAAAAAAAAAAACGCTGCAAATTTTACACAAGGGTTTATTATTCTTTGATATAGGTTACTTGTACAGAAATTTAATTCTGTCAATGAAAAAAAATTTAAAAAAATTTTATTTGGATTTTTATATTTCAAAAAAAAAATTATTGGGGGGGGGGGGGGGGATTCTTTTTCAAAAATGTTTTTTTTTTTTCAAAAATTATGTATTTTTTGCTCGAAAAACATTTAACCTCCTGGGATTCTTCAAAAATCCCATTTGCAGCCCCAAGAAAGCCTCATAGATGCCCACAGTGAAATCGGATCGTACTGGGATTCCCAAATGGATTCTACGTCCAAAAATACTTCGAAAACGACACCTAACTCGATCCCATAGCTAAAAGCCTTCAAAACACCCCTCCTGTAGCCCCATTTTAGCCCCATAGCGCCCCACGGGTTAGGGCGATCGGACTGAAAACCTTGCGGGCACAACTAGATGGTAAACCAAGTATTTTGTCAAAATTTCAGATTTTTAAAAAAATTTCTACTGCCCAAAACGGCCTGGACGGCGGACGGCGTACGGCGGACGGCGGACGGACATTTCGGATTTTGAATGTAGACCTCTTGAAACGGATAATGTCAAATTTTGAGGCCGATCGGAGTCGTCGACCCCCGTCGCGAAAACATAGGTGTATTATTCCAAGAATAATAAACCAAAAAAGCAGCAAATGTTACACAAGGGTTTATTATTCTTGATATAGGTGCGAAATTTAATTCTGTATCAAAGAAAAACATTTCGAAAAAAAAAATTCAAATTTTTTTTACTCGGAATTTTTCATAAATCCCACTTGTTGCCCCATGAACTTATAGATCCACGTAGTGAAATCGGATCGTTCCGGGACCCCAAAAATGGATTCTACGTTCAAAATACTTCGAAAACGACACCTAACTCGACCCCATAGCCAAAAGCCTTTTAAAAAAACCCTCGTGTAGCCCCATTGTAGCCCCATGGGCTTGGGCGATTGGGCTGAAAACCTTGCGGGCACAACTAGATGGTAAACCGAGTATTTTGCCAAAATTTCAGATTTGTTAAAAAATTCCTACTGCCCAAAACGATCCGTACACAATATGAATTTATTATTTTGCCTCTTAATTCGCTACAATACGTTTCAAAATGTCTAGATTCCAAACCGAGATGTCACCCCTTATCACGTGATCGAATTATGAAGTTGTGGGCCCATTCGACGCAGAATTTAATGTGCTTTTATTTGTTACACATCGAGGTGTAAAAGCTTGGATGAGCCGTTTCGACGTTACAGACAAAAAACCAAAACGGCTTCAAACATTTCGAGCTTTTTCATCTCCCCTGAGTTAAGCTCACACCCAGGGACCGTGCAAAATTTGGATACTGTAGGGCTCCCTGTTGAACGAATGTAGAAGGTTTTCCTAATTGATTATTAAGATTGGCAATATTCGTGTTGTGTGTTTGGGGGAAGGCCTCCAGCGTAACTGGGATTTCGCCCCCGGTGGAGGAAGGGGAAGGGAGTGCTTGAATACCCCTACCTAGAGCATAATTCGAGATGTCGCGATCTGCTGGCCTGGGAGGCTGCATCGAAGCAGTTTGGGAAAACCCGCTATCTCCAGGCTGGCACAAAGTGTCGTGTTGGTCGTCCGCCTCCGGAAGGGAATTCAGGGGTAATCCAGTATTGAGCTTGATGTGTCAACTACAATACTGGTTCGCCCTGAATCCGCAATTATTACAGCAATAAGAGGGCTGGCTTTCCCAGACGAGTTGTCGCCAAGAAATGCCGGGCCCGCTGACACTGACCTCCAGAAGTGTCAACAATGGTCGCCCTGGCAACAGACTCGCGTGAAATAATCGGGTCCACGACTGGTCCTCGAACTCGATCAAAAAGTATGTAACTGCGCTTGTGCATCGTAATAACAATTAAAAATATATACTTCATCATATTCGATTGGGACCATCCGCGTAATAAGCGGTGGTTCCGTTAACGAGGGAATTTGAATTTTCCCAATCACACCGCCGACGGTGGCACTTCCTATGGCCCGCGACTAAACCATGAGCGACGGCGGGCGGGCAAATTTAACATAGAGTGTTAATGTACATAGAGTGTACATCGGCTACAGAAACTACTAACAGGCAAATCATAAAACGTTTGCCTTCCCTTGCGCGTTCCTACATTACAGGCCGATTACATGAGCAATCGTCAACATGAAGGTGAAAGTATATTTGGGCCTATTTTGAGGTTCACGTCCACACAGCGATTTCACAGTCGATAGAATTAGGATTCTCTACAAGCGGGTTGGCTTAGTTTTTGCTGCTTACCGATAATGTTGATGACGTTCCTGCCGGTTTTCGGGGTGTGTTGCATGATGGATCCTGTAGTGTCCACCAGATAGAGACACTGGTCGTCGGCCTTCCAATGCAGCGCATCCCCCAACTTGAGAGGCGGCACCTTCAAGCATTCCACCACTGCCATCTGCACACACGTATTCAAATTGTATTATTGTAATTGGGGGTAACAAAAATAATTTCGACCAAAAAATCGATTTTGGGAAAAATAGTTTTTTTGAAACTACCTACACTATATTGCGCATTAAATTCCAAAATCTTATATTTAAAAAAAAATTCCAACATGGTGTAAATGACTTTCAAAGTGGGGTTCACAGGGGTTCAACATGCTCTGGGCGCGTAAGAAGGGCCTTCGCTCTCCGATTTTCCAATGTGAAGAAGATACAGAACTACTGCGGGATTTATCAGACCTTTCATCAGGTGTTTGAATAGGTACTAGGAGGATCTAGCAGTGAATCTAGAGATACCTGAGACTCCTAGTTCGATGGTCCATGTTCTCCAGGATCCAGGTTTAGGGACTGGCGATTATCAGGAGTTTTCACTACATGCCATCTCGTCGAAAAAACACCATAATGACCCGGAGGAATAGAACTTCTTCTTTTTTTTTTAAATTCTCTTAGGTTTTGTCATTACGGGACAGTCATCACGGAGCAAAATATAAACAAAACGTAAAACAAACATCTCGGCACAACCACTAATAAACAACAAACCCTCTGATAAAAAGAACTATTTCGATAAGGTGTTGCTGTTTTCACTTTTCCCTGCCTTAAGTAATCTTCAGTCCATGGCATTAAGTGAATGCAGCCACTTTTGGGATCAAGAGATAACGTTTATGAGCGGATATCGTATCATTTTCAGAAAAAACGCTTCTCCTGAAAAATCGATTTTTTTCACACATAAAACCCAGTTATTACTGGACGATAAGTCTGAGAGTGTTGAAATTTTTACAGCAGGTTTTCAGTCTTACAATACGTCTTTTGGCCAAAGAGAATTAAAAAATATATATTATGAAGCTCCTGACAATTTTTCAAAGTTAGAAAAAAACGCTGCAAATTTTACACAAGGGTTTATTATTCTTTGATATAGGTTACTTGTACAGAAATTTAATTCTGTCAAAAAAAAAAAAAAAAAATTAAAAGAAAAATTTTTTTTTTGGATTTTTATATTTCAAAAAAAAATTTGTGAGGGGATTTTTTTTTCAAAAATGTGTTTTTTCAAAAATTCTTTAATTTTTACTCGAAAGATATTTAACTTCTTGGGATCCTTCAAAAATCCCATTTTTAGCCCCATGAAAGCCCTATAGATCGCCAAAGTGAAATTGGATCGTTCCGGGACCCCAAAAAATGGATTCTACGTCCAAAAATACTTCGAAAACGACACCTGACTCGATCCCATAGCCAAAAGCCTTCAAAAACCACCTTCTGTAGCCCCATTTTAGCCCCAGAGCGCCCTACGGGTTTGGGCGATCGGGCTGAATACCTTGCGGGCACAACTAGATGGTAAACCGAGTATTTTGTCAAAATTTCAGATTTTAAAAAAAATTCCTACTGCCCAAAACGGCCTGGACGGCGTACGGCGTACGGCGGACGGACATTTCGGATTTTGAATCTAGACCACTTGAAACGGATAATGTCAAATTTTGAGGCCGATCGGAGTCGTCGACCCCCGTCGCGAAAACATAGGTGTATTATTCCAAGAATAATAAACCAAAAACGCTGCAAATTTTACACAAGGGTTTATTATTCTGTGATATAGGTTACTTTTACAGACATTTAATTCTGTCAATAAAAAAAATTAAAAAAATTTTTTTTTGGATTTTTATATTTCAAAAAAATTTTTTTGGGGGGATTTTTTTTCAAAAATGTGTTTTTTCAAAAATACTTTAATTTTTACTCGAAAAATATTTAACTTCTTGGGATCCTTCAAAAATCCCATTTTTAGCCCCATGAAAGCCCTATAGAACGCCACAGTGAAATCGGATCGTACCGGGACCCCCAAAAATGGATTCTACGTCCAAAAATACTTCGAAAACGACACCTAACTCGATCCCATAGCTAAAAGCCTTCAAAACACCCCTCCTGTAGCCCCATTTTAGCCCCATAGCGCCCCACGGGTTTGGGCGATCGGACTGAAAACCTTGCGGGCACAACTAGATGGTAAACCAAGTATTTTGCCAAAATTTCAGATTTTAAAAAAAATTCCTACTGCCCAAAACGGCCTGGACGGCGGACGGCGTACGGCGGACGGCGGACGGCGGACGGCGGACGGCGGACGGCGGACGGACATTTCGGATTTTGAATGTAGACCTCTTGAAACGGATAATGTCAAATTTTGAGGCCGATCGGAGTCGTCGACCCGCGTCGCGAAAACATAGGTGTATTATTCCAAGAATAATAAACCAAAATGATCGGTTTTTACACTAATTTGTAAAATCGATTATATACATATCGATCATGCCATCATAAAGTTCTTTGGTCAATCGACTCTTCACCATTTGATAGAACTGTGCTAAAAATTTCGAGGAAATGGGTTGAGTAGTTTAGGATTTATTGGCTCTCGAAGTTGGACATTTTCATAGGGTAAATCAAAATTTTTGTTACCCCCTTAAATAATAATAAAAATATTTTTTTAAATTTGAGGGAGGGTGGGAGGACATTGTTTTTGGATTCTAGACCTCTCGAAACGGATAATGCAACATTTTGAGGCCGATCAGAATTTTCGACCTCCATCGCGATTACATAGGTGTATTATTCCATGAATAATAAACAATGTCTTCTGCCCAACCTGGACGATCCAGGTCAACACTATCCCACTCCTCTGGTTGCAACCGTTGCGATGGGCGAGCGAAGCGAGCCCCAATCTCTCCCCTGTTGCCCACGCAGCCGTGAAAAGTAGAGGATTTGACCCCTTGTCTTCAGTTGTAAATGCAAATCTGAACAATTCTTACCTTCCTGTCGTCAGGTCCTCCAACGGTGACTCCCAAGTCTCTATCTTATCTTCCGAACGTGTTGCAATCGTCTCACCTCCTATCGCCTGCCCGACTGAAAAATATTTGACACCGCAAATGTTTCATTTGACTCATCAACCCCACCTGATATCGAAGAAAGTGCGCGTTCGCGTTATTGCCTGCAGGTAGGCCACTGCTCACCCGCTGCTCATCACGGCGCAGTAATGACCGAGCTAATCGACCTGTTAACTAACATTCCACGCCCAGCTCACGGATTAAATGGAAAATATAATAACTGGGCTTCACAAACAAGAGAGAAGTGAAAATAGCATTGTGGTATTTTCATGCGAAGGCTCTGAGTCATCCAGGGACCCATATAAATGAATTATACTTCCGAAATTGCCTTGAAGACGACACCTCCCTCGAACTCCTGACCAAATTCCGTCAAAAACCCCTCCTGTAGCCGATTTGGGCCCTTCGGGTCGGAGAGATGTGGCTGAAAACTGCGGATTCAACAAGAGGTTGTGTTTGATCAAAATTTCGGATATTAAATACTACTGCTCAAAACGGCACGAATGGCGAACGGCGCTTCACCTCAAACGGGTGATTTGAAAAGGCGACACACGGTCAGCAAACCCACGCTATTTGAACCACAGCATCTGGATCTGAGTCCCCCCCTGAAACGCCTTAAATATTACTTATTTCAAAAGGCGACACATGCTCGGCGGACCTTCGGACTCAATTAAATATCGAATTTTTTTTTCAAAAACATTATTTTGAAATCTACATTTCATCAAAAATTTAATGTTTCTTGACAAATGTCGCAACATGAGGTCACACTTTATGACAGAATCCACTCCCCGGTAAAAACACATTCTGTGCGAAAAATGGCTACTACTTATACATAATGGTTTATTATTATTTGATATAGGTTACTTGTGCAAAAAATGATTCTGTGTCAATAGCAAAGTATTACAAAACAAACAAAACAAAACAAAAAAAAAAAAAAAATGGGACCTTGAAAAATGGATTATGCATCCAAAATTACTCGGAAAGTATTTGACCTCCTGGGATCTTTCAAAAATCCCATTTGTAGCCCCATCAGAGCTCAATAGATTCCCACGGCGAAATGGAATCGTTCTGGGACCCCCAAAAATGGATTCTACGTCCAAAAATACTTCAAAAACGACACTTAACTCGGCCCCATAGCTAAAAGCCTTCTCATAGCCCCATTTTAGCCCCATAGCGCCCCACGGGTTCGGGCGATCGGACTTAAAACCGTGCGGGCACAACTAGATGGTAAACCAAGTATTTTGTCAAAATTTCAGATTAAAAAAAAAATTCCTACTGCTCAAAACGGCCCGGACGGCGGACGGCATACGGAAATAATTTCAGAAATTCGGAAATTATTTCGTTTATGTAATCTAGACCTCTTGAAACGAACTTTTGTCAAATTTTAAGGCCGATACGAATTTTCGACCCCCGTCGCGATTACATAGGTGTAATCCCAATAGTTATACCAAAACCAAAATCGCATTTGCAGCCCCAAGAAAGCCTCATAGATGCCCACAGTGAAATCGGATCGTACTGGGATCCCCAAATGGATTCTACGTCCAAAAATGCTTCGAAAACGACACCTTATACGACCCCATAGCCGAAACCCCTCCCTTATCGCCTTTTTAGCCCCACAAAGCCCCCACGGGTTGGGGCGATCGGGCTGAAAACCTTGCGGGTACAACTAGACAGTAAACCGAGTATTTTGTCAAACTTTCAGATTTAAAAAAAAATCCAACTGCCCAAAACGGCTTCGACGGCGGACGGACATTTCGTTTTTGGAATCTAAACTTCTTGCAAAGTATAATGTCAAATTTTGAGGCCGATCAGAATTTTCGACCTCCGTCGCGTTTACGTAGGTGAATTATTCCAAGAATAATAAACTAAAACTGAGCAACGAGAATTGAGGCGGTTCTCATCGGAATGTACAATGTCTCATACCTGGCCAAAGTTAAGGCGATCACTTAAAATCGTACATACCTTCATCTTACGTACCTACATACACGTCATTAATAGAGGTTGCAATCCCGAAGGGTTTTCTGAATCCCGGGATTGAGCTTTTTTTAATACAAAAAATTGATGAAAAAGAACGAGAATTTCGTTAACTTACAATTTCTTCTCTCACGAAGGGAAAATTTTACTTATGCACTTAAAAAATGTGCTCTTAAAAAGCATAATGCACTCAAAGTTGGTTCAGCCCATTTGCGTCTTAGCTTAGTCGAAAACAGCCCTGCAGCGGAAAAGGCCCTTTCAGCTTCTACAGGGATCGGTGGGATGGTCCTACATGTTCCCGTTGTGCTTAAACTGATGCTAAATAACTGCACTATAACTTCATTCCGCATTACTTTCCTCTTGGGATGAATATTTTTGCCCATATTCCGTACGTAAGACGGCGAATACAACGATTTCGAACTTTTTGGGGAAAATGGCCAATTTTCGAAGGAGTATCTCGGGACCTATTGGACCCACAAAGCTGCCGTTGTGCTCAAATGGTACCTAACTAGCAAAATTTGCTACAAGATTTGATCTTGTCTATTTGAAAAAAGTATGCCTACAGTGACTTTTTCGGTAGGGCGCACTTTTTTGGAGTCATAAGCAAAAATATGAAAAACGTCCGGAAATTTCGCGGTTGTTAGAGCACCAAGAGTTCAGCACAAGGATTTCGAATTGAATTCATTGATTGAACCATTGGGAACTCCATAAAACCTTCAGGATCGTAAACTATACATATCCTGAAAACTTTTCCAATAAATTCTGCCGTCGTCAAGTGTCAACTTTTTTTCATATTTACAGAAACTCAAAATGCGCTCACCTATGGCGAATTGTTAGAAGAACTCCGAGGGAAGAATCAACTTGTGATGAAAATTTGGATTTAATTTCCTCAGTGTCCTAATTTGGAGTTCTCAGGCCAAAGAAAGGATGAATGAGTGTCCAAAATTAATAATCTCTTGAAAGTCCTTATTTGAAGGGGTTATTTGAAAAACAGCCATTCCATCTATTCTCGATTTGTATTTAAGAGGAAACAGTGGCTCGAAACGCGATTCGAGATGACGTTGGACGTTCAACAAGTAGTGGAAAGCCTTCAAAACCATTCGAAACGTCCTGCCTGAAAACTCGGAAAAGAAAGCATGTAATGGAGCACAGGAGGAACTTGTCTGTGCAACTGATGCAAAGCTTAGGAAATATAATATTCCCTAGGTACTCCTATATTATAGGAGTAGGGATGCTGCTAGTATTGAATTTCCATACAGCCCCATATTATTTTTTGAATAATCGAAGAAAATGACTCTTTTAATTGATCTGGTTTTGTGTTTTCTTATTTGAGAAATAAATTCTTCATAACTATTGCATTATACCTACCTTTACAAAAATATAAAACATGCGTATCATGCGGGTCATTCTCGTTAGAATGTTACAATTTGTTGTTACATAGCAATTATTGCTGTCCCCGGGGCAGGGCCGTGGAGAGAAAATCCGGGCCCGGGGGCAAAATTCATCGGGCCCCCTAAAAAAAAAAAAAAAGTATGAAAATTCATCGGGGCCCCTAAAAAAAAAAAAAAAAAAGATGAAAATTTTTCCTATATTGATCTGTCCCTTTTTCCAAAAAAAAAAAATTCTCAAGATAATCCGGGCCCCCCTACGAAGGCCGGGCCCGGGGGCAACGGGTCCAGTGCCCCCCCCCCTCTCTCTACGGGGCTGCCCCGGGGGTTTTTTACCAATTCTAGTTGAAGAAGAAGGTTGCCAAGACGGCATAATATGCCATCATAATATTATTATGATGGATCTCGATCGTAGGATCACGTGTTAAATTGCCCAAAATGAAAGGTTGAAGGCGGGGTAGGGTGACCCCAAACCCACGAGTGTTACCTGTCCCTGACCCTAAAATGTGAAATGTAACAGTGAAATACCACATCATAAAACAATTCAGCGATTTTGGGAAACATACCAGTTACTACACTACCCCATCGCTGGAGTTTGCCGTGGAAAATGACTTGAAAAAGGATATAGACTCTAGGTGGCCATGCTTTAAAGTCTTGTCCCCAGGGTTCTGGAAAGGCTTCAGTCACCAATGGAGTTCCACAGTTGTTGTATGGTTTCCCAGAAGAAATTTTCTCCCCAAAAAATGGTGCGTATATTTAGAACCTCTCACGAGTGTTACCTAATGTTTCTTAAATAATGGTTCATTGATCAACTTCATTTTATCACTGGGTTTTGTGTTATGGGGGTCCTGATATCTCGTGCACAACCCCCTCATTGTGCGACGATTTTTGACTTGATGCCGCCATGTTGAAGTTAGATTCTCACGAGTGTTAACAGCAACACTCGTGAGCCCATAGTAACACTCGTGAGAAAAATTGCAACCCTGGTTAAAAATCAATTTAATTTCCAATCTCTGGTCAAATTCACGGTAAGTCTAATGTCCTTGAGCCCTTAAACGGTATGTTGGTGACTGTAATTGCTCAGAACTGTGAATTGTCCTATTTGTGGCTAGCTCAAGTGCCCTAGTCAACTTTCATTCAATGTTAATGATTTCAGAGTTTAATAAATCTTGTTCTGAGACACTGTTTTGATTTTTCACCAATTTCCCCATTTCACTTCACAACTTATTGTCTCATTTTCTTCGGTTCTCACGAGTGTTACTGACGAGGTGTCACTATTTGAGGGTGCAAACCTGCCTGTAAGGACCAGCAACTCGTTAGAAATTGATGCTAGGAACCAGGAACCCTCAGATGCAGGCAAGACAGAAAAATGTCACTTAGAGCTCAATTTGGCGTATTACTGAGAGATAGTGTGATTCAGGCTTGTAAATAGTAACACTCGTGAGGTATAGTCGAAGAAATCATACTACTTAAATTACAGATCTTGGTAAATACACACTTGTGACGGTTACTTCCCAAGGGGTTAACGTATGCGACAAGCCTGCTCCCTCTACCATGAAACACAAATGAGGAATTGAGGTAACACTCGTGAGGTATCAAACATCACTTCTTCCATAAAACATTCAGTATATAGTTCAATCCTCAAAAAACTGACTGCACGCTACCAGAACCTCAAACTAGAGGGTTTTAGGTACCTAATGGCGCAAAACATTTAGGCCTCACGGCATTTTGAAAATCGGCCAAAAGGGGAGGTGTGAAAATGCCCATTGTAAAATTCTAACGAGAATGACCCATGCGCAAGTTTCGTAAACCCTATCTTCATACTGTTTTCACCTTTAATATTCGCTCTACATACAGCCAACTCTAGCACTATTCTGACTCTAAAAAAGTGTTCTACGATGAAAATTATGCGAGGAAACATTTTTCTTAACGGAATGATTACGTCCCACAAGGGGTTTTGCCCAGGGGTTTTGCCCAGTTGGCGATTCAAAGCACTGTGCAGCGCCCCCAAGTATCTGAACGAGCCGAACTGCTCAACTATAGCTCCGTTCACTGATATCGTGGCAGTTCTAGGAGCCTTTGCATATTTTTTCCATATAATTTTCGCTGTGGATTGACTGGACTAAAGAATCCGCCCACACATCACCTTCCTCCATCAGAGGGCGCCGCAGCCAACACCACTCAGGATTTACACAAAACAAATGAAAAAAAAAGACAAATGGAAATTTTAAGATTTTTTTCTATTTATTTAATAAATGTACACATTTAGATAATGAGAATACAAATTCTTGTGCCATTGGACAGACATTCAGCTAGGCCTACCAATGGTATCTTGTTTACCACTAATAATATGCTTACAAACGCTTATTTTTTTTCCATCGGGCTATTTTTCTTTTCGAAATCTCATAACTGCTCTTTCACAAATTTACAACAGGCGTTTAAATACGTAATAATATACATATTTCTCAATGGGGAAATTAAAAAAAAAAAAAAAAAAATCAATAAGTTAGTACAAAACAATAAGTATACAATTTCGATTCCGTTCATCAGAAACGGGAAATCAGAAAAGTGAAAATCAACGGCGAAGCCACTTTCAGACTCCCAAATAAAATTTGAACAAACAGGACGATTTTGTCGATTTTTCCTGAAAACATTTTTTCCCCGTTTGACTGCCACGAAAACAAAATTTCCCCCGAAAATCGGACAAATCGGGACTTACAATATTCAGGAAGGAGATCAATTTTACGGTTCAAAAAACGCAGATATGAAGATTAGGTATCTATAAAAGCAGTAGGTAATTTTTTTTTAAAACTATTTACAACAATTTTCTCATTTTCGAGTCCTTTTTTTTTTTACTTTCTTCTCTCGGATATTTAAACTTCCGCGAATTTCTCGTAATTTTTATCCAAAGCAAATACCGCTACAGAAATCGAATTTACAACCCAACTAAACAACACTCGTCTCGAAAAATGTTCACAAAGCGACTATAGAAAGAATACGGGCTTTTCAATGACCTAACAGTAGAGGAACTTAATCGACAGAGGCGAAACAATTTACACGACAGGCCAAATAAATTTATAATGCAATAGTCCCAAATCACAAAGCCTTTAAAGAAAGAAAATTCACTGCGTTTAACAATGAAATTCAAAAAAATATCTCTTTTTTACGCACTTTTTACAACAACAAAAAAAAGCAGCAAAAAACACCGAAGAAAGCGCTTATTTTCGACTATGGAAGATGAGGGGAGGTTACGAGGAGGTAGGGTTAGGAAGGTTTTGTACAGGTTATGGAGTGGTGCGAAATGGTTTCAAACGACGAAATAACACCGGAAGCTAACGGACGGCAAAGCACCGCCAAAAAAAATGGGCAACAAAAAACCTTCACTCTACAAAACACGTCTTTTTTTGGCAATAGAAATACTGTAACACTTAGAGGCCGTAAAAGCGAGACATGTTTACAGTACCGAAACGCACGAGTATAAAAATTGTAAAATGGGAGGGAAAGAGGGGAGGGATCGTAAACTAATATTTACAGCCACAATTTGTCAACAAATCGTTAATATTGTTTAATGGTTTTTTTGTTTATACAATGCGCGTAACTTATCTAGGCTTATTTCTACGAGGGGTTATTATAAACTTTTCATCTTCTTGGAGGGGGAGTTGAGGAGTTAAGAGAGGGGGGTCACATTTTGAAGAGAGGGGGGACTGGTTTTGCGTGATTTTTAATTTTGTCTGGGGTTTTCGATAGTGAGCTGATACGTGGAAAAGATGATAGATTGAAGGTTTAAGTAATACGAGGGAGGCTACCACACTGGCTACGCCAGCCCACCCTCGCTTGTTCTGCTGAACGTGTTCAGTGTGAAAATTTTTACCCCATTCGGAGCTTCATACGCCACATGGAACAACTTTTTGGTGGTTCAGACTATTCTCATCACCGAAACATATTTTTGGTATTTTTTCAAATTTTTTCGATCGCTAAAAGTACCATAGAATACCAACGACCAAATTTGGTACCCTCTCTCCTCGTCCTCGGGAATAAAGTAGCCTAGGGGGCACCCCCTGCTGGCTGAAGCGAGCCAACCCCTGACCCAAAAGCCTATTCCAGCTGAAAGAAGTCCCCAGAATAATGATGGTTCTCCTCGTTATCCTCCTCCTCGGGCTGGAGCTCCAATGCAGTAGACTAGGGGGCCACCCCCTGCTGGCAAAGACCAGTCAACCTCTGACCCAAAAGCCGATTCTAACAGGAAGTACCCCAGAATAATGACGGTTCTCTTCATACTCCTCCTCGGGCTGGAGCTCCAATATAGGAGACTAGGGGCCATCCCCTGCTGGCAAAAGCCAGTCAAACCCTGACCAAAGGGCTTATTCTAACAGGAAGCACCCCAGAATAAAGATGGTTCTTCTCTCTCAGGCTGGAGCTCCAGAGACTAGGGGGCCATAACCCGTTCGCCAAAGCCTGCCAACCCCTGATCCAAAAGCCTATTCTAGCTGAAAATACCCCAGAATAAAGATAGTTCTCCTTTCCTTGGGCTGGAGTTTCAACATCACCACCACTCACCTCACCACTATCATCACCTTAGTTTCACTACGGGGCCAGACGCTGCTGGCTTCGCCAGCCAAACCCTGCTCGTTCCGCCCAGCATGGCGGTAATTGCAGCCTGGTGGGCCGCTCTTGCCGCCCCGAGGGGCAGTCGTTGCGGCCTAGCGTATCATGCTCGCTGAGCTGAATTTCTCAAGATTTCACGTTACTGGAATGACATCAAATTGATTGTTGAAATTGAAAAGGGCGGGTATAGAGTCGGCCACGAGCCCAAGGAGCGGAGAGCAAGGAGATAATTCAGCGTGGGGTTCATCCCTCCTCCTGCCGCAATCCGCGAGCCTTCTCACAATGTGGACTGGGTCCCTGCAATCTGTACTTGGTACGTGGAAGAGAATCCGACAGGGTTGTGTGAGTGGAGCGGCGAGAAATCGTAAGACCAGGTCTTTGCTCCTTGGTTTTGAGGAAACTGACATTGAGCACTAAGAAGAGTTTACCCGGTTGTCAGAGATGCTACGTGACCTCCAGGGTCTACGATCTCAACAGAGGACTCTCCAAGGATAACTTCACCAGAACTGTCTGGATACAAAACCTGGTGAAGTCCTCAGAGATGGAACCAGTGTTTTCCAAGGTGTGGCGGCAAACGGCTAGAGCTGCTATGAGTTCCAGTGCTTGAGCAGAAGACTCAGGGGTTTCCTCATCCAAGCAGTATCAGGAAAGATAAAATTCCCAGAGCCTGGCAAGAGTTAGTTTTTGTAATTCGCAGGTGTAGGAACTGAACCGAGTGTTTTTTGAATTCCGAAGGCGCATACTACATGTACACGCCGTCAGTTGTCGAGGAAGGGATTGGGATTGCCAGGATAGACCCTCCAGAATGTATGCAAAGCACTGAGGCAGCGTCCCAGAGTGTACAATGGGCCCCAAGCTTTCACATATCACTAAGTAGGCGAGAAACTCTCGTTTCGAAGGTGGGTCCAGCTTACATCTCCACACAGAGCAAGAGGTTAGGAGGTGAGCCCAGCCAACAATAGGGGGCGAGGATTGGGGCCCAGTCAGCAGTCGCCCACTAAAAAATCGATTTTATAAATCGATACCCAGGCGTTACTTTGGTGTCACTGGAACGGTTACAAACAATTCACGTAACTACCCACCCTAAAAAGAGATAACTCAGAAAAATGCCCAAAAATTTCATTTTTCCTAAAATATCTCCCTTCACGATCTACCAATTTTAATGAAATTGAGCTCAAAATGTTCGCAAGACGTACCCAACCTCCAATATTACAACCTTTTCCACATATTACACAACCTCACTATCGAAAAACCGCGCCAAAACGTTACCCTCAGCCCCCGAAAGAGGAAATCAGTTTTTATTATGCTTACCACGGTTTTCCGTTTAGTTTTCAAGTTTAAAAAAAGTTCGGAACGCCATTTCGGTCCAACGTTCAGCCCGTTGAAACGCCAAAGCGCAAAAAAAAGTGTCCTACGCAAGAAAAAAACAGGTGTGCTCACTTGGTACACTTCGCACACCAGCTTTCACTACTCGCCTAATCACTCCTAGTTTGTTTTTTTCAAGTCTATTGAAGAGATACAACCATCAAACGGTTCTACATTAGGTTATACATATTTCTTTAGAACATTAGCATTTTATGACACTTATGTATAACAATTGAGCCATGTCTCTTGTTTCAATTTTTCAAAAAAATGTACACTCAGTAGAAACGCGTAATAAGTTAACAGTAAAATTTGTTTAGCTTGTTTCAATACAAATTGTTGCACTCTAATGTTCTTTTTTTTTGGCAACGCTAAGTTTTTAGATGTCTATTTACATACAGTTCTTTGTTTCGTCTCGATATCCGAGTTAACGGTGAAATGCATTTAATCGTTATAGTTTTTTTACGTATGAAGTTTTGTGATACATTTTGGTGATTTGGGTGAGCTTGAGAGTGTTGGGCGGTTAAAAAACAAAAAGAGGCGAGAAGAAAATGGTTTTGTCTAAATGCGGATTGTTCGAGGTTTTTAACGCTCAGTCGGTTCACATTTTGAAGATGGAGGACCGCGTTTTTTGAGTGGGCTTACGAGGAAAAGGTGAAATATTGAAGGCGGAATTTGTTGTGGAACATTTCCGATCACTTTGAGATCAATTTCATCAAAATCGGCTGGATAATAGAAGAAATAACTCACGAAAACGACAAATTCTGCCGATTTCCTGAATTATCTCTCCGATTTTGAT
The DNA here is from genome assembly GCA_955831195.1 of Pilophorus perplexus. NCBI lineage: Eukaryota > Metazoa > Arthropoda > Insecta > Hemiptera > Miridae > Pilophorus > Pilophorus perplexus. The sequence goes on from OY037011.1 coordinate 2,199,043, forward strand.
GTCGGCCAAGTCCCCCAACAACGTAACACCTTGACCTTTTCCACGTATTACGTAAGCTCAGGCTCAGAGAACCAAGTGCGGTCCTCCCTCTTCACAACGTGGAGCCACCGTGATCCATAAATGCGTCGTGGATCAAAAAGAACAGTTAGGAAAGCAGAGAGCATGGAGGGAAGGCAGACTGCAGGATGAATGAGGTCTCGAGATTTGCCAGCTAAGCGCAAAAGTGGTAGCGTCGAAGAGAAGAAACCAGCCATTGTGCACTCTGGTTGTTCCGTGCGAGGAATGGTTCCTTCCAAGCAAAAGGTTGAACTTGCAGTATTGTAGGGAAAAGCCCAGACAGACGCCTTCCTACTCTCCAATCCGATTGCTCTGAAGAGACGAAGCTGCGCCAACCGAGACTCCATCAAAGAGCGAAGATCTACGGCAGAGCTGTGCACGTGAATGTGCTTTCGATTTGCCAGCTTAGTGATGCAATTCCACACACCAGCAACGATGGAGCTGTGAGGCTCAAGAAGCTCCATAGACTGGGAAGGATCGAGCTGTCAATTTCAAGGGGTTCCTAAGTCTGGCAAGGATGGAGCTATGGAGCATGAGCAATTCGCCGCATCAGCAAGGATGGAACTGTGAGAAGCACACCAGCCCACACAGCCTTCCTACTCTTCAATCTGATTGCTCTGGAGAGACGAGGAACATGATGGATTTGCCACTCCCCCCTCAAACGCTCCGTCAACAGTAACTGAGAGTTCACAAAAGAGCGAAGATGGACGTCAGGGCTGCACAAGCGAACGCGCTTTTCATTTGCCAGCCTGTCTAACTATGGTTGCTTAATAGAATCCACAAATTATGTAGAATGGTCGATGTGGAACATTCAAGCTTGTGAGCAGAGCAGCTGGCTGACAAGATGGAATGACTTGGATCAGCAGCGACGGGTCACCAACTAAAGTTTGGCACTAATTTGAGGTTGCCGATCCATCAGATTATAATTATGAATGACTTGCCAGTCTTGGTGCTCCACCACAGACCAAAGGGTAATACTCACACGTCTCAGCCTCTGATAGACCTTCTCCGTCACTTCAGGCAGGGAAAGAAGTGTCAGTAGCTATTGATCGCCCCAAGCTGCTTCTAAGGACCATTGGCAGCTTTCCTGATTTCCATTCAGTGGAATATAGGAGTAACAGGACTGTGGAACTGAGTCTCACACTGGGACAAGATCCTTGCTCTTGGAATTCCGACAGTCTTGGTTTGATAGGATGGAGATGAGAAGCGCAAGAAGTTCCACAAACTGCGTAGGACGCCCAAGGGGTCCAAGGGCAGGAAGGACAGGATTTCTGAAGACTGGCAAGGACAGTGCTGTGAAACGTGAGTGATTCCACAGACAGACAGGCAAGGTTGGAGCAGTGCACAAGGAGCTCACCAGACTGGGAAGGATGTAGCTGTGAATTTCGAGGGGTTCCAGTGGAGTATGAGCAATTCCACAGCAAGGATGGATCTGTGAGAAGCACACCAGCACAAGAAGCTCCACAGACAGGGAAGGATGGAGAAGGGTGAATTCGAGAGGTTTCCAAGACCAGCAAGGATGTAGCAGTGAAGCGTGAGATGTTCCAAAATCCAACAACAAACCTCCTTCAACGGGCAAGCATCAAAATCTGTCAATTGGAGACAAAACGCTACCTCGGAGCAAGAGTAAACCTAGCAGACCTCGTCACAACTATGCTCAAATCCCCTGAACTTCAGGCAAAGCGAAAAAACCTTGAAACATGCAATTCATCCACATTCCGCCACGAAAATGGCCCAACAAAGAAACGCCTCACTAACCCATTCATCTCTGAAATTCACCAGTTTGGAACAAATTCGTCGCAGAGGTATTACGGCTGGGGCAGTGATGATAGGAATATTTTTTCTTACTCAATTGGAATTCATTCCAAAAATTCGGTTCGTATCAAAAGGACAAAATCGAAAGTACAAGAAGAAAGAGAATAGAAAAAAAAAACCTAAATAAATAATGACAATAATTGGTAACGTAACGAAAAAAATCTTTTGATTTGACAAAAAAACTTGAAGACAATTTCAATGATTCAAATGAGACAAAATCATGCACAAGGTAGTCTATGTTCCTCAAAAGCTTTTTGAGTGAACTCTTTTTCTTCAAAGTTCACCGAAGCTTTTTCTTTTTTAAAAACATTTTTATCAAACCGTTAAATCGTTTCTTGTTTTTTTATTCGTAACTCAGTCTGTTTCCGATGTGGTCGATGCGGGGAAGTCCCATTATCTACGGTTCAGTTCAGTCTTCAGAGCTGAAACGGAAATTTAATTGATTAGGTGAGTTGTACAAAAATCAAATAAAAAACGCTGCAAATTTTACACAAGGGTTTATTATTCTTTTATATAGGTTGCTTGTACAGACATTTAATTCTGTCAATAAAAAACGCTGCAAATTTTACACAAGGGTTTATTATTCTGTGATATAGGTTACTTGTACAGACATTTAATTCTGTCAATAAAAAAATTAAAAAAAAATTTTTTTTTGGATTTTTATATTTCAAAAAAATTTTTTGGGGGATTTTTTTTTTTTTAAATGTGTTTTTTCAAATATTCTTTAATTTTTACTCGAAAAATATTTAACTTCTTGGGATCCTTCAAAAATCCCATTTTTAGCCCCATGAAAGCCCTATAGATCGCCACAGTGAAATCGGATCGTTCCGGGACCCCCAAAAATGGATTATACGTCCAAAAATACTTCGAAAACGACACCTAACTCGATCCCATAGCTAAAAGCCTTCAAAACACCCCTCCTGTAGCCCCATTTTAGCCCCATAGCGCCCCACGGGTTTGGGCGATAGGACTGAAAACCTTGCGGGCACAACTAGATGGTAAACCAAGTATTTTGCCAAAATTTCAGATTTTTTTAAAAATTCCTACTGCCCAAAACGGCCCGGACGGCGGAAGGCGGACGGCGTACGGCGGACGGCGGACGGCGTACGGCGGACGGACATTTCGGATTTTGAATGTATACCTCTTGAAACGGATAATGTCAAGTTTTGAGGCCGATCCGAGTCGTCGACCTCCGTCGCGAAAACATAGGTGTATTATTCCAAGAATAATAAACCAAAATTTAAAAAAAAAAATTTTTATTTGGATTTTTATATTTCAAAAAAAAATTGTTGGGGGGATTTTTTTTTTTTTCTTCAAAAATGTGTTTTTTCAAAAATTCTTTAACTTTTACTCGAAAAATATTTAACTTCTTGGGATCCTTCAAAAATCCCATTTTTAGCCCCATGAAAGCCCTATAGATCGCCACAGTGAAATCGGATCGTTCCGGGACCCCCAAAAATGGATTCTACGTCCATAAATACTTCGAAAACGACACCTAACTCGATCCCATAGCTAAAAGCCTTCAAAACACCCCTCCTGTAGCCCCATTTTAGCCCCATAGCGCCCCACGGGTTTGGGCGATCGGACTGAAAACCTTGCGGGCACAACTAGATAGTAAACCAAGTATTTTGCCAAAATTTCAGATTTTTTTAAAAATTCCTACTGCCCAAAACGGCCCGGACGGCGGACGGCGGACGGACATTTCGGATTTTGAATGTAGACCTCTTGAAACGGATAATGTCAAGTTTTTTGAGGCCGATCCGAGTCGTCGACCTCCGTCGCGAAAACATAGGTGTATTATTCCAAGAATAATAAACCAAAAGGGGAAATTCTGGGAGTCACTTGGCCCGTCCCATTATAGGGAGCTTGTCGCTTATGAAGCAACAGCCCTTTGGGTCCCAGCAGGTGCAGGCCAGATGGGGACGGCAGCTGTTCGAGCAATGGCTTCCAACAGTCGTCCCCATGGATCCAAACGTGGCCGCGTGACTGGAGCCTGCTGATAGATCCATCAATCTGACGCAGTTGCCCAGCCATAAACCAATCCTATGTCTTCCTTCGCTAAACAGAAAGTGCTCAGCAAAAAGAGAGCGTGTTGGATCCTCTCTTAGGAGCTTGACAAAAAGCATCTTCTTCTATTCCTCTTATGAAGACGATCTCAGGCTTTGGTAAACCAAAAAATATCAACCAGAATAAGAGGCTCAGTAAATGGTGTGGGCCAAGGAGCTTGCAGCTGCTCTTCCATGGGTTGTGATGTTGGCTCGTTACATTACAAAAAGGCGTCCCACTCTTTGTTGCTTGGCAAAACCATAAACTCGCTACTTGCTTGACCAATTTTGCAACTCACCTTCTATAATGTCAGTTTTCATTTTGTTAATCTCCCTGCGCATCTCTCGGAGGATTTCCTGTTTGACAGCCTCCAACTCGGACAGACCGCCGTCCCCGTTGACTTTGGGAAGGGATTCCTCGGAGCTGGCGAGCGGCCGGCGCGAAGGTTTAGGCGAGCTGTCGCACCCGTTTCCCAGTTTGGCGTTGCTTCCGCCCCACGTCGAATTTTTCCTCTCCGCCGTCCCGTAGTCTGATTCCTGAAAATGCAAAAAGTAGTTACCGGTTCGAATGATTGACAAGCAATGTATAGGACGGGCAGGTGAAGGGTAGGTACATTCTTCCTGTCACCCTTTAACTAGGTAATTCTTATTCAAACAGCCTTTCCCTTTCACCTTGTAGGCAGTAGTAAAATAACCGCAACTACATAGGGCATGAATTAAGACACATTCTGTATGCACCAGTGCATGTATCTGCGCTGAGCGTAGACGAAAATTATGATTGATAGTTCGGTGGGAAGGTGCACGCACTGCAATTCTTGCTGCCATTGGAGGATTCTTCGACATTGAGAATTCCCAGGTTGCCTGTACTGGTTTGTGGGTGGGGAGGATTTTGAGACTCCTTGAGGGCGGTGTCACTGGAGTCATTTAGATTCACCTGCCAGAGCCATTGGTTCAAATGATTTACCCATGAACGTGAGACCTGAAACAGGTCACTAGATTCCTGATGAAAACACCCAACTCGGTAAGCAATCAGGAGCTCCGCGGGTCACAGTGAAAAATGCTGCACATTTTACAAAAGGGTTTATCGTTCTTTGATATAATTAACTAAATTGTGGAAAAAATTAATTCTGTCATTAAAAAAATATTTTTGAAAAAATTAAAATACAAAAAACCCAATTTTTTCTATACGTTTGGACAGATGTGGGACATCGAAAAATAAGCATGCTGGGATTCTTCTTCTATTTTTGCCAATCGTCGAAACTCGTTCTTTCGGGATTTCGTAATAAAATTTGTTTTTCTAGGTAAGTAGGATACAGAGGAAACGCCGACTCAATCGGACAGTGAACAGTGAAGGTAGAGATTGTTGCGTGGATTTGCGCTCAATGAGAAATTGGCTGGGGATTCCAAATCCGACATAAAATTAGTGGTTTCCAATTGAAATAAGAAAGTTGGGCGCAAATGCGCCTAATTGCGCGCAGGGAGGATGTCCCCCCTAATGGTAGGTAAACGGGATCGCTTACCGTTTGAGAGGCTTGTGACATACTCTTCTTAGATAGTTAGATTGTCAGCCAGACATGGTGAGAATTATTGGTATCCCCTCAGTGAAATCGGATCGTTCTGGGACCCCCAAAAATGAATTCTACGTCCAAAAAAACCTCGAAAACGATTCCTAACTCGAGCACATAGGCGAAAACCTTTTTAAAAAACCCTCCCGTAGCCGCTTTTTAGCCCCAGTGTCCCACGGGTTTGGGCGATCGGGCTGAAAACGTTGCGGGCACAACTAGTTGGTAAACCGAGTATGTTGTCCAAATTGCAGATTTAAAAAAAATAGGCCTACTGCCCAAAACGGCTCGGACGACCTACGGCGGACAGTGGGGCAAAACCGCGATTTTCCGGCAAAAACTCTCAAACCCCGTATTCTTATTGGAAATTCAACGCTGATCACGAATAATTCTACATCTTGGAACTAAAATGCTTTCCATCGCTGTTTCCGGCCAAAAAGCTGCCCCAAACGCATTTTTTTTTTTTTTTTTTTTTTTTTTGGCATTTTCGTAGATATTTTATCATGCACTAATGATGGAGAGTACATTTCGCCAAATTTTCCGACCAACACGACATGCTTTGACGTTGCTTGGTAAATCTGGATAAAAATCGTTGTGTGGATACATCTATCATTAGTTAATGCTCTGACTGCAAGCGTGTCACTGGCACCGAGTTCGCAAACGAACGCAGCTGAAATTTTCACAGGAGTTTCACTTTGATGCATAAAGTCGGAAAATTGCTGAGCCGGACCGGAGGAAAGCGGAGGAATTTTTAAAAGCTACAGAAACTATTGTATCGTTCAATTATAAAACTGGCATAATTGAAATGTCATTTCCCTGAGAAAAATGTACATAAACAAAACGTTGTGGCGTTTAAATTGCACCCACATATATGGGAATCATGCCAAAAAAGCTCAATTTTTTTCAAATGTAAGTTCAGGCTCACGTATAAAATTCAAGTCAGTGCTTTCAATCGTTAATTTACCGACATTTCGAAAAGCCCATGATTCACGCCTCTAAACAAGGTTGAAAACCCAGTCTTTTCGGAAAAGCTTATCAAGGCTTTTTTCTGCAACTATTAAAGATTCGCAAATCATCGGAAATAGTTAGCAAAACGCGAGTTCACTCATTAGGGGTTTTGCCGCGTTTGCCCCACTGTGCGGCGTACAGACATTTTGTTTTTAGAATCTAGAAATCTTGAAACGTATATCAAATTTTGAGGCCGATCAGAATTTTCGACCTCCGCCTCGATTACATAGGTGTATTATTCCAAGAATAATTTATTTCATAAACCAAAAGAGAGAGAACCAAACAATCAGGAATTTTCAGTTTTGATACCTTCAAGTCATCATATTTGAACATGGTGTCACAAGCAGACTTACCTGCGGACTGGGCTCAACTTCTTTCTTCTCGGCAGCTGCTCGCCTCCTCGCAAGGGTTTTGGCCATTTCGTCCATCATGGAGGCCATGCCGGTCCCGCCGCGGCCCAGAGTGCCGTAATTACTGCCGCTACTACTCGTGCTGCTCCCGCTGTTCTCCGCGGATTGCTGCAAAAACCCAACCGGCTACAAAATAATGGAAAATATTCTCACAGTCAGGAATTGTATTCTTAAAGGATTTTGGCAGGAAGTAAAAATGTCCCTTTTATGTATACTGTGGACGTGACAGTGTTGACACAATCGATATTGCTGCGAATTGGGGATTTGAGGTACCTTGTTGGACCGGCGGAGTTTGGCACTTTGAAGTTGGGCGGCCAGAGACGACGTGTCGTTCCCATCGTTGGACGATGACCTGGACATGTTCGGTATTGGCGGGGGCGGCGGCGGCGGTGGCCCGCCAGCTACTGCGGGAGGTCCAAAGGGTGCCGGAGGAGCGGCAGGGGGCATCACCAGGCCGACCATGGGGGCAGGAGGTCCTGGAGGGCAGGGAGGAGCCGCCGGGGGTTGGGGCGCGGGAGGCGGCGGCGGCGCGAGCGACATCGGCGGCGGCTGTGGGGCGGGAGGTGCAGACGACGTTCGGTGGTGGCCAGGCGGCGTCGGTGGAACAGGAACTCCAGGCGAAGAGGCGTTCCCATTACTGGAAACTGCAAACAAACAAAAATAAATTAAGAAACCACACATGTTGGGAAAATCAGGACCAGCATAAATTTAGCAAAATAGATCTTTTTACTAAAAACACTAGCACAAAACCGGATATCTTCCATATCAAGAAGACTAGATCCAGCTTTCTAACTTCAAATGGGTGAATGGCTCTTCAAACCACTTTTGTTTTAGCTCTCAAAACCTGGCTCTGCAGCTTCCGAAGCCCTTCGTATCAGTTCTGCAGCTACCTACCTCTTCAGCCAGTTGTACAGCGCTATAAACCAATTATTGGTTTATTATTATTATAGTGTAGCCGCAAGCGATGGGATATGGATAAGACGTATCGATTTTCGGAATATTCAGAATCGGAGTCAAAAGATCGATTTAAAAATCGTCTCGATTTTTAAAAAATTAATAATAATAAATTAAGGTATCGATTTTCAATAAAATCGATTAAAGAACGCTGCAAATTTTACACAAGGGTTTATTATTCTTTGATATACGTTACTTGTACAGACATTTATTTCTGTCAATAAAAAATTTAAAAAAAAAAATTTTTTTTGGATTTTTATATTTCAAAAAAAAATTTGTGGCGGATTTTTTTTCTTCAAAAATGTGTTTTTTCAAAAGTTCTTTCATTTTTACTCGAAAAATATTTAACTTCTTGTGATCCTTCAAAAATCCCATTTTTAGCCCCATGAAAGCCCTATAGATCGCCACAGTGAAATCGGATCGTTTCGGGACCCCCAAAAATGGATTCTACGTCCAAAAATACTTCGAAAACGACACCTAACACAATCCCATAGCTAAAAGCCTTCAAAACACCCCTCCTGTAGCCCCATTTTAGCCCCATAGCGCCCCACGGGTTTGGGCGATCGGACTGAAAACCTTGCGGGCACAACTAGATGGTAAACCAAGTATTTTGCCAAAATTTCAGATTTTTAAAAAAATTCCTACTGCCCAAAACGGCCCGGACGGCGTACGGCGGACGGCGGACGGACATTTCGGATTTTGAATGTAGACCTCTTGAAACGGATAATGTCAAATTTTGAGGCCGATCCGAGTCGTCGACCTCCGTCGCGAAAACATAGGTGTATTATTCCAAGAATAATAAACCAAAATCAGTTTCTCGAAAGTTTTTATTTGTTAACGAATAATATTGTACCACAAAAATTAATCCGTCATCTTCATAATTTCTATCGTACACACGCGGAAATTAACGACATAATGTTAACTAACAATATTATGTCCCTAGTAAATTTCCACGTAGTTAATATATTGCGGATGTGAGTACAAAAGACGGATACTCACACGGAGTACGCATAAATAACAGTTACTGATAAGTGGTGATAAGAAACAAAATACTGAGTTAACAGTTTTGTTGTCTGAAAAGCCATGACGGACGTCGTTGGTAAATCACCACCGGTTTCACTGGTGAATTTTCTTGTTATTATGCTGATTATTATTATTATCTTTTTTAATCAACATAAGATGCGAAACTTGCATGAGTTACTTGAAATACAAAATTATTTGAATTGAATTTACCTACATTGAAAAAAAAAAAAAAAAAAAAAACTACAGTGAAAATCGGTAGAAAAAACGCTGCAAATTTTACACAAGGGTTTATTATTCTGTGATATAGGTTACTTGTGCAGAAATTTAATTCTGTCAATGAAAAAATTAAAAAAAAAAAATTTTTTTTGTTTGGATTTTTATTTCAAAAAAATTTTTTTTTTTGGATTTTTTTGTTCAAAAATGTGTTTTTTTCCAAAATTCCGTATTTTTTACTAGAAAAATATTTAACATCCTGGGATCCTTCAAAAATCCCATTTTTAGCCCCACGAATGCCCTAAACATCGCCCCAGTGAAATCGGATCGTTCCGGGACCCCAAAAAATGGATTCTACGTCCAAAAATACTTCGAAAACGACACCTAACTCGATCCCATAGCTAAAAGCCTTCAAAAAACCCCTCCCGTAGCCCCATTATAGCCCCATAGCGCCCCACGGGTTTGGGCGATCGGACTGAAAACCTTGCGGGCACAACTAGATGGTAAACCAAGTATTTTGTCGAAATTTCAGATTTTTTAAAAAATTCCTACTGCCCAAAACGGCCTGGACGGCGGACGGCGTACGGCGTACGGCGTACGGCGGACGGACATTTCGGATTTTGAATGTAGACCACTTGAAACGGATAATGTCAAATTTTGAGCCCGATCGGAGTCGTCGACCCCCGTCGCGAAAACATAGGTGTATTATTCGAAGAATAATAAACCAAAAAGCAATTTACCTAAAAAAATTCGAACCTAAAAATCAATTCCCATCCATAATAACCTTTCAGACCGATTTTGCAGCTCTTCAGCCTGTCATATCGACAGTGAGAATGCAAATCCTCGTATGCTGAGCAACACAAATTTCCCTCATTTTCGAAAAAATCTCCAACTAACGAGGTTTTGCATTTTCACTGTCGACGTATCGCATTTTTATAGCCTTTGAAACGGTCCTAGGACTAGGGATGGGTATCGATGCTCGATTCAAGAATCGATTTTTACTCACTCAATAAACCAATCTTTTATTTCAAGTTTTTGAAAAATGAAGAATTTTTTCCTTCATGATTAACGTTTCAGTGACGTCACACATGTATTTAGTTTAAAAAAACTGGAAAACTCTCTAACCAAGGGCATTTTTGTCATTTCGTAACAAACTACTGGATATGTTTTTCGCAGTAACGGATAAATTAATTTGCATAGAATAAGGTAACATAGGTGCACAATTCTTAAAAACTATATAACCATCTTGACAACATTAGAAATTAGCGAAGAAATTAACCGTAGAAGCTACTCAGCTGATCCCGGCCATATTCTGCTTAAAGTGAAAGTTAAGGAGACTAAAATTTAGCATTTAATGCCAAATTTCAAGTCTCTACCACCACAAGAAGTGCGCTAAATAACGTCACATTTTTTTTGGAGGCCGAAAATTTTAGAATGGCCCCCAGCCATGACTTAAGGATGACTTATGCCCCATAAAGACATCCACGAAAAAAATAAATAAAAATAAAATAAATAAATTATATACTCGTGCCATACACAAGAAACCCTCATCTTCAAGCAAAGTGTGGGAACATTTTAAAAAGAAAGATGATGAAAAGTACAAACACATGAAGCGGAAGCATCAAAAGCTCGCTGGACAAGCAAAAGAATGATCAATTTATAGATTCATACGTTATTGATGTTATATATAACATAGTATATATACTATTACAAGTTTATTGATGAAAGAAAACTGAAATTTCTGAGCATTGAGTGAAGCACCAGCAGTACTGTGACATTTCTGAGCATTGAGAGCAGCACCTTACTCGGTACTGTAATGAATACGTATTCCCCCGTTAGTTAAGGTGAATAACCACGCACTCAATTAATACTGCAAATAAGTTTAATAATTCCTTTGGTAAAATATGCGTCACCGCTAACCACCAGTACTACAAACTAAGGTAGGTTACTATCAATTTTAGTTTGTTAATACGCTGTGGATCTTCTTTTATTTAAAAGAAAAATTTGACAAGATATGAATATTGTCAGGTCCCCCCCCCCCCCCCCCACAACACAATCGATGGTTTGGGTACTCAACTTTTGGAGAATAATTTTTTGGTCCGATAAAAAAAAAAAACATTAAATTTAAAAAAATGTATTACGATACTACTCACGACAGGACGGTTGGTTGGTGCACCCTTAAAATCACTCGTGCACGTTTTTACACAACGCAGCATTGACGCAAGAAACATTGTCGATGAGTCCACAAAATGGGTCCGCCGACCTGGCGCCTCACGAAAATCCGACATTTAACTTACTGCGCATAAGTACCTACCGCCTGCTTCACACAAGCCGCCATCCATTTCAAAACACGCAATTAATGAGGCAACGAGAAAAATAAGAGCAACACATTTCTTCGTCCCGAGCACTTCAACACTGAATGACTGGATGAGTTATGAGTCATCGTATGAAATTGATAAGCAAACACTGTCCGATTTTATCGTTCATTGGAAATCAGAATTCAATCCCAATGGACGAGTTCATGTAAATAACGGTTAAGTGTGCGGGTCGTCATAGTTCTAACTATTTCTGGAAATGACGGCGGCGACTCCTTCTAACCAATTATATCTACTGAATAGCATAACCACCGCGTGCTGTCTACTATGTGAGGATGTCAAGGAGGAGGCTTCTACTTTGGGCACGAAAGCATGAGCAGAATCTGCTCAGCAGATTCACTCCGTTCAATCCAGGGTTTCCAAACAAAATCTTCGAAAGGACAATTCTAGGCAGTGTAAAAACCAGGTAATCGAAAAAAAAAATCCCCGGAAAAAAATCCCCTAAGAATACTCAAGGGCGGACAAAAATCCCCAAAAAGAAAAATTTTAAAAATTGAAAAAATTGAAAAAATCTTGAACAAACCAATAGAAAGTTAGGGAACCTCTTTGTTTGGTTTATTATTCTTGGAATAATACACCTATGTAATCGCGACGGGTGTCGAAAATTCTGATCACCCTCAAAATGTGACATTTTTCGTTTCAAGAGGTCTAGATTCCAAAAACGAAATGTCCGTCCGCCGTACCCCGTCCGGGCCATTTTGGGCAGTAGGAATTTTTTTTTTAATCTGAAATGTTGACAAAATACTCGGTTTACCATCTAGTTGTGCCCGGAAGCAGCCCGATCGCTCAAACCCGTGGGGCGCTATGGGGCTGCGGGAGGGTTTTTTTTTTATGGGGCTATGGGATCGAAGGAGGTGTTGTTTTCGAAGGATTTTTGGACGTAGAATCCATTTTGGGGGGTCCCGGATTGATCCGATTTCACTGAGGCGATCTATAGGGCTCTCATGGGGCTACAAACGGGATTTTTGAAGGATGCCAAGAGGTCAACTAATTTCCGAATGAAAAAAAAAATTGTTGAAAAAAACATTTTTTTAAATAAAACCTTAGGAAATTTTATTTTTTTTTTCAAAATTTTATTGATTGACAGAATTAATTTTCTCACAAGTACACACTGAATAGGTAGGTACACAGTTCCGATAAAAAATGAGATGAAGCCACTCTCTTTTGGACAATACAACATTAGACGTTGACCGAGTCATGGTAAACACCAGTCACCTACTGCTTAGTGTTGACCCCCTAGGACAACAAAAGTATTTAATACTTAAGTATCATCTTCTATTCATTTCCATTCAGTCAACGCTATTTCTTCTACGGGGATTTTTTTTCCGGGATCGGAAAATACTGGGGATTTTTTTCCGGCGCCTTTTTCCGGGTATTTTTTTTCCGAGGACTTTTTTTCATACAATCGTAAAAACCACGATTGTTTCTGACTTTTTTCGGATATTACTGGAGAACACGTGATCCTAGCGATATTGTTCACCGGAACGGTTTTCATGAAATTACCAACAATTTGCACCCCCTCAAGTTGTTTTTAAGCCCAACAGCAAGCAATGTACAGCGCGTTCACATTAAATGTTTGACTTTTTTTTTTGGACGACATAAATGCGCAAAACTCCTTTCCTGTGCATGCTTCTCACAATACTTATCATCGATGCCAAAGACTTTTTTTCGATGTCATTCCTCGTGTCGTAACGGAGAGTATTGATACCATACTCATTCAACAAGTACCGAGCATGCCTAGAACAGAGGTCAACGCCTGGTCAGCGGAACCCATTCTCCGTGACCCCGACGAACCTCATCCAGGCGGCGATTCACAGTGGAAAGCCCGTGACGGCCGAAAAGGCGGCCCGGCTCAGGAACGTACATGAAGCGGAGTGAATCGGAATGACCGGAGGTCGGAAGCGGGAAGCGACATCGAGGCCGACTCCTAACAGAATCACACACACACACCCGGATCCCCCATCAAAAGCGTATCACAATCACTATCAGGCCACTGCGGTGGTAAACACCTCGTGGAAATGTTTACTGAGCTCACCAATTTCTCCAGAGAACCTCCTTTTGACGAGCTAAAGCACTAGGGGTCGAGTCAGGTGTCGTTTTCGAAGTATATTTGGACTTAGAATCCATTTTCGGAGGTCCCAGAACGATCCGATTTTTTCGGGAGGGGGGGTATATTGGGCTCAAATGGGGCTACAAATGGAATTTTTGAAGAATCCCAGGGGGTTTATTGGTGATGTTTTCTGAGTGATGAACAGGTGATGAACAGCGAAGTTGTTAGTTTTGTCTCTAATAATTACTCAGGTTAAAAAAAACGCTGCAAATTTTACACAAGGGTGTATTATTCTTTGATGAAGGTTACTTGGGCAGAAATTTAATTGTCAATGAAAAAAAAAAAAAAAAAAAATTAGAAAAAATGTTTTGATTTTTTTAAATTTTTTTCAAAATTTTGTTTTTTTACTTGAAAAATATTTGACCTCCTGGGATCCTTTAAACATCCCACTTGCCCCCCCCCCCCCCCCCACCATTGAAGCCCTGTGGATTGCAACAGTGAAATCGGATCGTACCGGGATTTATTTATTTTATTTATTTATTTATTCACATAAATTTTTAGGGGAATATATAATGTTATGGCAAAATAGAATGAACGCACGGTAACTTTTCTTGAAATCACGGTAGGAAAAAACATTGCACAGTGAACAAAACATTAAGCGGTTGATAAATATATTTAACCCCCAAAAAATACATATTACAGTTAAAGAATTCATAGCACGTCAAATAAAAACTTTTAACCGGAGGACGGTTCAAGTCGAAATAGGTTGTCCGCACTGCAGAATTAATTAATCAAGAGGGCTTTTTTGACTTGGATGGGCGACATCGCTTGCGTTTCTGCCCCAATGGCACCGACTTGGCCTCTGGTGGGACAGGCACCAATTTTTTCCTAATTTGCAGGCCCAAAACATGTCTACAGGAATAAAATTTGAAAAAACTGGGACACGAGCACTTTGAATTCGCCAAGCAAGTTTCGTCAATATCGATGATCCAGACGCCGTAATTCTATTTCTTGTTTTCCATTAAATGTTCGTCCATTCTTGTTGTAGGACCTGCTTGTTCTCACAAGCCCACTGATAGGCTTTTGTCCATTCTCGCAGTGGAATCGAAGCGGTCGAGGAAAATGGTATGAAGTTAGGTGAGTCAGGGTCCCTGGATTTAGACCACTTGATGAGGAGGTCTCTGATTTGAGCCAGGAACTGACCAACAGGAAGTAGTTCCCTGAGTGTGTGTTCCTGTTTGATGACAGCGTTGGTTGCCTCAATTTCATTATTGGTTGACGGATACCCGGGTGCAGCGCCTTCATACCAGTACTTGTACTTGGATAACCACCATTCTTCAAAGTAGTCAACGAAATCCGTGATCTGAGAATCATTCGAGGCTCGCCATTTCTTGTCTCATCTGCCTTAAAAAAACCACTATTTGAGCTTTCCGAGGTTCCTTCATTTCTTTTAGTCTGATGGCATCCAAAATAGCCTTTGGTTTTCTAATTCCTTCCTCAAACTTTTCTCGAATGAACATTTTCATTTCAAAGGACACTCCTCTTTTTGGAACATCGAAATGATTAGGTATCATGTCCCAGTTCAGTTGGATACCACGACACTTTGAAACTATCGGCATGGTACAGCAAATACACACCAGCCGGACAATCGCTTACTCTGAAAGCCCCAGTTGCGCAGCGGTACTCAACTTTATGACCTTCAAGTGTGTGACTACTTGAGCATTTTCTCCAAATTTTCTCCGCTTGTACAGCTTCTTCTGCCGCATGAGGTGACACAACGCTATCGTTCCAAGATATCAATCAACCTCACTAATCTCACCGTTATCATGGACTATTCGGCCGTTTACATAACAAATAAACACCGTGACGAAAGCACATTGGACCTAAAATATTTTACCGTGTTTTTCTTTCTTTTGTACCTCTCTGATGTGCTGAATTGCCTAGAACAATGCCTACCGTTCCGAAGTTCTATTTTGCCGTAACGATAAATGTAACCCAAATTTTTATACATAAATTTGTTTTTCGTAAACTTACAATGGAGCTTTCCCTATTCCAGTCTTTTCGATACCGGCCTAAAGGTCTACGACCCGTCCAGGCCTGACTCGAACAGCTCTCGTTGTACAATATAAGTATATGCGATTAATGTATATTACATTTTTAATTACTAAGTCCTAAATGTAATTCTAAAAATAAATTACAGTCCAACTATACTACTACTAAGTAAGTAGGTACTTAACTAAGACTAATTTTACCCCTGATATACATATTCCCCTTAAAAGTTGAATTTTTGAATAATGACATTTGTGTTTGCTTGTTCCTTCAGGTAGGCCAACACTTTTGGTTTATTATTCTTGGAATAATACACCTATGTTTTCGCGACGCGGTTCGACGACTCCGATCGGCCTCAAAATTTGACATTATCCGTTTCAAGAGGTCTACATTCAAAATCCGAAATGTCCGTCCGCCGTACGCCGTCCGCCGTCCGGGCCGTTTTGGGCAGTAGGAATTTTTTTTAAAATCTGAAATTTTGACAAAATACTTGGTTTACCATCTAGTTGTGCCCGCAAGGTTTTCAGTCCGATCGCCCAAACCCGTGGGGCGCTCTGGGGCTATAATGGGGCTACGGGAGGGGTTTTTTGAAGGCTTTTAGCTATGGGATCGAGTTAGGTGTCGTTTTCGAAGTATTTTTGGACGTAGAATCCATTTTTTGGGGTCCCGGAACGATCCGATTTCACTGGGGCGATCTTTAGGGCTTTCATGGGGCTAAAAATGGGATTTTTGAAGGATCCCAGGATGTTAAATATTTTTTGAGTTAAAAATAAAGAATTTTTGAAAAAACACATTTTTGAACAAAAAAATCCAAAAAAAAATTTTTTTTGAAATGAAAATCCAAAAAAAAAAATTTTTTTTATTTTTTCATTGACAGAATTTAATTTCTGCACAAGTAACCTATATCAAAGAATAATAAACCCTTGTGTAAAATTTGCAGCGTTTTTTCTTAAACTCTAACATAGATGTAGCGGATTTAATAGTATAGGTACGGGAGATGTTCAAAAATCGCTGGTGCCAACCAAGGCAGCTGTCTTGTAAAGAAATCACTTCTAGAGCGTTCTATTGCCAGCATGCTAATCATTGTCGATCTCGTGAACCTACTTCTTTGATACTTCTGGAAATCATCTTTAGTTTTGTACACATACACTGCCAGTCTATATATATATAAGTGATTCTCGGAGGTAGTATTTCAATTGTGCTATATAGGTTCGCAGAGGATGAGCGCCTGTTCGATTTCAATGCTATTCGTAAAAGAGTGTTGATTGCCACAGTCAAGGAGCTGAAATTATTCTGGTACGCACCGCCCCATGCAAGTACTCCATATATTATTAAACTATGAACAAATGCGTAGTACGCCATCGTAATATTTCTATTATCTAGCCAGTTTCTAAGAATAATGAATATATGAAATGTTTTCCTAACTCTAGCTATGAGTCCATTGATGTGACTCTTCCATTTTAGATGTTGGTCTAAAGAGACGCCTAGATATCTAATCTCCTCAACTCTATCTATTCTCTCACACTTACAGGATCTGTTTTCTTGTTCATGGCAGTTTTCTTGATGAACAGAAAGAAATGACTCATTCGGCTGTCCTGCTATGTTTATTGAGAATGTAATGTATTTAGTTTTTGATACGTTCATGGTCAGACTATTTAGCGGAAACCAGTTTGTTATTTTTTCCAAAGCCCGTTCAGCATCGAGGTGGACCTGTTGCCATGTTTCTCCCTTTATAATTACAGCCATATCATCTGCAAATGCAACCATACTCCTATCTATATTTTCACTAGATACATCATTTACGTGTATGAGAACACTGTTATCAATAGAGCCTGGAATTATCATATTTTGCATATTTCGGTTTTCGAGTGTGAAACCTCGTATTTAGACGTTTTGAAGGTTTTTGAATGCATTAGTGCCTTTTAAATTGAAATTGAAATGTCATATTTTTGCATATTTTGGTTGCTGGTTCATATTTTCTCATATTTGGCATGTTGCTGCATATTTCGCATATTTTACATTTTCTTCATATGTTTTCAAGAAACGAGCTTAGGAAAAACTCCCAATGTGGTTTTTGCTCAAGGGTGATCGACCTGACCTTAATGTTTGGTATCAGAGGCCATTGTTAAGAGTTGCTCACTACCTGCGGAGTGACGGAGATGGTTAATCCGCTTATGGGTACATTACTAGTTACTCTGGGCCTACGCCCAGTAGGTCAGGCCTTTCACTTATTTTTCAATAAACCTTGCTATCTTCTAATTGTATAAATACTGCCTGCACATGTCCCTATGATTCAAACCCCTCGCATACTTCATTCGATGGGTCATCTTCTGCCAACTGTGCAACAAAACCGTAAGTGAACCATTTTTATCAGATTTCTATACTAACTCCGTCAGCCTTTCGCTTCTTTAAAGAAATCTACAACGTAATTGTGGTGGTGTTAATGTTTTTCACTTTTATCAAAAATCTTTTTCTGTTTGTTTGTTTGTTTGTTTGTTTTAAAACTTAGAAATTACTGTCTATCGTTTCTTTTCCAGGTCAGTTCAGAAAGGAAATTTTTATTCGAGCAACATAAAAAAACCGCCAAGCACATTGAAAAAGTAGGTGCTGTACGAACAGGCAGGAAGATTCAGTCTTTCCTATCTGGTTTTGCCAAGGCAGGATCTGCGGCTGATCCAAAGAAGCAGTTTAAAGAAGACCTTTGTGACGCCTTTTTGAAGGCTAACATACCGCTTCACAAGTTGGATAATGTGCATATCCGAAACTTCCTCACGAAATACACTGGAAAGGAAATCCTTTCTTCATCTGCAATGAGGAAAACTTACGTTTCTTCAACGTATGACAAGGTCAGTAGTTCTCAGTTCAGAAAAGAAATTCACATTGAGTTGAAAGAGGGGTTGATAGTATGAGGTTTCTTCAACTTTCTCAGATTTTTGTTGCACATTTCATAAGCTGTAATTTTCTTTTTGTAGACGATTGAGGAAATTAGAAGTGATATCGGCGAATCACATGTCTGGGTTTCGCTGGATGAAACCACTGACGCCTGTGGTCGTTACATGGTCAATGTTCTTGTTGGTAAAATGACGGAAAATGAGCCTGGAAAAGGCCATCTAATCTCGTGCCAAGAGTTGCAGTATGTGAGACACGATTCGATTGCAAGGGCCGTCAATGATGCTTTGGGTGAGTACCTGGGTATATCTATTAATATTATATTTTCAGTAATTTAGTATCTACTCAACATTTTTTCTTCCCCATCTACGGTTGGGTACCTACATATTGTTACTTAAATGCCTATCCGTACACAGTACAGTTTTCCAACACTCAAACAGTATACGATGGGCCATTTTTTAATGGGATATTTTAATTTTATTATTTCAGGTGTGCTTTGGCCATCAAATCTCACAAGTATTGGTCGAGAAAGAGTCTTGGCATTAGTAGAGAGATTCTACTAGATGCGAGGGTAACTACGGTGACGGGAGTAACTTACGGAAAACGCGAATACTAGGGCGAGCCAAGGTGAATGCTAACCGCACATCCACTTCTTACGAGACGCTATTTACGGGATTTCATTGGTAGGGGCACCAACGTGGAATGAGAAGTCACGTCAAGCGTCACTCAACGGTTGATGGTGTCTCTCATGGTGTTGAAAGAAGTAGTGTGATTGTTTTGTTGATACAGGGATTTTAGACTAGGTGTTACTTTTTTGAGAGAAAGTGAAAAATATAATTGAGATGAGTTGTAGGATACACATTGTTTTTAATATTGTGTTCTAATTCTGAAATATTTACTTATACGAGTATGTTTAATTAGCACAAAAGGAAACAAAACACTGTTTGAGAATCTGTGACAAGTAGAGGGGGCTGGCTCATCTTTTCCAGAATAGGTTACCTGTCGAAGAGGATGTACAAGTGCTCATTACTTTCAATTTTTACTGTTACCTTGCTTACGATAACTTACAATTGGATAAAGCTTGAAAACCCACATTTTGGTTTATTATTCTTGGAATAATACACCTATGTTCTCGCGACGCGGGTCGACGACTCCGATCGGCCTCAAAATTTGACATTATCCGTTTCAAGAGGTCTACATTCAAAATCCGAAATGTCCGTCCGCCGTACGCCGTCCGCCGTCCGGGCCGTTTTGGGTAGTAGGAATTTTTAAAAAAATCTGAAATTTTGGCAAAATACTTGGTTTACCATCTAGTTGTGCCCGCAAGGTTTTCAGTCCGATCGCCCAAACCCGTGGGGCGCTATGGGGCTAAAATGGGGCTACAGGAGGGGTGTTTTGAAGGCTTTTAGCTATGGGATCGAGTTAGGTGTCGTTTTCGAAGTATTTTTGGACGTAGAATCCATTTTTGGGGGTCCCGGAACGATCCGATTTCACTGTGGCGTTCTATAGGGCTTTCATGGAGCTAAAAATGGGATTTTTGAAGGATCCCAAGAAGTTCAATATTTTTCGAGTAAAAATTAAAGAATTTTTGAAAAAACACATTTTTGAAAAAAAAAACCCCAAAAAATTTTTTTGAAATATAAAAATCCAAAAAAAAATTTTTTTAATTTTTTTTATTGACAGAATTAAATGTCTGTACAAGTAACCTATATCACAGAATAATAAACCCTTGTGTAAAATTTGCAGCGTTTTAATTAGGTATGTATTATTTTGAAACATTGAGCAAACTTAAGGGAAGATGAAGAGACCAGGAAATTTCGACGGCAATACCTATGTGTAAAAATTTTGCTACTTCAACCTGTTATGCTACATGAGTGACTGTTTATTCCCTTTTTGTCTGGCTATTTTACTCACAAATGCAGTAGGTATGTATTTTAATACAATGCAATCCAAGCACAAAATAAGTAGAAGCGTGACTGTAAATTAGATTGTGCAAAAAGCCAAAGTTGAATAATAAAATGTTTAGACATTTCAGTGTCATGCGATTTTCAAATTGAGTGGTCCACTTCGAAACCTACCTGAGTAGGTACCTATCCTAAAGTTTTCTTGAATTACTGGCGGGCCTCATTAGATTTAGTAACAAAAAAATTACAAGTAACACTATTCATGAACAAAATATCATTTCATGTACCTAGGTACCACAGTACCAACAGATACAGAGCGATTTCTGTTTTTCGCATTATACCTAATACAGCACGCTACTGATGTACACACGCGTGTATTTTATGTACACGCTCTTCTCTACTTTACTACAAACTGCTACTTACCTACCTACCGCTCATTAATCTACCTAATTTTCTAATCTAATCTAATGAATCTATCTAATTGACCGTCAGGATACTCTCAAGTAGAGTGGGTTTCGCCCATCAAACATTTCATACCATTTTAAAAGTAGGAAAACTGATTAGATAGATGCATATCACTTACCTATTCTGTGCAGTAGTTTAGTTAGTCACCACAAAAATACTAATGAAGAACGAGGACGGAATTCCCTTCTGACCTGAGCAACTGATAACCAGCCAGACGGTGAAGGGTTATCTATCCAGAAGGTACTGGTTCAACAGCCTTACTACCTTACGGGGTTCTATTTGCGGTTCTATATGCGGTCCCTTCCCGGATTAAGAGCCCTTTATGCGGTTGTGGTCCCGCACGTACGACTACCTGCGTTCCCGCGCCGCCCGTATACCGTATTTACGAACGCAAATGGGGCCGCATCAAGCCCCGCGCAGGTAGTAGAAACTCTCTAATAACGGACGGAGCATCGTACATGGTTAAGGCGGCCCAGGGACTCCAAATATTTTTCCCTAAAATGCTTCACATCACCTGCTTAGCGCCTGGGTTGCACCGTGTAGCTGAGGAACTACGAAGCCTTCTACCAGAAGTCAATGAATTAGTGTCATCGGCAAAGAAAATCTTCGTCAAGGCCCCAAGCAGAATTAGGGCTTTCAAAAATTCATATCCTGATTGCCCTCTTCCGCCACAACCGATTCTTACTAGATGGGGGACTTGGATTGAGGCTTGTGTGTACCACGCCGAAAATCACGAAAAATTAAAAAAGGTGAGGAGAGTTACAAAATTGATAGTTACCGTGTAATTTAAGGAATTTCGAGTACATAGCTATATAAAAGTATATATGCTCCTTTTGCTTTGAATTTAATAGAGAATTGATCTTAACAACATTTCCTAACCCCATTTTTAACAATAATGGTGTTTTTTTTTTTGCCTGCAGGTTGTGGCAGAGTTTGACGAATCTGCTAATAGTGCCATCAAACAGACGATGAGCTCATTGAATAGGAATATAGTCAGTGAAAAATTGGCTTTTGTAAAGGCCCATTTCCAGGTCATCCCTTCTGCGATAAAAAAATTGGAGACACAGGGGATGGACCTTTGCACCGCCGTAGATTTGATACAAGAATTGGAGAAGAAGTTAAGCACCTGGACCGGAGAAATCGGGAAGGCCTGCAGGGAGAAATTATTGTTAGTCCTCAAGAGAAATCCAGGGTGGCAAGCAGTAGGAGAATTTACACGTGTGTTTAAAGGAGAGCCTACTGAAGGTGAATTATTGACAAGTTATACACCTTCAGAACTTTGTTCATTTAAATTTTTACCTATTGTTTCATGCGACGTAGAGAGGTCCTTCTCCACTTTAAAATTGTTATTAAGCGATAAAAGACGCAGCTTTTCTGTGGAAAACTTGGAAAAAGTGTTGGTAGTTCAATACAATAATTTTGTTGATGATTTACATTTTATTGAATAAAGTAATTAACTGTAAACAAGAGAAAATGTTTGTTTTTATTGCTTTTGTATCCTTATTGTACCTACATCATTGAGATACTTGATAGTCAAATTAGGTATTTTATAGTATTTTGGTGGGAGCATATTTTTTCGCATATTTTTTTTTTTGGAACGAAAGCATATTTTGCATATTTTGCCAATTGTAAAATCATATTTTGGAGAAAAAAAACTGCATATTTTCCGAGCTCTAGTTATCAATATTTGTACGGAATACATCATTTACGTGTATAAGAAACAACAGAGGGCCTAAAACTGAACCTTGGGGTACTCCATAGACAATGGGGGTTGTGGAACTAGTGACGTCCTGTATTCGTACAAATTGTTGTCTATTGGAGAGGTAAGAAGTGAACCACCTGACCGCCACATCGTCAAAACCCAATCTCTCTAGTTTCAGTAAGAGCCTAGAAGTTTCGATCGAGTCAAAAGCCTTGGTAAGATCTATAAAAATTCCTATTACTTTTTCATTTTCATGGAGGCCATTCGAGATTTTTGAAACCACCTCAACGATTGCATCCTGAGTGCTAAGCTTCTTTCGGAATCCGTATTGTGATGCGGATAGTAGATTGTTTTCTTCAAAGTAGGCGGTTACTTGTTCTTTGACGGCTTTCTCTAAAATTTTTGCAAAGTTAGACAGCAACGAGATTGGACGGTAATTACTAGCCAACGTGCGTGTTCCCTTTTTGAATAGTGGCTGGACTACTGCAATTTTCAGAGCGTTAGGAAATTTTCCATTCAACAAGCTAAGGTTAACTATATGTGTGAGTGGAGTCGTCAAAAATAGAGAAAATTCCTTAATTAGGTTTGACGAAATGCCGTCCCATCCGGGTCCAGTCCCCCCTTTTATTGAAGCAATAATTCTAAAAATTTCTCCCAAACATACTTCGAAAACGACACCTGACTCGATCCCATAGCCAAAAGCCTTCAAAAACAACCCTTCTGTAGCCCCATTTTATCCCCATAGCGCCCCACGGGTTTGGGCGATCGGGCTGAAAACCTTGCGGGCACAACTAGATGGCAAACCAAGTATTATGTCAAAATTTCAGATTTTAAAAAAAATTCCTACTGCCCAAAACGGCCCGGACGGCGGACGGACATTTCGGATTTTGAATGTAGACCTCTTGAAACGGATAATGTCAAAATTTGAGGCCGATCGGAGTCGTCGACCTCCGTCGCGAAAACATTCGTGTATTCTTACAAGAATAATAAACCAAAACCCTAAAATTGGCTACAGCTCAAGAAAAATTGGGCTCCCGAGAAAACGGAGGCCATTTTTGGATTCAGCACCTCAAAAAACATTTGAGTTTAACACAGTGGTTTTTTAGCGGCGGGCATAAAAGTCGACTTTTTTGGGTTGACCTGCGTTATTGTTTGACTTTGATCCTTAACTCATATCAGTGTTTCTAGTTTTCATTTGAGTTATCTTTGCATGAAGGCTCTGGCTCAATGAACGCAAATTCAGCAGTGTTTACCGCTTATTGAAAGAACTTACACCGCGTGAAAGGACGTTCATTCATCTGAGTCAACTCACTGATTCATCGGTCCGACGCTCCAACTGCGCGCCAAATCACACAAAACAGTCCTGTCTATTGAAATTCACGATCCAGCTGATGAGTGGCAACCTGAGGTGGAGCAGGTCAAGGGCAAATTCGTCGAGGGCAATTGACTTACGCGTTACACCAGCTCTGACTTCATCACTATTTAACGTGTGACACGATTTTGTCAACTTCGACATCGTGATTTCACGAGCCTTCTCTGGGGGGTGTTCTTAGCGTTTTGCAATCAACCCAAATACTTAAAATGGATCACGAAATGCTAAATATACGTTTTAGTGGTGTCGACGATGTTTTATAATCTCGGAATTATCTACCAGAGTTTTCACGTACGGCTTATTATTACTAGGTACCTATTTTCTCGACTCTAACACACCAATTCCCATCAAAATGTTAGTTTAATATTCCCAGATTTGTCCTTTTGGGAGTTCTTGAACTCTGCCCGAGTACGCTACCTGAGAGACGATGATTGAAGAGTTGAACTCGGCTTGAAATCCCATTTGTAGCCCCATGAGAGTTTAGAGAGAATAGGATCTGATCCCCACGGTGAAATCGAATCGTAAAAATGGATTTTACGGCCGAAAATACTTCGAAAACGACACCTAACTCGATCCCTTGGCCGAAACCCGTCAAAAACGCCCTCCCGTAGCCCCATAGCGCCCCACGGGTTTGGCCGATCGGGCTGAAAACCTGGCGGGCACAACTAGATGGTAAACCAAGTATTTTGTCAAAATTTCAGATAAAAAAAAAAATTCCTACCTACTGCCCAAAACGGCTCGGACGGCGGACGGACATTTTGTTTTTGGAATCTAGACACTTTGAAACGGATAATGTCAAATTTTGAGGCCGATCAGCATTTTCGACCTCCGTCGCGATTACATAGGTGCATTATTCCAAGAATAATAAACCAAAATTGGGCCAAGAAATCAAAATTTCCATTAAATTTTAATGGAGACGAACAAAACAGCCAGGAATATCTTGGGGGTTGTTTTGTTCATCTGATCTCTCAGTTGTCGCTGTAGACATGCGCAGAAGGCGTTTTGGTTTATTATTCTTGGAATAATACACCTATGTTTTCGCGACGGGGGTCGACGACTCCGATCGGCCTCAAAATTTGACATTATCCGTTTCAAGAGGTCTACATTCAAAATCCGAAATGTCCGTCCGCCGTCCGGGCCGTTTTGGGTAGTAGGAATTTTTTTTTTTTTTAATCTGTAATTTTGACAAAATACTTGGTTTGCCATCTAGTTGTGCCCGCAAGGTTTTCAGTCCGATCGCCCAAATCCGTGGGGCGCTAGGGGGCTAAAATGGGGCTACAGAAGGGTGGTTTTTGAAGGCTTTTGGCTATGGGATCGAGTCAGGTGTCGTTTTCGAAGTATTTTTGGACGTATAATCCATTTTTTGGGATCCCGGAACGATCCGATT
The DNA here is from genome assembly GCA_955831195.1 of Pilophorus perplexus. NCBI lineage: Eukaryota > Metazoa > Arthropoda > Insecta > Hemiptera > Miridae > Pilophorus > Pilophorus perplexus. Next base: position 2,224,323 of record OY037011.1, read on the forward strand.
TCACTGGGACGATCTTTAGGGCTTTCATGGGGCTAAAAATGGGATTTTTGAAGGATCCCAGGATGTTAAATATTTTTCGAGTAAAAACTTGAGAATTTTTGAAAAAGAAACATTTTTGAAAAAAAAATCCAAAAAAAAAACTTTTTTGAGATAAAAATCCAAAAAAAATATTTTTTTTTTAAATTTTTTCATTGACAGAATTAAATTTCTGTACAAGTAACCTATATCAAAGAATAATAAACCCTTGTGTAAAATTTGCAGCGTTTTTTCTTGTTCCCAGGCCACGGGCCCTCAATTCTGTAGATTTCTGATAGATAGCGATGTCACCAAATTTTGCAGCGATGCGGGATAGTATGTTCATTTTCTTTCGTTCGAATCGTTGCGGATTGAGAGTTTACTCGCTCAAAATAAATGGGATTTCCTCCTCCCGCCCCGAAATTAGCCGGGGCACTGCCCATAGTGGCCTAAAGGCCAGACCGCCACTGTCTAGATGAGACTGAATTTGCCGAAAAAGTCAATTTTTTTTCGTGACGTTGATTCTTCCATTGCAACAAGTGATTGCGAGGACGTATCACCCCATCTCCCAGCAAAACAACACATTTCTCTTCCTTCACATTCAGTTTCTGAAATCATTTGCAACCCTCCTGACGATGAGCCTCAAGGAGATGGATGTTCCATGACTGAAAGTGACCCTTCCGACGATGACATGGACGCTTCCAATGACCATGCTGATGAATTTTTTGATGACACTCCAGGTTCAAGCTCTTCCATCCAAGGACGCGTACGGACAGGAAAGGCTTGAACCTGGAGTGTCATCAAGAAATTCATCGGACGTGATCAGTGGAAGCGTCACTTTCATGGAACATCCATCTCCTTGAGGCTCATCTTCAGAAGGGTTGCAAATGATTTCAGAAGACTCTGAATGTGAAGGAAGAGAAATGCCTTGTTTTGCTGGGGGAAGAGGTGATTCGTCCTCGTCATCACTTGATGGAACAATCTATGTAATAAAAAAGTTTTTGTTTTTTTCGAAAAATTCAGGGTTATCTGGATGATAAATGTCATCAATGACCTTTCTTTGGAGAAGCCTCCCAGCCATTACCATCTGGGCCTTGCAAATCTGAAAAAAATTGCAGGTATTACACACATTCCAGGATTGAGACAAATTACACTGAAAACACCTGCTGGGATTGTATACATATACTTTCAGGTATCTGTCATTTTTCTAGTCCACAAGTATTATTTTAGTTTCTTCAGACGAATAAAAGCTTTTATATTCAGGTTATCTAATTCACTCATTGAACCGCTTTGAATTTTTTTCCAAAAATGAGGAAACATCGATTTGATTGAGGTGTCGTTTTTCAAGTCATTTTGGACGTATGATCGACTTATGAGGGTCCTAAACTTGCCTCATAAAACCGTCAGGCTCTGAAGTGATTATCACTGTTTAAAAATCAAGCGTGGTAAAGTTATTTGTTCAGTCATCATTTTGACCTTCGTGATCGGCCAACTTTTTCAAAATGAAATTAGAACCAACGTTCGCACCGATATCAAGTCATTCAGATGAGAAGCTTGAAATACGCCAAAGCGCCTTTAAAACTTTCCAGACCAGTATCAGTTTTACTACTTGTACGAACTCAGGAAAAGTGAAATTCGAAGAAATTCACTGGTCTTTGATGACTTTCTGCCAAATTGGCTTTCCCAATTGGGAAAAGTTAGATAATATCATATTACGATTCTTTTTTTCTTCCAGGAAATATCTCTATCTCGGTAATTTCTCTTCTATTTTGCGACGTTGCGATACGTTGTGAACGATATCTTCCGATTTTCCTTTTTTCATCGTTGAGGTATTTCCACCCGGAGAAGTCGCCATCACTTTACATTAAGAACATGGTTTGAAAAAAATGAACCTTCCGGCACGTTTGAAAGGTTGAGACTTACGTTAATCTTCCTCGAAGTATTAGTTATTCGCTTTTTCAACCTTCCGTCAAAATATTGGCCAAGTCGTTGGTTTCCTGAGTTGAATCACGTCAACTTTACACCAAAAAAACCAAAATTAACGTTTGTAGCAGGCAAACTGCAACTGTTCGCACTTACACAATTTTTTTCATTCGAGACCTGTTTTTCGCCTTCTGAACCGCCGTAAAAATTGAACATTTGAAACATTCTTCGATATAAGTAATTTTGCGAAAATTATATATTTTTTCATGAAAAAGACAGATGTGGGACCTCGAAAAATTAATTGCGTCCAAAACTACTTGAAAAACGACACCTTATTTGATCTACCTCGGGTCCTCCAAAAATCCCATTTGTAGCCCCACGAAAGCTCCGTAGAACCCCAGGGTGAAATCGGATCGTCCTGGGGCCCCCAAAAATGGAGTCTACGTCCAGAAATACTGGAAAAACGACACCTAACTCGACCCCATAACCGAAACCTTTCAAAAGCCCCTCCCGTAGCCCCATAGCGCCCCACGGGTTTGGGCGATCGGGCTAAAAACCTTGTGGGCACAAGTAGATGGTAAACCGAGCACTTTGTCAAAATTTCAGATAAAAAAAAAAATAAATAAAAAAATCATTTAATAACGGAAAATAGTTCGAAGGTTAGTGATAGTGCTCGAAGATGAAAACTGTGAATTCCCGTGAACAAAGAATTCGGAAATCGATTAACCAGCCGGTGCCATTGGCGAAAATGCGATAAGATTTTCTTGAGCATAATTAAAAAAGAAACTAGCCTGTTCGAAAATGGAGGCAGCCGAGGCCACCATTTGGATTTAGTATCTAAATATCTCCTGATAGGCCAGACAGCGGACACAAAAAAAATGGCTAAGGACGGAATAAATCGACACGTTGATTTTTCGGTATGTTGTCAGGGATGGTACCAGCAGTGTATGACCAAGTTTGCAACTTCGAAATCCTTGTACTGAATGCTTGGTGCTCGAAAAACCGCGACATTTTCGGACGTTTTTCATTTTTTGGCTTATAACTCCCAAAATGTGCGCCCTACCGAAAAAGTCACTGTTTACTTTTATCAAGTCGACAAGATTTGCTTCCATTTGAGCGCAACGGGAGCTTCGTAGGTCCAATAGATCCCGAGATACACCTCTTCAAACGCAGGCCATTTTCCTCAAAAAGTTAGAAATTGTGGTTTTACGAGGAAAGTAATGGGGAATGAAGTTGTAGAGCGGGTGATTCAGCTTCGATTTAACCGGCACATGTAGGACAATCCTACCTAGGTAGTATCTCCGCAGAAGCTGAGGCGGCCTTTTGAGCAACAGGGCTATTTTCGACTAAGCAGCTGATCCAACTTTGAGTGCATTAAGTATACTTTCTAAGGGCGCATTTTTCCAAGTACATAAGTCAAATTTACCCTTCGTGATAGAACTATTTATTGTAAATAAATAGGGTTTGCGTTGTTTTTAATCAATTTTTTTCATTTTCAAAACAAAAAAAAACTCAATCCCGGGATTGACTTCGGAAAATCCCGGGATCCCAGGATTCAGAAAAAATTTCGGATTGCAAACTATTCCTACTGCCCAAAACGGCTCGGACGGTTAGGAAGGACATTTCGATTTTGGGGACGGTCGAAAAAACGCAAAATTTTAGGACTGTTTCCGTTTTTTCGCTCATAACACCAAGCGGTTTTTGACCAAAACGTTTAATTTCCAAATTGTAGAGCATTAAATTTACTATAATTTTGTATGAATAAACGTTTTTTGTAAACCTTATATTAATCGAGATACGGCCGATCGAAGTTGGAGGAATGTTTCTCAAAATAGGGACAAACGGCAAAAACGAAGGTTTTAGTACACGAACTATCAATCAACATTAGTTCTATGGTAATTATGGTAACATATTATGAGAACCAAACTAAACAGGGATTGATTGCATTTAATAACAAATGGCAACTTGCAACCTGTTGGATTTTAAAAGCAAAAAATTTAAATGATTTTTTTTTTTTTGGGCGGAATCTCACCTTTTTCAGTCATGACGGTCTGGGACCTGAGCGGTACATAATGACTCTGGAACTGAATCGGATGGGCAAGAGGTGATTGGCCGCCCGTTGATAATTTGATGTCCCTCATGGTGGGGCTCGGGGGAAACAAAAGGCCGAGCAAAAAGGGAAATTTGAGCGTTCAAAGAGGATTTCCGCAAAGAGCCGGGGGGGTGTTTCTCAAGACATCGGATTGTTTCTTGCAGCGTCGTTACTGAAATCAGCAGTTGAGCTCCGGCAGGGGTGGAAACTGAAGAGGCGCCATGGCTGACTCAACTCGTCGCAACCAACACCGAAATTTTTCACAATCCACTAAACCGTTTCACGACAAAATGACAACTGTGTCTTTCCTGGTAGAGTCGACGGATCGCGAGTCACTGAGTCTCTCCGGCTGCTTAGAGCTCCCCCCACGAGCCCCCTCGACCAAGATAGCCCCACGACAGAGTTGCCGACCTTGACTCCAAATCCTCCCCCAAGACCAACATATCCCCGAAGATATCCCCGCTTTTAGGGAGGTAGTTTGAAAGTGAATCGGGATTCTGCAAAGGGGCCCGCTGACTATGTGTCCAAAATTACTCGAAAAACGACACACGAATCCCCGTAGATCTCCTCGGTAATCGCACGATGCTGGGATCCCCAAAATTGGATTCTTCGTCCAAAAATACTTCGAAAACGACACCTAACTCGCTCCCATAGCCAAACCCCTTCAAAAAAACCCTCCAGTAGCCCCATAGCGCCCCACGGGTATGAGCGATCGGGCTGAAAACCTTGCGGGCACAACTAGATGGCAAACCAAGTATTTTGTCAACATTTCAGATTTAAAATCGCTGCGTTTCACACATGGGTTTATTCATTCTTAGACGTGCAAAAATTAGCTCCGTGTCATTGTGAAAATTTTAGAAAAAAAAAACAATTTCTGCACAATGTTTGGACAGGTGTGGGACCTCGAAAAATGTATTCTACGTCCAAAAATACTTCAAAAACGACTCCTAACCCTAACCCCATAGGCGAAACCCTTAAAAACCCTCCCATATTCCCCTTTTCAGCCCCACAGAGCCCCCACGGGTTAGGGCGAATGGGCTGAAAACCTTGCGGGCACATCTAGATGGTAAACCGAGTATTTTTTCAAAATTTAGGATTTGAAAAAAATTCTTCTGCCCATTTCATTTTCGGAATCTTATTATGTACGTCTTGAAACGTTAATGACACATTTTGAAGCCCCGTCGCGAATATTTGCGTGTATTAAGAATTATAAACCAGAATGAAGATGCAGAATCTACTGAGGTGAACTTACATTAATGTAGTAAGTTATTTCATTAAAATCTTATCAAATATTATTTGAGCTTGTATCACTACTGTATGCTAAATTTCCCAACAGCTTGTGTTCGCGCACTAAGACGATTTTACCGTTGCGTTCCTACTCTATGAAATATTTAACGCAATTCAAGCGTGAATAACTCCTCAATTCTCTACTTCACTAATCTTAAAACTGTTTCCTATTCTCTAAGGAAACATCTAAGTACATTATTTTAGCGTGTACTCCATTTCAATATTCCACTATATTTCCTTGAATTTGTGCCCAAATTGAATGTACTGAGCTACCATCTCCATGTCTTACAACTTCTGTTCCCACTCCTTGAAATTCCAACGAATGTGTTCCTACACAGTAAAAAAAAAAAAAAAAACAACGATGAGCTTGTATCACTTCACAATGCTTCAGCTCAGTGCTTGTATCACTACTGTATGCTAAATTTCCCAACAGCTTGCGTTCCCGCACTAACGTTTTTACTGTGGTGTTCCTTCTCTATGAAACATTCAACAAAATTCAAACGTAAATCACTTCTGAATGCTCATCTTCACTAATCTTAAAACTGGTTTCTCTTCTCTATGGAAACATTTTCCATTCCAATTTTCACTCCAGTTCCTCCGTGAAGTTTTAACGGTTGTGTTTCTCATGAATGAAAAAAAAAAAACCTTTTTGAGCTTGAATCACTCCATGCCGAATTTCACGATGTCCGAACACAATGGAGATTATTGCATCATCTGAGTTTGTACAACTTACTGAAAGCTCGTAAATATTACTAAGTCAGTTTCCATCCTTATAACTAGAAATTTGCTCTTCAAAAAACGAACTTAAGAGTGCTCTTCGAAGTGACGAATTAAATTATGTTTTTGGGTTGTGAAAAAACCTGTCTCGTTAGAATAGACCCCCCCCCCAAAATTGATACAAATAAATATTATAAATAATGATAACGAAATTAGTAAATAAAATGATATAATTAATAATAAAATGGGTAATAAATGAAAGCATAAAATAATAATAATAATAAAATACATCTTCAATAATAAATTTTTAAATTATTCAATAAAAATTCTAAATTGGTAGCAAGTTAAAATAAATCTTGGATTTATTTAAAAACAAAAAACCCAAAAGAATGAAGAATCAAGAATTTTCATTGCCAAGTGCAAAGACAAGGTCAAAATTTCCATACAAAATTTCAGCTCACGTAAACTTTCTTCAATAATACAGCGCGGTACTTTTCCGTTATACCCCCCCCCCCCCCCCCAACACTCGATTTCGTGTTCATAAACACCCCTCCCGATGGCTTTAAGGCACCCAAAGCCAACCAAAATCGAGTGGGGGGGGGGGGGGGGGGGTATAACGGAAAATTACCTTTATTATTCTTGGAACAATACACCAGGTGTATTCGAACTGAAAATTTGACATTTATGTTATTTTTGATTTTTGAAGGATCCCAGGATGTTAAATATTTTTCGAGTAAAGAATAAAGAATTTTTGAAAAAACAATTTTTTTGAAAAAAAAATCCAATAAAAATTTTTTTGAAAAAAAAAAATTCAAAAATTTTTTTTCCAATATTTTTTCTTTTGACTCAGAAATAATTTTTGCGCAACTAACCTATATATAGGTTAGTTGCGCAAAAATTATTCTTTGATATATCAAAGAATAATAAACCCTTGTGTAAAATTTGCAAAAATTATTCTTTGATATATCAAAGAATAATAAACCCTTGTGTAAAATTTGCAAATATTATTCTTTGATATATCAAAGAATAATAAACCCTTGTGTAAAATTTGCAGCGTTTTTTAAATCTGAAATTTTGACACAATACTCGATTTACCATCTTGTAGAGCCCGTAAAGTCCCATCGCCCAAACCCGTGGGGCTCAGTGAGGCGAAAAGGGGTTTTCGAAGGCTTTCGGCTATGAGGTCGAGTTAGGGGTTGTTTTAGAAGTATTTCTTTGGTGTCCCAGAACGATCCGATTTCACCGTGGGGATCTCGGGGGCTCTCATGGTGCTACAAGTGAGATTTTAGAAGGACCCCTGGAGGTCAAATAAGGTGTCGTTTTTCGAATAATTTGGGACGCATAATCCATTTTTCGATGTCCCACAACTGTCCAAAAAGTATATTGTCCAGAAATGTTTGTTTCTTAAACGTTTTCATACTTAAATATTTTTCAATTGACACAGATTTAATTTTTGCACAAGAATATTAAACTCTTGTGTATAATTTGCAGCGTTTGGCAGTTGGTTCCCCCGCGAAAACGACCAAATTCTTGCCCTAAAATCTCGGCACTCCCTGGTCCGATTTTGTTGAATTTTTTTTTTTTTTTTTTTTTTTGAAAGTCATCGATCTATGCCATTTGGTCCAAAAATTTGCGAAAACATATTTTGAAAATATTTATCTGGAGATTCATAACAGAGCAAATTTGACACTTTTCAATGGCGTTCCGGTGTCACTTGCTTGACCTGTACACGAAAAATATGGCATAATATCACAAATCTGTTTCCGCACATTTTGGTTTATTATTCTTGGAATAATACACCTATGTTTTCGCGACGCGGGTCGACGACTCCGATCGGCCTCAAAATTTGACATTATCCGTTTCAAGAGGTCTACATTCAAAATCCGAAATGTCCGTCCGCCGTCCGCCATACGCCGTACGCCGTCCGCCGTCCGCCGTCCAGGCCGTTTTGGGCAGTAGGAATTTTTTTAAAAATCTGAAATTTTGGCAAAATACTTGGTTTACCATCTAGTTGTGCCCGCAAGGTTTTCAGTCCGATCGCCCAAACCCGTGGGGCGCTATGGGGCTAAAATGGGGCTACAGGAGGGGTGTTTTGAAGGCTTTTAGCTATGGGATCGAGTTAGGTGTCGTTTTCGATGTATTTTTGGACGTAGAATCCATTTTTGGGGGTCCCGGAACGATCCGATTTCACTGTGGCGTTCTATAGGGCTTTCATGGGGCTAAAAATGGGATTTTTGAAGGATCCCAAGAAGTTAAATATTTTTCGAGTAAAAATTAAAGAATTTTTGAAAAAACACATTTTTGAAGAAAAAAATCCCCCCAAAAAATCTTTTTTGAAATATAAAAATCCAAAAAATTTTTTTAAAATTTTTTTTATTGACAGAATTAAATGTCTGTACAAGTAACCTATATCACAGAATAATAAACCCTTGTGTAAAATTTGCAGCGTTTTTCATTAGGAGTGGACCAATCCACCAAAAAAAGAAAATGTAAATCGATAGACTGGTGATCGAGGTAATGGGTCAAATGCGTCGGAAAAGGTAATAATTACTGTCTGTTAATTATTGTCTGAGCGTGTTTCGTTTTTCATTGATTAGACGGAGAAAGAAGGAGAGCCCCAGAGTATTATGCAGGCACCTTCGGAGCTACTTTTTATTACCTAATTCAAATTGAAGTTCAAGCATTGTGCAATAAACCATTTTGTTGAGGTTTTGTTTGTGGTTGTAAACCCGGTTTTTTTTTTTTTTTTTTTAGGTACCTAGTTTATTTTCAGAAGAACAAACAAAACGAAAATCGGGAAAAACATTTTGGGGGTACCAACTGCCCTTAAGGTATTTCTGAAAGGTAAAATTTCGACTTGCGATAAAATCGGTTTCAGGGCCTCAAGTTTTTTTCCCCTTCAACTCGGACGAAATTCCCCATTTATTGGCAACACTGTCCCAACGTGAGCAGCCCCCCCTGAGGACTTGAGCCGAAGTCTCCTCCCCCACCGAATATCCTAAGCCGGCCAGACGCGACTGAGTCACTCGGAGGTTTTTATCGCTCTCGAAAAACCGGTCTTTTGACTCACCCAGGAGGTCAAAAGTGGCCAGGAAATGGCGTCATCTTCAACGTGATTCCGTTTTTCGAATTCACTCGGGAAAAAAACGATTCGCACGCACGGACGGAAAAAACGGATATCGCTATTTTCGCAGAAAAAAAAAAACACGTGTAAATGAACACGACGTGAAATTTCAGGGACGGTTAGCTTTTTGAAAGCCTTTTCAATACAACAGTTTGTGTTTCAAGAGTAAGTTTCTCCCTGAATACTCCCCCCCCCCCCCCCCCCGCACCAACCCCCTCACGTCTATTCACGAGAGAATTGCGGAAACCGGGGTTTATCGGATCGTTAGAGGACTTTTTTCTTTTTTTTTTTGCCGAGTTGTTGCAGTGCAGGGACTCCGTCGCACTCTTTGCATGACAATACGCGTTTTTCTCCCTCCGATGGGATCGCTTGAAGGCACAATTTCCACAGCCGAGCACTTGAAAACGGGGAATGCTGTAATGGACCTCGTCTCGGAACGCGTGGAAGACAAGTTTCAGAATCGTAGAAGATAGCAACGTCAAAAAAAAAAAAAATTTAACGCAAGGGTTGATTATTTTTTTAGTAGTAGGTAAATTGTACAAAATATTAATTTTATATCAATAATAAATTATTTAAAAAAAAGGAAAAATGAATGTAGCCCAAGAAAGTTAGTGTGCTAAAAAGGGGCCTTGTTGAGAAAAAATAATTCACACCTCGAAGTCGTTTTAACCCCTTTTGGGAGTCTCAAATAAGACCCCTCTGAGTTTGCGACGGTTTGTAGGCTGTGCTTCAAATGTGGGGTTTCAATGTTTGCACTTTTTTCAGTATTTCGCATATAACGCGAAAAGTACGCATCCGGCAGAAAATTTTACTCCTCCTTTTTTTTTAAGAGGATTAAATTTAGCGTCAAATGACGTTTGTTGCATCAAAATCGGCCCAGCCGTTCAGCCGCAATCGTTCGTCAAAGATTGGTGATTTTTGCAAATTTAGATGAAAAGCTGACTACACTCAAATTCTGTAGGTCCTAAATGACTGCACCGATCGAAAAAAGTCAAAGGACCAAACTTGTAGGATATTTAATTGTGAATCAGAGGTTTTTTTTTTTTTTGAAATTCGCACACTCCAGAGCTGAGATGTGAATTTTAAACCGAAAGGGTTCGTAATTTCCACTGAGGCAGTCCAACGCAGAAAACATCGCCTTCGCTGAAACTTCGCCGTGAAGTTCTCACTTTCATGCATTTTTTTTTTTTTTTTTAAGCAAAAGTGAGCGTTATCAACTGAATTTCAACTCAAGGAATTTTTAATAATTGAGATTTTTCCCGCATCTGAAGCACAGACTCGAAACCGTCGCAAACTCAGATGGGTCTTATTTGGGACCCCCAAAAGGGGTCAAAACGATTCCCAGCTGTGAACTATTTTTTCTCACCTACAGCACTAATTTGACTGGGCTAATGAAAAAGAAATTTTTCCGTACTTATTTCCAATAACTTTGCAGTGTTCGGATAGGTGAGGGTATATCTATCTTTAGGTTTAAATGACATACCAAAAGAATTTCCGGACGATCATTACGGAGTAATACTCTTCTGTCATTTAACATGATATATTATGTCAATATATTATTTTGATAATGAATTAAATTACCGATTAGCTATCTAACGCAGTTAATCAAAAACATTTCCAAGACTCGAGGTTATTTGTGACCAACGTAACTTTCCACTACATTTCACTGTCACTGACTCATAAAAATCATTTAATTTCTCTTCAGCAGGCCTTTGCTTGTGACCAGTTTTCTGTGAATCATCCAGTAATTGATATTCCTCTGACGTATTCTCAGAATTCAAGGTTTCTTCTCTCTTCATTTCTTAGTCACCCGTTTGTAATCTGTAATTTCCCTTCCACACCTTCACTTTGGTGGAGTCTCATTTTCTTCTAAATCAAGAAGGCAGTGATTGCTGGGTTTTAAATTGAATGCTTCCTTCCAGAAGTTGTTTCATGCAGGTCGAGTTTCTAATTGAAACGCGTTTTATTGTCCGAATCAAGGGAGGTGTTATTTTCCACGGTTCAATTTCAGGCGAGCTCGATCCCAATGCAACAGATGTCATTATGAAGACACAGGAGGTCTCTTGCCGGTTTGGAATGTTCCAATTTAGGCAGGAGCCATGTTGAGGGCGGTATATCTATTTGGAAGCACAATGGGTCGTAAGAGCAAACCAGACATCTGTGGGATTCCCAATATAGGACGGTATTGGACTCAAGGAAGTGGTAGAGACGGCAAGTGAGTTTGGCAGAGTGAGAAAGACTGTTTGGTATCGTGATAATGATGACGGACTCAACGAGCAGGTAGGTTAGATTTAGACCAACAGGTCAATTGGCAGGAGTGCCGAGTCGAGTCCACTGGGCAACTGCGTGAGTTCTGCAGAGCTATCAGCAGCACCCCCCCCCCCCCCCCCCATTTCGAGGCGCCACGTCGACAGGAGGAAGGGAGGGGGAAGGAATCGCACTACCCTGGGTGGGAGCCACTGCTCTACCACCCCTTATGATGGGGGTGATCCAAGAGGAACCTTGAGGCGTCTATTGGGAGTCATTTCTCGACCAGCTGCCGTCCTCCTTAGGATCTGCTGTAGTCTGCGAAGGGCCTTGTTGCCACCGGGACTCTCAAGGCAGCTGCTGCAAAGACAACACACGCCTTGTAGCTAGAAGGACTGAAAACACAACCTCCAGTCGTGCCTTACACCAATGCGGAACACTTCAGCTTCAAGGATAGCCTCCTTCCCCCCAGGGAGACTCAGCTCAGTTGGAAATGCTGCGGGGGGGTCCTCGGATCATGACACCTCTGAGTCATTACTGGGATTTCTCTGCAAACTTCCACCAACTGACAGGCCAACGACCCCTGACTTGTAGTGCACTGACCCACAGAGAATTGTCAGGCATGGACTTGTAATGTACCTCAATCTCAAACATGATTATGACCTTTTTTAACCCACCACCAACAGACATCTAGTAATTCATATGCTTAACTTACATAAAATGATTGTAAACAGTCAACTAATATTCGTCAAGTGTGTAAACTTATTCTCTCAGCGTGCAGACACCGAACAGATTGCAAGACAACACATACCGAACCGTAGACAAGTGACAGTTGATCCTTTCAGATGAACTCAGATAACTTTGTAGGGCGACAAGTGACGACTGGTGAGTTTGGTAAAGGAAAACTACAACCCAGACGAATACATTGACACACAGCGTAGTGGAGACAACACAGCACATGTGATAACCACAGCCACTGAGTATGGCAACCAAGGGCGGTTAAACTCTGTAGATTTCATACTCACTGTGGTGGCGTTTTGTGTGATTAAGCAACAATATTCTAAGGACAACACAAACCCACAAGACACTTTGACAGCCCAAAACGTCACCGATACCTACGAACTAACCAGAACGGACTCCCTTTTTGTTTCTCATAATCAAATACGAACCGTTTGGGTCTTGTAAATTTCTCAACTCTCCAGAGACCGAATTCGGTTCACGAGTCGCCAAAGTCTCTTGAGAAATGATCGACTCGTAATCGGTGTCGCCGTCGGCCGTCAGTGAAGTCGAAGAGGCAGACGGGCTGCACCAAACTGCAGGCATTTCCCTCTTGGCGGTGTTCATATTCCTTCGAGGCAAAGTGTTGTTTCCTATTTCCAATCAAAGGAACACCTTAGGATGAGAGGGATTAGGATCCTGAGGAGCCAAGCCAGAGCTCCTCGCCGTTGTCCATTGTTTTGTGATAATAATCATCCACAGACAGGTGTCAGGTGAGGAGATGTGCAAGCTTGTCATCGAATGACAAGCCTTCACGCTCCTTCAGTTGAAGAAAGAAAAGAGTGAACGACGACCTCAACAAGAGAATTTACATGTTGCTGCTTATGAAACGCCACACTGGTTCTTATCTGCTAACCTCTCCTGTTCTAACCCCCACCCCCACCCAATCACAGGAATAAGCAGGTGAATGGTAGCAGAGTGCCGTTGTGATACTTTACTTCTGGGATGAGGGCCCAGCATTATTCAGCTGTGCTTCTCATTCTCATGTTCTGCTCATGGATACTACTATTTTTGAAACCTATCGCTGTCCTAACCCTAAGCTGTAAACGTGTGCCAACCACTACCTCCTCAACCAGGCCCATGGACTACCCCATCGTCACATGTCCAGCAGCAGCTATCTCCAGGCTTGGCACAGTAGATCCTCAACCCCCAGCACGCAACTTGGTGTTGACCAAGAATAAGACCACAGACTAGCCAAACTGCTGGTCACTGCCTCATAACCAGCTTGATCTGGCCCACAGACCACGCCATTGTTTTATCCCCAGCAGCAGCAGCTGATTGCAGGCTTGGCCCAATGGATGAACTGCCAGTCTCTGCTTCCTCACATCAAGTGCCTGCCAACCAGCAGAACAGCCAGTCACTGCTCCCTCACTCACATAAAACGAGCCCCAAGAACACCCTCATCTTCTCCTGCCCAGCAGCAGTTGATGGTGGGCTTGGTCCAGTGGATCCTCAACCCCCAGCATTCACCTGATATGAAGCAAACGCCCACTAAACCGAAGAACTGCCGGTCACTGCTTCCTCACCCACCTCAACTGAGCCCAAAGACTACCCCAGCAATTGCAGCTCAATCATCAGGACCAACCCGATTGTCTCTTCATCCCACAACCCCAACAGCTGTAGCTGTGGTGATGTGATGTCTCCCATCGACAACATCCGCCTCACATTTGTGGCACCCAGATCCCACCCCTCGTTTTGTGAATGAAATTGGCGCCCACGACCATGAGATTAGGAGTGACCCAATTTTCTCTTATAATACTCAACGTACCTACTCAATCCAATAAATGTACCAGAAAATATACCAAGTTAGTCAGCTGCAACAAAAGCAGCGCTAGTGTAGCGTTTCATAAGATGCAAGATGTAGACGCTCCGACAGACCAAGAGGTTATACCGAATCCCGCGGAGTTGAGATAATTGTGACAATAGAAATCAACTGCAAAAAAAAAAAAAAAAAAAAAAAAACACAAATCCCACTACTACTCACTTTGTGACTGCTGGGACATTCGCCTCTCCTGGATCATCGCCACATCTTCTCTCGTCATGGTCCTGTACATAAAACAATGCGAATTACGATCAAATCCACAACGTCAACTTCGCTAACGTTTAACAGATTAGATTCCGCAAACCCCTACGTGTACATGCTCTATCTTGGTGATAGTGAAAAACAGCAGGTGATGAGAGAGTGAACCAGCTATGATATAACTACAGCATTCCTAACTAGCAGGTTTCACACTAAGGTTTTGAAGAATCGATTCATTAGGGAACAATGACCGATTTTTAGGTTATTTCTCGAATGAACTGGTCATTATTGGGCACTTGTCTACTATATTGGAGCTCCAGCCCGAGGAGGATGCTCATCTAAAGATAAAGGATGAATCCAAGGGTAGATACCTACTTCTAAAAGTAGGAAACATTTGAAATTGGTCTAGAAAAATTCAGCTCGGCGAGTAGGTAACGAGAAACGTCTGAAAACACCAAAAAGTCGGTAAAAAGTGGTGCCAAAAAGTATTCCAAAGTGTTCCAAACATAGAAACAAGGCCAGCTTTAAAGAAAGCTAGGTCGGGGAGGGCGAGGCCAGGAGGAGCAAACAAGTGTCGAAGAGCACCCTCCTTGGCTGCCCTCACGGCGGGGGAAACAGACTTTTTTTGTTTTAAAGTGGCACCTGCATGAGCTCATTAGAGCTATCAGCAGGCACCCCCATTAAGGGGCTCCAAGACAGGAGGAGACGGAAGGGAGGGGAAATGAGCGGGAGGGACGGGGTTAGCAATACCCAGATTGGGAGCCACTGCTCAACCACCCTTACTATGGGGTGTGACCCAAGCAAACCCTGGGAGGCGCGACTATTGGGAGTAAATTAGGAGTAGGGGAGGGAGGGGTAATGCCGCGCATCGGGTAATGCCGCCCACGACAGTTTCTGATATTTGAATCCTTCGAAGAAAGATGGGAATGATCGGAAAATGCAGAGGAAAAGCGCGCAAACTAAGTTGTTTATTTTCATAACCTTTGAAGCTACCTTCCTGGTGTAACAGCAGTAAATCGTTTTTCGCCGGTTTCGATCTAATTTTCGGTCTACAGGAAATAAGCAATGTAAGTCCCATTTTTAATGCTTTACTTGATTTTTTTACACGTTTGGACGCAGAATTTAATCAGCTTTCTGATGCTCTAATCAAATTTAAGTTTCGAGCGTAAATAAATTCGGTGTGAACGAATTACCAAAAATATAAACATTGGGGTAATGCCGCTCATTTTATTGGGGAAATGCCGTGCACTTTTGAAATGCACGGGATTACCCCGGTGTAACATGTTTGAGCTTTTCTTCTCCTTTTTTCTCGGAAATGTTTCTTTACCTGATTTTTTTAGATGCCCAGAAGCAGACCAAGAACGAGTAGTGTGGGGTCCTGGACGGAGCAGAATTTACTGTGACTTGTTCAGGGAAGGCAACAGTGGTCGAAGTCATTTTTTGGTTGAGAGTTCGGGTGAAGTGGTGTAAGATATTATCTTATAAGTAATAGGTATTATTATAAAGAAAATCGTGAACGATCTTGCCCCAAATCGACGACGATCTTGCCCCAGAGGCCGGGACAAGTTCGCCTATGGAAGTCTTTTGGATCGTTCACGATTTTCTTAATTGATAATCTTTATTGCAGACCACGCAAAGCATTCTAAAGCAAAGATAAGCGTGCTCAATAAGCCTAAACATTAATTAAAATTTAAAATAGCTGTGGGATAGGGAAGAATTTTCTCATTAGTTGGCAGAAAATGCAAGGCGAACTTGCCCCGGTCATGATGAAATATCGCAGGAAGTTTCAATAGAAACGTTGTATACAACGACAGAAATGCTGGTTTCTTGGTAAAATTTAAAACCAAACGATTTCTAGAAAGTAGAAACATTTTCGAACTCCATTTCCAAACGACTGGAATAGCAATTTCCACAGAAATAAGACATTTAATGGGTAAAATACCATCGTGAACATGTATTTTTTGGCGCTCAACGCACTCGATCCTACCATATGTTTGGACAAAACAATTTTTCCAGCTGACAGAAGACATCTGGCAAATTTACATGTTGTCAATAATAATTTTCTAGAGGAGTCAAGGCGATAAATAGAGGCAAAAGTCGATCTTGCCCCACCTCACCCTCCTACTTTTTCAAGGAGTCAATTATTTACCATTTCGTTTCTGTAGTCATTTTTCTAGCCATTGTTCGTTTTAAATAAAGTTTATTGATAGTTTTTATGTTTATTGCTGTTATAAATACCTACATTAACCCTGAAAATTCAGCGCACGGCATTACCCAAGGGGTGCACGGCATTACACAAGGGGTGGACGGCATTACCCCAGAGTGCGGGTAATGCCGCCCAAAGACCTTTTTCCACCTTTTTGACTATTGTTCTTTTAAGAAACATTTTAGGTGGAAAAACTCTTGCCCACTTAAAATAGAATAAATTTTGAATCCATTCATGTAAAAAAAATATTTCTATGACGTTCTGTCCCTTAACTGTAGTGTTCCAAAGTTAAGTGCACGGCATTACCCCTCCTTCCCCTATTTATACCAGCTGGGGAACACCTTAGCCTCCAGGACAGCACGTTACGTATACTATTATATACAATGGAGTACTGTTCAGTAGACATTCAATACATGGAAAAATAAACTCCTTAAAAAAACCCTAGGTACCCAGACTTGAAACTGGGTTTCCAAAATACCGTCATCCTACATTTATTTAAAAAAAAACAAAAAAAAACTATTCCTTATCGAAAAGCGAGTAGAAGGGGTGTGAGGCCAGGTGGGAAAGGTCGGGTGTTGGCTGGATTTAGTCAGCAGGAAGTGGTCCCTTAGTTCACCTCTCGAGGGACGAAGAAGGGGATTTTCTCTCTTCCCGCGTAGAGATTGGCAACACTGACAGACACCTGTCAGAATCCTAAGCATGTTAGAGGTCCCAGAACAATCTGATTCCACCGTGGGGATCTCATGGAGCGACAAATGGGACTTTTAAAGAATGCCAGGAGGGCAGATGAGGTGTCGTCTTCCGAGCAATTCTGGACGCATAATCCATTTTTGGGGGTCCCACATCAATCCAAACCTCGTATAAAAAAATTTTTGTCATTAATTTTTTCAAAAATTATTTTTCAATAATTGAATTAATTATTAACAGAATTGATTTCTATCAAAGAATAATATTCCTTGGTGTAAAATGTACAGCGTTTTGTTTTAACTCCTGTCCTCTGTGATTAACTTTCAAACTGCCTCCAAAGGGTGAGTGGTGGAAGTTCTTGGGTATTTTCGGAAACTATCGATATTTGCCTAAAACTATCGATATTTTTATCAATACGATATACTAGTTGGGGAAAACTATCATACGATAAACCAGTTGGTGGTTGGGAAAAGTATCATACGATAAAATTATTTAATATCGCTATCGATATACTTTGGTTACCGATACCCACCTCTACTTTTCAATGACCAGTAAATACACAATTTGGCCAAAACCTCCCTACCAAGATTCATTCATTTAAGCTCGACTTGAATTTTGTAAATTGTCATTGCTGAATGCGTCATAGCGGTACTTTGACTAATTAATCTGTTCTGTATGTTCGGAGGTAAACGCGGCATTGTTTGAGCCCTCGGCCATATATTTTTACACCCCTGTGTACCTGAGAAAAGCAGCATCACCAGTAGTTTAAGGTTTCATAGTTATTTATGTTATTTCTGTAGCGATATAATAATAATAACTAATTTACAGCAGTGCAATTCCTTATTTTCAATCTGCTTAGACCACGCAGTAACTCCCTAGCCCTAATATTTCGTCAAAATTCTGTATTCCAAATCGTATTGGTTCAGTGCATACGCTTATAAATTGCCCTCATACATATTAAAAAACAGTCAAGTGCGAAAAGGAGTTGGGCGAAATTCTTTTTGTTATTAACTAGAAAATAAGACCAAACTAACACAATCTTAGAATGACGCTCATTTCCCCTTGAAAGGGTTGTAGGTACAACAAGAAGAAATTAACAATTAATTACTTCTTCTTGTACCTACTACCCGTTAGATAGATTACTCCAAGTACTTATAATGGAATCTCTTCTCAATGAAAATGAAGATGGAATTCATGAATACGAGATACCGACAAAAATAATCAATTCATAGAATTTTTTCAATACACATCGAACCATACAATTTATAACAATATATATTATAGCAGTACAAACGACGAACCTATTTCTTCTCTATGAATTGAACTAGCTAACTAATTCCACAAAGAAGTTTTATTTTGAGAATAGCTGGCTGTCACGTCAACCGGGAGAGATTCCACCAAGCACGGAAATATTCCCCCCCTTTATCAAGAGGAAGTAATTCTTGGGATCTCTTCTCAATGAAAATACTTGCTGGCTCCCCAAATCCGACATTTCTGATCGTTACTACGAAGTATTTACTAAGTTTATACTTATTTTTGTCACATTGTTTTTCGATTTTTTATTTTTTTATTTTTTCCAAGGCTTCCTTGAAATGTCGTTTTTGTCGCAAACAGTTAGATACCTACTAACCTTGAAATTCCGTGAGGAGACCCGACGTGAGAGACTACACACAGAAAACTGTCTTTTAAGTCGGTTGGGAAAACGGCGAAGGCGTTTGGTGGGAAAATGTGGTCGATTAGAGGAGTTTTGTGTGAGTCACTGGAGTTCAAAACACGTCTACAAGGATGCGTCAACAGTCGGTCCATCGGCCATCAAAACGTTAATTGGATTTCTTTTCGGAACAAAACAACGGCGATTTGGGCGATTCAAAAGGTTTGTAGGACGTTGAAAGCCTCATAACACCCTACGATGGAGTTTGAATGGTTTGAGACACTCATGGATCGATTCTGCGTCCACATTACTTCGATAAACGACACCTCACTCGACCCCTTGGCAAAATCCGTCAAACATCCCCGCCTGTAGCTTCAAACTGTGGCCGGACAAACGTGTACCCCTCATTAATCTATTCTACATCCAGTATGAGATGGAAAACGACACCTCACACGACTTCCCTTCAACATAACCTGCAGCCTCCTAAAAGCCCCATATAACTTCACATCAGGTCTGAAACCCGCATAAGTCGATTCTACGTCCAAAAATACTTCGAAAACGACATCTAACTCGACCCCATAGCCGAAACCCTTCAAAAAAGCCCTCCCGTAGCCCCATAGCGCCCCACAGGTTTGGGCGATTGGGCTGAAAACCTTGCGGGCACAACTAGATGGCAAACCAAGTATTTTGTCAAAATTTCAGATTTAAAAACAAATTCCTACTGCCCAAAACGGCCCGGACATTTCGTTTTTGGATTTTAGACATCTTGAAACGGATAATGTCAAATTTTGAGGCCGATCCAAGTCGTCGACCTCCGTGGCGATTACATAGGTGTATTATTCCAAGAATAATAAACCAAAACCAGGAACTCCAGAAACCACCACCAGTGTCATGCAAAACTTGTCGACAGCGGAAAGGGACCACCAATGAAATCTTGGCTTACCAAGAAAGCGACGATCGGAGGCCCGGGGACCCATTTTCGGAGATCTTCAGGTCAGTATATGATTCAGACTTAAGCTTCAGTGTTTCGTTATAAACAAAAAGACTCGCTAAGATTCGATCACCACGGTATTACAAAGTAACCAAATGGTGTCAGAGTGAACAAAATTTGGAGTGAGATGGTTGGTAAACCTGTCAGAAGCACTGGTTGGCTACACTGAGCAGACAATGAGGCAAAATCCAGACACCTACACGCATGAGAAAACTTGGGGCATGGTATTACGTTGTAGTAAATAACGTAACCACAAGTTGGGGTAGAAGCAATGAACATAGAAAGAGAACTTGTGTGTAAGGAGTCTGTGGTTGTAAAGTATATCAACATGTCAAAAGCACGGATTGTAGCCACACTGAGCTTGTTATCATTTCTTGTCAGCAATTATCTTGGCGTCAATAAATCCATAAACATTGAAGACCTTTTATGCTTCAGAGTAGTTATTCGTTTTCTCTTTCAAGAGCAAAAATTTGCGGAAACACAGAAGGACGCGCCGGTATTGAGGCAAAATAACGTAATTAGTGCCCTTCTACAGCGAAAGAAGCGATAAGGTCAAACTAGCATTTAACCTTGTGAACTTTGTTCTCTGTACGTTAATTAATTCCTTAGACAATATTGCCTGGTTAATTAACAAAGGGCCAAGAATGGATGAGGTGAGCTCGAACAGAATGAAATATACAACCAATGATATAAAGTGAAGAAGCACAGAAATTGAAGCGGGGTTTATGTATGACGTCACAACCGATGAGGGCAAATTTTCCTGTTATAACCTCACGCAACACCTAGCTCTATGTGAGAAACAATAAGGCGACTAACTCCAAAAGCCCAAACGGCGATAGTTCCCCTCATGCACCCCAAAGTTAGGTTTTTAGCATCTTTTTCCAGGTTCCAGTTAATCGGAATCTTACCTGGAGTGGGCGCCTGGGCTCGAGTCCAGCCGCGTCGGGCCTCCAGGCGACACTTGGTGGTAAATGGCTGTCCGCTGTACCATCGGACTATAGAAAGACACCCAAAAAAAGATGCTAATAAAACAAAAAACAAACAACGAACACATATCTACATGACATAGAAAAGAAGCCCCGCGACAGCACGCTCTAGTTATGAGCATTGGAGCTGTTCCCTAAGGGAACGATGACAATGATTTAGGCATGTTTTGTGCGCTGTCTATGGGGTGAGCTAAACAGCTTCCTAAAATGCTAAGAACGCATCTAAAACGAAGTACCATAACCCAAACAAGACAAAATGCCACAGTAAGAAAATATGTTCAAGGTATTACTCCTGGAGAACTAGAGAAGTTGAATCAAACCCCAAGTATTTATTACTCCCAAGTTTCAACCAACAGTTTGAGGCTTTAAGGAGCTGTGGTTCAAAAGCAACGTCTATGGTAACGATTATAATGTTTAAAACCGTTATTTCCTCTAGTTTTCAAAACATCACCCCAAAAAAAATGTCTTGGAGGAAAATTCCCGCCCCCTTGCTAAGCTCGTCGAAAGCCGACGAAAGATTTCTAAGGCATGCCGCAGGCGAATATGGTGCCAAGCTTGCTCAGGGTTTCCAAAGTTTGCCAAGATGGCCCCAAGCCTCCCAGGCCTGTCTATGGCTTGCAACATTGGTGCCAAGCTGGGGATGAATTGAGAACAAGAAAGACTTTGTCCGGGGATGGATTGCCTAAACCAGGATGGATCGCCGCAAAGCTAATGAGGATGGGTTGCAACGATTTTTCAATGGCGGGAATGGATTGCCAGTTCCCGAGTTGACCTCGTCCAATCGTCTTAATCTACTGCCGTTTCCAAGCTCATCCACCATTTTCGTGAGCCAAACTAGCTTCTCTGACACAGACACGAGTCTATTTCAGGTCCTCACTGACACACGACCATATCAGGTTATAAGAAAGAGACCATACTCGACTTTGTATTCCACAAGGACCGCCACAAAATCGTAACTCAAAGCTGAGGTGCGATAACATTCAACAACAATAGCATTATCCTGTTATGCACCAAAACAAAATGGCCGCTCACATTCAGCTTTCGACGTTGAACACAGTAAGCATGACAGTCATGACCCTAATATGTACTTCATAATACAGAACTTATTTTTACGTATTTTGAACCACAGCCCTTCATTTAATGCCAAAATTGTCAAACAAGTCGGTTGCACACAGCTGGATTGGCTTCTTTTTTTTTAACTGTTGGTCATCAGAAAAATCCTGCTTTTTAAGCTATTTGGTTCCATACAAAACCGAATGAGCTGTCAACCTATTCGAACAAGTTTAACATAACTGCATCAAAAGTAAAAAGGACCCCCTCTGAAGCTAATGTTTGGAATAAAATGTCCAGAAGAATTTCAAGAGTAGAAAATTGGAACAATGAAGAAAACATCCCCATTGACTAGTGTCCATGCTCAGCTAAACGAGATGGAAAAAAAAACATGCCCAAGAAGAAAATCATGCATATAAAACTTTCCCTTTACAAGTGGAAAACCACACGAAATTGTGGATGAGTGAAAAGTTGTGTTTGTTGACGAATGGAGCACTCAAGATTGCACAAGAAACTGTTACGAGTTAAAAGAGAATAGTTTTCTCCTGTGGGTGAAGGTTTCATTTGTCCAGCTCATCCGGCTGACGAAAATACCAACCTGTAGCCCATGTCTTCGTCGTAGGTTCCGTTGGCTTGCTGGTAGTGCGTTTGAGGTTGCGTCGTCATCGGCTGAGGAGGCGGCCTCGGAAGGGAATTGCTGTTAAGGACCTGGAAAAGCAAAAGGAACGTAAGAATCTGAACAGAAATCTTTTCTTGAATGAAATTTTTGTGAGGTTGGGAGGGACAGAACGCTTTGGAAAAGACTCCCAAGGCAACGTCGGAATTTTGAGGTCAAGGGCTAGTGAGCTGGTCAACCTGGAGAGGAGTGGTACGACTGCTTGATGGTCTTCTGACAGGCAGTCACTTCCACATGGAAGGATGATAGTGAAGGGGTTAATAATCCCACTATAGGGATCAAACGATGAAATGGGCCCCGAGGAAGGCATAATATAATGCTGAAAGCTTGGCGATGAGACATCATAGCGATCAAAGTTGAAGAGAAAAGGGCTGGGGACCTCACTATCTACTGGTAGGTTTCACATAAAGCTAATCAGTCAGAAGCGGGAGGTTGCAAACACTCAGGGTATAGAGTGCCACAACAGAGTGATCCTAGTCTAGTGCCCTGGTCATCAGGTTATGCAGAGATAGAGAAGTTGCTGATGCAATCGTAAAGACTTCCTGGCCAGAGGCCACAATAAACTCAAAACCCTTGCAAGGGACAGCAGAGTCAACAGGCATTGATGGCAATGAAGCAGCTGATGACCTTGCAAAGGGGTGCGCAGCATGTGTCCCAATAGGTCCTGAACCGTTTTTTTGCGTCAACCAGGAGTTTTCTATGAAATAAATTCCAAGTGGAAGGCAAACAAAAAGCACTGCACTGGCAGACTCCATGAACAGAGGCAAAGGACACTCCTCATCAGATTCTCCACGTCAATAGTTAGGGAGACTACTCCTGGGGGGAGGGAGTACAACTGCTGGATGGTCTTCTGACAGGCCACTGCTCAAGCCAACATATAATTTCAAAAACCCAACAACCCACGTGAGATATATACCACATGGATGGCAACTATTAGTCTCTTAGAGGCACCCGCCTAACACTCCTCCCTCCCCAAAAGAAGAGGAACCCCAAACTCCTTGAGCTATGCCTCCACCATCGTTTGGTCAACAGCCCGTGAAGCTTGGTGAGGTTAAACCCTTTGATGGAGGCCTTAGCGTCTCCATTGGTCGGCATCGTGACCAATCTGTGGCTTCTTGCGCCCGGCGTTTTGACGAAGCCCCTTTTCAGTTTCGAGGAGCTTTGATTCGGGCCCTCAGCTCAAGAGACTAAGAGAGAACGCTGGCAAATATGAGGGAGAATCTGTCGTCCGATCTACAAGCTTCTAGTAGACTGACGTATCCAGATCAAGCTCTGCAGGTGGTTTCATTCCAGATACATCCTCCAGCAACTGCTTCACGTTCAAACACCAATAGCTTTGAGCTATCACTGGCATCGCCAGTACTGAGGCCAGCACTGATCCCAGAGAACCAGAAGACCCTGAAACTATCAGGACTATGTTACAAACTTTCAAGGGAAGAATGCCATATTATTGCTAACTGTTGCCATGGTTGCAATTTTTCATGTTTCACTGTAATGGGCTCCTGTGCCCCCCCCCCCCCCCCCCCCCCCCGTTGTCACACTCTCGCCAGCCTGTCAGAGGTAGTACCATGGAAGACTGCGGACTACATCTACATCGATTCGGCATGGCGGAGACGGATGTTTGTTTTTGTAGTTCAGGGTATGTCCAGGATTGGAGCTGCTGGATTTCAAACACAGGCCTCCCCCTCGGCGACAATTCGATAAGGGAAGCTGAGTCAGCGGGAAAGATCCCGACACGTGGATCTGCTGCCCGGGCCTACTTCGTTGACAATCCGACCAAGGAATATCAGACTAGGAAAGGCCACCTTTGGCGACAATACTTTGTCAGAGGTAGCTGCAGCCACTGACTCCGGTATGACTGCTGGCCCTGAGAGAAACAATACCCCTGTCAACACTTCGTGCGGGGTATTGTCATCCTCACAGCTCCCTTCCGGAGATGATGCCTCTGTGGTGGATCCTGACAATTCAAGCCAATCCGCAGCAAGCTCATCTCCCCTTACTATGGCTGCACCTCCCCCAGGTCCGTTGCTCACAACAATTTGTGCAACTCCCTGGACGGAGGTGTTTTCTATCTCCCTTCCTCTTCCCCCAAAATTTAACTTCCAAATTAGGTACACAAAAACACGTAAGCACACACCCAGCATCCGAATCTTGGTGTGTTCCCACAGCTCCATTATTCATTCAGCTGTCAAATAAACCAAGGCTTTAATTACAGCCGTTCGCTCAAGACGTTTACTTTATGACACCTCCAGTAACTATTGCTAACGTTTACCAGTTCAGTGCAGCACTTTCGACTTCTAGTAAACCTACATCTAGTGCGTGGGTCATCGCTCTGGCGAATCCGTCGGCGTCTTCTCGGCTGCTGAAGTTGAGCCCGTAGACCTGCTTGTTGTCCCGCCATTGGTGAAAAGTGTGCGTCGCTTGGTTGTATTTGAGACCCTTCAATATTATACAGTTGATCACCACCTGAAACGACAAAAGAGTTAGAAAACGGGGCCGAAAATTTAAATATTGACAATGAACAAGAAATTTAAATAAGTGAAATTTCAGAAAAATAGGAATCCTAAAAAGAAATATAGAATAAAAATAAATATAAGACAAAGGCAACAAAAGGCATAGCATAGTACCTAAATGCCGACAATATGGAAGACAACACTTTCTTAATTGGGACACCTAGTGGACAAAAACGGTTTCTACAGAAATTTGATTTGCTCAGTAAAAAGCATTTAAAAAAATACCTGCATCGTGTTAGGAGTCCTAACTTAGGACGGACGCGAAACACCAAAAAAAAAAAAAAAAAAAATCTACCCCCAACATTACTCAGAAAACGATCCATCAATCGACCACCAACCATGCAATACGTCAAAACCAACATTTGTAGACCCATAGATCCACCGGTGGTCAGGGACCCCCAAACATTCAACGAGCAAAAATACTTCAAAAACGACACCTCACTTGGCTTCTTACTTTAAACCCTTTCAAAATCCTGTAGCCCCTTTTTAGCCCCAGAGATTCATGGTGAAGTCAGACAGGTCCGAGTCCAAAAATGGATTCTACGTTCAAAATTACTTCGAAAATGACACCTCATTCGACCGACATGAATTACTTCTTTGAGAACTTACCATCCAATGGTAACGAATGTTAATCACAGTGTTCCTTCTCTATGAATATTCGTACCACGTGACCATACGTAGGTACATTAGGTACATCTTTCGTTTAGTTCATTTGAGGAGCTCACAATAGAGTATCGATTAGCAACGTCCCAGAACCATCGGATTTCACCGTGAGGATCTATGGGGCCCCATAGATTTGAGGAGTTTGTTTCCAAAACCTAACATATCCGTTTTTTTTTTAAAAAATGAGATATTGAGCGGGAAATGTTCTTGAAATGGTTTCCCATAGCAAGCAAAGCGTTTTCAGTCCAAAACCTGACATAGCCCACTAATCACGAAAGTCAGGATTGCTGCCAAAACCAGATAGGTACATATATCCATTTGACGTTTTGTGACATAACCTGACTCCTAGCTTCGGCCAATCAGAGGCGCCGATTTTTCTGTCACTTAGCACCTTTTGTTTTCCCCAGAGTTTCTTGCAGATTTATGATTTTTTTATGTTTTTTGATGGTTATAACCATCTTGAATCTGGTCAGCTGAGTGTATTTTTCGTTAGTTTCAGTGTTTAGCTCCTGTTGTTTTGGCTCAGCGTTAATTTCCTGTGAGCTTTTCGTTTAAATTATAATCATGTCCGACTCTGAGGATGAAGAATTCTGTGAAGTGCCGACAAAGAACGTCGAAAACCCTCGGAAGAAACGTACCACAAAAAGTGCTTGGAAGAAAAATATCAACAAAACCCAGAGGTATGAAGCTAAAGCAAATCGGCCTTTCGGTATTTCGTGCACACATGAGCCTACCAGTTTTTGCCATGCCCTGACCCTAACTTCTCTTGAAATGAAACTTTTTCATGATTACTATTGGAAAATTGACAATGCCATTGGTCAGACGAACATACTACTACAACATATCGACGTTTCTACGCCGAAAAGAAACCGACCTAGTCAAAAAGAAGGTGCAGTTCCTCAAGGAAACAATTCGCTTGTCAGTCATTTTTCAGTCCCCGGGAGAAAAGGAAAGATACCGGTTTGACGAAACTATGTGATTTTTATTCAACTTATTGAGATTTGAGAGAGATGTTGAGATTTGATGGAGATAATAATAATGAAAGTGATGATGAGATTCCTTGTTATGAGATGTCAAGACTGTCTGTTCTTTTTTCAAGTGTTATTAAGAAACAAGCTTTGTCAATGTTTCCTAATGTTCCAAATAAACTACTGTTTAAAAAACGCTGCAAATTTTACACAAGGGTTTATTATTCTTTGATATACGTTACTTGTGCAGAAATTTAATTCTGTCAATGAAAAAATTTAAAAAAATTTTTTTTTGGATTTTTATCTCAAAAAAATTTTTTTTTGGATTTTTTTGTTCAAAAATGTGTTTTTTCAAAAACTCTGTATTTTTTACTCGAAAAATATTTAACATCCTGGGATCCTTCAAAAATCCTATTTTTAGCCCCACGAATGCCCTAAACATCGCCCCAGTGAAATCGGATCGTTCCGGGACCCCAAAAAATGGATTCTACGTCCAAAAATACTTCGAAAACGACACCTAACTCGATCCCATAGCTAAAAGCCTTAAAAAAAACCTCCCGTAGCCCCATTATAGCCCCATAGCGCCCCACGGGTTTGGGCGATCGGATTGAAAACCTTGCGGGCACAACTAGATGGTAAACCAAGTATTTTGTCGAAATTTCAGATTTTTAAAAAATTCCTACTGCCCAAAACGGCCTGGACGGCGGACGGCGTACGGCGTACGGCGGACGGACATTTCGGATTTAGAATGTAGACCTCTTGAAACGGATAATGTCAAATTTTGAGCCCGATCGGAGTCGTCGACCCCCGTCGCGAAAACATAGGTGTATTATTCCAAGAATAATAAACCAAAAAACGATTTTGTGCCAAAACCTGATATATCCAAAATTTAATTAAATGTTTCATTTTGAATAGTTTCTCAAGATCTGATTCCACTCGATATTACTGGAAGGAAACCTGGAATGAAGCTAGGAAAAAAATGGATCTTCAACTTTTAATATTTCACTTACAATCATAAAATTGTAAAATTAGTTGTAAATTAGTGGGCTATGTTGTTACCTCGTGGTCTTGAAGTTTTCGAGCGACGACCCTAAACGTGTTGTTGCTAATGTTTTGGAAGATGTGGACTTTGGAGAGGCCGCTCGACGACCCGCTGGGTATCCATTTTTTGCTGGTGTCATCGTACACCATAACAGATGCCCGGGCAGAAGCGATGCTCTGCTCGCTGCAACAAAAAAAAGAAGAAAAGAAATTAATCATTTGCCAGTAGACGAACTAAAAGGGTGATGAGCGGGGCGGTCTGTGTGGCGATAGGACGTTTTATAATAATGTAGGTAATAAGTACATTAATATAATTATTATGAAGTTTTTAGAATGACCAGAGAGTCTCAATGGCTCAAACGTTTAGGGTCCAACCACAGCAATGTGAAGAAATCTATACCTACCACTAATCCTCACCGTGTCCGTGGCTATGTGGGTACGAGGCTTCTCCTCCGAAACCATAAGTGATAAACAGAGACGAGTAAATGACATACTAAAATTAATGACATACGGCAGCGATTAAATGATAGGGATGGGAAATCGGTAAGAAGTATCGATTTTTTGAATCGATTCAGAATCGGATGCTCCAAATCGATTTCCCAAAAAAAAATCGCTATAAAAGTATCGATTTTCTGGAAAATCGATTCAAAAATCGGTCTTACAAAAAAAAAAGTTTTTTTAATGAGTGATAACGGTAGATATATTTAATGTAGGTAGAATTCAAGAAAAAATCGTTAAAAAAATTTATTGAAAATTAAAATTGCATTAGTTTTAAAAAATTTTGATAATAAACATTTCATCAGATGAGTAAACAGTTTCGCTTTCTGAAAAACGCTGCAAATTTTACACAAGGGTTTATTATTCTTGGATATAGGGTAGTTGTGCAAAAATTATTTCTCTCAATAAAAAAATTTTGGAAAAAACTTTTTTTTTTTTATAAAACAAATTGTTTTTTCAAAAATTCTTTATTTTTTACTTTAAACATAATATATTTAAAGTAAAAAATAAAGAATTTTGAAAAAATGAGATTTTTGAAGGATCCCTGGAGGTTAAATATTATTTAACCTCCAGGGATCCTTCAAAAATCTCATTTTTAGCCCCATGAAAGCCCTAAAGATCGCCACAGTGAAATCGGATCGTTCCGGGATCCCCGAAAATGGATTCTACGTCCGAAAATACTTCGAAAACGACACCTAACTCGATCCCATAGCTAAAAGTCTTCGAAAAACCCCTCCCGTAGCCCCATAGCGCCCCACGGGTTTGGGCGATCGGACTTAAAACCTTGCGGGCACAACTAGATGGTAAACCAAGTATTTTGTCAAAATTTCAGATTTAAAAAAAAAATTCCTACTACCCAAAACGGCCTGGACGGCGGACGGACATTTCGGATTTAGAATGTAGACTTCTTGAAACGGATAATGTCAAATTTTGAGGCCGATCGGAGTCGTCGACCCCCGTCGCGAAAACATAGGTGTATTATTCCAAGAATAATAAACCAAAAGCTATGGCGGACGTCGCTGGTAACTAGTGAGTTTTGTTGTTATTAGCTATTATCATAATTTTTAATCGACCTAAGACTCGAAATTTGTTTGAATCACTTGAAATAATAAACTAATTTTTATAAATGACGAAAATCGATTCAAGATTTTTTTAAAAATCAGTAGTAAAAAATCGATTCACGATTTTTACAAAAATCGGAAGTAAAAAAATCGATTCACCTAAAAAATCGGAACCTGAAGATCGATTCAAAAAATCGAAAAATCGGAACAAAAATCGATTTTTCTAAAAAATCGGAAATCGATTCCCATCCCTATTAAATGACATACCTACTAAAATGATATAAAATGGCCAATTTGGTTTATTATTCGTGGAATAATACACCTATGTATCGCGACGGAGGTCGACGACTCGGATCGGCCTCAAAATTTGACATTATCCGTTTCAAAAGGTCTACATACTAAATGTCCGTCCGCCGTCCGGGCCGTTTTGTGCAGAAGGATTTTTTTTTTTTTTTTTAATCTGAAATTTTGACAAAATACTTGGTATACCATCTAGTTGTGCCCGCATGGTTTTCAGTCCGATAGCTCAAACCCGTGGGGTGCTATGGGGCTAAAATGGGGCTATGGGAGGTTTTTTTGAAGGCTTTTAGATATGGGATCGAGTTGTGTCGTTTTCGAAGTATTTTTGGACGTAGGACCTATAATCCATTTATGGGGGTCCCGGAACGATTCGATTTCACTATGGCGTTCTATGGGGCTAAAAATGGAATTTTTGAAGGACACAGGAGGTTAAATATTTTTCAAGTAAAAAATAAAAAATTAAAAAAAAATTTTTTTTGAAAAAATAAATCCAAAAAAAATAAATTAAAAAATTTTCCAAAATTTTTTTTATTGACAGAATTAAATTTTTGCACAAGTAACCTATATCCCCCCCCCCCCCCCCTATAAGAATAATAAACCCTTATGTAAAATTTGCCAAGTTTTCGAATAAATGACATAAATAATTTATTTCATTGAACGCTTAGGTAGTTCTCATGATTCTAGAATGATTTTCCTCGTAAATTTCGTGAACTCCTTGTAACATTATTATTGAAATAAATAGGCATTAGTACCTACAGAAAGTGTTTGGAAAATTTCTTTCCTTTTCTCCAGGTTTTACGCTAAATAATGATTATTTACTTTAGATTTAGACCTTCCTAGGATAGCCAAAACTTGAAAAATAACCGACATGAAAATTTCACTTATTCGACCTAAATGGCCATTTTATGTCATTTATAAATTATTTAATAATTTATAAATGACATAAAATGGCCATTTAGGTAGAATAAGTGACATAAACCACGAAAAATAAATGACATAAATCGCAATAATAAATGACAAATGTTACTCGTCTCTGGTTTTCAGCCCGATCACCCAAACCCATGGGGCGCTATGGGGCTACGGGAGGGTATTTTTGAAGGATTTTGGCAATTGGATCGAGTTAGGTGTCGTTTTCGAAGTATTTTTGGACGTACAATCCATTTTTTGGGGTACCGGAACGCTTCACTGTGAAGATCTATAGGGGTTTCATGGGGCTATAAATGGGATTTTTGATAAATTCCAGGAGGTCGAATATTTTCCGAGTTTAAAAAAAAAATTGTTTTGGAAAATAAAATAAAATAAAAATAATTTTTTTTTTTTCAAAATTTTTTTGTTTACAGAGTTAATATTAAGACATGTAACCTATATCAATGAATAATAAATCCTTTTGTAAAATTCGCAGCGTTTTTGGTTTATTATTCTTGGAATAATACACCTATGTTTTCGCGACGCGGGTCGACGACTCCGATCGGGCTCAAAATTTGACATTATCCGTTTCAAGAGGTCTACATTCTAAATCCGAAATGTCCGTCCGCCGTCCGCCGTCCGCCGTACGCCGTCCGCCGTCCGCCGTACGCCGTCCGCCGTCCGCCGTACGCCGTCCGCCGTCCAGGCCGTTTTGGGCAGTAGGAATTTTTTTAAAAATCTGAAATTTTGACAAAATACTTGGTTTACCATCTAGTTGTGCCCGCAAGGTTTTCAGTCCGATCGCCCAAACCCGTGGGGCGCTATGGGGCTATAATGGGGCTACGGGAGGGGTGTTTTGAAGGCTTTGAGCTATGGGATCGAGTTAGGTGTCGTTTTCGAAGTATTTTTGGACGTAGAATCCATTTTTTGGGGTCCCGGAACGATCCGATTTCACTGGGACGATCTTTAGGGCTTTCATGGGGCTAAAAATGGGATTTTTGAAGGATCCCAGGATGTTAAATATTTTTCGAGTAAATAATAAAGGATTTTTGAAAAAGAAACATTTTTGAAAAAAAAATTAATAAAAAAAATTTTTTTTTAGATTAAAACCCAAAAAAAAATTTTTTTTAAATTTTTTCATTGACAGAATTAATTTTCTTCACAATTAACGTATATCAAAGAATAATAAACCCTTGTGTAAAATTTGCAGCGTTTTTTCTTCTCGAATTCGGATTCCCGAGCTAATTTTACGTCTAATAAGCACATAGAGCGAAATTTCCGACGCGCGCAAATCAGCGCAATTCCTCCTATCTTCGTTGTTTGCAATTTGATTGGTTCGGCGTTTCCACTGTATCTTACTCCATCACTTGACCTTTCAAATGGGCGAGCGAAGCGAGTTAGTCTCAAAATGTAGTAAATTCTATACAGTAATAAAAAGTCAATCAGTGGCCATGATCCGAAAACCATTCCTTCATGGTCAAAATGGTGAAAGACCTAAAAACGTTCCGGAGGGGCCCCGAGGTCGAAAACTTGAGAAAAGTACCTACCTCCACCCCATCCCAAACAACGGGTAAAAAAATCGCTTCTACCTGACCTAATGTTTGTGGGAATGTGTATTACTCTGGACTATTATTTCAATGTTCATGTTCTCCTTAATTTGGATAAGGCATAGAAGAGCTCTTAACGCACGAGGAGGATTGTTGGCTTCTCCTTCGGCTTTCAAATGTTTGACACCTTCGTGTACACAGTTTTTCGACATTTTCCTTGTACGATAACAGCTGCCTGACTCTGTAACCAAATGTGATTGCCACATTTTCTCCTCTTGTAATTATTTGTGTGGTACCTATCTATGATGTTTAGAAGATAAGAGGTAGATGGACGACAAATTAGACGATTCCTTTCTCAGTTCTGCCAGAGAAAGCTACCATTAGGTACATAAGATTCATCTCTGTGACTGAACATCCTTACTTAAGGCAGGTACTTACTTTATAAATCAAATAGGTAGAACAAATTTGCAAAAAACATTGACATGTAGTGCACTACTCGTTTGTGATTTCTAGATATTATAAACAATGGATTGTGACAAAGAGTGGCTCGAGGCCATTTTGAAGAAGAACAATTATGACGACTCAATTCAATCAATCGTTGACTTCAAGAGTTCGGAAGCTGTCGGCAAATGGGAAAACTATTTTAGCCGAGTGGAAAGGGTTTCCGTTCAAGTGATTTTGGGGTCCGGGCGACTCCGAAAAATGTCTGTCGTAGTGAAGAACCGCCATGATTCGGCGAGGTTGAAGGAGATCACAGTCAGGAATGGACTTTTCGTCAGAGAAACAGCCGTAAGTTGATGTGTGTACAAGTCTGCAAAGGTGTAGATTGCAAAAATGAAACGTCCGCTGTACGCCGACCAGGCCGTTTTGGGCAGTGGAAATTTGTTTAAAAATCTGAAATTATGAAAAAAATACTTGGTTCACCGTAGTTGTGCCCGCAAGGTTTTCAGCCCAATCGCCCAAACCCGTGGGGCACTGTGAGGCTGAAATGAAGTTACGGGAGGGGTTAGATTAGATTAGATTAATACTAGGAGGGTATGGAAGTGGGATCCTGAAGGGCGCCCCACTTTCCGCACTTGGGCCTGTGGACCCATTGTGCTGCCTCTCAGAGTTACTATGGTAGGAGTTCTGCGCCCTTGAAGAGGTTCAATAGTCCTCCTACGAGATCCTGTTGCGCCAGTATCTCTCCCTGGTCCACTGATACGGGAGGGGTTTTTGATGGTTTTCGACTATGAGGTCAAGTTAGGGGGCGTTTACGGAATATTTTGTGAGCTGAAAACAGAACTGTAGCGATTTTTATTATTCGGAATCGCACAATATCAGATTTTGAGTCTCATTTTTTTAAACTCCCAGAAATAAAGCCCAGAAATCGAGTTTTATTATAATATAATTATAATTATAAGCCAGCTTATATTATAAGCCAGCAAAACGCGGCAATGGACGAAGCAAAGAAATTTAAAATTTTTTTTTTTACTGTGAAAATTCTACTTTAGTAAGTACTAAGGAGTTAGGAAATTGAAAGGGATTTCCAACGGTATGGTCAGATTTGATTTTTGATGGCGAAATAAGGGAGTTTAGCACCGTTGAGTTTATTTTGAGCGAAAAAAACAAAAACAATAATAATCGCAAACAATTTAAGTTTTATTTTCTGAGCAAAAAAAATGCCGCTCAGAAAAATTAATCTGAACCCGGGGAGCGAAAAAATAAAACTCAAAAGCAGATATTGAGCTATTCCGAATAATGAAAATCACTCAAGTTCAATCCCTATTTTTGGAAGAACAATACATTTTTAGGGGATTCCAAATCTGTCCAAACACTGCTCAAAAATACGATATTAAATTAATCGCTGAGTGTAAAAACGGGACAAGTCCCAAAAACCAAATTTTACAGGAGACACAAAAAACTTCCTACACACAGGAGGAATGAATTTAAAAATTAGGTAAATTCCCCACATGATGTAGACTCCCGAGGGATATTTTACACCCAGTCGTCACTATGGTCGGCCATCAGGTATGGCCGTGGCAGTCACTTTTGAGCGATGGACGTCTCCTTTTCTTCCACTCAACCATGGAAATTGCAAAGTTGTGGGCTCTATTTCGTTAATCATGATCAGATTGAAAAGAAAACAAGATCATAATGATCCAGATTGTACTGTGGAATAATTTTTATTAACCAAAGAATATTAAAGCAGAATTTAGAAAAAAAATTCACGTGTGTGAGTGACCCCCTAGCAAATCTCAAAGGCGTTTCCAATGCTTCAGAGCTGGGAGTTTCAACCAGAGTCCATAGAGATTTGAAAATGAGAGGGTCCATAAAAATTTAAGGTGTCTGCCCAGCATCTATCAAGAACAAGAGAGAAGAGATTTGTATACGTATTATAAATTTTACACTTGTTAATAAATTGTTTATTCGCATTCAACAGAAGGTTTTGAGTGTTGGGATACTCATTTAGTTGCCTGATGATTATTATCCCATCCAGGGACCATTATTTGATGCAATTTCGACCTCTCCAGTGAATGGTAAAGTTTTTAAACTATGGATCTCATCTGGAAGTGTTCTTGTCTCTGTATCAAATAGCAGATTTCATTCTATTGTGATTTGTAACCAGTTAGAATCCGTAGAAAATAAAATAATTTGTAACCAGTTAAAATCCAAAGAAACAGTGTTCATAGAGGTGTAATTACAAGGTAACGAGCGTTTTATTAATTAATCTTGATCACATTAACTTTGAGGAGGTTTTGTTCTGGTTGGCACAACAAACAACGAAAGCACTGTAGGTAGGGTTCATCGATTGAGTGGAAGAAGAAGACACGTCCTGGACTTGTCCCGCTCTTACACTCAACGCCGAAATCGTTCATCAATTTCTACCGCTAAAGGTTACGGGACGAGTATCTTATTCACACCAAAGGTGTATTGACACGAGAAGAACAGTTTTTCTGGAAAAAGCGATATTGACCAAAACATGGATTTGTCCCGTTTCTACACTCAGCGATATTTAATATCGTACGATATTAAAATTTTTAAAATTATTTGTTGAATATTTTTTGAGAAATGTTTGTAGCGTTTTTTTGCCCCTTTCGGAAGAGCATTACCAAGTTTGACTTGCTCTAATTAAATTGTCTACATTCATTTCGGAGTAATTAGAAGAACTCGAGACCAACTGTACGATTTACGTTAAGAGTTAAGAAAACAAGCAGGTTTGTTTCTTTCACTCTTATCGTTGCTCGCAGCTCAGGTCGATTTGCTCCACTCTGTGCCACCCCATCTGCCTACTTGCGTTTGTTACCTCCTTTCGTTCGCTTCTTTTATCGCAGCTCCTGACTGTAAACTTAGTACGAGGGAGCGCCACTGGGGGCGCGTCGGATCACGTAGCCCCTTCACCATATGACGGTTTAGAGAGGCCCTCTCGCGTTTCCCCGACCTCACTATCAACTTGATACATGTTAAGGTCGAAAAAACGTACGTTCGGCTGGGAGTTGGTAGACCATTTGCTGGGAACACCGACGCCTTTAAATTGGCTGCGTCTGAGAGGCGCATGGTAGATCTTGACGTTTCAAGCCAATCCGTGGCCCACCGCGAGCTCTGGAGGTGTTTAGTACCTGGACAACTTTAGCAAAAACACGCTGACCAGGCTTAGTACCTCCAACGCCGCTAGTGAAGCCACAGGACGCTGACTCATGGAATGGTAGAACAACCACGCTCTGTTACCATGTGATAATCGACCTGCGACAAGTCTTGTGTGCGTACTGGAGGGTCTAATCACACTCACCGCCCCTTCCTTCACAACTTGGTGGCTTGATAACTTGATAATCAAGTATGCACCTTTGGAACCCCTCCAATAAATGGCCCGTACCAACAGTTCCAGGATTAAGGTTTGCATTAACGTAAAATTTGAGAAAATTAATTTTATCTCTCCGCTCAGATGTACCGAGAAATACTGCCGAAGCTTGAAGAACTCCTTCTCCAATTCGGAGACACGGGAAAATTATGGGCAAAATGTTACGGCGCACGACTGTACGACAAAATCGTCTTAGAAGATTTATCAGTAAGTGACAACGTTCTTTCGTTCTACTTTCAATCATTCGTACAGCCCTCAACTGGTTTCAGGCCTCTGGATACCGATTGGCCGACAGATTGGAACTGATGGACCTCCAAATGAGCCTTCTCGTGATGACCAGTTTGGCCAAATTGCACGCCGCATCTCACGTGCTGTTGGAAAAGTCGGCCATCCCTTTGAATCTAATCGGGAAATCCATTTGGCACAAAGGCGACAGCATAGCCAGAATGTACGCCAGATATATCAAAAGTTTGGTCAAAGTGATGCCCACCTGGGGAGACGAATGGTGAGTAAGTGTTGTAGATGGTCCAAATTTTTCTAAAAACCATTTTTTAATTTGACAATTATTCACGAAATGTTCAGGGAGGAAGTCATACCAAGACTGAAAGCATCAATAGCTGGGTTTGCGGAAAGGTACATAGCGGCTTTGGACTGTGAAAAAAATGAGCTCATTGTGCTCAACCACGGAGACTGCTGGACCAACAACATGATGTTCAAATTTCAAGAGGAGAAAGCAATTGACTTAAAGTAAGAGTCCAATGTCTGTACAATATACTCCCTATCTGCTGGTTAGACTCCTCACTCGCTAGTCCACTGATTCGTCTCGTCACTCACTCAATTAATTCGATTATACGTGTCAGCTACCTCAAAACCAGTTTCTGCTCCCCATGAATCGCGTCAACTCCCTCAAAACCTGTTTTGGATCCCAATGACACGCGTCAACTCTCTGAAAACCAGTTTCTGCTCCCCATGACACGGATCAACTCCATCAAAACCAGTTTCTGATCCCCAAGACACTTGTCAACTCCTCAAAACCAGTTTCTGCTCCCCAGTACATGTGTCAGCTCCTTCAAATCCAGTTTCTGCTCCTGACACGCGTGAGCTTCTTTAAAACCAGTTCCTGCTCCCCTCAACACTACCGATTCATCCGCTGTTTTTTCAGATTTGTGGATTGGCAAGTTCCACACGTCGGAAGCCCAGCGGACGATCTCCACAAGTTCTTCGCCACTTCAGTCAAACCCGAAGTTTTGGAGAACCACATGGACGACCTCCTCACTTCCTACGTCGACTCTTTCCGACGTCACTTGGACACATTCGGGTTGGCCGGTTCGTCTCTGAACCCGTCGGAAATGAGTCGTCTCCTCGACCGAAAGTACGCCCTCCGCCTCGGCGACGCCGTCGTCTTCACCGCCAACGTCGTCGGAGTTCACGACGGACTGGATTTTGAACAGGCGATGATCCAGGACGCCGAAGCCGACAAGACAGGAGGTGCCAGCGTTTGGGATGCTCACAGTCGGCTCACACCTTCGGCCAGAAGTTTGATTCAACTCGCCATCAAACAAGCGATAGACCTCAACGTGTTATGACGTTCTATGGAATGAATTATGTTTTAACGTCATTAGATAATACTGAATCTTTTTTTTTTAATTTTTAAATACCTTAAAACCTAAAGGGACTAAAAAATGGGGTAATTGGTGATTTGGGGCAGGGAATCCTGTGAGGTGTCGTAGTAGTAATTTTGGACGTAAAATCCATTTTCGGGGCCCCTCATCTGCCCAAACACCATACATGAGCATAGAGGTGGAGGCATGGAACCTGCCTTGGACTAACTTTCGAAAACCTCCGAAAAGCGTAACAGGGAATTTTACACTTTTAAGTCACGAAGTTACAGTAGTATAATCAAAATACTGTACTATGATTTTCTGGGAGGTACTTTCGTGGTTCATTGCAAGGAAGAAGCTTTAACCTGGTTACTAAGCGCAATACTAATAAGACAACAATCTCTACTTCCTTTACAAGTACGGTAACCAGACGTACACCTTTTTAGGCCAATGTCCTGCGTACTATTTTTCCTCGAAAGGACACTGAAATGTACTACTTTCTGAAAATCACACTACCTGAAGACAAACACGAATAAATGATAGAGGTGGTAGTAAATTCAGTCGTTGGACGTCGAACAACTTGTCTGGCCTATCGCTGTTGATAGTAACTAACAAAACGCTGCAAATTTTACACAAGGGTTTATTATTCTTTGATATACGTTACTCGTGCAGAAATTTAATTCTGCCAATAAAAAAATTTAGAAAAAATTTTTTTGGGATTTTTATCTCAAAAAAAAAAATTTTTTTTGGATTTTTTTGTTCAAAAATGTGTTTTTTCAAAAATTCTGCATTTGTTACTCGAAAAATATTTAACATCCAGGGATCCTTCAAAAATCCCATTTTTAGCCCCATGAAAGCCCTAAAGATCGCCCCAGTGAAATCGGATCGTTCCGGGACCCCAAAAAATGGATTCTACGTCCAAAAATACTTCGAAAACGACACCTAACTCGATCCCAAAGCTAAAAGCCTTCAAAAAACCCTCCCGTAGCCCCATTATAGCCCCATAGCGCCCCACGGGTTTGGGCGATCGCGCTGAAAACCTTGCGGGCACAACTAGATGGTAAACCAAGTATTTTGTCAAAATTTCAGATTTAAAAAAAAATTCCTACTGCCCAAAACGGCCTGGACGGCGGACGGACATTTCGGATTTAGAATGTAGTCCTCTTGAAACGGATAATGTCAAATTTTGAGCCCGATCGGAGTCGTCGACCCCCGTCGCGAAAACATAGGTGTATTATTCCAAGAATAATATACCAAAACGAATGATTTCGATAATTATAATCGAATGATCATTGGCATTGGAGTTCGAATGAAACAGCTAGGAAGTGAAATCTCGGTTGCCGAGACAAAAGCGTCTGGTGTTCCTCCGCGTATCCAAGCTCACTAATTAATATCAATAAATTAGCCAAACATGCTAAGTATGATGCGGCAGCTGAGGACCTGAGGGGTTCATTCACGCCGTCATCTCATGCGACGGTGCTGCGCAGGCCGAATTCGGATGTTTCTTAAAGCGCTTGGCCCACACCCTGGCCTTGTTCCATGTTTATGTTTTTACTTCTTGCTCATTTAATCAAAGTTATTATTCAAAAATAAAAAATAAAAACATACA
Organism: Pilophorus perplexus; assembly: GCA_955831195.1. Classification (NCBI taxonomy): domain Eukaryota; kingdom Metazoa; phylum Arthropoda; class Insecta; order Hemiptera; family Miridae; genus Pilophorus; species Pilophorus perplexus. Next base: position 2,263,317 of record OY037011.1, read on the forward strand.
CGTCTCCATGATCAGGTGTTTTTCCCAATACGAGTCACTTGACGTGAAAAATGTATGCGTTATCTTGAATATTAAATTCAGTGTTTGAGAACGAACGAAACATTTACCCCTTACTAAGCTAAAAGTTTGAAATTTTAGCAGCAGGTTTAAAGGTTCACCGATAAATTAAAAAAAAAAAAAAAAAAAAACCAAAGAACAAATGATAAGATATGTAAATGGATAAATAACTGAAGGTTAGGATTTCGATAATAAGAGAGATATTGAGTTTTTATTTTTTTGATATTGTAATTTTTGGTATTACAATTTCTTCTCGGCACGCAAAAAAGACTTTTACGCCGACCAGATTCAAGCTTTACAAAATCAGAGTCCACCAGCGATGTTGTGTTCTGGACCGGATTGCGGTCGACGTCTTCGTGCGTATGTTCTCGCCATCGAAGACGCTTGGGATTCCCAAATTGGGAAGTGACGCTTGGTTGTTTAGAAACAATTTTCACTCCAAGGTTGTCTGCAGTTACGATTTCAGTCTCTTTATTCGTTTCGTAAAGCTTGTTCCATGTTTTTGGCATTAATCCTTGAGCAATAAAATGGGATTGAAACTGCAATACTCTGGGGGTCTGGGGCGTATCCCCCAGCAGTCGAAATACTATAAAATATATACCAAAATATGGTACCTATAATATATTATATTTTATAGTATATTATGTTATAATGGACCCGGTAACACCCAAAAGCGCTAATGGCCCCCCAGAATCACCCAAAAGCGCCAGCTCTCCAGAACGTCTCGAGACTGGGTATGGTCAAGAGCGCCACCTCTCTCATAACCAGCGGAAAAGCCCCTTTGTCAAAAGCGCCAACTGTTGGTTTCGGTGGAATATATGGGATATCGGCTATGTGGGCCAACGAACGTCTTGCACAGTATTCCAAACAGTCACCAACGCTTTCATGGCCTGGGACGGAAACAATGATGTCCAAAAGTCCATCCACGACTTCATGAGGTGGAAGAATGCTATGCCGAAAAACATTTTTTTAAACCTGCCAACCTCGTTATGCTCAATGTAATCTGGATCAAGTCCTAACGATTACACTTTGGTGACATTGAACTTGTCCAGTGACTTTGAACTTTCTGATCTCTCCTGGCATATCACAGCGCTTTTTTCAATCACTCCGCTTCTGGACAAGAGCTGGCGCTTCTGACAATCTACCTTAATGAGATTTGAGAACCTGGCGCTTTTGGTACGAGATTAAAGCATCATTAAACGGGATTAGCGCTTATGGACTACACCCAATGGACCAAACAAACAAGAAACAATCACAAGCGGCATCGCTTTCGGTTTATTATTCTTGGAATAATTTACCACTGTATTTTCAAGGGGGTCGAAAATTTGGATCAGCCTCAAAATTTGTCATTACATGTTTCAAGATGTCCAGATTCCAAAAACGAAATGTCCGTCCGCCGCCCGAGCCGTTTCGAGCAGTAGGACTTTAAAAAACAAATTTTTGAAATCTTTTAAATATACTCGGTTTACCATCTAGTTGTGCCCGCAAGGTTTTCAGTCCGATCGCCCAAACCCGTGGGGCGCTATGGGGCTAAAATGGGGCTACGGGAGGGTTTTTTGAAGGTTTCCAGCTATGGGGTCGAGTTTCGAAGTTTTGGTGTCGGTTTCGAAGTATTTTTGGACGGAGAATCCATTTTGTGGGGCCCCAGAACGATCCGATTTCATCGTGGGGATCGAAAGGGCTTTCATGAAGCTACAAATGGGATTTTTGCATAATGAACATATTTTTAATACGAAATTTTGACAAAATACTTGGTTCACTATCGTGTTGTTTCTCGTAAGGTTTTCAGCTTGATCGCTCAAAATCGCGGGGCTTAAAATATACTACAGGAGGGGGTTTTGAAGCGTAGGGGGTAGAATGAGGAGTCGTTTACGAAGTAGGTAAATATCCTAGCAGTATCTGTCAAATCAATTTTTGCACAATTTACACCAAATAATGACACACTTTCTCCTCTGTAATATTGGCAGCTGTAATATTGAGGAATGTCCCCAAGCGTCTGTCGTATTCATCGTCCCACCTGTAAAATATCCTCATCTTGGCCACGAAAAATTAAAGAAAAAAAAACCAAAAAAGTGCCGTTTTATCGAACGAGCCCAAATGAGCGCTGGGTTGAAAAGTAGTCCAATTAATATCTCGATTTAAACGGCCGAGAAAGCGTGCGGCACCCATTAATCAATCGGGGGTTTTTCGTCTCAAGTCGAAGCCTCACTTGGGAGGCTCAATGACGTCGGGCGAGAAAAAGTGACCCGGTTCCGCATTCCGCAATAGCCCCACGTGGTTTCCAGTTTGTTTGTCAACAAGAAGGGAAAAAGGCGAGACATTATTTATAGAACGTGATGGAACTTATTTCCGAGTGGGGAGAGCGTGCCGCGTGTTCGATTTGGGAAGCCGGTGTTCGATTTCATTTTGACGAGCGAGTAGGTGATTGTGAGTGATGAATGATGAACACTGCTGATAGTTCAATCATGATTTTACTAGGTACAAGAGAAACAAATCTCGGCTCATCACGTATCTACGTTGTTGGAGCTGCAGCCCGAGGAGGAGAACCATCTTTATTCTAGGATAGTACGAGAAGCCGGAAAAATTTGAAATTTCTTTAGAAATTTGGTCAAGCAGTATTTCTTTACAGAAAAAAGCGAGTAGAAGGGGTCTGAGGCCAGGTGGGAGAGGTCGGGGGTTGGCTGTCTTTAGCCAGCAGAGGGTGGCCACTAAGTCTATCCTATTAAAGCTCCAGCCCGATGAAGAGCGTGAGAAAAGTCTGAAACCACCAAAACGATGCTCCATGTGGGGTATCGGAGCTCCCAAAGTCAAAAATAGGTCAAAATTATATTTTGCCTTTCAAAAGAATCCTTTTACATGCTCCTGTACATATTTCTTCGGAAAAACGCTGCAAATTTTAGACAAGGGTTTATTATTCTTTGATGTACATTAATTGTGCAAAAACTAATTCTGTTTCATAAAGAAAATACTTTTGAACTTATTAAAAAAATAAAAATTCTGTACAATGTCAGAAAAAGGATTATGCGTCCAACATTACGAGAAAAACGACACCTTATTTCACTTTCATGAAACCCCTGCAGGGATCCTTCAAAAATCCCATTTGTAGCCCCAGAAAGCCCCATAGATCCCCACGGTAACATCGGATCGTTCAGGAACCCCCAAAAATGGATCCTACGTCCAAAAATACTTCGAAAACGACACCCCAATCAACGCCATAACCGAAAACCTTCAAAAACCCCACCCGTAGCCCATTTTTAGCCCCACGGAGCCTCACGGGGTTGGGCGATCGGGCTGAAAACCTTTCGGGCAAAACCGAAAATACTCGGCTAAAACGAGGCTACGGGAGGGGTTTTCGAAGGTTTTCGGCTATGGCGTTGAGTGGGGTGTCGTTTTCGAAGTACCTATTTTTGGACGTTAATCACTTTTTGGGGGTCCCATAACGATCCGATTTCACTGTGAGGGGCTTTGGGGTTTTTATGGGGCTACAAATGAGGCTTTTGAGGGATCCCAGGAGGTCCAATAAGGTGTCGTTTACCGAGTAATTTTGGACGCATGATCCATTTTTCGGGGTTCCAGATCTCCAAGTTGTTTAAAATAATTAAATTGAATTTTTTTCTACAATATCGAATTGATTGTGTAAAACTTGCAGCGTTTTCCTCCACTGGCTTCCACACTTTTATCGGTTGGGCTCGAGTTATTTTATTCTTCCTACAGTCAAGTGATGGTTTTCGATGTAATTTTCGACGTAGAATGGGTTTATGGAATTCCTAGAAGTTTATAGCCCTTCAGAAGCCGTAGAGCCAGACAGATTTGGGGCCTTAAAAACTTCGTACACGCCATCTGAATTGACATACTAGCCAAAACCCTGCAACACCCGCCACCAAAGGAATCGACGACCTAACAATGTCAGTTAGCAGAAAATAAATTTTGATCAGTAATAAGAAAGGCTTTCACAAGGGGCGTGCGTCATCAGGACATCCTTCAATGGTTGCAACACACAACACGTGAATGAGCACTTTGCGCCGGGGCATCAATAACATCAACAGCACCTGGCCAGAGGACCCAGTAATTTGACATTGTTACCTCGAGCAGCTGGTAGGTTTATCTTTCTTGGCGCACAAAGGGTCGGGCGGTCTTACGAATTTGAGCATCGTCAAGGCGACAAAACCCAAACAAATCCGCCCGAGGAAGAAAAACCAGGTGAGGCGGGTCGTAAAACGTCGAGAACCCGTTTGGAAAAAAACGCGAACAACTACGCGGAGAACGACACGCGGAATTAAAACTCGCTAACGTGAGGACCAGGTGTGCAGTAGGAAATGGACTGAAGTATGAGATTGTAAAAGGTGAGGCAGGACATCGTGTGGAAGGACAAAGATGGGCCTGCGACCAGATCCTGACCCTCTGACGTCACTCAGGTAGTCTCAGGTAGACGATGACCCTCACGAAAATCTCGAATTCGACTACGGGCTGTTGAACCCTGGGGCTCTGTGGGGCTGAAAAGGGGCTACAGTAAGGGTTATTGATGATTTTCAACTACGATACCGAGTGGGGTGTCGTTTTCGAAGTATTTTTTGACGTAGAATCGAATTTTTGTCCCTAAACCATCGAATCTCACCGTAAGGATCTATGGGACTTTCACGCTGCTACAAATAGGGCTTTTGAAGGTTGCCACGAAGTCGAATAAGGTGTCGTTTTCCGAGTAATTTTGGACGCCTAGGTACTTCATTTTTCGAGGTCCCCCATCCGTCCACAGACTTTACAAGATAATGATTTTTTTTCCAATACCTACCTAATTAAATTTAAGAATGTTTAAAGTTGTATAAACAATTTTTGGATAATTTATAACAAAGGAAAATAAACAATTGGGTCATTCTCAGGAAAAAGTGGTTTACGCTGTCCCCCTGATTTTTACCTGACAAGAAAAATTGATTAGACGTTCAAAATTGTGTGGCGGCTTCAGGAAAGGTAGATAAGCATTTGACACCTGGAGTACCAAAACTGATGTTTAGCAGAAGTTATACCCAGAATCAGGCACCAAATGTCCACTCCGTCAACGTCCTTTTCCTTTGTACACAGAGGAAAGACTTCGGCAGAACCTCAATTTTGGAATGAAAATATCGCGGCATCCAGTGTGGTAGGAATTGACAACTCAAGTAACGGCATGAGCGTGTATAACATGTCATTTTCCGAAAACAATAATGAAAAATTTGGGCGGAAAGTCTGTCCCTGCTTTTTTTTCCACTCCGGGGACATTTAAAGATCATGGAGAAAGTATTTTCAAAATGCCGTTCTGTGTTCTTCATGAAAGGTGAAAGTGGAAGAAGAATAATATTCTTACATATTATGTAACCTCTTCATTTGGTTATAAAGGCAACCGTAAAATAAAGCTGGTTAGTTAGTGTTACTCCATTTGTGTTCAGTTGCAGGCTTCGTCGAGTTCACTGTTCAACTCCGTCTCACCTCAAATTTTGATAAGTAGGTATGTTCATTTAAATTATCATTTCATCTTGCGTGTTGTTTAGTTGGAGGTTATGAAGCATTGAAGCTTTGAAAAACGGTTTTCAACTAGAAGGTGTCGTGTTTATTGGGTAAAAACAAAAATTCGTCCACTCTGGAGACTGTCAACTCCAGGGACATTAATACATGTTAATAAAATAGCTTAAAAAACTCGACCACTATTCTTCCTGTGTTTCTTGATGAGTAACCAACACACCTACATAGTTTAATTTCCATTTTTTGATATTATTTGAAATGTTTTTGAAATTAATTTCCATTTTTTTTTTTTTTCGTTTACCACTTTCCTGAGAATGACCAAATTGCGTAAAATTTGCAACGATTTTCAATGAGTCAATTGCTAGTTGCCCAAATATGTACAGAAACTAAAATTTTGGTGGTTCTGACCACGTAAATAAAATGCCCGATTTTCCCATTTATAGACCAAAAAGAAAAACGCTGCAAATTTTACACAAGGGTTTTATTATTCTTTGGTATTCTATCCAAAAATTATTTCTATAACAATGATAAACAATAATTTAATGAGGTATTTAAAAGTTGTATTTTTATTTTCTTGTAAAGTTTGTGAACGAATGTGGGACTCCGAAAAATGGAAAGTGCGTTAAAAATTACTCGGAAAACGACACCTCATTTAACCTCTTCACATTATTCACAAGTACAATTTGTAGTCCCACGGAAACAACATCGATCCCTGCGGTGATCTTGGATCGTTCTGTGACCCCCAACAATGGATTCTACGTCCAAAAATACTCCGAAAACGACACCTAACTGGAGCCAAAATCTTTTGAAATGGATAATGGCAAATTTTGAGGCCGATCGGAGTCGTTGACCTCTGTCGCGATTACATTGGTGTATTATTTCAAGAATAATAATCCAAAAATAAACTAAAATTTCATATTATTCATATTTATTCTCATTGAGAAATTTTACTATTAAGTAGTAAGATGATGTAATGAGAATAAATAGGAATCTCCTTAATATTAAATAACAAATTTTGGTATTTAAAATATTACGAAGATTGATATTGATGTTATTGATGTCCAGTGAAGGACTGACGTCACAACCGGAGGGTACCGTCTGAGCAGGTCCGAACCGGCCGACCTTCTTTAACACCTGTGGGAAGGTTCAGGACTGGAAGGCGTCTGTGGTGGGAGTCGCCCTGAGGCCCATGTGGGCCCCCAACTGACCTCTACCTGAGTGAAGGCTTCACCTACTCGGGGCTGAAGGGGGTTGCCCCGTTTAAGAAAAAAAAGAAGAAGCCCCTCATAAAAACCCGGGACGTTTGAAAGTCTTTGTACAAAGTATTGGTCTCGTGGAGCTATCGGAGTCTATTTGGAAAGTGGAGTTCCACGACCTCATCAGAGGTTCGCATATGAGCCAGTGCGTGCGGCTGACTCCATCACAAACATTTTTCACGCATCGTCAACGCCCACCAGAACCAAACAGTGCACAAGTCGACAACTCGAAAACAGCCTTACTACAAAGACTTGCCCGGTCATGGTTGACTAACGCTAAGCACTGACTCACTTAACTCTTCCACGTGACTAATCCCTAAAATGACTCAGATTGCCGGCAAAAGCACTTTCAGGAAATTCCAATATTCGATGATTCCAACTCCAGAACGACAAGTAGTAAGTGAAATAAAGAAGAAAACGATGCAAATTGTACACAATTGTTCTTCATTCTTTGATAATGGTTACCTACATGTGCAAAAATTAATTCTGTGTCAATAAAAACATATTAAATAGGTACCTATTGAATAGGTATTATTGAAAAAAGCGAGACCTCGAAAAATGGATTATGCGTCCAAAATTACTCGGAAAACATTTGACCTCCTGGGATCCTTCAAAAATCCCATTTGTAGCCCCCATGAGAGCCAAATATATCTCCACGGTGAAATCGAATCGTTCCGAGACCCCCAAAAATGGATTCTACGTCCAAAAATACTTCGAAAACGACACCTAACTCGATCCCATAGCCAAAACCCATCAAAAATCCCCTCCTGTAGCCCCTTTTTAGCCCCACGGGTTTAGGCGATCGGGCTAAAACCCTTGCGAGCACAATAGCAGGTAAACCGAGTAGGTATTTTGTCAAAATTTCAGATTAAAAAAAAAAAAAAAGCCTACTGCCCAAAACGACCTGGACGGCGGACGGAATAATAATACACGTATGTAATCGCGACGTAGGTCGAAAATTCTGGTCGGACAAAAAAATGAGACATTACCCGTTTCCAGATGTGTAGATTCCAAAAAGGAAATGTCCTTCCGCCGTCCAAGTCGTTTTGGGCATTTTTTTTTTTTTTTTTTTTTTTTTTTTTTTTAACACGAAATTTTGAAATGATACGTGGTCTATCATCTAGTTGTGCCCGCAAGGTTTTCTGCCCGATCTCCCAACACTGTGGGGCGCTATGGGGCTACAGAAGGGGTTTTTGAAGGGCTTCAAGTATTATATGGAGTGGGGTGTCATTTTCGACGTACTTTTGGACGGAGAATCCATTTTTTTTGGGTCTCAGAACCATCGCGATGCATCGGATTTCCCCGAGGGCTAAAACTGGGGCTAAAACTGGGAATTTTGAAGGATGCCAGGAAGTTGAGTGAGGTGTCGTTTTCCGTGTAATGTTGGTCGCATAGGTAATCTAGTTTTTGGGGAACCACATCCGTCCACAAGATTTACAAGAAAAAAAACTTTTGATTACCTACATACTATTTAATGGTCGAATTAAAATTTTTTTTTATTCGTGTATAATTAATTTTTGGATAATTTATATCAAAGATTAATAAACCCTTTGTAAAATTTGCCGCTTTTTTTTTTTATTGGTACTTAATCTCTCTAGATTTTTTCTACTTTTTATCACTAGTTCGGAACTTTCTCAATACACTTCACACAACACAATAAATATTATTGTTCATTTCTGGGCTTCTTTCTTAATTGCCGTTTCCAGTTCTTTCCCAAGCGAAAATGGTGAAGCCAAAAAAAACGCTGCAAATTTTACACATGGGCTCATTATGCTTTGATATAATATATCATAAATAACTTTTGCATAATTAACCTATGTACAGGTTATTACGTACATTAACTTTGATATTATCACAGTTACTTCTTTGAAATATTAATATTTTTGAAAGAATAAAAATAAAATAAAAATAAATTTCTCTACAATGTTTGGAGAGATGTGGGACCTCGAAAAATAGATTGTGAGTCCAAAATTACACAGAAAACGACACCTTATTTTACCTTATGGGACAGACCAAAAAATTTGGGACGATGTAATAAAAGTTTCACTTTAAAAATGTTTTAACTCTGACAAATATTATTTGTTACTGTGACGTACTCCAACTTGACAAAAAAAATCAGTTCTATTTGATAACAAAATATACTGATGCATCCATGCCAGTTGCCAAAATTCCACAGTTGACATCAAGTAAGACATGGCCAGCAGGAGTACCAAAACTTTGATTTCTTTCTTAGTTTCGTGAATTGTTCTTTGACTGTACTTGTTTTGTAACCTTTCGAATCTGCTGCCTTTTCTCAGAGAGCATACGACCCTCCATAAGCACCCAAAAAGGGCTGCAGTTCCTGATTTATCGTATTTATTGATGACCACCCAATTCTTACGAATAAATGTGATAATGGTGATGAGAACCGCCAGAATCAAGATGGTACAGAACAGGCTGTCCACAAGCCTTAATATCACGTTTTTCCCCCGTAAAAAGTGCACTTCTGACTGTATTTTGTTTCAGAATTTTTTTAATGAATGATTTTTCACAATCAGGTGTTTATGTTACTTAGCCTACCTACTAGAGCTTCTAAAATATAAAGAAACATTATTTTCTGGTGACAAATGATCGAATAGTGAATCTTGAAATAGTAAATTTACCCTCCTGAAAAGTTTGAAAAAACAGAGTTAACACGTCGTTTAATGTAAGCAGACATGACAATGCTTTTTTCATTAAAAAAAAAAAACGGGTGTGGTTTTATGAAACCACGGTAAAAGTGAAACTTTTTTCCCACTAGTCTCTCCGGCTCGCTTCGCTCGCTCCCCTAGTGGGGTACGTAGCATCGATGGACACGTTTTTTATGTCTAGTCCCCCCCCCCCATTTCCTACTCATTCACCTACCCTTGTATCTCTACCCACGGCTTCATTTTGGCGTTTTCTCAAATTGATTTCTAACGTGGCAACTGATAACAACAAAACAAGCGGCATTGTTTACTGCATCCATTAATAACATCAATAAATATAAAATGGGGACATAATGAAAAAGAACCAGTACGAAAGAAATGCGTGATAAATCGAGAGCTTTCCAACGAATGGTGAACGATTTTTGTACGATTATAACTGGCGAAGATGAAGTTCCGTAGCAACGAATCGGTTGTAAGCGAAAATCAACGGTAGCGTGACGGGACAAGAAACGACACACAGACCAAAAAATTTGGGACGATGTAATAAAAGTTTCACTTTAAAAAATACAGTGAAAATCGGTAGAAAAAAGGCAATTTACCTACCTAAAAAAAAAATTTGAACCTAAAAATCAATTCCCATCCCCAATAGCCTTTCAGATCGATTTTGCAGCTCTTCAGCCTGTCATATCGACAGTGAGAATGCAAATCCTCGTATGTAGCAACACAAATTTTCCTCATTTTCGAAAAAAATCTCCAACTTACGAGGTTTTGCATTTTCACTGTCGACGTATCGAATTTTTATAGCCTTTGAAACGGTCCTAGGACTAGGGATGGGTACCGATGCTCGATTTACGAATAGATTTTTACTCACTCAATAAAACCGAGAACCAATCTTTCATTTCCAAGTTTTTGAAAAATGAAGAATTTTTTCCTCGTGAATAACGTTTCAGTGGAAAACTCCCTAATCAAGGCCCTTATTGTCATTTCGTAACCAACATTTGGGACGATGTAGTAATAAAAGTTTCACTTTAAAAAACATTATTTTGCCAGTGACGAGTGTTAAAATTATCGATAGTTTTCTATCGGAAACCGAAACTATCGATAGTTCAACAACACACCTATCAACTCCTAATCCGAAATTTAAAATGAGTAAATACGGGCGACGCGGACCTGCCCATTTTGTTTCTTGTGCCCGATTATTTCTACTAACCGCCTTCATTTTAGGCGACTTTTACTGAGTAGTATTTATTTAGTGCGTACAAAATACTCTACCTATGAGGGAACTTCCAGTTCATGTCTCCTACTTCTACTCAGCAGAGCCGCCAACCCCCACTGGGTGAATTTTTCTTTCGTTGTTGTTTTTCTTTTTTTTTTTTGGGCCCCCCCGTAGGCACCACCCTATTTGGCGTTCCGTCTCCCCTCTTTCTCAGCCACTAAATAGTACCCCCCCCCCCCCCCCCACCCCCACCCACGTCATGTCCTTCGGGCCGTTCAGCTCCTGCCCGAACTCTGTCCTCCTGATACCTCCGGGTCCCTTGAAACCGCCCCCACTAAATCCCGAAGTGGGGGAGAAACCCCCCATCTTGCTCCGCTTCCCCGATTTTTAGCTCCCCGCAAACTCCGATAAACTCCCGCCCGGCCCGTTGCGAAGTTCAAATCCTCACACCCAGTGGCTGACGTCTAGCAGGCTCACCGAAAAAAAAAATTAAGTAATAACTCACTCGATCCTTTTGACATTGAAATTGTGCTTATAAAAACGACTAGGGGTATTCGCGGTCTAAATCGGCCTAAATCGAATAGTAGTGAGTCCTGCCATCACTGTTTTAGCGAATACGAGACATTCCGAGCTGAATTACACGTCTTTGCAGGACAGACACCCAACATTAATGATGAACATGATACACTGAGCGGACAGTGAACATCGGAGACTGTGTAAGTGTCAACTTGAGACCCTCAAGGCATTCAACAGCTGACAGTAAACAGAAGGTTGCTAAAAACGGCAAACAATCAATAAATCAAGGAATTTGATCGTGGCAATTCAATGATCAAACTTCAAGGGTTAAGAACTCAATTATGGCCAAATAAGCCATATTTAATGAAGTCATGTACCATTGAAGTAATAGAATTTATTAGGGTTTTTTTTTCCCAATCAACGGTAATCGGAAAAACTCCCCCCCCCCCCCCCAAAGAAAAAATCCAGCAGGGCGGAAAAAAATCCCCTAAGAATACTCAAGGGCGGAAAAAAATCCCCAAAAAGAAAGATTTTAAAAATTGAAAAAATCTTGAACAAAACACAATAGAAAGTTATAACTTCCCTATAGGGAACCTCTTCGTTTGGTCTAATATTCTTGGAATAATACACCTATGAAATCGCGAAGGGGGTCGAAAATTCTGATCGGCCTCAAAATGTGACATTATTTGTTTCAAGAGGTCTAGATTCCAAAAACGAAATGTCGGTCCGCCGTCCGGGCTGTTTTGGGCAATAGGAATTTTTAAAAAAATCTGAAATGTTGACAAAATACTCGGTTTACCATCTAGTTGTGCCCGGAAGCAGCCCGATCGCCTGGGGCGCTATGGGGCTAAAATGGGGTTGCGGGAGGGGTTTTTTGATGGGGCTATGGGATCGAGTGAGGTGTCGTTTTCGAAGGATTTTTGGACGGAGAATCCATTTTTGGGGGTCCAGGATTGATCCGATTCATCTACAGGGCTTTCATGGAGCTACAAACGGGATGCCAAGAGCTCAAATAATTTCCGAATGAAAAAATAAAAAATTGTGGGAAAAAACTTTTTTTTAAACATTTTTTTTTTCTTCAAAATTTTATTGATTGACAGAATTAATTTTCTCACAAGTACAAACTGAATAGGTACACGGCTCCGATAAAAGATGAGACGAAGCCACACAACTTTTGGACAACTCAACATCATGAAACATCATCCGCAAACTTTCAATTAGGACGTAGCCTTGTTGACCGTTGTAGCCACGTTGATCGAGCCATTGTAAACACCAGTCACCTACTGCATAGTGTTGACCCTCTGCGGCAACAAATACTTAAGTATCATCTTCTATTCAGTCAACGCTATTTCTTCTACGGGGATTTTTTTCCGGGATCGGAAAATACTGGGGATTTTTTTTCCGGCGCCCTTTTTTTGGGGACTTTTTTTCCTACAACCCCTTCAAAATTCCCATTTGTAGCCCCATGAAAGCCCCAAAGATCTCCACAGTGAAATCGGATCGTTCCGGGACCCCCAAAAATGGATTCTACGTCCAAAAATACTTCGAAAACGACACCTAACTCGATCCCACAGCCAAAAGCCTTCAAAAAACGCCTCCCGTAGCCCCATTTTAGCCCCATAGCGCCCCACGGGTTTGAGCGATCGGGCTGAAAACCTTGCGGGCACAACTGGATGGTAAACCGAGTAGTTTGTCAAAATTTCAGATTTAAAAAAAAAAAAATCCTACTGCCTAACGGCTCGGACATTTCGGTTTTGAAATCGGATAATGTCACACTTTGAGGCCGATCGGAGTCGTCGACAGTACATTATTCCAAGAATATTAAACCAAAATCGCGTTAAGGTGGTAGCCATGACTGGCTAAAGTGAGTAGCATGAAGGAAAACACCGAAATGCATTTTGGGGAGGTTATTAGCTGTTACAATTCGGGTGCAGCGAAAAAATCCAGCCTCGGGAGGGTGTAGAATGTTCATGAACCTGTTGTAGAATATTAAAGAACCCTCGCGGAAGGAACACGATTCTTTTTACTCCCATTTGGAAAAGAGAAGAAGAAGTCTTGCACCCGTCTTGCGGAAGGAACGTGCAGGTGTATCTTACCCTCTGCGAAGAACGACTGTGCCGAATTTGGATCAGGAGCTTACTCTGCTGTGTACAAGATGAGGAGCATACTCTGCTTGGTACATGATGAGCGTATTCTGCTGAGTCGAGAGGAGGCACCGAATCAGAGCAGAGTAGTGAGAGAGGACCCTCATCAGCAGAGTGAAGAATGAAGGGCCAAACCAGATGAGTACATACTTATGAGGTGGTTAGGGTGAGAAATGACTCCTCTGCTGAGTACTGAGTACCCTCATTGGATTAGACCTCTGCACTGTCGGCAAACACCACACTGAGTAGGGTAAAGCCCCGTACCTCGCCCATGCTCCTACCTCGCCCCACCAGTGATATTACCTAGGTAGAGAAAGGATATTACAACTTTGAGCCACTGATTCGGTAGCTCTCTGAAAATGGTTGAATTGGCTGTGAACTTTTTTGTGATATCTAGCACTGTTATCTTAGGAGAAGGTTAAAACGTTTTTGAGGTGCCAGTTTGTGATCGTGGAGATTGTACATTTGATCATCCCAGGGCTGAGTTAAGTCGTATTTTGGTACAATTGTTTGTTTAATGTGTTGTCCAATATGTCTGTTAAGCACTGAAAAAAAAGTTTTTGAAAAAAAATAGGATCTGTGGGTGTCATGACCGTTTTTCAAAATTGGTGTTTATGCACGTACCTTGCCCCACCTCCTTGTGCGTACCTCGCCCTTAGGATTTTGTGATACCGTTGTGGTTACCAACCAATTCCTAGCCATATTTTTCTAATTATAATTTTTTTGTTCACTATGAACTTCAGTCAATTTTAAATTTTACAACTTTAAGCTTAACAAGAAAAGTATTCGTCCTTGAAAATAATTCTAGGATTTTGTGATACAGTTGTGGTTACCAACCAATTCCTAGCCATGTTTTTCTAATTATAATTTTTTTAATGCATTAAAGTTTATATTCAATATAAAATAAACGTATTTGATTCATTTTCCATACTTCTGAGCGCTCATTTCGAGAAATAGGGAAGGTGGCGCAAGGTACGACCCTATCCGGGGCGAGGTAGGTACTATGTTCGTACCTGGCCCCACTTTGGAGGGTTTTAGAAATTTAGCTCTAGAAAACTCGAAAACTTGAAATAACCCATTTCAACACCTGGATCTTGTAGACAACTTATTTCCCTAGCTATCTGTAAAAAAAACCGATTCGACCAGAGCCCTAGGGGTCTCTCAAGAGAGGAAAATCTGAAAAGTGGGGCGAGGTACGGGGCTTTACCCTACATACTTGATGTGGAGTCGGTGAGAAGCCAAATTAGTAGTGTCCGGCCCATCGCTACACCTTCTATTCCTGACACCCCCGCACACGTTGTGTTGGGGGGGGGGGGGGGGGGGGGAGGGGGGGTGCAGCCTCCGCCACGCGGGCTCAGCTGGTCAGATCGATACACTTCCTACTCTCCTTTTTTTTCCCCTCCCTCCACTGGGTCACGAACCTCCTCGTCGTGGGAGTACGCCACCTCCACCACCACCTCCACCGCCACCTCCACCACCACCTCCACCACCACCTCCTCCGCCACCTCCGCCTCCCACAACCGGCCCAACACTCGTCAGGAGGAGTCTGGCGGATCTCGAGCTCTATTTGGAGCAAACCTGTCAGATATTTGGCAATAAAGGGGAGACAGGACGCTGTCACTTCGAAGGGTTTGAATGAAATCAAAATCGATTTTACTCAATATCCATGATTTCTATTATTCACAGTGCTCTGGCCGATTCACTATTCACAATTAATATTTGGCAGTTTGTTATCAGTCTGGCTCCAAAAATGAACTCCTTCGAAATAGTCCCAACACACAAGAATATCCGCTTAAGAACTCTCGAGCCCGTTCGATCTTCATTAAGCCCAAAATCCCAGCTCGGTTCGCTTTTTCTGGTACAATAAAAGCGATTCAGGATTTGTGGATGCTGTGGGGAAAAAGGCTCTCAGATTGGACGATCTTGAATGGACTCTCGACGATGGAAACTCATATGTGCCATACGTCCTAATGTTTTCGTAAATCCCCAGTGAAAGCCGGGTTCGCCTTTTCATCACCCAACTTTTGGGGATGAGGATTCGGCAAAAAAAAAAAAAAAAAAAAAAAAAAGCTGCAAATTTCAAACAAGGGTTTATTATTCTTTAATATAGAAACATTTTCGAAACATTAATTCCGTGTCATCTAGAAAATATTTTTGAAAAATAAAAATAGAAAAATATTTCTGTACAATGTTTGGACAGATGTGGGACCTCGAAAAATGAATTACGTGAAATGAAATGAATGAGTCCAAAATTAATTTGAAAACGATACCTTATTTGACTTCCTGGGATCCTTCAAAAATCCAATTCATAGCCCGATGACAACCCCACGGTGAAATCGGATCGTTCTGGGAACCCCAAAAATGGCTTCTACGACCATAATACTTCGAAAACGCCACCTAACTCGATCCCGTAGCCCCATTTTAACCCCATAGCGCCCCACAAATTAAGGTGATCGGGCTTTCAGCGCAGTTGCGGGCACACCTAGATGGTAAACCGAGTATTTTGTCAATTTTTTCAGATTAAAAAAAAATCCTACTGCCCAAAACGGCTCGGACGGCGGACGGACGTTTAAACGAATCTTTTTTGGAATCTACACATCTTGAAACGGATATTGTCAAATTTTGAGGCCACAATTTTCGATCTTCGTCGCGGTAACACGTGCCCCATAACGATCCGATTTCACCGTGAGGATCTATGGGGCTATCATGGGGCTACAAATGGGATTTTTGAAAGACGCCAGAAGGTCAAATAAGGTGCCGTTTTACGAGTAATTTTGAACGTAAAATCCGTTTTTCGAGGTCTCACATCCGTCCAGACATCTTTAAAATAATATTTTATAGCATGGGACATTAGGGTGCCCGATATTTTGAGAAAGGTGGAATTTTGACGACCTCCGCCCAAAATTTGGTTTAAAATGTCAAAAATAGACGCCTGAATTTTTTCAGATTTTTTGCATAACAAAAACTTACGTCGGTAGCTCGATTTTGGTTTTTGAAATACGTTTTTTTTGCCAATATCAGACTTTTGAATATAATTTTTACAAACTTCTTTGTAAAATTGTGAAACATCGTATACTTACGTTTTTGGGGTCGCTGAACTCGAATATGCAGTCAAAAGCAGTCGACAGCAACAACTTTTGACAGTTTATAATCTCAAAATCCTCAAAATCATGTCAAAAAAATGACAATTTTTCAAAATTCATTGTAAAATTATGAAAATTCGTATTGTTATGTTTTTGAGTCGCTGAACTCGAATTTGCTGTCAAAAAATCAATTTTTTGAAAAGTAATGGGCTACACTTGTAAAATAATACGTCAAATACGTAACAAAAATTTTTATTCTTCATAATATATAGAATGAATTAGTGGTATAGATAGTTTATTATCATAGTATTATTAGCGTTTTTATACATCGTGAGGGCAAACGAAATTCAAAAGCATTTGAACTTAAATGAGCTCCAAAAAAAGTATCGATACTTCAGGGGTGCCGTCCCTATTGATGCTAATCATAAATATCGATATCTTTTTCTTGATATCACA
The DNA here is from genome assembly GCA_955831195.1 of Pilophorus perplexus. Classification (NCBI taxonomy): domain Eukaryota; kingdom Metazoa; phylum Arthropoda; class Insecta; order Hemiptera; family Miridae; genus Pilophorus; species Pilophorus perplexus. The sequence continues at coordinate 2,280,204 of OY037011.1, forward strand.
TCCCTTTACAAGGCGTAGTTGTCACACCTGGGGGCTGATTCGTAGCCTTGGCACCGTGTCGCGCCATCTGGCAGCCTCATCCCCCAAGCCAGCAAGTTGAGTAACGTTTATATTCGACTGGGAGGACTCTTCGGTGTGACACAAGACGTCCCCACCTGTGCCTGGGGACTTATAAGGGCTCACATTTCACGTACAAAGGGTGAACGACTCGGTAACTCGATATCCCGTGTGGGTAGCAGATTGTGGGCACAGCCCGGACTTGCGGTTTGGAAACCGCCGCAAATGATAAAAGCCCTGGAAACGCACTTTGGGCACTTGCGGATCCTCAAAAGGCACGAGACAGTCAAAAATTTATTTTATTTTATATCGCTTATAGTCCAGAAGGCTGCTAGAAAAAATTCCGAACTTGATGAAACTTTGACAGGTTGTATGGGGGTGCTGTGGGGTAGCTCTGTCAAGTTTTTCGAAACGAGGACGTTGTGCTAACTTGGGGAGGGCTGAAAAACCTCCAAATTTTTTAATTGTTCTCCGTGTTTTGCTCATAACTTCCAAACTAAGCGGTTTTCGACCAAATTGTCGACGTTCAAAGTTGTAGAGCATTAAATTTGGAACAGTTTTGTATATGTACAATTTTCCCCTAAACCTTATGTTATTCGAGATACAGCCGATCAAAGTTAGAGGAATTTTCTCAAAATGACAAAAATAGGCAAAAAGCTAAGGTTTTGGCCCTCTTAGTAACATTTGCCATCAGTTGTACGGTAATTATGGTAATCACTCATCTACATCGACACACAGAAATTCACAGTACTGTGCACGATAACACTTTACACTTTTAATAACTACACATCGTAGGAGTAGACACTTGATCAGCAAACTCGGTGGGGGGGTTCCAATGTGTCAATATCTAGATGTGTCTATATATATAGATGAGTGATTACCATAATTACCGTACAACTGATGGTAAATGTCATTAAGAGGGCCAAAACCTTAGCTTTTTGCCTATTTTTGTCATTTTGAGAAAATTCCTCTAACTTTGATCGGCTGTATCTCGAATAACATAAGGTTTAGGGGAAAATTGTACATATACAAAACGGTTGCAAATTTAATGCTCTACAACTTTGGTCGTGGACAATTTTTTCGAAAATCGCTTAGTTTGGAAGTTATGAGCGGAAAACCGAAAACAGTCCCAATATTTTGAGGTTTTTCGGCCCTCCCCAAGTTAGCACAAGGTCCTCGTTTCGAAAAACTTGACAGTCATCCCACAGCACCCAAACAACCTGTCAAAGTTTCATTAAGCTCGGCATTTTTTCCAGAAATGTACATATCAGATAAGTAGATTGTACCGAGAAACAATTCCGAACTTCTAGTAGATTCTAGTTGACTATCCGTCCACAACACGATTTTAACCTGCCAACTCTGAACTGAGCCGCACTTTGAAGCGTAATTTGCTCGCTCCAGATTAACAAAACCTCTCACGCTTTTCACTTCTGACCCTTTGAAGTCGGATAGCCTTTTCCGAGGCTCCTGTAAAGAACACGCCCTGGAACGAAGGACGCTACAAGACTTATCACAAGTTAAAAAAATAAATAAAAATAAAAACCCCAAAGGAAAAAATCTGCAAATTTTACGCAAGGGATTGAAGTAAGGAAATTTGCAAAAATTACTTTTAACTCAATAGGTCAATTAAAAATTATTTGAAAAAAATAAAAATAAAACAAGAATTAATTTTTTTGTACTGAGTTTGGAAAGATTTGGGACCCCGAAAAATGTATTTTACGTCCAAAAATATCTCGAAAACGACACCTTACTCGACCCCCTACCATAAAATCTTCGAAAACCCCTCCTGAAGTCCCTTTCTAGCCCCATAGCGTCCCCACGAGTTTGAGCGATCGGGCTGAAAACCTTGCGGGCACAACTAGATGGTAAACCGAGTGTTTTGTCAAAATTACAAATTGAAAAAAAAAAAAAAATCCTACTGCACAAAACGGCATGGATGGCGGACGGATATTTCCATTTTGGACATCTTAAAACGTATAGCTAATGACATAATATGTCATATCAAAATATTATTTTGAGGCGGATCAAAATTTTCGACCTCCGACGCGATTACATAGACCTTACATGTAATACACTTGTGTATTATTCAAAGTGTACCAAATAAACCACATCGCTTGTAAATTATATTGCGCGGAGTGTAGCGTACCACCAGGTTTGTGTGTTGGGTGTGTACCTACATGAATTGTTTTTTCTAATTGGTTATTATATTAGGCGTGTGGTGTGAATGGCGGAATGCGTTCGGTGCAGCGTCCGTGGTTACGCCGCCAGTGTTTTGGAGGTGGAGATTCATCAGAGGCGTAACGCCATTTGCTGCGATCTACTGGCTCTGAGAATGCTCCAGCTGCAGAAATGGAGGATCTGGGTTCCTTAGGATTTACCGAAGTGTGAGGGCATTCTAATTCTGGCAGTTCCTCGGAAGGAGCAGGAGAAAACTGACTTACTCTACACGAAGGGTCGTGTTGGGTAAGGTTTTCTGCTGCAGCTGTTGTACCAAGGGGTGTCTCCCGGTGGACACCCCCGGTCTTACAAGGGACCGCTTTTCTGGCTCCCAATCTTGAATGGTCAAGTATGGACTCCTGGACAACGGGCCCTCGTTAAACTGCTTTTTCCTCCTCGGAAATCCCATCTGAAGTGTCAGAAGAAATAGAGCGAAAAGAAGTGCGAACAAACGTGATGGATAATGCACAGGATGATGGCAGCTGTTGGCGGTGTCTTTGAGGGGACTCGCGAGCTGACTGGCGGTGAGCCGATGCATGCAGACATCGCGATATCGGAGGAAGTGGCGAGCGTCAGCACGCTTGAGCTCAGTAGCGCGCTGAGCGTCAGACCCCCGAACCTGCGTGAACGGGAAGGACATCGATGGACTGAGTGGGTATGTAGAGATCCGCACAACGATCTATACTATTAAAGTTGTTCGTGTCTTGGACTGGCTGGCTGGCTGTGTCTAATCCACGCTACCCAGCCACAACGGTAGAGCCTAGAGAGACGGCGTTTTTTCCGTCGGGTTCCACGTAGGTGCGGATGTGTCGTAGGCCGTATTAGATTTCGCCAACTCTCTTCCTTCGTCGCGAACGGAGCTTTCCTTCGCGACGAGAGCCGGGTCAAAAAGGGATTACTAGGAAAAATATTATTATTTTTTTGTCAATCGAATTTCGTTTCAGTTTGACCGGACAAATCGATTTCAGGATAGATCGATCTGACGCCAATTTTATTGTCTATTATCTACTTCTAGCGGTCGAAAAAATCTGAAATGGGTCTTTAAAAATCCACTTTGGCGAGTAGAAGACGAGAAAAATCCGAAACCACCAAAAAAGATGCTCCACGTGACGCATGGAAGCTCCAAAAGTGAAAAAAAAAAAAGAAAAAAAAAAAATGAAACAGGAAATTAAACTTTTTCTAAAAAATTTGAAAAAATACCAAAAATCAGTTTTGGCGCGTAGAAGACAAGAAAAATCTGAAACCACGTTGGTGCACGGAAGCTACAAAAGTGAAAAAAAAAGGAAATGAAACTTTTTCAAAAAAGATTTGGATAAAATACCAAAAATCAGTTTTGGCGAGTAGATAACGAGAAAAGTCTCAAACCACCAAAAAAGTTGCTCCACGTGGCACATGGAAGCTCCAAAAGTGGAGAAAAAATAGGGAATGGAGCAGTTGACCGGATATTGGGATGGTGGTGGGTCAAGGAGTGTATGAAGGCTACGCGGCTATCCCAGCCCCCCCCCCCACCACCACCACCAACACAAAAATCTGTATTTCTTTTGAGAAAAAAAAACTACACACACTGTCGGGCGTTGACTGGTGTAGCCAGCTGGGGGTGGCCTCCCTAGTCTAATACAGTAGTCGACAGACTACGATAAGCGAGCTTAAAAGTATTATGGTGCCACAAAAGTTGCGTTACGAATTTATTCCAGGTTGCGGTGTAAAAGTATAAATATGTCACAAAAATGCGTAACGAAATATTACTGGTTCTACCGTACATTAAAAAAAAAAAAAAAAATGAAAAAATTGTACCGTAAATGTACCTATGTAATTCCGAACAGTGTAGGTAATTTCGAACGATTTTGAATTTGAACGTGACCGTAAAAAACGGAGGTCAGATTAGGATTCAGCACCCCAAAAACATATAAATGGTTTTTTCCGCAGCGTCTGAAAGTGACCTTTTTTTGTAACCTGCGTTATCATCATTATTATTGCTGTTTTATTTATTTTATTCGATTATCGATTCTTCTTAGGTTTTTACTATCGATTTTACGGTTATTCTACCAAAAAATCGATTCTACGACATACATTTCTAAGAAAACGGCGCACTTCGATTAACACGCCAAAGCCCTTCAAAACCCCCCATTTGTAGCTCCACAGAGATGTCCGTCAGGTTTTCGACCCCCATAAGTCGAATGAAGGTCAACAAAATCAAATCAATCATTTACGGAGTTCCATCGGCCTCAAATCGCAATAGTCGTTGAGGAGCTGAATAATGAAAATTTTTCTCATCGTCGAATGGGCGCTTCTCGTGGTTTGTTCAAATAAACGAATGAAAATTTTCGTCTGACCTCACTACAGTTTTTCTTTCTCCGTAATTCCTTTTCTGCCTCAACCCCAACTTCCGAGATTTCATTAAACAATTTACCGACTTGCCTCCATTCAAACCGTGAAAACGGAATAATGAAATTTATTATTCATTTTACATTTAATCTAAAAACTCTGGAATCATGATTTAATGCACTAAATCCACGACATTTTTTATTAACGTGTCGGGCCCGTATGTGGTATAGTATTTTCATTAGCGTTGGTTTTTTTTCTTCCCCTTTCTTTTTCCTCTTTTTCATTCTCTCGTGGAATCTCACCACGCCCAATTTAGTACGCGAGGCTCGTTTAAATATTTAAAGGAAACCTGACAGAAAACCGGGCTGGCTCCTCGAGGTGTCGGTGTAATCTTCAATGTAATCTGTGTAATCTACATATCTCGAGGGGGGGGGGGGGGGGGGACGCAATTCGGGAGCAACGACTGATAAATGGGCGGTTTCTTCACCTGAAGTGTGAAAAAAAAAAAAATCCAAACGCCAACATCGTTTTGAGAAATGCTAGAAATTATACCGTCTCGTGTCGAATCAACTAGCAAACACTCCAAAATGGCGAAAGGTCTATCATTTTTGTTGCAACAGAAAAAAGAAGGTAGTCGCTCTGAAAGGTCAAACTTCATAGGTTTTACCGTAAACAGTAAACATTGGAAAAAGTGATCAATCAGAATAACAAAACGATCAAAGCTGAGAGAAAAAAGAGATTTCAAAGGGAAAAATCAAGATTTTTTGATGATGGTGATGAGACGTCAAAATGGGCTCGCGGAAAAAATCCCCGGGGGAAAAATGCCCGAAGTAACCACCCCGGAAAAAAAGTCCCCGGAAATAAAATCCCCGAATTGGCCACAGTCCTAGGAAAAAAAATCTCCGAGAGAAGAAATTGCCGAAACGGAAAAAAAATCCCCGAGTTGTGCGTTAGTCGAAGTTAGTTGATGGACGCTCGCTGTTTGCCTTGTTATCACAGAGGGGCAGAGGATCATGTTGTCATCAAAAAGGTTCCTCTACATAAAAATTACAATTCAAATTCTCTGCACAGCTCTTCAAAAAGAACGTTTCCACCAAAAGGTGCATTCTGAAGCAGGGTTCACATCCATGCGGCAATCCGTCAATGCGTGAACGCGTCAGCAGTGGACTTAAGGAAATGCTACGACTGGCATGTTGCGATAATGCAAAGCGAGGGAGAACCTTCACTTCGTCATGGAAGTGCTTCCGACCGACATGAATGATGAATGATTGACATGAATGAGTTATGACGATTGTACATGAGACGAAATGATTATACTGTGATTATAAGGCACCATCATTCAAGTATTTATGTATTTTTCCTGTTTTTTTTTTTTTGTTTTTTTTTTCATATTGACTGGGGGATTTTTTTCCGCTTGGTCGGGCATTTTTTTTCCGAGTAGTCTTCAAGCTCGGGGATTGTATTCCTGGGGATTTTTTTTCAGGCAACCTCGGGGATCTTTTTTCCGGGGGGGTCACTTCGGGGACTTTTTTTCCGGGGATTTTTTTTCCTACGACCGTCAAAATGTTATATTTGATTATGTCATATGATTTTGTCATAAAATAGCCGTTTCGGGGGTGAACATCATAAAATGGGCGTTTTTCCCTATTTCGTCATAATATATTATATTGTTCGTTGTTATTCGACAAAATATATTATATTGTTTTTATTTTGTCATGAAATCGACGTTTTTGACAGTTCAGAGCCAGTTGAGTCTCAGGCCGAGGTAAAAACCAAAAATCGTTTCGAACCAAAAATATCCGGCGTGGGTGACTGGTGCCCTGATTAGTGAAAGGGAAAGGGCCCGTTGCGCTGGATGATCGGTATTCAGAGGCAGGTCAACGCAGGGATGCATCGAGTGGCAGAAGCGGTCCGAAACGAATACCCAGCAGCGAATAAACTTATTTCGTCGACGAAGAAGGAAGTGATGTTGAGAGCACCGTACTCTCAGCGGACAAGGGTGCTTTACTTGTGAGCTATTTAGGCCAGTCAAAGAATACACTAAAATCGCAAGAAAACCGCTAGTTCTAATTAAAAAAAAAAATAAATAAATAAATAAAAATAGGATCACTCCCAGTAGTGTATGCCCAAGTTTGCAGCTTCGAAAAACCTGAGCTCGCTGCGTGACAGTCGAAAAACCTCAAAATTTTCGGACTTATTTTGGTTTTTTGCTTATATCTTCGTAGGGGTGCATCCTGCAAAAACATTACTCGTATGCAATTCACACGCTTCCACGCTGAATGCAAAGAAATGCAAAAATCGCGGATTTTCCATTTTCAATAAATTCCCCCACCCCTTAGTTTTGGCTTCTAGATTTTTTTTTGATCCTGCATTTGAGAGGTACTTAAATTCTCTACCAATGTCTATATTACAAATTTTCGCTAAAACGAAGTATTTTGGGAGGTTTTACGTCGCGAAGTGGTAAGAAAGGTAAAATTTTGCGAAACACGAGATTTTACCCCCTTTTTACAGCCTCGTATCTCCGTAACGTTGGTTGGACTAAAAAGCCTTATGGGACCAAATTTGTAGGAAATTTTGTCTTCTACAATTCGGGTAATAGAACAGTTTACGCAAAAATGCACGGGGAACGCTTTGAAGGTTCCTGGATTGGAAAGCCATCTCAGATACATCGTGGACAACTTCGGTGACCTGCACAAGATAATAGAAGGGCTCCAGAAGCACGACGGGCTGTTTGCCAAGGCAGTGGACGAGATGGAAGCCCTCAGTAATTCAAAATGGTTCCGGGAGATGGGGAAAAAAAAATCCACGCCAAAATCCTCGCCATCCTCTCTCGGAACTCTGGATACTACTTGGCTATTGCTTCTCGACTGAAGGGCGAAGAGGAAGTTTCATGCATGAAATTCGCTCCTAACTCTTCAGCTGACGTCGAGGGCTCGTTTTCGCTTATTTAAAACGCTCCTGACCGACAAGACTACGAACTTGACAACGGTGAACATCGAAGAACACTGAATTGTATTTTATAATGATAACTAGCAGAATGTCCGTTGTTTAGAATACAACGGGCGCTAGAATGAGGACACCCGTGGCAACCCGTCAACTTAATTTTTCATAGAAACAAAGCTTGTTGGTTTCTCGTAGTGAAGTATCAAATTCCCGTCTATCACGAATTATATGCAGCCCATAGCAACCCATCAACTCAAAATGAAATTACCTAGTAACTATTAAACAAATCGAAGGCTCGCAAAAAATACTCGTACCCACCTACCGACGATCTTCGCATAATTTGCGAACGGGTTATCGCACAGAAATCGTTTTATACTCGTTGAAATCAGAGTGAAAAGCTCGTTTTAACAGACGTAGTTTCGTTCTAAACCGACGACAAAAGTTGTACCGGGTTTCGGAGTTTCGAATATTTTCCTAGCAATCCCTAGTAACGACGCTATTTGACCCGTCTCTCGTCGCGAAGGAAAGCCCCGTTCGCGATGAAGGAAGGCATTGAACGACATCTACTATAGCCTATATCCTGATCCGGAACTTTGCGATCATTTTGCAAAAAACCGCACCAAAATCGGTCAAGCCGTTCGGGCGTGAATCGGGCCACAGACAAACACACATACTCTTCCCTTTTACATATAAGAATTTTGAAGATTGAATAACGTAACTATGAAATGTAAATGACGTAAATGTACGTAAATATTTAATGAAAATTGTACAATATATCATCCTTCTTCGATCAAAAATGATTGGACGATAATGCCATACTTTGTTTAAAACATCATGAAATGGTAAATTTTTGAAAATAAACGTCATGGAATGAGAAAATAAACATCATAAATGTCATAGAATAAATGAAAGAAATGAAAAAAATCATACAATAATATAAAGTTGACGTCTATGGTGATGAGGTTTGCCAAAAATGAGAATTTGCTAAAAGCTAATTTATGGGTTGAGATCAAAATTTGATCAGCTCGAGACAGCGATGAGGCATGCTCTAGTTACAAATACTAGTTTACTCCGTATACAAGCAAGGGATACCTTCTAAAACCGTTAGATTTGGATGAGAAAATTTCATGCAAATGTAACAGTATTATTAAAGGTAAGAAAAGGAAAATATCAGTTCAGAATAAGTTTGGCAGGAAGTGGGAAAGTTTGGCAAGTTTTCAACGCGCTCCTGTAATAGAGAGTAAGAAATGAAAGGGAACTTCATTTTGATAATGAACAAGCGCTTGCCGTAGAACCCATAGTTTCGGAGTAAGAAAACAACTGAAAATGCAAATTTTACACAATGGTTTATTATTCTTGCATGATATCAAGCTATAATATAGGTTATAATCATAAATATCATCAATTTTTCGAGGTCGCCCATGTCCACATGTCTGTCCAATGTTTTTTCTAAAATATTTTCTTATTAACATACCTATAGGTACCTAATAATAATAATTATAAGTTTGTTAATAAGAAATATTAAAAAAAATAAAATAAAAAAAAATAAAATAAAATTGGGCAGATGTGGGACCTCGAAAAATGAAGCGTCAATGATGCGTCCTTATTACTCCTAAACTTTCTCGGAAAACGACACCGTATTTGACCTCTCGGGATCGTTAAAAATCCCATTTGTAGCTTCATGAAAGCCCCATAGATCCCCACGGTGAAATCGGATCGTTCTGAGACCCCCAAAAAATGGATTCTACGTCCATATATACTCCGAAAACGGCACCTAACTCGACCCCATAGCTGAAACCCTTCTAAAACCCCTCCCGTAGCCCTTTTTTTAGTCCCACAGAGCCCCATGACGCCTATCGTATAGGAAATTCAACGCTCTACAACTTTCATTATGTAACATTTTTCGAAAGGACCGGCCGTTTTTCATGTACAGCCGTTTGAATAGCGAAAAAGTGATTTTTCGAAAAACGTGTAAAACTTCGCCCTTTTTCAAATCGCTCTATCTCCTGAACGATTGGGTCTACAATCAACTTCGACTAGTGAATTTTATAGGAAATGTAATAAAGTTTCACTTTGGTAATAATGACGTTAGCCGCAGGACGCATAGTTTCTGAGTTATAAGCAAAAAACTGAAAAAAGTGCAAAATTTGTCGAGTTCTTCGCGAATATCTCAAAACGCATGACATAATATGTTATATTTGTTGGACCCCCAAAAAACATACAACAACACCAAAAAATCCATCGCTATCATTTTGGCTACGGATTGACTGGACTATTATTGCCTTTCAAAGAATGACATTGCGCAACAAGCAGCTGAATGAGTTTTATGAATGCGCTCAACATCTACAGCAGATGAGCAAAAAGTCTTGTCTACTGGAGCTCAACTACAATTTGCGAGATGTTTGAGCCTCGTGAGTTGGTATACCTGAGGACTAGAGAGTTTTTTCTGCTATCGCTAGCAGGAGGACATTGTGGTGGGAGCTGGTCGTTTCGGTTGTGGCACGAGCTGGAAAAGAAAATTACAACATGAACACATTCCGAGCAACTGGGACGGAAACATGAAGAATTAGGTTCAAACGGCTTGTGGCCGTACGGCTGGCTCAATTTGAACTTTAAGGTAGCTCATTTGACGCAGAATTTTGTGCTCAACAATTTACTAAATGGAATATTTTTAGCTATAACGCACCCTTTCAAAGTTATCCGTAAATAAAAACAAAAAGTACCGAAATGTCGTTTTTGACGGTGATCGTCCCACAAAATTTTTTTGGGAAGCTTCGGATTCCAAAAAAACTTATAAAACCGTTGAAAAATTCAACCACGCGTTGCAACGCACTCCCTTTTTGAGTGACTGGACAAAGGATGGAGAATGTTCCGGATGTGGAGACGAGAAGCTAACCCTCAACACCAGACGGTATTCCCGGATAGTATAACTTGGGTTATTTCGTATGGGGCGTCTGTGGGGCTTTTGAAGGAAGAATGGGAACCCTGAGGGGCGTCGTTTTCAATGTAATTGGGGACGGAGAATCGACTTTTAGGAGTCTCAGTCTGATGATGCCAGACGCCTTCGACCTGAACGAGGGACAAGTGGGACGAAAAAGGGGGACAAAGGGGGACTTGATCTCTGCAAAAATTTTGCAATTTAATAGGGACGTAGAGGGGACCAAAAAAAAAAAAAAAACTGCAAATTTTACAAAAGTGTTTATTATTCTTCAATTTCAATTTCTTTCAATTATTATTATTGTTATTTGATAAAGGTTACTTGTTCGAAAATTAATTTGTAGGTATCAATGAAAATTATTTTTGGAGAAAAAAAGCCTCACGGGTTACGGCTGAAAAGCTTGCTGGCCAACCAGATGATGAACCGAGTATTTTGTCAAAATTTCAGATTAAAAAAAATTCTTTCCGCCCAAAACGGCCCGGACGGCGGACGGACAATTCGTTTTTTGAATCTTACACGTATAATGTTAAATTTTGAGGCCAATCAGAACTTTCGACCTCCATCGGTATATAGGTAATAGGTGTATTATTCCAATAATAATAAACCAAAATTGAAAAATTGGTACTCACGATACAAAACGATAGGAGGGATTGTATACCACAACATGCAGTTGGTAACTGGAATACCCACGAGAGGAATTTTTAAAAATTTTCCCTTTCAATTTTCAGTTTTACGTGCTTTCTCCTCTCTTCAATTTTCTCCCAGCATAAAACTATAGATGACCACAGGGCCCAGAGTCCCGGGACTCTAGTAATAAGTACTCGCAAGTCTCATAAATTGAAATTTACTACCTATAATAAATAACTAGATTACACATTTCGTAATCAACTCAGTCTCACAGATTACCTTCGAAACGACTAGGTACCTTTGGGTTCTTAGTAGCAGTAAAGGAACCCTTAATACACAACTATAATCGAATCACAAACACCTTGAATTAAAAAATTTAATAATTCCACTTTCACCTTCTTTGGTGGCGTTTCGTAACCATCACTACTGTCACTCATCAGTGACAAACAATCATCACGACAAACAATAAAGCGATAAATCACGATGAAGAGATCCAGTCGGTCAACTCATCAAACCGAAAATACCCAAACAAACCGGACCAATAACCAGCAGTGTAACCTGCCTTCGCTCCATCTTCCATCATCATCTACTTCTTCTTCACCGATTGCGTTAGCGCGTCACATACTAGGGATGCAAAATCGGTAGTCAAAAATCGATGTAAGACGCGTAGTTGTCAAGTTATACTCAAACCTAGCTTTCTCACTCGCTTCGCTCGCTCGGGGTGGGATGTATACATAATCAGTTTGCAGACTCGTCTGCAACCACAGGAGACCATTTTCATGTCTTCGTATTATTATTCACCTTATTGTGTTTGTTGTTGACCAGGAGACGCTACTTAGTTACAAATTTTGTTGATATCATTAAGTTTACTGGTTGCCACGGGTTTCGGTAACACCTTTAATTTACGGGTTGCCACGGGTTTCGGTAACGCTTTTAGTGTGCGGGTTGCCACGGGTTTCGGTAACGCTTTTTTCGGTTGTGTGCCAAAGTAAAGACATGAAAATGTCAAAAAATCAAACAAATTACGTACAAGGTAGGCACTTGGACCACTACATTTAGAAAAAGTAAATTTCGGGTAGGTACACTGTTCAAAAATAATAATTTGGAAAGAGTGTCGCCTTTCAACCTGTTGCGCTCCTAGGTGAGCATGAGACCTGCCTGAGAAAAAAGCCTCTCGCTCGGGACTGACGTAGACAGCGAGGTTACGTACTAAGTCTTACGTGCTATTAAGTCTTAATAGCAATAATTGCAAGTTTGGGAGAGGCAGGTTTCATGTTTCCCAGTAAGCGAGGGGGCATTTTTTGAGGTTATGTTATATTAAGGATATTATCCTTCTTGTGGGTCTGCTGCATAGGTACACAAAGAGTAGGTACAATACAGAAAACAATTCGCAAAAACAAAAAATCGATTTCACCAAAAAATCGATTTGCATCCCTATCACATACCCAGGTAGATAGTGGCTAGTTTTTATGAGGCTGTGAACTCGGAGTCTCCGAGTCGGAGAGTCGATTTATGGGGACTTCAAAACTATCTAACTACCCAATGGAGCTCTCTAAGGAGCTGTAAAAAAGAAGCCTTGAAGGGCTTAGGCAAAAGAATTGAGTGGTGACGTTTTCGAAGTAATTTTGATGCAAACCGATTTATGGTGGTCACATTTCCCACTCCTTGTCTCGTTTCTGTCCCATTTTCCACTACTTTTCAATTGTTCACTACTTGTCCCATTAATGAAGTCCCATTTTTGGTCCTTTTCTTGTACCACTCATCTCGTTTTTGGCCCACTTCTCCCATGGAGGGGGGGAGGGGGTAGCTGCTCTTCTATGTCTATGGAGTGGGGTCGTTACGTTACATAGGCACCCCGCCCTTTACTAGGAGTATGCCTTGCTTAAAAACCGCTGCAAATTACACACAAGAGTTAATTACTCGATGACATAGTGAAAAAATTAATTTTGTGTCATTAAGAAGTACCTACCTATTTAAAAAAATCAGATTGTTTTGAGACCCCCAAAAATGGATTCTGCGTAGTAAAAAAACTTCGAAAACGACAACCCAATCGATATCATACCCGAAAACCTTCAAAAACCCCTCCCGCAGCCCCTTTTAAGCCCCAGTTTTAAGGCCGGTTTTCGGTCGGGAAGCAACCAAGTCCGCCAATCGGATTAATTAGACGTGCTCGAACATGCCGTCTCCGCCAGGGCTGTTTATCAACTCAGATATGAAGCTACTGACTCCGCCGGTTCATTTATCTCCTGGTCTTACGCGATGGCACTTCGAACTGACTTTACTTTATCAGAATCCCAACGCGGTAGACAAATTGTTATTTTCGAGAATAATAAGTTTCATAAATGCATACGTGTCCAGCTTGTGTGCATTCCGGTGGCGTTGTGTGCAAAAAAAAATCCAAAAGTTGGGACTTTCGTGTGAATACAAGGAAAAGGGGGAAGTGGGGGATTGGTTACGATGGACATCGCCGCCTCAGTTCAATAGTGTAACAACTCAAAAATCGTCATTTCGAGAAAATTGAGGGTAAGGATTTTGGTCTGCAGTTATGCATTTGTAACCCACCACCAAATGTATCAACTGGCGTAAATCCACATTACCCTTATTCTCCACGTATTTGTGCTTCACACCAAGTGCTTCCAAATATTTTTAACTATAAAATAAGTATGAAACTCTAATTAACAAAAAAATGTTCCGAGTTGTTACTGTACTGCACTACTGAGTTCCGAGTTTGATTTTCTTCATTTCTTACTTCTATTTATCAGTCTGGGTTGTTTTTCATGATGGGCACAGTCCGTTTCCTTCGTTTTTGTGCCAAAATAATTACGAAGGCTGTAATAATATATTATTCAGAGTTATATAACTCTGAAGCCGCCAGTGCTACCAAGAGTGCAACACAGTAACATTTTGAGATGTCACTCTGTTGCTCTGAAGGCGATTTGTGATAAGACGACATGTTACTGTATTGCACTGGAAATCATCTGAATTCTGCCAAAGCAACAGCTGAGTTCTGGGTTTGATTTTCTTCATTTCTTACTTCTATTTATCAGTCTGGGTTGTTTTTCACGATGGTCACAGTCCGTTTCCTTCGTTTTTGTGCCAAAATAATTATGAAGGCTGTAATAACTCTGAAGCCAAGAGTGCAACACAGTAACATTTTGAGATGTCATTCTGTTGCTCTGGAGACAGAATTGGCATTTTGTGATAAGACGAAATGTTACTGTATTGCACTGGAAAATCATCTGAATTCTGCCAAAGCAACACAACAACATAGGCATTTTGTACTTTTTACCTAGTTTGAAAGGTGATTTTGACTTACATTTGTAGTGCTCTGGAATCTACTCATCATGCTGAATCCAAAGGTAGTAATAACTCAAAACGGCTAATTTTTGAGTTGTTACACTGTTGCACTGAGGCGGCGACATTTGGGCTCCCATTATTACCTTAAGTGGAGGAGTCGTTCGTTGAGGACCTGATGTCAATCATGCCGCGAGATCGTCGAGTTGAACAGTATGCAGATTATTTGGTCGAAAACTACATAGAAGAAAATGACAAAATTTCCTCCACGCTTATGGGCTCGAGACGAGGTGACGTCCGCGAGAACAACTATTGTGTGAATCTTTCCATCGAAAATTTAATGCTTTGTTTAGCAGTGCTCATGTCAATATCTCAGTTCAGGTTCTTCGCTCATCATTCACACTCGAGAACATTCATGTAGAGTATTAAATTCCCTTTAATTTCACCAATTTACTCTCGTCTTGTTCAAACACCAGATCACGAGTTACACGGCTTCAAAGTTGTGTCAAATGTTCAACAATCCGAAGAACAACTCAAAATGACTTTTTAACTCGGCTCCAGTGCTTCGCACGACATTTTCACCCTAATGCTTTCTTGTAGAGCAGTGAATATTCTTCAGATTTTACTATTTACAATTGTTTCTACACCCATCAGATCAAACGGTACAGTTCATCAAATTTCCCAATCCTGAAACAACTTAGGTTTTTGCTGGACGGTATTCGCCTAAACCTAATAAATACGTTGAGGGTTGAGGGTTACAACGCCTTAAATAGCTCAAATTGGCGACCTTTCACTCCCGCCAGGACACAATCGACTCCCGCATCGTCGGACGGCCTCAAATCCCTCAGCTGGCCAGCTGGAAATCCGCCAAATTCCGCCCAGTCAAACGAGGGTCACCCGACGTGTTCCAAATAGTGGCACACTGTCCAAATGGGCTAATGGGAGGTTGTAGTTAAGAACCCATCAAGAAAAGTCACTCAGAAAAGTGCACGTCTCGAATACACCTCAAAATTATTTTGTGTAAATTTCACGTCCAAAATCAAACCGAACAGGAAACTGATATAAAACTCCATTTGAAATGAACTATTATTAACAATTTAACTAAAACACTAATTTGACAGTTTGTAATACCTAACAATACGAAAAAAAACCAATCTTGTTATTTGAAAGAGTCTCACTTTTCTTATAAATCCATTTGACCCATTCAGAGGAAACGATCAGTTAGATGGTGACAAATGGATGATCGGGTTGTTGTTCGAAATCTGTTTATGGCTCCAGTAAAGCAGAGAACGGTCGTAAACAAGGGGCTAAAATAAATCTTCCACCGGCCACGCGCCTGTGAGCTAACGAAAGTGGAAGGTCGATTCGTTATTCGGGAGAAGAATATCACGAAGCTCGCCTAATACTCAGTTTACTATCGAGGTGTACCCGCAAGGTTTTGAGCCTGATCACCCGTACCTCAACTCGCCCAACAACTTCCATCCCCAGCATTAAAACATACTGTAAACTCGTCCACTAATATTCTTTCTCACTCTCAACGATACTGTAAACTCGTCCAACAGTCAACCCAAACAATCCAAAAACGCTTAATGAAAAGGCGACACATGGTCAGCGGACCCACGCAATTACTTCTATTTTAACCGCATCCCCTGGGTCAGCAGACCCAAAAATAAGGCAGCGTTACGATTGCGAACGCTTCGTTTTTTCTACCTGGGGGCCTGCGACGTTGCCTTTCAGTGATCAGTTGACCACCAGGGATATCGAACGACAGGTTCTCAGGGACAATTGTAAGAGAAAATCAGGTGATTATTTGTGTACGAGGCCAGCAAAAATTATGAGACTTGAAATTATGAAAGAAAATTTGACCCCTTCCAACATAGCGATACCAAAGCTGTCAGAAAAGCCATGTACATGTTTCCAGTTCTTCCGCAGTCCAGGTCTGAGGCAATTGACCAACTACTTTCCTTGAAAAAAAAAAAAAAAAAAATCTTATCTCCCTCTAGTGACGAGGGAGATTTCATTCACATTTCCCCAAATAATAACCTCGCATGCATAACACTGCGCAAGAATTTTGTCGGGCTTGTTGAATCAGAGCACATTTTCGCGGACGGGACTTTTGATTACGCTCCTCAACATTTCACTCAAATGTACACGATTCATGGCCTCAAAAACAATTTTCATCTCCCACTCGTGTACATATTTTTGCCCGATAAGAAAGAGGAAAGATATAAGCTGATGTGGGAGTATCTGAAGGATCTGAGCAGTGCTTACGTAGGTAGATCATGCTTACATAAAACTTATACAAATTTGCCCAGACCTTGATAATGGCTTGAAATTTGCCCAATATGTTTACGATACGTATATTGGGCCGGCCTGTTCTTTCCCAACGAATTTATGGGCCGCCTATTTTCGCGCGAATATTTCCTTCTTTTTTTCTTATCTGCATTCTGATCCATATGTGTACACCTCTATGATTCCGAGCCACGTAATGGCAACGTCGCGTTCGCAATCCTCCACTTTTTCGGATTAAAGAGGGTCGGTTCGCAATCGTATACTTTCCTAGCGTTCGCAATCGTAACGTCTCCGCACTGCCGACTTTATCATCACACTGACCATCTATTAGAGAGTTTTTGTTTTCTACGTAGCTACTGTTTTCGTTGGAACGAAAAAAGAAAAAACGAACTGCGCATGCGCCAACAACGAGAAGGGTCTCGTACAAACGAAAAGGGTTTTCGTACCGACGTGAAGGGGGTCCCCTCACGTCGAACGAAAAGCGGTTTTCGTTGTTACGAAACCCTTCTCGTAGTTGGCGCATGCGCAGTTCGTTTTTCCTACTCTGTCGTAAAGGATCCGCCCCAAGGTCAACGTAAAATAGTTAGCATCTTCATGTGCTCGCGCTAGGAGCTGCTCCTCTCGTTTCAACGAAAAGTTCGCACGTGAAGAACAAAAACTCTCTATTATATACCCCCCCGCCCGGGCGAGTGCCGATAAGCCCTAATCGGCCGCTTTGAGGAGTGGGCGTTATCACTCCTCACCCAAAGGGCGACTGCCGATAAAGTCCTGATTGGCCGTCTTGAGGAGTGGGCGTAGGCACTCCTCACAAATTTCGGTTGATACCAGGGGTGGGAAAGGACTACTATTATCTCCTTTCACTAACCCGGAGGACGAGACAGCTCTCCGTCATGCATACCCCCGTAATGTTCGGGAGCCTACTCCGGTGGGAGATGCATGTAAAGTGGTAGAGAGGGATGCGAGACCTAGTCTCTCTCGGGCCTCTGACTGGAGCGGCCTTAAAGTGGAGTGCATGGTGTGCCCACACTCTTAATCCAGTAGTCCTCAGGAGAGGGGGAGCCCTCCCCCCTTTGGACGTCTACGGATCTCTGGCGGTGGGCTTTGCCGGCTTGCTTGCATCTGGCGGGAGAGGCATAGCTCTGGTAGTGGGCGAGCCCTCCTTTAACCTCTTAGACATTCAAATGACCGTCTATTATTATTGTTATCATAAGAATGATCCCACACAGTGCAAATGCACGATTGAACCAGACCTCCCTTGGCGACGCTTTGTCTGGGGTAACTAGTTCACCGAAACAAATATTGACATCTCAACTGGGGTTCCCTATTCTGCCTCAATACAGCCTCCCCGGTCAGCAGATCACGACACCTCGTGTTACGCCCTGGGTAGGGGAATTCAGGTACTCCCTTTCCTCTTCCTCCAATGACACTGGGGGCGAAATCCCAATTACACTGGAGGCATTCCCCAAACACACAAAACAAATAATATATCAATTAGGGACTCAATATTTGCATGTAGATACACCTTCAACATCCATTCAGCAGTGTGCCCTGCAGAATCCAGTGTGGGGGTCCCGGAACTATGTAACTTCACCATGGGGCTTTAATGGGGCAACAAATGGGATTTTTGAAGGATCCCAGGAGGCCAAATACATCGTCGTTTTCCAGGTAATTTTGGACGCAAAATCACTTTTTTTTACCCACCTATATCAAAGAATGAGTAAACCCTTGTGTAAAATTTGCAACTTTTATACTGTTTGTCTCAATAATTGAGAAAAGAAATTATTCCTTTCCATTTTCACGGATGCTCTTCAGACTGCGAATTTCCACGGATCCTTATAAATTTAATTCCACGCCGTAAAGTGGATATTTCGTGAAGGTGTTTGACGCAGTACAAGCCATAAAGGAATATCCGTGTCGCGGTCGTTCAGTAATATCAACGCGATTCTTTCGTAGGTAAACCATACAACTCCCTCTCAATCTCGATTCCCGTTTCCGCCCTCTTCGAAATGCTCGATTTTCCACCGATTCAAAAGGAGTCTTTCAACTGTTCGGTGCAAAAGAAAAAAAAAAGTTGAAAACGGTTCCTCCTCAATGCTCTGACGCTCTTCAAAAGGGTTTCGGTTCTTTTGTGTCTCCTTCCACGACAATCTTAACGCCGTTTCGGTGCATATCGTTTGTCGCAACTCTTCCAAGTGCAACGAGACGTCTCCTCTCACGACACGCTCCTCTCCCAACGGATCCATATAGAGCCGATAACCCTTCTTTGGCGCGTTTATCAATCACTACAACCGAGAGCAGTAGGCCGATGGGCTATCGGATCAAAGAGAAGTAATGCTGCAGAATGCGAATAGAACGGACATGTACAATGTAGTGAACAACCACACAGTACTTACTGATACATAATGTACGGTGTGGAAGAGGGATGAAAAATCGGTAGCCAAAAATCGATTTTCAATCGAAGGCTCACAATCGATTACCAATTAAAATTGATTTTTCAGCCAAATTATCAAAAATCTTTTCTTTTGGTTTATTATTCTTGGAATAGTACACTTATGTTTTCGCGACGGGGGTCGACGACTCCGATCGGCCTCAAAATTTGACATTATCTGTTTCAAGAGGTCTACATTCAAAATCCGAAATGTCCGTCCGCCGTCCGCCGTCCGGGCCGTTTTGGGCAGTAGGAATTTTTAAAAAATCCGAAATTTTGACAAAATACTCGGTTTACCATCTAGTTGTGCCCGCAAGGTTTTCAGTCCGATCGCCCAAACCCGTGGGGCGCTATGGGGCTATAATGGGGCTACGGGTGGGGTTTTTTGAAGGCTTTGGGGTATGGGATCGAGTTAGGTGTCGTTTTCGAAGTATTTTTGGACGTAGAATCCATTTTTGGGGGTCCTGGAACGATCCGATTTCACCGTGGCGATCTACAGGGCTTTCATGGGGCTAAAAATGGGATTTTTGAAGGATCCCAGGAGGTTAAATATTTTTCGAGTAAGAAATAAAGAATTTTTGAAAAAAAGAAGTTTGAAACAAAAAAAATCCAAAAAAAAAATTTTTTTTTTGAAAAATAAAAATCCCAAATTTTTTTTTCATTTTTTTCATTGACAGAATTAATTTTCTGCACAAGTAACGTCTATCAAAGAATAATAAATCCTTGTGTAAAATTTGCAGCGTTTTTGTGTGTTTTAGGCTGTAACTTCTGAAGGAGGCGTTTTAGATTTTACGCTCAGAGGAAAGTTTTTGTTCAGCGTCAAATTTCTTATAAGAATATTATGTTTTTAGATTGTTGTGCCGGAAAATGGCCATTTGGCCGCATTGTGCGAAGACGAAATTTTAATTGCCGTCGAAATTCGCCGGATCTTCCTATTCAGAATTCCCAATTCCTGCGCTTCATCGCGTTTTTTTTTATGTGCCCTTTTTGAAATTGTTTATTAAAACGGATTGAATTACGGGGAGGGGTCTCCTGCCTGAGCGTATTCAAAGTTGATTTGATATTCAAAACCTCTTCCGATGAAATCACATCCCGTTCAGATCATTCAACTTGGGGTTTTAACGAGGCGGACGCTTGACGTTTTCAATATTCCCCTCCCAACCTCCTGCCAAAATGGTTTCCTATTGAAAATATTCAAAATGGTATTCTTCTTTATGCGTTCAAAACTACCTAGATTCAAATTGGTTTGAAGATACTGAATTCTAGTTGAGTGAGATAAACCGTGAAAAAACCAATGTTCAGAATTGTCACGTTTGATTTCAATAACTTTGGTCGAAATCGAGGCAATCATTAAAATTACGCGGTTTTCTTGAATGAAAAGGGATTCAAATTTTATCCAAGAATTAATAAAACATTTTTAACGTTCTATGAAAAAAACAAGCCGACGCCTTTCAAAAGCCCCACAGTGTGGTCAGACAGGTATGTAACTCCCGATAAGCGATTCTGCGATCAAAATGGGATAAATGAGAGAAAATGGGGCAAGTAGTGGAAAATGGAACCCCCATCAGTCGGTTTGCATCAAAATTACTTCGAAAACCTCACTCAAGGGCCTTCAAAACCTCAATCTGCATCCTCTTGAAAACCCCAGAGCCCACTGTGAAATCGGATAGATTCGAGATCGCCTTAATCGGAATCTCCGTTCAAAGTGACTTAGAAAACGACACCTTGCTCGTTTCCTCAGCCGAAGCCCTTCAAAACCCCCACCTGTAGCCCCTTAAAAGCCCCTTTAAAAAGTCTTAGACAACGTGTTCGAATAACCCCTTTCACAAAAATTCATTTCTGATCACACCCCCCCCCCCCCCCCCCCTCAACCAACGGGAAAAACGAAACGCCAGATACGACACTTCAACCCTATAAATAAATCGTTATCACCGGAGGAATGGACGCGCTCGACCAGGAAGGGGAATAATAATAGAAACTTGTTATAAGATGGATAAACTCCTGAAGAGCCCTCAACCCCATACATGGGGACGGGCGAAAGGCACCTCGTCGAGGTGCCTCGACGAGGCATTATTATTAAAATTTAATAATTATTATTTAATAATAATTATTTAAGTTAAAATTTTTTAACTAAATATATATATTTAGATATAAGATAAAGGCTTATCCCTCACCAAATCCATTATGAATAATCCGGAAGCCGACTATACTTATGGTGACCAGATTTTTTTTCTATAAAAGTAGTAAATTTTCCAAATTAAAAAAAATATATATACCGATGTAATATATTATAGGTATAGGCTATCCCTTATCTTATTAAAAAATCCAAGGTAAAAATGAATAAAGCGGTGATTTTTATTGCACAAAACGGTTTTATTCTAAGATCACACAGAATATTACACAGATGACACGACGACTGAAAAATTTAATGAGAGCTCACAAACGAGTCAATATTTTTCCGCACTGTGATTTTTTTTTTCAGCATAATATAAAAAGTTGTTTTCAGCATTAAAAAAAAAGGTGAAAGTTCGATTAGAAGGATTTCGCCTCTCAGGATATTCAATTAGAAAATCTGATGAAAATCGTCCAATTCGTCCTGTGCCTTCCAGAGTGCCCCAGTTGAACGATTATTTTCCGTTATTATCAACTATTGGAGCAGTGAGAAACGCGATTGAAAGTAGAAACCCTGAAGGAAGTCATGGAGGTGTACACAAACTTCGACGAGAACTGCATGGAGATGCACTCATTTCTGCAATCGAGGGAAGATAATTTCTTCACCTCCATCACCTCCATGACTTCCTTCAGGGTTTCTACTTTCAATCGCGTCTTCTCACTGCTCCAATAGTTGTTAATAACGGAAAATAATCGTTCAACTGGGGCACTCGTGGCTGGAAGGCACAGGACGAATTGGACGATTTTCATCAGATTTTCCAATTGAATGTCCTGAGAGGCGAAATCCTTAAAAATTGTTCCCCCTTCTAATCAAACTTTCACAACTTTTTTTTTTTTTTTAATTTCTGGCAAGAAAGGCAAAAGTAGTACGCTTGGTAGTACATGATACGTGGTAGTACATTGAGCCCAAAAGTAGTAGGTACATGTCCTTCCAAAGTAGTACGCCTGGTCACCGTAACTATACTACGCTTATTGATATTTATTTTATCATTATTAAACAGGAGTAAATTTTAATATTTTTGAATTGGGGCTGGTTTTTCGAAAGTGAAATCTATCACAGTTCTGTTAGAGTACTACAAATACATGTAAAGAACTACATGTAGTTCTTTACATGTATTTGTAGTACTCTAACAGAACTGTGATAGATTTCACTTTCGAAAAACCAGCCCCAATTCAAAAATATTAAAAGTTACTACTGTTTAAAAATTTACTACTATACCATGTATGGTATGTAAAGCAAGACTACTTAGTAAACATTGTAATGAAAAAAGATGAAAGAAATGAGGAAAACCATCGATGTTTGATTGTCGATTTCTAAACTTTTTTGCCATCCCTCGGTCGAACAGATTTCGGATCCCTACCTTAAGAACTCGCTCATTTACAGACGAAATTAATTTACGGATACACAACACGTAATGGCGAAAATGCCAAGAAAGTTGAGGGAGTGTGTCTGAGTGGTGTTCTGTGTAAGGCGAGGGAATTATCCAGTTTCTGGGTATTTCGGAGGAGAAAATAGAATTCAAATGGTACCCTGGAGCTGTTGGGAGGTTCCTGGAAGGGTACGAGGGTGGCAGTGTCCCAGTTAAGGGTGGCCAACCCCGGAGATGGGCCAGCCACGTGCTCCATTGCCGCCCCCGCATCAGACAGTGATTTGGAAAACCTGGAAAACCCGGAAAACTCCCAATTTCAGGCGACTGCGGGGATACCTACGACGCGTAGGATTTTTTTTATCAAGGTTGGGTGGTGGCGATCAAATTGAAAATTTTGAGTGTGGCTGACTACACTGATTCATCCCCTCAACCCTTCGCCTCTTTTCATCCCTCCTACTCGCCACCAGCTTCACCTCACTTGATCCCCATTTGAACTCGTAGGTCGTTCATCCCAACATAGACATAAACAGGTCCTGGACCGATGGAGCTACCACAGGGGGTATCATGCATGATACCCACGATTGTACAATTGGACCATTCCAGCATTTTGAAGTTTGTACTTAATTGGCGATTCGCAAAAGTCGAAAGACAAAATTATTTTGGTTTATTGTTCTTGGAATAATACACCTGAAATTATGAAAATTTTCAAATTTTTCATGTGGGGCAAAATTGGGCGCTGGAGGGTTAAACCTTAAAATTAAATTTTAAGGTTTAACCCTCCAGCGCCCAATTTTTTGTCAACATTTAATGTTGACAAAATAATCAATTTTCCCGTGACAAAATACTCGGTTTAAAGTTGGGCCCGCAAGGTTTTAAGCCCGATCGCCCCAACTCCTGGGGCGCTATTGGGGTATAATGGGGCTACGGGAGGGTTTATTGAGTTTATTGAGCTTAACGTATAATCCATTTTTGGGGGTCCCGGAACGATCCGATTTCCCCGTGAGGATATATTATTATATCTACATCATATTATGGGGCTTTCATGGGGCTACAAATGTGCATAACGTAAGGTGGATGCGGCGAGATAGTGGGAATCCGTCTTATAAAAAGGACGATTTAAGACGAAGCAGCCTATTTCCACGATAAAATAATAACAACTTGTAGAGCTGGGAGTTCTATTGAAAGTTCTATTTCCTGAAGTATTTGACGAAACCTTTAGGTATTAGACGAAACCTGTTCCCATTATTTCTAGCGGAATCGCAATCAGGGGCTTTTCCAGACAGTAGAAAAGATACATAGGTGACATCGCATTAATTTGCTTCCTTTATTTAACTGATAACCATATCTCTCAATAATTACCTCCCGCCTTCTGAGGAGGTGCAAATCCAAGCAGCATTCATTTTACGAAGACCAAAACAAACCACGCACGGAATTCTTGAAGAGGTTGCAATTTGCAAATAGCAGGTTAGGAGCCCGGAGTACGGGAAAAAAAACGCAGCAAATTTTACACAAGGGTTCATTATTCTTCAATATAGGTTACTTGTGGTTTTGGGAAAAATATTTTTGGTTTTTTACTCGAAAATGATTTGACCTCCTGGGATCCTTCAAAAATCCCATTTTAGCCCCATGAAAGCCCTAAGTATAGATCCTCACAGTGAATTCGGTTCGTTCCGGGACCCCCCAAAAATGGATTCTACGTATAAAAATACTTTGAAAACGGCACCTAACTCGATCCCATAGCCAAAAGCCTTCAAAAACCCCTCCAGTAGCCCAATTTTAGCCCCATAGTTCCCCACGGGTTTGGGCGATCGGGCTGAAAACCTTGCGGGCACAACTAGATGGTAAACCGAGTATTTGTCAAAATTTCAGATTAAAAAAAAACGCTGCAAATTTTACACAAGGGTTTATTATTCTTTGATATAGGTTACTTGTGCAGAAATTAAATTCTGTCAATGGAAAAATGTAACAAAAAAATTTTTTTGGGATTTTTATTTCAAAAATTTTTTTTTGGATTTTTTTTGTTCAAAAATCTGTTTTTTCAAAAATTCTGTATTTTTTACTTAAAAAATATTTAACATCCTGGGATCCTTTAAAAATCCCATTTTTAGCAACATGAAAGCCCTAAAGATCGCCCCAGTGAAATCGGATCGTTTCGGGACCCCCAAAAAATGGATTCTACGTCCAAAAATACTTCGAAAACGACACCTAACTCGATCCCATAGCTAAAAGCCTTCAAAAAACCCCTCCCGTAGCCCCATTATAGCCCCAGAGCGCCCCACGGGTTTGGGCGATCGGACTGAAAACCTTGCGGGCACAACTAGATGGTAAACCAAGTATTTTGTCAAAATTTCAGATTTTTAAACAAATTCCTACTGCCCAAAACGGCCTGGACGGCGGACGGACATTTCGGTTTTGGAATCTAGACCACTTGAAACGGATAATGTCAAATTTTGAGGCCGATCGGAGTCGTCGACCCCCGTCGCGAAAACATAGGTGTATTATTCCAAGAATAATAAACCAAAAGCATACGCCAAAATTCCCCACCCCACACGTTCAAACGCTCAAATCGTCAAATCTCATCAAAATTTAACCGCTCATCAATGACGCTTTTGTAACCCCTGGAACGGGTTTGATTGAAACAGCCGACGCTCGAAACAGCCAGTAAAAAAAGTTTCAAGCGAAAAAAAAACAGCTGCAGCTGCAGTTAGAAAGTTCCCGAAATAACGCATCTGGCATCACGAAGGTCGCGTGGAGAAAAAGCAGAGCGGGAAGTTGGCGATAAAATCGAAACGGTTCGATTGAGAGCGACGATCAGCCGGCCGGCGGGTGACCAGCCGAAACCGCCCGTCTGCGGGTATTTTTAGGCGGCAAAAGGAAAAACAAACCGATAGACTCACTGACGGAGGCGGATACAGGATTTATTTCACGGGGGTCGCCAATACCCCCAGAAGGTTGAAGATCACTCAGGGCGGAATTCACAAACGTTGCTCAAGTCTCTCAAGTCCTGACTCAAATCGCCGTCTCAAGCTCTGACTTACAAATTTGGAACAAATGAAATTCACAGACAGTGAGCATTTCCTCAAGACCGAGACATTTGAGCCCGGACTTAAGTCAGAACTTGAGGTGAGATGAGGTTCGAGACATGACTTGATATGAGCGGCTGTTGGTAATCATGTTAGGGAAATTACAAATGGAGAGAACTCCCTTTTTGTTGGCGTTCTGGGTGTTTTCCCCCAGTTTTGGTTTATTATTCTTGGAATAATACGCCTATGTTTTCGCGACGGAGGTCGACGACTCGGATCGGCCTCAAAATTTGGCATTATCCGATTCAAAAGGTCGAGATTCTAAAACCGAAGTGTCCGTCCGCCGTCCCACTACCGAGTTTCTTAGGTTGTATCTAAGGCCATTTCTGGCCCATAACAACCTTTCTCGTGCCTTCTGCTCTCTTTCTTCCCTTAAGGGAAGTGCACTTGTGTTTCCTCAAATTTCTTCTCCTACCTTGGTCTCCCCCCCCCCCTTCTGCCCCTTCCGGCGTTAGCCACACCACTTTGGTGCGCCTGGGATGGATCAACGTGGAGGTGCCGGATTTTAAAGGAGGTCTTATCACTATAAATTGGCTCAAGATTCATTGGGAATGGCTTCTTCTTTTTTTTTTTTTTTTTGACAGACAAGGGGGATGCTATCATCCCCTGCGTCACCGCGACCTCGAGTGTGATCTATTGTGACTTTGGGACTGGCTTCTTGTAGCTTGTGGTGTTCAGGTCATATGGTGGTTGCGGAATGCAACAGACCGGACCTACTCATCTGCCTCTTCTTGTAGCTTGCAGGTCCGCCGTCCGCCGTCCAGGCCGTTTTCGACAGTAGGAAGCTCATCAATATTGACGAAATTTGGCAGATACTACAAGCACTTTGGGGATTCGTCAGTAAGGAGCAGCGGAGCTTCGTGGAATTTCGACTTATTCCGAACATTGGCCGAGCAAAGCAGATCATGAATACCCCTATTCTAACATCTTGTTGCACTCAGCTTGATGAACTATTTCTGAAATTGTCCCACCTTTTGGTTCACATGGCCTGAACGATCGCAGTCGTTACATTTCTCACAGCCAATGGAGCAAACGTCGTAAAAAAAAAGACCATAAAAGCCCGCAAGGTTTTGATGTCGACTCACTAAAGTCCTTGTAACCGAGCAAGGGAGTATTATATGGGTTTCTTGGATGCAACAAGTCTCAATGGCGATTATGTGCCCTTTAGGGGGTTTTCCATGTGCGGTTTAGTATCCCGGGCCCGCTGTCGTGGCGTCTTCGAAAAGTTTCACACGCTGGAATCGCTTCGAAAATGAGAACGCGTGCGATTCAACAGTTCGATATCCGAGTTCGTGACAACTTCAGCATTACGGATACGTTTTGCGGCGTTTAACGAATACTTTCCCTTCGTGGAAGGGTTTGCGCAAGACGGCGTTAAATTCGTATGAACCCATCGCCATAAAGTTTGATAGCTTTGAAACAACCTCAGCGATCACCGTCGATTAGTTCAAAAACCTTGACGAGAAATTGCTGTTGAAAAAAAAAAAACAAAAACGAAACAGGATCCGCTTTCAAGTCGGTCTGGTTCGTCGGATGGGAAAAAAATCTGTAATATCGCTGAGAGGCGCAGTTCCCGTAACTGTCGCTAACGACTTGAGTGACCTTAAGATTTTTTACGGAAAAGTGTTGTTGCCAGGTGTATGCCTGATGAATGCCAGGTGTATGCCTGATGAAAATTCGTGTAGAGTTTCGCGATCGTCGTGGGTTTTGGGCGGTTTTGTCGTACAGCTCGCCGTTTTGTACTGCGGAGCCGGATGCGGTCGTTTCTTCCCCTGATATTAAAAATGACGTCGGTCGTCGGTTAAAGCGGTAATTTGATAGTGTTTCCCTGTCTCAGCGAATTATGTCGCGCCAACTGACACAATAGTTGGTGAGCGGGTTATAAAAAAACGGGAAGTTTTTGTGGAGCAAATGAGAAGTGCCAAGGAGCCACACGGTGTCACACACGTCTGTAACCTCCAAAAATCGATTTTTCGTTCGAAATGTCGTAAACGAAACCTCACACGACTCCTTGGCCAAAACCCTACAAAAAGTCCCACCTGCAGCCTCCTCCAATCTCCTTGGGTTGGGCAGAATGAGTGCAAAATCAATTATTGATGTCTCCGAAAGTCTATTCTTCGTCCAAAATTCCTACTTCGACTCTCAGACAGCCAAGCGTCGATCAAGGCACCAACAGCTCCATCCATTTCGTCAAGAGTGGTATAGGACTGTTTGCCTGGCAAAACGCCACAGGGTCTCCTTGGAGTGGGTCCCAGGTCGACCCATCCCCATTAGATAGTTGGCAATCCATCTCCGGACGAAGTCTCCCTTGTTCTCAATTCATCCTCAGCCTGGCACCACCTTTGCAAGCCTTGGACAGGTCTAGAAAGCTTGGGGAGCATCTTGGCAAGCCTTGGTAACCCTTATCCAGCTTGGCACCAAATTGACATGCCTTGAAAACCTTTAGTCAGCTTGGGACGAGCTTAGCAAGCCTTGGGTAGCTTTGGAAAGCTGTGCAAAGCAAGATAAGAATCTTCACAACTTTGTCAATATAAGTGAGGAGAAGAACGCTATCAGGGAGCAGGCATTTGCAATTACCAAGACGGATGAAACGACCGATGCCTCTTCTCCACTATTCAGGGATGAGCCGCCGCTTTCACTTGCACCTTTCACTTTTTCAGGGTCGGGTCGCCTGTTACCTGCTCCCCTGACCCCCGAGTGGTACGCTTAGCAAGCAGCCTGAGATTGTTCCAAGAGGAGCCACCACTGATCGCTGGGGACATGGACTTGGCGCGAGCCAATTAATTAGCATTCTCTACTCATAACCTGTCAGTACATGTATAAAATGACTGACCGCAGGATTTTTCTGGATCCACAGGAAACTGATGAACGGAGAGTGGGTTATCAAACTACCATCCGACCTCGAAGCTTTGAGCAGGGATGCTGGGGAGATGAACTCAGGCTGGAAACGTCGGTCCACTGACCCAGCAACCTACTTCGACGCCTCAAACAGGGAAGCTGGAGAAACAGACCTACGTCAAACTGCGGGATCTGGGAGTAGCCACATTGACCACAACACACTGACTGCAACATTGGCTACCCCAGATCTCCCTGCCGAAGGTCCAGGGAGGAAGAGATACCCACACGCATCTAGAAAGTGCGTTCCAAGTGGGCATTCCTTTTCTGCAGCTGCACAGATCTCAGGACTTCATCACGACGTCGTTCAGAGAGAGAGAGAGAGAGAGAGAGAGATTTCCAGCACAACACCAGGCAGCATAATAATTATGATGCCTGGTGTTGCAGAAGGTCCTGCTAGAACGTCATTTCTCCAATTATTGGAGAAATGACGCTTCTAGCATTTCGCCTACACACACAATACATCTATGATTAATCGTGTCCCAACAAGGTCGCTATAGATGGTAAAGGAACCGTGAAGGACCCGTCATAGTCGAGAAAAGTGGTTATCTCTGCTTTGAAAAACTGCCGCTGCGAGTGCAGCGCTACTTTCAATTACTTTTGGGAAGAACAGATGCCCTCAGAGCGCAGTAGACAGCAGAGCGCATGCGCTTCGGGTCTCGTCGACACTTTACATTTGACCATTCGAGTAAACTAAAAGTGTTCCAGAAAAAAAAGTTTAACCTTGACGTTGATTACCTCTCTTCCATTTTGAACTTACATACTGTGTTCTATCACACTTCAGTCGCCTTTCGATAGTGTCCAACCAACTTACCTGAAAAAGAAAACAAAACGAAATTAATTTCGGCAAACAGCGAGATTCATCAATGTTGATAACCTCCATTAAAATGAACGGTTATCTTCGAAATAAGAAGACATTACCACATAGTGTCATCTATAAACCACTTCATCATGCACATCCAGGGACCGGGCCTGGATCTTGGCGACCCCTGGCCGTGTCGAAGAGTCGATCGATGAAGAGTTTACTCCTCAACTTCGAACCCTATCATGTGAAGGACTTTTTTTACCGCCTTGAATTTCTGGTACCTAGTATTGTTCCCGACTTTTGCTCCATCTCTTTTATACTGACGTTCACGGCAATAAAATTTATTTATTTATTCGACAACCTAGGAAGATTCATGCCTCGGCCAGTGGTAAATGTAAGGAAATTAAAGGTTGGTGGTTTACGATGATGTCCTCTCCCTAGTGTAGTTTCCGTTGCAAGATCCGGCAGCAACTGAAGAGAAGTGGCAGAGAAAAAGGCACCAAAGACAGACACTCCACGCCAGGATTTGAGGACGAAGAAATTGAAGATAAATCAATTCTGTCTTGCAGGTATTTATGATATACGTGACCCGAAACGTTTCACTCATGAAGAACATGAAAATTTCACTTTACGAGAACGTTATTGTGCATCGTGCTGGCAGGAGCAACTGAGAACAGCACAGAAAAAACACTCGGATCTGCAAAGGAGTAACATGGGAGTAGTAAGTGCCAGCAGCACCAGCCAGTACGATCAGTGAAGTGGTCAATTGAATCTACCGATGGCTGTCAGTTCCAAGAGAAATTGAGCCTCGACGAACATTTCAGAGTAGCGTAAGACGTGTGTAAGACTTTCAGGGATCTGCTCAGAGCACTATTAGACTCACAGACGACCAGCTCAAGGCGACCAATATTAAACTGCATCCTGAGCAGTTGTCATTTCAACCTATGTTGGCTCTGAGTTTTAGGAGCACCAGAACCATCTGCTCAAAACTCTGTTGGATCCACGGACATCGAATCTTAGGGCTGAACAGACTGTGTGGAAATCACTCTTCGGAGCCTGCAGGCTTACGAACCCCAAATTCTCGGTCCACAAGTTGTTTGCCTTTGTTAGATAAGTAGAGTTTGTTGATGGTTGCGATGAACTGTCCCATCATGCCCTGTTAGCCATCTTATACTATTAGGTATGGTGCACCACCCCCACTCACCACCTCATTGGATTAAACCTCTGCACCTTCGGCAAAAACCACACCGCCATCCTATACTGTCGAGGGACTGGTACAGTACAATTAAATCTGAGGATGGCGGTCAGTTCCAAGAGAAGATGAGCCTCAAGGAATATCTCAAGTTGCATTAGATCTGTGGACGTTGACTAATGGCGCCCAAAGCCAACAGTGTTTCGGGAATCCGCTGGGAACACTTGGATTTGACATAGAGCGACCAATAACTGCTTCCTGAGCAGTACAGAGGTCCCTTCAATCTATGCGTTAGGTCTCAGTTCTAAGTCCACCAGAGCCTTGAGGATCTGAAGAGGTGAAATGAATCAACAGACAGGAGCAGTGTTCTACGGTTGTCAAATCGTAAGGCTGAGCAGACAGAACTGGTAAACCGGATTTTGTTGAGGTAACCGGATTTTTGGTCACAATAGAGCAGGAGCTCGCACTTTACTTAGAAATATTTCAGAAATGACTTGCTACAGAGAAATACCGCGACCACACCCGTCGAAAATTGTATTTTCCAATGCTGGGACGCAAAATCCAGTCACCAAGACCTGCAACGACTACGCTGTGACGCCTTAGCAAGTTCTGCCAAAGACGCCACTCAGCCTCTTGGCTAAGATCAAAGCGATTGTTGTGCCTACAGTTTTTGAGGTGGATCTCGCACTGTGGGGAGCCAACCTGTACTGCGTTGAATGAAATTAGAGAGAGTTTATATGAAGTGCTGAGGTGGATCTCGTAAAGTAGGGAGCAAATCTGTGTTGATGCAAAAACTAGTTAGAAGATGGATGTCTCACCAAAGGGGAGCCTGTCTGTTTTGAGGCGGATCTCACATCGAGGGGAGTCAACCTTCTAGAGAGCACTTAGAAAATGGATCTCTCGGAACTTAGGAATTGTATTATTAAGCACTCAAGAAGTAAGGTAACACTAGTAAGTTGGAAGAAGCTGCTTCTGCTAACTGATGAATGAGTTTGTTGAAGGCCTCGATAGACTGTCCTACCATGTTAGCCATCTTCAAGTACCATGAGACTGGTACCCATTAAGGTCGATCCACACATTTCAGTGATCCGTGGACATCAGTGCTGCGTGCCCTTCAATTGTATCAATGATAAATTGTCCACACACCAGCGTTAGGTACATGCCGCGGATTCACTGAAACACTGTAATGTGTGGCTTCATCAGTGCTCCCAGCATATCATGGTATATGCTTGTCATTTCAGCGTTATCGTCAATCAGCAATGTTGGTGAAACCGTCCTGCTCACTTCAAGCACCCGTCAGCGCCTGAAAGCTCGTCGACCCCGACAGACAACCCTCGAAGAAAGAAAACGTGTCAGGCACCTCTCAAAAGGTAATCGCTGACACGGGGAGGTCACTGGGGTGAGGACTACCCCTTGAAGGAGGGCTCATTGACGTGAGATTAAGGGCCGGCGGGGGAGGTTCCACATAATACGCGGTTACCAGGTTACCTCCTCAGACGCGTCGATCGTTCCATTGTTCCTCCCGGCCGAGTTTGAACAAGATTGCACCTGCTCGACGCTCTATCGTTTTGATCCAATCGCCCTTTCATGCGTTTCGAGAGGTGC
The DNA here is from genome assembly GCA_955831195.1 of Pilophorus perplexus. NCBI lineage: Eukaryota > Metazoa > Arthropoda > Insecta > Hemiptera > Miridae > Pilophorus > Pilophorus perplexus. The sequence goes on from OY037011.1 coordinate 2,312,447, forward strand.
CCCCCGTTTTTTTTTTTTTTTTTTTTTTTTAATAAAATGACTTCTCAAAGTGGTGGAAATTGCAGCGTGTTCACCAAAATTAGGCAAATCCAATCCGTTTAACCCACTTCTAAAGCCACCGTCAGACTATGAAAATCATCACATATCGTCGGGTGAGAACTGTAGTGGCGTAAGTAGAAAGAGTGTACTTTCGAGATAATTGAGTTTGAAGTTTTGTCAAAACTTTCCACTCTAATTACTTGGTTATAAATTATCATTATAAAAAGCTTTTTTTTTTTTTTTTTTTGTTTCCACTTCAAATTCCGTTCTTTATCAAGCCCCGATGATTTCAGCTCCATAAAGTGACCGGTAGAAATTGCAATTTTGATTTACGTCAGTACTGCATCAATGCGTGACTACTTTTTCAAAACTATGCTGAGGCTTAAGTAAAATGAATAACCCACATAATTAGGAAAAATTTATTTAGGGCACTGTCGAGGTTCACAAACGTTCCATATACCAAACTGGCGTCAGCCTGCTTCCGCCACTATTACACTTGGTCTATACCCATTTTCAACTAGTAGTGGGCGACGTAAGTGGCGCTAATTCGGTAAAGAGTTGAGTTAAAAATCCGCCAAAACGACTTGGGGGTCTTTTGCCGGTCTTAACTCAATTTTTCAAAATTCGGAATTACGTCACTACTGTTCTCACCCGACGATATTAGGGGTCGCACACCGATTTTTCCCACTAAATCCACCTTTTTGTTATTTTTACTATATTTTTATTTTTCATTTTTTAGCTATATTTTGATATTTAAGAAGAACAGATTTTTCCCCGAAAACCCCCTTTAATGTTTATATTTCATACAGATCTATTTTTTTTTTTTTTAAATTTGATTCGATCGATTTTTCCCCCCAAAACCCCTTGTATATTTTGGAATGGAACACTTTTTTGAAAATTTTTGATTTTTTTTTTACGCTGAAAATATTAAATATTCAAGTATAGTCAAATAACCGACCTCAGTCGCGATTACAAAAGTATATTATTCCGAGAGTAATAAACCAAAATGGATTTTGCGTCCGAAATCACTCGGAAACGACACCTTATTTTACCTCCTGGGATCCTTCACCATTTCTAGCCCCATGAATGCCCCATAAATCCCCAACGTGAAATCGGATCGTTCTGGAACCCCCAAAAATGGATTCTACGTCCAAAAATACTTCGAAAACGACACCTAACTCGATCCCACAGCTAAAAGCCATCAAATAACCCCTCCTGTAGCCCCATTTTAGCCATATAGCGCCCCACGGGTTTGGGCGATCGGGCTGAAAACCTTGCGGGCACAACTAGATGGTAAACCGAGTATTTTTTAAAAATTTCAGGTTAAAAAAAAAATCCTACTGCTCAAAACGGCTCGAACGGCGGACATTTCGTTTTTGGAATCTCGACATCTTGAAATGTGAAATTCAAAGGGCAAATTATTTGAAACTTTGAAGTCTATTAATCTACACTTTGTACCAAAAATATTTGTCACTATTTAGAAATATAACGAGTTGTAATGTTATTTTTAATATTATTAAAAATAACATCATTGGCTTACAATACGTTTTTCAAGTTTTCCTCATATTTGACCAAGTGAAGAAGTCCATGAATACCCCGAGTGTGTGAAGCATGTGTGCTCATATTATGAAGTTGATCAGTTTTCAGTTCAAGGCAGGCGTTGCACCGCGAAGGAAGATCCGAATCTGTTAAGAACTACCAGACCATAAGGTTATTCATGGTCCATTTCGCACATCGAACGGGTGGTTGAGTTCCATTCCTCCAGTTTTGTTGCGACTAATCGTCGAAAATATACGCAGTGGCGTTCATTGTGACAAGCCGAGATTAGTCAATGTTGATAGTAGATTTTAGTTCGGTAGTATAAGGGCCACGAAGGACAGGGTATGATCGAGATATGAGATTATCGCCGCTTTGCCCCTGCGTTCGCACCTTTACGTTAATTCAACGCCGCAGTGGTAAATCGACGTTCGACAGGACGATGAAGACCCCTATTATTAGTTCTTAGAAAGATTACACCGATTTATCCACCAATATTGTTTTTGGCTCCTAGCGAGAACCCATCGACTGAGCCAATATTGAGCTTGGACGAGACACTCTGCCGCCTGGATGCGACACACAATGTTTCTCGATATTTTTAACTCTCGAGCTCTTATCGCGTCATCAGCTCAGGTAGCGTTTTATAGCTGCGGACCACGTAATTTCCCTAATTGTGCCGTCGAGAGCTCGATTGGCATCGTTAGCAACTATTAGCCCTGTAACGCTGATATAACAAACCAATTAGTGGCACAATTGAATTGCTACTACCGAATGCGCCAGGAAATACGAGTATGAAGACCGAAATATCCTCAACGACGAAACAAAACTGCGATTATTCAACAAATAAAACGCGACGGTGTTACGTCGTTGGTTCAATTGTCTACCGGGAACAGACGCATTTCACTGAGCGTGTCGCACAAAGGCCAACCTTGTGATCTATTCACGAAGGTTAATGATAATATCGATGATAATGAGTAATGAAACGAGAGCAGACGTCCTTGACACTAAGGCTGGCCTGTCGGCTAATCTGCAAACGGTTGTTCCAGAATGGTCATAAGTAGAGCCTGGAATTATATGCAAAAAAATCGCCCCAAATATGCAACAAGAAGTGGAAATATATGCAAAAGACCCGCAAATTTCTCAAAAATATGCAAATCCTCCATCATTGTTCAGAAAATCATTAAATCTGTGGCATATGGGTAAGGTAGATGTAGCCAATCAATGTAGGTACTGCACAGGTACTCACGTCTTTATTATTCACATCTTCATTCAAAGATCTTTTTGATTAGACTTAATCATTTTGATTATGTCTAATCAAAATCAACTTCATTAAATTGAACAATCATGTGCTGCTCAAGATGCTCAGGTGTTAGAGACCGTCGACTGCAGCACGACCCCTACGAGATGTAGTGAACCTTGATGGTGGTAAGTTACCAAAACTGAACCAGAAGATGACGCCCTGCGAATTCCGCCCAGACGTGTTGTTTGCATTCACAGACACAATCTACACAACTACACAATCAATTTCGTTATTCAGATATGGTTCCTTCAATTTTTCCTTTAATTTAATTTTAGTAACACAACAGAGGAAGATAAATCCTTTGGGTATGTGAAAATAAATTTAGTGAGGTATTTGGGGCTTTCCCCCAGAGGGGGTTAGTGGCTCAATCTAGTTTAGAACTACAATGAGTAGTTCACCTTTACCTGAGCTTGACTGATGTGGTGGTTGGCCACCTGAACCAACACTTTCAAACAAAGACAGGTGGCCAAGACGTAGGGCATAGGCTCAAGCTTTCAAAATGGGAATTTTTTGAGAAAAACATGCATTTTTTCCTCATTTTCAATAATTTTGGAAAAAATGCTTGTAATAATATTTGCACAATTGCATATTATGCACAATTTTGAAAAAATGCAGATTTTCCAAAAAACTCCAAAATATGCAAATTTAAATTTGAAATTCTGAACCGGAGATGGATGGAAATGATCCAGAACGTCGAATCCCAACGATATACCTACTAAAAAACAAACATGCAAATATGCAAAATTCCAGGCTCTAGTCATAAGAGACCAGAGACAATAATTTGGAATGAATTAACACAAATGTTGTGAGATCCCTTCAGTCGGCACCTCATAAAAACTGCATTCCGCAGTTTGCATTCAGCATGGTACACTTTTCGAGAACTTTGAGAAATCCACCAGGCCAGCCACAGTGGCGGCTCGTGCTACAATCAAGAGGGAGGGTTCAACAGCACAATTTAATACGTACTGAAGAGTGTAGTGAAGAGCGACAGGTACTACAGTGGGTATAGTCCAGTCATTAGGTCCTCAAAATGGTCAAATAGAATGGTGAAACAGATCGTGGCGACCTGCTGAGGCTCAACAGCCGACCTCATAATATGCTTCACGAGGAGGATCAGCGCACAGAGATCTGCTCGCTCTGCAACATGGGGGTGCCGGAGGACCTGGAGCACTTCGTCGCGGTTTGCCCTGTTTTGGGGGAGTTCCGCTTGCGTTTTGGGAGGCCCCAGCTCTCGAGGGACACCCTGCTCAGGGTCTTGAATGGAGAAAGCTGGCTGCCACTCTCCAGGTTCTGTCAGGCTGCGTGGAGATACAGGATGGAGCTGGTCGAGCAATTTAATTGGGACCAAGCGCCACGTTGACCCCTTGCTCTTGATATTGTCTTGTCCTATACTTTGATAAATTTGATAGGATGAATTTATTGAATTTCCTAATAGGTAAAGTGCAAACTCTGGCAGACGGGCGTAGCCCATTGTCAAATTTATGTGTATTTCTGTAAACTCTGTTAAAAGTTGTATGCTGAATAAAACACATGTTTCTATCTATCTATCTATTTATCTACTCGCTGAGTGTACTCACGTACCAATCCTCAGCTAGGCGGTAGCCAAGTTGGTCCCAGGCGCTCCCAGGTTCCTGCTGAAAGCCCCATGGGCTCCTCAGCAGTTGCCACTCAACTGAATACAAAATCACCTGATACGCTTTCCAAGACATGAGACACACTTTTGGTTTATTATTCTTGGAATAATGCACCTATGTTTTCGCGACGGGGGTCGACGACTCCGATCGGGCTCAAAATTTGACATTATCCGTTTCAAGAGGTCTACATTCTAAATCCGAAATGTCCGTCCGCCGTACGCCGTACGCCGTCCAGGCCGTTTTGGGCAGTAGGAAATTTTTAAAAAACCTGAAATTTCGACAAAATACTTGGTTTACCATCTAGTTGTGCCCGCAAGGTTTTCAGTCCGATCGCCCAAACCCGTGGGGCGCTATGGGGCTATAATGGGGCTACGGGAGGGGGTTTTTGTAGGCTTTTAGCTATGGGATCGAGTTAGGTGTCGTTTTCGAAGTATTTTTGAACGTAGAATCCATTTTTTTGGGGTCCCGGAACGATCCGATTTCACTGGGGCGATCTTTAGGGCATTCGTCATCCGTCTTCAACACACAAGATCGAGGGATCGCGGGATCGCATGAACGAACCTCTCTTGGGACCTCGAACCGGGATAAAAATCTGGTGGACCGGTAAAAAAAAAATATTGTCTTCGTTTGCTGAGAACGTTAAACTAGCCACAGCAATCTACGACTGAGGGGGGAGAGCTGGGGGCCGCCGACCCGGCTTGTTGATGGACCTACAGTCGTAGTGATAAGTCTTATATTAGGGATTGGACCTCGACCACCAGAAGGCAAATAGAGTCATCGGAACCATATCAGTGAACAATGTGTCGTCCGGGCGTAAGTTCAAGGTGAGACTCCGTTGATTACCTGATAGGTAAACATCGTAGTCTCTCCTCTGGTTGGTAGCCGTTCCCACAAATCTCTCTATAGAGATTTTTCATTGCCTATAGGGCATTCGTGAGGCTAAAAATGGGATTTTTGAAGGATCCCAGGATGTTAAATAATTTTCGAGTAAAAAATACAGAATTTTTGAAAAAACACATTTTTGAACAAAAAAATCAAAAAAAATTTTTTTTTTGAGATAAAAATCCAAAAAAAATTTTTTTAAATTTTTTCATTGACAGAATTAAATTTCTGCACAAGTAACGTATATCAAAGAATAATAAACCCTTGTGTAAAATTTGCAGCGTTTTGTATTGCATTCTGATACGTGCGAGAACCCTTTGGTCGACAACTGTTAATATCGTGATATTAACCCTGCAGGGACACCAGACAAACCGTCCATTTATACAGACACGCAGTCCCTTCAATCGGCACCTCTTACCGCCCAGTAAAAATTTAAACATCGTGTGTCACACTACTCCCATCTCTCATTCGATTACCTGACCGGTTCAGAGAAGAGAAACGCCAAATCGACGCAGCTACAGCTCTGGATCACAGCCAACGACGCCCACTGCACGGCTATCATGTACGCGAAATCAACGAAAATCGCCGAACTCAAACATTTTTTACATGACTATTTTCCACTTCCAGGGCACACCGAGGACTGAGCAAGACTGAGCAGGCCCCCAGCCAGGGCTCATCTTCCCACCAGCGTGTTTCCAACAAAATGATCGAAAATCAACCATCCACAAAATGAGGGATTAAATCGTTAATGCACTTTCACTACCCTGCGGTCTAACGCACGCATAAGGAAGATATTCACGAATGTTATTATCAACTATAAACTAGTTACGGGTGGCAGGAAATAAACCGAAACCAGGAGAAATTCCTCGGCTCAAACTAGATACCACATCAACGAAGGTTGAGAAACCTCATTTGCTCCGTTATCGTTTCTCTTCACGTTTGGACGTGATTATCGACACTTAAATACCCCAGTCGACATTTTAACTAATTGCTCGGTCGTGTGAGGTTTTATTGACAGTAAAGCTTCAGCCGGAACTTAGTGATAGTTCCAAAATGGTGGATATGCTTGTATGAGTGAATGTGAAGAACATTAATCGAAGCGTGAATCAATACAAGAAAAAAGAGCAAATTTTACAATTTATTATTGTTTGATATAAGTTAATGAGCTCCTTGAATGATTTATTTTTCCTAGAAAGTACATGCTTCAAAAGTTAACACTGAATTGAGTTGACACTGAATTAAATTTCTGCACAAGTAACTTATGTCAATATAAATAATATAATAAACCCTTGTGTATTTGGGGGGGGGGGGGGGGGGGGGGATGAATTTTGCCCCCGGGCCCGGATTTTCTCTCCACGGCCCTGCGGATAGTGTCAAATTTTGAGGTCGATCGGAGTCATCGATCCCCGTCGCGATTACATAGGTGTATTATTCCAAGAATAATAAACCAAAATTTAATATAACACTAGCTGACCCGGTGCGCTTCGCTGCACACAATAAAAATAGAATTTTGGCAGAATTTGAATGAAAAGTCAATTCAGTCTATTAAATTCAATTTATTCAATAAAAACATTTTTACTATAAAAATGTGTAAAAATGTAAATGTAACAAGGGAATTTCACCCTGAATTTTCGTCCGACTGGCTGCTGCCGTCGCGGACGTCGTCAGCCGTCCTCTCAAGGAGGATCGGAACTTGTCTGACGATTGCGCTCATGGCTCCCCATTGCCTCGTCCCCCTGGGTTGGGAGGTGATCGCCGTCCGATTGAACGCAGAAAATACTTGTATCGGTGACCCCGCTCCTCACGCGGTCACCCATCCAAGTACTAACCACGCCCGACGTTGCTTAACTTCGCTGATCGAGGGAAACGAGCAACGTCGGGCGTGGTTAGTACTTGGATGGGTGACCGCGTGAGGAGCGGGGTCACCGATACAAGTATTTTCTGCGTTCAATCGGACGGCGAACTCCTCCCAACCCAGGGGGACGAGGCAATGGGGAGCCATGAGCGCAATCGTCAGACAAGTTCCGATCCTTCTTGATAATATGTAAAGAATTTCTCCTAATTATCCTTCGAGAAGGACGTGGGGGTTTACACAAAACAACCGATTGACTGACTTCACTTTTATTTTCAACGAGACCATTATATGAACACTTAATTGACAGGGACATTACATAACAATTGCGATGCTCGCAGGTGACTGCCTATCTCAACAGGCATCCTCAATCTCGGGGTGGGGGCAGAGCCCCTTCCATCATATCATTCGCTCCCCCTTTAATTTTAGTTTTGAATTCTACAAACTCTTTTTAATTTTTGACAAATCATTTTATCTTGTGCTTAACGTTATTAAGAAACAGGCTTTCAATATAAATGTGATTTTATACCTAAATTTGAAACCATGCGTACTTGACAACCATTCCATTTGGACATGCTAGAATTTAAAACTATTACATGCGTATTTACGTACTAATACAACCATTCCAAAGATTCCTAATGATCATACTGACTATGAGAAAACCTGACAGGATTTTTGACCAGCCTGCCAGAAGATGTATATTTATTTCCTATCTGAGAATCAGATTCTTCACTTTCGCTATGAAATTCTGGTTGAGAATTTATTGTTTCATTTTCGTTATTATGAATAATTTCATTCGATTGTTCTTTGGACTTATCATTTGACATTTTATTATTCCAATCATTAAAATGATTCTTCTCATTATTGAAATGGTCTTTTTCGGGCAAACGACTTAATTTAATCTGGCTGACATGAACTTTCTTCACTTCACCCTCTTTTAATTGACAGATGAATACTGACGGACTGACAATTATTTTAATTACAGCAGGAAACCATTTCACATGTTTTTTTATATGATGCAAGTTCACCAAAACTCTATCATTAATTTTAAATTTCAATTCCTTTTCTTTCATAATTTTTTTTGGCTTGTCTTTAGGATGTATCATAGATAATGGAGTTCTAGGTTCATAAGTTAACATTTTTGCCATTGGCGAAACACCGGTGACTGTAGACGGCGTTGTACGATAACTGAATAAACAATCATTCATCCGTTGATTTATGCTTAATTCTTCACTAGACATCATTGATTTGATCAGCATCCTTTTGAATGTTTGAACTGATCTTTCGGCTGCGCCGTTGCTTTGTGGCTGGAGAGTACAGAAGCTTAATATTACGTTTTTCACAAAATTCTTTCATGAAATGGGAGGAAAACGGTGGACCATTATCACAAACTATAGTGTGTGGATACGAAAATCGTGAAATTACTTCTTCAATTTTATTTGATAGGCTTTGATAATCAGTTTTAGACATGATGAAACATTCTAGCCATTTGGAGTAAGTATCAATCATTATCAAGAAATGCCAATTCCGTAGTTGAAAGAAATCCAAATGAATGCGCTCCCATGGTCTAGTAGGTTTAGGCCACGGTTGACGATAATTTTTTAAAACTCTTCGTTGTGTAAGTTGACATTCTCGACATTGTGCATGAAATGACTCTATATCTTTATCTAATTGAAACCACCAAAAATATGAACGTGCAAGCAATTTAGCTCGTAAAATTCCTGGATGGTTATGGTGTAAAATTTTCATGGCTTTAAACTGCAAGGATTTCGGTATAACAACACGATTGTTGAACATAATCACATCATTCTTCAAAGATAAATTAATGCGAATATTGAAATATTTCTGACATTCGGTATCTTTCTTTGGACAATAAAACCAACCATTTCTTAAAAATTCACGCACCTTCTTGAGAGTTGTATCTTCTTCGGTATGTTTCAAAACTTCCGACTCCGACACTATTGATGTCGACAAGTAAATAAAGTTGCAATCAGCATCTTCTACTGGCTGGCAGCTGGGAAGCCTCGACATTGTGTCGGCTTCGGGAATCTTCATACCTTTTTTGTGAATTATTTTGTAGCTGTACGACGATAAAATTATCGACCATCGAACAATTCTGGCCGGAGCTTGACATGGAATTTTATTATTTTCTCCAAAAAGATATTTTAGTGGTTCATGATCTGTAAAAATCGTGAAGAAAACCGAACGGCCGCCAATCAATTGCGATGCTCGCAGGTGACTGCCTATCTCAACAGGCATCCTCAATCTCGGGGTGGGGGCAGAGCCCCTTCCATCATATCACTTGAGAGGACGGCTGACAGCAAAAATTCAGGGTGAAACTCCCTTGTTACATTTACATTTTTACTATATCACATCTTAATTCACTATGAATCGGGAATCAAGGAATCTGTTATGTAGAATTTTTGTTTATTTAGTAATTATTTTATTATTTAACTCAATACAGTGTGGTAAACTATATTTTTTGTTTTTCCGTCTCGTGCATGAATAAATAAATTTTTTGGTAATCCGACCCTTGAACAGGCCACGTATAATTGGCCGTGTGAATAACATGGTTCTTCTAAATTGATGCCGCAGACTTGGAGCGTCTGTCCTTGCGATTTGTTGATGCTCATTGCAAATGCAAGGCGGATAGGAAACTGTAAACGTTTGAATTCGAATGGCATGTCTGTTGGAATCATTGGAATTCTTGGTATCAACACATTTTCACCTTATTCTTTGCCAGTCAATATCGTAGCCTCAATCAAATACTCATCAAATTCGCGTGGCTCGCAAAAAATACTCGTACCCGCCTACCGACGATCTTCGAATAACTTGCGAACGGGTTATCGCACAGAAATCGTTTTGTACTCGTTGAAATCACCGCGAAAAGCTCGTTTTAACAGACGTTGTTTCGTTCTAAACCGACGCCAAAATTTGTACCGGGTTTCGGAGTTTCGAAAATTTTCCTAGCGATCCCTAGTAACAACGCTATTTGACCCGTCTCTCGTTGCGAAGGAAAGCTCCGTTCGCGATGAAGGAAGAGACCGATTTTGTAGAAACTTCTTTAAAACCATCTACAATGCTTCACAAACATTCTGACACAATTTGGTGCCAAACACTCCACTGGTTTTTAAGTAGTGAGTCCTCAAAGATTTGGCAGTCATTTTTATAGATATAGATTTGAATTCCGAGGTCTCGAGGGAGTACATGACGTAGGCAGGAGAGTCTGCCCCTAGGCAATCCTTGTCGGGTCTCAGCGCTACCTCGCGCCGCTTCACCGAACTACCTTCACTGATTTCGTATCAGCTGTTCGCGCCCCGCCTGGAGCGGCATCATCCTGTCAAATCGGCGTCGACTGTTTTCAAGAGCTCGCCCTCACCTGTTTTGCGACGTATTTTCTTGTGAAGCCTGTCCAAAAGCGTTTATTCACAGGGTTGACCTCCAAAACCAATTACATTTTTTATATTTATTTTTTATATTATGTTTAGCATTATTAGGTTTTCAGGTATTATTAGATACCTACATTCCTTGCTGTAATTTTTACAGTTTTGATCGGCCACAAAATTGGACATAATGAGGATCGTTTCATGATGCATAGATTTCAAAAATCAAATGACCGTCCGCTGTAGTAGGAATTTTTGAAAATCTGAAATTTTGACAAAATACTCGGTTTACCGTCTAGTTGTGCCCGCTACGTTTTCAGCCCGATCGCCCAAACCCGTGGGGCTAAAATAGAGCTACAGAAGGGGTTCGGCCATAAGGTCGAGTTTGGTGTGGTTTTCGAATTATTTTTTGACGAAGAATCTATTTTTGGGGGTTCAAGAACGATTCGATTTTACCATGGGGATCAATGGGGCTTTCATGGGCCTACAAATGGGATTTTTGAAGGTTCCAAGGAGGTCTAATGAGGTGTCGTTTTCGAAGTAATTTTAGACGCATAGGTAAGTAATTCTATCTTGGGGGTCCCTCATCTGTCCAAACACTTTCTTAGTTTTTTTAAATTAATTTTTTAACGGCAGAATTAATTTTTGCCCAATTTTTCTATTGTAGACACAGAAAAATAGGTACCTTGTCAAGAGGGACATATCACATAGCTTCCTCGCGTTGTAAGACAACCCGATATACAGCCAAATTGGACTCTTAGGTTAACACAAAATTGACGAACTTATAGCTGTAACAAGAAAATTAAGTTCGCGCATGCGCAGAGCTTACTACTGATTCAATCATCATGAAATATACATGGGACCTCAAGGAGCTGTACCCGCATAATCACTGGAAATTTTACTGAAATCGGATCAACATTGTGGAAGTTATGGCTGTAACAAGGAAATTCGGACAGACGGACAGCCAGACACGGAACCAAATTTGCTCAGAAGGTCCTCAAACGCGAAATGAGAGCGAACCTTTTAATTAAATCTTTTTGCCCCCGAAAGTGAAAATAATGCTTCGGTAGACCAGGAAGCAATAGTGAAAAATATCAATAATAATTATTGATATTTTTCACTAGGTATTGCTATAAATATCAATTTTTGATTTGGATTATAATTATTATAATAATTATATACAATTGTTGTAGCCAACTAACGGCTCCGCAAAATTTGACCTAGTTCCGCACGCGAAATAGGCCCATCAATCGAAAGTTGGCAGTGTTTTGTTTAGTCTAAAATTTGCAGCGTTTTTTTCCCAAAACAAGCGGGAAGATAAGATCATCTGGTAAAGCACTTAGTTCGTTGAAGCGGCGCGAGGTAGCGCTGAGACCCGACAAGGATTGCCTGGGGCTAGACTCTCCTGACGTAGGCTGCTTCGTCATCTTTTGATTGGCCGAGAGATGCAAGTTAGCCAACTTCGCCACGAGAAATGCCGCCCCGAAAATCGAGAATCGGGGTAATCATCAAAGGGGTAGTCATTCAAAATCGAGCATCGAGGCTATCATGAAAGACTTTCTGGCATCCTTTTAAAATCCCTTTTGTAACCCCATGCAAGCCCTAGAGATCCCCACGGTGAAATCGGATCGTTCCGGGACCCCCAAAAATGGATTCTTGGTCCAAAAATACTTCGAAAACGACACCTAACTCGACCACATAACCGAAAACCTCTTCCATAGCCACATAGCGCCCCACGGGTTTGGGCGATCGGGCTGAAAAACTTGCGGGTACAACTAGATGGTAAGTAAACCGAGCATTTTGTCAAAATTTCAGATTTAAAAATAAATTCCTACTGCCCAAAATGCGATCGGACGTCGGACGGACATTTTGTTTGTGAAATCTCAGACATCTTGAAACGGATAATGTCAAATTTTGAGGCCGATCCGAAAGCTGTTTCCAGATTATATAAAATTTATATAACTAATATACATTTAATGTTAGCCCAAAGACTTTAAGTACAGACAACCCGGGGTCCAGGGGAAGGGGGCGGAGCCCCTCTGGTGAGTGGTGGCAATACAAATACAGCCGGCAACGGTTCAATTTTTTGCGGAAATAATGCATTTTTACCCTGATTCTCATAACTTTGATTATGTTCGATTTCTTTTCTTTTTTGCATAACTATTATAATAATCGCTTTAATACATGCCTACCTTTTTAATGGCCTATTGGCTTTACACAAATAAACAGTATTCATTCACTATGCATTCATATATCCATGTCATGAATCACCTATACTCAAATTAATATTGTTAATAAGTTATTTACTTGGAGCAATAAAACTTTTCTCTGCAGAGAAAATAACCCAAAGATAGGTCGTTTTGGAGTAAAAACCGCCTCCCAAATGGAAACACTGCGAGATGAAATGTTTTCTGACTTTATAAGCATCCTAAATCAGCGAGGTCGGTGGTGAATGAGAATCAGTAAAGAAAAGCGAAATGCGAGATTTTTTTTTTTTTTTATGGAGCTTACTGAAAGTAATTGGGGAGCATAAGAAAAAAGAGAAATAGAAGAGGTATCCCAAAAAAGTACAAGATGATGTTGGGATATCCTTCCGAGTTGTACTTGTGATAGGATGGCGTAGGTGGAGGGCAAGTGAGGGAGTGGGGGGGTTCTATCACAGTGGCCAGTGACCCGGACTGAATGGGCCGAGAATAATGCAAAACAGCTTCCATTGTTAGGGAGAGTCCCTGAAGGAACGTTGGGATCTTTTGAAAGATACTCAGCTCCTGCAGTCGGGGAAATTCGGGAATCTCGAGGAGAAGTTGGCGATAAGGTTGGCTTGGATTTGAAATTACACAACAAATACACCTTGAAACCCCTTTTGCGGTATTCGCGAGGCATTTTATTGAAATCGACGGTTTTGATATCACAATGACATTTCAAACACAAAGAACCAACTGAGGCCAAGTGCAGGGTGCATCAAGGTCGTTCGCTCCAGGCCACCTAGTGATCACTGCGGGCTATGCAATATCTGCAATCCAATTACGGCAACTCCCGGAAGGCCGTTGGCTAGCCGATTGCCTCACACCTTTGGGGATACGATGAAACAGATGGGGCGGGAAAGTTTGAACAAAAAACTTCCTGGAGTAACTGAAAACGAACTAGTACTGAAAACCGGCCGGTAGGCGTCGTGCTTCTACTTTGGGCAGGAAAGCAGGATGCCCCTTCCCCATACACAATACGAAGGTGTCTATCCAGAAAACACTCGTATTGGGTCATGTTTCTACATGTAGCTCATTGCAATGAGCTATTTAAGGACGGTTGAAAATCGCAGTTTTTTCAGTCGAACCCCATTCTGTAGAGTAAAATACTAGTTTTTATACCGTCTGCACAATTTTTAATCCTCTACGGAAATCAGGAAAGAGTATGAAAATAATCAGCGTTTGACCTTTTGGCGGTAAGATTGACCTTCCGAGAAAGTAGTGCAACACAACGCCACCATGGACGCTGGCATCTAATGTACAGATTTCATGTCCGCGAAGGTTAGCTAATCTGAACCTGGCTGATTGCTTATGTTAGGGATGTCCTTCACCGATACTGTTGGTTTCTACAGATATTTGGAGAACTGTAGTCAGGTCTGCTTTCGGGTTCGGGACGGTAAATGACGTCATTTACCGTCCTTTCGGTTTCAAACCTTCCAACTTCTTTAAGGTCCTGAAGGATAGATCGGGACTTTTTTTGCGGTATCAGGGCGTTATTAGTCATTTCATGGAACTAGCTAGGGATGCAAATCGATTTTCGATTAAATCGAAAAATCGATTTTTTTTTTTTTACCTCTGATTTCCGATTTTTTGCAATCAATTGATTGTACATACCGATTTTTATCCAAAAATCGATTTTTTTGGTGAAATGGATTTTTTGTTTTTGCGAAATCGGTTTTTGTTTTCTGTATTGTACCTACTCTTTGTGTACCTATGCAGCAGACCCACAAGAAGGATATAATATAACATAACCTCTAAAAATGCCCCCTCGCTTACTGGGAAACATGAAACCTGCCTCTCCCAAACTTGCAATTATTGCTATTAAGTACGTAACCTCGGTGTCTACGTCAGTCCCGAGCGAGAAGCTTTTTTCTAAGGCAGGTCTCAGGACCTAGGAGCGCAACAGGTTGAAAGGCGACACTCTTTCCAAAATTTTGAAATAATTTAATTATTATTTTTGAACAGTGTACCCGAAATTTACTTTTTCTAAGTGTAGTGGTCCAAGTGCCTACCTTGTACGTAATTTGTTTGATTTTTTATTAAACTTGGCTCACCCCAACTTCCTAATTATACTTTTACTATGAAAAAGGTGTCTTACAATAATAATTATGTATTATAATAATTATTATTATTATTACAGTTACAGTTCCAACATTTTCTTTAATAATTTGCATTAAATAAAAACCACCTAAATTTCGGTAGGTAAAATATTTAATTAGGTACCTGCTAATTTAATTACATGCTGTTTTTTTAATGAATGATAATTTTTTTATTTGTCCATAAAATCGATTTTTAAATAAAAATCGATTTTTTTTGCCCGATTAATTAGTACAATCGATTTTTGCGTCCGATTAAAAATCGATTGTCAAAATTGATTTTTGACCACCGATTTTGCATCCTTAGAACTAGCTTTCAATTACAATAAACAGAAGAAAAAAGCTTATATAGCTCATTCCCTCTTAAAATTCCACCTTAATTGTAGGAATGCCTACACGCAACTCGAGTTTAACATCGCCTGCAAGCCACTTGATCTCACTTCTCGCTGCCCCGCCCCTTCATAACACGGCAGTCAGTCAGCAGGTTTCATAAAATCTGGAGGAAACTCATCCGTTGAAGGTGTCTGACAACCACAGTAGGTAATTTCCTACAAACGCAGCCTTTGACTACGAAAAGTCCACCCAGAGTACCTACCCCAGCGTTTGTACTCCTTTAATATAGGTGGGCAAGCTCCTTCGGAGACTCAACATCAGAAGGCTGAGGACGGCACAGACGGCGGCTCACGCCCTCCAATGCAAACAGCGGCGAGACCATGGACGTTCCTTCAACACTCCGCCCACCAAACAACACAATATTAAAATGATAAAATCTTAAGAACTCCTCATCACCCAAATACACAAATTTCACCCACCTTAGGTTCAATTCCCATACCGAACATTCGTCTAATTCCAGTGAAGACGATCATTAATGACACGTCCCGAAACACGTCCTTGGTACTAACACAATTTGCCTACTTATCTTCCTAGTCAGAATCTCGTTACGGCATCCAACGAGAGGGCCGATATGCTACAGACGAGCCGAGATGACTCGCCGAGTTAATGTCAGGCAATTGCCACTTCGGATTAGTTGACACTCCATCTTCAGTCTCAATTGCCTTGGAAAGCCTCCTCTCATGAGATGGAAGCGTGCAACGAACCCCTCCGTCGACGGTCTGAATGATGGATTAATTAGAAACCCCCAACCGGCTCATTGGATGTTTACTGGGGTGGATATGAACTAAGGCAGGGATGGAAAGCTGATTAAACAAATCCCTTCAGTGCCAGTCAGTCATACGTTGATGTTTTCTGATGAATGAAATGGGGGGAAAAAAACTTGGCACCCGTATACTTTTTGCTTGAAGCGTATGGCTAAAATACAAAAACATGGAACATGCTGTATCAAAGGTGAAGACGCCGAACTAGCGGCCTAACGGTAAGACAAGTGAGGACGGCGAACTAGTGGCCTAACGGTAAGTCACGTGAGGACGCAAAACTAGTGGCGTAAAGCTAAGACAAATGAGGACGCCGAACTAGTGGCCCATGCTAATTAATAGCATAATAATAATAATAATTAAAACCAAACCTGCCATGGCCCAATCAATCCCAAATTTTCCAACAACAAGCGGCAGCGTGATTTTGGACATGATTTCGGCGCCTCTGTTACTACACACAGCACAATTTTGTTCTTTTCTGTATTTGGAGCTAATTGGAGCGCCAGCCCGAGGAGGAGGATGCTCATTTTGGTTTATTATTCTTGGAATGATACACCTATGTAATCGCGACGGAGGTCGACGACTCCGATCGGCCTCAAAATTTGACATTTATGTCAAATTTTGAGGATTAAAATCCGTTTCAAGAGGTCTACATTCTAAATCCGAAATGTCCATCCGCCGTCCGGGCCGTTTTTGGGCAGTAGGAATATTTTTTTAAATCTGAAATTTTGACAAAATACTTGGTTTACCATCTAATTGTGCCCGCACGGTTTTCAGCCCGATCGCCCAAACCCGTGGGGCGCTATGGGGCTAAAATGGGGCTACGGGAGGTTTTTTAAAAGGTTTTCGGCTACGGGGTAGAGTTAGGTGTCGTTTTCGAAGTATTTTTGTACGTAGAATTCATTTTCGGGGGTCCCAGAACGATCCGATTTCACTGTGGGGATCTATAGGGCTTTCATGGGGCTACTAATGGGATTTTTGAAAGATCCCAGGAGGTCAAATATTTCCCAAATAAAAAAAAAATTCTTAAAAAGCAATTTTTTGAATTTTTTTATTGACAAAAATTTAATTTTCGTACAAGTAACCAATGTCAAAGAATAATAAACCCTTGTGTAAAATTTGCAGCGTTTTATTCTTGATCACTTCTAGCGGTTGGAATAATCTTAAATTGGTCTTAAAAACGCTGCAAATTTTACACAAGGGTTTATTATTCTTTGATATGTATACGTATACGTTACTTGTGCAGAAATTTAATTCTGTCAATGAAAAAATTTAAAAAAAATATTTTTTTGGATTTTTATCCCAAAAAAATTTTTTTTTTTTGATTTTTTTTCAAAAATGTTTATTTGCAATAATTCTTTATTTTTTACTCGAAAAATATTCAACATCCTAGGAGCCTTCAAAAATCCCATTTTTAGCCCCATGAAATCCCTAAAGATCGCCCCAGTGAAATCGGATCGTTCCGTGACCCCAAAAAATGGATTCTACGTCCAAAAATACTTCGAAAACGACACTTAACTCGATCCCATAGCTAAAAGCCTTCAAAAAACCCCTCCCGTAGCCCCATAGCGCCCCACGGGTTTGGGCGATCGGACTGAAAACCTTGCGGGCACAACTAGATGGTAAACCAAGTATTTTGTCAAAATTTCCGATTTTTAAAAAAATTCCTACTGCCCAAAACGGCCTGGACGGCGGACGAAAGTTGTTCCACGTGGCGCATCTAAGCTCCAAAAGTAGAGAACAACAGAATTTCAAACTTTTTTTAATGTCAAAAAAATTAGTTTTGGCGAGTAGGAAGATGACGAGAAAAATCTGCAACCAACAAAAGCGGTCTAAAATGACGAGTATCTGTACACGGATATGTCGTATGATATATAGTTGTTGTTAGACGGGAATTTGATAATTCACTACGAGAAACTAACAAGCGTTGTTGCTAAGAAAAATTAAGTTGACGGGTTGCCATGGGTGCAACCAATAAAAAACCGTGCATTTTTTGTGTGTCGCAAAATTTTTCAAGACCCCAGAATTAAGACATATCCATGTCAAAATATAGGCCGAAGCAGTTGACAGGATGTTGGAAAGGCGTACTCGTTAAGAATCAACCACACAGGCTCGAAGAACACCTTGAAATTAGTCCCCATAGTTACCTCTCTTCCAGTTACCAACTCACCTTTGCAGAATTCTATCCCACCTCAGACGCTTTTCGTCAGTTTCCAACCAACTTACCTGAAAGAGGAAACAGAACACAAATTTAATTTAAGACACAACTTGAACAACATAATGCAAGTTTCACAATGGTAGGTTAACTATTGTTGACCTTCAATCTAGCCAAACGCTGACGTTTTAGCATGGAACATGGGACATAACGCGGTAACTGGCAAAAAGTGTCCCGTTTTTTGGGTGACACGGAGAGGGTGACAAAATTTTCTTATGATTTTCACGTACAACCAAGCCGTCTCTAGTAGTCCTGGAGCCAGCCCCGATTTCGGGTGCTGATTCCAGGAAAAGGTTTGATATAATTTTATCAAAATATCCTCCATTCTGAGTGAAAAGAGCTTTGTCTGCCATTCCAAAGCCGCTGGATTCAAAATTGGCAGCAATTTGAATCCGGACCAAAAAGGCGATTTGGGTGCTGATCGCAGGATGGCTGATATTTTGTTCACTACTTTTTTTACCATTCTCAATCATAACTTTTGATGTCTGCCAACCCTAGAGTGGTGGGTTCCCCTGGCAGACTCAATTTGAAAATTTGTCATTTTTGGGGGAAAACTTTTATGAACTTTAGGAAGGTTGAACGTTTGACACATAAAAATAGACATAATAATAGAAATATTTATTGTTGTCTGCCACCCCAAAGCGGTCGCCATACCCTGGCAGACTAAATTCGAAAAATTGCAATTTTGGGGGTTACATTTCATCTACTTTAGGAAACTTGAAATTTCACACAGTGTTTTGGGGTGACATTGGTAAGAGATTTAACGTTGTCTGCCATCCCAAAGCGGTCGCCATACCCTGGAAGACTAAATTTGAAAAATTGCAATTTTAAGGGTAAAATTGAACTTGTTTTAGGAAACTTGAAATTTTGCACAGTGTTTAGGGTTGGTATTGGTAAGAGATTTAACGTTGTCTGCCATCCCAAAGCGGACGCCATACCCTGGCAGACTAAATTCGAAAATTGCAATTTTAAGGGTAAAATTGAACTTGTTTTAGGAAACTTGAAAATTTACTCAGTGTTAGCTACCAACTTGTAGATGTAAAAAAACCTTGTCTGCCTAGAATAATCCGACGGAAACTATAGGCAGACAAGCAATTTTTAAAAAATTGTCATTTTTTGTTCAAAATTTGAACAAATTTAGGAAGCTCTAAATTTTGGCACACAATCCTTCAACGATTAGGTAACATTTCTAGCATAGTCTGCCAACAATAAAGCATTGCCTTATCACTGGCAGACTAGGATTTGAGTATGAATAGCCTTCACTATAATAATAATAATAATTATTATTATTAGTATTATTTTTATTACGTTGGTTTTCGGTGGCCTCCGTCATTATTCAATAGTTCCAATAGTACTGGGGTAGAAGCTGATTGGCCTTATTGAACTCAACCCAGTACTATAGGAATTATTTTTATTGTAACCTAATTTTGGAATCAGATCAGATACTCCTGCAAGGTAACAACAATCCATCCAAACAATCCATTTATTCTTCTCCTTAATAACGTAATAATATTGGTTTAATTACATAGGTAATAAGGTTCATTAAACTTTCTTCAAATTATTTACATTTTAAAATAATTTTGTTATTATCGTTAGTATAATATACTAACGAATTTCGAATAATACATAAAAGAGTATCATATTATGATACTCTTTTATGTATTATTCGAAATTCAATCATTGAATTTCGAATAATACATTAAATAGTATCATATACTAACGCTAATAACATTCTAACTTATAATATAGGCTTATATTGTGGGCTTCCTCGACCAAGTAGAAATGGATGAGGATGGGCTGGGGGCCCAACTTGGGATTATAATATAATGGGACTTTCCTTTCAGAATTTCCCGCTCCCTTTAGAATTGTTAGTCGGATCCCCTATGAGAAACCTCTTCTTCACATCAAACCTGAATTGCATACACTTTTTTAATTGAAATCGGACCATCCGTGAACAATCACCCCCCCCCCCCCCACACACCCAAAATCCCTATACTCACTTGTACCAAATTTTAGTACCCCCACCCTGATTGGTCACGGATGGTACCAAAACCTTTTTCATATCAAACCTAAATTGCCTACTAAACTACATTAGAATTGGGTTAACAAATCCCCCCTCCCCTTCTCATTCCCCAGACGACTACTGCACATTTTCGTTTTTTCGCTCCTAACTCGAAAACGGTAGGTCCTAAAGGAAAATCGCCCGTACGAAAAATGAAGCTCACAATATTTGCGACAAAAGTATCCCTATTCATTATTCACGTACCTATAATAGTGTAGGAGTTATTATAGCTTGAAAGTGGATAACATTTCAAAACCCCGCATTTTCGCACTTTCTTTTTGTTTTTTGCTCACAGCGCCTAAACGATGCATCCTATCATGTGGGCACTAGTATATCATCAAAACTAGATTAAATTTGCTATAGTTTGAGCACAGGTACGGCTCTGTAAGTTAAATAGGAACCGAGAAAACGAATTTTAACCAGAACAAAAAACCCGGTAAGCGGAAAAACACATTTCTTAGAATGTTTTCGACGGTAGCTCAGAAGCTATTGACCCGATTCCTAATTTCTTTATTTCTCGTGAACGCTGATTAAATTTCCCACCGCAGCTCTTCCGTGTAAGTTTTTGGTTTGAGCTTTGATGAGGGAGGGGCAGGCATGGCCAACAAATGACGAACGAATGGGACACTTGTGTAGCAAATATTTTCGTATTTTCACTCTTACCTCGAAAACGGTGGGTCCTACAGAAAATTCATACGTATAAAAAACGCCGCAAATTTTACACAAGGGTTTATTATTCTTTGATATACCTACGTTACTTGTGCAGAAATTTAATTCTGTCAATGAAAAAAATTAAAAAAAATTTTTTTTTGGATTTTTCTAAAAAAAAATTTTTTTTTGGATTTTTTTATTCAAAAATGTGTTTTTTAAAAACTGTATTTTTTACTCGAAAAATATTTAACATCCTGGGATACTTCAAAAATCCTATTTTTAGCCCCACGAATGCCCTAAAGATCGCCCCAGTGAAATCGGATCGTTCAGGGACCCCAAAAAATGGATTCTACGTCCAAAAATACTTCTAAAACGACACCTAACTCGATCCCATAGCTAAAAGCCTTCAAAAAAACCCTCCCGTAGCCCCATAGCACCCCACGGGTTTGGGCGATCGGACTGAAAACCTTGCGGGCACAAAATGAAGCTCACAATATTTGCTACAAAGGTGTCCCCATTCATTTTCCACGTACCTATATTAGTTTAGGAGATATTATAGCTTGAAAGTGGGTAAAATTTCAAAAACCCGCTTTATCGCCCTTTCGTTTTGTTTTGTGCTCATAGCGCCTAAACGATGCATCCTAGCGGTTTTGGGCACTGGTATATCATCAAAACTAGATTAAATTTCCTACAGTTTGAGCATAATTACGGCTCTGTAAGTCAAATACGAACCGAGAAAACGAGTTTTTACCAAAACAAAAAACGCGATAAGTGGATAACCACGTTTCTTAGACCGTTTTCGGTTGTACTTAGAAACAGTTTCTAAGTTACTATTGGCCCGATTCCAAATTTCTTTATTTCTCGTGAACACTGATTAAATTTTCCATCGCAGCTATTCCGTGTAAGCTTTTGGTTTGAGCTTAAGGGAGGGGCCGTCATGGCCACGTTTTTGCCAATCATATTTGCTACACAAGTGTCCCCATTCATTTGTCATTTGTTGGTCATGCCTGCCCCTCCCTTATCAAAGCTCAAACCAAAAACTTACACGGAATAGCTACGGTGGGAAATTTAATCAGCGTTCACGAGAAATAAAGAAATTTGGAATCGGGTGAATAGCTTCTGAGCTACCGTCGAAAACAGTCTAAGAAACGTGTTTTTTGTTCTGGTTAAAATTCGTTTTCTCGGTTCCTATTTAACTTACAGAGCTGTACTTGTGCTCAAACTGTAGGGAATTTAATCTAGTTTTGATGATATACCAGTGCCCAAAACCGCTAGGATGCATCGTTTAGGCGCTATGAGCACAAAACAAAACGAAAGTGCGATAAAGCGGGTTTTTGAAATTTTCACCACTTTCAAGCTATAATATCTCCTAAACTATTATAGGTACGTGGAAAATGAATAGGGACACCTTTGTAGCAAATATTGTGAGCTTCATTTTTTATACGTATGAATTTTCTGTAGGACCCACCGTTTTCGAGTTAAGAGTGAAAATACGAAAATATTTGCTACACAAGTGTCCTCCATTCATTTGTCATTTGTTGGCCATGCTTGCCCCTCCCTCATCAAAGCTCAAACCAAAAACTTACACGGAAGAGCTGCGGTGGGAAATTTAATCAGCGTTCACGAGAAATAAAGAAATTTGGAATCGGGTCAATAGCTTCTGAGCTACCGTCGAAAACCGTCTAAGAAACGTGTTTTCCCGCTTACCGCGTTTTTTGTTCTGGTTAAAATTCGTTTTCTCGGTTCCTATTTAACTTACAGAGCCGTACCTGTGCTCAAACTGTAGCACATTTAATCTAGTTTTGATGATACAGCAGTGCCCAAAACCGCTAGGATGCATCGTTTAGGCACTGTGAGAAAAAAAAGAAAAGAATATGCGAAAAAGCGGGTTTTTGAAATTTTCACCACTTTCAAGCTATAATATCTCCTAAACTATTATAGATACGTGAATAATGAATGGGGAAACTTTTGTCGCAAATATTGTGAGCTTCATTTTTTGAACGGGTGATTTTCCTTTAGGACCTACCGTTTTCGAGTTAGGAGCAAAAATACGAAAATGTGCAGTAGTCGTTTGTGGAATGAGGGGGGGGGGGGTTGTTAACCCAATTCTAATGTAGTTTAGTATGCAATTTAGGTTTGATATGAAAAAGGTTTTGGTACCATCCGTGACCAATCAGGGTGGGGGTACTAAAATTTTGTGCAGATGAGTAGGTATAGGGATTGTGTGTGTGTGTTTCAATTAAAAAAGTGTATGCAATTCAGGTTTGATGTGAAGAAGAGGTTTCACGTAGGGGATCCGACTACCTAACAATAATTGTTCTAAATGGAGCGGGAAATTCTGAAAGGAAAGTCCCATAAAGTCCCAAGTTGAGCCCCCAGCCCATTTCATCCATTTCTACTTGGGCTAGGAAGCTCATAATAAAGCTTATTATAAGTCTATATTATAAATTAGAATGTTA
The DNA here is from genome assembly GCA_955831195.1 of Pilophorus perplexus. Lineage (NCBI taxonomy): Eukaryota > Metazoa > Arthropoda > Insecta > Hemiptera > Miridae > Pilophorus > Pilophorus perplexus. The sequence goes on from OY037011.1 coordinate 2,335,950, forward strand.
TTATCGTTAGTATATGATAGTATTTAATGTATTATTCGAAATTCAATTTTAAAATGTAAATAATTTGAAGAAAGTATAATGAACCTGATTAGGTACCTATGTAATTAAACCAATATTATTACGTTATTAAGGTGAAGAATAAATGGATTGTTTGGATGGATTGTTGTTACCTTGCAGGGTTATCTTACCTGATTTCAAAATGAGGTTATAATAAAAATAATACTAATAATAATAATAATAATAATTATTATTATTATTATTATTATAGTGAAGGCTATTCATACTCAAATCCTAGTCTGCTAGTGATAAGGCAATGCTTTATTGTTGGCAGACTATGTTAGATATGTTACCCAATCGTTAAAGAATTGTGTGCCAAAATTTAGTGCTTCCTAAATTTGTTCAAATTTTGATCAAAAAATTACAATTTTTTAAAAATTGCTTGTCTGCCGATAGTTTCCGTCGGATAATTCTAGGCAGACAAGGTTTTTTTACATCTACAAGTTGGTTGCTAACACTGAGTAAATTTTCAAGTTTCCTAAAACAAGTTCAATTTTACCCTTAAAATTGCAATATTTCAAATTTAGTCTGCCAGGGTATGGCGTCCGCTTTGGGATGGCAGACAACGTTAAATCTCTTACCAAGAGCAACCCAAAACACTGTGCAAAATTTCAAGCTTCCTAAAACAAGTTCAATTTAACCCCCAAAATGGCAATTTTTCGAATTTAGTCTGCCAGGGTATGGCGACTCCTTTGGGATGGCAGACAACAATAAATCTCTTACCAATACCAACCCAAAACACTGTGTAAAATTTCAAGTTTCCTAAAGTAGATGAAATTTAACCCCCAAAATTGCAATTTTTCGAATTTAGTCTGCCAAGGTATGGCGACCGCTTTGGGGTGGCAGACAACAATAAATATGTCTATTATTATGTCTATTTTTATGTGTCAAACGTTCAACCTTCCTAAAGTTCATAAAAGTTTTCCCCCAAAAATGACAAATTTTCAAATTGAGTCTGCCAGGGGAACCCACCACTCTAGGGTTGGCAGACATCAAAAGTTATGATTAAGAATGGTAAAAAAAGTAGTGAACAAAATATCAGCCATCCTGCGATCAGCACCCAAATCGCCTTTTTGGTCCGGATTCAAATTGCTGCCAATTTTGAATCCAGCGGCTTTGGAATGGCAGACAAAGCTCTTTTCACTCAGAATGGAGGATATTTTGATAAAATTATATCAAACCTTTTCCTGGAATCAGCACCCGAAATCGGGGCTGGCTCCAGGACTATAGGGAAATGAAACTTCTTTGGTTTTCATCGGACAAAAAGCGTTCTCCATTCGTTGGAAACCTCTCGATTTATCACGCATTTCTTTCGTACTTGTTCTTCATATTCATGTCGTAGTTTTATATTTATTCGTGTTAACGAGACGTTGCCGACAGCCCATGAGTACAAGCAGCGCTTCATCTGCGGAGCGTAGAGGAACTTATGTTATCACAGTTATCACAGTCTTGTCTTCAATTTCGGTTCCTATTTCGTCAATAATGTGATCATCTAGTTGATATATATAATCTTAATTATAATTTCGCGACGGAGGTCGACGACTCCGATCGGCCTCGAAATTTGACATTATCCGTTTCAAGTGGTCTAGATTCTAAATCCTAAATCCTAAATCCGAAACGTCCATCCGCCGTACGCCGTCCGGGCCGTTTTGAGTAGTAGGAATTTTTTTTTTTTAAATCTGAAATTTTGACAAAATACTTGGTTTACCATCTAGTTGTACCCGCGAGGTTTTCAGCTCGATCGCCCAAACCCGTGGGGCGCTTTGGGGCTAAAATGTGGCTACGGGATTGGTTGTTTGAAGGCTTTTAGCTATGCGATCGAGTTAGGTGTCGTTTTCGAAGTATTTTTGGACGTAGAATCCATTTTTGGGGGTCCCGGAAGGATCCGATATCACTGTGGCGATCTACAGGGCTTTTTTGGAGCTAAAAATGGGATTTTTTGAAGGATCCCAGGAGGTTAAATATTTTTCGAGTAAAAAATAAAGAATTTTCGAAACAAAAAATCCAAAAAAATTTTTTTTTGAGATATAGGTAACAATCCCCAAAAAATTTTTTTTTTCAATTTTTTCATTGACAGAGTTAAATTTCTGCACAAGTAATGTACCTATATCAAAGAATAATAAACCCTTGTGTAACATTTGCAGCGTGTTTTCTATTATAATATAATATGTATATTATACATAATGTGATAATTAGATTTGAGTCTTAAAATTGAAACCACGACATGAAATGTGACGACCACAACATCTCATTGTGATCTCCTAGACTGCATACTCTTAAGAGTCAATTGACTGCATGATATTTTTGTACCTTTCTAAGGATAGCTTTTTTGAGCAATAAATATACTCATAATTAAATAATGATAAAATAGGTACAGCAATAAAATATCACACGTTTTTTCTCCCTTACCTGTTGAGTCAGTAGGTATCCCCTGTAAAGTAATCACCGGGATACACTTAATTCAGAGGTTAATTATTAAGTGGATTAAGGTTAATTATTAAGTGGATCCCGGGGATTATACGCCCTAGGAATATATAGTACAGCCCGTTCAGCTAAAAGTAAAGGAGACAAAAAATATTTTTCCGAAAAAACTGTAGACTATAGCTATCTATACGGAAAAAACTGTAGGCGATGCGAATCAGGCGTCTGTAACTAGTTCCTCTACGCTCCGCAGATGAAGCGCTGCTTGTACTCATGGGCTGTCGGCAACGTCTCGTTTCGTGTTATAAATGGATATAGTAAAGAAAGACGAGACGTTGCCGACAGCTCATGAGTACAAGCAGCGCTTCATCTGCGGAGCGTAGTGGAACTTATGTTATCACTCTTGTCAGCTGTCAGTTCCATTTTTTCAATTTCAGTTCCTATTTCGTCAATAATGTGATCATCTAGCTCATATAATATATGAGTAGTATATATTATAGTATAATAACCGCAATGAAAACACGAAAAAAACGACATTATAATTAAGAGTATAATATACTCTTAATTATAAAGTCGTTTTTTCGTGTTTTCATTGCGGTTATTCGTCCGAGTCGGAAGGTCCGACTTCAAACATAATTTGCGTCGCCACATTGAGGGGCAGCATAATCGTCAAATCAATGAAGACCCTGCTCATACACCAACGTTTTGGTTCATTATTCTTGGAATAAAACACGTGTTTTCGCGACGGAGGTCGAAGACTCCGATCGGCCTCGAAATGACATTATCCGTTTCAAGTGGTCTAGATTCTAAATCCGAAATGTCCGTCCCCCGTTTTGGGCAGTAGGAATTTTTAAAGAATCTGAAATTTCGACAAAATACTTGATTTACCATCTAGTTGTGCCCGCAAGGTTTTCAATCCGATCGTCCAAACCCGTGGGGCGCTATGGGGCTAAAATGTGGCTACAGGAGGGGTTATTTGAAGGCTTTTAGCTATGGGATCGAGTTAGGTGCCATTTTTGGACGTCGAATCCATTTTTGGGGGTCCCGGAACGATCCGATTTCACTTTGGCGATCTATAGGGCTTTCATGGGATTTTTGAAGGATTCCAGAGGTTAAATATTTAAAAATATATATTTAAGAAAATTCGAGTAAAAATAAAGAATTTTCGAAAAAAAATTTTTTGAAAAATGAAAAAGATGTGGGACCTTGAAAAATGGATTATGCGTCCAAAATTTCTTGGAAAATGTTTAATATCCTGGGATACCTACTTTAAAAATCCCATTTGTAGCCCCATGAGAGCCCAATAGATCCCCACGGTGAAATCGAATCGTTCTGGGACCCCCAAAAAAGGATTATTCGTCCAAAAATACTTCGAAAACGACACCTAACTCGATCCCAGAGCCGAAACCCTGCAACAAAAGCCCTCCTGTAGCCCCTTTTTTGTTCCACAGATTTGGGTGATCGGGCTGAAAACCTTGCGGGACAACGAGATAATAAACAGCTTTTTGAAATATTAAATCCAAAAAAAAATTTTTTTTCATTGACAGAGTTAAATTTCTGCCCACGTAACCTATATCAAAGAATAATAAAACCTTGTATAAAATTTGCAGCGTTTTCTATTATATACATATAATAATAATGTGATAATTAGATTTGAGTCTTAAAATTGAAACCACGACATGACATGTGACGACCACGTCATGGTGATCTCCATCACAACCATCACATTGAGATCTCCAAGACTGCATACTCTTGACTGCATGATATTTTTGTACCTTTCTAATGACAGTATTTAACAGCCCGTTCAGCTAAAAGTAAAGGAGACAAAAAAAATTTTCCGAAAAAACTGTAGACTATAGCTATCTATACGGAAAAAACTGTAGACGATGCGAATCTGGCGTCTGTGACTAGTTCGTCAACGCTCCGCAGATGAAGCGCTGCTTGTACTCATGAGCTGTCGGCAACGTCTCGCTAAAGAATGCCGCTTGTTTTGTTGTCACTTGGTTGAGGGGGTAATCTTGATTTTAGTTGTAGAAACGCAACGTAACCAAAAAGCGAGGCTTAAGCATGTTTCATGTATCTTGAATTTTTGCCATAGGCTCTAAGCAAATAGCATCCGGCGGTCCAGGGGGGGGGGGGGGGGGGCTTTCCCCTGGCGAGGCGCCCAGCGCCGAGTTTCCAGCTTGTACAAGGATGTCATCTTGCAAAAAGGCAAATTAGTTCGAACGCTTCATTTCATTTTGAGGCTCACAAAGGTCGAAGTCCTGGTCTAAAACACGGTTCGTCGCCTCAGATAGCAACTGAGGATTCGTCTTGAGCACTTTGTCTCAGATCAGGCCGACGGCTTCCGATTCGTTTCGCCGAAATCACCGAGCTTGGGAGATGGGAAGTAGAGAGGTGGAAGTGGAAGTGAGAAGACGAGCCGAACAACATGGGAAAAGACTCGCCAATCATGATGGCGAATCGCAATGATGAAGTTCATAATGAAAGACGTTAGCTCCAATTTGACACGACTTCAAAATGTGTAGTTGTGATTAGGATTACCCGATAGAACGGCGCACAGTGGCCGGATGCGTGGAAAAAAAAAGCGTCGAAAACCGTGAATTTCTTCGTACAAAATAATTTTAAAAACGAAATAACCAAACATCTACAGTGGATACAGAAAAACGGGGTTTAGATTCGGTTTCAGCACACCAAAAAACTTTAAGGACCATTAGAGAAGCGGCCAATTTCAAACCTTTTAAGGTTTTTGCACAAAATCAGCTGTTTCCGACCACAAAATAATTTTGTAAACAAGCAAGCCCATCGACATGCTATGAAGTATAAATTTAATCAGGGTGGCTCTGATCATTGACGGTGGCATGACAAGTGCAGCCTGACGACACTAGGTTATTCTCGCACAGCTTCAGCCACTCAGATGCAGAACTTGTGCCAGACACGGATGATGAGGTAAACTCTTTCAGCATCCTTTCACTCTAATAATTGAAGCAGTGCTGCCAAATCGGGGGTTTTCCCCCCAGATTTAGGGTTTTTTTTTCTAAAGGGGGAAATTTGGGGGGAAGATGTTTTTGGTTTTTTTTTTTTTAGGGGGATTTCAATTTGAGTCAGGGGGATTTGGGGGGGGGAAATAAATCAAGGCTCAGAGGGTCACGGTAAAAACCTAAACGCCGGGGGGTTGTTAAATAGGATCGAGGGTTGGGGCAAGCAATCTGAGATGTTTTAATTGTTTAGTCACATTCTGCACTCAGCTTAAAGAGCGGATGCCTGCCAATATACAGGTGCTACAAAATATTAACATCCTCCGGCCGGAAGTGTGGACTTCACAAAAAAAAAAAAAAAAAAAAAAAAAAAAACAGAATAGCCGATATCCTCAGCCAGTTTGACAGGTTCGATGTTGCAGCATGCGAGGAAGAGTGTATGGGATGATATTGGGAATACGGAGGAGTTTTGGGCCAAAGTCCAAAGCGATGTGGACAGTGCCGGAAATTTGGGGTTCTGGAACGTGGCCACTTTTGCTCTCTTTCTCCTCTCACTACCTATATCTAATGCCGTAGTGGAGAGGGCGTTCTCAATTTATAATACCTATCATCAAGGACAAATTGAGGAACTCTCTCTCCATAGAGGTTTTACAAAGTATTTTAATGGTGAGATACCTACCACTTGAAAAAAGGGGGGCTCTCTTGCGTAGACTTCGTTCCGTCTCAAAAAATGGTCCAAATATGGTTCAATTATTGAAGTGAAAGGAAGCTGAAAGACCTGATAAACCAATAGTTCTTCGCTCAGCTTCGAACAGCAAAGTTTGCTGTATTGGAGCGCCAGCCCGAGGTGGAGGATGCTCATTTTGGTTTATTATTGTTGGAATAATACACCTATGTAATCGCGACGGAGGTCGAGAATTCTAATCGGCCTCAAAATTTGACATTATCCTTTTCAAGACAAGTAGATTCCAAAAACGCCGCAAATTTTACAAAATGGTTTATTATTTTTCGATATAGGTTTATTGTGCAGAAATAAGAGAAGGTTAATTCTGTGTCAATAAGACAATATTTTGGAAAAAAAAAATCTGTACAATGTTCGGACAGATGTGGGACCTCGAAAAAAGGATTACCTACGTGTCCAAAATTAATAAGGTCATTTGACCTCCCTCGGATCCTCCAAAACTCCCATTTGTCCCCGATAGATTCCCCACAGTGAAATCGGATGGTTCTGAGACCCCCGAAAATTGATTAAACGTCCAAATATACTTCGAAAACGACACCCCACTCGACCCCATAGCCGAAAACCTTCAAAAACCCCTCCCGTAACCCTTTTTTGGTCTCACAGAGCCCCACAGGCTCCGACATTAGATGCCTATCCTATAGGAAATTTAACGCTCTACAACGTTCATTCTGTAACATTTCTTGATACGACCGGCCGTTTTTCAGATACAGCTGTGTGAAGTGCGAAAAAGTGAGAATAGTTCGACTAACGAATATAGACTTAAAAAATTAAATTAAAAAAAATCGCGCTTATTCACATCACTCTAGCTCCTGAACTACCTATTGGGTCTCCAATCAACTTTGACTAGTGGATTTTAAAGTAAATTTAATACTCTTTCACTTTTTTGGATGACGTTTGCCGTAGGTCACATGGTTTCGGAGTTTCAGAGCAAAACATTGAAAAAAGAGCAAACATTTTGAAGTTTTTTTGCGAATATCTCAAAACGGATTATAGAGATTTGATGGGTCTCCTCAGATTCGGATTCAGCACCCCAACAAACATAACCTCTCCCGGAGCTCCTTTTTAGCCCCAATGAGCCGTTGTTGGAAAGTACAAGTACGGATAATGTCGACTTTTGAGGCCTATCATGATTTTGGCTCTCCGTTACGATCACATAGGTGAATAATTATTATTCCAAGAGTCAGGCTCATCCTGGACTCAACCCAGGCTGACAAACACTCTTGCAAATACGAAGCAGTTTTGGTGATTTTTGTTCAACTTGTTTCAATAATGACTCATCTTTATTTCATTTCATCTGGACTAGTTCCGTAGAAATGTGCTGCACGAGGGAGGACTTTCACCCCGACCTATTCCTGAAACAAGACTGCTATTCACTCGATGATGCGCATCCGACGTAGAAAAAAAATTACAATATCAAATTCATGTTTTCTCCCGAGATTGGCGGAACTGGAGCGAACCAAGTGTGTAAATTCGGCTCATTAGACGCGAAAAAAATGAAGTCTCAGGCAATTAGCACTTTACTCGTCTAGCAACTACACAGACTAGCACCTATCTTGCTAATTAGAGCGCGCACTCAGCCTCTTCAGAATGGCTCTCATCTTCTCTAAAACTAGCCAGGAGGAAAATAGAGTGTAATTCAAGGAGTCCTGGCGTGGAAAACAATTGCGTTTTTAGGTTTATCATGATTGTGTTTTGGTTTATTATTCTTTAAATGATACATCTATGGAATCGCGGCGGAGGTCGAAAATTCTGATCGGCCTCAAAATTTGACATTATTCGTTTCAAGATGTCTAGATTCTAAAAACTAAATATCCTCCGCCGTTTTGGGTTGGAGGAATTTTTTCAAAAAACCTGAAATTTCGAATAAATACTTGGTTTACCATCTAGTTGTGCCCGCAAGGTTTTCAGCCCGATCGCCCTAACTCATGGTGCGCTATGGGTCTACAATGGGGCGACTGGAGGAGTGTTTGAAGGGTTTCGTCGATGGGGTCGAGTTAGGTGCCGTTTTCGAAGTATTTTTGGACGTAGAATCCATTTTTGGGGGTCCCAGAACGATCCGATTTCACTGTGGGGATCTGTCCGGCTTTCAAGGGGCTACTAATGGGATTTTTGAAGAATCCCAAGAGGTCAAATATTTTACGAGTAAAAAAAAAAAAATATGTGAAGAGTCCACTCCAAGAAAGATGAAGGTCACTTTTTGTCGAAAATGAGAAAAACGGTTTTGAAAGTTTCAAGACTCGTACCAACTTATTGTTTAGAAAATTATTTTTAAACTAGTAGGGCGCGCTAAATTTTCGCTAACTCCCATAGATGCTGTACAGCTTTGTTATTTTGGCAAAAATTAAATTTTCGGGCGATTTCTGACGGCAGATGAATAAAAACCCCCTCAGAAGTTTGCAAAAAAGATGAATGTCAATCAGAAGTATGCAAAAAAGATGAATGTCAATCAAAAAATCTGCGAAAAAAAGCAAAATATCGATCAAATCACAACCAAAAATTGGTAAAATGAGGTTTTGAGTTAGGTATGGATTGAGAACCAGAAAGTGAAGTGAAAAAAAAAAGAATAATAATATTCTTATAAATAAAATATTATTTTATTTAAGTACTGAAACAACAAAATTTGTACTGTTCAGTAAACATTATTTTGAGTAAACATTACAATCAATTACAATACCTGCTCAATTACCTACTCAAACATTGTAATAAGAATCTCTATTCTATCTAACATTGTAAGAAAAAGAGGCTAGAAACAGGGGTGGCAACATTACGAAATCGACATTCATCTTTCTTGCATTGTCAAGAATTGACTCTCATCTTTTTTGCATTGTAGTCCGAAACTTCCACGTTCGATTTCGGCTGAAAGCATCATCTTTTTTGAGAATTTGAGGTTACCAACAGAAACTACTTGGTCTGAAGAACGTATTGCCAACGTAAACTCATTTTCGGATAAAAGTGACTTTCATCTTTCTTGGAGTGGACTCTTCATCAATAAAACGTTGTTTTATTGACGCAGAATTAATTTTTTGCACAAGTAATCTATATCAAAGAATAATAAACCCTTGTGTAAAATTTGTAACGTTTTTATATTAGTGATTGAGACATTGGAGTAACGCGGAAATGGCCGTGTTCGTTTTGCTGTGAATTTGATCGTGTATAATAAATTACATAAAATCAAGTGGATATAAGCATATCGATTTGGTTTCAAGTAATTATCCGATCCTTCAGTTTTTAATTTTTTTAAATGGTGCCCAACTTGGCAAATCGTCAACCAATCGCTGATCGCTGGTTTCTGCCGGAAATTCAAATTGAGATTCCTCCATAAATTCTATAAATTCGTTCGAACTTGCAATTCGTGTTTTAACCTCATTTTTGATGTTATTTGGAAGCCTTCTATCGATAGAAAGAAAAAAAACTAACACTTTTATTTACTCTTATCATCAGCCTTTTTGTAGATTTATAGAGTATAGTTTTGTCAGATGCGTTAATAGTTTTTGCGTGTGCGTGTTTTGTTTGCCCAGAGGATGGTTCACAAGCTCGTAGTTACGTGATGGGACACTTTCGATCGAAGTCCGGTTGAGTAACGTCACGAATAACCTCCGAAGGATTAGACTCATTATCGCATTTGGAACAATCGTGGGACGACTCGAATGGGCTCGGAGGGGAAGAGCTCCGAACAATTAGGAGAAAATTGAGATCCGGCTGAGAGGAGGAGGAAGAGGAGGAGGAAGAGGAGGAGGACGCCGTCGAGCGAACTGGCAATGAAACGATTCGCGTAAATTCTCATTCGGCTCTTCACTGCGCGATCCCTTAGCAGCAATTAGGGAACTTAGAATTAAAATTTGAGTTTAATTTTAATTATTTGAAGCGTCTCGTTTTATCGTTGTTGGGGGCAGGGGATCAAGTGGGTTCTTTTTTTTAAATAGTATTTTGGAAGTGGAATTCAAGGAGACTGCTCCGCGTGATTTGAAGGAATCGAGTGAGTGGACGTTTTTAATAGTGTTGACGTTAACAATAATTTGGAAACCATCTGAAATTTTGACAAAATACTCGGATTAGCATCTAGTTGTGCCCGCAAGGCTTTCAGCCCGATCGCTCGAACCCGTGGGGCTAGAAAGGGGCTACGGGAGGGGTTGTTGCCGGTTTTCGCGTATGATATCGAGTAGTGTCGTTTTTCGAAGTACTTTCGGACGTAGAATCCATTTTTGGAGGTCCCAGAACGATCCGATTTCACTGTGGGAGTCTATGGGGGCTTCTTAGAAGTATTCATGTTTTTGAATAAACTTTGAAAAAAAAAAAAATCTGTAAAATGCTTGGACCTCAAAAGGATTTTGCGTCCAAAATTACTCGGAAAACTATGTCACATTGACCTCCTTGGATCCTTTAAAAATCCAATTTGTAGCCCCATGAAATCCCCATAGATCTCCACAGTGGAATCGGATCGTTCTGGTGCCCTTAAAAATGGACTCCACGTCCAAAAATACTTCGAAAACGGCACCCAACTCGATATCAGAGCCGAAAACCTGCGATAACCCCTCCCGTAGCCCCATTTTAGCCCCATAGCACCCGCGGGTTTGGGCTATCGGGCTCAAAACCTTACGGTTACAGCTAGACGGTTCGGACGGCGGACGGACATTTGATTTTTGAAATCTACATGTCATGGAACGGATAATATCAATTTTTGAGGCCGGTCGAAATTTTCGACCTTCGCCACGAATAATAAACCAAGTTTCGCTGTTAATGAAATTTCTTCTCAGTTTAAACTTGTTGAAGGTCCCCGCTTCATCATGTCCATCTCGTCTCGCAATGATTGAAGTCAATTCCGAAGGATCTCGTTAGCGGTAATGTCAAGATTAAATGCAGGAGACAGCTCAGCTCCTGAAGAGGATGGAAAGGTCAAATCCCCATTTATATTCATCTCCCGTCCTCACCACAACTAGTCCCTTCACGTAGCCTTTGTCGACCGAGCCAAACGCTCAAATCCCTGTGACCGAGTCTTTTTGTTGTAGTTGATAAGATTTATTGTTCACACTTCGAGCCCCACAATGGGCGACGAAGCGTTTGTAAGTTTTTTTCTTTTTTTTTTCATTTTTTAGAATTTCTTACTCGAGAGGGCTTTCCGGGCTGGAAACTTTGATGCAGCTGCTTCGCTTGTGAGGATACCTGCACTGAAGAAACTGGTACATCTTTGGATCACTACCAAAATACCGAACCAAACTTCACTCAATTCCTGCCGATTACTTTTGGAACACTCGATTGCGCTGGAATCATTGCACGATAGTGTAAAGCGATGAAGTTGATTCTGGTAAACAATAAAACTCAATAATAAAATAAAATACGAAAACAACGCACATCCAGCAACATTTTCACTCATTCAAGTTAAACAAAAACCCCCGAAAAAACACACACGATCTTCGTCAATCCCGAACACCACTCCCGAAACACCCCTCAGCCCGACGCCAGCGACACTGAGCCAGTAAAATGAAAATCATAGGCCAACTGCCAACTCCCGAAAGATCCGAAGTATTTTTATAATGGGGAAAGACTTTGTGGAGGTGCACTTCCCTTCCGCCAGCGTTCAAGTTCTCCGTCGTGGAGGCGAGCCAAGGCAATCAATTCCGCCGAAGAGAACAAAACAACAGAAGAGAAATTTTGATGAGAGAAGAAAAAAAAAAAGGAAATGGATTGAAAGGAGAGCTAGACATTTTTTCGTGTACCAACTCTAATGATTGCGTTCTATTCGGGGATTGTGGTTTTCTGAACGAATTTAATAAGTAGAAGTGACAAGACCAATTTTACAATGTTCGTCGCTTGCCTAAGTGTTGTCGTTGAAGCCAAGCACAGCCAAAAAGAGCATCGCAGCCAGATTCCAGATGCTGCGGATAACTGCAGAGCAGTGACAGTCTGATTTGTTTGTGTCAAAATATGGGTCACGTGAGAGTCATCAAAGGAACATCGCCCGCCACCTGCAATTCCTGTGGATTTTCAATGCAAATCTTTCATAATAGCTAGGCATACACCAGAGGATTTTTTCGACGGATCGCGGATTTTTCCGAGAATTTTGGGAGATCCGTTAGATTGATCCGCTCGTTAGTGGCAAGGGCCAGACCGAGACAGATCCGGCTGAAATCCGCCGAGGGAAACCCGACGACCCATTCCTTACGTGAGTGGGGACTCGCCGAGTGGATCCGCCAACAACGTTATCGGCCGATCCCGGTCTGTCAGTTTCCTACATACACGAGCGGATTTTAAGTGCGGGATCGGATTTCGTGGGTAGAGTTTGTAGAGTAGGGAATGTCAGATTCTCAAAAATGAATCGATTTAAAAGTGATAAATCCACCGATCTCACCCAGATCCGTTCGACACGCTCGACAGATCGGGATCTGCGGATTTGACGTGGGATATCCGTTGGTTTTCCCCCTAAACGAACAAATCAAATCTGCCGACGGATTTGTTGACGAAGATTCTCACGGATCGATCTGCTCGTGGGTGGGCGACGACAAACCTGAGATCGGCAGCTCTGATCCGTGGGAATATCGGCTGATCTGATACGAGAATCTGATCCGCCGAAAAATCGATTTAAATCGATAAAAATCGATTTAAAAGTGATAAATCCACCGGTCTCACCAAGATCTCTCCGACACGCTCGACAGATCGGGATCTGCGGATTTGACGTGGGATATCCGTTGGTTTCCCCCATAAACGAACAAATAAAATCTGCCGACAGATTTGTTGACGAAGATTCTCACGGATCGATCCGCTCATGGGTGGGCAACGACAAACCTGAGATCGGCGGCTCTGATCCGTGGGAATATCGGCTGATCTGATACGAGAATCTGATCCGCCGAAAAAATCCGTTGGTGTTATCGTGTTTGATATGCGAATAATGCTATGATGTCTAAATGACCTTGAATCTCCAGATACGTTTAGGATTCAATTGCTGAAGACGACATTTTATATTGTTCCACATAATTCGAATTATTTCACAAACATGTAAATGACATAACTCCAGATGGTAACACTAATTATAAGGCTGTGGCAAAACTGCGCTTCCCGGGTTCCCCGGTCGCGCCGGTATTCGTTCGCGTCGCTCGCTGCTGAATGCTTAGCAAAGTGGTTAATAACCAGTACAATATACTTTTGTGCTTTTGTACTCGTTTAAAGTGAATAAATCTCTTTCGATCTTAAATTGTGTTACGGTACGGCTTTATCTCTATTACAGTCTTTCTTTCAGTAGCATGAAATCGTTTTTGTAGCTAGTTTCGGGATTCAGCTAGCTCGTAATTTACGGGATTCAGTAGGTTGGGATTTGGTACTTCAAGACATGGTTCGTCATTGAACAAAGTATTGTATTAGAGCATTCGGAAATTTGGATTCTTCGATACGCTCCGTGTTTCTTGGTCATTAGACTAATAGATGAATTGCCTGGTCTGCCGTTGGAGGGGCTGCTGGGCGATGTGGTCTTCAGCGAGGTGGACGGCTTCCTCATTGAGCTGATCTTGAACTGCTTTAGGCTGAGCGGTGGCTTCAACTTGGGGTGTGAGGTTACGTTTGAATTGGTAAACGAGGGGTTCGTCCAGGCTCTGCACTTTCTTGATGACTAATGGGGTCCTAAGCGGGACATTGTCAACTTCGAGGCTCCACGAGGTGATGGGCTGAACATTTTCGACATCCCTGTAGACAAAGGGCTTGTTCACGGGTTTGTTCCAAGAAGTGGGGATCACGTCGTAGTTCCTGGTTTGGTCCACGTCCCAGAATCTTCTGTAGTAATGGTTGAGCTGGTTCAGAAAGTAGTCTTGGTCCATGTCTTCAACGTAGTTCCTGTTGGTGTAGCGGTACATTGGAGAGTGTGGAAGGATGGTGTTGACGTCCCAATTGCGGATGGTTTGTTTCTGCTTGATGTTGTGGATGTTGTTGTAGATGTGGTAGTGATTGACGTCATGTTGATGGATGTAGTCTCGCGAGTCGTAGTCGACCATTGGTTGCGACACTGGCTTGCTCCTGGGGAAGTATTTCGTCGATGGGTGCCACATGCTTCTGACGTTATACGGCGTGTAGGGGTACATTTCTTCGTCTTCATAGTAAGGATTGTACCTGAAAACACAACTAAATGAGCACCGTTGCATAATGACGGCGTGGTTTGAGCAACGTTGACTTGCCTCATGCTGTCCAGGATGCTGCTGAGGGTTTTGTACGCGGCTGGAACATACTCGACTTGTTGGAGGTTGGAGGTTGGGTGTTCCAGTTCGAAGTTGCGGCTTCTGGAGGAGATAGGCGCGAAATCTACCTTTTTATACAAGCTACCCCCTCCACTGGCAGCTTGGGTGGCTTCAGCCTGCTTCATATCTCCTTTGTAAAGAATGGTCCTGCAACCAGGTTCGAATGAGCATTTTGTTGAAATTCAAATTATTAGTGATTTGGAAATGTTGTGATATTTCGAAGACATGACTTCATAACAGCTGTGATATTCTCCTACCTGCCTTCCTGGATCTGAGGCGTTTGGACGTCAACTTGGAAAAGTGGGGCACCTTTCAAAGTCTCAATCATCTGAAAACATGATCAATTTTGATTTTGTGGTGTTGTTTTGGTCACTTTTGATTTGGGAAAGTTGTATCTTACTTTCTGCTGCAGGGGTTGATCAGAAAGCTGCTGTTCGATGATTGGCTCACCCACGGCGAGTGCCACCAGGCTGAAAACGACCGCAAAGAACATTTTGTTTTCAAAGTGGGTTTCTGAGTACCCAAACTGCTCCTTCCACTGGACTGACTCCGAACTGCGTGGGTGACCTTATATACTCCTTCCACTCTGATGTTTCGAAGATGACCAAAACACATTAAAAACGAAACAGTTAATGAGTCTGAGACACTACCTCGCGTTTTGACGCTGTTGGGAGAAACGGATGTCATAAACATTGTAATTTGCTTTGAGGCAGATTGACTAAAACACAATGTTATCTTTTCATTGATGAAAGAGCTTTAAATTGGCATATTCAAGCCAAGAATCGATCTGTGTGATATTTAGAGTGCCAAATAATGCCAACGCTGAAGAGTACCAAAACCGTCTTCCCCAAAAAGTAAAAGCAAGATAAAGGAGCAGCCAGTACGACAAAGCAATGCCAAGTCAACGAGACCTATGAATGTGCAATCTGCTCCATTGATACGAGCCAATTCTGCTTTTTGAAGCCCAATCACCGTGCACACTTGCTCCACATCCATGAGATGGTACCTGACTCTGATGATACAATCTGGCTGATATACATTCCAGAGCTGTTATTCACAACTGCATAGTATGTAATAACAAAAAGACGTTGCATTCACTCCTCGTAATAATATCCTACCGTATCGCATGATCTTGACTAGAGAGACGTCCCCTGGCTGGCATCACCAGCCAACCCCTGGCCATTACACCCCAAAGGCGGTCATTGCAGCCTGTCAAACAATGGTTTTGTTGTAGCAAAGGTTTTTTTTTTTTTTTTTTTTTTTTTTTCAATATTTCAGTAGTTTCTCCCGCAGAGGTAGGGAAGACCTCCTACCTTGGTCACTTTTTTTTTAACCTTCAACAAATCATACCTAGGATGGTTTTTTGGACCTCTGATGTATGGATCTTGATAGTAACACTATTCGGCTGTTGAATGGACGAAGAACTAATCATTTTAGTATCACTAATTAATTGTGGAGACCGTTTTTCCAAACCCTTCCAAACTGACCAAGGTAGGAACCGTGCTCCTCCCTTGGTCAGGTCTGGCTCCTCCCTTGGTCAACTGTCTGACAGAAGATGTTTTTGATCAGAAATAATTGGTTTATTGGCCATTTATGCCCTTTATATCACAAAATGTTTATTAAAATGATTATTTACCAAAGGATACCTAATAATATTACATATCATATTATGATTATCACTTTTGACTTTCGAAGGTGACCAAGGTAGAGACGATATCGTAATATTTACCTGACCAATGTAGGGTCAACTCCCAAAAATCTTCAACAGGCTCTAAAATAATTAATTCGATTATTTTTTTATGCCATTTACATCACAAAATATTTATTAAAGTGGTTATTTACGAAAAGATACCTAATATGATTTTCACTTACGATTTACGAAGTTGACCAAGGTAGGAACGACCTGCCTGACCAAGGTAGGGTCAACTCCCAAAAATCTTCAACTGGCTCCAGAATAATTAATTCGACATGAACTTGCGAAATTATGCGTGCATTTCATACATCGAGACTAGAATTCAACGATAAACCAAAAAGATTTACCGAAATTTACGTACTTTCTTCGTCAGCTGTCGAAAACTATGTTGTCAAAATCGACATCACAACGCCTCGAAAACTTTGATAACCAAATAAAGCTTATCAGGGCTAGAAAAGCGGGAAAACACTTTTGACTTACACAGAACATTAAAAATTTAGGACAAAATATTTCCCTCGTGTATACCACCCAAACTATCCACCAAGGTTGGAACCTGACCAAGGGAGGAGGTCTTCCCCTACTCTATGACATACTCGGGGCATTTATGCTAGAGCTGTCGAAATCCAATCTTTATTGATCCAATCTTCTAAAATTTTTTCATTGACAGAATTACATTTTTGTACAATTAACCTATATCAAAGAATAATAACCGCTAGTGTAAAATTTGCAGCGTGTAATAAAAATTCCTACTGCCCAAAACGGCCCGGACGGCGGACGGACATTTCGTTTTTGGATTTTAGACATCTTGAAATGGATAATGTAAAATTTTGAGGCCGATCCGAGTCGTCGACCTCCGTCACGATTACATAGGTGTATTATTCCAAGAATAATAAACCAAAACTAAACTGCTTCACACTTTTGATACTAAATGAAAAATTGTATCAATTTTTCAAAAAAGTATCGCTTTTTTCAAGAATTTTCATTTATTGATCGATTATTCCAAGAAAACCTGCAGATTTTTTTTTTTTTTTCCATGAATCGATACTTCATCGAATTTCGAAACATGTCAAAATGCATTTACCAGAAAGTTTTAATGACAAATGACTTGACAAAAATTTGCCTAACCAACTAATTTCTTTCTAATAACTAACTAAGGTTATTGGTTGTCTTGATTGTCAAAAATATTCCTTCAAAATGAAAAGAAATGAAAAGAATCGGGTCGAGTCTGTACATTTGAATCGATTCTCCGAAACATCGAGGAAAAGAAAGACTCTAAAAGCACCGATACTTTTTTGACATCCCTAATATAAACTTGTTCAACATACATAAACAAAACCGGGCCGGTGACGACTTCTCAAAATCGGGGCTTTCTTTTATGCGACAGTGACGAGGTGTCTAGAAAATGCTTACGAAATTTGACATTGTCATTTAATGTGATCGCAATAACGCGTCTGGCAAGAACCGAACAAGAAGTCATGCTGCATTTTATCATAGGCGACGTACTTCCGCCACCCAGTGAGCGTTTACTTCACTATACTTCAATATTGCGATGAGCAGCCTAGCTCAACGTAACAAAGCTCTGTCATCAATGAAAACGAATCACTGTGTTTTTTTCCATCCCAGCACCAAAACGCGCGGATCAGGTTGATCGTTTCAAACAAATTACGGGTATATGAAAATGGTTCATATACCCGGTCCTTCCATCAGCATCAAAACGAGAGGTAGCCGGATTTGTCACAGACTCATTAACTGTTTCATTTTTAATGTGTTTTGGTCATCGTCGCAACATCAGAGTGGAAGGAGTATATAAGGTCACCCACGCAGTTCGGAGTCAGTCCAGTGGAAGGAGCAGGTTGGGTACCCATAAACCGACTTTGAAAACAAAATGTTCGTTGCGGTCGTTTTCAGCCTGGTGGCACTCGCCGTGGCCGAGCAAGACATTCAACCGCAGCTTTCCGATCAACCCGTGCAGCAGAAAGTAAGATACAACTTTACCAAAACCAGAAGTGACCAAACACAACAACACAAAATCAAAATTGATCATGTTTTCAGATGATTGAGACTTTGAAAGGTGCCCCACTTTTCCAAGTTGACGTCCAAACGCCTCAGATCCAGGAAGGCAGGTAGGAGAATATCACAGCTGTTATGAAGTAATGTATTCGAAATATCACACCATTTCCAAATCACTAGTAAATTTGCATTCAACAAAATGCTCATTCGAACCTGGTTGCAGGACCATTCTTTACAAACGAGATATCAAGCAAGCTGAAGCCACCCAAGCTGCCAGTGGAGGGGGTAGCTTGTATAAAAAGGTAGATTTCGCGCCTATCTCCTCCAGAAGCCGCAACTTCGAACTGGAACACCCAACCTCCAACCTCCAACAAGTCGAGTATGTTCCAGCCGCGTACAAAACCCTCAGCAGCATCCTGGACAGCATGAGGCAAGTCAACGTTGCTCAAACCACGCCGTGATTATGCAACAGTGCTCATTTAGTTCTGTTTTCAGGATCAACCCTTACTATGAAGACGAAGAAATGTACCCCTACACGCCGTATAACGTCAGAAGCATGTGGCACCCATCGAGGAAATACTTCCCCAGGAGCAAGCCAGTGTCGCATCCAATGGTCGACTACGACTCGCGAGACTACATCCATCAACATGACGTCAATCACTACCACATCTACAACAACATCCACGACATCAAGCAGAAACAAACCATCCGCAATTGGGACGTCAACACCATCCTTCCACACTCTCCAATGTACCGCTACACCAACAGGAACTACGTTGAAGACATGGACCAAGACTACATTCTGAACCAGCTCAACAATTACTACAGAAGATTCTGGGACGTGGACCACACCAGGAACTACGACGTGATCCCCACTTCTTGGTACAAACCCTTGAACAAGCCCTTCGTCTACAGGGATGTCGAAAATGTTCAGCCCATCACCTCGTGGAGACTCGACGTTGACAATGTCCCGCTTAGGACCCCATTAGTCATCAAGAAAGTGCAGAGCCTGGACGAACCCCTCGTTTACCAATTCAAACGTAACCTCACACCCCAAGTTGAAGCCACCGCTCAGCCTAAAGCAGTTCAAGATCAGCTCAATGAGGAAGCCGTCCTCCTCGCCGAAGACCACATCGCCCAGCAGCCCCTCCAACGGCAGACCAGGCAATTCATCTATTAGTCTAATGACCAAGAAACACGGAGCGTATTGAAGAATCACATTTTTCGAATGCTCAAATAAATTTCTTTGATCAACAACAAGTCGTGAATTACCGCCTCAACTGAATCTGACAAGCTACTGATTTGGTGTAAGGCAAGAAAATGGTTAACAAGTGCTGCCTTTTTTGATTTCGCCTTGCATTGGCCAACTTTCATTAGCAAAAGTAGGTTAATGAATTTTTCTTTTGGCACCGACTTCAGAAGTGCCATATTTAATAACTAATTTAGTAATGAGTGTCGCCAGCAGGAGAAACAAAACGAAATATGTGGTGATCATGAAATTTATGATTTTACATTTAATGTAAGAGCTGCATATACAGCGTGAATCGACGAGGATTTTTACCGACAACGAGCAAGCAGGGGGGGGGGGGGTCCATGAAAAAACCTCCTCACACCCTCCTCTCCCACCATGGATAGACAAGAAAGAAATTGCTGAGGCCGCCCTGGATTTCTTCAAGGAAAAAAAAAAACTACTTTATCGAAAAGCGAGTAGAAGAGGTCAGAGGCCTGGTGGGAGAGTTCGCCCCTCGTCACCCGTATTGCAGCGCAGATACCAGGCTGACTTGGCAATGATCTTGGCAATGATATAGACCAGTTTTACTCAAGTAGTCAATTCGAGTAGTTTTGGTGTGAAACAGTCATTCCTTAACTTTTTTTTTCTTTTTTTTTTACATCCTGACAGATATTGTGTTGATTTGTGTACATTCCAGGGGTTGAAATTGAGTGATTTTTATTTTTGGGAATCGCTCAAAATCAAAATTTGAGTTTTATTTTTCACTCAGAAAATAATGATTATTTTTTGAGTTTTATTTTTCTGCTCAGAAAATAATAATTATTTTTTGAGCGATATTTTTTCGCTCAAAAATAAAACTCAAAACGCTCTAGCTCCTAGGCTATTGAACCTACAGATCTGCGGTTGGTCTCATTCGATTCAGCGTTCAAAATACCATATGAAACCACCTTGATCACTTCAAATACATTATTATGGTGGCTTTGCTCTCTCCATATGTGCAAAATATGGATTGAATTCGACGATTTTGATAAAAAATAAAACTCAAAACGCTCTAGCTCCTAGGCTATTGCACCTGCTGTGTAACAAATCTGCCGTTTGTCCCGTGCGATTCAGCATTCAAAACACTATAATGATTTTTCCAAGACTAATTTTTGTATTATAGGTACCCTATACGTGGTGGCTCTCAAAATGGTGAGTCACCACTTCTACTAATGGTTTAGTGGGGTTAGCTGTTATAGTTTTGGTTTATTATTCCTGAAATAATATACCCATGTAATCGCGACGGAGGTCGACGAGTCCGATAGGGCTCAATATTAAATATTGAGCCCGATCGGACTCGTCGACCTCCGTCGCGATTTTTTGACATTATTCGTTTCAAGAGGTCCACATTCTAAATCCGAAATGTCCGTCCGCCGTCCGGGCCGTTTTGGGCAGTAGGAATTTTAAAAAAATTTTTTTTACAAAATACTTGGTATACCATCTCGTTGTGCCCGCAAGGGTTTCAGTCCGATCGCCACAACCGTGGGGCGCTGTGGGGCTAAGATGGAGCTACGGGACGGAGTTTTGAAGGATCCCAGGAGGTCAAATATTTTCTGAGTAATTTTGGACTCATATCTAATCCATTTTTCGAGATCCCACATTTTTTCAAAAAATATCTTTTATTATCATAGAATTAATTTTCGCACAAGTAACCTATATCAAAGAATAATAAACCCTTGTGTAAAATTTGCAGCGTTTTCATTTTTCATCGAAATCGTCGAATTCAACCCATATTTTGCATATTTGGAGAGTAAAGCCAACATAATATTGTTTTTGAGGTGATCAAGGTGGTTTCATATAGTCTTTTGAACGCTGAATCGAATGAGACCAACCGAAGATCTGGAAGAATCTCAAAGAACCTCGTGAAGTCCGTTCTCAAACACTTCTGCTAGAATTGGGAGCTTTGATATTGGTCTATGATCAGAAAGAAGGTTCTCGTCTCCCTTTTCCAAAAAGAGGAATCACTTCGGCGACCTTGAGAACAGAAGGGAAGTGACCCTGCCAAATCGATTCATAAATAACGTGCGTTAAGGGATACCCCAGCAAATGACCTCCATGTTTTATCATTTTCGTGGAAAGACCGTAAACGTCAAATCCTTTCGTGTTTTTCAGCTCAGAGATCAAGCGCATGACATCAGCAGGCACAAGATGAGAAAATTAAGATTCATCATAAACTGGAACAGCAAACTTTTCATTGCTAGGGGGTAAACTATTTAAGATAGATTCGGCCATATTTACAAAATTTGGGTCGTTAGCAGAGAAATGAGAAGATGCTGAATTTGAGTCCTCTGTCGATTTTGGTTGATTATTCTTGAAATAGTACACCTATGTAATCGCAATGGAGGTCGTAAATTCTGATCAAAATTTGACATTATGCGTTTCAAGAGGTCTCGATTCCGAAAACAAAATGTCCGTCCGTCGTGAGCCGTTTTGGGCAGTAGAATTTTTTTTAAATCTGAAATTTTGACAAAATATTCGGTTTACCATCTAGTTGTGCCCGCAAGGTTTTCAATCCAATCGCCCAAACCCGTGGCGCGCTATGGGGCTAAAGAAGGGATTTTTTGAAAGGTTTCGGCTATGGGGTCGAGTTTGTCGTTTTCGAAGTATTTTCGAACATAGAATTTATTTTTAGGCGTTTCAGAAGATCCGATTTCGCCGTGGAGATCTACTGTCGATCTCCACGGCGAAATCGGGTCTGTAACAGGGGTTTCATCGGGCTACAAATGGGATTTAAGAAGGATCAAATAAGGTGTCGTTTTCCGAGTAATTTTGGTCGCAAAATCCGTTTAATCGAGGTCCCACATCTGTCCTAATAGAAAATTCCTGTACAGGATTTTTTTTTTTTTTTCAAAAATATTATTTTACTAGCGGGTCACCCGGCTTCGCCCGGGCTACTTATAAGTATAACAACTAAGAAGTAGGCTATTATAAGTATAATTATACTTATAATAGCCTATTAATAGTGAACTCAAAACAAAACTGAACGGTTCAACATGAAATTTTAACAATTTGATTGACTTGCTGGTTCCGTTCTGTTACCATTTTCTTCTTCCCTCTCAAATTTCAACGTCTACGGGTGAAAAGGAGAGATTTTTAGCTCTCTCAACCGATTAATTTTTGCACAAATAACCTATCGATAGTATAAGTGTAGAAGTCTGCAAGTTTAATTTTTTCAATAATTGGGCAAAAAAAAAAAATCGAAAAATACCCAATTATTATTTTTTTTATTTTCCTTTTTTCCCACTTACGGACTCTTACACTTTTACTATCGTTATATCGAAGAATAATAAACTCCAGTGTAAAATTTGCACAGTTTCTATTCTGACTGCAGTAATCATGATTACGATCCACATAATTTTCACTGGATTCTTATACGAAACAATTTTCCGTCGGTTTTGTACTCATTTATACGCTTCAAAAAAGCAGCTTTGATCATCAGAAAACTTCCAACGGTCATAAGAGATTGGAGATCACTCTTCACCCCAAAGAAGTCATATGAAAACGAGGACTGATGATGATTTGAGAAATTCACAGCGTTGCAAGATTTTTCAGCGGAAGTGGGAGAAGACAAATTTGAAATAATGAAACTAATAATTTCTGCAAAGTGAGACCAGCGAATGTCAATCGGCATGCCCGATTGGTAGACAAAAATCCCAATTTGTCAAGAAAAATAAATAAAATGAAAAAATAAAATGAATAAATAAAATAAATGCAACAGGTAACAAAATTAAAAAATTAAAAAAAAAAAAAATGATTCAAGTTTCTTCTGGCGGATAGGTCGAGAAATGAAAACAGACGGCGCTTTTTGAGACGGCAGTTCCCACTAGAAAATTATAAAATAGAACCCGGTGATCTGAAAAGAAGATTCGACGGTACCGCGTTGATTTCATATATTGCGAGTGCAACTTGAAAGAACCAAAAAGCCGGTAAACGCTCTTGTTATGTGAGGTGATGCCACCTTCTGTCAAGATCTTCTTCTTCCCAAGTCTTTCTGAACAAAAGCTTCTCGTTTTTTTTTTTTTTTTTTTTCAATCTTCACCGATGTTTTCAGGCATTCTGAATACTTTCCTGTCGTTTTTGAATTTTTAATTTTTTGTTATTGGCCGGGGCCCGAGCGCTAAAACCTGCGTCCGGGTTATAACGAAAAGGCATTTTGAGCCTGGTGTGCTGGGTTCTATAAAAGTGCTTTAAACAAGTGAATCCGAAAGGTTCCAGACACCAAAACCTCATGTTATGGATTTCGCAGTGTTTACAAGCGTATATCCTAACACATCACACTAACGATATAGATGTTTTTCCGAGTTATGGCAGACATATTATGTCTGATATTATCAGAGACGAACCGTTTTTAATGTGTTTTCTCGAGCCTTATGACCAATATTAGGCAGTCTCAATAATGGGCAGATTACGAGTATAAAAGGGGCTCCCACGCAGTTTAGAAGCAGTTCAGTGGGACGATCAGATCCTGACGAGACGAAACGAGATGTTCTTCGCGGTAGTGTTGAGCTTGGCAGCCTTGGCTTCGGCAGGGCCCATCCAGCCGGTGCAACTTCAGTATCAGGTATGATAACTGTAATTCAAAGCTGCTGCCGGTACAAGGCACTTGGCGATTTTCAGAAATGAGGCAGTTTCTACACCTCTAGCGCATAATGTATGTACTTTGATGCATAGACCATCACCTACTTGGCTCGAGCCTTGAGGACTGCGGTTCGCGTCCCGGCCTTGTTACTTGAACATAATGTAAGGTACTGTATTGTACTGATGATGGTCTAATCAACCGAAACGCGTCCAAAAGTTGTATATATTTTTATCGTGGAAATAGACTATTTCGTCTTAAATCGTCTTTTTTTCTTGTTACTTGAAATTTTCATGGGGTGTAGTTGCAGTATTTCTCTAGAACAAGGCATTTCTGAATCATTTCCAAGTAAGTGCAAGGTCGGCTCCTGCCAAGATCTCAGAACCAAGTCGATCAACACCACAAAAGCCACTTCACTTTACTTTAGCATCACTTTTGGTTTATTATTCTTGGAATAATACACCTATGTTTTCGCGACGCGGGTCGACGACTCCGATCGGCCTCAATTTGACATTATCCGTTTCAAGAGGTCTACATCCAAAATCCGAAATGTCCGTCCGCCGTCCAGGCCGTTTTGGGCAGTAGGAATTTTTTTTTTAATCTGAAATTTCGGCAAAATACTTGGTTTACCATCTAGTTGTGCCCGCGAGGTTTTCAGTCCGATCGCCCAAACCCGTGGGGCGCTATGGGGCTATAATGGGGCTACGGGAGGGTTTTTTTGAAGGCTTTTACCTATGGGATCGAGTTAGGTGTCGTTTTCGAAGTATTTTTGGACGTAGAATCCATTTTTGGGGGTCCCGGAACGATCCGATTTCACTGTGGCGTTCTATAGGGCTTTCATGGGGCTAAAAATGGGATTTTTGAAGGATCCCAAGAAGTTAAATATTTTTCGAGTAAAAATTAAAGAATTTTTGAAAAAAACACATTTTTGAAGAAAAAAAATCCCCCCCCAAAAATTTTTTTTTTGAAATATAAAAATCCAAAAAAATTTTTTTTAATTTTTTTTATTGACAGAATTAAATGTCTGTACAAGTAACCTATATCACAGAATAATAAACCCTTGTGTAAAATTTGCAGCGTTTTCACTTTGCCATCATCTTTACGTTTCCAACGATTGTAACAAAGTTTCGTAATCCGTGCCCAGTGCCAGCAGCTCTCTCAATCCACGGTATAGACATATCTTCGAGAATGAGCTCCTCCCTCCCCTCCCTCTGAGATCACAGCGGAGGGAGGGCCAGGCCAGCCTCAAGGAGGTGGCCGGGGACGGACGGGGGCAGATGGAAGTCATGTGCAAGCAAACGGGCGAGCGAGGCGAGGCTCCCACTTGTCTGCGCGTCAGTAAATAGACGGTTAACAGAATTAGAAAATTTCTAATTCTGTAAATAATATTTCTTAAATAATATTTAATATTATTTAAATAATATTTCTTAAATAATATTTAATATTATTTGATCAGTAATACTAATGCGAAATTTCACCCACTTGGAAAATTCAATTTTATCATGTTTCTATTTCCTATGTGATTACATTAATAAATAAATTTTATAAATGATAGAATTGATGGATTTTATGGATAGTTGTATTTTTTTGTAACAACTGAATTTTATTTTGTTTTCATTTTGCTGATGTAAAATTAGATACCATTTCGGTACTTTTCCGTTATACCCCCCCCCCCCCCACTCGATTTTGGTTGGCTTTGGGTGCCTTGAAGCCATCGGGAGGGGGTCGAAATCGAGTTCGGGGGTGTTGGGTGGGGGTGGGGGGTGTTATAACGGAAAAGGGCTCGAATTTGGGTGCCGTAAAGCCATCGGGAGGGGTGTTTTTGAACACGAAATCGAGTGGGGGGGGGTTATAACGGAAAAGTACCAACATTTCTCAACAAGAAACGAAAAGTGGTCATTTTCACGATCAGGTTTCTTTTTTCACAAACCAACCTAAAAATGAAAGAAAAAATAAATAAACATGAGTACCTATAACCAATTACAAAAGAAAAAAAAGAAGAAAATTAGGAAAAAATATAAATTTTTTTTAGTTTTGATTTTTTATTTCTTCTTGTTTTTTAATGCAAAAAAAAAAAAAAAAAAAAAAAAAAAAAAAAAAAAAAAAAAAAAAAAAAAAAAAAAGAAGCAAAATAAAGATAGGAATCAGAAAAGGTAAAAATGAGCATAAAAACGCTGCAAATTTTACACAGGGGTTTATTAATCTTCGATGTAGGGTAATTGTGCAAAAATTAAATCTGTACCTATTATAATAGGTATCAATTATTACAAGAATATCAATAATTATTGATATTCTTGAAAAAAAAAAAAAAAAGTTTTCTGTACATTGGTTGGACAGATGCGGGACCTCGAACTAAGGCTTATGCGTCCAAAATTACTCGGAAAAAGTCACCTTGGGATCCTTAAAAAATTCCATTGTAGCCCAATGAAAGCCCCATAGATCCCTGCGGTGAAATCGGCTCGTTCTGGGACCACAAAATGCATTCTACGTCGGCGAAAATTACTTCGAAAACGACACCCAACTCTCCCCCCCCCCCTTTTTTTAGCCCCACGGGTTTGGGCGATCGGGCTGAGAACCTTGCGGGCACAACTAGATGGTAAACCGAGGAGTATTTTGTCAAAATTACAGATTTTTTAATAAATTCCTACGGACGGCGGGGCGTACAGCCGCCGGACAGTTCGTTTATTGTCAAACCATGGAGGAAAGAAAGAAGTTTCTTTCCTCCATGTTGTCAAACTTTGAGTTCGTTCAGAATTTGCGACTTCTGTCGCGTTTACATAAGTGTATTATTCCAAGAATAATAAACGAAAATGAAACTCAATTCTCCATTTCTCCATTAATTCATTTTTTTTTTTTTAATATACATTTTTTTATACATTTGTACTTTTTTAATTTTTTCAAATGTTTTCCTTGTTTTTGCATTATTTAACTTATTTCGACACTTTTTCTACTTTTTTTTACATCTATTCGCTTCATTTATTCTTGTCATTTTATTTTTATTTTTCACATTCAACCATTAATTAATCCATTTTAACGATTGAGTCAACCATAATAGTTGAAATAATAGCGAAATCATCGAAGAGCAGTACAAAATGGTTGATTTTCAAGGTTAATATCGATTTCAGGAAGTTGAAGATGCCAACTATGTGCCACTGTACAAACAACTGTACCCCTACTACCTCAACATGATTGCCAACAAGTAAGTGGAACACGAAAATCGCCACTGGAATTATCGAGTTGTTACCACGACCTTATTCTGTTCACAATGGACAATTACGACTAGTGTAACGAAGTCTTTGTGATTGAGCTGACAAATGAAACAAATGTGATTGCAGGTACTTGTCCCGTCATTGGCCAATGAGGGAAACCGACCCCAAGTACGAGGTGTACAACATCCACAAGACGCCCAAGATCCCGATTAAACACGAACAATTGGCTGACTACGATACTGAGGAGCACTACCACATCCACGACGTGAACCATCACCACATGATCAACAACGTTCACGAAATCAAGGAAAAAGACGTCATCCGCAAAATCCAGATGGACCTGCCCACGTACATGAACGCGTACAGGAACCAAGAGAACCAGCCTATCGCCTACAACCGGTTCATGAACTACATCAGCAACTACTACAGGAACCACCCTGAACAGCTCCTCGAATCCAACTGGCAAATTTCAAGGAACGTGGACTTTGATTATGAGCCAATCATCACGAAGGTCGATGAGCCAATCGCCAGGAAGTTGATTGTTCAAGACGTCAAGCCCGTCATTGCTAAAAAGATGGGAATTGAGGGGATTGCACCTTTGAAATACCAGGACAAGCAAACCCAACTCGGACTGACTCAAGTGGAATTCGCTCCGGCCGTCAGCGGCAGGAGCTTCGATGATGACATTGGATTCGAACGTGGGTTCGACTTGTCCAGCAAGGGAAGATTCGAGCGCGACATCTTCGTCCCGGCAGAAGAAAAACCGACCCTGCAAGAACCCTTGCTCGAAGCCCCTCAACCGGTTGGTAAGTCCCAGGAACAAGTTCCAGTCCAGGCTGTACAACCCATTCAAAGGCAGACCAGAGACGCAGCCGTTCAATCACCGGTTGTCCCTCAGTATGTCTACCCCCACTACGTCTACCCCTACATCCCCTACCAAACCCCTCTCATCTACCGCCGTCTCTACTACCCCTACTACTACCCCAGCGTTCTCCTCAGAAAATGATCTGACCACTCACCTCACCAGCCACTACTTGAAGCAGACCTAAAAATCTGCAACGATGTAGTCACCAAGCAATAAAATTATTTCATAATCAAATATTATATTTTACCTTTTAACCCTTAATTGTAAAAAATCTTCGTGACTCAACAAAATATTGTCCACAGCATCGTTCAACCTCATAAAATGAACTGGCGATGGATTTATTGTGGGAAAAAAGCGGCAATTATTACACGAGGCGGGTTAGTCATCAACAATATGAGGGCAGCACATGACTAATTAACTCCAGCCAAGTGATTCTCTCACGACATTTCCCTTCGTCGCGTTAAGAGTTTTTGGTGTACCAATTTAAATGAGTATTTTAAGGATCGGGAGAAAGACAAAATTGGAAAGATAATGAAAGTTATGATGTGGAAATCTACCGAGAGACATTTTTTTGGGAATCCTCGTCTCAAATTCCTCCTCTCACGATACCAACTTTTTCCAATTAGAAGGATAATAAAACGATCATAAATTGAGATCATAAAATAGTAAATAAATTTAAAAAAAGCTAATTGCTAATTCCTCTATTCACGATACCTACTTCTTTTCAATTAAAAGGATTATAAAACAATTATAAATTGAAACGATAGAATAGTAAACAAATTTGAAAAAAAACCTAATCGTGAAAATTTAAAAAAATATAGAAAAAATAATCGAATAAAATGACAATGATAATTAAATAAGTTTTTTTAAATACAAAAATAAATAAAAAATTTAAAAAAAAAAAAAAAACGGGAGCATCCAGGCTGCATGTTTCATTAAAACACTTTTCATTTAGTGGGCACAACTAGATGGTAAACGGGGTATTTTGCCAAAATTGCAAATCAAAAAAAAAGAAAAAAAAAAGAAGCCCACTGACCTAAACGGCTCCGACGGTTTTGAGGCCGATCCAAATTTTCCACCCCTTTCGCGAATAGGTACATTGGTTCTAATTATATTCTGATAAGAATAATAAACCAAAACAAAACGAATGGTTTTTTGCAATATCAGAAGAGCGAAAACCGATGAAAACTAACAAACATGAACAAAGGTAGTTGAAAAAAAAAAAACGCTGCAAATTTTACACAAGTGTTTATTATTCTTTGATATACGTTACTTGTGCAGAAATTTAATTCTGTAAATGAAAAAAAAAAAAAATTTGATTTTTTTTTCAAAAATCCTTCATTTTTTACTCGAAAAATATTTAACTTACTGGGATCCGTCAAAAATCCCATTTTTAGCCCCATGAAAGCCCTATAGATCGCAGCAGTGAAATCGGATCGTTCCGGGACCCCCAAAAATGGAGTCTACGTCCAAAAATACTTCGAAAACGACACCTAACTCGATCCCATAGCTAAAAGCCTTCAAAAAAACCTTCCGTAGCCCCTTCTTTAGCCCCATAGCGCCCCACGGGTTTGAGCGATCGGGCTGAAAACCTTGCGGGCACAACTAGATGATAAACCGAGTATTTTGTCAAAATTTCAGATTTAAAAAGAAAAATCTACTACCCAAAACGGCCCGGACGGCGGACGTACATTTCGGTTTTGGAATCCTCTTGAAACGGATAATGTCAAATTTTGAGGTAGACTGGAGTCGTCGTCCTCCTTCGCGAAAACATAGGTGTATTATTCCAAGAATAATAAACCAAAAACGAAACAACTAGTTTCTTGCGATACCGTAAACCGGGGTGAATAGGGACACGACCTTGGGAATTACAAGAACGTTTCGTGTTGGACTTTGAGTTGTCTTACATTACATCGATGGTTGGATCGCTAACGAAGTTCGACAGGAGAGCGAGCGGAATGAAAATCATCGATGGATTTTGCCCTGTAGAGGCTAACGAACCGTAAATTGAGCGAGATGAGATGTGCCAGGGTTACCGTGAAGGGTGAGCTCAATAGGGGTGGGGGGAGACTATCGGGATTGTGGGAGCGTGAAGTGTTTTAGGGCTCCCTCCGGGGCAGAGGTGGTAAAACCCGTGATGAGTATGTAACAAAGTTAGGGCAAAATATAGTTGATGACGAGGAATGAAATTGGTGGTACTGTGGAGAAAAATCAGGTCATCACTCCTGCGTGGTCTGCAACTCTAGATTGGATTGGCGGGGAGATTCATAGATGTAGCAACGGTGTATGGGATCTGGACCAGTTTCAGGTGAATATGGTCGACCTAATATTGTTTTGAGTTTTGGCAAAAGACTTAGCCGATGTATTTCGAGTCCTTGTTGCCGAGGTCGGATAATTGACTTTTCCCATGTCAGGTTAGTGGGTTCTCTGTGCGTAGCTGTCAAGTTGAGTTATTTCAAGTAGTGTCGTACTAGTTGATATTTTCTGCGTTTTTCTTTCTTCAAAAGAGCTTATAGGCGGGAACTTCGAACGATTATGGGCATGTGATCGAGCGGGATGTCGTTACATGATTTTGAACGAGAGATCGATTCATTGGGGTTTCAGACTTGTACGATCATACTGAAGGGCTCTGAGTAGCTTGGAAGGGGCTACAAGCGGGATTTTGGAGGGTTTGGGCCATGAAGTCGTGTGTTCGGTGTAAATTTTTAAGTTGATTTATTATGGGGGGTTTCAGACCGGTCTGATCACACCACGGGGTTCTGTTTGACTTGAAAAGGGCTGTAAATGGGAGTTTTGATGGGTTTTGTCCAGTGTGGTGTTATTTTCGTAAGTAATGGTGGACGTGAAATCGTATGGGGTTCTGTTTTACTTGGAACGTACTATAAGCGGGGTTTTTTGAAGGGTTTTGATCAGAAGGTGGTGTCACTTCCGATCACACTTTTGGGTTCTGTCTGACTTGAAACGAGCTAAAAGTGAGGGTTTTGAATCGTCATTAAAATTTAATGTATTTTAATTTAAATACATTTAAATAACATTTAATTTAACTACATTTAATTTAAATACATTTAATGTATTTTAATTTAAATTTTCCGAAGTAGAATGGGGGGTTCGGATTGATTTTTTTCTATTTTTTTTTTTTTTTTTTTTTTTTTCTGAAAGTACTCCCTGAGAATGTTGGGAAAACAGTAGTCAGCCGCCTGAAACCGTTTCCAGAAAATTTAAATAAAATAACGAAAATTACGGCGTTTGAAAAACTCGGCCATGGAGGGAGCATGACGTCACTACCTCTTCAACCAACTACGTGAGGGGATTGTTCCGCCCAGGGTTGCCACTCCACAACTCATCACAGAATAAAATTCAATTGATCCGTGAATCCTTCTGATAAGGCTTCAAATTTCAAGTATTGTGTATTATAATTAAAAGTTAATTATGTTTTCCGTCGTATCAAGTAATAATTGCTATAAATTTATCATATAAGCTGACGACACTAGCGCTCCGGGTGAGAGATTCACTGACTGTGACGTCACTACCTCAAGAGTGACTGGTGGGAAACCCCGGCCGATTCAAACTGGGCGTTTCGTTTTGGTTTATTATTCTTGGAATAATACACCTATGTTTTCGCGACGGGGGTCGACGACTCCGATTGGGCTCAAAATTTGACATTATCCGTTTCAAGAGGTCTACATTCTAAATCCGAAATGTCCGTCCGCCGCCGTACGCCGTCCGCCGTCCGCCGTCCAGGCCGTTTTGGGCAGTAGGAATTTTTTTAAAAATCTGAAATTTCGGCAAAATACTTGGTTTACCATCTAGTTGTGCCCGCAAGGTTTTCAGTCCGATCGCCCAAACCCGTGGGGCGCTATGGGGCTATAATGGGGCTACGGGAGGGGTTTTTTGAAGGCTTTTAGCTATGGAATCGAGTTAGGTGTCGTTTTCGAAGTATTTTTGGACGTAGAATCCATTTTTTGGAGTCCCGGAACGATCCGATTTCACTGGGGCGATCTTTAGGGCATTCGTGGGGCGAAAAATGGGATTTTTGAAGGATTCCAGGATGTTAAATATTTTTCGAGTAAAAAATACAGAATTTTTGAAAAAACACATTTTTGAACAAAAAAATCCAAAAAAAAAATTTTTTTGAGATAAAAATCCAAAAAAAATTTTTTTTTAAATTTCTTCATTGACAGAATTTAATTTCTGCACAAGTAACGTATATCAAAGAATAATAAACCCTTGTGGAAAATTTGCAGCGTTTTTTCGTTATATCTCCTACAATGATTTTTTTTCGTTGGTATTTGAGTCTGTGCGCGTTACTTTTCAGCCATATTATTGAATGGTAGGGAAGATTTTCAAATCTAAAATCAATGCGAACTCCCCAATGGGGAGTTCTGGATTATTTTCATATTGATCGAAGGCGTCCAAATAATTCTGAAAATGGGGTTAAAAGACAAGCTGCAAGTTCGTACAAATTTATAAAATTTATGGAAAAATTGCAATTTGAATTTTGGCGGAAACCCGAAGTCAGCTCCTATTGGTTGACGATTTGCCAAGTTGGCCACCATTAAAAAACTGAAAACTGAAGGATCGGTCACGTCGAATAAGTTAATTTACATTACGAATAAGTTGAGTCAATACGCACGATCACATTCACAACAAAGCAAACACAGCCATTTTCGCGTTACTCCAGTGTGACTAGTGCCAAACACCGAGAAAATCAAGAAAAAATTTGAAAATCGACCTGCACTCTGGTGTCTTTGATTGGAAACCGGAACCGTTTTTGAATCGGTCAGAACAACTTAAGATGATTATAAACTACGTGAAAGACTTTTTGACACAAAAATGATGTATTTTCCTTTTTTGACTTCTAACAACAGACAGGATAGTTTAACCCGAAATTCGGGTGCATTTCCATTCCTAATTGTGGACGTGAATCGATTAATAAGGGTAGCAGACCTGTCCAATCATATCACAGGGTTCTGTTTGACATCAAACATGCACTGCTCGCAGGAACAGCAGTAGGTATGGCATAGCTCCAAAAAAAAATTTAAAAATATTAAGAAAACACTTCCTGAAACACGCATCTGCTTCAGCTTGGCGGTTCAGGGAGCCCACTAACCTGCCTCTACGATAACCAAACGTAACGTAAGTCGAAAAAGGTCTATTCAAAACTCGTGATGAATTCTGGTTGTTAATTTCAATTAATTCAATGTGTTTGGATATAAGAATAAAACAAGATGCATTATATACATTAAATTTTAATGTTTTGATTCGTTTCTTGTGTTATTTACGTTTTAGAAATAGAAAAAAGTTTTGCATTATGCCACAAGATTTTTTTTTTTACAGTTGTGGCCATTGTGTGCGCTCTACTTAGCGTTTAGTCGAGGCTCATCTCTGGAGAAGATGAGATGAGAATAGACTCAGTTACAAAGTGACTAATTAGAGGCCGCATCCTGAAGAGGCCCACACTTGAACGGGGAAGTTAATTTTCACTTTCGTCTGGGTTCTCACCAGCTCACACTTGAGCCACTAGTACGCACACGGTGCCCGAAAAGTTTTCATTTTCCGTGCCATTAAGTGCCCAGATCCTGCCGAGCATGAAGGCACCGTCAGGCAAGTTATTCCTGTGTTGTTCCCGAAAAGGACAATTTGTCACCGCAAGGATACAAACAGTAATAGCTTCATCCGCTAAGAAATATGAACGTCTATTATTTTGGAGAGAAAAAAAACCTCAATGAATGAGCTGTGAGAAGAGCAACGTGGAATCCTTGTTCCAAAATTTCTCTAAAAGGTTCCACGCCAATCCAACGCTTTCCAACATCTGTCCAAAAATTTTACAGATTTTTTTTTCTGTAATTTCAAAAATATTTTTTTAATGAAACAATTAATTTTTGTACAATTAACCTGTATCAAAGAATATTTTCTATAAAGGTGTAGTAGATGAAATTCTGCGGTCAGGAAGCACCACGATTTTAAAATTGACCAAATATTTAGGTAGGTCCACACCGACAATTTTTCCATTTCCCTCAAACAGGTCTATTGGCTAATACAATCAAGTATTTCAACAGACAACGATTCTTCGTAATGTCCTAACAATCAAATCCTGTATGGCGTTGTAAAATTTTGATTCATTCAAAAATTCGCTCAAAAAAGCGGTCTTTTCTTATATTAGAAAAGTCTTTGTCGTTTATATTGGAAAAGAAAAGCTATACCCTTCATCACCAATCACCATGTGGTAGGAGGATGGGCGTAGTTTTATTTTCCAATGACATTTTCACGATTCCTACAAAATATTTTTTGACAATAACTGTCAATTTTTTTTAAAATTCTTTGGCTATTATTGCCAAATAAAAATGGGCTAGAAACGTCACAAGAAAAAAAAAAAAACAACAACAACGGGCGTACTTGCGAGATTCCCGTAAAACGTCGTCTCCGGCTATAAAACCGAACGGTGAATTCTTTTGTGGTTTTTCATCGCAAGGGTTTCCCTCAATCTATTTTTCACATCGCGTGATCGAAGCCCAAACATTCCATCGGCCTGCATTCAAAATAGCTGAAGGAGCTTCAACTCCCATAAATACTCTCACAGTTCCGACGGGCTTCCACTTTTTTTTTATAATGACTTTTGTGGTTTATACGTTTTCCTTCTCGAGTTGAACAAAAATCTTCAAACTTCCTATCGCACCTCATTTTTTTTTAAAAGAGCTGTTATTTTTAACCACGTCCTTTATTCGTGTTTAAATATTCCTCGCCCATCGATCTCAATATTTCAAGATTATAGTCTACATGAGGGTTTCCTGGAGTTGAGTGTGTAGGGGGGGGGGGGGGGGGTGGGGGAGGCTGTGAAAAATCTACCGCCGGGTTTATTGGGGTCTTCTGCCACCTTCGCTGGTTGATTCGATTAGTAACTCGATAACCGGGAGCTCCTTGTGGTTTAATTCTAGCTGGGAGCGTGAATATTTATTAAAATCGTAATTACTGTTGTAACGAAATCCTCCTATTAGCTTCTGAGAAACAAAGATACACCTTTGGGGTTCAACTTGAAGAGTCAAAGAAAAGGAAAACCTCCGAAAGTAAAAAGAAAAGAGAAAAAGAGAATCAAAAGAAAACGCTGATTTATTGATATGGAAATATTTATTATTTGCATGTCAATAAATATGTACCTAATGTTTTAATTTAATTATAAAAAAAAAGTTGTTTAAATTTTCTTCTTAAGTGTTTAGATATGGGACTCTGAAGATGACTGTGAAAACGAGGCCTCATTTGACTTCCTGGCGTACTTAAAAAGTCCCATTTGTAGCTTCGTGGATAGACCCGTCGAACGCTATGGTGAAATTGGATGGTTCTTCTCAGATAATTATGAGTAGGTATTGATGGGGTTTAACCCCCCCCCCCCCCCCCCCCCCCCCCCCCGAGTGTCACTCTCGCAAGCCAGTCAGAGGTAGTAGGAGCGGGAGGGGCGGGTCGCGACGCTGGCGTGAAACCCCTCTTCTCCCGCTGGCGAGTTGGCCTTCCTTATGACGGAGGGAGGTACTTTCCTCCATTCACATTATCATAAACTGTGTGTTCGTTATTATTTTAATGTCTTTATAAAGCAGTGCTTGACGGCCAGGCCTCAACAGTGGGAGAGATCCCGACGCCTGAATCAACTGCCATTTACAATTCAATCAAGAAGCCACGGGGAAGTTTCCAGGTAAGACTAGACCAGTGGGACAGGCCACCTCTGAAGACATTTCGTTCGAGGTAGCTGCAGCCACTCACACCAGTAAAAATGCGTGCCCTGAGCGAGACGATGCCCAACACGACACTTTGTGCGGGGTATTGTCATCCTCACGTTTCCCTTCCATACGGTGAAGCAGCTACGAGGGATCTTGCCGAAATAGCAGCATAGGGAATCAATCAATCAATCAATCAATCAAGGTTTTTATTTGCAGAGGCCAATATGACACAGCAAACGTCAAAAATGAGTTGGTACAAACACGAAATACATCAGGCAATTGCATGGTACAGGGCAAAATAAAACAATGGTACATGATAGGTGTGGTCATATAAACAAACTAAAATAACTCAGGACGTAAGTAGAAACATGACAACAGATGAGACAAGGCTTCCCCATCCACGATCCACCCAACTCAAGACACATCGCTCCATGAAATACCGAAAAACTCCTCCAAAGAGTAGAGTTCGGCTTTGAGAAGATGTGATTTTATTCTATATGTGATTATAGATGGGAAGGAAGTGGGAGTCGCTTCTCAACAACCCTATCCCACCAGACCTTCCGAGAAAAGAGCTAGTGGCCAATTTCCGCCTTAAAACTACATGACTACTCGCATCGAATTGGTGTGATACCCGCGCCGTTGTGTCCTCTCTGTGACCTGCATGGACGACCGGCACATGGAAATGTGCCCAAAACTTGAGCTTTACAAACCTGGCGACGACACTCCAGAATGGAAGAGAAGAAGAATTTTAGGGTGGAATTCATAGACGTTCCTCAAGCTTGAGGTTCTCCTCAAAAGTGGCCTCAAGGGAGTATGAGCGACTTACGTTATTCATAGACGACAGCTTAGGACAGTTGAGGTGACCTCAAGTGGAGGAGCGCTTGAGGAGGTCTCAGAGGCCCCTCAAGTTATTCATAGTCGAGATTGCTCAAGGTCGACCTCAGCCTTATTTTTTGGACGTTATTCATAGACAGATTTGACAGTTGAGTCAAGTTTTTTCCTAGCTGGAACTAACCTAAAAGCGACCTCAAATCAAGGTACGTGAAATGTTACCTTGAGGGCACCTTGAAGTGAATTTTCAGGGCCGGCCTCGCACTTTGGGTGCCCCAGGCGATCCGAAAGCGAGAGAAAAGAGTTACTTTGCTTTGACTGGGACACATCCACGTAGATATTAACCGCTTTTACTTCAAATCTACCTCTGTGATAACCAACCAATACCAATTTACCTTACGAACATAGCATATTGCGAATATACCATTATAAAATTATTAATAATCTGGTGTTAATACTAATATTATGGTACATTTTTGGTGTAAATAATACACCGAAAATATTAATATTCTGATTCTGGAGGGAGGGAAATGGGGGTTTTCACTTGTTTATTGCAGCAATCCGTGGTGGCCAGAGAGTATGGCTCTGCCGGTATGAGGAACTTAATAGAAAAACCACGCTTGCATACGAGTCTGCAACACATTTTATGTCTTTAGTTTAGTCGTTGCTAGGCCGTAACCAGTAACGTTTTTGGTGGACACTTTTTCGTGGCGGTTTCTTATTTTAAGGGGATATGGTAGTCGAAAATGACCACATTTTCGAAAAAAATTTTATGACGATTTTTAATAGTTTTAAATGTGAGGAACACGATGGTAAGTCCAAAAATCACCTCCGACCATTGGAAATCAGCGTAATTCCAATTTTACGGAATGTTGCCAGTAGAGTGGAGAGCGATCTCCCGCTCGCGGACGCGCCCGGGCTGGCATCAAAAAGCATCAAAACTTTTTTATAGAAAATATAGTACCTACCTAACATATATTTATGGTATGACTATGTACCCTAGACCATACATTATATATATATATACTATTCTTTCCGTTTTATACTCATGTGTGTTTTATCTAAGTAGGTAGATACTTACTTTTATCTTAGGTAGGGCAGTATATAGTGTCCGTGTACATTTTCCTACGAAACCACTTTTGCCCTGATGATGAAATATTTTATGTCGAAAGCTCGACGGTAAGGTGAGGGATATTCCGTTCTAACCCCGGTCCTAATATGTGACGTCAAACCACGAATTAGTCGCTCATATTTATTCGAAGTAGCAGGTGGCGGGCAGGAGGTGGCTGTGTTGGGGGGGGGGGGGGGTTGGATACAATAATAAGGAATTAATTCCTTCCAAGACTGCAAGGTAGCGCGGAAGCATCGTTTTTAAGATTAGATTCATTGCAGTCAAAGCGGAAGCGTTCAGACATCGTCTAAACCCGAAGGAAAACTTTGACAGCTGATTTCTCGGACATCTGATTTTTCACATATTTTTACATGAATGTCGAAATAACTCCGGCCCTATTTGAGCTACAGAGTTCAAATTTTTACCACGTGTTCTAGGGTACTAGACGGAAATATTTAGGGAACAGTTTTCCTGTAGAGCCCATAGAAGGGAGTGGGGGGACATTAAAAAAAAAAAAATTATTTACGATTCCGGAGACAAGTCATATGAATTACAATTTTTGATGTAAAAAAATTCTGTTCCCTAAATATTTCCGTCTAGTACCATAGAACATGTGGTCAAAATTTGAACTCTGTAGCTCAATTAGGGCCGAAGTTATTTCGACTTTTATTATGGTATATATTATATATTTTTCATTTATAAGTACATATATACATGTATAGGGAGATCCTGGTATATTGCTTCCGAGTCTGAGAAGCAGCGGAAGCCTTGTGTTCACTTTCGGGAGAAAAAAAATTTTTGTTGTCCGAATTTAAAATTTCCACTCGCATTTTGCGTTTCATAGCCTACTGAACAAATTTGGTTTCGTGTCTGTCGGTCTGTCCGCATTTCCTTGTTACAGCCATAATTTCCACAATTTTGAATGAATTTAGCTCAAATTTTGAGGGATTATGCGGATCAGGCTCCTTGAGGTCCCATACGAATTTCAGCACAATTGAATCAGCGGTACGCTCTGCGCATGCGCTAACGTGAAATTCTTGAAACAGGCATAACTTTCTCAATTTTGATCGGATTTCAATCAAATTTTCAGGAATTGTGTGCCTATAGCTCTAGATGGCCCCCTGTCAGTTTCATCACGATTGAATCAGCGGTACGCTCAGCGCATGCGCGAACGTAATTTCCTTGCCACAGCCATAACTCCTACAATTTTGATCGGATTTCAATCAAATTTTCAGGAATTGTGTGGGTATAGCCCTAGATGGTTCCCTATCAGTTTCATCATGATTGAATCAGTGGTACTCCCTGCGCATGCGCGAACGTAATTTTCTTGTTACAGTTGTTTTCATTTTGAACTTGGCACGAGGAAGCTCATGTGCCATTGCCTTGGCAGTGTATTTTTCCATGTTTTTGGGGGCGAGGAATCCGAAAAAAATGGTTTCGAAAGTCAAAAGTGAATATTAACAACAAATTATTTTGGTTTCTCGACTACCATATCCCCTTAATGTGCCAAAGTAAAGACATAAAATGTCAAAATACTGAGCCAGCCTGCCAGTCAGAACAACCCCCTTCGTATTTTTGATATTCACCAAACATACGATTAGGGGTTTTTAGCAGCACCCGCGAGAAATGTGAACGAAATTTTGACCAACAGACCCTCCAACCACCTCAGTAAAATATGTGCCTTTTCCTGACATACTTGCGAGTTGCAGTAATCCTGAAATTTAGCTCGAACTCCCGTACGTTCAGCATTCAAAATTCAATCGTTACAAACGATCAGCTTACAAACGAACCAAGATTCACGGCCCCATAATCTGACAAGTTTGTTTAAATTGGCGAAAGTTAGGTTTGATACAATTCAGTGTGGTAAGTGTCTCCCGTTTAGTCTTGTATTCCCCGGCTTTGGGGGGTCTTTCCCTGTTTCTATAGTCCAAAAGTCCCTTTTATTCCCTGTTTTCTTGAAAATTCCCTGTTTTGCAACACTGTAATTTTGAGGCCTTCCTTGAACAAATCTCAAGCTGAGGTCGGCCTCAATCCGATCCAGAACGCACTATGAATAACCTCCTCTCATCTTGAGATTGAGGCCTTGCTCAGCGTAGTGAGAAAAAAAATCTCATCTTGAGGAAGGTCTATGAATTCCGCCCTTATACTGGGCAGCTCGGAAGGAGAGAGGAGGCCCAGGTTCTCTAGAGGACTGTAGCGCCGTGGAAAGAAAGAAGAAAAGAAAGCTCGGAAGGAGATGCAATTATTGGCCCGAACAGGTGATCTAAAAAAAAAAAAAAAAAAACACGTTTCCCTTCCAAAGATGAAATGTTTGGATGCCTCTGCAGTGGATCCTGACATTTCACGCCAATCTGCAGCAAGCTCGTCGTCTCCCCTTCTTGCGGATGCACTCTCCCCCAGGTCGGTAGCTCACGACAATTCCTGCGACTCCCTGGACGGAGGTGTTTCTACACTCCCACCCTCTTTCTACAAAACACCGACAGCGAGAACGAGGATTCACGCCTCCGGATCTGAGAACGGAAATGAGACCTATCAATAAATCCATCAAGATATATCTTGAAGACCGTTCGACGATCATCAACAAAATCTACGTATCCTCGTCATGGGCTAGGGACCCGCTTGTCGAATAATACTTTTTTCTGAAAGAACTTCATAATTTGAAGGCATAGCAGTGAGTTTTGGGCTCCTACGGTGTAATACAAATTTCCAGGGCAATTTCGAAAATGTCAACTTTGAATCTGGAGGGAAGAGTGGGGCTTCCACGAAGTGCTCTCTGGTGGTCACCCAATGAACTAAAAGCACGAATTCAGAGAGATTCACGAGGTGAAATCGCAAGGAAAATAGTCGTTCGGATTTGTTCTGACGCTATAGCGTGACGGGACAGACCATATTCATGTTCACCAACATAACCAAAAATAAAAAAAGATTTATTTGTACACTTTCTACTTTTTGTGCGAGTGCACTCTGGCGGATTAGTTAAAGTTTCACGCGGGAAAATTCGAAACGCCAAATATTCACAAGTGATTTCTTCTGCTCAGACACCCAATTTCTCAGTGCTAACTGTACTGAGTACTTTGTTCATTATTAGTTCAACTATGTTCGGTCGAATTTTCCCATTTCTCTGACCTTGTTCCCTAGCCCATTATCCGCTGAGATACACAATATCGCATTTTAATACTATTCTGGTGCCCCGCCTCCATCCCGTAGCTGTTGGTTTGAATGTGTTGAATGTGTCCGAGTGGTAGTGGTTGGAGGTTGGGGGAGGGCTCAGACAGGTACATCATTGATCGATCCCCTCCTACCGCCCCCAGTGCCGCCCCCGCCCAGTTTCCCTGAACTACTCCCCCTTCCCCGCCCGCCATCCGCAGGAGGGGGTTCACTCACAGGATTTCATTCACTCTACGCTACTACGCTTCTATAGAAAATCGTTCTCGGTGTGCCACGCCCTGAACGAGAAGATTCTTAAAACAACCCACTACCAACTTCCACTCTACTGGATCTCCCTCCTCTATGAGGTCCATTGCAAAAAAGACAACCTATGTAATCGCGACGGAGATCGAAAATTCTGAACGGCCTCAAAATGTGACATTATACGCTTCAAGATGTGAAGATTCCAAAAACGAAACGTCCGCTCGCCATCCGAACCGTTTTGAGCAGTAGGAATTTTTCTAAAAATCTGGAATTTTGACAGTATACTCGGTTTACCATCTAGTTGTGCCCGCGAGGTTTTCAACCCGATCGCCCAAACCCGTGGGGCGCTATGGGACTAAAATGGGGGTACGTGATAGGCTTTTGGCTATGGGATCGAGTTAGGTGTCGTTTTCGAAGTATTTTTGGGCGTAGAATCCATTTTAGGGGGTCCCTGAACGATCCGATTTCACTGTGGGGATCTATAGGGCTTTCATGGGGCTAAAAATGGGATTTTTGAAGGATTCCAGGAGGTCGAATATTTTTCAAGTAAAAAACAAACAAAAAATTGAAAAACGTTTTTTTTTCCAAAATTGTTCTTATTGACAAAGAATTAAATTTTTGCACAATTAACCTCCAAGAATAATATACCCTTGTGTAAAATTTACAGCGTTTTTTGAAGGTTTCGACATAATATATATTATATGGGGTCGACTTAGGTGTTGTTCTAAAAGTATTTTTGGACGTAGAATCTATTTTTGGGGGTCCCACAACGATCCGATTTCACCTTGACGATGTATGGGGCTTTCATGGGGCTACAAAATTTAATGGGATTTTTAAAGGATCCCAGGAGGTCAAATAAGGTGTCGTTTTCCGAGTAATTTTGGACGTCAAATCCGTTTTTTGAGATCCAATTTTTT
Source organism: Pilophorus perplexus (assembly GCA_955831195.1). Lineage (NCBI taxonomy): Eukaryota > Metazoa > Arthropoda > Insecta > Hemiptera > Miridae > Pilophorus > Pilophorus perplexus. The sequence goes on from OY037011.1 coordinate 2,377,966, forward strand.
TTTTAAAATATATTTTCTTAGTGACAGAATCCTTGGGTAAAATTTGCTTTTCTGTTCTATTCTTCTTTGTGTATCGCCATGGAACCTGAGGAGGAAAATAATGGGAGGGAGGGGAGTTCTTCAAAGACTGGCGATGGAGATGATCAACCTGGGAGAGCTGCTTGCGGGGAGTCGACGTCTGAAAGGAAGTAAAGAGTACACTAACTGATGCAGATGACTGGGCCAACGAAGATGACTTCCGCGGGTGTGTGTAGACAGCTGATGTAGCACAAGAGTACTTGCGAAACATGAGTCAGAGGTAGCGTGCTTTGAGCTAGCAAAGAAGGGACCTGTTCCTCGGGTGTGTTCGCGGTGCGCAGAAGCAGAATACAAAGCTCCTTGGTTCGTAATTCCCTAGTTGAGAACCAGGTACACCCTCCGGGGTCATCTGTTACGAAGGCTGTCTCCAATGCGGCAGATATGGTAGAGACACGAGCCCAAATCCAGGTGAATCAGCTGATTTTTTCCTAAGAGAAAAGTCCAATTCACATCGTTGAGGGACTCGTATGCTCAAGCTCTAATTAATTAGCAAAACGTCCCAGAATGAAAGGTCCAGCGGGTGAGCAGAAATCGTCTATAGTGAGCAGAAACCGGGTTTTAGTGGTCTTTAGTGAGCAGAAACCTTTTTTAGGGAGTGGAAGTCGTCTTTAGTGCGCAGAAACTGGTTTTTAGTGAGCGGATGTCGTCTACAGTGAGCCGAAACAGGTTTTCAGTGTATATAAGCCCAGTCTAGTGAGCAGAAGTCATCTTTGTTGAATGGCAACTGGTAGAGTGGCACTGGTGGTCTTGATCACAGGTTTACAGGAACTAGCTTTTCGAGAGCAGAAACCACACTTGTAGAATGAAAACCTGTTTCCAATTGGATTACACTTGTTGCTACTATAGTAGCAGTGTTGACATCTCCGGAGCGCTACGTGGGCTCTCTTAGGCCCTTTCGTGTTAAGCGTACGTAACTAAAATTTATGCTCATCTCTTCATGAATGTATAATCTAACTTGAGCGTTTGTCAGATGTAATGACTTCAGCAATAATTTCAAGGGATTAACCCAGAAGTGAGTGAGTGGCTCTCCGTGAAAGTTAGTGAAGCTCTGAGAGCTGTGATCAAGCTCTTCGATTTTCACGTTTGACCCTGAAAGGTCTCCGGCGTGACAAAGAGGACTGGACACGAACTGGCCGCATTAGTCGGAGGAGAACGTGACGCGGAATGGCACTTTATCTCCGACAATGAAAAAGGACGATAAAATTTATCGCAAAATCATTTTATGGGAGAGAACATGCGGCTGGAAGCGCTGATAAGAATTGATTGATTGATTTAATTACGAACAGGGCATGTTGCGGCGGTTTGTTTCTCAATTGTGAGATAAAGTGAGAGATGCAATAAAATGTTGAACGTCGCAAATGTATGTTTTTTCAACTGTACCAGTAAATCAAGTAGGAGAAATGAGTGAGGCACAGTCGCCGAGCACTTTCACAGCAGGACTTGGGACGTCGATGGAACATGATGATCAACACACAACACGAACATCGAGGGCAACCCCTCCTTCCACACTGTTGGGTCGTTCGAACACTTCTCACCCCGCGAAGTTCCCAAACGGCGGCTTTCCGCCACAATCCCACACTGAACAGCACAGTCCGTGACGCGAGGGACAAAATGGCGAAAGTGGGCGGGTGCGGCGGTATTCCGCGGGGAAATTCTGTGAATCACGCCACGAGAGGGTGTCACACGAACGCCTTTTTCCCGCGTGCCTGAAATAGAAGCCTTTCATTTATAATTCAACTCATCCATAATAAGTAACGTGACCTTTTGAAACATTCTGTTAAATCGATTCCAGATTCAAAACTGCGAAAACGACATCTCACTCCAGCCAAAAACAAAATGCTTATTGCAACCGGGCTGATTGGATACAGGGATGTAAAGGGGCTAAATAACCGGTGGGTTGAGTATGTAAAAACTGTGTATTTATATGCTTCAAATATTTTATTGAGAAGTTTAACTATTTTTTCCGACATTTTTTAAATAAAAATAATAAATTACAAAATAATATTATGATCGAATGGTTCAGATAATGATAATGAATGAATTAAGCGTTCCTAGTATTTCGGACAATAAATCGTTTTGTTTTTCAAGAACTTTATTACATTACAGAACGTAATATTATAATGGAAGTCAATTTTATCGCTGTTAAGGTACAATGGCACCAAGCGATCTCACTATTATACGCTGTAGTTGTGGGAAATAGCCATCAGATTCGCGTGTACACTCTCTTTCATGAGATTTTCTCAAAGTGGAGGATTATCATGAACTCGGAAATGCTTGAAACTTGGGCACTGGCTGGCTTTTGAGCCGTAAGACCGTTTTACATGTTATTTTGGTTTATTATTCTTGGAATAATACACCTATGTACCTAATCGCAACGCAGGTCGAAAATTCTGATCGGCCTCAAAATTTGACATAAGTTGCAAGATGTCTACTCTCTAAAAACATAATGTTCGTCCGCCATTCGAACCGTTTTGGGCTGTAGGAATTTTGGAAAGGAAATGGGGCTGAATGTTTTCGGCTATGGGGTCGAGTTAGGTGGCGTTTTCGAAGAATGTTTGAACGTAGAATCCATTTTTGGGGGCCCCAGTACGATTCGATTTCACCGTGGGGACCTATGGGGGCTTACAAATGAGATTTTTGAAGGCCTCCAGGAGGGCAAATAAGGTGCCTAATGGTGCCAAATAAGGACCAAGCTCCACGCCGAACTGCCAGTTAGTGGACCACCTTGATGCTGCCAGTAACGAAGCAAACTACGCCAGCACCTGCGTTGAAAGCTGTAGCACTGGAGACCGTACACACCCGCTTTCCAGAAGAACAATGGACAGGTTTATACCGATGGGTCTGCCGTAGGAGCACGAAGAAACGGGTTAGGGCTGCACCAGTTGGTGCCTTGGCCTGGCCAAGTTGACCAGTAACTTCGATGGCGAAGTTCGAGCTGGCACTAAAAATGCTCCAATCTGTGGACTTCTCACGGGCTGTCATCTTGTGCGACTCCCAGGCTGCAATCGTAACACTATGCACCAGCAGCAATTATTATTCTTTGATAAAGGTTACTTGTGCAGAAATTTAATTTTGTCAATGAAAAAATTGTTTAGAATTTTTTTTTTCAAAATTCTTTATATTTTACTCGAAAAACATTTAACTTCCTGGGATCCTTCAAAAATCCCATTTTTAGCCCCATGAAAGCCCTATAGAACGCCACAGTAAAATCGGATCGATACGGGACCCCCAAAAATGGATTCTACGTCCATTAACAAATATTTATTGGTTTATAATACTTCAATACAATTTTAAATGATTCATATAATAAACAGCATAGATGGACAAACTTGCAGCACATGGTTCGGCGTCTCACGTTGGGGGCATCCTTCACGACATGCTGCCGAACCTGCCCGGCCTCTAGTCATCCGTGCCCGCAGCGGTGTAGCAGCTGCGTATGTCTTGATCGCCGCCAGGGTCCGCCACACGGGCACCCGTTCGTTGTTGTTACGCATCCAGGCTGTTGACTGGGGAACATCCCGAGCAATTTTCATGTCTGCTCCGTCGACAGTGTTATGCCATGCAGCTGCCCGCTCGCGGCGCCTGTCAAGTGTCGATGATTCAATGCCACTGTTGTCTTCAAGAAACAAAGTATTACTGGCCTCGCTGACACGCTTCTTCCGTAGCAAGGGGATAAGCGATAAAAAGCACATCAAACCCAGCCCTCCATCCGCCACGGGGGCGTAGAAGAACGCATTGGGAACATCTCTGGGCAGCCTTAGGAATGATCGTAGAATTCCTCGCACTCGTATGTCAAGCCATTGGAGCTGTTTCTTCGTGTGTGCAGTTAAAACAAGTCCATGCACAAGCGACGGTTGCCAGTGGGTTCTGATTGCCTCTAACTTCGTCAGGGGTTCAAGAGTCGACCGAATTATCTTGCCTAAGTCCGTGATAGCTTTGTTGGGATCCGGTCTGACTGGACCATAGGGATTAAATGTTACGCCGAGGTAGTTCCATACGGCATTCGAGCGAGCCACCGGTATATCATCTATGTCACCCAGACTGGCAGTCACAGCCAGATACGGGACCCCCAAAAATGGATTCTACGTCCAAAACAACGTTGAAAACGACACCTAACTCGATCCCATAGCTAAACGCCTTCAAACCCCCCCCCCCCCCCAGAGCCCCATTTTAGCCCCATAGGGCACAACTAGAAACCATCTGATGGTATCCCAAGTATTTTTTTTTCAGAATTTCAGATTAAAAAAAAATCCTACTGCCCAAAACGGCCCGGACGGCGGACGGACATTTCGGTTTTGGAATCTAGACCTCTTAAAAAGGATAATGTCAAGTTTTGAGGCCGATCCGAGTCGTCGGCCCCCGTCGCGATCACATAGGTGTATTATTCCAAGAATAATAAACCAAAAGCATGCTTAAAATGAGATTTCTAGAAATAAGTTCAGCTTAAAATAAGACCAGCTCCTAGTTAGTCTTTTGTCCGGCTAGATTCGTGATCTGCCCTCACCGTCCGTCGTTCCGCGTAGTTTCGTGGCTCCCAAATTTTTGATACGGCGCTCTCGAATTCCTTCCCGAAATGGAACATGCCGCAGGGCGGGATTGTACCCAGCAAGCACTATGGCTTAACATTTCCCTTGTTATCGATCAAACCGCACCCTCCACGATGACATTCGGGAGGCGGCTCCCCCCTCCCCCTCACCCGCCCATTCCTCTCGCAGCCCCTCCGAATGAGGTTAGGGGCTCGGGATGGTGACTGGTGGTCGTGGAGTACGGAGGGAGGAAAAGAATTACTGAGTGCCAACTCCATTAAGAATTGACTTGGACAAGGGAAACCACGCTTGCCCTCTGCCTGCCGCCGAAAAATGAAAACGTCGATTTATTTATTCAATCCATTATATTTACAAGCAACTTTTAGTGATCCCAAAATGAAATCTCCTCCCGCACCGTCATGGGATAACACGAATAAAAAATTAAATGAAACAGTGCAAATTTTTCACAAAGGGTATTATTCGTTGATGTTGTGCACCAAGTAATTTTGGGCCACAAAAAAAAAAAATAATAATAATAATAATAAAAATTAATTCAATGAATAATAAAAACTTCGGCGCTTTGGGCCTCGCCAGGTGGCAAATCCCTGGACACCCGGATGTTTTTCGCTTAAAGCCTACGGCTGAAATGTAAAAACATGGAACATGCTTTATTAACAACCGTGGGATTGAAACCCGTCTTGTGTTGGAAAAAGATTTGTTCCAGGTCTAACTGCGTCTGTTAACAAAAGTTGACGGCTGTCGACAGCAGTCCCAATGCCTTCTGAATCGCGGTTGAGTTCAGTCGAACAGCCCATCTGCTGACCTGGAACGCTGTCGCAAACGTGGGACCCTCTCCACCCCTAAGGGCCCTCCCTCCCGTGGGGAGGAGGGACCGAGCGGACCCAACGCCATGACGGCAGTAATGAACAGTATGAACGGAAGCGTTGTGATGTGTCGGTAAAACATGAAAATTGTGCAAGTGACTTTCATACAAGGTGGTCGTAAGTAACATTAATGTCTGCGGACATACGTTTGCCCCAGCTCATGAATAGTACGTTAAATACAGGTTCGCCTTCAATCTAGCTAAAGCAGGTTTGCCCTCAATTTGGTTAGTCGTTGATACTCCTCCGACTGAAATGCAGTCTAGCTAAAGCAGTTTAGCTAGAATACAGGTTCGCCTGCAATTTGGTTGTCGTGGACACTTATCTGACTCAAAACAGTGATCCATAAGTCGTCGATACTCCTCCGACTTATAGCTGCGATCAAACAGTGAGTTACAGAGAATGTTCGGACTAAATTGCAGTAATTAAATCGTTGATACTCCTCCGATTTAATTCAGGTATTCAAGCAATTTGGTTGCCGTGGACACTTCTCCGCCAGCTGATTCAAAACTGTGATCAATAAGTCGTCGATACTACTCCGACTTATAGCAGTGATCAAATACCGAGTCACGGAGAATGTTCGGACTAAATTGCAGTAATTAAATCGTTGATACTCCTCCGATTAAATTCAGGTATTAAAACAGTTCGATTTGTCGTGGATACTCCTCCGACTAAAAGCAGCATTTAGGATGCAAGGCCCAATTCAGTTCAGTACAGTACGAGCAGTGCAATAAGCTGTCGAAATTCCTCCAGCTTACATCATCAACAGTATCCTTATGGTTGGAAGAGGCGGCAATTTGGGGACATGGTGGTGGCCGTTTTGGGCAAACGCCCAGCAGGGACTTGATGATGATTCAGTTTAATTCACGTAACGTACATTGAGCTGGGGCTGAAATATATCATACTTTCGCTTTCCTATAATCTTACTAATCGTGGATAAGTCAATTCACGACAACAAATCGGTCAACAAACCAAGTCACGTGAATCACCGTGAAGTAATGCTACACAATGTAATTACTTCATGGTGATTCACGTGACAGTAAATTTCATATGGAAAAATCCAAGTGATAATTTTTGGTTTATTTTATTCAGAATAATCAACCTTTTTCAAGAGAGGAGTATCATAACGGCGGGAATGAGTCATTAAATGTGTTTGGGGGTATTTACGAGGACGTGAGTACAACTTGACGCGCCGAGCACCAAAATAAAGTGAGAAGGTTATGAGAGAGGTTTCAACTGGGTAGGGTTATCCTAGTCGACAGAACCCAACCGAACTCATTCGAGCTGTCGGTTTTCGGCTGACAGCAGTTCAACTGCAGACAGCCGACAGATCGACCTGGAACAGCAGTTTTCTCGACTGCGCATGTCTCCGTCGATTTCTGTTAACAGTCCGTCAAAGCTGGAACAAACCTAAAGTAAGTGTCCGACGGTGAACTAGTGGCCTAACGGTAAGAAAAGGGAGGATGTCGAACTAGTGGCACAATGGTAAGAAAAGTGAGGATGTCGAACTAGTGGCCTAACGATAAGACAAGTGAGGATGCCGAACTAATGGCCTAACGTATATTTATATATTACGTATATTACAGATCATAAAGCCTTGCTTGCCATCACCGATCTAGCCAAGAATGGGGGACAACTAGCAAGATGGGCTGTGTCTTTTATGCCATTTCGTTACAAAGTTTTTCACGTAAAGGGAACCTCGAATAGGTACATTGAGTGATTACTTGAGTCGTCACGCATTGGATTGGACAGACTCTGCGGATGAAAACTCATCTTCTGCAAATAATCAGAGCACAGCTCACCACTCGATACTTACCCTGCGCAGAGGATTTCCTGAAATTTTCCAGAATTTCAATCTTTCACAACAAGAAGACCCACAGTTGAGACTCATTATGGAAAATATAACCAATGGCACAAACTCGAACCCAAAATATTCCATTCGTGGTCGTCGATTGATGTATGAAGGGAAACGAGGAGAATTTCGAGCAGTCGCTCCCCCGTCCCTGGTTCACGTTATAATTCGCTATTATCACCACTCACAAGTAGGGTCTCACTGGGGGGTGAAGAAGACATTTCATTGCATAAAAAAAAAGTTCATCTAGGTCCCGAAAGGTCAAGACGAGCGTGACAATTGTATATTACGTAATATATAAACGAGACATTCCTGCGTCTCCGGCATCAGAGTCAGAGTCGTCTTTTACGGCCGTCAGAGTTAACTATGGTTTCAAAAACCGGCCCTCACCCGGACTAAATATTTTGGGCAGTTAGTTAGTGACTAGGCAACTAGTTAGATCACGGCTAAAGCATGTTCCATGCTAAAATAATTTTTTTCTGCACAATGTTTGGACAGATGTGGGACCTCGAAAAAACGGATTTTGCGTCCAAAATTACTCGGAAAACGACCCCTCATTGGACCTCCTGGGATCCTTCGAAAATCCCATTTGTAGCCCCATGAAAACCGCCGTACATCGTTACGGTGAAATCGGATCGTTCTGGGACTCCCAAAAAATGGATTCTACGTCCAAAAAATACTTCGAACACGACACCTAACTCGGACCCATAGCAGAAACCCCCTCATGTGGCACTATTTTAGCCCCATAGCGCCCCACGGGTTGGGGTGATCGGGGTGAAGACCTTGCGGGCACAACTAGATGGTAAACCGAGTATTATATCAAAATTTCAGATTTTAAAAAAAATTCCTACGGCCCGAAACGACTCGGACGACGGACGGCGGACTGACATTTTGTCTTCCGAATCTTGAAACTGTGTCTTGAAATGGATCAGAATTTTCGACCTCCTTCGCGATTTCATAGGTGTATTATTCCAAGAATAATAAACCAAAATTGAAATTATGAAATAAAATTGTCAAATTTAAATTAAATAAAATTGCTCTAATATTGCCAAATCTGCTTCTTAATGGAAAAAAAAACGTCAAAAACCTTCAGAATTGCGTCTACGGTTGTGCAATGCTCTGATAAAAGTGAGGTGAGGCCAGATAACTTGACACCTTTTTCCGTTACGTGCGAATGAGTAAACGAGAAAAGTAAACAAGGCATTTCAGGCTGCTGGGTTTTTCCTACAAAAACTGACATCCTTTGTGATGAATCACGTCCCGTTTCGGGTTTGAGGGTGGGCGGGGTTTTTGAAGGGTTTGAGGGAGGAAAGCGAACAAGATTTTTATGAGAGGATTTTGGTTGTGGACTGGAATTCGGCATGTTTCTGACTGTTCGTTAACGATGGGCGATTATTAGGGACAATAAACGTTAGTGTTGTGCTACTTGGGCCGTTTGTAAGCTGCGAATTCACTGCCAGCATCTTGATTCCTCATGCTGCATCAAGCTACAGCGTGTAGAAACCAGTTCATAGCAAGTAGAATGAATTGGGTTATGGTGAGAAGAAACTAGATAGTGGTGAGCAAAAAGTGTCTTTAGTGAGCAGAAACCAGTTTTTAGCGAGCAGAAGTCGTCTTTAGTGAGCAGAAACCAGTTTTTAGTGAGCAGAAGTCGACTATAGTGAGCAGAAACTGGTTTTGGGGGAGCAGAAGTCGCCTTCACCGAGCAGAAACCGGTTTTTATTGAGCAGAATCTTCCAAGAACTGGTTCTTACGGACCTCAAACTAGCTTTGGCTAAGAAACTAGTTTTTAGGAAGTCGAACAAGCTCTTATCAACTAGAAGGCAGTTATAGCACAAAGCTGGTTCATAGTGAGCACAAAACGGCAGGCAAAAAGCAGGCTAGAACTGGAACGGGTTCTTGGTGAGCTCTGTCCAGAATTATCGAGCAGATGCCAGTCCTTAGTCTTCTTGGAAACCGTTTGAGGGCCTGAAGATGAGAGTTTGAAGGATTTTGGCAAGAGAGTCTCGTGATATACCGTTTTTCATTAATATAGAAAGTAGAATCGTTTAATTAGCGTTTTTGATCTGTCCGACCTCTCCATCAACAACACAATTTATGCCTACTTTTTTCAAGGTTTTCAGAATTTATCGAAGTGGAAAGTTATCAACATCAAGTTTCGGGATGTTTATTATTAGGTTTGAGTTGGAATTTCATTGTTGTGACAATCTTATTTGAGGGTTCGCTTTGACAATTGCTTTGACAATGTTAAAATAATTTACAATGAAAAGTTGTTAAGTTGAAACGTGATGGGTTATCATTTTGACTCATTTGAGTTTTGTAGGAAAACCCGAAAAATTTTCGTCAAGTTCGAAATTTCGACTACAGCAGAAAATATTAAGATAATTTTGGAGAAATCACAATATTTAGATCTCTATAAGGAATTTCGTATTTTTTTAATTATGCTCAATAAATATTTTCGCGTTATTATTATTAAAACAATATATTCATTTAATGTAAAAAAATTTCGTCATCGAAATTATAATGATTAAATCATACTTCTTCTACGGGAGGAAACCTTGGAAAAATAAACCGTGGAATAACAATTGAAAGAGAACCTCGATGTGAACGACCAGGTGAGGTCACGAATTCCCTTAGACTGCATTTTTTGTACGAAAGTTGTTTTTTCTCCAGAAACAATCTTTCAACCGGGTATTTTTTTCGGGTCCATCATCGCGTTGGGAGCACATTTTCTCGGTGAATTGAAACGTTAGATTGCGGGATCCTACCATCCGGAGTTACTCGTCAATGAGCTCGTCCGCAACTCACCTGCAACAAAAAAGGACAATCGTTATCGAAAAGTTATGACAATTTTGTTTCAATGAGATGGAGATAATTTGACAAATCCTCAATGGGTTTCTTCGGGAGGGCGGAATTTTGCGTTTTCGTCTTCATATTCGTATTCACCACTTTCGCTCTGCTACGCCGAATTTTGACTCGAAATTCATTTTCGTTTTGATCTGCTGGGAAAAATAAGAAAACAATTACAGTAATTTATTAACTTTCTCGAGCTTATGATTCCTACAAGAGTGTTTCGAGTGTTTGTGGGACATATGGGGCTTCGAATGGGGCGCTTGAAAGACATTGGCTGGGAGGTCAAGCGGGGGCCCGTTTTCGAATATTTTTAGGCTTAGATTCCAATTATGGAGATCCCTGACCCATCCGACCACGCTAGGAGTATTTATGGGGCTAGAAATGGGGGCTTTGACGGCCGGGAGGACGAGTGGGGTGTCGTTTTCGAGGCATTTTCGGACGTAAAATCTAGTTAGGTATGGGACCCCAGACCCACGCTTTTGGACGGAGAATCCAATAACGGGAAGACGAAACCCATCCAGCCACACGTGGGGCAATATGGGGCGTCAAGTGGGGCTTTTCAAAGTCTTTGGCTAGAAGGTGGAGTGGGGGGTCGTTTTTGGGCGTAGAACCCATTTAGGGAGTTCCCAGACCGATCTTTTTTGCTACGAACGAGGCACTTGGCAGACCTTGGACAGAAGTTCGAATGAGGTGACGTTTTCGTAGTAATTTTGGACGTAGAATCCATTTTTGGGGGTTCCCCATCTGTTATGATCCAATAAATGTACAATTTTGGTTTATAATTCTTGGAATATTACACTTGGACACTATGTGATCGCGACGGAAGTCTGGGCAGTAGAAATTTTATAAAAATCTGAAATTTTTACAAAATACTCGGTTTACCATCTAGTTGTGTCCGCAAGGTTTTCAGCCCGATCGCCCAAACCCGTGGGGCACTATGGGCCTAAAATTGGGCTACGGGAGGGGTTTCGGCTATGGGATCGAGTTAGCTGGCGTTTTCAAAGTATTTTTGGACGTAGAATCCATTTTTGAGAATCCCTAAACGATCCGATTTTACGGTGGAGATTTATGGGGCTCAAAGTGGTTGTTTGCCGATGGTGCAGAGGTCTAATCCAATGAGTTTGGTTAGGGAGAGAGAACGACTCCTCTGCTGAATACTAAATTGTTTATTCAGGTAAACAATTATAGCGTGGGGACCGGTTTCGAGCAACTAAGCTCATCTACAGCCCAGAGTGACTTGAGGTGGTTTAGTATTCAGCAGAGGAGTCGTTCTCTCTCCCTAACCAAACTCATTTATGGGGCTTTTAAGGGGCTACAGGAGGTCAAATAAGGTGTCGTTTTCCTGGAAATTTTGAACGCAAAATCCATTTTTTCGAGTTCCCACATCTGTTCAAACAGTGTAGGAAAGAATTTATACAGAAAAAATTTATTTTTTATTTTTCAAAAATATTTTTTTAATGACAAAGAATTAATTTTTTCACAATCAACCTACATCAAAGAATAATAAACCCTTGTGTAAAATATTTCTTTTATTGACCGAATCAATTGTCGCACTGTTTACTACCCCACGTCTAAAATGTGCAGCTTTTCTCAATGATCTGGTACTGACTACACAAAGGGTACACTCCGTTTGATCTGGTACACTCCGTTTGATAATGCAGGGATTTGAAAAGGACCAACGAGAGGATTTATTTTTCGTTACATATTCATTAAATGAATGTTACTCTCAAACTTCTTCGCCTCGAACCATTTTTGGTGTCGGTCGTCGTCGCGCCGCAAGTTCTATTTTTCATCAGATCGTAAACGTTCCGAAGTTCTCGACGGAGGATTTCCGAAGTGTTTTCTCGTTCGGGGGATTTGATGTCAGTATTATCCGACTCTCGTGACATCGATTTCCGCCCACCCGGCTTCGCCCTCCTGTCACGGAGTTGTCCCAACTTGGGAGGATCAAGTCCTCGCCTTCCAAACTTGGAGCTTTCCCGCAACTTGTTCTCGACGGTCATTACCGCCGCGGGGTTTTGTACGGGTCATTCTCAGTTAAACGATGCAAATTTCACAATAGGATTTAGTATTCTTTGACGTCATATATATATTGACACGTAACACGGATTTCGACACCCACCACTTAGACAATTCCACTTCTGACACCGACGTGAGGCGGAGAGTGACAAGAACACACACGTTCCAAACCATTCGACTTTCGAGGTTACACAAATATTCGAAAAATATTGGACGAATTATATTGCCTTGCCTGCCCCTCCCTTATCGAAGCTCAAATCAAAATTTCACAAAGAATAACTGCGATAGGAAATTTAATCAGCTTTCACGAGAAAAAAAGAAATTTGGAATCGGGCTAACATTTTCCGAGCTACAGCCGAAAACGTTCTGAAAAACGTGGTTTTCTATTTACCGAGTGGTGTCAGATAGGGCGTTTCTTGTTTTGGTTTAAATTCGTTTTCTCGGTTCCTATTTGACCAACAGAGTCCCACTAGTGATTTCCTACAACTTGACTCCAAACGAATATTCTCGTAGAATAAGTATTTCTATGTGGGTCTGAAATTGACCAAAACGTGCATAGAAAAAAACTTCCGATTGTTACTTGTTTATTGGCCTAGACGAGCTTTTGGCTACATGGAGCCATCCTCAGGTTGTTGTTACTTATGGGAGGTGCCGATCCGCATCTGTCCACTCCAGCTCAATTCGCCGTCCTCTTTCGGGTGCTTGTAGGATCTTTAGATTGTTGGAGAGGCGACATTTATTTTTCTTTGGTTGCTAAGCTGGGATTGGGGTTTTGGTTTTTGGCGAAAAAGTAGGTGGGTGTTGGCTAGGTTGGTTCAAAGTGAGTTTTTTAAAGGTTTAACTGTGAAATTTATGGCATTTTAGGATACAATTTTGCGCATAACCCTTCCTCCGCGAAGGTTGGGTGGTGAGCCCAATCGTCCCCTGTGACAATTAATCGGCAATGGCAGCCCGATAGGAAACCCAAGCTCACGCCAAGTTTTGCTTCCCGGTCTGCAAGGCAGAGGAAGCACTTTCACTTTCGAAATGAAAAAAAAATATGTTCTCCAAAATCAAAATTTCCACTCACGTTTTGCGTTTCAGAGCCTCCTGAACAAATTTGGTTCCGTGTCTGTCTGTCTGTCGGTCTGTCTGTCCGCATTTCCTTGCCACACCCATAACTTCCACAATTTTGATCGGATTTCAATCAAATTTTCAGGAATTGTGTGGGTATAGCTCTAGATGGTCCTCTATCAGTTTCATCACGATTGCATCAGTGGTACTCCCTGCGCATGCGCGAACGTAATTTTCTTGTTACAGTCACAACTACGTTCATTTTGAACCTGGCACGAGGAAGCTCATGTGCCATTGCCTTGGCAGTGTATTTTTTTTGTTGGAAAAATCGAGTTCAAAAGGCTGTATTATGACAACCGTAAGCCGTACAGAGCACGCGTTGTGCTTAAATGTTGCAAATGTTATCTACTTTAAAATAGGTAGTTGTAGAAAGTTCGTTAAAACGCTTATGTAGTTCAGGAGATAAAACCAAAAAACCAAAACCACTGCGAAAAATTCGCGGTTTTCGAGCTGCTCACAAAGTTCCTGATTTTTTTTTTTTTTTTTTAAGCTACAAAATTGGGTACGTGCTCCTGATAATAACCCAAATAACATAGGTACCAAAATATCAAAACTAGGTAGGTAGGTTAGTTTGTTCGTTAGTCTGCGGCTTCTTTAATATCACTCGGCCGACCATTTTATTGGCAAGGAGGGGGGGGGGGGGGGGGGCTTGCTTTGCTCAGCCGACCACTTTCTCGGACAGTTTGGATTAGGAAACAGAGGAATTCTAATCCGAACCTTTGGGTGTTGAAAATACCAAAAAGCCCAGAATAAAATTCCCGAGCGCTCAATGAACCGACACCTCTTACTGGCACCTTAACTAACACCTTACCGACATCTGAAGTAGCCAGCGCCCCTCGCGGAGACTCAGAGAGAGTAGCGCATTACTCGAGTCAGTCGGGAATGGGGGAGATCTCAAAGACCTTGCACGCGCCCCTATAAGGTCAAAGAGACACACCAGACTGACGAACGCCCTCCCAAAAAACGCGGCACAGACTTTACAGACCGGAAGGGCTCCAGACCCGGTTATGTTGATTAAGAATCATTCAAAATAAACTCGCAGTCTAAATTTGTCAATCGTCGAAATTCGTTCTTTCGGGATTTAGAATTAAAATTTGGATCTCCAGGTAGGAGATGTACAACGCCGACTCAATAGGACAGTAAACAACGAAGATAGGAAGAGTTGCGCAGATTTGCACCCATCAAAAACTGCGCTCAACACGCTTATCGAACGAAAAATTGGCTCGGGAATCCAAATTCGAGAAAAAAATTGGGGGTTCCGAACTAAAATAAGAAAGTTGGGCGCAAACGTGCCGATTTTCGCGCATTTCGGGAGGATCTCGATCCCCCCCCCCCCCTTCACAGTTAAACGGGTGGCCGAGACTGTAGAAAAAATCGGCGTATTTTTATTGGTTAGCGTTTCAGAGGAGAAGGCTTGTGACATACTCTGCCAGTTAGACACGTTGATAAACGTGTATCATATCGATGTGATACAGTCACGTCTAGGCTATGCCGTCCTTTTGGCAGTAACACTTCTTTTTTTAAATTCGAAATTTCTGACTGCTTTTCAGCCCGATCGCTCAAACCCGTAGGGCTAAAAAGAGGCTATAAAAGGGGATTCTGAAGGTTTTCGGCAATGAGCTCCTTGATGATTTTTTATCACTTTTTCCTGGAAAGGTCATGCTTCAAAAGTTACGAAAACGGGTCAACATTGCAGAAAACCCGTCTCTATTATTTATAGGGCCTTAGGAAAATATAATATTTGAATTCTGAGGCCCGCAGGGGGTACATGAAGTGGGCTGCTTAGTCATCTTTTGAATGGCCGAGAGATCTCTTTCTCTTGCATCTATGCAAGTAAGCCAACTTGAAAATTAAGCATCGAGGTAATCATCAGAGAAGGTCATTGTAAAATCCAGCATCGAGGTAATCATCAGAGAAGGCTATTCGAAAATCGACCCGGGCCGAGCGTTTTTATTCCGATTCCGTTCAGACTTATTATTCAGCACTCTGGCGGCTCCGTGTCCAACTACTCGACGCCCAGCGAGGCGAAGTGTGACGTCACATGCCCTCGGCTTTCAGTTCAAAATCCAACATTTCTGAACAGTTCTGCACGTAACTATGCGGATTTTCGAACTAAACATGTGTGTAAGGGGGTTTTAAAGGGTGCTGAATCCGAATATGTTGTTAGAAATCCTGAATTCTTCTCAATGAGCTCATGATATCGAGTGGGGTGTCGTTCTCGGAGTATTTTTGGACGTACGATCCAGTATGGGAGGTTACTTACCATCCGTAGGACACTTGGTGGTACTTGGAATGCAACCAACCAAAACAAAATTTTATGCATACCGTGTTTGTATGGCGTTGGAATATTCAATTAACTAACCCCTAATTTATCAGGTGGGCTCACAACCGTCATTTCGTAACACGTCCCTATATGTACACTAACCTCAATAACAACTTTGACAAGTTATAGAAAATGCATGCCTTTTACGAGACCAATTATAAGGATGAGGCAACGCAGGTTGCACGACTTTAAATGGACGGTTCGAGTTTAACCCCCCCATAGTAGTCTTTCTTTGCATCGTTTCAAAATAACTCAATATTCGACTGGACGGGCAAACCGGGTTGTTCAAGGTGACCCAGCACTGCGAGATTCCTGCCTGTTTCTGTGCGGCGTTCTTAGTGCAACCCAACGGATGGTAATTTGATACGAGTAGTTTCGTTAAATTCCGTGGCTAAAACCCTTCAAAAGTCCTATTTGCCATGTAACGCTATATTCTACCATCTGGCCAATTTGTTAGAAAATTAAAGATAAAACCATAGGTGTATATGTTAGCATAGATGAGAAACCCTAAAAAATGGATTCTACGACCAAAATGACAACGAAAACGACACCTCACTCGACCTCCTGGATAGAGTACTTCAAAACCCTTATTTTTAGCCCCCATTGTGGGAACACATCTTGGTGTACCAAGATTCGGATGCAGGGTGTTACCTACAAGTTTTTGTGTACCTAATTTGGAAGTTAAATTCCCTCAATTTAGGTGTTGTGTGTTTGGCGGAGAGCCTGAGGCGTAAATCCACGATTTTGCCGCCGGTGTTTTGTAGGAAGTGGAAGGGAGTGTGGAAACGCCTCCGTCCAGGGAGTCGCACGAAGTATTGTCGTGAGCTCTGAACCTGGGGGAGAGTGCAGTCACAGAAATGGGTGAGGAGCCTGCTGCGGATTGGCCGGCAGTGTCAGGATCCACCCCCAGAGGCATCCTCACTGGAAGGGAGCCGTGGGGATGACCACGTCCAGCACGAAGTGTCGAGGAGGACATGGTTTCGCCCAGGGTCCGCAGTTTTACTGGAGTCAGTTTCTGCAGCTGCCTCGGACAACACTTTGTTACCCGTAGTCCAGTAAAATTAGGAAAAGATTCGGAATAATTCGGACCGAAGCGGAAATGATTTTAATACCTTCTAATGGTCCTAAATACACGGAATCTGAGTTTGCACCATCGCAGGTGGTGAGCTAAACTTTTGACAGCCGAAAAACCGCGAAATTTGTGCACTTTTTTTCAGTTTTTCACCTCTAACTCGGAAACTATCCATCCTACAGAAAAGATTATACTTAACAAAATGGAAGAGCATTACATTCGCTATTCAAAACACTACATAGTCATCAAAATCGGTTCAGCGGTTTAGCCACAATCGTTCGTCAAAACTATTTTTACCAACTTTCGTCAAAACCACATGTTGGTCACAGTAAAACCGCTGTAACTTCTAAACAACGGCCCCAATCGAAAAAAGTTATAGAATCAAAGTTGTAGAGAATCAAATTTCATGTTAAATTCCATCTTCGACGGCTCATTTACGTCACCATTTTATACCAATCTGAGAACCTGGTCATTTCCTTTGGATCATGTTGATTTAATTAATTTATTTTATTTATTATTTAATCATGATTATTTACTTATTTCGATTTTATTTAGTCAGTATTTCATTTTCTTTCATATAATTTAAATTTCAGTAGTAAAAACGTACCTAATCATGATGAAATTATTTTAGACCACCGGGAAATTAAGGTTGTATAAAAATGAGTCTTCGATATGTTAAGAGTTTATTGGTATTGCAATGGACATCACATGATGTGGCCACATGTTCCGGTTGTCAATAATGAAAATCCCGATTAGTTCAGTTTTAGGCCAGACATTCCACGAATTACACTCACGTACTACATTCATAACCATCTTTTCATTTTACATTTGGGGGCCCGTCCGGGATCTGTTAGTGAAGAATCCATCCCGGTGAGAAGAAACGAGCACGGACTTCAATGGATCAAGAGTTGCAGCTTTGAGTTCGTGGATCGAGAGTCCTGCAGAACCAGCAGGTAGTTCCCCGACAGGATCAACACCTTGAGCTCCGGGTGTCGGCAGAGAGGGAGACATCCCGCTGGTCTGCCGACACCAGCCATTGTTACAGCGTGTCGCTAGAGGCGAAGGATGGACGGGCTAGGACCGTGGGGGAGATGTCCCCGGGAACACGATGTTCCTGACGTCATCCTGGGTTTCGAGGGACCCTGCGGGGAGAAGAAATCCCACGTTGGTGGTGCCCACGTGGGCCAGCGGCTCCAGAGGCGATCAAGAAGATCGGAAAGGTGCAGGCGAGAGATCCACAACAAAAGAAGAAGGGGATAGTGCAATGGACATCACATGATGTGGCCACATGTTCCGGTTGTCAATAATGAAAATCCCGATTAGTTCAGTTTTAGGCCAGACATTCCACGAATTACACTCACGTACTACATTCATAACCATCTTTTCATTTTACAGTATTATATATGATGTATAATAGGTAAGAAGTAGATTGTTAACAAAACTTAATTAGATTATTATTATTATGTACATTCGACGTTATTTACAGTCGACGTTTTTTGGAAGGCGGCGGTCCTGATGTCTGGAAACTTGTGCTTGGTTGGGTAGTAGGTATCTTGTTCTTCTGCAAACACCATGGCCATGGTTGGGATACTGTCAAGCTCGTCTTCATCATCCATCGGTGGAAGCGTCGATGAGTTTTCGACTTCGAATGGAGCGTTCAAGCAAGATTGCCCTTTGCAGTTGAAACATATTGCCGAGCACTTCAGGCCGTGCTTTCTGCAGCTGCAGCTACCCGTGCAGCCCTTCATGCACTTGCATGACAGTGAATTCATCACCTCAGCGGGTGCTGCTTCCCTCTTGGTGGTGGTAGGGACCAAACCCTGGACACTCCCAGCCCGAAACGGTAGAAAACTCCTCGTGCATACCCGGTGAAAGGGTGCGAGACTCTTCACGCATGAGTCCACATTCAACCACCCCTCAGGAATTTCCCCAGAATCGTATGCACAGTTCAGAAGCTGTATCAACTGAGAGAAGCGTTCTTCATCCATCTGCTTCAGCGGCTCCACATTCACCTGATCTGAGCCAACCGCCTTCCAACTCTTAGCAGTCTTTATACCATCAGCCACTTCTTCCTTCAAGATTATAGATCCCTGAGAGAAAAATGAACTCCTGACAGCTTCCCGACATATTTTTCCCACACTTCGAACTTTACCTCTGCGGTGACTACCACATTTCCTTCATTCACTCATCTCTCATTTCAACGCCCCCACCAACAATATTTCTCTTGCTGGATCTTTGATAAAACTCTAAACCCCTCCTGTTCTTTCACGAAGTTTACAAGTCTTCGCGAAGGGGGAACTTTCGACTACATGAAGTCATAAAAAAAGAAGTTTCGAAGGGAAATAGAAGTCGTAAAAAAGAGGCTAGTAGGGGGGGCGTGATGTATGAATTGAGTTAGGGAGTCGACAAGAGGGGGAAGGTTGGCAAATACTTGGGGAAAAAAACAGATTATTCACTGGATGATGGGTCGTGAATGTGAATTTTTAAAATTAAATCCACTAAGGTCTAACTTTTTGGACGTCTCTTTAAGAGGCTTCGGAGCGTTCTTCACTGTGAGCGTGAACATTTTACGTTTAATTTTACAATTATTAATGTGGAATTTATACGTATTCCTATCCCCTCGTGACGCTCTTTGTCTGCACACAGTAAGATCCATGGCCGCATTGTGTAGGAGCTGATTCGAAGCGTGTGATTGGCCACACCCATTGTGCACGAAGAGTCCCCGGGTAGAATGTCTAGGTCAAAATGTCGTGAGATCGTTCTTATTGGCAAGGATGTTAACAGAAACTGGCTGAGAACCACTAAGCTCGGATTTCTGGATTTCCTAAAGCGTTAGCTGGATAGAAGTCGACAGAGACTGGCTAATGGCTAGGGATGGGATATTCAACTCTTTTCGAGGAGTCGACTCATGCAAAAAACAAAAATTTTAATTTTAATGCAAAATCCTGCTTCTGCAGAGGATCATGAGGGCGAACATTTCTGGACGGAGGGCTGTGGGGCGGAGTCTCCTTCTTGGGTTCTCAACATTCGCCAATGGACTGGGATTCCAGGTGTAGCAGACCTGTTCTAGATCGCAAGAGACAGGGAAAGATTCAGTGAAGTGATTCCAAGATTACAGAAAATATTTTGGACATGTCCAACATGTTGGGTTAGGGAAAAGTACTTACATTGCCTACTTTTTTTAATCTAAACTTTTGTATTTTGAATCGATTCTTTTTAACTCACTTCCCTTCCTTACCATAGGCCACATGAACACGGGGTTCTGGCAAATACACGCGGACGATTTTCCTGAGCGGGTCTATGGAGAGTTGGTTGGAGACGGGTTCGAGTGCTTTACAGCCTTTGCCAGGGAAGTGAAACAGCTTGCAGGGAAGGCCTTCCCTGGTACTGGCGCAGCCTCACTTGGCCAAATTCAGGATGGGCTGCGAAGTGAGCGGTGCGAGAAACCTGGCTCATTGAGGGCTGCTGTGGCTTTAGCAGACGAGTTGAGGTCTCCCTGGCTCGAGCACAAGCCATTGACTGTCTCGTCACCTCCAGCAGCCACCCCATCATCGCGCAATGCCTCAGGCAACGACTTCAAGGCACAACCAAGTCAACCGGCGTAATTGATGTGTAAGGTCCACCAGATAACAGAAAGAAGGGGAATCGCAGGTCAGATTACGACTAATGAGCTCCCTCCAGAGACTAACAACCCATGTAGTCCAGTCAGTCATTAGGTGTCCAAAAGTGGTGAACCGGAGAAAAAAGTACCTGAAGAATTGTCTATACGTTTACGGGGGTGCAGAATTCGAAAGCTTCGTTATATACCTACTACATTCGAATGTGGTCTCACCATAAAAATGGCGAAAAACTTTAAAATAACAAACAAAAATTCCTAGCGACATAACCACTCTATACGAAATTAAAGCTGATTAAATCTCATAAAAAATGAAACTAAGAACGCCTCTCTAGCTTCTTTTGTTTGGCTTCTAGAGCGCGCTGAAGTTTGACCATTTTTTCCAACTTTTTTTAACAGGTTTTTAATCAGTTTTCCCCGTTTTTTTTTTTTTTTTTTTTTTTTTTTTAATTTATTTTTTAACTTGAGAAAATTAAAAAGGAATTTTGGAGAAAAAGGAAACAAAAAGTAGTTTTCCCCCTTTAGAAAAAAGCATTAATCAATTTAAATAATGTTCAAGTACATGTTGACGAGTTAAGACTGATATCGACAAAAGGAGTAATTTCCGGAATGGAACCGTGCAAGAGGATGTGGAGAGTCAAAAGTAAATAATGTAGTGTTTGTTACACAGCAATTACAGAGAAGCACACAACAGCTCATCCACTTCACAGGAACGGCCGAGTGTTTCCTACCCACAGATGTCTCCTTTTCCCTCCCGAACTACCAGAAATTTACGACTGGGCCGTTCGATTGGGCAAGAGGGGAGATAACATGAGTCACTTTGTTGTGCCGTGAAATGCAATTGAATGTTATTGCTAGAACTGCTGCTGATGGCGGAAAAATCCCGAAGGAGCGCAAAAGCAGAGACCGAAAATTGTAATTTTAATGAAAATCATTAAGAAAGCGCCTCCAGATGAATGATTTTTCCTTTTGCTGACATCTGGACGCAGAACATATAAAGTGAAACACATGTGACAAGCGAGGTGACTCTGGCCAGGAGGTGAGAGAGGGAGGGGTGACCTGTCAGGGGATCTGACTGGGATGGAGATCATCTTACACTCACAGCACAGCCGGAGATGGGAAAGAACCATACATCAGCAGCATGGACATACCTTGATGGCTGGGCAAGACCGTAAAAGGGCGAATTTATGTCTCCATTTACGGCGGACACAACTGAGATGCTTAACGTGGGTCTGTACGCACGACATGGGAGCTTCAGGAAGCATTTGAACAGGACAGGGGTCATAAATGATGAACCAGCCTGCAGGTTCTGCGGAGATGAGGAGAAGACAGTGGATCGCCTCATCTTCGAGTCTGAGGCCCTGGAGGGAAGAAGATATCTTGTTCTGGGATCAGTGGACCGGGGAGAGATACTGGGGCAACAGGACCTGGTAGGAGGTCTATTGAACCTCTTCAAGGGCACAGAACTCCTACCATAGTAACTTTAAGAGGCAGCACAACGGGTCTACAGGCCTAAGTGCGGTGCCCGTCAGGAACCCACTTCTATACTCGTCTTATCGGAGATACGGCCCTCATTAATCGTCGTGAACTTAGCGTCCCTTTGCCCGGGTCGTCCAGGTTCTTATTTAAGACATCTTGTAAGACGGGTCGAGATAGGAGTCGTTTTCTAAGTATTTTTGGACGTATAATCCATTTTTGGGGGGCCCAGAACGATCCGAGTTCACTGTAGGGCTTTCATGGAGGTCAAATAAGGTGTCTTTTCCGAGCAATGGAAGCATAATCCATTTGGACTCTTCAAAAGTTGTCCCCAGACATTGTTTTTTTAGTGTTATGTTTTTCAACGGAGCTCCTTCCTCCAAGCTCGATCACGATATTAATTTAGAAAACACTCGACGCAATTTATCGCTATTTGAAGAGATGTTCGGCATTAAAAGCTTTCAAACTGACCATGACGGATAATCTGAATCGCTGTAATCGATGGAAACGGACGTGGTGAGGTTGGGTGTGCTTCTGAAAGTGATCATTGCACAACTGGTGGCTTCTCGGGATCGAAGAAAGAAAATGATCTGAAATGGAATTGGAGAAAAGGAGAACGGTGGTAGGGAAATGGGTGATGGTAAAAACTGAGTGATGTAAACAAGGTGTCGTTAGCTATATTTAGCCAGAACGGCAGAAAACTCAGGAAAATCAAAACCCAACACTGCGATGGGAAGCTCAACGATCAAGATATCGCCGAAATTTGAGTTGAAATTGAAGAATAAAATACCAATACGTGTGGAAAGTGGAAATGGATGTTAGGACGAGGGAAAGGAACGCACCAAAACAACACTCGCGAAGAAAAAGGCAAAACAACGCGGAGTCACAAATCACAAAACTGTTATCACTTCGCACGCTTGGAACTGTCGACGCGTTTAAGACCAACTCCGACGATTCACTGGCCTCACTGCCCGGTGACGCCCATTGTAGACCACTTGAGTCAATCTGGTAGAGATAGGATTTCCCGTGATAATTTCGCGAACAAATACTGGCGAACGCCGCTCTTCGACGAGCGTCACTGACTCACGAGCGAGAGATTTTTTTTTTTTTTTACGAACCAGGTGAGTCCCAGGGAAGGGTAAGCGGGACCAAAGAGGTTGCAGGTGGATCTGAAAGGAAGAATCCCATCTCCCCTTGTAAAAACACGAATATTCACTAATATACCTATCTGCAGCTACGTTTCTGCGGCTGGGCATGTAAGAATGTACGTATGTATAGGTTAAATTTATTTTAATTCATTCAATTTTGGATATTACTCTTGGCATAAAAACATTATATGTTTTACATATTATGTAATCGCGCTGGAGGTAGAAAATTCTGATACGCCTGAAAATTTTACATTACTAGCACTCTGACCATTTTATCGGCGAAGGGGGGGGGGGGGGGGCTCACTTCGCGCGGCCGACCACTTTCTCGGGCAGGGGGCTCGCTTCGCTCGCCCATCTGAATAATAGGCCAAGTGATGCGGTAGGATACATTGGAAACGGCAACTCAATCGGAAAGTGAACAATGAAGATAGGGAGAGTTGCGCGGATTTGCGCGCATCGGAAATTGTGCTCAATGCGCTTATTGGACGTAAAATTGACCAGGGAATCCGAATTCGCCCAAAAAAAAATGTTGGGGTTCTCATTTAAAAGCTGGGCGCAAATGCGCCGATTTGCGCGCATCTCAGGGGGATCTTAATCTCCCCTATTCGTAGCTAAACAGTTCACCGAGACGGTAGAAAAAATCGGCGTATTTTCATCACTAGACGTTTCAGAGGAGAAGGCTTGTGACATACAGCATTGGACACGTTCTGAATTAGTGGTATTGAGGATGAAGCTTCGGCATCAGATGCAGGAAGGGAAGCCCATGATAGGCGGTTGTCCAACAAGAGTCCCACAAAGTTTACCGGTTGATCAAATCTTCGTTTTAAACCGAAGTCCAACGTCTGCATCTTGGCAACGTTAAGAAAGAGGGCGTTCGCCGTGCACCAGGCTTGTATCCTCAAATCCCTTGCCCGTGTGTCCACCTCCAAATCATCAGATCATCCTACGAAGTGGATCAGAGTAGAACCTGGGGCAGGTCAGATGAGCGCATACCTCCCCCCCTTTCCCTCGCCTGGCTCAACAACTTTTTTGAAATTTTCGCACCTGCCTGAATGCCCGAGTGGCTTCCAAGGGGCATCAATTGGGGTTATTTGGATGAGAGGTAGTCGTTTTCAAAATTGCTGTTGACGTTCAATTTATCGGGGTTCCTCACCAGCCAATCACTCTTTAGGGCGTTCATCTGGCTTCATAGTATTGGTAGGAAGCAGATACCGGTTTTTAACGAGTAAGAAGTCAACTAGGTGAAGAAAAACCGGTTTTTAATGGGCTAAAACGGTTTTCAATCTTCAGAGGCCAGTAACTGGCCAGCAACTGTTGTACTCGTCGTCATACTGAGCTGTTGAGGAGGACTGCTGCAGCAGGACTTACATGTAAGTGAAGTTTTCGCATGGTTTTGACCAGTGTCGAGCGATGTGCCATTTGGTTTATAATTCTTGGAATCGCGACGGAGGTCGAAAATTCTGATCGGCCTCAAAATTTTACACTGTACGTTACACTCTAAATTCCAAAAACGAAGTGTCCGTCTGCCGTCCGAGCCGTTTTGGGCAGTAGGAATTTTTTTTTAAATCTGAAATTTTGTCAAAATACTTGGTTTACCATCTAGTTGTGCCCGCAAGGTTTTCAGCCCGATCGCCCAAACCCGTGGGGCGCTGCAGCGCTGTGGGGCTACAGGAGGGCTTTTTTAAGGGTTTCGGCTATGGGTTCGAGTTAGGTGTCGTTTTCGAGGTATTTTTGGACGTAGAATCCATTTTTGGGGGTTTCAGAACGTTCCGATTTCACCTTGGGGCTTTCATGGGGCTACAAATTTTTGATGGGATTTTTGAAGGATCCCAGGAGGTCAACTATGGTGTCGTTTTCCGAGTAATGATGGACGCAAAATCCTTTTTTTCGAGGTTAAAATATCAAAGAATAATAAACCCTTGTATAAAATTTGCAGCGATTTTTGAGAGCGTCTAATCTGACGAACTTCATGTTCGTATTAATGTTAAAACATTAGTAAAATTACTTGATTGGAGATTGTATTTTCATAATTATTATGAAGCTACACACAGTTAATTGTGCAAAAATGAAATGTCATTAAAAAAATAATTTTGAAAAAAAAAAAACCTAAATTTAAAAAATTAACCTCGAAAAAATGGATTTTGCGTCCATAATTACTCGGAAAACGACACCTTACCTATTAGACCTCCTGGAATCCTTCAACAATCCCATTTGTAGCCCCAATTATTGATGGGAAGATTTTGAATGGAAATTCTCGAGCTTTTAGATTTTTTAAAAATCATGCCAATTGGCATGACAAAAACAATTTGTTGTTTTCATTGTGATTGTCATTCGTCATTCATTCATTGCATTTTTAATGTAAACGTGATATCATCCATTTGTGGTTTGGTGGAATATATTCTGGTTTGTCAATTTCCGGCTGACCACATGACGACAGTTTTTGCTTTTTGAGGTTCTTTTAGCTAAATGAGACAATTTGAAAGAATAAAAGTTAAGAATGAAATGAATTCAGCTGTCACCGTACAGGATGTCACAATGGATGTCCTTCAAGTCAATTGACAACAAGTTGGAAAGTCCTTGTGGGAGATGACGAAAAGGAAGACGGCTTCCTGATAGTGATGAACAACGTTAAAGAGGATACATCACAGTTAACCAGTTGTCACTACTGACACTTGCATTTCCCTCCTCACAACGTTTTTGTGATGTCGATGAGAAGATTATCCCAACGCCAAACACCTGAAAAAAGACGGAAGCCTCACTGACGGTCGTCCTCAAGAGGGGACTGTAACAGTCAATAGGCGATTAGTTAACTCGGATTCTTCGTAAGGTCGTGGCCGACTTCCGAGTAAACCTGATTCAGATTTCCCTTCTCCAGTTCGATTCCACCAGATCCGCCCAAAGATGTTCACATTCGATCGAGCCTACAGGGAGTTGACTAAAATGTATGAAAACAATGACGAAGATGGTCGTTGAACGTTTCCTAATGGTGACAACTACAGACTTAGCTCACCCGCTCACCTAATATGCTTACGATATTATCATTAAAATGTAATCATAAATTTTATCATCACTACGCATTTGAGTGCCTACCGTGTGATAAGGGGGTCATTTTTAATCAAAATGTAGACCGATTCATCCTCATTACGGGCACCACAATCTAGGCCAGTCAAAATCGACAATAAATTCGCAAAACGAGATGTATCTCTGCTTTTTTAATATGTTGTTCGGACCCATTAGAGTAGTGTATACCCAATTTTGCAACTTTCCAAAAGTTGTGCTTCACGCGTAGCACACGAAAAACCGCTACTTTTTCGGCCTTATTTCAGTTTTTGCTCAATATCTAATAAACTATGCATTGTCCGACGAAAACTACTACATGAGTTTTTAAATAGCATTAAATATGTGACAATTTAAGCCCAATCGGATCTGTGTAGGTTAATTCGTTTCAGAGTTATGGCACTTTGAAAATAGGCCATTTTTCCAAAAAGTGAACATTTTAGTTGAAGACCTGAAGACAGCGGAAGCACGTTTTTCAGAACGTTCTCGGTTGTAGCTCAAGAACTATTGGTCCGATTCCAAATTTCTTTTTTTCTCGTGAAAGCTAAATAAATTCCTCATCGCAGCTATTCTGTGTGAAATTTTGATTTGAGCGTTGATAAGGGAGGGGCAGGTACGGCAAAGAAGTGACAAATTTCGAACGAACCGTGTTTCTTTGCACATTTCTGCCTATAACCCGGGAACGGTTGGTCCGATCTTGCTTTTCTTTTTTTTTTAGGTGAAAGCTGATTAAATTTTATACAGGGGACGGCACATTGCATGTCTATTGAAACAATAAAAGTGCCATTTGTATTCGTCGGAAAGGGTGGAAACAAGATATTTAACCCTCTACAACCACGTTTTTCGGAAGATTTTCTTCTCTCCTTCAAGACTATTTCTCCGATCGAAATTTTATTGCCCCCACGCTTTTTAAAGCAAGACCGGACCAACCGTTCCCGGGTTATAGGCAGAAATGTGCAAAGAAACACGGTTTGTTCGAAATGTGCCACTTCTTTGCCGTACCTGCCCCTCCCTTATCAACGCTCAAATCAAAATTTCACACAGAATAGCTGCGATGAGGAATTTATTTAGCTTTCACGAGAAAAAAAGAAATTTGGAATCGGACCAATAGTTCTTGAGCTACAGCCGAAAACGTTCTGAAAAACGTGCTTCCGCTGTCTTCAGGTCTTCAACTAAAATGTTCACATTTTGGAAAAATGGCCTATTTTCAAAGTGCCATAACTCTGAAACTAATTGACCTAAACAGCTCCGGTTGGGCTTAAATTGTCACATATTTAATGCTACTTAAAAACTCATGTAGTAGTTTTCGTCGGACAATGCATAGTTTATTAGATATTGAGCAAAAACTGAAATAAGCCCAAAAAAGTAGCGGTTTTTCGTGTGCTACGCTTGCAGCACAGCTTTTGGAAAGTTGCAAAATTGGGTATACACTACCCTAATGAGTCCGGACAACATACTAAAAAATTTGAGATACCTACATCTCGTTTTGCGAATTTAGCGATTTTTAGTGTCGATTTTGACGGGCCTAATCCCCGTTTAATCGCATCTCAAGTCCACAATCATCATACTCTGTCCTTGGCAGTTCGACTACCTGTGGCGAACCTCAAGTCCGGCAACGCTGTGCTGTTGGAGCTTCTTCTCACCCCCTCAATTAACCCCTCGGGTACTTTGACTTGTCTCCTCTACGATAAGCCAACTTTGTCGGATTATGGGAGTGGCCATTATTTCAATAAAAATCAAATTCAGGGGAAAATTGTGAAAAGAACAAGTAAGTATGTATAAACACTTAGTAGAAGCTGCTGTAAACTCCTGAAAAAATTTCCAGCACGACTAGTACGGCAGTGAACACACGTTGTTTGGTCTCATTCGGACAGAACTTTTATGAAGAATCCAAATTCATTAACAGACTTTGTAGCATACTTAGCTGACACGATTTCGATTATTGAAGAGGGACATAATTTGGGGTTGAAAGTCGTTATCTGGTCGGCCCCAGCTTCCGGCGACGCCGTTTCATGGCGGAGGGCGAGGGGGGATTTTGACGTGGGCAACCTGCCAGGAAAGCGTGGACAGAGTATACGTAGTATTAGGTTCTCTTTCCAGTAAATGGATCTTTTCGAACAGAAACCAGCTTTACGTGAGCTGAAACACTGATTTTCAGAGCAGAAACAGGTTTTTATGGAGCAAAAACTGGATCAAGGGAGCAGAAACACGTTTTTCCAAATTCCAAGATTTAGTTTCTTAATTCACAAACCACTTTTCAGGAAGTAGAAACTGGATTTAGTGAGCGGAAACCAGTTTTCAATTTCACACACGGGTTGTTAGGGAACAGAAAAAAGGAATAGAATCGGAACTGTTGTAACAGGACAAATAATTTACAAATAAAGTCAGAAACCCCACAAATCCAAGTAAAACTATAAGAATTATAGTTTACAAGAAAAACAAATTTGTTTAAATAATTGAGTTTGATAAATCGAAAAATCCACAAATTGCAAAACACCAGAGATTTTGTAGCAAAACAGCTCGTAAGGGTTGGCAGCCTTTTTATATTCTTCATTGAAGCTGTTCATTCTCCGAATTCCGTTGCGGGCAGCCGTTTAGGTCTTGCCAGGTGGTTAGTACGTCATATCAGATAACAACCCCCCCCCCTGCCAACCATGGGGTGAAAATACCTTCTGGCTCGTGTCGTGTTCCTTCCAGTTTTTCGGGTCGATAGATACCCAACAGATGTGGGGCTTTCCTTGTTCCTCGAGTACTCGCATCTCACGAACCCGGTCAGGTTGTGTTGGTAGTACTGCGGGCTAAATAACAGAGGAAAACCCCTCAAACACGTGACACGTGGTGGGTTCAAACTTTTGGTTTATCTTCATGAAATAATCAATCTCAAAATTTGACATTGTACGTTTCACGTCGCGTAAATTTCAAAAACCAAACGTACGACCGCCGTCCGAGCCGTTTAGGGCAGCAGGAATTTTTGCTAATCTGAAATTTTGACAAAATACTCGATTTACCATCTAGTTGTGCCCGCAAGGTTTTCAGCTCGATCGCCCAAACCTGTGGGGCGCTATGGGGCTAAAATGAGGCTACGGGAGGGCTTTTTTGAAGGCTTTTGGCTGTGGGATCGAGTTAGGTGTCATTTTCGAAGTATTTTTGGACGTAGAATACATTTTTGGGGGTCCCGGAAAGATCCGATCTCACTGTGGGGATCTACAGGGCTTTCATGGGGCTACAAATGGGAATTTCGAACGACCCCGAAAGGTTAATTACGATTTTTTTAAATATGTTTAATACGTACGTTTTTGGTCGTATTTTCCGAGCAAAAAAATTCTTGAAAAAAATAAAAATAAAATAAAAATCTTACCAAACTTCTTTCATTGACGCTGAATTAATTTTTGCAAGAGCGACCTTCATCAAAGAATAATAAACCCTTGATATGAGTAAAATTTGCAGCGTTTATTATTTCATTTCTTGACGCTCATTTCATAAAATTAGTTCATTTCGGGACGTATTACCCAAAAGAGTTTGACGTTTATTTTACCATAAATAAAGCCTGGAAGCTCTTCAAATTCAAGTGTAAGTAATCCCCTTTCCAAACTTGCAGATTATTATATTTGTAAAAGACACCAAAAATCCTCGAAAT
This sequence comes from Pilophorus perplexus, assembly GCA_955831195.1. Lineage (NCBI taxonomy): Eukaryota > Metazoa > Arthropoda > Insecta > Hemiptera > Miridae > Pilophorus > Pilophorus perplexus. Next base: position 2,407,617 of record OY037011.1, read on the forward strand.
ATTTGGCCGTTTAAGGAGTTATGGGCAATAATGTTTTTGTCATAATTTGACTTTTTTTGTCAAACCTGCCCCTCCCTTATCGAAAAAAGAAATTAAGAAATTTTGAACCGAGCGGTGTCAGATTGGGCGTTTCTTGGTTTGGTTTAAAGTCGTTTTCTCGGCCGGTAGTAGATACCTAGTTGTTTTCCGAATTTCAGGAGTTTCCTTCACTCGTAATTTGATGCTGCACAATAGAAATTTTGAGCCAATTTATTTGCATTAGCCGTTCATAAGTTACAGGGGTTGAAACATGAGCGAATCCTACTTTTGATGGGTGATTGTAGCTGAACGGCTGAACTGTGTAAGGAGGTCATTCGACGCAGGATGTCATGATCTTCAACTTTGTATTTGAAAGGTTTTCTCTGTCTGGCTTGGTTTTCGAGGTATAGGTGAAAAACTGGAAAATGTCCGCAAACATCGAGGTTTTTTGGCCGCCAAAAGTTCTCCCAGCAAAAATGTTGCTACCCTTCTACACCATTTCTTGCGCAAGTCCCCCCCTCCACCTTTCAATCCTCGGGCGACTGGCCTAAATTATGCTCTTGCCTGGAAAATTGTCTTTTTTTTTTTTTTTGTATTATTTTTGGAATAATACACTTATGTAATCGCGACGGAGGTCGAAAATTCTGATCGGTCTCAAAATTTGACATTTCCCGTTTCAAGAGGTCTAGATTATGTACAAAAACGAAATGTCCGTCCGCCGTTCGAGCCGTTTTGGGCAGTAGGAATTTTTTTTAAATCTGAAATTTTGACAAAATACTCGGTTTACCGTCTAGTTGTGCCCGCAAGGTTTTCAGCCCGATCGCCCAAACCCGTGGGGCTCTGTGGGGCTACAGGAGGACTTATACGAAGGGTTTCGGCTATGGGGTCAAGTTAGGAGTCGTTTTCGAAGTATTTTTGAACGTATAATCCATTTTTGGGGGTCCCAGAACGATTCGATTTCACTGTTGCGATCTATAGGGCTCTCAAGGGGCTACAAATGGGATTTTTGAAGGTTCCAGGAGGTCAAACATTTACCGAGAAATATTTGGACGCATAATCCATTTTTGAGGCCCATAAACCCTTGTGTAAAATTTGCAGCTTTTTTTTCTTTTTTAGAATCCCCTAAATGACTTTTTACCGTCTCTGCTCATTACTCGACTGATTCTCCTCTTCACTCAGTAACCAGATGATATTACTCCCACCTCCCCCACCCTTTTCTGAATAATATTCAGAAAACTGAAAAGATATTATAGATAATATCTAACAGATCTGTTCAGTTAAATTTCAATACAGCAACCAAAACAGTAGAAAACAGCTCAAAAACCGATTTACTCGGTAAGTATGAAACCAATTCCAAAACTGCGAATCCCTCAGAATTAAATTCTGACATAAACAAATTTTGTGCGCCTCGTCAATTGCACGTAATTTCTTCATGGAACCAGCAGCATCAAAGTCCGTCCATTGAGCTGGTTAAGTATTAATTTTCGTAATCATAAAGAGTAGAAACCACACTCAGTAAGAAACCACCCTCAGGGTGGGCTACTTGGTTGTGTAAATAGGTACTGCAGGGTCTCAACTCAACTCAACTCATTACTTGGCCGCAATGAATATTTGAGTAATGATAGTAATAAACGCGAAATAATATAGTTATCAATGTTTGAAGGGCGCTGAGGGGGACAAGCTGTATGTCATAAGTCACAAAATATTTATTCAATATTAAACAAGTTTTGTGACATAAAGTGGGTTTTTCTTCGTCCCGCATTTTATGTGTTTGGCAACCGAGAAACAGTCGGAAATTGTTGTCAGCTGTCCCCTCTCGTGATTCGGTGTTGATTTCAACACAACTCACCTCATTTTGTAAATTTGGTGGGCCGTTTTGGTGGATGGGGTATTCCAATTTTTAGCATCCGACGTCTGTTGAAAGAGGCTGAAGGAGTCAGATGTACTTTTTGTTTTGTCACTTTAGGAAAACCGCACTGCACTTTCTGTTGTCAGCCGGACGGAGCCGAAAACCGAAGACGCGAACTCCCGAGACGAATTTCCCGATTTCCGGACCGCGACGGTCAGCAACATGAAGGGGAAATATTCCCCTTCCCCCCGTAAAATTTGCGAACAGTAAAAAAAAACCGAGCTTCAACGACGTTCGTAAAGGGGAAGTCGAGTTAAAAACACAAGTTGGGCTCACAACAAAGTGGCGGCCATTTTACGGGGGAGCATCGATTCGGTGTGGCTGCCCGAAAGCAGAATGGGGCGAGCGGGAGGCTTCACGGAGGTTTCTCCAGGCCGCCCGTTATGTCACGCCTGGCTCGCCCCCCTTGGACAAACTTTTTAATTGAGTATTTTACAAATTTTTAAATTTGAAAAAAGTATTATTTTTATTATTATAATGTTTTTAATTTTTTAACTTTTTTATTTAAACATTTAAACATTTTTTAAATTAAGAAAAATTTTAAATTATTTTGTGGAAATTCTGGCTGATAATAAGAGGACGCGTACATTATACGCACTCTTATTATCAGCCTGAATGTCCCAGCATTGGGGTTTCAAGTGGGGTTATTGACGGACTAGGGGCCAGCCAACCCCCGACCGTATCCCACCTGGCCTCGGACCCAACAAATCATTTTCTCATATTGTTACTTTTTTCGTGAAGAAATACAGATTGGGGGGGGGGGGGGTGAAGGGTGGCTGGGAAGGGGAGATGACAGCCGAGTCGCCTTCAGACACCCTTCGGCCCACTGCCATCACAACATCCTGTCAGCTCTTTTGGATCAACTGATACGCCACGTGGAGCAACGTTTTGGTGGTTTCAGACTTTGCTCGTACTACGCTCGCAGGGTTGAATTTCTTAAGAACAATTGCAGATTTTTCCGACCGCTAGAACCACCCTAGAGTCCACTTCGAACACCCCTCGGCCCACCACCATCCCAATACCTATCCTGTCAACTGCTTTTGGAGGTATCATATTTTTTTCGTCGTCTACTCGCCAAAACTAATTTTTGGTAATTTTTTTCAAATTTGGTAGAAAATGTTTAATAATCCCGTTTTCTCCGCTTTTGGAGCTTCCATGAACCAAGTGGAGCAACGTTTTGGTGGTTTCAGACTTTTCTCGTCGTTATATACTCGTCAAACTGGATTTTTAAGACCAATTCAGATTTTTTTTTGTCAGGGGGCCGCGTCAGGTGTCGTTTTCGAAGTAGTTTTGGACGCCGTAGCGATTTGTGGGGTCCTTCAACCGTCGACCACATGGGAGGCTTATGATTGGTACCCTAATTAAATCGGTGACGCTAATCCCTCTCTTGCTCGAGGGGGCTTTGGAGTAAGTTAGGACTCTCTCCGAAATGCGGTTGTTATCGGCCGAGGTCTTCGTCCCGTTGAAGTAAGCGATGTCGTCAGTACAATTTCGTCGGCGCCGAGCTGAACAAGGGTTTCCTAGGCAAGCCAAGATTGTCCCAAGCTTTCCAAACCTGTCCAAATCTTGCATAGTTTGCGCCAAGCTGGCTGAGGGTTTCCAACCTTTCCAGACCTGTCCAAGGCTTCCAGAGCTGGGCCCAAGCTAGGCAAAGTAGCGAGGTTTTGCGTGAGTTTACATTGTAATCTGTTTTGTGTGTTTGAGGGAATGCTGCTAGCTTCATATGTAGAATTACGCCATCGTTGTTTGGGGAGGAGGATGAGGGATGTGTATGAAAATCCCGTATTATGGCATCGCACGAATTTCAGTCGTGGTCTACGGGCCTAATCAGAAATGCAGATACAGTGTTGGAGGAAGCACGAGCTGCAGGATGGCTGGAAGAGTCGAGTTGTCCTGTAGTGTGCCTTTCCTTGGAATGGGGCTGCAGTGAATCTAATATCAAGCACGATGAGTCGTGTATGGTATCAGTTCTCAGCTAAATGGAAATGTGACAGGCTGGCTCCCCGACCAAATTGTCGGCAGGGGAGGCTGGGCCATCTTCAAATTTAATCATACGAAAGGCAGTTCTGCCGACTCCTAACAGCGAATTACTGTGGCCTATAGGTAAGGTGGCCAGATTTTGTTTTCGAGGAAGCAGTACATTGAACAAATAGTCGTAGGACACTGGACAAAAAAAGTTTTAATATCTAATAAAACATCACATTAGGTTAAATCATTGCCAGTGGCAATTTGCCACTGGCCACAAAAATATCATGACTATACGATGCAGACTATATCTCATGAAGGAGATCAATACTCAAAGCTCAATTATTGACATTATTGAGTATTATACTGTTCGATTGCATTTAAAAACTAGTGAACCCATGAAAATGTGGTTTTCAAATTTTGAAAACCACAAAAGCCGTAACTCAGACTTTGAGCCTCAAATACCAACTTCTTCTTCCTCCAATTGATAAGAGGTGTTGGTGTCCCATCTAATTTAAGTTCTTTGGAAGATATTGTCAAGTGCGTAAGTAAGTAGCAGGAAATTTAAGTAAAAGCAGTACATATCAGGTGTACACAAGGGTCTCTGTGTATAGCAGTATCACATAGGTAGCTTAAAGCAGTACTGTACCTACTGCAAAAAGCAGTATATCGGGCCACCCTACCTATAGGGGCCTGGGCGGCGGGGTTCGGACAACTGGTCCGCGAGGCGAAAAAATTGGGACAACAGTAGGTTTGTTCCAGGTCTGACTGCGTCTGTCGACAGAAGTTGGACGGCTGTCGACAGAACCCGACCGCACCCTACTCGAGTTCTCAACCTACGATCGACCTGGAACAGCAGTTTCTAAACTGCGCATGTCTCCGGCGATTTTTGTTAATATTCCGTCAAACCTGGAACAAACCTAGTGCCAGTTACTGGTCCGCCACCCAGTTCAAAAGTGACTTGGACAAGTGGTCCGCGAGGTGACAAAGGGCCCGATTTACGAAGTGACAAGTGGTCCGCCACAAAATTTTCCTTCCCACTTGTACAGACTTTGGACTACCTACATAAGAAGTGTGGTTAAACATTTTGTGGTTTTTAGATGTGGAAGGCATAGCGTCGGAAATACTGACATCTGGAGCCACCACTTCATAAACTTTGATTTTTAATATTATATTTTTAGATTGATTTTATTTTGGCATAATATTATACTAGACCAGTCATTAGAGACACAAGGGGTGGGGGGGGGGGGGGTCACTTGTGCAAAAGGTCTTCAACACCTCAATCAGCAGATGTTTAATATAATACAAAAAACATCTGAAAAATAATTCTTTTCGTTGGCAGGAATTTCTCTTGAGGGCTTGATGGCTTCATTAAAGATCACTGTAGGTAATATAATAGGGCTTGGTGGTTTCATTAAAGATCACTGTAGGTAATATAATTTTACCTACAGGTAATTAATCATAATTGATGAGCCACTTTCTCTAAATCATCCTGAGGATTCGCACAGCATGTTTTTGAATTTTAATGCAATGTATGTCATATTTTTATTGTTATTAGCACATAAAATTGAGGACCCATAAGAAAAACTGTCAGCAGGCTTCCTAGTAGGTACACATACTTTCAATCACCTGAAGTGAGTTAAAAACTACACCTCTGGCTATCAGTCGCAGGCAACCCACCCAACCCCATTGACAAGTTGTGGCGTGACATCGCGCGCGGCGTCCGGATCCGGCCAGTTACTTGACGGAGGGGGAATCTGATAGCGAGGGGGGAGGGGTGATAACAGTAGGGGAGGGTGCCCACGCCCATCGGGACAAAGACGTTTCCCCTCCCCGCGGGGACTAATTCCCTGCCAAGAGGGATTTCTTGTGGTCAAGAAAAATAATATTCGCTAGTAGCAGTAGGATGTTTTTTTCTAGTAGAGCCCGTAAGGTTTTCAGCCCGATCGCTCCAACCCCGTGGGGCTCTGAGGGGCAAACAATGGGCTACGGGAGGGTTTTTGTAGGTTTTCGTGCATATTATCGAGTTGGGTGTCGTTTTCGAGGTATTTTTGGCCGTAGAATCAATTTTATGGGAACCAGAACCATCGGATTTCACCGAGAGGATCTATGGGGCGTATATGGGGCTAAAAATGCCAGGAAGACGAATGAGGTGTCGTTTTCCGAGTAATTTTGGACGCGTAAACCATTTTTCAGGGTCCCACATTCATCCACAAACTTAACATGAAAATGAGGTAAAAAAAAGGTTTTCAATAAAAATGATTTTTATTATCTCAGGCTAACACATTTGAGAGCTGCGACGCAACAACGTTGCTTGCTGGTATATAAGTTTGTGGATGAATGTGGGACTTCGAAAAATGGTTTACGCATCCAAAGTTACTCGGAAAACGACGCAAAAACCCTCCCGTAGCCCATAGTTAGCCCCTCAGCGCCCAACGGGGTTGGCCGATCGGGCTGAAAACCTTGCGGGCACAACTAGACTAAGGTTTAATATATTAGACAAGACTAGGTAAACAGAGTTGTCGCGTACCTACCAGCTGGTAAGTGTGTGGGGTGTGTACCTACAAGTGTTGTTCTTAATGATTCATTATTAGGTACCAACTATTAGGTATTATTAGGAAGGTAGGTAAGTGGTGTGGTTGGAGAATGCGTACAGCGCAGCGTCCGTGGTTACGCTGCCGGTGTTTTTGTTGATGCAAGAGGGAGTACGGGTGGAAATCAGAGGCTTGACACAAAGTGTTGTGATCAGCAGGCAATGAGAATGCTCTAGCCGCAGTAATGGAGGGTCTTTCTGTGTCCAGCAGATCCTTAGAATGTATGCCTCCAGCCCTCCCCGCTACAGGGCTTTTGTGGCCTTTGCGGCGGCTGCCCTGAGAGTTCCGGCGGCAACAAGGGCCTTGTTACAAGGCCCCCGCGTAGCAGCATAATGAAGATGTGAAATGTTTTCCTAACTCTAGCTACAAGTCCATTGATGAGATGTTGGACTTCCATTTTAGATGTTGGAAGAAACGCCCAGATAATCTCCTCAACTCTATCTATTTTCTCATACTTACGAGATCTGTTTTCTCGTTCATGGCAGTTTTTTTTTTGTTTTTTTTTTTTTAATGGACAGACAGAAATGACCCATTCGGCTGCCCTGCTATGTTTATTCAAAATGTAATGTATTTAGTTTTTGATATGTTCATGGTCAGACTATTTAGCGCAAACCAGTCTGTAATTTTTTCAAAGGCCCGTTCAGCAGCCAGGTGGACCTGCGACCAGGTTTTTCCCTTTTACAGCCATGTCATCAGCAAAATTTGGTTGCATTTAATGCAACTATACTCCTATCAATATTTTCGCCGGATATGTCACTTACGTGTATTTGAACACTATCATCAATATTTGCAAAGAATACATCATTTACGTGTATAAGAAACAACAGAGGGCATAAAACTGAAACTTGAATGGAGTGCTACTAAGCTTCTTTCGGAATCCGTATTGAGATGATCTTTGGATAGGTAACTCTTGGGATGGATCTACGTCCAAAAATACTTCGAAAACGACACCTAACTCGATCCCATAGCCAAAACCCTTCAAAAACGCCTTCCGTAGCCCCATAGCGCCCCACGGGTTTGGATAATCGGGCTGAAAACCTTGCGGGCACAACTAGATGGTAAACCGAGTATTTCGTCAAAATTTCTGATTTTTGAAAAAAAATCCTACTGCCCAACACCGCCCGGACGCGCGTACGGCGGACGGACATTTCGGTTTTGGTTTATTATTCTTGGAATACCTAATACACCTATGTTTTCGCGACGGAGGTCGACGACTCCGATCGGCCTCGAAATTTGACATTATCCGCTTCAAGAGGTCTACATTCCAAAACCGAAATGTCCGTCTGCCGTACGCGTTTGAAAAATGAAAATCCAAAAAACATTTTTTTGAAAAATAAAAATCAAAAAAAAAAATTTTTGAAAAATAAAAATTCAAAATTTTTTTTTTGAAAACAAAAATTCAAAAAACATTTTTTAATTTTTTTTCATTACACAGAATTAAATTTCTGCACAAGTAATCTATATCAAAGAATAATAAACCCGTGTAAAATTTGCAGCGTTTTTGATTCTAGACCTCTTGAAACGGATAATGTCAAATTCTGAGGCCGATCCGACTCGTCGACCTGGGTGGATTATTCCAAGAGTAATAAACCAAAAAACGAGGGTATGGAAAAACACAGAACGCCTTCATTCTTCTCGATTTATTTATCAAAGATGCAAACTTTTATATTTACAAAACTCAGTTCACAAACGAAACACAAATCACAAGTCTTCACATAAATTAAAGCTATTTACAAATACTGCGAAACACAAAAAAAAAAAAAAAACTCTTTACAAAAATATCATTCAAAATAAGTTATAAGGTGTTCAATAATTTAAAACAAGTAAAATCTCGTAAAAAAAATTATTTACAGACGCTCGTGATGAACCCAACCAGATTTAAAATCGGCCGGAAAATAATTGGACGGTGATGGCGAAGTGTTTTGAAAAATTGGCCCAACAAGGACGGATTTGGTACAATTTCGAGATAACAATAGGTTTTTGAGGCATGAAAATTGATTATGAATCCATAAATAGTGTGATTTTGGAAAATAAAAACTTAAAAAAAAGGGACATTTCCCCCAGTTTTTTCCCCAAATGGACGTCATACTACAAAATTTTCAGTCTGTGACATCCGTTTTTGACGAATTAACCCATTAATTTGAGTTATGTTGACGTCAATAGGAAATCGAGTTGGGGGTGTTGTGAAGGATCAACTTGAGGGCAGAGGGCACGACGTGTGAAGGACGTTGTGGAGGGCGGCCATTGCAGTCCAGTCTCTTCGTTCGCCGCTGATGATGACGTTCCGGATGCACCCCTTGAAGTTCTCCCGAGTCTCGAGCGTGCCGATGGAAGCGTGCTCTGAAATGAAAAACATTTCGGGTCATTTATTTATGTAGTTCCATTACAAAAATTGGTAATACAAATAGAAAAAAGGATAAAAATTACATTCTATAAATCCTAGTTGAAGATTTATCCACAATCAATCTATCCAAAATCAGTTTTGTTGGGGACTCGCTAGCACAGCCCAGGGAAATAAGTACCATTTTCTCGGGCCGCACACACAAGGGAACCCTTGCACTTCATGTTATTGGAAAACTTAGTTTGATCCACACATTTCAGTGTTTCAGTGATTCCTCGGCCATCAGTGCTCCGTGCGGCATGTAACGTTGATACCACACATGTGTGGACAATTTGTCATTGATGCAATTGAAGGGCACGGAGCTCTGATGGGGGAGGAATCACTGAAATGTGTGGATCGAACGTCCAGTCCAGTCGCCAGGTTATTTTTCGATGCAAAGAGTGGTGTAGAATTTTTCTCAACGGTTTGATATGTTTTTGTGGGTGCTGAACACGAATCCGAAACTTGCCAACAAAATTTCTGGGATGCTCAGCGTCCAAAACGCAAAAAACCTCAAAATTTCGATTTTTTTGTTCTTCACGGATAACTTTTGAAAGGGTATAAGGTGAACATCTACTATCTATTACACATTACAAAACTGGACTCAAGATTGTGGAAAAATGCCGTTTTCGTGGATCGATTTGAGTTCCATTCAGGTATTGGCATCTCGAGGGTCGTTCGTGTCAGACTACCCGAAAGGGTGGAACTAGAGGGTTGGAGGGTTAGAAGCATTTTAGAGATACTCTGTGATTAGAAACCTCAAATTGCTATAGATTCCGTAAATATTGTTTTACATTGTCAGAGGTGACCTTCCTGGAGGCAGATTATCGTGTTGAGTATCAAAATTACAAATAATTGTTTTTTTCGTCTTATTTTACTACTAAAATAAGACGAAAAAACGCTGCAAATTTTACTCAAGGGTTTATTATAACCTTTATTATACATTTTAAATTGGCCCGACCGCCCCTCTTCGTTCCGTCACGGGCCACGGGAAGCGCCAATCTCGGCGGCGTGATCAGAAAGCCCAGCTTCTCCCGTGAGCGGGGAGCCACTAATTTCTTGGGCTCTCCAATTCCGCCGCTGACAGCATCATTTCACTTCTATCATAATGAAACGCGAGGAAGGGGTCTGCGGCCAGGTGGGATACAGTGTGGGGTTGGCTGGTTTTTTATACAGTAAATGAAAGAGCACTCTGCGTCGAATGGCGTAGGGCGTGACGGGCCGTAAAAAAAAAGTCGAATTTTTCCAACTTTGCGAAAAAACCAGATAACTTCAACTTTGAATGCCTGCTGCTAAAAAAATGGTAACTCTCACGTAAAAACACATTGAATGGAAGTTGTAGAGCATCTAATTCTGCGTTCAGAGAGCACAAATAATGTTACTTTTGGTCAAACGTAACTTAAAAACACTGCAGATCCCCACAGTGAAATCGGATCGTTCCGGGGCCCCCCAAAAATGGAGTCTACGTCCAAAAATACTTCGAAAACGACACCCAACTCGATCCCATGGCCAAAAGCTTCCGAAAACCCCCTCCCTTAGCCCCATAGCGCCCCACGAGTTAGGGCGATCGGGCTGAAAACCTTGCGGGCACAACTAGATGGTGAACCATGGTATTCTGTCGAAATTTCAGATTTAAAAAAAATTCCTACTGCCCAAAACGGCTCGTACGGCGGACGGACATTTCGGTCAAATTTTGAGGCCGATCGGAGTCGACGACCTCCGTCACGATTACATAGGTGTATTATTCCAAGAATAATAAACCAAAATTGGAACATTTGCAAAAAGACGCCCTTTTTTATGGTCCACAGCAGCAAAACGGCTGAACCGATTTTGACGTATATGGGGTGCAATCGACGCAGAATTTAATAATCTTAAAATTTTGTTTCGTGACTTTTGTCATGCGGCGCTTACTTTCCACGTAATTCGCAAAAACCCGAAAAAAGTGCGAAACTTTCGCGTTTTTTCGGCCGCCCCCAAAATAGCACAAAGAAATTTACTGTGCAAAATGTGGTTTTAACATCATTAACCAATCACAAACAAACCCCCAAAGTTTCGTTTTGACCGCAATTTTTGCAAGGTGAATGGACCATACCCTACCTGGTGAATGGACTGATAGTGGATAGTGAAGTAGTAAAACCGTCTATGTTGAAAATTCCAAATTTTTCAGTGGACGAAAAAAACGTATATATACGTTATATATAACTTTATAAAAAGTTATATATAACTTTAGTCGCTACCTCAAATGACTCCAGGCTGGTTACAGTTCAATATGAAAACCTTAGAAATCTATCTAAAAATTAGAAAATATTTGCGTAACTCAGGTTTTTATTCCCTAGTTTACAACTTAGGTGGTTTTATCACGTATTATGTGAACTTTGACATCAACTTAGACGGTATTATACTTAAACTTAGACGGTATTACCGGTATTATTAGCCTTCCACATTCAGATTATGAGTGATGAAACCGTCTAAGTTATCAATCACCCCCAAAAAGATGAATAACACAGAACTCGAAAACACCCTAACGATATTTGTGTTAAGAACCGATAGAACTATTATTAACCTCAATATCCTTAAAAAATTTCATCGATAGAACTCGAAAATCAAGGAGAAACTCTCCTTTTATCCTGGCAACGCGAAAAGTTCATTACCAAATAAGCAACACAGACGGTCTTAGAATCACGTTAGGGAGGTAACAAACTTAGACGGTTATAATAACACTCATACAGAAGTAATGGGAGCTTGTGGAATCGTTTTGAAGGATCAAGACGATGCGCAAGGACACAATTTACCAGTATAGTTCAAAACCTTATTTTCGGCAAAAATTATAATATAATTGGTATAATATTATTATAGTTACTTCTCTGAAACGATAAAACAGATTTTCCTCATTTCGGTCTCCAGAGATCCATTCCTGCCTTCAGTTAGAAATTTTTTCGGCTGGTGATTTGTGATTTCTCAACATTTGAAAAATAGCTGTCAAATCTCAAGTTTCATTGCTTTGGATTTTGAAGTCCATACTGTTAACTTTGCTTAGCTTTCTATAGTTATCATCGCTTATTTCATTTATCTCCGTAATATTGAATACCTATCATAAATGTAGTCATAAGCAGTATTGATTAGTTCTCTAAGATAGGTAGCGAATTTGTGCTGTCGGGGTGCCTTACCGGGTATACCGCCGATGTACAGCGGGCTCTTGGTCGTCGCTACTGTCAGGTGACCGTTGTCGGACAACCAGTAACTCTGATCCCTGTCGTCCACTTTGAGGGTGAGCTCGTCGTTGATGTAGTGGGCCTGTATCCTGTGCCACCGGTTGTCGCACACGGTGAACTCCGAGTCCAACTCCTGCACCACTCGGAACGGCCGGCGGTCCCCCATGTCGCCGCTCATTATGATCTACCGAAGACATAACGGAAATAAATGGGTGATTTGTGCTTAGGGAACCTCGTTACTGGGAACTGTCACAGCAACTAACCTTTCCATTATTGAGCTCAAGAGACAGAGCAGGATAGCCTTGCGGTTCTGACACACTCAACAGGATACCGTTCATCTCCGACGTCCGGAACTCGAGTTCCATTTCAAGTAGCGATCCCACGTTGAATTTATTCTCTGCACAAAACACATTCAAACATCATTATAAATAAAAACAACGAAACATCAGAAGTGGGAATAGGGGGCCATCCCCTGCAGTCTAAAGCCAGCCAACCCCCGACTGTATCCCACCTGGCTTCAGACCCCTTCTGCTCGCTTTTTATAATTTTGGTTTATTATTCTTGGAATAATACACCTATGTTTTCGCGACGGAGGTCGAGGAAGCTGACCGGCCTCAAAATTTGACATTATTCGTTTCAAGAGGTCTAGATTACAAAACCGAAATGTCCGTCCGCCGTCCGGGCCGTTTTGGGCAGTAGGAATTTTAACTTAAATCTGAAAATTTGACAAAATACTCGGTTTACCATCTAGTTGTGCCCGCAAGGTTTTCAGCCCGATCGCCCAAACCCGTGGGGCGCTATGGGGCTACGGGAGGGGTTTTTTGAAGGCTTTTAGCTATGGGATCGAGTTAGGTGTCGTTTTCGAAGTATTTTTGGACGTAGAATCCATTTTTTGGGGTCCCGCAACGATCCGATTTCACTGTGGCGATCTATAGGGCTTTCATGGGGCTACAAATGAGATTTTTGATGGATCTCAGGAGTTCAAATATTTTTCAAGTAAAAAAAAAACAAAAAAATTGAAAACAAATTTTTTGAAAAAAAAAACCAAAAAAAAAAATTTTTTGTTTGAAATATAAAAATCGGAAATTTTTTTCATTCACAGAATTAAATTTCTGCACAAGTAACCTATATCAAATATCAAAGAATAATAAACCCTTGTGTAAAATTTGCAGCGTTTTTTTAAACACTGAACATTTTTTTGGACCATTTTGAGCCAACGATTTGGTGTTTTCAGACTTCTCTCACTATCTACTCGCCAAGCTGCATTTTTTATTATTATTATTATTACCTATTTTTTTTTTCAAAATTTTCCGACTGCTAGAAGTGTCTAAGAATAAAAATGATTCTCGTTCTCCTCCTCGGGTTTCAGAATTAATTAGGTAATGCTTTATATTATCAATAATATATATAACATTTGAACTTACTGTAAATAGCGTAAGCGTCTCCGGGGAAATAAGAGCCGCGCTCGACTTGAGGAAAACACTGGCCCACTTTCGGGTATGGGTCCGTCTTCTCGACCAAAGGCTCTTCCCGGTTGTTCACTTTCAGTGACCGAATGCAGCCTTTGAAACCTTCCAGTTTGTGTATCTGAAAAGGAAAAAAAAAAAAAAAAAAAAAAATCGATACAAGTTCGACTTTGGCGTATTCCTAACAACCGAACTGCATTGAAGAGCAACCAGACAGGTCTGGGACCCCCGTGAACTGTTTCTCCTCATCCATTCTGGATTCTGCCGACTTAAAACTGGTTTCCACCCACCAAATCAAGTTTCTCACTTTCTGCCACTGAACTATTTACAAATCCCCCAACCCTGAAAATACTGAAAAATGTTGAACAACGACTATCCGTCTTCTCACCAGGTTTTGAGGTAGGAGGACTCCAGTCTCGGGAAGGCCACCGATGTACATCACGTTTCCGACGTTCATTTTCTTCGGAGTTTTCGTTTTTTCAGGGTCAATCGAGTCTATCCTGAGAGTCATCCTTCGGTCTTCTTTCTCCAACACAAGCTGAACACAAAAATGAATAATAATTATTGTTGATATCGTAGTCAAGGAGTGATAAATAGTTTGTGTCAAGCGGTTTTGAGACGTCACACAGTGGGGCCAATGACCCATATTCGCGGTCAAAACCCCCCAGACCGAAGATCAAAGGAACTAATTGAAATGGAGATGAAACTGTTCTCAAGCACCCAAATAAACACGATTCAGACGGGAAGAGCCGAAGGGAAGAGATAAGTAGACTTTTAGTCAGTTATAATCGACGGTTGACTCCGGATAGCAAGTTTCAGCCACTGAAGATCTGACGTTCCTCTTCGGCAAAATGTCAGCCGATTTCGAATCGGCTTCAAATTTTCCTCAACAAGGTATGAACAGCTATGTTTTCATTCCATTAAAGTCGCTATTCCTTTACAATATTAGAATTATATACATTTTTCGTGTTAAAAAAAAAAATTATTTCTCCAACTATAGTGATTTACTTTTGACTAGAACGTATTAGAATCGTGATTTTTGCATAGTCTGTATGGGGAACTATCTGTTAAACTGTGGGCGAAGAAAAAAATTGCCCGAAGTTGCCCCATTTTGAAAAAAAGAAAATTATAAAAATTGACAAAAATTGAAAAAAGAAAGAATTGAATTGAATATACTAGAATTACATACTGTTAAATACATCTTTCCTATAAATTCGATTTTAATCCCTTAGTTTTCATTCATTTTTTTGGGGCGGTTTTTTTACTTTCTTTATTTTTACTGGTCGGTATCTAGTCATTTTTCAATAAAATATTTATTCAATCGATTCTTGCAAATTTACCTCTTTTCATTATTTCTGAATAGATTTATACTCATTCACCACCATACTATTGCTCTAAGAGTTTTTGACCGCGAATATGGGTCATTGGCCCCACCGTGCGTCAGCTGCCAGACATTAAAAAACAAGTTTACGATATTCAAAATAGTCCTGAGCATTACAATATGAATGTATTTACGTCACCCTTTTAAAGGAAAGATAAAATTGTTGTAAAAAGATATCGATTGCACAAACGCCAGGCAGCCATCAAGCATGTGCCTTGCCCGAGTCTCTCAGATTGACGAAGCAAAAAAAAAAAAAAAAAAAAACCCCACCTTGTGCCACATTCCGTCGTTGAAAACGGCCTGAGCTGTCGTCTCAATCTTTCTCCGCCCTTTCAAGACAATTTGCACTCGTCCGTTGCGTAAAGCTGCCATCAGATAGTGGGGCTGTTTCCCTCTTACGCCCTGAAAGTCACAAAGACAATTTAAATATCCTGCCAGCTTTTGGGAAATCCGCAAGATACTCGAAGGGGAACTTACTGGAATCATGAAGATGAGACCGTTTTGATAAAACGTTCGGAAGTCCAATTCCAGCGTGAAGTTCTTCTGAAGGACGGCTCGTTTCCTGAAGTTAACCTGAAAAAGGTATTTGGACGTTGTACTCATGTAGCTTGCAGTGGCAACATGCATAATAATGAGTAAAGGGCAAAGTGAGTTTAACGTCAAGGTTTTTGACCATTAAGGTCTGACATGACGGGGCGCTAATTTGCTTATTATTCACTTTAACCCAGTTGCCCTTTTATTTCCAAAATTTACATGGTCTTCAACGGGATTCGAACCCGCGGCCTCATCACAATGCAGCGCGAAGTGACTAGCGCCCAGAACCACTCGGCTAATCTGGCCGCCACGCATAATAATGAAAAAAAAAACGCAGCAAATTTTACACAAGGGTATATTTATTACTCTTTGATATAGAAATATTGTGCAAAAATTAACTCCATGTCATAAAAAGATATTTTTGAAAAAAAAAAAAAAAAAAAAAAATCTGCACAATGTATGGACAGATGTGACACCTTGAAGAATGGTAAAGACCTTACTCTGATGGTGGTTGATAAGATAAAATAGAAGATAAAAAGTAAGAAAGGCAAACGGATAGTAGTGACAATAACATAAACAAGGAAACAAGTGCCAGAATAGTGAGGATAAACATCGGTTTCTGACAATCCAAGTCTGCTGATGAGGCCACCTCAGACTGGCCGGCCGCGCTCGCTGCCAGTGGTAAGATGACGACGCCCTGTGCGGGTCAACGAACGACAAATACATAACCTTTTCGTTGCAATTGACGTTATATGGCCCAAACAATACGACCCAATGCAACAAACCCCAGTGTTCTTAACTTCAGTCCTCAACAACCCAATACGTCGAACGACGAATAATTCTAAAGTTAGGTTTTTTATGTCGATCTGTATGTCTTTCCGATTTTGTTTCATTTATTATATCATTCCAACTACCGTCAGAGTAAGATATTTCAATTGCATAACAATCGCAGGTGAATGACGCACACAATTACCAGAATAGATTATGCGTCCAAAATTACTCGGAAAACGACACCTTATTTGACTTCCTCGGATCTTTCATAAATCCCACAACTAGCCCCATAGATCCTCACGGTGATATCAGATCGTTCTGGGACCAAAAATAGATTCTACGTCCAAAAATACTTCGATTAAAACGACACCTAACTCGACCCCATAGCCGAAAATATTCAAAATCACTCCCGTAGCCCCTTTTTAGCTCCATAGCGCCCCACGGGTTTGAGCGATTGGGCTGAAAACCTTGCGGGCTCAACTAGATGGTAAACCGAGTACTTTGTCAACATTTCAGTTTAAAAAAAAAAAAAAAAATCCAATTGGCCAAAACGGCTCAGACGGCGGACGGATATTTTGTACTTGGACTCATCTTGAAACGGATAATGTCAAATATTGAGGCCGATCAGAATTTTCGACCCCCTTCGCGATTACATAGGTGTATCCCAAGAATAATAAACCAAAAGTTGGCTCTTACTTGAACGTGCGAAAAGGGTACGTCGCCCAAAGACACGGCGCGGGGGTCGACGGTGTAGCTGGTGACTTTCCGACAACCAGTGGCGATGGCGTTGGAGGGCTCGTTGGAGCGGAGAGCGCCTGTTGTTGGACCGTGGCGGCCGATAGTCACTTCTTCGAAGCGTAGGGGAGCGTCGAAGCCGTGAATCCTTGAAAAAGGGAAACGAACGTTAGCTGGTTGTTATGAAACAATTGATAATTCTGGGGGATTGGGTACGAAGAATCCTTTGGGAGGCAACCTGTTAGGTTTCGTATCGATACTTTTTGATACTTCCGGATGTATCGGTATTATAGCGATAATTTTGAAGTATTAGACTTCCCTACTGGCGGGAAGGTTGGTTGAGTCATCTCAGCAGTCTCCTTACTGGGAACATCACATTGAAGCAAATCGACGCTGTCGCCACAACATGTCGAAATGACCGAATATGAGATAGGTAAACCCGCAATATAAACTGACGTGAGGAATCGATTGGTGATCTTATTTTTTCGATTGGTAACCCTAAAATGATCGAAATCCCAAAAAAACAACACTGCATATCAAAGGTTTATGCCAGGTTTGAGAAAATTTTTGGCCTCTCCTGAAAAGTTGCTCCAACTTCATAGGACATGAATTATGGAAACTGACAGGTGGAGCTCAGATAGGGTCGCCAGATACATTTTGCTAAAACAGCACCCAGGAATCAGGAAAAGCACATTTTCTACACCTACCTACCTCTTTTTATTAATGATTTAAGCACTTAATATCATAAAATTTGTGATGACTCGATCAACGGAACTTTTTCAATGTAGGTTAATCAATGACATTGAGTTATCAGAAATTCTGACAGATAACTCAATGAAAATCCTGATGATGCCTCGTAGTGAAGCAGAATTTAGGGAAAGACCTGTTGAAACATGTGTAGGTACTACTGGTATATAACATCAGGAATGAAGTGCTGGTAGGATCACTTGTTTGAGAACGTAGCTTACAAGGAGAGCAGGCGTTTGCCTTATTATGGATAAGTAGTATGGCTACTCCATTAAAATAGATCACCGTCTCCACCAAGTGTTTGGACTAATAATGTGTACCTACCTATATAATGTAATTGAGTATTACCCGTTTCCCAACGTTTGCAATGTCTATACTTAGGCCACTGCAAATAAAAGTTCTTGATAATCTTCTTGATTCTCACCCACTAAATCAATTCTGTACTAGACATCAATTGGAAGTAGACACCTAAGAAAACGCCTTTGGGAGGGTGTTGACAAGACGGAGCTCCACTCCCCCCCCCCCCCCCCCCACCTTGACAGCCTTCAAGTGAGCTTATCTTCAGAATGGGTGGGGACGGCATTCTGACAGTAAGCGCCGCCTCGCCAACAGCCTCACAAATGCGTTTTCTTACGACAATCGGACTCATTATTTACATGTTTGTGACAATGACCCACTAGATGACAATTTGACCACCATCCAGGCCTACGTGTCTTCTCAAATGAGGCTCACCTGTCGTTAAAGATGACGTCCTTAATGGTCCCGATGAACGGTATGTTCGAGAAGGTTCGACCGGTTGTGTTGAAACCAGTTGGGAGACCGCCGAAGAAAAGGCCGCCGGCGTCGCCGTTCGCTTTGAACGTAGTCGATCCTTCCGGCAAGTTCGTCACAGCGTCCAGAACGTCGTCAACTCTCATTTCAAGTCGTTTGCCAACCTAAAAAAAAAAAAAAAAAAAAAAAAAAAAAAAAAAAAAAAAAAAAAAATCAAAATTAACATACGAACTGGACTTGCTGCAAGTACCTCGAATGGCTCATTCGGGTCACAAACGTCACAGCCATATTGACCATGTATTGGTACCTTTGCACTTACCTTGGCCACGTTGATGGTGTGATACCGGGAGTCGCTATACTCTGAACTGACGCTGGCCAATCGGACTTCGCCTTTCCCGGCGTTCAACCTCACGTCGATCTGACCCCTTCGCAAGCTCACCGAATAGTAACTGAGCCTATCCTGAAATCCAAAGCTCACAGAATGATCAACAGAGCGATGTCCAGAACAGAGTTTGAAGGACCGAAACCAAAATGGAAGAGCACGGCTCGGCGAATGGGTACAATCGAGCAAATGTGCGAAGAATGTTAAGAAGTTCAGGGAGATTTTCACCAAAACTGGTTAAATTGACATTAAAGACAGAAATTGATAGATTAGATGAATGATTTGAAAGTCATCGATATTTTACACGTGCAAACAGATCCTCAAGCTTGAACAGGTGATCTCGAGTCCCTCATGCCAATTTCGACCAACGTTACTCTCATTTTGTGAAACAAGTCTCGAATGCGTCATCGTGAAAGGTTAGAAAATAGTGGGTTAAAATACTAAGTTCACACACAAAGAGACAGACAAATTGAGAAACGAGGAGAGAGAGTAATAATGTATGTTAATGTGTTACCTCCTGTTCAATAAGATTAGTCATCTCCTCTTTATCATCGAGCTGTGCATTCTGAAAATGAATCAGGAAGCCGAATCACTAGCTGGCCGAGGTTAACCGGTCCAGGAACAAACTAGGGAAATTTGAAGGAGAGTGATTTGAGGGCTGGTTCCAAATGAATTCTTTGACAGGTTAGAAAGGATCACTCTCCCCGAGGAACAATTTGATGGTTTTCTTTGGAGGTCTTCACGGTTGAGCCGTTTTCGTCGTGATCGAATCGAGAAACTTGGTTGTAACTTACAACTTGTAAGAATGTTATGCTGTGCTACCTGTTATCATAGCATGAATGGCGAATTCGCCAAGGTGTGGTAACTTTTCACAACAACCACCATATCGTGTTATCTACGAAAACAAAATCTGTTAATGAAATTTTAATTTATTTATTTATTTATTTTTTTTCAGAAAAGATTTTTTTGATTTTGTTTTTTCAAAAAATGTTTTTTTTTTTCACATTTTGTTTTGTATTTTACTTGAAAAATATTTGACCTGGGATCTTTCAAAAATCCCATTTGTAGCCCCATGAAAGCCCTATAGATCGCAACAGTGAAATCGGATCGCTGCGGGACCCCAAAAAATGGATTCTACGTCCAAAAATACTTCGAAAACGACACCTGACTCGATCCCATAGCCGAAAGCCTTAAAAAAAACGCTGCAAATTTTACACAAGGGTTTATTATTCTTTGACATACATTACTTGTGCAGAAATTTAATTCTGTCAATGAAAAAATTAAAAAAAATTTTTTTTTGGATTTTTATCTCAAAAAATTTTTTTTTTTTTATTTTTTGTCCGTTTTTATTATTTGTGTTTTTTCAAAAATTCTGTATTTTTTACTCGAAAAATATTTAACATCCTGGGATCCTTCAAAAATCCCATTTTTAGCCCCACGAATGCCCTAAACATCGGCACAGTGAAATCGGATCGCTCCGGGACCCCAAAAAATGGAATCTACGTCCAAAAATACTTCGAAAACGACACCTAACTCGATCCCATAGCTAAAAGCCTTCAAAAAAACCTTCCCGTAGCCCCATTATAGCCCCATAGCGCCCCTCGGGTTTGGGCGATCGGACTGAAAACCTTGCGGGCACAACTAGATGGTAATCCAAGTATTTTGACGAAATTTCAGATTTTTAAAAAAATTCCTACTGCCCAAAACGGCCTGGACGGCGGAAGGCGGACGGCGTACGGCGGACGGCGGACGGACATTTCGGATTTAGAATGTAGACCTCTTGAAACGGATAATGTCAAATTTTGAGCCCGATCGGAGTCGTCGACCCCCGTCGCGAAAACATAGGTGTATTATTCCAAGAATAATAAACCAAAACCCTTCTGTCGCCCCATTTTAGTCCCATAGCGCCCCACGGGTTTGGGCGATCGGACTGAAAACCTTGTGGGCACAACTAGATGGTAAACCAAGTATTTTGTCAAAATTTCAGATTTGAAAAAAAATCCTACTGCCCAAAACGGCCCGGACGGCGGACGGACATTTCGGATTTTGAATGTAGACCTCTTGAACGGAAAATGTCAAATTTTGAGCCCGATCGGAGTCGTCGACCCCCGTCGCGAAAACATAGGTGTATTATTCCAAGAATAATAAACCAAAAGTCAAAATGTACCTGTACATTTGAAGGACCAGGTTGAGATTAACTTATTACAATAACAATAATTGTCTTCGCGTTCTTTTGGCTGTTTTGTGACAACATTTCTAACATACCTCGCGTGCGGTGCTCGTAACATATTTTTGAATATTGCAAACTTACCTACTTTCGTCATTTACCGAGGATAAGCTCGACCGTGAAGACCCCTTTTGTTAGGAGTGAAATTCCAGGCGAATGAGGTTATGAGTGCAATAGTTCCTTCCTGAACCGCAAAGGTGCATCGGTGCAATCAAGATGCGACTTATAATAACATTCCTGGCGAATCACGTAGTTGGCTGAATGTTACTCTACCCACCCAACGAGGCAAATGAGTTTATTGGGGAAAAAAAAAACTCTGCTTCCGGAAAATGTCTCAGTGAGCAGCGACGAGGGTATCATAATTGGTACCATTTCGGTATAGGCAGACAAACTACGACGGATGAGTTTTATAGTATTAGTATTGGGAGAGTTTGATGAGAAGGACAACATTCTCATATCAGTTATCGCAATTATCTCATATCCCCGTAACAAAAACATAAAAAGGTGCAAAACGACGATTTAAAAATAGATTTTTCTTCCTCTTGTTTTAAATCCGTCATGTGCGCCACCGCAGTGCCTGGTGGGTCTGATTGAGGCGGAAGGCAGTAGCTGCAAGTTGACTAGAAATGTGTTTCACATCCAGCAGGAGCACATCCCAATACGGTTCCGTTGGATAGAATACACGCCGCTCTCCGAATGGCCGTGTAGTTAAGAGTTGGGAGGTTATACACTTGCCACCAGATAACGGTAGGACCAGGAACCTCATTCTGGGTCAGGATCGCTCCCGTCCCAACAGCCATGCTTGTGGATTGGACATGATACACCCTATCCAGGATGACAACAGTTACTGTCTTTTCCAGAGACCTGTTAAACTGGTATGGACTTTCGTTCGCACCATTTAGTTGTTTTTGAGGATTGGACTGTTCTTTCCTGTTCCTACCGAACACTTGTCTCTTTGTTGGTGGACCTTCCAGCTTCCACCAGGACTTGATCAAGCACCGAGTATGTCCCGAGTGGTACACATGACATGCCTTAGGGACGAAAACCGGAACCTTGGAAGCGCACTGCAAGAGCATTGCTCCTCCGATTCCGGAAAGGCGTTGCATAAATGACACTTCTTGGTGTCCGATAATCCTAGCTCGTGGAGGTGATACCGGAGCATGCAACCGCCCGTAAATAGGACAAAGAGCAGTTGCATCACTTCTCTCCAGATTGAGCAGATTGCTGCTGAATCTGGAGAATCTGATGAATGTCTTGCATGCCTCTGACCATGGAGTCTTTGCCAGTGCAGTGCTCTCTCCTTAGTCCCCCACTTAGAGAATTCATTTAATGGGAAGCTCTTTGTCGTCCCACGGAATGGCTCATGACCTATTGGAAGGTACGCTGAGTCCTCTTTTGCAAGGGTGTCAGTAGCTTCACGTAAAGTGGGGCTATTTGAGACAATTTTTGCATTCTAACTCAATTTTAGGTACATACTAAAAAAATTATTTTTAACCGGCTCAATTTTTTTTTTTTTGGATTGAAGGGCCTCTGAGCTACATTTCTGCGTTTTAGAAATTGAAATCCTCCTGGAGGGGAATTTTATATATTTTTTTGAATGGCGTCCCCAAATAGCCCTCATGGGGTATAATGGGAATACGCACAAAAATGCATGTTTTAAAATCGCTAACTCAATAGGGCTAATCGAGACACCCCTCCAAATTTTTAAAAATCATTTCCAAGCTTGAGGGACGTTAACAAAATTTTTTTTTTAACACAAAAACCGAGTTTTCATACGACAACCGACAAAAATAGTAATGAAATGCAAGGAACATCAGTTTTATAATCACAAACGAATCTTAAATCGTCTAATAACGATCACAAACACTTCTAACATCAGTCTTGACTCTTATAAAAATGAAACTCATGAAAATAAAAATTTCTGGAACAAAATCCCAAACACAACAAAAATTTTTAAAAAACCTGAACTTCTTATTGAAAATTTCAATTAAAACGAAATTTATCTAGATTTTCGTGGAATACAATATGTTATATTTCTCTGAATCCAGAACCTTGTTTTTTGGATCTCTGAGTTGTTTAATGGTCATATTTCGACTGATTAGGTCGTTGTCAACGTCAGAGGGCTTGAAATATCCATCAGTCTTCTGTTTTCTCTATAGAAAGTCCACTGAAAACAATGTTCCTGTTGAAGACGAAGATGGCTTCGTCTTCAATCACAAAACAAAATGCCGAAAATTGTTAAAAAAAAAAAAAAAAACATTCTCAAATAGCCCCTGAACTTTTTCCTAATTCGCCCCTTTTTACAAAACATTATATGGCGCGGCCATTTAAGGGACCAAATGACTTCAAATTTGGATAGGATCCTCATAAGATATTGTTTCAAACAATAGTACAGGAGAACCTACCCTCGATCCTACGCCGGTCAGGATGGAAACAAAAGTTCGACCACCTTCTGTGAAAACGTCGACAAACCGGAAAATTGTGAACTGCCGCCATAATTCGGTGGTATCAGATAACCACTGATAGGGAGGCTTATCGCATAGACCTATGATTGGAGCGGCTGCTACATTTTCAATCGATGGTATAAGATGCTCCTAGCCTTTTTAATGATTTTTTTTTCCCCGAAAAAAAAAAAACTGTTTTCTAAAATAACCTCACGTTTCTCAAATAACCCCACTTTACGCATTACGCCTATTCCCTGGCGGCTGGGTCATCATTTGCCACTCACTCAATTGACTTCAGTTTATTCATTAAGTACCGGACCAGTTTCGATGTAAATGAAAATGAGGCCAGGGCCTTCAGTCCAGCCTGAATCTTTGACAATATATAGACTTTGGCCACTTTGATGCGCCGACTTCACAGCCGTGCACACAGGTGCCAATGCCGATAACTTCCGCCTGACAGATGGCAGCCACTGCTCCAAGTGGCTCTGATAAACTGATTGTTGAACCAAAGACGCCCAAACCAGTTCTACCATCCATCGGTGTAAAAGACGGTCTATGGATAGCGCCGTTCCCAAACTGAGATCTTGCATCATCACGTTGTGGTTTTTTGCCAATTTAGTACTCAGCAGAGGAGTCATTTTCTCTCCCTAACCATCTCATCTTCCCACTTTCCACCACGACCACTCATGAATGAGAACTTTGAAGGGGAGGTCGAACTTCAATTGCTCTGTCATGACATCTGAGGCTGCTAGTGCTGCCTCTTTCACTGGCATTCTGTTCAGAACTACTCCTCAAGTTGTTCGTGCCCTGCATCTTTGTCGGAGTTTCCGAAATGGGCCCAACGAATTTGACAAGGCGTTTGAGTGCGACCGAAATGAGCCCCAGGTCCATTTATTCAACTAGGGGGCCAACCACCTCCTGCTGATAAAGCCAGCCAACCCCCGACCTCTCCCAACGAGCCTCGGACCTCTTCTACTCGCTTTTTGATAATGTATAGTTTTTTCCGAAGGAAATTACGAGCTCAGGTGCTCCATGAGCACCAAATTAAATTTGTAATGCCTGAGAAGCCGGACAAAGAAGGTGCTGAATTTGCGCCGCAAGTACTTTTAACCCTTCCATTAGTTGTTTATTAGTTTTTTCATTAAAGTCCAGTAAAATAAGGCCGAAAATGGGAAAGAAAACGGAATAATTCGGACCGAAGCGGAAATCGTTTTAATACCTTCTAATGGTCCTAAATACACTGAATCAGAGTTTACACCATCAGAGTTTACATCACAGGTGGTGAGCTTAACTTTTGGCAGCCGAAAAACCGCGAAATCTTTGCACAGTTTTCAGTTTTTCGCCCCTAACTCGGAAACTATCAATCCTACATTAAAAGTTATACGTTACAAAATGAAAGGACATTAAATTCGCTATTCAAAACACTACATAATCATCAAAATCGGTCCTGCGGTTTAACCACAATCGTTCGTCAAAAATAGGCTATTTTTACCAACTTTCGTCAAAACCGATGTTGGTCACAGTAAGACCGCTGTAACTTCTAAACAACTGCCCAAATAGAAAAAAGTTATAGAAACAAAGTTGTAGAGAATCAAATTTCATATTAAATTCCGTCTTCGACGGCTCATTTACGTCACCACCAGAAATGTTATGTACATTTTATACCAATCCGAAAATCTGGTAATTTCCTTTGGATCTGGTTGATTTCATTTATTTATTTATTAAATTTGATTCTCTACAACTTTGATTCTATAACTTTTTTCTATTTGGGCAGTTGTTTAGAAGTTACAGCGGTCTTACCGTGACAAACATGTGGTTTTGACGAAAGTTGGTAAAAATAGCCTATTTTTGACGAACGATTGTGGCTAAACCGCAGAACCGATTTTGATGATTATGTAGTGTTTTGAATAGCGAATTTAATGTCCTTTCATTTTGTAAAGTATAACTTTTTCTGTAGGATGGATAGTTTCCGAGTTAGGGGCGAAAAACTGAAAACTGTGCAAAGATTTCGCGGTTTTTCGGCTGCCAAAAGTTAAGCTCACCACCTGCGATGGTGCAAACTCAGATTCCGTGTATTTAGGACCATTAGAAGGTATTAAAAGGATTTCCGCTTCGGTCCGAATTATTCCGTTTTCTTTTCCTAATTTTATAATTTAATTTTTCCAAGAGTGGGTCCATGTCTGCCTCCTCTCTGGCCCATTTCAGCCCACTAGGTGAGTCGCAGGGCCCAAATCGGTCGCAGTGATCTTTGTAGCCTGCAGGGACGCGTTCAGAACTTAAAACATTTCAAACCCCTCACGAACCGACCAAACGATCCCGTAGACGGAACTCGAGGTCAGTACATTTGGTCGATAAAGATTTTACCTCAGTGTTGGATACATTTTGTCTCATCACAAGCTCATTACGTGTACACCAACATTCCGCCAACTACGTTTGATTTCATTCATGCATCGTTCGATGTAAATGCAGTCTTAAAATAACGTAATTTCTGTCCAGAAGATTATTTCACAATGTCAAATCTATCCTAAGACACAACCAATTTCAAATACAAAATGTGGATTTAAAAAAATCGTCTTCACGTACCAGTCCTTCGAAGGTGGAGAGCATGAGGAGTGCGTCTCTTTGGGAGGTAGAGAATACAAACCCGAAATTGTCTTTTTTCTTTAAAGAATAGGACGGGAGCTCGATGTACCCGTTTCCGTGGAAACCGGCGACTGTGACGGGCTGAAAACGGAAGGGTAAAACAATGAGTAAGTTTTGGTTTGGGTCGTTTGTCAGCAGCAGAGAAGTGTTCGTACTTTGGACGAGCAAGACGGCTGCATCCCCCAGTACTTCCCCTTGAGCAGGCTGTACGCCCCCTGGTCGATCTGAAGGTCGGACAAACACCCGAGAAAATGTCCCGGCAAGCTGGGCAACCCTGGGACCTCCGTCTCGCCAGGGGGAAGACCGCCGACGTAGTACCGAGCGGCAGACATGTCCGGTATGGCGTCCTGGTTGGGCGGCACCGTCGGAGCTCCGTCTCTCACCTCGTTGCCCACTTTGAGCACGCCTGAAACCCAAACGTCTTCACGTGAATCTTTCATTTTTGCATCTGAACGTAAATAGAAGAGACGGAAGATGAGTGGAAAGCGAAGCAGGTTAGACAAAAGAACAAAATAAGATGAGTGATGAGGTGATATCGAATTAGTTTCAAGTATTCCCAAATATGTACCATCACTTGGTTAAAAACATGACAACAGGTTGTTCTTGTACGCTATTACTTATTAGCTTCAATAAACAATACTACTCAAAGAAAAACTTGACGCCTCAGCGCTGGGTGAATTACTCTTAACGGCTAAAACCTGGTTTTAGTTCACTCTCAACATATTATATCAAATACCAAAGATCGGTTCCTGAAGAATTTGAGCCTTTCGGGACCGAAGGGCTTAAGTGCCAAAATTCCCAAAAAATAGTTTTGACGTTTCGTTCGGTTACAATGTTCAATTTTTGGATTGTTTTGGGATTTTTGGAGTCACGAAAATTTGAATCACAAACCAAAAAATTCCTCTTGGCGAGCATAGCACGAGAAAAGTCTGAAAACACCAAAAAGTCCGCTCAAAACGGCTCAAAAAACGGACTCAGTGTTTAATTGAATACTTGCTGGCTCAGTTGGGATAATTTTGATTGGCAGGTCGGTCAGGGGGACCAAAGAAGGGCTCCGCGGAGGGGGTGGAGGGCGTTGAGGAGACAAAAGGGGCGGATATCACGAGAATTTAACCCGTTTTCCGGCTGAGGGGAGTCATATCTCCTCAATCAGGGGCGACGGGACTGAAGGAGGGGGGACAGTTGCGGAAACTGCGGAGCTCAAAATAGGGAGAAAAAATGGTGAAGGGGGGCAGCTCCAAAAGCGGAGCAAAAATTTAAAAAAAATGTATTTTTGAAGAAAAAACTGCACAATATGGGAATACGAGTTGTTGGGTCTGAGGCCAGGTGGGATATGGTCAGGGGTTGGCTGACTACGCCAGCAGGGGTTGGCTCCCTAGTCTTTTCTATCCCCACAGTAACCATTTTAATAATCACGCATTCGACAGGCATTACGATTTTATTTTTTATTTTTCGGAAAATGTTCCCCCTGTAAGAGCTATTCTTGTGGCTGGCGTTACAATATTTCATTCTAGGAAGTTCGAAATCATGCAGTCGATCGCGAAAAGCATTGCCGTAATGCAACCCTACAAAAAGGAACGTTATGAACCCAGCACTCGAAATGCACCCGTATACCAGTGTGGTTTTTGCCGACGGTGCAGAGGTCTCATCCAATGAGGTGGTTAGGGTGAGAAATGACTCAGCAGAGGAGTCATTTCTCACCCTAACCACCTCATTGCACCCGTATACAGTTTTTACCATCTAGTAGTGCCCGCAAGGTTTTAAGCCAAGAGTTAGATCCTTTTCTCTTATTTCAAATTTAAAAAACGCTGCAAATTTTACAATAGGGTTTATTATTCTTTGATACAGGTTACTTGTGCAGAAATTTAATTCTGTCAATGAAAAAAAAAAAAATTTATTTTTTCAAAAATGTTTTGTTTTTTACTTGAAAAATATTTAACTTCCTGGGATCCTTCAAAAATCCCATTTTTAGCCTCACGAAAGCCCTATAGATCGCAACGGTGAAATCGGAACGTTCCGGGACCCCAAAAAATGGAGTCTACGTCCATAAATACTTCGAAAACGACACCTAACTCGATCCCATAGCCAAAAACCTTCGAAAAACGCCTCCCGAAGCCCCATAGCGCCCCACGGGTTTGGGTGATCGGGCTGAAAACCTTGCGGGCACAACTAGATGGTAAACCGAGTATTTAAAAAAAAATTCCTACTGCCCAAAACGGTCCGGACGGCGGACGGCGTACGGCGGTCGGACATTTCGGTTTTGGAATCTAGAACTCTTGAAACGGATAATGACAAATTTTGAGGCCGATCGGTGTATTATTCCAAGAATAATAAACCAAAATTGGATCAGCTTGGGTTTAATTCCTGCATCGCAACTAATAGTAACTATTAGTTGCGATGCAGGAATTGAACTGTTGATAGACCAACCAACTCCCTTCGTTTTCCTACAAATGTGGGAAGAATACAATAATATGTTGCTGAAAATATTAGCACTATTAAATTTAAAAACTATTTAATTTTTAAGTCTTCATTTATAGAGAAACAGAAGATACTTTTTTTAATTCATAATTTTATCGATATTGCATGGAAAGTATCGGTATCGAATGAAAAGTATCGATACTTGTCGTGCCTGACTTGTACGTGAGTGAAAGAAGAAGCCAATTCAATGAAAATCTGTAGCTGGTCCAGAACAGTGTCCGAAATTAGAATACTTAGTTTGAAGCTTGAAGCTTGCATGTTGAAATTTGAATGTTGAATGAATAGAATTTTTGTGAACATCCTATCATGGGTTTCTTGGTTAGCTACCAGGTGTGTTTCGTCTCACCCAGGGCCGACGAGAGAAAAAGCGGGCCCGGGGCAAAAGAGGGCATAGGGCCCCCATGTAACCCCTGACCTTTTTTCTGTTTAGGCCAGTCAAAATCGGCACTAAAAATCGCTAAATTCGCAAAACGAGACGTATCTCTGATTTTTTAGTACGCTGTTAGGACCCTTTAGAGTAGTGTTTATCCAATTTTGCAATTTCCCAAAAGCTGTGCTTCACGCGTAGCACACGAAAAACCGCGATTTTTTCGGCCTTATTTCAGTTTTTGCTCTATATCCAATAAACTATGCATTTTCCGACGAAAACTACTATATGAGTTTTTAAATAGCAATAAATGTGTGACAATTTAAGCCCGACCGGAGCTTTGTAGATCAATTAGTTTCAGAGTTATGGAACTTTGAAAATAGACCATTTTTTCCAAAATGTGAACATTTTAGTTGACGCCTTGAAGACAGCGGAAGCACGTTTTTCAGAGCGTTTTAAGCTGTAGCTCAAGAACTATTTGTCCGATTCCAAATTTCTTTTTTTCTCGTGAAAGCTAAATAACTTCCCCATCGTAGCTATTCCATGTAAAATTTTGATTTGAGCTTTGATAAGGGAGAGGCGGGCACGGCAAAGAAGTGGCACATTTCGAACCAACCGTGTTTATTTGCACATTTTTGCCTATAACGCGGGAACGGGGTTCCGATCTTACTTTTCTTTTTTGTAGGTGAAAGCTGATTAAATTTTAAAAAGCGTGGGGGCAATGAAATTTCGATCGCAGAAATAGTCTTGGAGGGAGAGAAGAAAACCTTCCAAAAAACGTGGTCTTAGATGGTCAAATATCTTGTTTTCACCCTTTCCGACGAATAGGAATGGCACTTTTATTGTTTCAATAGGCATGCAATGTGCCGTCCCCCGTATAAAATTTAATCACCGCTTTCACCTAAAAAAAAAAAAAAAAAAGTAAGATCGGACCAACCTTTCCCGCGTTATAGGCAAAAATATGCAAAGAAACACGGTTGTTTCGAAATATGCCACTTCTTTGCCGTGCCTGCCCCTCTCTTATCAACGCTCAAATCAAAGTTTCACATAGAATAGCTGCGATGGGGAATTTATTTAGCTTTCACGAGAAAAAAATATATTTGGAATCAGACCAATAGTTATTGAGCTACAGCGGAAAACGCTCTGAAAAACGTGCTTCCGTTGTCTTCAAGTCTTCAACTAAAATGTTCGCATTTTGAAAAAAATGGCGTATTTTCAAAGTGCCATAACTCTGAAACTAATTGACCTACACAGCTCTGGTTGGGCTTAAATTGTCACACATTTAATGCTATTTAAAAACTCATATAGTATTTTTCGTCGGACAATGCATGGTTTATTGGATATAGAGCAAAAACTGAAATAAGGCCGCAAAAATCGCGGTTAACACTACTCTAATGGGTCCGAACAACATACTAAAAAATCAGAGATACATCTCGTTTTGCGAATTTAGTGTCAAAATTGACTGGCCTAGTTGTGTTTCACAGGGTTTATTGTGATTCACATTGCTTGAGTTTTACAAGGCCCAATCACACGAAGACTACGTTGCCTGCCAAGTGGCAACTTAGCCATTTTTTCTTTTTTCTTTTTTTTCTTTTTTCCTCCTTTTCCCCTTTTTCTTATTTTTCTAGGGCCCGCTGGGGCCCCATGTAAAAGTCCGGGCCCGGGGCAAAATGTCCCCTTTGCCCCCCCCTCTCGGTGGGCCTGGTCTCACCGAGTGGACCAACTTCTCCAGCTACTTTATTTTATCAAATCACCAACTGTTAGTAACCTACCCACAATACTATTTTGGTATCGATACGTATGCGATATCCATGGATTTGGCATTTGGGCCGTTTCTACCCTGAAAGCATCGGCCCATAAAACCATCTCAGAAACTTCGAAAAAGGCATTGAGGTCCTTTGGTCCCAAAAGGCTTCAATTCTTTGGAGTCAAAATTGTTACTTTTGTGACTAATTTTCCTGCCGTTTTTTAAAACCTGTTTCCAAATAAAAACTATGCAGTAGTCTAACGAAACTCAAACTTGTTACCAAATCGACCACTTTTAACGGAACTTACTTGGGAAACCAATCAACACATTCGGAGAATACTTACCTTTTTCCAGTTTCTTTTTCCGGTCGTAGTATCGGCTGGCTTCGATCCGGGTCCATTTCCCGTTGTTGTATTTTTCCGTCGTCGACATTTCCAGACTCAAGTCGGGGCCGTAGCCGATTTTGAAGACGACCCGGCCGTTTTTGAGGGTCAGCGAGACGAATTTGCCCTGGCGGTAGAAATAAAGGAGCGATGAAAGAATCAAAGACAATGAAAATAGGCGTTTTCATGGTCTGGAAGTTTGGAGTCGAATCGTCGAACTTCAAGTTTCCACGAATCCACCTGCGCTCTGCCGCTTTTCACGATTCGATTAATAAATTTTATTACGAGCTGAGGGCATCGAATCTGTGCACTGGCTCATAGTCCAGTCATATGGTGTTTTTCGGTGTGCTGAATCCGAATATGAGGTTTGCAAAAAAAAAAAAAACAAAAAAAAAAAACGACGGTTTCACAACAGAAATCACAAAAACCCTACTACTTTTCGACTTTTTCCGCAATATCGCTTATAACTTGAAAAGTATGCATCCTAGCGTATCCTTCACTATTTACCGAATGAAAGTAGACAAAATGTCCTTCAAAATGCATTGGTCACATTTAATTTTTGAGCGCAGGGTACCGTCGCTAGAGCTCGCTGAAAAATAGCGACTTTTTGGCACTTGTACAAAAACGTGAGAAACTCCAGTCCTGACATCGACCACCAATATAATTTATAAGTGTGAAACGTCAGGGAGGCAACTGCGATGCGTTCTGAAAAACGTTTATTGAACAATAATAACAACGATTAATAACCAACGAGAATAATAACATAACATCGAGAATAATAATGAATAACCAACCTGAAAAACGAATCGAAACGAAGAAGCCTTCTATCGGGGTGTTTAATTGAACATCTTCTCGTTCACACTGACTGGTGCCGGAAGGATAAAACACAAGACCTATGAGGCGTGGGCAAGCTACAAAGGACCCCTTTGTATGGAGTGAGCTGATGACGAAGTAGGTGACGAGGTATCGATAAAACGACGCGTTTTACAAATTATAACCAGACATTTCAGCCAATGGCAGACGCTAAAAAGTGCGAAAAGACGAGGTACGTTATAGATGGTGGGGTTCTGCTGCATCGGGTTGTCTGTCAAAAGGGGCAACTAATTCACAGACACCTGCAACGTCTACATCCGCTTCCTTCAGCTCAAGTACGGTGGACTGCAATTTTTTTTGACGGGTACACAGAAGGGAAGGAACGCACGAAACCGATGAAGCAGTGAAGAAGGCTCAAAGCGAAACGTTTAGTGGAATCATACATAATCATAATTCATGATCATAATCATCAGCGGATGCATACTTTTCAAGTTATAAGCGATTTTGTGCAAACTATGTGCACATGGATTTTCAACATGGTAAAATCCATAGGAGCGTCATGGAGTTCCCAGTATTGATTTGCGACGACACACTAGACCATGAATACCCCAAATGCCAGGGCGATATTGCTTACAGTCGTGTTGCCGGCGCCGATGAAAAGTAGAGCGTTGGAGTCGAACGTTTTGAATTTGAGGGATACGCTGAAAAGGTACTTGTTGTATGTGCCGGAGCTGTCGTGGGTAACAACGGCGTAGCCATCGCCGGAGAAGCTGTACGACGACTCGTCGACTACTTCTTGAGCCCTGAAAATACACGTTGGGATTTAGTGGCAGTCTGGTTTGTTGGAGGAAAATGAACCCTACAGGAACATACCCTTCGACACACGCAGTACATGAATGAGGGTTTTGCGTGCTGAAGTCCCACAGCCCGATAGGTCGTCCGTTCAAGTAGAGATGATGGAGACACCCAACGAGTCCAGACTGTGTTGACAGGAGGTGTGGATGTCGCCTGGTGACAAATACAGACTTGGAAGAAATCGTTATTGACGGTACTGGTGGGCGATTTACACGAGACAACGAACCTGTCTGCGCCACCGACCCAGACTCGATCACCGGGGCCCACATCGAAGCGACCGACTCCTGGCAACGAGGCGTTCGTAGTTGGAGGACTGTCCCTCAACGAAGACCCTTCAGGCACCACGACTGGCCTCACCCAGAGGTTCCCAATGTTGCTCACTCTGTAAAGGGGAAAACACGGGATGAGCAGGATTAAGAGCCCTAGAAGTTCCCAGCAACCTTTTTCTTGCTAAAGCAGCTGCGGCAGGGATGTCTCCTCCCCTTTATCGAGACGGGATGGGGACATCCTCCTCCAGCCTTCCATCCAGTTCTCATACAAACAAAGAAAACGCTGCAAATTTTACACAAGGGTTTATTATTCTTTGATAAGTATAGGTTATTTTTGCAAAAATTTAATTCTGTGTCATTGAAAAAAATGTTGAAAAATTTTTTTTTTTGATTTTTTTTTCAATAATTTTTTTTTTCAAGAATTTTCGTTTATTATTCTTGGAATAATACACCTATGTTTTCGCGACGGAGGTCGACGACTGGGATCGGCCTCAAAATTGGAAATTATCCGTTTCAAGAGGTCGAGATTCCAAAACCGAAATGTCCGTCCGCCGTCCGGGTCGTTTTGGGCAGTAGGAATTATTGTTTAAATCTGAAATTTTGACAAAATACCTGGTTTACCATCTAGTTGTGCCCGCAAGGTTTTCTGTCCGATCGCCCAAACCCGTGGGGCGCTATGGGGCTAAAATGGGGCTATAGAAGGCGGTTTTTCAAGGTTTTTTTTTTAAAGATATCGGATCGAGTAAGGTATCGTTTTCGAAGTATTTTTGGACGTAGAATCCATTTTTTGGGTTCCCGGAACGATCCGATTTCACTGTGGCGATCTACAGGGCTTTCATGGGGCTATAAATGGGATTTTTGAAGGATCCCAGGAGGTTAAATATTTTACGAGTAAGAAATAAAGAATTTTTGAAGAAAAAAAATTTTTGAAACAAAAATCCAAAATTTTTTTTTTTGAAAAATAAAAATGCAAAAAAGAAATTTTTCATTTTTTTCATTGAAAGAATTAATTTTCTGCACAAGTAACGTCTATCAAAGAATAATAAACCCTTGTGTAAAATTTGCAGCGTTTTTATTTTTTACTCGAAAAATATTTGACCTCCTGGGATCCATCAAATATCGCATTTGTAGCCCTATGAAAGCCCTATAGATCGCAACAGTGAAATCGTATCGTTCCGGGACCCCAAAAAATGGATTCTACGTCCAAAAATACTTCGAAAACGACACCTAACTCGATCCCATAGCCAAAAGCCTTCAATAAACGCCTCCCGCACCCCCATTTTAGCCCCATAGCGCCCCACGGGTTTGGGCGAGCGGGCTGAAAACCTTGCGGGCACAACTAGATGGCAAACCGAGTATTTTGTCAAAATTTCAGATTTTTAAAAACTCCTACTGCCCAAAACGGCCCGGACGGCGTACGGCGGACGGACATTTCGGTTTTGGAATGTAGACCTCTTGAAACGGATAATGTCAAATTTTGAGGCCGATCGGAGTCGTCGTCCCCCGTCGCGAAAACATAGGTGTTATTCCAAGAATAATAAACCAAAAGCTCTGGCCTCCAAAATCGCCCTCTCCTTGCAAATGCTTTGCAGAGCCCTCCAAGCACTGCCAGAATTGACGCCCAGTGCCAGGCAGTGTAGATTTGCCTGAAAGTCCCTGTCTCTCAAAGGTGAGTTTCCCAAGTGGGCTCTGCAACCCACTCTTCCTGGCCACCAAGCAAGACCAGCATATCCAAGAACACACACGCTTGAAAGGAGCGCCCTTCTTAAACCTGACAAGCTGCCTCCAGCGTGAACCTGCACCACGATTTGAAATTAATGACCACCTTATAAGATTGGCTCACCCCCCTAGGAGTTAATCTCTGTGCAGACCTCAGCCTTCCAAGTGTGTCCCTTCCAGAGTTCAAACCTACCCGACCAGCATGATGCAACGCTATGTAAGAACAATAATTGCCTTAATTTTTAAAATAATTTAACCATCAAGTCAGTGGTGAAGTGTTTGCTGGCCTTCGACTCAAGCCTCTGGGGTTTGCAGCAAGATTTACTTTGCCCTTTTCTAAATCCGCAGCTACTATCATCGCATCTAAAGCGATAAATGCTTTCCACAGTAGGGCACAATCGATATTTATCCTATGCCAACATTGCGTCTGCTCTGAGGTTCAACGCAGCTCACCTCTCAGCTTCAACTCGGTACCAGTGTTGGTCTTTGTTGAGGTCACCGGCCGTCTGGATGTGAAGCGGGTGAGTGACTTCGCCGAGGCCTCCGCCGACGTTCCAGACAAACCTCATCTTCCTGTTGACCATCTCGATGGCAACGAAGTCATCCTGAAACGTCCAAAGTGTCCTTAAGATTCGAAGGATACGCGCGGGACGGAGCGGACATTGACACTCACGGTGGAGCTGCTCGGCAGGTAGAACAACAAAGCGTCTCTTAATTGGGAGCTGATGGCGTAGGTGAGCACCACAGTCGTCATCGTGCTCGGTTCCAAATGAGCCGGTTTGTAGGTCCGGACGCAGGTACCGCCGCTGTCTCCAATGCTCGTCATCGACAGTCGAATCTGAAACATGTTGTAGCGTTAATAGTGATCTAGTATTTCAAATGGGGTCTTGGCTTAATGAGTCTGGTACAATCGGAATCATCAACACTCCGGCGCACAGTGGGGCAAAACGGCCATATTTAGGAAAATCCTCTGAAAGCCTCATACTTATAGGAAATTTGACGCTGATCACGAATAATATTGCGGTATATTATACCGCATGTCGCTGTACCTAAAATTTCTTCTTGGCCTTCTAATAAAACATTTAAACAAAAAACCTTTTTGATTTTCAATATATTTTCCAGTATGGAAGCCAACCAAGGATTTTCACGAAGTTTGAACACAAAGAAAAGTTGTAGAGTAACAAAATTTGGCGTCGATTGAACACCCTAACATTGAAAATTGCTCCAAAAATAAGTCGAGAGAGAGTCAAGAAGTCGGTAAGGTGTTGGATCCCCTCGACGACCCCCCCCCCCCCCCCCCTGAGCCGCTCAGCCTCTCCAAACTGCAAACTGCCGCTGCAGTGTAACTCCGCTGGCGAGGTGTTGCATTCTCAAATGATGAGTTTATGGGCCCGCTGACCGGGGCTAACATTTAAATAAAACAAATGGGTGTGGGTCTGCTCACCAGGTGTAGCAAACTCAAATTATGCGTTTTTGGGCCTGTTGACCCATGGATTCTGGATTCTACGTCCAAAAATACTTCGATAACGACACATAAATCGACCCCATAGCCGAAACCCTTCAAAAACGCCCTCCTGGAGCTCCTTTTTAACCCCTCAGAGCCCCATGGGTTTGGGCTATCGGGCTGAAAACCTTGCGGGCACTACTGGATAGTAAACAGAGCTTTTGCCAAAATTTCAGATTTAAAAAAAGGCTCCTACTGCCCAAAACGGCTCCTACGGGTACGGCGCACAAGCGTATGAACGCATAATTTGAAAATGCGACACCTGGTCAGCGAATTCACCTATTTGTTTTAGTTAAATGTTAGCCCCTGGAACAGCGGGCCCATAAACTCATAATTTGAGTATGTAATACCTGGTCAGCGGACCCACATTATTTGTTTTATTTAAATGTTAGCCCCTTCGTCAGCGAGCCCTTAAACGCATAATTTGACAATGCAACACCTGGTCAGCGGCCTCATTTTTGCGGTTTGGAGAGGCAGAGCCTTGTGAGGGGTCGTCGGGGGGATCCAACACCTTACCGACTTCTGTGTAACCATCGCCCTAGCGGAGACCCGGAGAACTATCACTCGTTTGACGAGTTATGGTGTTCCTTCATGGCCTCTTCACTGGTGGGGTCGATGCGCCTGATCTTCTAGCCCAGATTGGTCTCCCCCGTCTAAACTCACGCCTAAATCACCACCCATTTTCTGTCCCCTTTTCCTCCACTAACTATAATATAGTATCTCTCTGAGATTTGCCACTGCTTTGAGGGGTGAACAGGTTAAATAACCCTCGCTCAATCCCTGATTGATTTAACTTACTGCTTGGGGACGGCAGTGACGATGCAGGCCTTCTGTTGATGTACGTGGGAAAGTAGGAGATTCGTCTGCGATGCTGTGAGGGGAGGCCAACGTTGTAACCCTCGGCCTTGGGATGTTCTCTATTCCAAAAGTTCCGAAAATGGAGCCCCAAGGAACCGGTGCCCATTCCGGACCAGTGAGCGACTACGTCTTTCCGCCTTTCACACGTACTTGAAATCATCCCCAGTATCTCTCTGAGATTTGCCACTGCTTTGAGGGGTGAACAGGTTAAATAACCCTCGCTCAATCCCTGATTGATATAATATAGTAGGTCATATTATGACCCATCGACCTTTGAGCCGCTTACCCCGTGTAGTAAATTTGTTTCATTCATCCCATCCTCATCTTGGGTGAAGCAGCTTGACCTCCTATAATATCTATTATAATTACCTACTGACGCACCTTGCTTTCAGCTCACTGGGTGTGAGTTACCTACTCACGTGCCAACCCTCTTGGTCAGGCCAGTAGTCAAGAGTGTTTGTTCATGTTAACCCTTCTGATCCCCCAATCCCTGCCTTCTTGCCACACGAGATAGTAGTGGTCCAGAAGAAGCTCTGCCACTTTCTCCTGGAGTCATTGGTAGTGCCAATTATGGATGTTTACAAACGAGACGTTGCCGACAGCTCATGAGTACAAGCAGCGCTTCATCTGCGGAGCGTAGAGGAACTAGTCACAGACGCCAGATTCGTATCGTCTACAGTTTTTTCCGTCAAGATAGCTGTAGTCTACAGTTTTTCGGAAATTTTTTTGTCTCCTTTACTTTTAGCTGAACGGGCTGTCAAATACTGTCAATATATTCCTAGGGAAAATTAACCTCTGAATTAAGTGGATCCCGGTGATTACTTTTCAGGGGATACCTACTGACTCAACAGGTAAGGGAGAAAAAACGTGTGATATTTTATTGCTGTATTTTATCATTAGGTATTTAATTATGAGTATATTTATTGGTCAAAAAAGCTATTCTTAGAAAGGTACAAAAGTATCATGCAATCAAGAGTACCTACGCAGTCTTGGAGATCACATGTGGTGGTTTAAATTTTACGACTCACATCTAATTATTACGTTATGTATATAATCATGGAGGAATTCCTCCATGGTATATAATAGACAAAATACACTGCCAAGTGGGACATGGCCCATAGCTTCCTCGGATATTGTATGAAATGTTGAGATTTTTCATCAATAGGGCTCAAGTTATGGCTGTTAGCTCACTAACTCGAGCAAGATTTTAGCCCCCCCCCCCTCCCTTGAACTAGATTTTAGCTCACTCAGCTGACCAGGAGAATACCCGTCATTTCAATCGTCTCTTGTACTCTCATAAGGTCTCCTTCTCAAATTTTAGCAGATTTTGAACATTTTTACATTACCTACTAAGTCTTAAAGGCAGTGGCATTACCCTAGTGGCAGTGCGGTACTGCTTCGAGTTCGATTGCTGTGAACGACACTGCACCTCATTCCTTGGATCTCTAACCTCTTGTAATTTTGACTTGAGATTTTTTAAAAATCGAAGGCTGCGTAAACAAACCATCCTGACAACCAACTTCTTCCATGTTGCTGAGGATGACCCGAATCACCATTTTGCGCCCACACAACGTGTTCCGCAGATTCAATCCTCATAAAATTTATGTGGAACCTCAAGTGGCTGTACCCACACAATCCCTGAAAATTTGACTGAAATCGGATCAATAACAACGGATCTGTAACAAGGAATCACACGTTTGCGCCTGCGGACAGCGTTCCGCTGATTCAATCGTGATGAAACTGATAGTGGACCATCTAGGGCTATACCTACACAATTCCTGAAAATTTGATTGAAATCCGATCAAAATTGTGGAAGTTATGGGTGTGGCAAGGAAATTCGGACAGACAGACACGGAACCAAATTTGTTCAGGAGGCTCTGAAACGCAAAACGTGAGTGGAAATTTTGATTTTGGAGAACAAGTTTTTTTTCATGTCTATAGTAAAAACAATGCTTCCTCTGCCTTGCAGACTCGGAAGCAATAAAGAAGGTAGGGAACTCTCACCACAATAAATATTATATTATTGACGAAATCGGAACTGAAACTGAAGAAATAGGAACTGACAGCTGACAAGAGTGATAACATGAGTTCCACTACGCTCCGCAGATGAAACGCTGCTTGTACTCTTGAGCTGTCGGCAACGTCTCGTTGTTTACAATCATGCTCCTGGCGTCACTGATTTGTCAATACCGCTCGTGTCTTTGGCAACGACTCTGATCTCTGTGGTTTATAACCGGACTCTTATGGTAAATACCGGACGACCTTTAATATCTATTTACGTAATATGAACCAATAACAGAATGATCACCAGAATAGAGAGTCGTATGCCTTCAGGACTGCAGTATGGAAAGCGTCTCCATGGGAGGAACATCGGTCTAGCTATGAACCACGTCACTTACTTGCATCTCAGCGTTCACACAGTGTGCTACATTTTTACGTGATTCCACTTCTTCTGGTTCTAATAGTTGAATATCTGTTCTCTTAATTTCTGAACCTTGAAGAATATAATGTTTCTTTTCGCCATCTCTCAAGTTATATCTGGTGAGTCTGTCTGCAGCCTACTGAGTACTAATATGTGATTTATATGATTTCTTTGACATAATCTCTGATAGTTTACGCTCTAAATGCGCCGTTACCTCCCCGCACTCCGAACTCGATTGGCCGATTACCTGCTACGTCATCCCCACTGAGACCTCATCATTTTTGCTGCTTCACCCTACATTCATCTATTATAATTTTACATTTTATGTTACATCCGTTCTCTACTACAGCTGTGGTGCGTTTCGCCGTGATTTCTTTTTTGTTGTAACTGGGCTTGTCCCGTTTTTGAATAAATAAATACCAACTCTCCTAACTATACTGAATTGAATACTACCAGTGAATGAGGGATTTGAAAATGTTCGTATGAGGGGGATTCCAGCTGATTCGTTCACATGACAAATCACTTTCTCAAACAGTTCAAAACTCACTCTGTTGGCGTTGTGGTGAGCCCTCGTTATCTTGTTGCGCAGATCTTCGAGCTTACTGGCAATCGTGCTGTTCCACTTGTCAAACTGCTGGTTTTGCTTTTTGCTCGACAAGGCCAACCTGTCGACCACGTCCTGAGTCTGCTTGGTGTTCGCTTGAGCCTCATCGACTGGCAAACACAATCGAAAAGTGATTGACATCGAGCGAGAAAACCACCGCTTGTAATAATTACAATTATGGTGAGCATTTCCACTCACTCAAGTCTCGGGCAGTGTTGAGGCTGACTTCTCCATCAGCTTCCAAAGAGTCCACGGAAGGTTTCAGTTTGTTGGTTATGTTGAACCTCATGTAAAACACGTCGTCTTCCACGTTTTCGGTGAATTCGATGACCTCGTCGCATTTGGCGATTGTGTCTAACGACGACTCTTTCACTGAAATCACAAACAAGTGATGAAAAGGCTAAACATTTAATGAGGTATACGTATCATAGAGAAGCCTGCCGGACATGTGGAGCCTGATGTTGAGCGAACCCAAATTGGCAAATTACCGTCAGTGAGCGACTGGTCCAATTCTTTCATGTGGCTCCCAACATTCTCCAGCTCGGTCTTGATGGTCGCGAGGTTCTTGGAGGCCCTTTCCAGGGCCTGAGTGGACATTTCAATCTGCGGGTTGGTCGCGTCGACTCGCCTCAACAGGTCGTCGGCTCGGGCTTGGAGCTCTTGGCTGATCCCTTTCGACGTGATGGATTTGTCGACGAGCGACGGGTAGCCGATGCCGGGGTAAGCCTGAGACAGAATTTATTCATTTCCCAATCAGACATACAATAGTACAAGACTTGTACTATTGTAGTAGTGCAGTAGTGTTCTAGTTTACAATATTATATTATAATAATAACATAATTTCAAGAAAGAACACAATAACAGCTTCATATTGTGTCACTGTTGGTGCAAGTTGGTAACTAGTTCATACTATTTTTGATAACAGTTCCATTCAGCTGGGCAATGGCCTCAGAATTTGGAGCTGAGCCCGGTTCTGAACCTCAGCACGCAAAACAATGAGAACAGGAGGACGCTAGGTTACGTGACTTAGCGAAATTTTAATGGCTGCTGGTCTCCGTTGCAGCTCACACTGTTTTTTTTCTGTGCGAAGAACAGGAGAAACATAATAGGTTCTGCGCACGCACAGTGTCGCAGCAGCTATCAAAACATATTTTTAACGGAAGGGAACTTTTTGCAGGGGGAAAGGGAACTATCCTCCGTCAAATCCTCCTGAAATCAATAAAAATAATTAGAGATGCCTCCAAGAATATAATCGCAGGGGTTTTTGAACACTATGCTGGAAATAGGAGACAAGAAAAAGAAAAGGAAATTATCTGTGAGGGAATTTCAAGTCCCCTACCTACCAGCCCTATTGCCCAACCTGTTCTCGTTCTTGCTTTTCTCCGAAAAGTGTGTTGTCTTGATCGAGTCGTAATAATTTTCTAGTCGTATTTTTTGTGTGCGTGATTTTTGAAAGATGAATTACCCGTTTCAAGAACATGGTCTCCGGTACTCTACACTTAGAAGACAAATGAAGCCAATTCATTTACATTAGCCGTTCATAAGTTACACGGGTAAAAAAACATGAGCGAATCCAATTGTCAGCCAAGTTGGAAAGATTTGCCTATTTTTGACGGGTAATTGTGGCTGAACGGCTGAACCGATTCTAATGCGTAAGGAGGTCATTCGACGCATAATTTTATGCTCTTCAACTTTGTATTCTCAACGTTTCCTCTACGATGTATAGTTTTCGAGTTATAAGTGAAAAACTGGAAAATGCCCGAAAAAATCGAGGTTTTATGGCCGCCAAAAGTTCGTCCAGCATTCACTTTGCGTTCATCTTTGGCGTTTTGTAGTTCAGACCCAATTAAAAAAAAAAAAAAAAAAAAAAAAAAAAAAAAAATCAAGCGCAGCCGGCCGTTTTGGTGAAGGTTACTATGTCAGGCTCACTATACAACTCCCGAAGCTCCTCGTTCGTCCGGATCCTCCAGTTCATCCCGTCAGGGTCGAAAACTGGCCCGAATATGCGCCTTAGGAGTTTCCGTTCACAAACACGGAGCTTTTCCTTCCCCCATTCCTGCGTGAGGACCCACGATTCTGAGCCGTATGATACCACAGGCCGAATCGTGGTTTTATACAAAGCTTTGCTTTTCTTGGGAGAGCAATGAACCTGAGCACCCAGAAGCATCGGTTTCCTGCTTCCATCCGAGCTTTTATTTCTGCAGGGATGATGTTGTCCTCGGTCACCAATGGACCCACCATGGACCCAAGGAACTGCGAGTGAACTGGGAAGTTGTAGCCGATCATCTCAATGGACTGGGTATGCTATCACCTCGAGCATGGGTATGCTATGTAGGCAATTATCACGCTTGGATCAAATCTATACCACTAATTCTCTCTAAGTGTGTTTGTTTGTAAGCATGTCAATAGCCTACTCCTCCTAAACGGTAAGCGATAAAAATGCCCCGATTTTTCCTATCGTCTCAGTGGACCGTTTAGCTACAAGTAGGGGGCCGAGAACCCCCTGAGATGCGCGCAAATAGGCGCACTTGCCATCAACTTTCTTATTTCAAATGGGAACCCCTAATTTTTTTCCGAATTCCGATTCCTCGGCCAATTTTACGTCCGATAAGCGGGTTGCGCGAATCCGCGAAACTATTTTTTTTTTTTTTTAATTATTCGGTCGTTAATAGACGGATTTTTCCCACGTTTCGTCCGTATCCTACCTAGAGATCCGAATTTTAATACGTAATCCCAAAAAACCGACTTCCGACGATGAGCGAATTTAGGCGGCGAGTTTATTTTCAACGATTCTTAATAAACTTGGGCGGGGCGCCGGCTCTGAGCGGGTGGGACATCAGCCTTAAAGGGGCGCTTGCAAGGTCTACGAGATCTCCCCGCCGGGCGTCCGAGGGATATCCGATTCTCCCAAATGAATCGATTTAAATCGAATCGATTATTTAGAAAAGTATCGAAAATAATCGCGATTTTATTATTATTTATATTATTAAATTATTAGCACTCTGACTCTC
Organism: Pilophorus perplexus; assembly: GCA_955831195.1. Lineage (NCBI taxonomy): Eukaryota > Metazoa > Arthropoda > Insecta > Hemiptera > Miridae > Pilophorus > Pilophorus perplexus. The sequence goes on from OY037011.1 coordinate 2,450,826, forward strand.
ATTCCACCCTGAGGGCAAGACGTCTCCGCTAATTTGGGATATATTCTGGTGTGTGGGAAGACGATTTCTCTCTATTCCCTGGCCAATTTTACGCCCGTTAAATTTAGCGCATTGGGCGACTGTCACTTGGTGGTGATGCCCGATGAAGTGGTCGGCCGAGCGAAGCGAGGCCTTATGTCTGAGTGCTAGTTATTATAATTACCTTTTCGTGGGCAATGTTGGCAGCTAACGTCGCATTTCCAACGGCATATTCAGCCTCGTTGAGAGCCCTAATAATATCTTGGTACGCGTTTGTGGCTTTCATCGCCAAGCTGTCATCAGACTTGAACCAACTGCAACAAACATTTTTCACAAATGATGAAATAACTTGACAAAATAAAAGAGGAGTTAAGGACGAGCCAAGAAGATCCGCCAGAAACCAACCAAACTGAAATGATTTTCTTACACGTTATGCGTGCGTTCAAACTAGGTTTTATCAACTTGCGCACAATGTTTCTCACCTTCTGTAGAGAGTGGCAACTTCCATCAGTTTGTCAGCGTGGAGCAGCGAGTCAATGACGGATTTGGTGAGGGTTTCCTTGATGTTGGAAATGTTTGAATTCCTCTCGTCGATAGCCCGAGCTCCAATGTTGACGGAATCGTACAAGGAGATCATAGCCTGAAATTTGAAGAGTAAACTCAAACAGGATATAAAAATCAGAAACAATGCCGATTTTGTGGATTTTTGAAAAATCGATTTTCTAAATAGCCCACTTTGTATCTAAATCAATTTATTGAAAAATCGGACATTTCCTGTGGGAAAAATTGTACGATTTTCTACAAAATATTTGATAAAGAACATCGCAAGCAGTGAAGAATCCAAACAGTTGAATGTTGTTTTGGAATTTGACTAATAAAACGCTGCAAATTTTACACAAGGGTTTATTATTCTGTGATATAGGTTACTTGTGCAGAAATTTAATTATGTCAATGAAAAAAAATAAATTAAAGTTTTTTGGATTTTTATATAATTTTTTTTTTTCAATTTTTTTTTCAATTTTGTTTTGTTTTTTGAAAAATATTTGACCTACTGGGATCCATCAAAAATCTCATTTGCAGCCCCATGAAAGCCCTATAGATCGCAACAGTGAAATAGGATCGTTCCGGGAGCCCCAAAAATGAATTTCACGTGCAAAAATACTTCGAAAACGACACCTAACTCGATCCATAGCCAAAACCCTCCCGTAGCCCCATTTTAGCCCCATAGCGCCCCACGGGTTCGGGCTGAAAACCTTGCGGGCACAACTAGATGGTAAGCCGAGTATTTTGTCAAAATTTCAGATTTAAAAAAAAAAAAAAAAGCCTACTCCCCAAAACGGCTCGTACGGCGGGCGGACATTTCGGATTTAGAATGTAGACCTCTTGAAACGGATAATGTCAAATTTCGAGGCCGATCGGAGTCGTCGATCTCCGTCGCGATTACATAGGTGTATTATTCCAAGAATAAAAGACCGAAAATCGATACTTTTTTTAACCAATTTTACCCCACTCTGGAGGTATCTCTTCGGGGACAACATGAAGCTCAGCTGCTTGATGGCGTCATCCATAATATGGATGCTATGGATATTATGCTTACCATGGCGCTGTCTTCAGTTTCCAACAGGTTCACTTTGGTCATTTCGTTGAGGTAGAAAGTGTTGTTGGTCAAAGTTCTTATGTCGCCGGACGTGATGTCGATGTCGAAATTTCTCGCCTTGAGGATTCGGGTGTAATTTTGGTTGTGGTTGATCAACTCTTGAATCTGCGGGGTGAGAAAGGCAATTGAAAAACGCTGGGAATTTTATACAAGGATTTATTATCTGGTATGAATTCTGTGTAAGGTGGATGATTAATAAAACCCTGGCCCGGAAAGGCCCAGTTCGATGACTGATTCAAATTTGGTACCCGGGTGCAAACGGAATTTCAAACTTCTAACACTTTTCCTTAGGAATTACCTTATAGTATTTTTCAAGCGTGTTGTACGAGATGTTGCTCAGCTCTCGCGTTTTGTTGGCCAAACTGTCAGCTCGTTGCCGCAAAGAGTCGATTTCTCGCCGGTCGCCCAAGTAACTCAACTCGTTCAGGGAGTTTTGACACGTCCTGCAAATGATGGGAAAGTTGAAAATATTCACAATGACGTCGGCTTCAAGGGGGGGGGGGGGGGGGGGGCTGTTAGCTACCCTGTACCGTTTTGTAGGAAAAGGACAACTGAACTGGACCTCCGAGCTGCACAAGACGTTCTGTATCACTCTCGTACCAACATGTCACCATGAGTGCGCATGCTCTTGGCCCTATTCAATAGAAGTCTTTATCGAATCATCGAAACCAGCCCGTCGTGATTTCAGCTATCAAACGCGCTGGTGGCTTTCATCTCGAACGATACACGAAACTGTTTCAGATAATAGAATGCCAAACTACAAACCTCAGGAGTCTTTCACTTTCAACTTTTTTCGTTTCCAAGTCCGTGTCCCGTATTCTCCCCAGGATCATCCTCGCCTCAAGCAGCATGGCGTCAATACTGATCTTTTCCGAGTCACCCTCCGCATACGTCTTCAACCGGTTGCTCACGTCTTGAAGGGAAAAGAAGAAAAAAAAAAACAAATCACGAAAATGTTCAAAAAAATCTACAGTTTGATAGAAACGTACCTACCGTATATTTCTTTCGTCATCGTCGATACACCCGCACGTAGAGAATCGGTGCTGTTTTTCGTCTCCAGCACAAGAACCAACATCTCTTCGGGATTCTTGTTTCTCAAAAGCTTCTTTAACTACGAAAAATATGAAACACTTGCAGGTACAGTTGGCCAAACTGAGTGACATCTTAACCATAGCGTTCATGCGTTGTATAAAGAAAACTCGTAAAGTTGGTACAAAATGGATGTTTATGGTGCCTAACAACTTGAAAACAGTATAGACCACGAAGACAGAAAAGGGTTTGATAGATTTAAAAAATTGACTTGGAGTGTGAATCGATTCTGACTAAAATCGTGAATCAGAATTAGGGCTGCGACATTGACCAAAACGTCGATGTTTAAATAACTCAAAGTTTTCAACAAAAACATAGGTTTTTTCAAAAACCAAAAAAACTTGAGTTTTTGGCTGAAAACTGGATCAATGAGTTTTGCCCAAAGCACCGGACTGAATTTCATGACAATAAAAAGTTCCTTATAAAAAGTTCCAAAATTCAAACTCGTGGGACACTTTCGGGACACTATCTGAACTTATTAAGGTCCCGCGTGTTATTATATGGAACACGGGCATCGGGCATCACACACCAGAATAAAAAGTTCCAAACGGAGTTTTCACCCGCCTGCAGACCCCGCGCGAATTAAAACGATCCAATACCTCAATAATAATGGTACCACCATGTGGGCGGCCGAGCGAAGGGAGCCCCCTGGCCGGTAAAATGATCAGCCGAGCGAGGAAAGCCCCCCCCCCCCCTGTCAAAGTGCTAGTGAAATCAAATTAAATTTGAAAACTCACAGGAAAAAAACCCGTGGGCTATGGGGCTAAAATGGGGAGGGGGTAGAGTTAAGTGTCGTTTTCGAAGTATTTTTGGACGTAGAATCCCCTGGCCGATAAAATGATTAGCTGAGCGAAGTAAGGCCCCCTGAATTTGAAAAGGGTACTGGAAGGGGGGGGGGGTAGTGATCACGATCACTGATCGCGGTGGGTGGGCGGGGGACTGCAGAGCCCGCGCGAATTAAAACGATCCTTCTCACCGTGAACTCGCCCCCTCCCCCTCGGTTTTTTTGAAATCCGACTTCGGAATCGGATTCGCCATAGATTGAAGCGCATTTGGCTCGTGGATACCACACCCAAAAAACGGCTCCTTACTGGGTATTTTTGAACCCGAAAAAACGTGGGACAAACGCGAGAAAGACGATTTATTTCGACGAATTTCCCGGGCGAATTTCCGATTTACGATTTGACCGACGTCTTCCTCCGGGTAGCATATGGGTGCATTCGCAACGATGGAAGGGATACCTTCTAAAACCGTTAGACTTGCACAGGAAATGGCAATAAAAGGAAAATAGTCGCTTAGAATGAGTTTTGAAATGGGGAAATTCGGTTAAGTGTTTAACGCTTTTTAGCTCCTGTACTAGTGGATCAAAAAACAAAGCTGACTAGTGCATTTTATACGACATCCAATTTTGATGCTTTTTGATTTTAATAATGGCATGATTTGCCGCAGAACACAGAGATTCGGAGTTATAAGCTAAAAACCTTTAACAAGTGCCCAAATTAATGAGTTTATTTGCGAATATCTCAAAACGAATAAGACACATTCGTACAGTGGCGGATCCAGAGGGGGCCCCCCCCCCCCTCAACGAGAAAATATATGAGATTTAAAATTTTATAATCGCCTAAATTTGAAGAGAAGTACTCAACATAAATTTGATTAAATGTCTGTGTGTTGTGTGGTGGCTGCGCTGCGTTCATTACTGTGCCGAGAAGGTGTCAGGACGACAAGCAACAGGGGTAGGTATAGTGAATAGGGCGGAGTGAAAACGGCCGAAAAAAAAGTATGAGAACCGGCGAAACCCTGACCCTGGAATAGTGGCGAAATTGGTGGAAAATGATTGTGTAAAAATTTGTGGCCGGAATTCGGTCATCTTGAGGTGGCACAAATCGTTAAAAGTTTTAGGTTTGCGTAAAAAATGAAAAAGCGCGAAAATTAAAGAATTTTATTATTTCTGACCAACAAATCGTGGTAAAATGGCTTGAAAAATCATTTTAAAAATAACTCATTGTTGTGGAGCATTATCCTGAGGTTGGTCACCACCATTGAAAAAATGACGCTTTGTCTCAAATCGTGGAATTTGCTTCCGGGATTTTTTGCGGGTCCTTATAAACCCATCTCTATTGGTTTCACCGCAAACTGAAGTAGAGGCCTCGGTTACCAATTTTATGTGCCTCTCAACTGCCTGGGAATGGCACGTGCCATACCGATCCGTACGGAACTGCAGCAATATCCATTTTGATGCCATTTTGGGCAATTTCCCCCAGCTCAACATCGCTTAAATTGATCGTAGATGGAGGTTCCTCTGTATTATCTTCAAATGAAACCATGGTATATTATTCGTCAGCGTTGAAATCCAACTGAGGAACATCGAACTTTCGAATATCAGCAGTCCCTCCAAACCTTCTGGCATCCTGGATTCTCTGGACAGCGAGTTCACGAACGGGTACCTACCCTCTCATCGTGCAGCATTGCCAAGATGATGTTCTCTGAGTGAGAATTTTGATGTTGAGGCGCGCCCTTCTCTCTCCACTTGTCTCTCAAATCGACGTTTTAGAATTTTCGTAGTATTTTTATCTACTCCCCCAATCATCATCATTCTTTCCTGCCTCTGATCAATCAAAAACGCCCGTTCAGCAATGGGAACTTTTTTTTTGCACTCGCAAGACTGGAAATCTACGCACTTGCAAAGGGCCACGTCAAAGAGGGTCATTTTGGCGTGTGCTACAAACGCCTTGATCTCCCCATTCCTCTCTGCTCTCAATTTCTGGATTTTTTGTAACTTTTTGTATTTTTGATGATAGTTCTGTATCAAGCGACGAATTTCTTGTTCACCCACCACTGGTATCGAAGCTTTATCCCTCACTCTTCTCAAGTCCCTGACGACGATTTGGCAGATGGCTTTCACAGATGGGTCCTTATTATTTTCTAATTCACGCAGTTCCTTCTCAACCAACAAATAATGCTTCATCGTCTGTTCATAAGTAGGTAAGCTGTTCTCACTGAACTTTGTCAACACTCCAAAGATAGGGCAAACGAACTTACTGCGAAATGATTTGGATGACATTTGGTTAGCAGAAACAAATCACTCACACTAGAAGGAACTATAACAAAACGATAAATACTCTTCAATTGTACAGGTCGTCAGTACAGGTTGTAGAAATAGCTAAACAGCTAAACTTTGACTCAGAGGAAAAATGTGCTTCACTGAATCTTGAAGCAGCTTTTTCCTCTTCTCGCTACTAGTCTACTAATACGTAGGGATAAATATAGCCCAAATGCAACTATCCAAGCCCAAGGATCAATATTTGAAAATTTTCCCCGGGGGGGGGGGGGGGGGGGGGGGTCGCCTGGAACACTTTTTTGGTTTGGGGGTATCTATCATTCAATCATTTTCCGCCCCCCCCTCAGAAAAATCCTGGATCCGCCCTTGCATTCGTAGGATCTCTTCAGAGTCGGATTGAGCACCCCAAAAACATACAGTGAGGTTTTTTCCACGTCCAACGGCTTTGTCTATAAGTAAAATCGTAGCAGTAGCGCTGCGTGCACTTGTATTTTCAACTATAGGAGCCTCTTTCGACGGAACGACGATTCAACGAGCAAAGCGGACAATGACAAATTTTAGCCCTTAAGATTTGAATGAAACCTGACTATCATCTGGCTTTATGGTCTACCGTTTCCCAAACCATCTCTAACCTTCTATTTGTTTCTGGGTTCGGATATGGCCGAAAACAATCTATTCCACTCCTTCGGCTCCAACCTCATTCTGTTTTCTTTTTATAGACTAGGCAGTTACTTACCTTTTGAATGAGCTGTTTTTCCTTCGACCGGAAATCGTTGTCTATGGCAGACTCGAGCTCTTCGGCCAGGAAATAGTTGTTTTTGCTCTGTTGCCAGGTTTTCTCGAGTTCGGACGCCTTCAGGTTCATTCGCATGAGGGGCTCGTGCGAGGGAGCGATCATGCCCGAGAGGAGGTTACTCGTGTGGTTGTCGAGACGCTCCTCAATCCTGTAGATCTGCTCGAGCAAATTGACGATGCAGTCGTCCGTGCATTCTGGAGAGTTAAAAGTTAAATTAGACAGGGGCTAAAGGAAGTACAAGTGTTGAGGTGAAGGAAGACGGAGGAGGTGTTGAGAAAAATGAGAATAATGCGTATATTGGGTTACACATCAGTTTATGATTCCTAATAGATAACAGCGTTGACAGACATGTCTGGGACACCCTAACAACCCTACGTTCCAAATTAACTAGAAAACGACATAGTCCTGTCACCAGTTACCTTTAAAAGGGGTGTTCGATGCAACCCGTGGTGTAGAATGCTTTTCAACGGTTTTATGTATTTTTGGGGTGTCGAACACGAATCCGATGATGATTCATGATCCCTAGAGGATAGTAGTGCTACTCAAGGAAAAGAAATTGACCTGAGCTGGATCAAGATCCCTTAGTAACAAATTCTAAGATGAGGAAAGGGCAAGAGCTCAATCAATTCATTCTATCTAGTGGTGGAGATATGAGCTGACTCGCTAAACCATGCAAACGTGGTGGAGGCTGTCCCTGCTTCTCAAGTGATATTTGGAGTAATACAGATCTACCTGATGTCTGCGAAACACCGACGAGGAAAAATTAAGGCCAGGCCCAGGCCATTAAGAAGGAAGGATGTGAAATCACATTCCACTGATGGGAAGGGTCCTAGCTGGCTGTGGTCAATAGATGGTAAGGCAGACCAACTAAAGCAGAAGCAAAATAAAAAACAGATGTACTGAAAGAACGAGGCGTAGAAGGAGATCAAGTAGATGAAAATGCAAGTTGAGAAAAATGGTGGACGTAGGAACAGGGAAAAGATGTTATCAGAAGTACGTTGACAAAGTTGACGTGGAAAGTCAAAACTAGTAGGCACCTTCTAACGGAATATGTAACTATAAATAGAGACATGACTGGACAGCAAGCAGCCACTCAGGAGTGTTTCCCAACACATATAAATTTTAAATTTTCGTTTGACCAAAAGCAAATTTTTGGGGAGGGGAGGAGTTATTAAATTCAAACTGAAATTGAAATCCAAGTTATGAATTTATAAGTTATTTCAAGAAAATCAGAGAATCAAGCGTTGGGGGCAGGGGACGGTTGAGCCTTTAATCTCCAATGCTCTGTCATGGCTACTGGTCTTCAGTGGCTCAATTGGCAGGGCGTTGCACTAGTAATGCAGAGATTGTGGGTTCGAGTACCACCTGGGGCCCAATAAATTTTTCGGCCTTCCCCTTCTGATTTTCTTGAAATAACTTATAAATTCATAACTTGGATTTCAATTTCAGTTTGAATTTAATAACTCCTCCCCTCCCCAAAAATATAAACACTGCATGAGAAAGCAGGTCATAAATCTCCTCAGTCATTCCTTAACAAAAGCAACATTGTTAAATAATGCTGTGCTCTCTGAACGCAGAATTAGATGCTCTATAACTTCAATTAATGAGGTTTTACGTAGGAGTTACCATTTTCGAGCTGCAGACATTCAAATTTGAAGTGATCTTGATTTTTCACCAGTCGCGCCCTTAACTTTGAGGTAGCACATTCGACGCAGAATTTTGTGCTCTTTAATTTACAGTCAAATATTTTTTACTTATAACGCATCCTTTCAAAGTGGTCCGTTAAAAACCAAAAAAAGTGACGAAATTTCGTGGTTTATTGCGTTTTTGCCAATTGCGTTTACCAGCTCCTTATCGACAAGTTAGCAAAATATCATTTTTCGGACGGGGCTTTATCGCTCATCTCAAGCTATCTCACAGGGAGATGTCAGGCTGTTCATCATGGACTGGGGACCGTTCATGGGGGCCGTAGGTTGATGCTAGTGTGCTACGGCTCACTGGCGGACTCGGCTCTTGACCCTCATGTCCACCCCTGTAATGTTCAGGCTGATATCCTGGGTAAAGCCGGGATGTTAGGGACATGAAAAGCAGTAGAGAGAGCCTTCGGGCTCTCGGGCCACCGACCGGAGTGTCCTTAATGTGGAGGAGTTGCTCCCAATAACAATCACGCAATTAACATCGGCTTGGAGCAGCTCCTTCTCTCCGGTACCTCGGGTGGGGGGGAGCCCGCGGTCCTGGGTCTGGGGGTCATCCCTGGGTCCTCCCCCCCCCCCCCCCCCCACGGCTTTCGGGTTGGTCTCGAGGGGGTCGTGGGGTCGCTAGGGAGTGGAGCCCGCGGAAGGCTCAGACCCCGTGTGGTGGAGTCCCCTTCGGGGGACCTGTTGATAGGCCTACCGGTCTTTAAAGCAGTTTCCTCTTGTACACAACTGTTCATCATGGAAATTCTTTATCAAGTTTCTTGCCAGTCAGGTATGGTGTACCTCAGGGTTCAGTTTTGGGTCCCACACTTTTTTTAATTTTCATAAATGATTTGCCATCAGGTCTACATCCTCTTGAGACCCTTCTGTTTGCGGACGACACTTCTGTCCTGACGAAAAATGCATCTCTTGCGTCACTGACTCTGACAAACGAAGGGTCTAAAAAAGAGATATCGGGGTGGTTCGCTAGAAATGGACTCTCTGTTAATGAGATGAAAACTGAGACTCTCTACTTTGGGTTGCGAGACTTGTCATCCTTGGTCGAAAACCCCCCAAGCGTTAGATTTCTGGGAGTATTGGTGGATACAAAGCTGAACTGGAACCAACACTGTGAAAACCTTGAATCTAGGTTAAATTCTATTGTTTTCCTCCTGCGTAGGTTACAGGAGAAGCTACCCAAAACTGCAGTCGTAGCAGCATTCCATGCTGCTTTTATGAGTCGTGCGACTTATGCCATCCTCTGTTGGGGTCATGCCGCGTCGGCTGCCGCAGTTTTCGCATGCCAACGCAGGACTGTACGAGTGGTCGCTGGGCTGAAGTACCAGCAGGATTGTAAGCCAGCCTTCATAAGATTAAACATCTCGACCATCCCTTTACATCTCGAAGCTACGTGCTACGTTTTCTCCAACTTACACGAGTATCATACCTCCACTCATGGGTATAGAACACGGCATGGGAGTGACTTGCTGGTGCCTTTTCACCGCTTGAAATCATCCCGCATCAGCAGTTCATGGTGGGGTATTAAATTTGTCAATGCCATCCCTAAAGAGTTGCGAGCGAAATTTACGGCAACAAACGTTAGGCCAAACCTTGTCAAGTTTTTAAAATCCATCGCACCCTTTGATTTTAATGAATTTTTCCTCAGTATAAAGAACGTAAGAGAGCTCTAGTTAGGCGTAGGTTTTGGAAATTATTACTATCTAATAGCTTGTTAATGATGTACTACCTACCGCTGTATTATTGAAGTAAGTTTTTGTGAGCTGTAATTTTGTACGGAAATTTTGACCTTGTCTTTGCACTCTGTGTTCTTGGCAATATAAAATCTTGACTCTTGACTCTTTGCCAGTGTTCGGTCCACAAATTTCGTTGGGAAGCTTCGGATTCGTGTACAACACACAATGTTTCTCCATAATGTAAGGAAGATGCGACGAGAAAGTGGGAATCATATAAAAGACGATTTTCGACGATAGTCTTTTTCCACGACTGCCGAAAATTCTTCAAAAACCCCCCTTTAGAACCATGTGGAGTACACTATACATAGCGTCACCGGACCGGCCTGCAACCCTCGTAAATTCGACGTTAAATAATGCTTCAAAAACGACACCTCAATCGGCCCTCTGGTCAAAACCGCGTTGAAGAAGAATGCGTAGAAAAAGAAACTGCTGCAAATTTTACATAAGGGTTTATTATTCTTTGATTAAATTAGTTTTTTTTTTTTAAATTCTGTCAATGAAGAAAAAATGTTTTTTGTAGAATGTTTGAACAGATGCGGTACCTCTAAAAATGGATTATGCGTCCAAAATTACTCGGAAAACGACACCTTATCTGACCTCATGGGATCCTTCAAAAATCTCATTTTTAGCCCCTTGAACGCCTCAAAGATCCCCACAGTGAAGTCGGATCGTTTTGGGACCCTCAAAAATGGTTTTTACTTTCAAAAATACTTCGAAAACGACCCCTCTCCCGACCCCCATAGCCAAAACCCTTCAAAAACCCCTCCCGTAGCCCCTTTTTAGCCCCACGGATTTAGGCGATCGGGCTGAAAGCCTTGCGGGCACAACTTGATGCAAACCGAGTATTTTTAGATCCTACCTGTACAACCATCTTCAGAGAGAATATGAAGTTTGTCGATGCACGTAGAACAGTCCCACCCAGTGACACCCGGACGACACGTGCATTGGCCTGTCGCCTCATCGCAGCCGTCGCTGTCTCTTCCGAAAATATGACACTTGCAGGGCTTGCAGGATCCGCCGTTGTAAGGGTGACCGTACCAGCCGTAACTGCACCTGAAGAGGAAAAAGTGTGACATTAAAACGGAGGAACAACCGGCCGAATATACAGTTAGCTGTACGTACTTGTCGCAATATTCTCCCGTGTAACCCTCTTTGCAATGGCACTCTCGGCTGCCGTCGTCGAAAACTTCGCAGCTGGAGGCGAAATTCCTCGCTTCGGACGGGCAAGGGCAAGCCTTACACGGAACCCCCTCATTTGGATCTCCGTAGTAACCTTCGGCGCACGTCTCGCAAAAATGGCCGCCTGTGTTGTCCACACAATCCTACACATCAAAATGTTGGTATTGCCAAAGAATGATACAATAATTCCAATAATTCCAAGAAACTTCCACAATATGGTATATTATGCCAGGCTGCGGCCAAAAACAAAGTATGATCTGAACCACTAATTCAGACCGTGTCCGTGGCTGACTAACAGAGTGTGTCACAAGCCTTCTCCTCAGAAACAGTAAGTGATAAAATGACGCCGTTTTTCTAGGGCCTCGGTTACCCATTTCGCTATGAATAAAGGGGTTGATGCGCGCAAACGGGCGCATTTGCGCTCTACTTTCTTATTTTAAGTGGCAAACCCTAATCAGTCAGATTTGGAATCAGTCAGATTTGGATTTGGGAGTGAATTTTACGTCCGATATGCCAGTTGAGCGCAATTTCCGACGCAAATCCATGCAACTATCCATATCTTCGTTTACAGGCTGATCGAAAGGTGTTTCCACTGTTCCAGTGTGTGTTCCTAGCAATCCAAATTTCAATACTAAATCCTGAAAGAACGAATTCCGACGTTTGGCAAATTTAAACAGCAAGTTTAATTTGAACGATTTTTAGCGTAGTTAAGCCATGTGTCTTGTAGACCTTATAGGGGCTGGCCCCAGTGCGTTCTGTAAGGTCTGCCTTGTTACACCAGTAACCTGTAAGGTCCTGTATGGAGGGGCGATTGCAAAAAACGCCAACGTAATCCCTCGATAGGGGTATGGGTTGTGTGTAAAAAAAGCCAACAACAACCGAGATGCCGAGAAAGCCAACGGGCGAAAGCCAATCTGACGTCTTGTGAGTGTTTGAACCTGGAGGCTAGTAGTCCAGGCTGCGAAGGGCGAAAAAAAAAGAAAAGGCTCCAGGTCCGAAATCTGAGTATATAGCTAATTCCTTCAGAAATGTCTTCATTCGAAGTAGCACATGAACATACTAAAAGTCCCCAATCCTGGAGGTGGAGCGGCCGGAAGGGTCGGGGTTTAAAGGTCCCATTTTCCGGTTTTTCGCTTATAACTCAAAAACGGTTCGTCGTAGAACATTGTTTCTCTATACATAAATTAAAGCTAATCAAATTCTCTATAGTCCAGTCATTAGGGGCCGGTTTTTGATATACCGATCAACTTTCCAAGTTCTACTAGGGGAAAATATGGACAGAAAAGCTTTGGGAATTGGAAAACACCCACCAGGCATTTCCCGGTCTCCATGTCGCAAACGGACGAGCGGTTGTTGCACTCGCAAGGCCTGGCTTCCCCAATAAGGTCGATGATGATCGTCGACGTCACTTCGCTTCGGTGCCGGTAAAATCCGACGCTCGGGTTCTGACACGAGGTGGCGTTGTAGTTCTTGGGACATTCGCAAAGTTCAATCCCGGTGGCGCTGGGAGCTCGCGTCGTCGGGAAGGCGACCGCCGTGTCGAGCGTCACTTCCCGCAATCTGAAAACCACGAGGTTACAGTATTTGTCTGACGAATGGCAAATTACATTCCAGCTGACTCACCTCGCTTCAGTGAAATCCATCGAGTCGCTGGCTCTGATGAGAATGTGTTGTAAATTTTGAAGCGCCAGCATCATCGTCTCCCGCGTGACATAATCCCTCGGGTTATTTTTCATCCTCCAGAGCGTCTCGTGAAACCTAAAAGGTGTATTATGAACGGTTCGTTTTATACAAAGCCGCATATTTGCAGTGTAGCCCCCAAATGGGGATTTCGAATTTCCCAGGCACAAAAATACATATTTTAAGTTGAAATATAATTTCCTCTGGTCTCAATGCCACGTTATACACCTTTAATGTGATAATCCACCATCATTAGGGCACGTAGACAAAAATATATTTTATTTGTCACTATTGTATTAAAACACAAAAGACAAAGCTTGTCAGTAACAAAAACAAAACCTATGGTAAATTTACTTATGAAAGCCCCATAGGTCGTTCTAGGACCTCCAAAAATGGATTACTCGTCCAACATTTCTTCGAAAACGACACCTAACTCGACCCCATAGCCAAAACCTTTGAAAAAACGCTGCAAATTTTACAAAGGGTTTATTATTCTTTGATATAGGTTACTTGTGCAAAAATTATTTCTGTGTCAAAAAGAAAAAAAATTGGGAAAAAATCTTTTTTGGATTTTTTTTCAAAAAAAAAAAAAAAAAAAAAAAAATTGTTATTTTGTTTTAAAACAAAATTTTTGTTTGGATTTAAAAAAAAAGTTTTTCAAAAAATTTTTTTTTTTTACTCGAAAAATATTTAGGTAACCTCCTTCAAAAATCCCATTTTTAGCCCGATGAAAGCCCTATGGATTGCAACAGTGAAATCGGATCGGTCCGGGACCCCAAAAAATGAATTCTACGTCCAAAAATACCTCGAAAACGTCACCTAACTCGATCCCATAGCCAAAAGCCTTAAAAAAAAAAAACCTCCCATAGCCCAATTTTAGCCCCATAGCGCTCCAAGGGTTTGGGCGATTGGACTGAAAACCTTGCGAGCACAACTAGATGGTAAACCGAGTATTTTGTCAAAATTTCAGATTAAAAAAAAAAATTCCTACTGCCCAAAACGGCCCGGACGGCGGACGGATATTTCGGTTTTGGAATTTAGACCTCTTGAATCGGATAATGTCAAATTTTGAGGCCGATCCGAGTCGTCGACCCGCGTCGCGAAAACATAGGTGTATTATTCCAAGAATAATAAACCAAAATTGATCACCTGACGTTATGACGACCTGAGTGATATCTTCCATTGTAGGGAAAATGCTCCAAGACGATCTTGTCATTGCCTTGAATTTGAATGAGCGGGTAAGAAGAAAGAACAGTCTCAGGGAACAGCGTGGTGCCTCCTTTGGTTTCAACAGTAAACTTCAAATATCCACCGTACGACAACACCTGAAAATTGAAAAAGTTGCTTTTAGCTGACGGCTGTTTTGTCATGAATTTAAATCTGAAGTGGGTTCACCTTGTCGCCGAGAAATTCGTCAGGGAGTTGCCAATAGACGGGGGAATCGAACCAGTAACTGACGCCCAACTCTACGTTGCCTTCTTGGCCGGGGATGATCCTCAAGTTGTTGGTGATGTTGAGGAATTTGTCCTCTTTTTTCACCATCCCGCTGTTGCCGGGCATCGCTAGCTGCGAGAGAGGAACCCCAAGTTGAAACCAGTTGGTTACGAAAAAGTGACAAGAGACCGCACGCAACTGCAGGACTTACATTTATGTAGCATATCTCTTGGGTGTTGACGGGGTAAATGACGTTGTCAGGGTTGGTCTCGTTGTCGTAGTTGATCATGATGATGCGAGGGCGCCCGAAGCGGATTTCCGTCCATTCGAGATGAGCGTCAGTGCAGACGGTGCTCCGGTTGAAACAGAAACACTCCGTACAGCCTTTGGAATTTTCCTCAAGAAGACCAAACGTCCCTTCTTTGCATTTCGTGCATTGTAGTCCGTATACATGTTCCTGGAAAGGTGAAAATTCGAAAATAACCGCATTTTTCGAGCGCTTCTAGTAGTAGTCCAGTCAATCGAGTCATTAAAAGGGGTGTTTGCCCACAATAAGTCGTATGTTTCTAAGTTTAATTAGTGTCTAACAAAATTTCCATCGGAAAATATTTTGGGAGCTCAAAAACCTGGAATTTTTGGGACTTGTTTTGGTTTTTCGCTGATATCTTGAAAAATATGCGTCATACAGAAAATTTCACTCCTTGCGTAATTTAAGAGCATGAAATTCTGCATCGAATGGCTGCCCCAACTTTAAAATTCGGCGGATCGTTAAGGTCGCAATCGGCCGTCACAAAACACCAATGTTTCCCAACTTGTGTGAAAACTGTAATTATCCGGCTTCGCCATACTAAATCAACTCGCCCACCTGAATATTTCAAAACTAATTCAGAAGTATCCGAGAATAAACATGATTCTCCTCGGGCTGCAGCTCCAATATAGTAGACCAGGGGGCCACTCCTTCTACTCGCTTTGCCACGTTCATGAAGCTTTCTTCCTTAATGAAATACTGGTTGATCCAATTCCTATTGAAAAAGGTGTCCAGGCGGTAGGAAGACGAGGCTAGCCTTCCTTTTTTAGTGGACAATACCAGCTATATTTAGGGGGAACCTTGGGGGGGGGTTCACACCTACTGACAGCGCAGTTTTCCAATAATATCCTTTCCTTTAGTGAAGAAAATGCTTCAATTCAAGAGAATATGGAAAAATATGGCAAATTTTAAAATGCTGGTGCTTCCTGAAAGGAGAATTTCATGCTCTACAACTTTTATTTCAGAGTTTTTCACACCTTTCTAGTTTTAGAGGCGTTTTTACACAAGTTGGGAAACATTGGAGTTTTGTGACGGCCGATTGCGACCTTAACAATCCGTCGAATTTTAATGTTGGGGCAGCCAATCGATGCAGAATTTCATGCTCTTTAATAATGAAAAGAAAGACATTTTCTGTATGACGCATAGTTTTCAAGATATAAGCGGAAAACCAAAACAAGTCCGAAAATTTCGAGGTTTTTAGGCCCCCAAACGTTTTTCCTAAAAAGTTGTTTTCGGATTCGAATGGCAGAATGTAGTTAGCTAGCTAAACTTGAACGAGTGATAATATACCTTGCAGGGGCACTGTCCGGTTCCATCGCATTCGCAGACTCCGTCCTGACAATGATGCTGCAGCGTGCCCGAGGCCTGGCAGTCGCACCTTTTGCACGTTGGGTGCCCGAAATAACCTTTGGAACAGCTCGAACACTTAACCCCAGTGTAGCCTTCTTTGCAGGAGCATTTCCCCGTCACTGGATCGCACTTGGGGCTGATTGAGCCGAAAGGGTCGCAGTCGCAGTGCTGTAATTGAACGTGAATTGGAAATCTGAATTTTGAAAGAATCCTGCTGCTCTAGATGGCATGGACGTCATACTTGCCTTGCACCCCTTCTGAGAATGGTACCCCCAAGCATTGACGTCACATCCTTGACAGAAGTCGCCGGCTGTGAGCGGTGGGCAGACGCAAGCTCCTGTGTCGGGGTCGCAGATCCTTCCTGGCAGCTCGCACAAATCACATTCTGCACAAAACGAGCACAAACCCCCCAAATAAGCAACCATCGCCAAAATCAAAGAGCAAACACCAAATGAAGACATACCTGAACACCCTTCTGTCGACATGTTGTAGTATTTGGGCAAGCAATGGTCGCACTTCAGATTGCCAACGCCCGGTTTGCAGAAGCACTGGCCGGTCGTCTGGTCGCAGGTGGTATTCAAGGAACCGAGAGAGTCGCAGTCGCAGGGCAGGCAACCGCTCAAACCCATACCCCAGTAGCCAGGCTGGAAGAGCATGTACAATCAACAACAACAAGAATAAGGGAACCATGAAGTAAATTTGATTGAAAATGGGGTATCAAAAAAGATAGACACAGACAACAAACTAAACTAAATACTAAAGTACAACTAGAAGAACAAGCAAACAACCAAAATAATAGTCAACAACTACATTAGCAGTAACAAACAACAAGACAATAATTATGACAATTAGGACACCCGGTTGCAAATGAACTAACAACTATGATAACAGACACGAGTAACAACATGAAAAGCAAACAAAAACTGGATAGAGGAAAAACTCGAAAGGCAAGAAGAAGAAGAAGACAACAAAATTACAACAACTACATTACTAACACCACCAGAATGAACGATTGGTTGAAAACGGAGATAAGTCGAACACGAAACGACACCTAACATGATCCCATAGCGAAAAGCCTTCAAAAATCCCTCCAGTAGATAATCTCTAATTTTAGCCCCATAGCGCCCCTCGGGTTTGGGCGATCGGGCTGAAAACCTTGCGAGCACAACTAGATGGTAAACCAAGTATTTTGTCGAAATTTTCAGATTTTTAACAAAAATTCAAAATGGCCCGGACGGCGTACGGCAGACGGACATTTCGGTTTTGGAATATAGACCTCTTGAAACGGATAATGTCAAATTTTGAAGCCGATCGGAGTCGGTGACCTCCGTCGCGAAAACATAGACCTATGTATTACTCCTGTGTATACACCTGTGTATTATTCCAAGAATAATAAATCAAAAAACGCTGCAAATTTTACAATAGGGTTTAGGTATTATTATTCGATATATCTAAGTAACCTATACCTATATAGGTTACTTGTGCAGAAATTTACTTCTGTCAATGAAAAAATTAAATTTTTATTTATTTTATTTATTTAATTTTTTCAAAGATTTTTTTGTGTTTTACTTGAAAAATAGTTTACCACATGGGATCCTTCAAAAATCCCATTTGTAGCCCCATGAAAGCCGTACAGATCGCAACAGTGAAATCGGATCGTTGCATGACCCCAAAAAAATGGATTCTACGTCCAAAAATACTTCGAAAACGACACCTAACTCGATCCCATAGCCAAAGGCCATAAAAAAACGCTGCAAATTTTACACAAGGATTTATTATTCTTTGATATAGGTTGCTTGTGCAAAAATTTAAATCTGTGTTAATGAAAAAAAAATTTTTATTTTTATTTTTCAAAAAAGATTTTTTTGATTTTTTGTTTTTTCAAACTTTTTTTCAACATTTTGTTTTTTACTTGAAAAATATTTGACTTCCTGGGATCCTTCAAAAATCCCATTTGTAGCCCCATGAAAGCCCCATAGATGAAATCGGATCGCTGCGGGACCCCAAAAAATGGATTCTACGTCCAAAAATACTTCGAAAATGACACCTATCTCGATCCAATAGCCAAAAGCATTCAAAAACCCTCTTCTGTAGCCCCATAGCGCCCCACGGGTTTAGGCGATCGGGCTGAAAACCTTACGGGCACAACTAGATGGTAAACAGAGTATTTTGACAAAATTTCAGATTTAAAAAAAAAAAAAAAATCCTGCTGCTCCAAACGGCCCGGACGGCGGACGGACATTTCGGTTTTGGAATCTAGACCTCTTGAAACGGATAATGTAAAATTTTCTGGCCGATCGGAGTCGTAGACCTCCTTCGCGAAAACATAGGTTTATTATTCCAAGAATAATAAACCAAAATTACCTGACACACGTTGCAAGTTCTTCCTTCAGTGTTAGGACGACATTTGCACTCGCCCGTCACTATGTCACACTCTGCACGTTCAGAACCCACTGTATCACAGTTGCAGCCTGCAAAACAAAGACAAATCAGACAAATGAACCGCACAAAAAAAAAAAAAAAAAAAAAAAAAAACGACACTTCCGGCGACTCACGTTTGCAGCCAGTCTCCGAGTAGCCGTAATGTTGCGGCAAACAGGTGTGGCAACTGAGCCCCGTGACGCCAGGTTGGCACTCGCAAGCTCCCGTCACCGCGTCGCACAAAGAGGATTTGGCTCCCAAGTGGTCACACTGGCAGGCGACGCAGCCGGCGGAGACGTTTCCGAAACCCGTCTGAAAATTTTTTCGACGAAGGAATCAACGTCAGCAGTTCATCGGGTGAGGATGTTGAGGAATTAAGGGGATGTTAAATTATCAATGTGGGATGTTAAACATTAAATGAAATTCAGTCATTTACTTCGCATCGATCGCAGGTTCGTCCAGTAAATCGTTCCTTGCATTTGCACTGGCCATCGTCAGGGTTGCAACCTTCTGAGATTTCCGACCCGATAGGACTGCAGCCACACACTGAAAATTTGAAATGATCGCTGATTCAGCTCGGTAGGTTGCAAAAACTTTGGACAACATTATCTGTCCCAGGATTTTGGGTTAGGAAAAGGAATCCCGCGATTGATCATGACAGCAACTGTTATGCTCAATGGTAATTTGGAAGTCCGTGAGTCGTGGAGTTCAATAAATCTACCCGTTCTCATTAATCAACACGATTTCACCAAAATGCCGTATAATCCTCAAATCTA
Organism: Pilophorus perplexus; assembly: GCA_955831195.1. Classification (NCBI taxonomy): domain Eukaryota; kingdom Metazoa; phylum Arthropoda; class Insecta; order Hemiptera; family Miridae; genus Pilophorus; species Pilophorus perplexus. The sequence goes on from OY037011.1 coordinate 2,470,024, forward strand.
TTCTGTTACTTACAGAAACAGCCGGTGCTTGTGGGGTTGCCGTAATGATTGGGTTTACACTTGTCGCACTTCCAACCTTGCGTGTTGCCGAGACAAGTGAGGCAACGGCCGGTGAAATGATCGCAGGGGCCGTCGTTGCAATTGCAGGGTTTACACGAGGAGCCGACTTCTTCGGGGTTGCCGTAGAAACCGGGAGCGCATCTGGAAGGGAGATTCGAGTATTGGGAGTGGTCTTTGATGGGGTCCGATAGTTTCGAGGTAGAGTCATCGAGAGTCAAGTTTTGACGGCAAACCATCGAGAATCAAGTCATCAAAGAGAGTCAAGTCATCGAAGAGTCAAAGAGAGTCAAAGTCACAGAGAGTCAAAGTCAAGTCTAAGAGAGTCAAAGTCAAGAGCGTCAAAAGAGTCAGAGAGAGTCAAAGAGTCAAGTCATTCAAAGAATCATCGAGAGTCAAGTTTTGACGGCAAACCATCGAATCGTTGAAAGTGGAGTTTTGGTGTGGAATCCACGAAAGTCAAGTTTCGACATCGTTGAGTTTCGACTTCAAAATTTGATTTAATCGTTTTGATTTCAAAAATGTCATCAAGAGTCAAGTTTTGACAGCAAACCATCGAGAGTCAAGTCATCAAAGAGTCAAAGAGAGTCAAGTCATCAAAGTCATCAAAGAGTCAAAGAGAGTCAAAGTCAAAGTCACAGAGAGTCAAAGTCAAAGTCACAGAGAGTCAAAGTCAAAGAGAGTCAAGAGAGTCAAAGAGTCAAAGTCATCAAAGAGAGTCAAAGTCAAAGTCAAGAGAGTCAAAAGCGTCAAAGAGTCAAAGTCATCAAAGAGAGTCAAGTCATTCAAAGAATCATCGAGAGTCAAGTTTTGACGGCAAACCATCGAATCGTGGAGTTTTGGTGTGGAATCCACGAAAGTCAAGTTTCGACATCGTTGAGTTTCGACTTCAAAATTTGATTTAATCGTTTCGATTTCAAAAATGATTTAATCATCAAAAGTAGAGCTTCAACGTTGAATAGACAAAAATACAATTGAAGCGGTCAATGTTAAAAGGGGATATGTTTAAAGTAAAGTAAATGTAACACATCCCATTTTAACATTGACCGCTTCAATTTCGACCACGAATTGATGAAAGAAAACTACTGACGTTGAATCGTTGAAAATCAAGTTTCAACGTTGATATTGTATACTTCCAGCGCTTACTGTTCGCAATGTCTTCCGCTGTACCCATCAGGACATGCTGTACAGACGTAACCGAGATGATCAGCTTCGCAAACTGGGCTGAAATTGTTGCTCGGCTCAATAAGAGGGCACGCACATTTTCTACAATCGTTCGGCGTTCCGTTCGTCGCATCGCCGTAAAACCCGTCGACGCACTTGTCGCACACGATTCCCGTCGTGTTGTGCTCGCATATCTGCAAAAAACGCCAGATCCACATGAGACGCTGGATATGGCACAACTAGATATGATTACGAGGCTGAAAATCGACGCTGTCCTGTACTTACGGCGCATTGTCCGGAAATGGGATCGCACGAAGGGGAGTGGCCGTGACAGTTGCATTTCGAACAGACGACTTTGTGCATCGGAGCGACTCCCCCGACGATCCTGGCGTAGCCGTAGTCGCACCGCTCGCAAGACAACCCAGCGTTGCCAACAGGACAGAAACATTTCTCGATGAACCCAACAGACGTCCCGCTCCCACCTTCGTTTCCCAGTTCCATCGCACAAGCGTACAAGCTGTACAAATAATTCATAATCAGTACACGTTTAATCAGCTTGTTCTATAAACTCAACAACATTCTTACCTCCCTTCGGACTGGTCCGTGTGGTACTTGGCACGAAGCAGCATGTGTTTCACGTTGGCCAACACACTCAAAAGTTGTCCTCGGTTGATGTTTTCGCCTCTGAACTCTTCCCAGTTCTCCTGGTTTCGCCTCAGCCGAGTGACGATATCTTTCATGCCGTCCATCACGTGGTACCAGCCATCCTCAACCAGCGGGACTGATATGTTTAGACTTCTGTCCATGTGTTGAGAATTGCTGTATCCTATTCTTAGGCCGTTGTGTCCCTGAAAATGAGTAGCATTACATTTTGCAAAATACCAAGCTTATTACTCCATAGTTCAAATCGGAGCGTCTTCCGTGCTCCTTTTGATAATATTTTTAATAATAAACCAAAGTCTCGAACCTTGACATGAAAATGTCTTTGATTGACACGCTAGTTTTTGTGTAATTGTTCAAGTTTTCCGCTTCTTCGCTTTTCGCAGATTTTTTCCAAGTCTTATCATACTCATAACATTTTTGGTCCCTAATTGATTCAAATCACACGAAACAACGGTAGCTATGCGGCACATTGTGGCGGCTCGTGCAGGGGTTTAGTGGTTCAGAGAACCCCCAAAGATAGTGAGAGAGAGAGGAAAGGTTAGAGTGAGCGAGAGGAGAGAAAAATTTCATTTACCTATAATCAAATCAGCTTCCCATAGTGTCACTGTGGATGCAAATGGGTAACAAGTTCTTACTATTTTTGATAACAGTTCCATTCGGCTGGGGAGTGACGTCAGAACTTGGGTTCACATCCGATTTAGAACCAAAGCAGGCAAAATAATGATGACAGGGGGGTGGGAGGGCGGTTTGGAAAGGTCACGTGACTGGGCGAAATTATAATGGATGCGTGCGCTGGCGACTAGGGCAGCCCCTGTCTGTTATTTACACAGGTATGAAGATTAGGAACGGGAGAGAAGAGCAGTTTCTCAGTTTCACAACAGTGTTGCCAAATCACATTTTTAAGGGAAGGGGACTTTTTGTAGGGGAAAACGGATATTATTCCCAGTGAATTCGGATTGTAATCGTCAAATCCCCCTGAAATGAATCAAAACAATGGGGGGTTCGCATTGTTTTTTTTTCTATTATTTTTTTTTTTTCTGAAAGTACTCCCTGAGAATGTAGGGAAAACAGTAGTCAGCCGCCTGAAATCGTTTCCAGAAAATTTAAATAATTTAACGAAAATTACGGCGTTTGAAAAACCGGGGCCATGGAGGGAACGTGACGTCACTACCTCATTACAGCTGAAGAGCGTCGTCGATAGTGTTTTGTTCTTGACAGGTGAGGGGATTGTTCCGCCCAGTGTTGCTATTCCACTACTCATCACAGAATAAATTCAGGTGAGCCGTAAATCCTTCTGATAAGGCTTTAAACTTCAAGTATCATGTATTATAATTAAAAGTTAATTATGTTTTCCGTAATATCAAGTTATAATTGCTATAAATTTATCATATAAGCTGACGACACTAGCGCTCATGGTGAGAGATTCACTGGAACTGTGATGTCACTACCTCAAACAGTGACTGGTGGGAAACGCCGGCCGATTCAAACTGTGCGTTTCGTTTTTTCGTTATATCTCCTACAATGAATTTTTCCCGTTGGTATTGGAGTCTGTGCACGTTACTTTTTAGCCATATTATTGAATGGTAGGGAAGATTTCCAAATCTAAAATCAATGCGAACTCCCCATTGAAGATAGAGCAACCATTGCTCTAAGATATAACCGTAGGGTTTTTTGAACACTATGCTGGAAATAAGAGAGAAGAAAAAGAAAAGAGAATGGGCTTCTTGAAAAGGTCAGAATTCAGCATTTCTGACAACATATTCGGATTCAGCACCCTTTAAAACCCATAAACCCCAATTTTTAGTTCGAAAATCCGTATAGGTACGTGCTGAGCTTGTTTTCGAAATGTTAGAGATTTTGAAATGAACGCCGGGCAAATTTGACGTCACACCTCGCCAGGCTGGGCGTCGAGTAGTTGGGCACTGGGCCGCCAGAGCGCTAAATAATAAATCTGAACAGAATCGGAATAAAAACACTCGGCCCGGGTCGATTTTTGAATAACCTTCTTTGATAATAACCTCAATGCTCAATTTTAAAATGACCTTCTATAATGATTAACCCGATTTTGGATTTTTGGGGTCGAATTTTCGCGTAGTAAAGTTGGCTGACTTGGGTAGATGAGAGAGAGAGGGATCTCCCGGCCAATCAAAAGACGTCGAAGCAGCCCACGTCATGTACCCTCTCCAGACATCGGAATTCAAATATCATATTTTTCCTAAGGCCCTATAAATAATTGAAACAGGTTTTCTGCAATATGAACCCGTTTTCGTAACTTTTGAAGCACGACCTTTGCAGGAAAATCATTTTAAAAAATCATTAAAGGAGCTCATTGTCTGTGAGGGAATTTTTACTGGCAATTAGCGCCCTCCTTACATGCCTGGTTGTTTTGGTAAATTCTGTCTACAGTTCGGCCTCCTTTTGTTTCGTTCGAGTCGAGTCTACTAATTTTCTAGTCATTTAATTGTTTATTGTGTGTGTGATTTTCGAGAGATGAATAACCGTCGCAAGAACAAACCCGTGGATTACAGATAGGAAATGAAAAGCATGGGCCGTATGCACGGACGTGGAAAGTGAGTCGGTTGCATTTTTCTTCTAAAACGAAACGTCTTGCTAAAGGTTCCCATTCAGCAGACGTACTGCGACTATACATTCGGGTGTGTATTAACTAGCTAATACCTAGTACGAGTATGTTCTTAATTTTGCTATCGAAGTACGGTTGAACCCCCTCTTGCCAGTAGCACGAGCCGCCACTGGGTTGTTTGCAAGCACATACTTTGTACAAATTTCAGATAAAAAAATTTTTGTTTTGTTGTTGTTTGGAATCTACGTGTCTTGAAACGGACAATGTCAAAATCGTACTCAACACTCATTTTTCTATGTACTTACAATAAGGACAAGGTCGGGTCCGGAAGTGACGTTGCCACTCGTGTCACCCCTCATGAAGTCCCAACTGACTGAGAATGTGATTATGGAGCCGTAGCTCGTCAACTTGTTACCCCGATAGGGCGGAGGAGCCATCCAGTAGTAACTTTCCAAGCCGGACATCTGAGCGTGCGCGATGGAGATTTGATGCGACCGAGGGAACCTGTTGTACGGTTGGACGATGTAACTTGTCGTCAGGTCGCTCACCTGCCAGCCCTCCATGGTGGTGAACTGGAAATACGTTAGTTAGAAACTGTACAAAGTGGGTACCAGGAAGAGAATCGTTATTGGTCGTACCTCATTGACGCTGTAACCGGCAGCCCGCTCGCAGCTCACTTTCAAGCCAGAGCAGTAACACTCGGTACACTCAATGGTGCCGTCGGGTTGTTCCATGAAGAAGTACCCAGGCTTACACCTGTCGCATCGTTTCCCTTCTACGTTTGGCTGCAGGAAATAAAAAAATGTCAAATATGGAAGTCGAATATGGAGTTTGGCTTTCGCAAAGGCCGTAGTACTTCTACAGCTGTGATCTCACTGATTTCTCAGTTATACTCCGCATTAGAGAGTAAACAACACACCTCGCTTAGCCTCTTCGATTTGTCGAAGGCTTTTGATCTTGTGCCGCACGACCTGCTTCTCAAAAAACTCGACCACTATGGTTTTACTTATAAATCACTTTTGTTCATCAAGAGCTTTCTTGCAGGTGGTTTACTTCAACGGTTGTGTTTCCCAGGAAGTAGCTATACCCTGTGGTGTCAAACAAGGTAGTATCCTAGGTCCATGTTTTTTCCTTATGTTTATCAATGACTTGGCTTATCAGTTTCCAGACTCGAAGACAATATTTTTATTTGCTGATGATATAACTAGCTTGGCGAGGGGAGCTTCATGTACTGAGCTTAGGCATGAATCTTTAAACAGATCAAAGATTATCGAAAGTTGGTGCTCGGCCAATGAATTAATTTTAAACAAAAGTAAAACCCAGACTCTGGAATTGGGTCTAAACAGGCGCCTGGATCAATCGGTAAATTTCCTGGGCTTGATGGTGGATAATCGTCTCTCGTGGCTTTCACATGTTGAGGTATTGTCGCCTAAGTTATCATCTGTTATTTACATGGTTAGGAGATTGAAAGGAATAGTGTCCGACCAGGTCCTGCTTTCGGTTTATCATGCTTGCTTTGCCAGTAGAGCCTCCTATTGTATCATCGCTTGGGGCAATTCAAATCATGCTTTAACCATATTTAAACTTCAGAAGCGAGTCATCAGAATAATGGCCAATCTATCATGGGGTCAGAGTTGTAGGGGCTCTTTCACTCGTTTAGGAATTCTTACTATTCCTAGCACTTATGTATTGGTTGTGTTAAACCATGTAAAGTCCAATTCTTCGTGTCTGCCCATTGTTGCTGACTCGCACCAGCATAATACTCGCTCCCGGGGTGATGTCATCATCCCTTTCACCCGCCTCTCTAATGCCCAACAGAACGACCCAATACAGGTGGGCTCCCGTCTGTTCAACTCCCTACCCCACCATGTTCGGGATTTACCAGCTAAATCCTTCTATAAGTACGTGAAGTCCCACCTGGTAAAAGAAGAATTATATTCTCTAGAGGAATTTTTCAAGATCAAATGGCCTGTGGTGAATTAGTCTTCATTGTCTTGTCATGTATTTTCTTGTCATTGTCTTGTGCACGGCCATTCATTGTGTACATCTGCAGTCGAGTTGATGCTATTTCTCTGTCATTCCCATTATTACAGTCAATATAATCGGCTCTATAACCAGTCAGCTTATTCTGTATGTTCTAACTTGTGACTTTTGCTCTGTCATTATTTGGCTTTGGCAAATAAAAAAATTCTTGATTCTTGATTCTTGATTCTTGAATCAGGAGACGTTAACGGGAATAGAGTCAAACCAAATTTTGCTATCTACACATTTCTAAGAGGGTGGCAGATGCTAGAGAGGGTGGCTGAGATGAAGAGAAACTAAATAAGCGTAAAGCTCCCAATGTTTGTTGTTCCACATTTTATACGTGTTTACTGCTGTTGGTGTGCTTTAAATAATTTATTTCATCACGATATACTTTATTAAAGCTGCAACACGAGGAGGGTGACACGATTTTGGTCATCTGTGTTTGTGACTTGTTGGTAAAGAAAAACTCTGGTTTTGCTCCCTACAAACATGTTTCTGCTGATTGATACTAAACTCCTCCGTAGTGGTATTTACATCTGACTCAAGTCGCTATAATCTACATCCACAAGTTATGCAGACGTTTACGGTTATTGCTAAATAAATTGCTTGAAACGTCTGCTTAGAAACTGAAGAGAGTTTTGCGACACGTTTCAACTAGAACAATAATACAATTCGATTGAGATGGTAACCTTGCAGACGCAGTGAGAGTCGCACAGGCTTCCGGGAAGAAGTCCTCGCAAGTCGCAGTCGCATCGGGTGCAGTTTGGAAACCCTCGATAGCCTGGAGCGCAGCGGTCGCATTTCGGACCCGTAAACCCTTCGAGACATTCACAGACTCCCGGAATCTGAAAGAGCACAACGACGTTAGCAACCTGAAAGAAAAGTGTCAACCCTTCCTGACAAACCGCTTACTTTGTTCAAGTGGATTTCGGAACTGTCTTTCCAGCAGAACCCAGTGGAGCCGCGCAGGTTGCACTCGCAGGGCACGCAGGGCTTTGTGGCGTTTGGAAATATCCCGGGAGGCCTGTACCAACCGTCTTCGCACTTTTCGCAGTTGATCCCAGCGGTGTGCGCCTGAAACCGAACAAACGAAGGATAAATCTTTTCTCAACCGTTCTCTATGTTTTTTGAGTCGCTGAATCCGAATTTAATGTTAGCCCCCTCGCCAGAGGAGAGCTAACTTCAGGAAACGCCAAAAACCTCGAACAGTTCGTACTTTTTTTCAGTTTTCTGCCTTTATCTCGGAAACGGTACGTTTTAGCGAAAAGACCACTATGAACAACACTAAAGTAGACAAATTTTCCGACAAGAATATACTGGTAAGTTTGTTTCTATCTTTAATATGACGGCTGCTAGAGCGCTCAGAAGGTAGACAATTACAAAATGAATGAATGAATATAAAGTTTATTCCAAGAGAACAATACAGGTTAATAGTTCGGTTCAGCCCATGGAAAAAACCCAGAACCCCAGGTGCGGTTAGGGGGAGTTGCTTAGAGAATTACAATGGTCGATTCTAAATTGAGCGCAGGGACGAACAGTTGGGAGACTGCCTATGTAAAAAGAGCGCAGCTTCTCTCTCAATTACTTTGAAGGCAAACGTAAAATGAGCGCAGACATGCAGTGGTGTGAGTGTAGTAGTGGCGTACTACGATTTCTTCTGGTGGGTTCTCGACGAGAAATTGGAGGATTGTTCCAGGTCTGACGGCGTCTGTCGACAGAAGTTGACAGCCGTTGACAGCTCCAAAACATACTCATTCGAGCTGTGGGTTCCCGTCCAACTGCTGACAACCTACAGATCGACCTGGAACACCATTTATCTCAACTGCTCAGGTCTCCTTCGATTTCTGATAACAGGCCGTCAAACCTGGAACGAACCTTGGGTAAAGTGGAAGATTTTGGGGTGGGGGCTAGAGACGTTTTCCTTGAGGTGGCTGTGAAACGATTCGCAGGCATTCGTCTTTAAATTCAATCCAGCTGACGGAGAAGCCCAAGCTTTAGGTAGAAATTGAGCTGAAATATATATGTAAGTGGTGTACACGTAATTACAGAAAGACTAAATTGCTCTGGAGTTAGTGGGCTTCACCTTCAATATTTCACACGGTTTCAGGAACATCAAACCAAAAAAAAAAAAAAAACAAAAACAATTTCAACCATTTCCGTTGTTCGTTAATCAGACAGAACAACTTCATCGCCAATAATTGGCCTTCAATGAAGCCTCGAGTTCGTCTTCAAGGCCCTGTGCTTCGTGGAGTTCCGTCCTACTTTCCTACAGTTGTAGATGTTCCTCTTAATATTGGTCGGTTTCCTTGCGCTCGATTTACATGACCTATGTCCCCTTAACGCAACATTCCTGCGCTCATTTTACATCTGGGTTTTCTTGTATTTCGAGGTTTCTCAACCTTCGTTCATTAATTGCGCTCTACTTACAGCCGCTCATTACAATATAACGTCATGTTTTCTTGCAAAATTTGATTTCTTACCGGAGGAAATTTCAGATGATTCTTTTTAGCTGATTGCAGTTTACTTTCATGGTTCAAAGTAAAGGTTGTAATGGCCAACTATAGGAAAAAGAGTATTCAATACTCTTTCGTGATATTTTAGGAGGTGTCGTACATATTCTTTTTAAACATAATATGTCATATTATGACAAGACGATGGGTAGAGGTGGGTTTTAAATCCAGTGCATAGGAGAAGTATTCATGTGTAGAAGAAACGGGCCCACCTGGAGATTCATTGACTCACGAGTAACTTTACACCTTAACTGGGCGAGTCAATTAATTTTCTAACATGGTACAATGTAGGGTAGGTGGGGGCAAAGGTTTTCGGGGCGTAAAGGTTCGCATGGTCATTTCAAAATGAAAGGTTGGAGTTTCGAGGGAAATTCGCAAGGTAGTGCACTCGTCTGTCTCAAGTCATTTGCCTCTCCAACCCTCGCAGTGGATGGAACAAGTGGAGCTTCAAAAATGAGGTACGCTCATTTTCGTCAGTTCTGATGTAATTTTTCTCAGACTTTGAATGATTTTTAGTACCATCCAGTCATCATGAACATTTTTGAGGGGGATGCCATGTGATAGTGTAGGATGTAAGCTTTCAAATCCTACTCTTACGTCTGGTGTTTACTTGAGCTCAATGGCAGCTATGTTGGCTAGTCAACAAGAGGTGGAAATGGGGTAAAGGTTTGCAATCATCTTGGGACAAAGGTTCGCGTTGGCTTTCACTGCAAACGTTTACCCCACCTTGATGTCTGCTTTTATTTCTCTTTAGTAAAGGTTTTAATTACTTATTTCTGTAATTACAAACGGAAACGCCAGCAGAAGCAACTCACGCAGTCTCTGTATGAGCAAGCTTGCTCGCTCATCGAAGATGGTATGTCAATACGCCAAGAAGCAGCGGACATCGGCTTTTCAGATACTGCTTTGAGGAAGAGGAACCACATTTCACACAACAGTTTAGAAGCCAAAAAGTTTGCAAAGTCCCGTCATATCCATAGGTCTCAAGCTAATAATAAGAGGTTTTGAATGCCAACCTTTGCCCCAATTTGTGGGGCAAACGTTCTCATGAACAATTTTCGGGAAAATTCACAATTTCATGCCTAAAACCTTTGGAAGAAATTTAATTTTTTTAGAGAAGCCGGAGGGGATACCTAACAATAACATGGTACCCTAGTTGGGGCAGTAGGATGTCGTGAGTGCCAGAAAAAAATCCAAACATCAAAAGTGCAAACCTTTGCTCCCACCTACCCTACCTGCCCTACCCTGTCATGAATGTTCTTACGGGGGCAATCTGGATGAAGAGCGTGACTACGAGACCGTGAAATCCCTCCGACCTACAACCATACGGATGTTGAAAATGGGGGGGATTCCTCCCCACAAACATCACCCCACCCCTTCCAAATCGTTCTCGAGACGGCTCCCAATCGGTTCATGAATAATATTATATTGTCATTCTGTAGTGAGTTATGTTGTTATTAAAAGTTGCGTATGAAATTGATAAATAATTTATTATTGACGGGCTCTTGTCCGCAAACTTGCTCCCAGGAGCGCCCTTCGCTGACTGACTGGCTTGCTCCCGGCCTCTCGAAAATTTTCGCATGACCAATTTGCTCCCAGAAATGTGAGTTTCAAACTTGCTCCCGGAGAAACCTTTTCATTCATTTCAAAGACTGAAACACAATTGATTAGGTTCGCCCCTGTCTTTATAACACCAGCCAAATCGGGAAAAAAGTCGATTTGCGGTTATCTCCTCTCTATTATTGTTTTGGGAGCAAATTTGTACGGGCAACGTCGACCGGGAGCAAATCTGTCGTCGCTCACTTCATACTCCCCTTGTACTTATTAAAAAAAAAAAAAAAAAAAAAAAAAAAATGTAGGTAGGTACCTACCTACAATGTTTCCTTGATAAAAACTGAGATGATCTGGGGACTTGGGGGGTGTCCCCCAGGAAAATCAATAAGACAATACAACCAGTACAATCTTAAACAAATCACAAGCGGCAACACACCCCAAGCGGCCATTTTTTCTCTCTCTTTTCATTTACTATACTTTGAAATAACAATTTGGTGGATCAACACATCGAAATGAACCTAATTTCATTTTTATCTTGTTTAACCCGCTAAGTAAGGATAACCCTGTGGCAAAAAAAAAATTTGTACGTGATGGAGCAACTTGGTTACTCGATTTGATTTAGCGCACCAAAAAACATAAAAGTCAGTCAAAGCATTCGAAGTAATTTAATTTTTTTCGTACATCTGTGTTATTAAAAAGGTTTACCGATGTTACTGGAAAATGTTTACAATTTTAGATAATTGAGAGCATCATTATCTCGTCAGGTATCTAGTAAGTACATATGAAGATATTGTTGGGAGGAAACTCCATAGCAGTTTCCAGGTTCAAGTTCGGATGATTTTAGGACACATGTTTTTGAATAATTAAAGAGTCAGTTGCGGTTTGGTTGTGGAACGAGTTGTCATTTTTACAACACTGGTGTCAGAAGTGGGATCCAGGCGAGCTCCGACGTCAGGTCCTCCAGCGCAACGGTAGATCCAAGGGCCAGCCATGGGGGTGCTACGTCTGTGGGGCCCAGGACCACAGGGCTAGGTGGTGTCCCAAGAGGGCCGGGTTGCCAACTTCTTCGGCTCCATCGGGAAACGGACAGATGGCGAACTGGTGTACGCAAGAGAAGAGCAAGAAGAAGAGGAAGTTGAAGTTGACGAGAAGGAAGAGTCTTTTAGAGGACGAGGGGACGGTAGGAGGCGGCCCAAACGTAATGCACGACAAGAACCCCGAAAACCAGTGGGAACCAGTTTGGAGCCAGTGGGAGAAACCGTTTCTGCGAACGAATCCGGAAGAAGACCGGGACCGCGAGGTATTTCAAGGGTCTTTGGCTCAACCAGAGGCGGACAAAACGCCAAAAGTGACGAGTCCAGTGTCGTCGTTCACAAAGGAGGAGCGACAAGAGCGGCCAATCGTCATCCCGGCGCAGGAAGACCAGCCCCGCGACTACCTCTACCGCCGCTACGACCAGGAAGACGAACGACCACCCTCCAACTGGTCTACCTCCAAGCGGCCTGGGTGGTGGTTCAGAAAGGAAGGGGAGAAGTGTTGGGAGGAAACTCCATAGCAGTTTCCAGGTTCAAGTTCGGATGATTTTAGGACACATGTTTTTGAATAATTAAAGAGTCAGTTGCGGTTTGGTTGTGGAACGAGTTGTCATTTTTACAACAATATAATATACCTGAACGCAAATTTCAAGCCCGTCATTGACCACGCTGTAACCTGTTTCTACTCAATGTGATAGCCGAAACCTTAAAAAAAAAACCACCTGTGGCCCCTAAGAAGATACAACCACATGGTGATAGAAACAAGTTTGAATTGATTGAAAAACAGTTTCAGCTCCCTAGACACAAGTTTCTGCTTATTGAGAATCGGTTTATGTCCCCTACACCTCAGATTCTGCTGATTTGATGATTGAAACCCGGTTTTCGTTCCTAATTACTTCGAAAACAACACCATATTTGAACTCCTGGCTGAAGCACTTGATAAACCCTACCTTGAGCTTGCAGGGACACCATAGTGGGTGCAATCAGGCTGAAAACCTTGCCGCTCTCTGACAAAGAATATAATAACAGTACTATACCATCCACTCCATATAACTCACCTCGCAGTCAATGCAAACGCCGCCCCCGAGGAAGGAGCCGTCCAGAGCCAGCGTTCCGTCGATAGCCGGATCGTACCGGCAGGACCGGGCGTGGCCGTGACATTCGCACTTGGCGCACGGATTGGCCTCTTTGGTCGTCCCAGGTCTCCACGGCCTCTGGTTGTACAAAGGGAGGCATTCTTCGCAGTGGTCACCGGTCGTCTTGTGAGCGCACTCGCAAACGGATTTCTGGAGGCAAGAAATCAGAATAAGCACGAGAAACATTGTCATGAAGTGTTTGAAGTGATCAGGACCATCGCTCACCCCTAACAGCATGTCGTATGGGCACCTTGAAGCATGACCGCTACAGTTGCATCTCCCTTGGATGAGAATGTCTTTAACAGTGTAGAAAAACCTGGAAAACAACGTTAGAATTGATAACCCAGCAGCGTCTTGCTTGTTCTCAGAGACCTTGCCAGGGATAAACTGCCTTGTAGATTGGACGCCTGCGATGTAATCTAACGACCCCACTCCATAGACATAGAAGAGAAACTTGACTTAAAGTTACAGCCTGTGAGCTCTTTGCCTCACAATTTGTGAGTCACAAAGCACCCCCACCCCAATGCTGAAGGTCAACTCTAGGGTGCCATATCACCGGAAGGACAACTATCTGGGGGAAAACCTGGATGCGACACTCACTGGGAATAAACACCTGGGACATACAGCCAATAAAGGCAACGCCCGGTTGCCGCAACGGTACCTTTAAATTTAAAGGAAGCGCACACAGAGCCACCAAGAACACGTCAAAATCAAAAGAAAAGCTGTACCTATTATGTGAAAAAAAAAAAAAAAAAATCAGTAAACTAATATAAGAGAAGTAGGTATGTAGGCTTCAATGTGATTTTGGTTTACATTCCAAAACCGAAATGTCAGTCCGTCGTACGCCATCCGAGCCGTTTGGGCAGTAGGAATTTTATAAAAATCTGAAACTTTGAAAAAATACTCGGTTTACCATCTAGTTGTGCCCGCAAGGTTTTCAGCCCGATCGCCCAAACCCGTGAGGCACTGTGGGGCTAAAATGGGGCTAAGGGAAGGTTTTTTAAAAAGGCTTTCGGCTATAGGGTCGAGTTAGGTGTCGTTTTCGAAGTATTTTCGGACGTAGAGTCCATTTTTTGGGGTCTCAGAACTTTTTTTATTTATTTGCCGAAGCCAAAATTGACAGAGCAAAGGTCATCGAGCTGCAGTCAATAGCTGCTTCTCTTTTCTAAATTCTTGAAAAGCTCGTTTATAACTAATAGTGCATCATCGCACATCTAACATTTTTTCGAAAATGAGGTTAGGACGGTTCCTTATATGAAATTTCGCGCCTGAGTGATTGGTGGACTTAGTTTCGTGATTGCTCCGCTTGGAGCAATGTTATTGACGATTTAGTCATCATCGCACACCTAAAATCATCTGACATCACCGCACATCTACATCCTTCAACATGGCGGAGTGCTGCAGCTCAGACAGCGAGGTGAGTTCTGTTTGATTATTTTAATGATTAAGCAGTGTTTTCCTGAAAGTTTCTTTTGTAATCGTTCCTACATTAACTGAACTTCAATAAAAATAAATAGGAATGTCCCGAGCTACTTGACAACGAATTTCGCGTTGAACGTTTTAGGTTCACATGTGCTATGATGCTAGATTCTGAGAGTGTTTGATGTGCCATGATGTTTCATGTTTTTCTAGCTGCCTCACCTTCTATTTTTTGACGCAGTAAAAAATTTTCGTTTTGAATTTTCAGTCCCTTGTTTTTTTTTCTTTTTTTTCTTTTTCATCCCCGAATAAAGAACTTTTTGGTGATATTTTGCAGGATTCTGACTTCTCCGACCCAGAAAATGGAGTCACCTCAGGCGGGACCTTCGGGCATAAAAAAAAAAGAAGTAAAGTAAAGTTTAAGACTGATTCATGTGATTATTATGCCAAAAAAAAAAACCCACAGGTAGCTTCGAGCCTTTGGCTAAAATTCAATAAACATGGAACATGCTTTGCCTAGTAACGTTGCCACGCAAAATTTCGTGACTCGACACCGTTCCTAGTTACCATTTCCGCGTAACACTTTTAGCCAGTTAGGCTAAAGCATGTTTCATGCTAAAAAATAGGTACCTATATGACGCCAAAATGTTAGGCATTTTCATAACTTCAATTTTGTGGTTCAGTTAGGGTTTATTTTTCTTGTGATAAAATTTATTTAATAATCTGATAAAACTTGTGAATTTTCTGTGATATTAATCTAGTTTCTTGACTGCGGTTGTGCCTTAAGAAAACTAAAAATAATGTGATTTATAAGACATAAAAAAGGAAACTGTGAAATTTCTTGACGCCAAAATGTTAGGCATTTTCATAACTTCAATTTTGTGGTCCGGTTAGGTTTTATTTTTCTTGTGATAAATAACCTTAATAAAACTTGTGAATTTTCTGTGATATTAATCTTGTTTCTTGACTGCGGTTGTGCCTTACGAAAACTAAAAATAATGTAATTTATAAGACATAAAAAAGGAAACTGCGAAATTTCTTGACGGCAAAATGATAGGCATTTTCATACCTAACTTCAATTTTGTGGTTCGGTTAGGTTTTACTTTTCTTGTGATAAATAATCTTGATAAAACTTGTGAATTTTCTGTGATATTAATCTTGTTTCTTGACTGCGGTTGTGCCTTACAAAAACTAAAAATAATGTGATTTATAAAAAAGGAAACTGCGAAATTTCTTTACGCCCTTGTGATGATAAACCTATATTCAATTGATTACCTACTTCTCCATAATATTTTTCCCCCATATTAAACGTTCACAACGGCAATGCTTCCCCATTTTGTTATTCCTGTATCGTTGCTTAGAGAAGGATAAATTAATTTCGTACTTTTTCAACCTACAGCATAGCATATCTACGGAGTATTGTAATTTCATTATAACACAACAGAGACTGATGTGGTACATCATAGCACAAGTGAGATGAAAAATTTCAACAGCATAGCACATCTACGAGATTTTTTGACTTATGACGTCTACTGTGCGATTTAATGCAATTTCTGTTAGCAGACTATAAATCAAGATTGAGTGAAAAAGAAAACAAAAAAACAAAAACCATGAGAGCTATCGACCAAATCAGTTTTATTGCTCTCCTGAAAAGTAGGCAAAAGTTAGATGTGTGATGATGCTTCTTAAGCGACGCTATGTTTATTGTATAGTTTCGAAGTAATCAAGAGTTCATCTACACCACTAATTCTCGTCAAGATCTGTTTCTTTCTTGTCTGCATTTAATTTTCATTGAATCGAAAAAAACTCTTTCTGTGAAACAACCCTATTATAATCACTATAGTGATCGATACCCATGATATGGCGCAAAATCAATAATATATTTTACGGGTACTGGGGTCGTGTGTTATCTACATGACATTCCTGGGGGCAATGTGTTATCTACACGCCCGTCCAATATCTGCCGGTTTGTTGTCAATTGATATATTATATCAATAATATAATATAGCATATTATGCTCACCTTTCACCCCGTTACCTCTGAAGATGCAAGTTCTTGGGGAAAAGGTAAGATCAGTTGTTGATCAGTGTTGTGAATGATGACGTTGTCGCAGCTGTACCGGAAAATAATTTTAAATGAAGAAACGTGTACTCAGTTTTTGAAAGAAAAGGGCGTGCTGCCGATAGAACTAACGAAATGTGAAAAAGTGAGAAATGGAGAAACGTGCGGTGGTGAACTAAAAGAATGTTTTAAAGCCGGGAAAAAACGAGATGAGAACGGGGAAGTTATTAAAATTAAATTTTTGCGCTGTAGAAAACGGGGCTGCCAAACATTTTATTCAATCCGACGGCAAAATAAATTCTTAGTAAGTATCCGTCTAATATGTGTAATGAGTTTGGTTAGGGAGAGAGAACGACTCCTCTGCTGAATATTTGCTGAATATATTCAGCAGAGGAGTCGTTCTCTCTCCCTAACCAAACTCATTGGATTAGACCTCTGCACCATCGGCAAACAACCACTTTGTAATATGTGTAATATCGATGTAGATAACACATAACGCCTTCGCTCGGGCCCCGTAGATATTGGTAGTAGGCGTAGATAACACGCTACCCCAGTACCATTTTACGTCATATCATCATTCTACGGTATAGATCCTTATAAATACGTCTTGGAGGGTTGGCACGGCTGCGTGGGCTCCTTTACCTGTTGACGAGTTCTGATCCGTGAGAATGTCTCGTCTTCTCGAATTTATGGCTGCTCAGTTTTTGTATTTTGATGCGTATGTATCGGGCGCTCGTGTGAACCCCGACTTCTGGACTAGAAAAACTCCCGTTTGGCCAGCCCTGCGTGAGACCAACGTTCACCTGTAACATTGTAGTAATGTTGTCGTTATGTTGGTAGTGCGTTGCGTTCAATAACGAGAAAATGATTCGGCACAGAGGCAGCACGATACTGAACGGTGAACGACGATTAGGGTGTTGAGAGGGAAATCAGAGGATCAGTATCGAATGGAAAAATGGGAGGATTCCGAGTGCAACATTGCCAAACCTTATAATATATTCATATTATGAGGAATCGAAAGTTGGATTTGAGGCACCTAATTACAGAACGCCGTTAGATTCGAATGAAACCTTTTGACAGCTATGTCAGATAATACCATACACAGGAAGGGGTCTGAGGCCATGTGGGTTACAGTTGGCTGGTTGGCTTTGGTTGTACTTACGGAGTGCCAATGCATATCTATTCGTCATGCTTGCAACCATAGCCTCACACAATAGTAACAGGCCAAAAACTGACATCTTGCAATTTCCACAATTTCGAAACTTAAGCCGAATATATCTCGTAAAGTATTGGTACAACAGAAAACGTTATGAAGACCAAAGTTGTAGTAAATTTTATTCTGTACACAATTTGTCTCAGTCAAAACTCTCGAAAAAAGCGTTGTTTACCAGTTATAAGCGAAATACTGAAATATAATTGGGAGTTGGTGCTGCGTTAAAATGAATGCACAATTGACAGTATTTCCCCTATAATTGCACCTAGAGATAGTCACCACTCCATTAAGTGAGTCGGTTAATAATAAATTAATGAGCAGGCATTACTTTCTTGAGAGAAGGAAAACCACATTTCTAGTCATTCAAATGCCGATTTCTCGGCGAATAAAGGTGCAAATTTAAAAAAGTGATATACCGTCGGAAAGCTGAGGTTCTGAGGATGTTTTTACCGTTTTGCGCCGTATTGCTGATGAGGCATTTAATGGTGTATTTTTGCTTTGAAAATGTCATGAAACTTGGAAAAGTTCGCCACTTTCAAGTTTATCCCTCCTGATCAAGCACTTGAGCCACCTTTCTGGCCCTAAAGGAAAATGCATCTTATAGGAAATTTAACGCCCTTTACAACGGTGTCCTTGGATTTTCAATATGATGCTTCTAAAGGAAGTTATGGCCACATTTCTGAAGTAACAATGCAGGTTGTTGAAAAAAAAAAAAAAAAAAAAGCAAATAACGAGAAAACGAAGCGGTTTTCGAAAAAACTCTAAGAGGCATTTTCGATCGGAAATGGGCTCCAGAATCCATGGAATCTTTTTTGGCAACGTTAAATGAAACACCCTGTATTATACTATGTATATCTGTATCTGATATTCTTATTATGCTCCAAGGGTTAACTTCAATGAGAGGAAGTGGCAACGTTTGCAAAAGGGCCCTTTCGCCAGCCACTCGGAATCGTATTATCGAACCCATCGCTCAGTATCGTAATGCCGCCTCCGGCACATTTACCTCGCCGCCTTCAAAAGGCGATACTTTGGAGAAAGCAGTCACGCAGGGCGGCTGACCAGGTACCCTCTGGATGTGAGCTGGGTGAGTCGGTTTGACGCCGTACCGGACGGCGCACTCGTCGGCGTTGACGGCGAAATACTGCCAAGGGAAGAATTCCCGACCGTCGACGGACTTTTCGAGGATCCAGTTCCCCGGTCGGGGCGAAGGTCCTGCCCTGATCCGCACGTGGAGGATTTGGTACACCTGCAACATGACAACAACAACAAAATTAGATTTTGTGAGATAAAAGACGAGTTAGCAAGAGATACCCTGCAATATTAAATTATTTGGCAACAGCCAGGGCTACAGTGAGATTATGAAGCAAATAATCAGTCGGACCAAGCCATGAGCGGGTGGCTGAGAAACTGAGTTCTGAATTAGGGCTGCCATCCGCCGATTTGTCTAGTTTCTAAGAAGTGTGAACCGAATTGGTCGTATGCCGGTTGCAGAGGTCTAATCCAATGTGGGTGACTAGGGAGAGTGATGACTCCACTGCTAGTCTTCTTCTTCCTTGGCTCTTAATAAGGTGGCAGACTGTCGACTGGACGTCGTGGAGAGCCGTCTTGAAGGAGGCCGAGGCCAACCAGGGTCTGTAGAGCCAAGGAAGAAGAAGACTAGCAGTGGAGTCATCACTCTCCCTAGTCACCCACATAATAATATTATGTTCATCTGTTGAGTTTTGAGATTTCGAAATAAGGGTGTCATCAGCCCATTTGCCTGATTCATGGGGTCCATCAGTAGCCGAGTCAAAATCGACATAAAAAAATAAAGAAAAAACGCGACATTGTTGGAATCAGCTGTTGCTCTAAATCTAAATCTCTGTTGCTCAAAATCTCCTGAACTATGCATTTTTCGATAGTTAACTCCAACTATACACTTTAAAGACAAATAAATTTGCGACAATTTAAGACCAACTGGAGCTGTGCAGGTAAATTAGGGACCGAGCTGTTGCCCTTTGAAAATTGTTCAATGTTTCCGATAAAAAAAAAAATAAAAAAAATTGAACTTTCCTCCTACTTTACACACATAGGCCAGGTACCTGTATAACTTATCCTACGAGGGAGAGCTATGAAGTAGAAATATTAGGTAATTTAGTTGGCTTTCTTTTAAGCGCAAAATGGGGTCTTAGGCCTCATAGTCCTTCATATGTAGTTCGATCATAATATCAAAAAAAGCAAAATAAGGTAAAATCGCATCTTTAAACAAATAACATTAACAACAAATTTCGTTGATACATTGTATCAAAACACGAGTTGTCGCAAATTTAGTTAAAAGTTTTGTTTTGTTCTTGGTGTACTTAGTTGGAGTTGACTATCGAAAAATGCATAGTTTAGAAGAAACAGAGCAACTCGACCCCATAGCCGAAACCCTTTGAAAACACCCTCCCGTAGCCCCATTTTAGCCCTACGGGTTTGGGCGAATGGGCTGAAAATTTCGTTTTCGGAATCTAGACGTTTTGAAACATACAATTTCGAATTTTGGGGCCGATCCTAATTGTCGACCTCCGTCGGGATTAAGGCACGTGAATTATTCCAAGAATAATCAACCAAAAATCAGAACTAGATCACGTTTTGCGAATTTTGTGTCGTAATGGACTAGCCTACTGAGTTTCAGAGCTGTCATCAGTGTGATTCGTCATTGACATCCCTAATTTCTGGAAATTTTTTTGATTACCTATTAAATATTAAATTTTAATATGTAATGTACAGGTTCACGTTCATTCAAGGGAAAATGAGCCTTTTTTGTTCTTTTGGTACTCCCTTTGTATGTTAACTACTGGGAGCTTGATAATATCACCGATATTGATAATATCACCGATATTATCTACCCATCGAGACCAATGCCTGCTAGGGGTTTACATGTTTAAAATTCCGTCATAATATTGTTATCTCGGACGATCATGATAAAGAATGAACTACGACTCGTAAAGAACCAGGGATATTAATTTTTGGTTTATTATTTATCGAATAATACACCTATCTATTCGTGTTTGAAATATCGATATGCCTATATATTCCCCATATCGATATATTTGAGCTGAAATGGCTCATTCCGATATATTGTCATTTCAATACATCGATATTCTTTATATCGATTTATTTGTATTTCGCTACCCATCCCTACCCCTATTTTTACAGTAACTAGGATTGTTCCAGGTCTGACGGGCCGTCAGTGACGGCGTCGGTCGACAGTTGTTGGACATCACAGCTGTCACAGCTGTCGACAGATCCCGACTGCCCATAGTATGTATTACATGAACTGTCGGTTTCCGTCCAACTGCTGTCAACCTATGATCGACCAGAAACAGCAGTTTCTAAACTGCGCATGTCTCCGTCGATTTCTGAAATTTTCTGTTAACAGTCCGTCAAACCTGGAACAAACATACTGTTGTGTTCCTACTCAGAGGAAACATTTAACGCTGTTTCACTTCTCAATGTCTCACAAAAGTCTATAAATTTGTGTTCCTTCTCGATGTATTTAATGTGCATTTGATTTAAACATTCGTGTAAATGAACTCGAAAATTCATGAATTTCCTACTCAATGAAAAATATACCTACTTTGAACGTATCACTACTGTATGCTAATTGTTCCAAAAGACGTTCAATTAAATTGAAATTTTGTAACCTTCATTTGTGAAAATAGTAGAAGTTTTTGAGCTATTGTAACTAGAAGAATTTGAGCCTACTCCTTGAAAAAGCTCAGATTGTCAGGTAACCTTAATTTTGACGTCTTTTAGCTTTGTAGAGCATCGATTCGGTAGGTAGGTAACATACGAGGAGAGTACCGTTTTTTTAAAGCTCAAATTGGCTCAAAAGAGCCAGTACTAGAGCACTCCGTCCACAACCTTCTCAAAATATGAATGAGAACTGTCCGAAACCACCGACTCTTGAAATTTCATCCCTGAAGTATGTTCAAATCCAAAACCATTTGAACCAAAGTCTTGCCGTTGAGCAGAACTATTATTATCTGATAAACAATTCAACCTGTGCGTCCGTATTACTTCTCAGGCGATAAGTGCATGTCAAGGGCAAAAATGTAATAGCATGAAGATTAAAGACGTGAAAATATCCAGAACCGGGTAACATAAAATACAGACAATTTTCTTAGCACCTGCAAGATACTAAACACGGTTTTTCACCGACAGAACCTCTTACCTACATATGAAGGGAAAAAACATGGCATGATTCAGCACCAAATACAGGAACGGTTTAAAAATATGGAACGAGACAGCAGACGCAGCGCGAAGACAAACTACGATTCAAAATCAAACAATACAATCTCAAAAATCTCCGGCCACTGACATTGATGTTGTTAAACAAAATGTGTCAGTAGTACGTAAATATTGGGATTGCAATCGAGGAATGATCAACAGCAACAACGTGACGGTGACGACAGGTTTGCCAGTGGACGAAATTTCTCTTCTCGAGCTGAGTAGGGAAATTTTATACGGGACGGCAGTGTGACGTCACAGTTAGGCAACACTTGTTTGGCAACACTGCGCTGGGTCATAACAAACCGACCGGCTGACCGCTCATACCAAGGAGGTTAGAAGAAGAATGGAGAAGCCCTGGCCCCTTATCAGTGGTCCCAAGTGGAGGGGGAACTCGTATCACGGCGGCCATTGGAGTTGTACCCGTTTTCTAACTTTTATAAGGGGAGAACGGTGTTTTCAGCTTGTATCTTCGGTTCCGTGGGATATTTTCCGTTCATTCGCGCGATCCCAGTGGTGGAACTGTTCTTGGGAGCTTTTGGACGATTTAAAGCTCCCAAGAAAAGTTCCATTCTAGGCCAGAACTGGTGCCCAATGTGGATCTGCTGTGTGTTTGGTTGCCACAACAAACCCGAACGAAAGAAACCACGGCTGGGCTTTCACAGGTAAGAACATTTTGACGTAGGTACCTATTATGCTCTGGGGGTAAGCCAACTATTTTCGACATGCATAGGTTGATGTTAGGAAACTGTTGCAAAAAAGCGGAGCTAAATCTATAAACAAAAGGGTTTGTTTACAACTCTCGAGGAAAATCGTTATTATCATCCATTAATATGATTATCCCCAATCAAAGACATGAGTATAATTGCAACATGGTATCTGCTTGTAAATTAGATGGCAGAACCCGTTTGCAAGTTCCCTGAAAAAGGGCGGTTTTATATTTCAACTTCGTTGTTCAGCATCACTCGATGTTTTAAGTCCACAGATTTTTGACCCAACTACCTACCCTAACCAAAAGCTCTCTCCTTCTGGTGGGTGCAGGTGATTTCATGAATGCAGATCATAACGTAAGGTAGATGAGGCGAGATAGTGGGAATCCATCCTATAAAAAGATGATTTCAGACGAAGTAGTATATTTCCACGATAAATAAAAATGACAACTTGTAGACGCGTTTCGGTTTACTAAACCATCATCAGTACAATAATTGTACTGATCATGGTTTAGTAAACCCATTACCACCTCCTCTATGCAAAGGATCGTTGAAGAAACATGAAATAGTAATTAGATATATTATTACGAATGTGCCAAGCAAGTTTCAAGTCGAAATTTCAAAAATTGCAGTCACTGAATTGAAAAAACACTGTTCTCTGTGATGATGTAACCACCATATCAAGCCATTACTACCTCCTCAACGCAAAGGATCGTTGAAAACCATGAAATATTAATTTGAAATATTATTACGAATGTGCTGAGGAAGTTTCAAGTCGAAATTTCAAAAAGTGCAGCCACAGGATTGAAAAAAACCTCTGGTCTCCCATAAGGCTTTAGCTTGAAGAAGGGAATTCCAAGATGTGTGATGTCACCATGGAATAGTTCCCCTTCTCCTCCCCTGAACCTCGAAGGGACACACGGGCGGGTGAATCTGATAAGAGGCATTCTCCTGTGGACCCTCGACGAGACGGCCCCCTTATTGACCACACGCGGTGAGTTAAATACATTTCCCTATTTATTCCCGCTAAATCGTCTATTTATTCTTCCTTCAGATGGCGGCAGAGTTGGGCAAAATGTAATTGCAATTACAATTACAATTACTTTGCAATTACTTGTAATTGTAGTTGAAAAATCTGCAATTACAATTACAAGTAATTGTAATTGTACTCGCAATTACCTTTTTCCGTAAAGTAATTGTAATTGCAGATCTGCAATTACAATTACTTCTTAGAGACAAGTAGGGGGGAGGGACAGGGAATAGGCGGGCGGGGTGTCAGAAAAATAAGAAACATTTCTAGGAAAAATTCGCTATTTCATATGCAGAGTTGGGCAAAATGTAATTGCAATTACAATTACAATTACTTTGCAATTACTTGTAATTGTACTTGAAAATCCGAAATTACAATTACAAGTAATTGTAATAATTACAATTATTGTACTTGCAATTACTTGTCTCTAAGAAGTAATTGTAATTGCAGATCTCAGTTACAATTACTTTCTGGAGAGAAGTAATTGCAAGTACAATTACAATTACAAGTAATTGTAATTGCATGAATCTGCAATTACATGAGTAATTGTTGCCCCTAAATGATAAATTTTCATTATTTGGGCCCATTCCTTCACTTTCCCCTTCAATTTTGTCCGCAATTACTCGTGTAACTGCAAATGTACTTAATTACTGATGTAATTAATTACTGCCCAACTCTGGATGGCGGCCGGCCGAAGGGGTCACCCCCCACTCCGGCCCACCTTTCTGAGGTCTGGCGGTAAGGCCAGGGCTTCTCCATTCTTCTTCTAACCTCCTTGGGAGCTAACCAAAGAAAGTGAGGAATCTGTTCCACGCGCATGCGCATTATCATTGCTCAGACTCCAGGGGTCCTGGACCAGGACCCAGACACTCCTTGAGACAAGGCCCCAATCTCCCCGAATTTCTAGGGAGGGCGTTTCGGACAGCTTCCTGGTCGGGCAGTTTTCCCCCCACCCCAATCGTCACCCACTTAATAAGTGGGTTATATAATAATAATTACCTATTATATAACCCACTTATTATAATAATAATTATAATATAATCCCCGACCTTCTCTTAGATTCGCAATTTTAAGCCGATCCTTTAAAACATTCGACGAACCCATTACATAACACACCATTTGTCACGCCAAGATATCTCAATTACTGGCGAAAGCTCCACTAGTCATGTGATAACAGGTTATCGTGGTCATCAAACACCGATGTAATTGGTCCTCCCAACACGCAAACAGAACCATTAGGAGTCGGTTCAGGGTGAGAGTGAGAATCGAGGTATTTATATGTTGTCAGAAGACTCGTTGATTCAGTATTTTCCTTATTGGTCCCCCAAGTAGTACATCCTGACCGACGGCAACAAAACAAGAGGTACCTACGTTCTTTTAAGAAGTTACCTAACTAACCGATTACCTACCTATAATATTATCGGTTTATAATATAAAGTACCTAAGTCTTCCTCGGGCTGTTAATAACAGTAGAAATAATATTATTCTTTATTCTACTTTCAACTCCCCTTAATAGGGGAAGAGGAAGACTTATAAAAATACGATCAGATAAACTTATCTTTACGAATCACCCATAAGGAGTCGTATTCCGAGTAATTTTTGAAGCATTATCCTTTTTTCGAAGTACTTACCACATCTGTCCAAACAATGTTTAGAATTTTTATTTCTTCCAAAATAGTTTATTAATGACTCAGAATTAATAATTAAAATTATTTTTGTACAATTAACCTATAACAAAGAATAATAAACCCTTGGGTAAAATT
The DNA here is from genome assembly GCA_955831195.1 of Pilophorus perplexus. Taxonomy (NCBI): domain Eukaryota; kingdom Metazoa; phylum Arthropoda; class Insecta; order Hemiptera; family Miridae; genus Pilophorus; species Pilophorus perplexus. The sequence goes on from OY037011.1 coordinate 2,495,198, forward strand.
TGCGGCGTTTTTACACGAATTTTTGCCATTTTCTGAAAGTTATAAAATGGTCAACGACCAATTCAATTCAATTCAATTTATTCACAAATGTTTACAGATATACATTTACAATTCGTTCGTATTCCAAATTGTTTTGAGTACCTACATTCCCAATACTTAAGTCTAGGCCTATAGGTCAGGGACCTGTCCAGGCCTCAATCTCTCCCGATTAATGTGTGCTTATCTTAATATATGTTATGTTAATTATTTCTAGGCAGTACAGCAACAGCTTTACATAGTGCTACCTAAATAAATCTTATAATAAAATTTGCAGAATTGTGCTGGCGTTTTCACTGTTTTTCAAATAATTCTTAGCTTCATTCTTGAAAGTACCGAAGTGTTTGGCTGTTTTCATTCTGTAGGGTAGCTGTTCAAAAATTTTTGGCGCTAGCCAGGGTAGTTGCCTAGTGAAGAAATCATTATACGGCCGTGGAATGTCAGTTATTGCAGTCAAGTTTGCCCTAGTAGGTCTAATGTCCGGTTGCTTAACGAAATTGCCAATTTTTTTATAAACGTACAGCACTATTCTATATACATATGATATTCTAGGTTTCATTACATCTAACTTTCTGTATAGAGTCTCAACGGGTGTGTGTCTACGCGATTTTGTAGCTATTCTCAAAACTGTGTTGACTGCCGTGTCCAGACAGAGGAAATCGCTATGATACGCCCCTCCCCATACTAAAAGCCCATATATTAGGAGACTATATACATACGCTTAGTAGATCATTTTAAGAGTGTCACGTGCCATCCATTTTCTTAGGACAATAAAACAATGGAATGATTTTCTTATCCGTTTCACAAGGTCTTGTATGTGAAATTTCCATTTTAGGTGCTGATCAAGTAACACTCCTAGATACTTGATGAACACCACTTTTTCTAGACCTTCACACTGGCACGACATATAGCTAGTGTTACAGCTGTCTTTATGCATAACTATTTTTGAATCAGATGGTTGCCCAGATTTATTAATAGAAAATGTTACATATTTCGTTTTTGATAAATTGATCGTGAGGCTGTTCAGTTGGAACCAATTCACTTGTTTTCTCATAATTGTATGTGCGTTTTCATGGGTTTCGTCCCAAGTATTTCCTCTAATGATGATAGCCACGTCATCAGCAAAAGCGATAAACTTGCCTGCTATGTGCATTGAAAACATATCGTTGATGTGTATAAGGAACAATAAGGGGCCTAGTACTGATCCTTGCGGAACTCCATAGTTTATGACTTCTGTTGAGCTTTGAACGCTTGAAGTTTTGACATATTGCCTCCTATTTGTGAGGTACGATCTGAACCAGCTCTGTGCCACATCGTCCAGGCCTAGCCTCCCCAGTTTTAGTAATAGTCGAGATGTTTCAATCGAATCAAATGCCTTAGTGAGATCTACAAAAATTCCCATTACCTTCTCACGTTTATTTATTCCATTAGAAATTTCAGATACTACATCAGCTAGTGCATCTTGAGTGCTCAAGTTTTTCCTAAATCCATATTGTGAACTAGCTATGAGATCATTTGCATCAAGATATTCAACTAGTTGAGATTTGATGATTTTCTCAAAGATTTTGGCAAAATTAGGCAATAGAGAAATAGGGCGATAATTGGTTTCTGAGGTCCGAGAGCCTTTCTTAAATATAGGACGTACCACGGCTATTTTTAGAGCATTGGGGAATTCCCCATATAAAATACTTAAGTTCACCAGATGTGTTAAGGGCCAACAGGACCTCCTCCCTTCCATCCATAGTTATGCAAACCTCACAGCACAGGTGATATGCGATGTAGCTTTCTGTTTTTTTTTCGGACTATAGATAGGTTGGAAGGATGGGAATGTCCCTCGAGCTTGTTATAATCTGTTTCAGTAGGTGCATCATAACAGCGTTTTTGAGTTTCCTGAAAAGTTGAATCTGAGGGACTTCAAAGCCAACTTATAGGAATACATAGTAATTGTGGAGCGACTAGTTAAATTTAAATACGTATGTACTAAAGTACAATTCCTATAAGTAGGTTTCTCCGAGGAACACGATGGTTTGGTTGGATTTCACAGAATTAAAAAAAAAAAGAATCTATATTAAAAGTACCAATTTAGTTATATAAAAAGTATTTAAAATTGATTATAATACCTATCTTATATTACTTAATTGAAAGTAGGTATCGAAAGAATTACTCTTTGTTCTTCACACAATAAAATTAGTCTGCCAACGCAAATAGAAGACTTCTTACATGGTTCTTTTACTTGGCAAAAATCCGCAAAGGTCTTGATTCTTCTTTTTGTATACAATAATTGTAAAAAACTTTAAATTATTGAAAGTTGTGTTTCAGCGACAATGGCTCCTAAAATCGAAAGGCTGGATGGGATCAGGCGTTTTGGAATTGGGGAAGGGCCACATTGGGAGCCCAAGCAGCAAGTTCTCTTTTTAGTCGATTTGACGACTGGAACTATTGCATGTTACGACCCAAAAACGGACAAGACCATCTACCAGAACGTTGGTAAGACGATACTTAGTTAAATGATGAGATAACGATAGATTTGCAAAGCGTAGCAATTTTGGATGTGGTCCTTAAATGCAATTAGTGTCGATGTGGGTCCCCACGGGTTTTTATCGCTTCCCAACCACTTAAATTTCGATTTCTCTCTTTTTTGGTTTATTATTCTTAGAATAATACACCTATGTTTTCGCGACGGGGGTCGACGACTCCGATCGGCCTCAAAATTTGACATTATCCGTTTCAAGAGGTCTACATTCAAAATCCGAAATGTCCGTCCGCCGTCCGCCGTCCGGGCCGTTTTGGGCAGTAGGAATTTTTTTTAAAATCTGAAATTTTGACAAAATACTTGGTTTACCATCTAGTTGTGCCCGCAAGGTTTTCAGTCCGATCGCCCAAACCCGTGGGGCGCTCTGGGGCTATAATGGGGCTACGGGAGGGGTTTTTCGAAGGCTTTTAGCTATGGGATCGAGTTAGGTGTCGTTTTCGAAGTATTTTTGGACGTAGAATCCATTTTTTGGAGTCCCGGAACGATCCGATTTCACTGGGGCGATTTTTAGGGCTTTCATGAGGCTAAAAATGGGATTTTTGAAGGATCCCAGGATGTTAAATATTTTTCGAGTAAAAAATACAGAATTTTTGAAAAAACACATTTTTGAAGAAAAAAAAAAAACATTTTTTGAAAAAAAAAAAAAACCAAAAAAATTTTTTTTCCAACATTTTTTCTTTTGACACAGAAATAATTTTGGCGCAACTAACCTATATCCAAGAATAATAAACCCTTGTGTAAAATTTGCAGCGTTTTTCCCATTATGCTATCGACAACCACCAATCGACCACCTACTTACGTGACAATTACCTGAGAGATTGATACATTGATAGAAAAGAGAGCCTTTTCAGCTTTGTTGTCAATTGAAAAAACCATGGCATTTTTATGGGAATGTGAAGAAATAAATTTTGAGGGATTTTTATATTAAAAAAAAAAAAAAAAAAAAACTTGAAAATTTGAGAAGCGATAGAAAGCCGTGGGGGGCACGGCTGAAGTTTCTCCCTTGTGTGCCGTGCCCCCCACTGTTGTTTTATCATTCAGGCGTACACCTATAGGCCGACCAAAATTTGTCATTGTTTCTAGCCCTTAACGTCCCATGGTATCCATATGGATACAGATTTTCAGCTGAGTTTTCCCGGTAGTCATAACAAAGGATTCGGGCAAACAAATAGTCCTTGATCCTTTTGATGATCTAACCTGCTCAATGAAACCCGCCGATAGGTCATAAGTGCTGATAACAGTGATAAGACTGTTGTGAAAGTGGTCCCCCGTCAACAATGCCGGTACCCCGTGAATTGGTGAGTTTGACACTGATTATATGTAAAAGTATTTTGTTTTCAAGGAAACCTAGTTCACATTCTATGGAAAAACATCTGCTGAATCGATTAGAATAATCGCTTTTGCTGGATTTTCTCAGATTTGGGGGTAAATGAGTGAAAATAGTGAGGTATCTTTTTGGATACCTTGGGATCATCTTGTCGGCATGTGGATTCCATTTGGATCCCTTGGGAAGCAAGAGTCGGAAAATTCCTTCCACAGGTGTCCATATGGAGCCTTTGGGATATGAGTGTCGTGTTCGTATTGATTTGTATCTTTGTAGAAACGATCTTAGACGGAAATGATTTTTTATTTTTTCTGATTCCGATGATTCTGATTTTTGGCTTTGCTGAACCAGGGCTCGATTCGCTCTGTATAACATTTTCTCGCCGGGGGGGAGGGGGGTTGCTTCGCTTGGCTGAGCATTTTATCGGTGGGGAGCTCGCTTCGCTCGACCTATATGTGTATATTGATTTCATCAATAATTCTCATCTCAGAAAATTCGTAATAAATCATCTTGTCAAAAAGTTGATAGATCAGAGTAGGAGCCTAACCTACCAGAAGCCTCAACAAACATCATTTCCTTTGTTTCGGATTTTCTAAGATTGCAAGAGAACCATTGGGTCTACCGACTTCGTTTTGCGCTTGAATTAAAGTCAATTACATTTACTACAACTTTCCTTCCTATAACATCTCTCTAGGTGGAGGGGGTCCTGCCGAACTTTGGCTCGCTAGATAGTCAAAACCTAAAAATTGCACTTTTTGCGAAAATCGGCCAAATTTTGAAGTGCTGTATCTCGGCATCTATTGGACCTACAGACCTGCGGTTGCGCTCAAACGGTAGCAAATTTAATCCTCTTCAACAAACATATAAACTTTTTTTACACAAAGTTGATAGTTTTTTGAGCTATACTCAAAAAAGCAAGGAAAAATCGAAAATTTCTCAGGTTTTGCCTTTTTCTCCATGACCCGTCTCGAAATTTTGTTTGCAAACCTCAGATTCGGAGTCAGCACCTCAAAATACATAGCGAACCATAGAAACCATTTCTAAACCAAAACTTGTTTCTATTTCACTGTATTGAACACCTAATGACTGGACTACTAAAAAATCGTAGGTGTATTATTCCAAGAATAATAACCCAAAATTTAGAAGTGCAGTTTGATCCAAGCGGCGTCTGGATCTGACTATAAACAGCGAAGATAGGATCAACATTTAGGTCATTTTATGGTTGTAACGGTTAGGGTAAACGCTCCGGCATCGGACGTAAAATGTGGGCCAATCACGCTCGAACTAGGTATGAGTTCGAAGAAAGAAAATAGGTATTTCACGTTATCTTATCTTTTTCAGGTGCACACGCTTCGTTCATAATTCCCGTCAAAGGGCGACAGAATGAGTTTGTTGTTGGTTCCAAACTGGATCTTTTACACATTAAATGGGATCTTAAAAACAACGAGGTGAAAAAAGAACTTCTCGCCCGCCTCGAAGAACCCGCACAGAACCAAATCAACGACGCCAAATGTGACGTGAAAGGGCGATTGTGGTTCGGTAAAGAAAATATCAATTTGAACGTATTAATATAACATACCTACCTATTATGTTGGCAGTCTGAAACGCCTCGAATCTAAACAGTGGGATCGCCCATGGTTACGAGAACTCTCATGAAAGATCAGCGGTGAATGGGCTATAGCCTTTAGGGAACCGCTTCTCGTTTTTTTTTTCTCAATGAACTTTATCATTTGTATTTGTATTGAAGCAGTGCGTTTTGGGTCAAATTTCCAGGACATTTTCGAAATTGTTAATTTGAATTAGAGTGGGAGAATGGGTTTCTCATTGGCCGTTGGTTGGCAGGGTCAGCCTGTATTCATGGCTAGCAACATAACAAACCAAAAAATAATAGCACACGTTTAATTTTTGGTGCGAGCGCACTCTAGCGGATTAGCCTAATGGGGAACAGGCTGAATGAGCTTTATAAGGTCGGTTGAAAATCGCAGTTTTTTCAGTTGAATCCCATTCTGTAGAGTAAAATACTTGTTTTTATACCGTCTGCACAATTTTTAATGCTCTACGGAAATCAGGTATGAAAAAAATCAGCGTTTGAACTTTTGGCGGTAAGATTGACTTTCCGAAAGTAGTACAACACAACCCCACCATGGACGCTGGCATCGAATGTACAGATTTTATGTCTGAAGGTTGGCTAATCTGAACCTCCCTTCAAGATGGCTGATTGTTAATGTTAGGGATGTCCGTCACCGATACAGTCGGTTTCTACGGATATTTGGAGAACTGTAGTCAGGTCTGCTTTCGGGTTCGGGACGGTAAATGACGTCATTTACCGTCCTTTCGGTTTCAAACCTTCCAACTTCTTTAAGGTCCTGAAGGATAAATCGGGACTTTTTTAGCGGTATCAGGGCGTTATTAGTCATTTCATGGAACTAGTTTTCAATTACAATTCTCTTTTACGAATTTCAGGACCTAAAGCACGTACATTACCGGCACCGTCAGCACCCCAAGGCCGGCGATCGCGCCCCTGCAGCTTTCATTCCAGGAGCGATTGGACATAATTCGCTCAACCCTCTTCTGCAGTTTGAAAACCTCAACTGCATGAGGCGAGTTTCCCCAAACGATGATGCAGCTCTACTGGCAAAACAAGCGTGGTAGACTGAACGCATTACTTTCTCGATACTTCATTCTTTAACCGGTGGATCATGAAAATTGAGGATGAAAGCTTTGGCAACAGATAGGTACCCCACAAACATAATAAGTGAATTATTGATGTAATCCGGCTTCTCCCTGGTGAGGTCAGAACGCGCGTTGCTTGGCGAGGCTGCCCTTCCTTCGTGGCCATTGCTGCTGTCTTGTGGGCGTTTTGGGAACCATGTGTGATCCTGGCGCTGTGCTGTTTGAGGTGGAGACGGTTCTGGCAACTGACAAAAATTTACCCGTTCGTTACACACTAATTTTATCGTTGAAGGGACTTGGAACGCTCAAACGATGGAGCCTGTCGGGTCGTTCTATAGTTTCACGAAGAAAGAAGGAGTGATGAAACACGAATCGAGCATTTTCATATCGAACGGAATTGGCTTCTCTCCGGACAGCAGGAAGATGTACTTCATGGACACGTTGAAGTATAGAGTTGACGAGTACATTGTGGACCCGGACAAAGGAACCAGAGGTAGGTGGACGGGTGATTTGGGTGTTGTAGATTTTGTAGACATTTTATTTAGTGTGACGTGGATGTGTCAGATTTCAGCAGGACACTGATAGATTTCAAGAAAGCGGGAGTTGCTGGAGCTCCGGATGGTATGACGATGGATTCTCAAGGGAGACTTTGGGTGGCCTGCGTGTGTGGTTCTCAGGTGAGGAGTAAAATGCGGTTAGTGCAGTGGGGTTGCTTGTTCTTGTGGGTTCTGAAGTTGGCCTCTTAACCATGAGGAGTAGGGCGTTGACAGGAAGACGCTGATGCTCCTCAGGGGCTGGCTTGTGCAGCCACAAGTTGTTCAGCTGGGGAGCTTCAGTGGCCTGCCGCTAGCCAATTAAGGTGAAGTGCTCCAGGAGCAGATACATGCTGAGGGCCACCTGGAGGGTGTGGCGACGAAGGGCACCTACTCACGGGTACAAAGAGGACCCATGTCAGGGTCTCAGGTGCAGCTGTGCGGATCCTCACTGAGGTTTTACCAATTGAGCTCGAGACAGCTCGCCGTGTTGCTGCCTCTGGGATTAAGGAGGGACACTATTTGGGTGTTCTCCCATTGGGCCATCTGCTTGATAAAGAGACTCCTTGAGAGCACTAAATAGGGCCCTGGTCCAATGGGAAGGGATTCTACTCCCATCTTGGCAAGGCTGTCTACTTTGTCATTGCCCTTGCGGCCACTATGCTCCAGTCTACTTCACAAATAGTCTGGTGTGCACTGCCAGAACATTACGAGCTTCACATCCTCAGTGAGGATTCCTCACTGGCCACCTCTGCTTGACATGTCGCTACAAAGGTACATTCATAGAACTTGCTGATAACATGCTTGGCATGGGCTTCAGTGTAGCTTCTGGATTTACAAAGGCTTGTAGCAACTGGTTTTGAAATCCTTCTCACTTGGCCACCAGTACCAATTTCCAAAGTCCCCTGTCTGTATAAATCTGGATCCCTAATCAGACTTCACTTGGGGCTTGTGGAGTACTTACGTCAATCTCAGGCGGCTCAACACAGGTGTCACGGTGGATTCAGTAAACTGGGATTGCCATGATATAGATCTATATCGATATCATGTCAATCCCAGTTTATCTACAACCGTTTTGTAGTTGTGCCGCCCCTGTGACCTTTTTTCTTTCGTGGTCCATACTGAGGTGTCCCTGCCATTCACTGAACCCCTATCGGCTACATTCTATTCTAACAACGCTATAGTTGGCCTACTTGGGATGCAGCTAAGTTCGTATAAATACAAACAAGACAAAAAAAAAAAAAAAAAAAGCTGCACATTTTACACAAGGGTTTATTATTCTTTGATATACGTTACTTGTGCAGAAATTTAATTCTGTCAATGAAAAAATTAAAAATTTTTTTTTTGATTTTTATCTAAAAAAATAATTTTTTTTTGGATTTTTTTGTTCAAATAAGTGTTTTTTCGAAAATTTTTATTTTTTACTCGAAAAATATTTAACATCCTGGGATCCTTCAAAAATCCCATTTTTAGCCCCACGAATGCCCTAAAGATCGCCCCAGTGAAATCGGATCGTTCCGGGACCCCAAAAAATTGATTCTACGTCCAAAAATACTTCGAAAACGACACCTAACTCGATCCCATAGCTAAAAGCCTTAAAAAAAACCTCCTGTAGCCCCATTATAGCCCCATAGCGCCCCACGGGTTTGGGCGATCGGACTGAAAACCTTGCGGACACAACTAGATGGTAAACCAAGTATTTTGTCGAAATTTCAGATTTTTTAAAAATTTCCTACTGCCCAAAACGGCCTGGACGGCGGACGGACATTTCGGATTTTGAATGTAGACCTCTTGAAACGGATAATGTCAAATTTTGAGCCCGATCGGAGTCGTCGACCCCCGTCACGAAAACATAGGTGTATTATTCCAAGAATAATAAACCAAAAAATCGAGCGTGTTTCTTCCAATATATTGGAAAAAACACGTTTATTGTTTTTGTTTTTTTTTCTTTCAAAATGTTACACCCTCGCATGTGTTCATATCGGCGTTGATTCCAACTATTTATGTCTCTCCAGGTGATACAAGTTGATCCCTCGACCGGCGCCGTCCTGCAGCGAATCCAGTTTCCGCAATGCACTCAAATCACTTCCATCACGTTCGGCGGCCCCTCCTGGGACGACATGTACGTCACGTCGGCCGATTTGCCCGATATGCCGAATTTTCCCGACTCGATCGGCTCGACCGGCGCTCCCGAAGCTGGCGCCACCTACAGAGTCACTGGCCACGGCGCCAAGGGCGTCGCTCCCTACGAGTTCGACTTAAATTTGTGATGACAAGATTCGTGAGGTTGAGATATGTTTGCTCGATATCCCGGCAAAAAGTAGGAAGAAGAGGAAGAAGAAGAAGAAGAAGGAGTACGTGAAAGCTATTCCTATTTTCTTAAAAATATTTTAATAAGAATGTTGTTATACAAAAACCGAATGCTACTCATTACCAGTGGTGTTGAACTACCGATAGTTTCGGTTTCCGAAAGTATCGAGGATTTTCAGAAAACTCTCGATAGTATCGAAATTAGGAAAGTTTTACATTGATCTGAAATAATTACTAACGGTAAATAATTGGAATTTTATTTAAGATGTTTTTACTTGTCACGTCTGTTTACTTATATTTTTATTATTTCACTATTTTCGCCTGGAAAAGAACTGGAAAAGGCAATTAAGGAACAATAATTGTGTTGAATGAACTGTGAACACTAGACTTCTTTCTTAATCGCCTTTTCCAGTTCTTTTTCAGAGAATGTTCCGAACTAGTGATAAAAAAGAAAAAATCCAGAGAAGTAGATTCTTCCTCTCAGGTAATTTTGTTTGATTTCCGCGAGCATTACGTGTTTTTTTCTGGAACTCGTCCTTTTGAATTTGGGAGAAAAGTAGCGATTTTCAGTAGGTTCCGATAGTACTATTGATGGTTCAACACCTCTACCCATTACTTCCCAGGCTGCTCCACAACAATAGCAGTTAGTCCCTCACGCTTTCCAGGCTCGTTCTGCGTGCGTTTATTGAGCCGCTTTAGCGTTTATCAGGGGCTTGGGCTCTCTGTTGGGGGTTGTGACGGTTTTAGCCTGAAGGTCGATTTTGAAAAAAATTTGGGCGTAGATTCGATTCGTTTCGAATCTGCTGAACCCAGCAATAAGTTTTTAGGTATTGGTGGTTCCAAAATCGATTTTTCATTGAAAATTAATTGAAGATTTGTAGCAGACTGAAGGGATAAGCTAAACATGCCAAGAAACCCCTTGAGTGGGTTTCAAAGTGGTGAGGGGTGATTCGTGCGTACATGTGAATGCTGGGCGCAAACTTGCTCAAAAAGAGAGTCGCTTGCCTGTACGTAACGACCCCATTCCGAAGAAGTAGAAGTGGAGCTGCAAGATCCTTCCGGCCTTCCCGACTCCCCATAACAAAAAATCTACAGGAGAAGGAAACTCCGATGAAGAAGGATTTGTAATCCTTTTGGTTTATTATTCTTGGAATAATACACCTCAGTAATCGCGACGGAGGTTGAAAATTTTGATCGTACATCAGTGACTCATTTCGGAGTTTTACTAAGATTCAGACCAGCTGTTCCAGAAACCTCCTTCCAAAGTCCAAGAAACGGAGCGAATCTTTCCGTTAGTGGTCACAGACCATTTCCAGACCAGACACATCTTTTAAAAGTGGAGCCCAATAACAAAATTGCAATACTCTGGTTTCCGCTTCAGGTCAGAGTTCCCCTTTTACCTCATCTCGTTCATTGGAAGGCTCTGCAGCGGTACTTCCATCAAACCTCATCGAAATAGGCCACTCGAGATGATGAATGTTGTGACTGGTGAGCCCCCTCCGGCCACAACGAAAATCCCCCCAACCCTAACCTACTTGTCTCTTGCCAGCATGCTCCTGACCTCCGAAAAAAAATCCTCAAAGGTTCCCAACGCATAAAGGAACACCCGTGTTTAGGGGTCCTAACAGCATTACAAGTTCTGAAATTAGACGGACCCGCCCTTTCATTGTGCTACCTTCTCCCCCTCCCAACATCAACGCCGCCTTTTAGTGAAGTTATTATAATTATGAGGCCGAAATGAGAGACGTGAAACCTCTATTAGGGTCAGGCATTTATGTACGATAATGATGATGAATGATCCTGAGAATAAAAAAATCAACTTCATTTCAAATGAATGGACACAGCAAAATAACTTGCAAGTGCTATTGGGCTACAAAGGGGATACAGGAGTGGTCGTTGAAGAATTTAAGGGATCGACTAGGGTGATGTTTTAAAAATTTTGTTAATCCAAGAAACCATTTTTTGGGGTCTCACACCCATCTGACTACGATTATGCGTCCAAAATTACTCGGAAAACGACACCTTAATTGACCTCTTGGGATCTTCCAAAAATCCCATTTGTAGCCCCATGAAAGCCCCAACCTACTTTTGGCTATGGGATCGAGTTAGGTGTCGTTTTCGAGGTATTTTTGGTCGTAGAATCCATTTTTTGGGGTCCCGGAACGATCCGATTTGACTGTTGCGATCTATAGGGCTTTCATGGGGCTAAAAATGGGATTTTTGAAGGATCCCAGGAGGTTAAATATTTTTCTAGTAAAAAAAAAAATAGAGAATTTTTGAAAAAACAATTTTTTTGAAAAAAAAAAAAAAAAAAAAAAAATTCTTGGAATAATACACCTATGTTTTCGTGACGGGGGTCGACGACTCCGATCGGCCTCAAAATTGGACATTACCTATCCGTTTCATTCTAAATTCGAAATGTCCGTCCGCCATCCGGGCCGTTTTGGGCAGTAGGAATTTTTTTTTTTAATCTGAAATTTTGACAAAATACTTGGTTTACCATCTAGTTGTGCCCGCAAGGTTTTCAGTCCGATCGCTCAAACCCGTGGGGCGCTATGGGGCTAAAATGGGGCTATGGGAGGTTTTTTTTAAGGCGTTTGGCTATGGGATCGAGTTAGGTGTCGTTTTCGAAGTATTTTTGGACGTAGAAACCATTTTCGGGGGTCCCGGAACGATCCGATTTCACTGTGGCGATCTATAGGGCTTTTATGGCGTTTTTTGATAACAGAGGGTGAAGAGAGGAGCGCGCACGATGTAAATTACGCCTGATCAGAGTCAGATCGTTACTTGTCAGAGACGCCACGTCGCCTTTTTTCAATTCAGAACGAATGAGCTTAGCAGGCTTACCGAAAGGGTCGTCGACAGCCTTACGTTTCAGAGAGTTGCTAAATTGCTGCCTAGCTAGGTCTTTTTCATCGCATCGATCATGATTACGTTCAGTCGGGCCCTCCACTAATGCACTATTTTGACCTACTTTAAAGAAACACTTACAGGAATTCTTGCATCATGTCCAGCGTTGAATATCGTCCTTCAAATTCTTGTGGAACCGAAATTTATAACCGTCAATTAGGTACCATCAACTGCTTCGATTTTTCACTCGTCATGTACTCCATCACGTGAAAACGAAACGAAATAGCTACACAGGTGGCTCAACTAGCTCAACTAAAAGATAATATCATATTATGATGATGTGATACACATCACTCCCTCTATAGAGACCTATAGGTCCTTTCACCTTTCACCCTATACAACAAACCAGGAGATAACAGTTCATAACATCGGGACTCAACTAATACGTTACCGCATTCGATCAAGGGACCCAACTCACCTCCGCGACAACCTTCCCAGAATATATTCTGGGACTCAACTCGTACGCAGCCACTGAGCAGATGATGAGGGTGTACCTACATGGTTATAATTTGCCCCTAATTGCTACTCAGGTTTGATATTATAATTTGTGTTGTGTTTGGGAGAATGCTTCCAGTGTCATATCTAGGATTACGCTCCTGGTGTCTTTGGAGGAAGAGAGGAGTGTACGAAGTTCACTAATTAAGGCATCGCACGGGTTAATGTCGAAGTCTACAGACTTAATAGGTGAAGTCGGTACAGTGCGGGAGGAAGCACAAGCTACGGGATGACTGGAAGAGTGTAGATGTCCTGTAGTGTGCCTTTCCTCGGAATGGGGCTGTGGTGAAGCCAACACGAAGGGTCGTGATTGATATTGGTTCTCCCACAGCTCGCAGATGAATTGAAATTTGCCTGACTGGCTTCCACAAGCAAATGGTCGTCAATCTTACGAACGTCAGTTCTCCCGGCGCCTACAAGCGAATTTTCGTGTTGTGTGATAATGAATTTATACGATCAGTGAAATGATAACCGACGGTGAGATATGGGATGGTCCGTGTCGTGGGAGGTGAAGCTGGACCGCTCACTCCCACCGCCAGCCAAAGCGCTTCCCGTGGCCCCGTTCGGGACTGGTGGGCTGGCATATACAGGAGGAAGAGTGGGGCCCATGGTTCCCACAAAATTTAAGGGAACAGGGGAAAACCCCCATTATTGACATTTTCGTCGAAAATGAGTTGATGGCGCCATCTTTAGGAAGTTGAGGCGAGGAATCAGAATATGCAGTCATTTTCAGTGAAAACCCCCGTCATTGCCGTCAAAAAGGGGTTCAAAGAAGGGCAGTGCTGGGGAAAACCCCATCATTGTGCGCGCTTGTGGAGAAGAACCCCATATGCAGCATATGCAGTTTAAATGTCCTCTGCCTCCCACTTTCGGGTAGGTTAGTGCTGTTACTTCTGTGATTCACGTTTTTTTTCTCTTCTGTGGTTCACGTTAGTCTATGCAACATTTTTTCCCTTGTTGTCCGCACGATTGTGACGTCCACTCAAGTTCATTGTGTTAGTTTGACTGAAGGAAAATGGACATAAGTGATTTCAGTGACGCGAGTGAAGGTCAACAAGAAAAGAAGGCGGCAGCAACGAAAAAGAGAAAGAGGACAGGTAGGATGAAAGATGTGATGAAAGTTTTGAGGGCAGAGAGTCATGAGTTGGGTCCAGATTGCGCTGCTTTGAAAATATCATTCTCGAAGAACGTCTACGAATTATTCGGGGTTTTAATGCTCTGGGGGATAGGAATAAGCAGAATGCCTATAGACAAGTATACTTGGCCGGACGATCCTCCTATCGACGCGGACCCTGACGGCGAGTAAGAAAATTTCTGCTGATGAAAAAATATGATGCTGTGCTGTACATAATCTGTACATAATGTACAAATTTGTGAATTAAATTGATTTTCAAGTGTATTGGTGATTTTTCACGTCCATATTTCCTAATCAATAATAAATCTTGACACTTATCTAATTTTCTAAATTCCAAGGAAGGGTTTATGCTGAAAAAGCAGGCTCCTTTTGACAATAATTTTCTTCAATTTTTGTTTGGGAGTAGGTGAAAAAAATTTTCTCCCTACGATGTGTTGGTAGATAGTTTGGGAACACATTAGGAATTTTCCTGGATTTTTTAAAGTCCCGGATGTCAATTTTAATCATATGCAAACTTTAATTTGCGATTTTCTCGAAATCAGCTTTTTTGCAATGAAGGGTTTTTTCCCCTGTAGGTACCCTTATTGTTTACGCAAAACTAAACAGGGAACTAATTAAAGGACAAAAACTGAAAAAATCGCAAAATTTTGACAGTTTTGAGGATGACGAAATCTTGGATTTAAAATGGTCCAAAACAACACATTTTATATTATAAAAATCAGGACTAACAGGATTTTTATTAGGTGGAACCCCCTCATTCACTGACTCGGGACCAGCACGCTCGAACACGACTCGAATCAAAAACAACCGACGTTCCCGAAACTTTTTTGACGTACAGCTGAAGTCACAACTCATTACGAAAGGTGAGTTGAGTAGGGTCCCTACAGTAGGTTTTATGGTGTGCCATTGTGATCGTCGACCCTCTTTTAAATTCCAGAAAACACCTGTGTCATCTTCACACTTTCACCCGTCTACAAAAAGAAGCATTTCCGCTCGTTTTCCTCACTAGGTGCCTTTGGAGGGGTTTCGGAGTGGTTTATAGTGAATCCGTCAAAAAATCCAGGTAGGAAAATTTGACATTTGACGGCCGGAAGACCACACGAGGAGGCTACGTGCACGAGGACCGTAATCCGAGTCGGAATGTAAACACCAAACACTGGGGAAAAAACTGTAAAAACGTGCTTGCAGTAACGTCGATAACAGCTATAAATATTTACGACCCGACACACACTTCACTGGGAACTTGTCACAGTTTTGGGATCTGACGTGTTTGCCCTACGTGAGGGTCTTCTATCTCTCGACAGGACAACAGTTACTGTCACATTAGGAATGTGCTTTTCCAACAATTTAACCCAAAAGGTATTATTTTTGATTTTATAATAGGTAATTATAAAATTAAAAATAATACTTTTTGGTTTATTATTCTTGGAATAATACACCTATGTTTTCGCGACGCGGGTCGACGACTCCGATCGGGCTCAAAATTTGACATTATCCGTTTCAAGAGGTCTACATTCTAAATCCGAAATGTCCGTCCGCCGTCCGCCGTCCAGGCCGTTTTGGGCAGTAGGAATTTTTTAAAAAATCTGAAATTTTGACAAAATAATTGGTTTACCATCTAGTTGTGCCCGCAAGGTTTTCAGTCCGATCGCCCAAACCCGTGGGGCGCTATGGGGCTATAATGGGGCTACGGGAGGGGTGTGTTAAAGTCACTTATATTGAAGCAACTGAAATTAGTTGTCTTCTAATATTATGCCTTCGGAAATAATTAATATTTGCCGTGGATCGTGTGACGAAGAAAAAATACGATTATTATGAAAAATTGATGCCTCTTAACTCCCTGGATTTCATGTGATGGACAATATGAAATATGGTCTTCAACAATCGATATAATAAACAACCATTGAAGAAAGCAAATATTACAAATACGAAACAAAACCTTAATTGTAAGGGGTTGAAGTTACGTATTTGGGGGGAAGTAATTAATGTCCTTTGTAGTTCAAAGGGATCACAAACGGGCCGGAAATCGACGTATCTGACGGTCTCGGCGAATTGACGATTGATGTGGTTGAAGAAAGGAATTAAGGAAATAGGGAATGAGCTCTTTACGTAAATGAAGATAAAACTCACGCTCCGGTTATTGAAGTGGTTTGGGCGGAGGTTGACACAGCTTCTGGCAACCGACCGAAACGATGAGTGGGTCGTTGATCCTTGGGTTCAAGCGACGTCGTTGATGCTGGTATTTGCCAGTAATTGTGACTGAGCAAACGTCATAGCACTGAAGTGAATTTGATGGTAATTGTGACCAACAAATTTTGGGTGAATCACAGCTTTTGTAGCCAATAACCCGAGGTGCGCGACAGTTAAAGGCTGGCTGAAGACTGAAGTAGTGGGGGCTGATGAGTCGCCCGCTAATGAAGGAAGGAAGGAAGGAAGGCGGGCGGGAAGGAAAGTGTCGACGTCTTGAAGTTCACATCGGCGATCTTAACATACTCCCCTTTGAAATTTGGGGAAAAACACAAATTTTAAACAAGGTTAACATAAAGGAATAGCCAAGGAAATGATACAAGGCTATCGGCATTAGCGAAATGACATCGAGTAATCTAGACAAGATTTACAAACAATAACACCATAAAGTGGCAAGATTAAACATGAAGAGTACAACTTATAGTGAGATAAAAATAACCAGGCCTGACATGGGTCCCTTAGAGGGGAAGCAGTTCAGGAGGGGATGATTTCGCAATCATCTTCTGAATTTTGGTTCAATGGGAGAAGGGGGGCCACTGTTGTGGCCGCTCTCTTAAAAATATCTCCGTTTGAGTTACGGAGAGTAAGTACCCTAACTATTCCGTCACTACCAGGATGGACCTGGTCGACTCGTGCAGTTTTCCAGGATAAAGGTGGGGCGTCCTTATCCCGAATCAGGACTAAATCATCTACCTTAAGACCGGGTGATTCAGTTGTCCACTTTACTCTCTTTTGTAAGGTGGATAGGTATTCCAGTGAGAAGCGCGTCCAGATTTCGTGGTACGCGCGTTTAAGAATTTGCCATCTTTTGAGATGGTTGATTCTTTGGTCAACTTCTGAGGGCTCGGGTAGGGCCAGTAATGGCGCCCCGACCAGAAAGTGCCCCGGAGAAAGATAATCCCAATCTTGAGGAGAATCAGAGAGAGGGCAAAGGGGGCGAGAATTCAAAATCGCCTCAACTTGTGCGAGCAAGGTTGAGAATTCCTCGTACGTTAAGGGTCTGTCACCAACGGACGACCGAATGAAATGTTTGGTGCTTTTAACAGCGCTCTCCCATAGCGCCCCAAAATGAGGACTATAGGGGGGATTGAAATGCCACTGAATACCGTGGTCGGAACCAAAGGATTGGAGCTCCGACTGTGTTTGTTGGTGGGTAAACCAGCGGTAAATCTCTGCGATTTCCCGGCTGGCCCCCAGGAAGTTGCTTCCATTGTCGGAATAAACGTCAGTAGGGAGACCGCGTCGTGAGGTGAACCTGGCAAATGCTGCCAGGAAACTTTTGGTCGTGAGGTCCGTGACGGCCTCGAGATGCACAGCTTTGACGGCCATGCAGACAAATACACAAAAATACATTTTTGTGATAACCGGCTTCCTAAGAAGGCTGGTTTTATGTTGAAATGGACCGGCAAAGTCCACGCCAACACGCAAAAAAGCACGAGTAGCGGTGATTCGGGCGCTAGGTAAATTGCCCATGAGTGGGAAATAGGCCGAGGCCCGAGAGGAAAAGCAGGTGACGCATTTGCGAGTGACAGTCCGTATAATGCGTCTGGCATTAGGAATCCAAACGCGGCGTTGGAGTAACGCTTGGAGAAGTGAGGGGGAAGGATGGAGGTAAGCCTGATGATAGTGCTGTACCATTAATATAGACAGCTTGGCTCTCTGTGGGAGCAGCACTGGATGTTGATGTGAATATTCTATAGGCGCATTGGACAGTCTCCCCCCCACACGAATTAATCCCTGGTCATCTATGAATGGAGCCAGAGATCGGAACTGCTCCTGTACCTTGGCGAAATTATTACTATTATCATGAAGAAAGTGATAGGTCTGTGTGACCTTTGCGCAATGATTAAACGCTTGAATAATTTCGACTAAGAGAAACTCCCCGTGACGCTTAGTCTCCGGGTGTCTTTTATTGTGGATGAGGCGTAGTATGCGAGCCGTAACCCTCAATAGGGTCCGGTAGTTTGAGAATCGGTTCATCCAGGCAACTAGATCTGGACTACCGCTGGTAGTTAGAAGGCTAACCTGAGGTTTAGAACGAATTTCGGGAATTTCCCCCGGCTCCTCTATGTGGGAGGAAGGCCATTCGTTGTCTGGTCGAGACAGGAACTCGGGTCCTGTAAACCATAAATTGTTATCTACTAATTGATGAGGAAGTACTCCCCTACTTCCAATGTCGCTCGGGTTCAGATTACCCGATATATGGCGCCAACATTGAAGGGGGGTCAAATCACGGATGACACTAACTCGGTTAGCTACAAAGACCTTCAAGTGCGAGGCAGGAACCTTTAATATCCAACAAAGGGTGATCATCGAATCGGTAAAGAAAACAGGTTCGATTAAGGGAACGTTCAGCGTTTCCTTGAAGGGAATTAGAGAATCATACAATTTAGCAAGCAAAACTGCTGCTGTTAGTTCAAGTTTTGGAATAGTTAATGTGGACTTCACCGGAGCCACTTTGGTCTTGGAAGTCAGTAATTGTACGTCTATAATGCCGTCCCCGAAGGCTCTCAGGTAAATAGACGAACACATGGCTGCATTCGATGCGTCCGCGAAACCAATTATTTGGCAGTGAGTGACCTTGGGACGCACTACACATCGTGGAATTTTGATGTGAGAAAGAACTGGTAAGTTGTCGATGAGCTGACACCAAACCTTATGAATTTTGGGGGGCACTTGTTCGTCCCACCCTAAGTTCTCCATCCAGATCTGTTGGATAAGAATTTTAAACGAAATGGTGAGCGCCGAGATTAGTCCAATTGGATCAAAAATCCGGGCCACAGTGGATAATACAATGCGTTTTGTCGCGGTCTTGTCGATTGGTGGTCGAACCTCGAAGGATAAAACGTCCTCCGTGGGTTCCCACCGCATACCAAGAATTTTTAGAGAAATGTTTGTAGGGTCGGTCAAATCTACTGGACCTGGAGATGATGGAGAAGAGGTGGCTTCCAAGATTTGGGGTACATTCGACGCCCATTTCGCGAGCTGAAAGCCTCCCTTTTCCATGAGTTGGGTTAGCTGACGTTGGAGTTCCAGGGCGTCAGTTAAACAATTCGCGCCTGTCACTATGTCATCGACATAAATATCCCGTGACAGGGCGGTTGCAGCGAGCGGAAACTCCTCGCGGTGTTCCTCGACTAGCTGCCTTATGCATCTAATTGCATGATATGGTGAGGGAGTTAAACCGTACGTTACCGTATTGAGCTCGTACGTAGTAATGGGTTTGGACGGGTCGTCCCGCCACAAGATGTGTTGATAGGTCCGGTCTGCCTCGTGAATTAATATTTGGCGGAACATCTTCACTGCGTCCGCCGAAAAAGCGACTTTGTGTATACGAAAGTTAACTAAGATGGACCTTAGATCATTTTGGAGAGCAGGACCGGGAAGGAGATATTGATTTATTGAACCACGGGAAGTTTTGGCAGATCCGTCAAACACTACTCGTAATTTCTGTGATTTATTTACAACCCCATGATGTGGTATTACGTAGCGCGAATCCCGTTGCGTTGGGGTCATGTGACCCAATGTTTCGTACTCCTCCATAAATTTGGTATAGGAGTCCTTCAGGGTAGGATTGCGTTGTAGTTTGGCTTCCAATTTTAGGAAACGGGTCTTTGCGATGAACGTTGACTCAGATAAATCCGGAACGTCATCGGCGACAAAAGGGAGACGGACCACGAACCGCCCATCAGGCGTTCGTTGCGATTCCTTTACAAAAATGTCCTCAGCGCGTTGCTCGTCTTCAGACAAAGTGTTAGTACGTTCTGGGATTCCCTCAATTTCCCAAAAACGCTGGAGATCGAAACATACATTATCGTCGGAGTGACTGGTAGAAAATAATGATGTTCCATGGGCGAATTTGGAGGGTTCTTTATCATGTAATTCGCCCATGATAATATCTCCAAAGATGGTGGGCAGAATTTTCGGTAATCCTGCTCCAATGGAAACGAATTGACCACAGACAATCTGTGGGTACAGATCCGCTCCGATCAGTATGTCAACCGTGGAAGGTTTGTGCCAATTTGGATCGGCTAGCTCAAACATGGTGAACTTGTTGCAAATTCTTTGCGGGACTGGGAAAGTAGGTAGAGCATTGGTGATACACCTTACTACTACCATTTCAGCGAGAAGGTTCTCTGTTGATTTAGGGTTTATGATTGCACATGTTGCAATCCCCTGGGCATTGTCGAACAGAACTCCACCTAGCGTGGAGATTTTTCGTGGCGTTTTGACCATTTTGAGGCCAAGGTTGTAGACAGCTCTTGACGTGACGTACGAGTACTGGGAACCCGAATCTAACACTGCTCGTAAACGAAGGGGTCTACCACGAACGTCTTTCACGTCCATCAGCAGCGTCGCCAGTATGACTTGCGACTCGAGTGCGGTGTCATCCTGGCGGGATGACTTCAGGGTAGCCCCGAACAAATTCGCACCTGACTTGGAGGGAGAAGGTTCGGGTTTATGAATAGGATTATGTGGAGCCCCCTTGACACACGTCAAGGAGTTGTGGCTACCATTACATAATCGGCAAAGCAGTTTCGATTTGCATTCGCGAGTAGAGTGTGTTGCTGACAGACATCCCCTACAGCCGTTAAATGACTTCAGAGCTTCGAATCGTTCTGGGGGAGTCATAAAGTGAAATTTTGGGCAGCTTAACAGCCCATGCGAATCGGAACAGATGAAGCACCGTGGAGCCGGTTTCTTAGGCTTCGAACTGTGGTCCCTTCCACCCGAGGGTTTAGAGGGCTCTGGAAAAGTTGTCATGAGGGAAGTCTTAGACTTATGACCCGCTTTGGGAGCACCTTGGCCCTTCGTCTGGGGCACAGGAGAGGGCTCCCCTTTCGATCCAAAACTTGCTGCTGGATCGGCGAGCTGAACGCTAATCTGCCTCTCACGTACAAACGTGGTAAGCTTAGCCATGGACGGGAATTCGTCCACCTTAAGGCGGAATTCGAAATCCTCACGTAACTGAGAAGGAAGATTTCGAACCGCAAGAGTAAATAAAATGAAGTCGCTCTCCCCAGAAATTTTCAAATTCTTAAATGCGGAAACTGTGTCCGAAATTTGGGAGAGGAACGATTGTAGATTATCGGGGTTTATTTTCCCGACGATTGGTTTAAATGACAGCAGCTTATTCAAATAAACTGCAGCAAGAACGCGTTTGTTTTCGTACGCGTCTGTCAGAGATTTCCAAGCCGTTGGGTATGTAGCATCACTGATTGGGAGTGTGCTGACCAATGACCTGGCTGGACCCTGAATCGCGGACAAAAGCTGATGAAACTTTTGTGTGTTTGAAAGCGAGGGATTTTCATGGACGAGTGAAATAAAAACATCTCGAAATGAAACCCATTCCTCGAACCGGCCCGAAAACTTGGGAACCGGCGTTTTGGGAAGAAAAGACGATGGGTTTGAATTACCCACGGTTGAGGCATTCATAGAAACATTTTGCTGTTGCGCAGGTTCTTTACTACAAAATTTTGTATAAAGTACGTGTGCCTGCATAAAAGCAGACCTAACTTTCTGGGACTGAGTCTTATGCGGCTCTCCGGGAAAAATGGAGATGACTTGTCTCGGTCCTAGCGTTGCAGGATCTAAGTCCTGAAAATCCGCATTCAAGTCAATTAGTGCTTCGGAGGCATCCTCAAATTGTGAGTAGTAACGGGCGAGTAGGGGAAACCTACCCTTAAAATTGTCTAGAGCAGTCGAATCGTCTTTGGACGTGACTGCAAGGTCGTAAATCGCCAGGATCTCCCTACTAGATTGGGACCACTTTCTGAGAAATGCGTCCTGTTTTCTTTGAAGGGCTTTAAATTCAGCACTGTCCCCATGTGCGGGGTCTTCTTTGGGAGCCATGTCTTTAGTGAAGCTACGTTCTACTAATTAATCCCTAACAGGAGGTTTGGTCAGAACAACGCTGAACCAATGAATTAGACGCGAAAAATCGCTACCCCGTAAAAGGGTGAATACGAGTTAGTCAGCGGGCCCGAATCTGGGTACCTATCAGCTGACGGTGGGAAGGTCAAGGCAGGGAGGCCTTGATTCTACCGCGAAGTTGAACTAAACGTTCGTGACGTCACTGGGAACGCGCAGACGGCACTCACCGAACGTGACGTCAGTCAAGACGAGGGTTCTCGAGAAGAAGGAGGGAAGCGGGGATCTAATTGAGACCTTGAGATTCAAGAGTGTTCCAGGGGGTGCTTATCGCCTAAGACAGGATGCAAGTTACCCCCTCCAGCGGTACCAAATGGGTTTCACACTGGACTCGACTGTCCCCCCGAAGGAACCCACGTACAGAGCAATAATTAAATACAATAAAATTGCGTGAAATCGCGCGGAGCAAGAGGCATAAACCAGACGCTCTGCTACCAATGGTAGAGTCACTTATATTGAAGCAACTGAAATTAGTTGTCTTCTAATATTATGCCTTCGGAAATAATTAATATTTGCCGTGGATCGTGTGACGAAGAAAAAATACGATTATTATGAAAAATTGATGCCTCTTAACTCCCTGGATTTCATGTGATGGACAATATGAAATATGGTCTTCAACAATCGATATAATAAACAACCATTGAAGAAAGCAAATATTACAAATACGAAACAAAACCTTAATTGTAAGGGGTTGAAGTTACGTATTTGGGGGGAAGTAATTAATGTCCTTTGTAGTTCAAAGGGATCACAAACGGGCCGGAAATCGACGTATCTGACGGTCTCGGCGAATTGACGATTGATGTGGTTGAAGAAAGGAATTAAGGAAATAGGGAATGAGCTCTTTACGTAAATGAAGATAAAACTCACGCTCCGGTTATTGAAGTGGTTTGGGCGGAGGTTGACACAGCTTCTGGCAACCGACCGAAACGATGAGTGGGTCGTTGATCCTTGGGTTCAAGCGACGTCGTTGATGCTGGTATTTGCCAGTAATTGTGACTGAGCAAACGTCATAGCACTGAAGTGAATTTGATGGTAATTGTGACCAACAAATTTTGGGTGAATCACAGCTTTTGTAGCCAATAACCCGAGGTGCGCGACAGTTAAAGGCTGGCTGAAGACTGAAGTAGTGGGGGCTGATGAGTCGCCCGCTAATGAAGGAAGGAAGGAAGGAAGGCGGGCGGGAAGGAAAGTGTCGACGTCTTGAAGTTCACATCGGCGATCTTAACAGGGTGTTTTGAAGGCTTTGAGCTATGGGATCGAGTTAGGTGTCGTTTTCGAAGTATTTTTGGACGTAGAATCCATTTTTTGGGGTCCCGGAACGATCCGATTTCACTGGGACGATCTTTAGGGCTTTCATGGTGCTAAAAAAGGGATTTTTGAAGGATCCCAGGATGTTAAATATTTTTCGAGTAAAAAATAAAGAATTTTTGAAAAAGAAACATTTTTGAAAAAAAAATATAAAAAAAAATTTTTTTTTCAGATTAAAATCCAAAAAAAAAATTTTTTTTTTTAAATTTTTTCATTGACAGAATTAAATTTCTGCACAAGTAACGTATATCAAAGAATAATAAACCCTTGTGTAAAATTTGCAGCGTTTTTACTTGCGGTTAAATTAAATTTTCAGGGCCGTCTGCCGATCACATACCTAATTAGAAAACTTAACTTTAAAATTAGTTAAAATTAAATTTAACACAAGAGTTATATTTTTATTGTGTGGTGCAAATTGTACAAAAATAAATTCTGTGTAAATAAAAAAATATTTTAAAAATTAAAAATTAAAATACTTTAAATTTTTTAAATTAGGTACCTATAGGTACCTACCCTGAAGAACGCTGAAAATATTACACAAAGGTTTATTATTCTTTGATATAGAAAAGTTGTACAAAAACTAATGCAGTCAAAAACAAATTGTTAAAAAAACTTTAAATTCCTGTTAAATGTTAAAATCCCATTTGTAGCCCCATGAAAGCACCATAGATCCCCACGGTGATATCGGATCGTTCTGGGACACCCAAAGATGGATTCTACGTCCAAGAATCGACACCTTTCTTCGAAAACGACCCCTAACTTGACTCCATAGCCTAAACCCTTCAAAAAACCCTCGCGAGGCCTCTTTTAAGCCCCACATAGTCCCAAGGGTTTGGGCGATCGGGGTGAAAACCTTGCGGACACAACTAGATGGTACAGCGAGTATTTTGTCAAAATTTCAGATTAAAAAAAATCCCACTGCCCAAAACGTGGTCCTACTCCCGACACGAAAATGGATGAATATTCCGAGAATGACAAAACCAAAATGCTTCAAACCGACGCGCACACCCCATTTAACGTAATGATCTGTAATGCTGAGCCCTTTAATAAATCAAGCCTTTAAGGAACAATCGGGATACAAACCAAGAACGGTTAGGAATGACCTTTTCAAACATGGGCAGGTAGCGTGGGGAAAAAAAAAAAAAAAAATCCCTTTGGGTCCTCAGAGATCAGTATCTGCATCATCCTGGCGTCCGGGACCTCCATAAAACAATCGGAAAGTCTTCAGCTATTAAACCAGGGGTAACAATGGCCCGAAGTCCTGCAGGAACATTCTTCATTCAACTCATTTCAAACGTACACGAGCGTCAAAAATACGCTGAACATTCTACACTTGTAAGGGTTTATTATTCCAAGAACCAAGAACTCACGGACTTGCACTTGAAGCCCTGAAAGACAAGCGCTAGACTCCATTCATAACGGTGTTCCTGATGAAATGATGAATGATGATGAAAACCATCTTTGAGTCGGTCTGAATTGATGCCTCCGAGTCCAATATATTCGTCGGAACAAAGTTTTGTTGTGATCAAGTTGCATTGCCGACTCCAGGAGTTCATGTTCTATGACATGGCCAAAATGGGTAGAAACTTTGAAAAATCATAGCTCCCTTATTATGGTAGTTACAGAATAGCGGTTGGTCCCATTCGACACAGAAACAATCTACCAACAAGACCTCGTTGGGGAAAAAATTTTAACGGCCTTAGTATTTACGGTAGGGGGCAAAAAGTATTAAAAAAAACGTTACTTTGGTTTTGAAAACCCACGTTTTTTCAACATTTTTTTGGCAAAATCACACATTTCTCGTGGTTTCAGACACCAACTCATATATATTTTCGGAATCAGCGATAAATTTCCAGTAAGAAGAGTTTTAAAAAACTACAAAATTTGTGGAATTTTTTGGTATTCGCAGGTTTAGCTGTGATTTTCTAAACTGAACATGACCGAAAAATCGCCAATATCTCGAAAATTTGGACGTGACCGGAAATTTTGCGGCGGAAAAAACGGGGGTCAGATTCGGATTCAGCACCCCAAAAACCTTGGAGTTTGATGGTTTTTTCCGCGGCGCCTGATCGGCCTTTTCTTTTTGTAAACCTGTGTAGGTACCTAATCGATATCGTAAAAAATAATGAAATTCTCGCAAAATTGGTAAAACTGGGTAACTCTACACATCGGAATAATGTTATTATATTGGAGCTGCAACATGAGGAGAACGAGTAGGATGCTCATATAAATGAAGACATCACTCAGGGAGGTTGACGCTGACAGGGAGGTTCGCTGTCGAGGATCCGCAGAGCAAAGGGGAAGGTTTTTGGCTGTGAGAGGGAGGTTTCTCATGAGTGTGCAGCTGAAAGAAACAACTCCCTCCCTGAAATATTGTCAAACAATAATATAAGGGTCCTTTGATGCTGGGAGAGAAAAAGGGTGGCTACTTACTGAGGGGGAAACCGCTGATTTTTGGCTGAGAGGTGGCCAAAGAAGGTTAACAAATAGATTTCACCTTCCAAGTGAATCCTTCAAGGCTCATCCTATATTCATATAGGTAAGAATTAAAAAGAAAACTATTCACTATCAAAAAGCTAGGGGTCTTAGGCCAGGTGTGAGAGGACGGGGGTAGGCTGGCTTTAGCCCGCAGGGGTGGCCCCCTAGTTATTATAGAATCAAGAATTTTTTTATTGCCAAGAACACCGAGTGCAAATACAAGGTCGAAATTCCCATACAAAATTTCAGCTCATATCAATAATAAAGCGGTAGGTAGGTACATCATGAACAAGCTATTAGGTAATAAGTACCAAAGCCTATGCCTAACTAGAGATATCTTACATTTGACATACTCGGGGAAAATTCATTAAAATCATAGGGTGCGATGGATTTTAAAAATTTGACAAGTTTTGGCTTAACGCTTGCTGTCGCAAATTTCGCTCGCAACTCTTTAGGGATGGCATTGAAAAATGCCCCACCATGAACTGCTGATGCGGGATGATTTCAAGCGGTGATAAGGCACCAGCAAGTCACTCCCATGCCGTGTTCCATACCCATGAGTGAAGTTATGATACTCGTGTAAGTGGGAGAAAACGTAGCACGTAGCTTCGATTATGTAAACTGCAGGGATGGTCAAGACGTTGAATCTTATATGAAGGCTGGCTTACAATCCTGTTGGTACCTACTTCAGCCCAGCGACCACTCGTTTGGCGACCAGAGGATGGCATTTATGCATAAAAGCATAAATGCTTAAAAGCTGCACGACTCATAAAAGCAGCATGGAATGCTGCAGTTTTAGGTAGCTTCGCCTGTAATCTAGCAGGAGGAAAACCATTGAATTTAACCTAGATTCAAGGTTCTCACAGTTTTGCTTCCAGTTCAGCATTGGATCCACCAATACTCCCAGAAAGCTTGGGGGGTTTTCGACCAAGGATGTCAAGTCTCGCAACCCAAAGTAAAGAGCCTCAGTTTTATACCTGAAGGATCTTCAAGTACCTATTCGAATACTTTGCAACCGATTGATCGGCTGCAAAAGGAGGTACCTAGCTCCATGTTTTGAACCTTGTCCTACTATTGTTCAAAAAAACAACATTAAATGTTAATGTTAATTAACAAATTTTGTTGAAATTTAGAATAGGTATTGTAAAACAAGAGTAAAATTGTTTATTGAATTTTTCATAATTTAGGGACCCTCACTCATCAGGAAGAAATAATTCACTTATTAGGTACCTACCTACCAATTATGTATTAAAAATTATTCATTTGTTGTTGTTTGAAAGACGGGTCTAGAACAACGTGGTGTTTAATATTATCATCAATATGTTCAATCCTTATACACAACACGAAAAATTTGTTTGTTTGTTTTCAATAGACGGCTAAACAATGTACCAACGGAATTTGACGGGAGGGGTCGTCAAATTATCGGTAATCGGTGGCAAAAAGATCGATAGTATATCGATAATCGATTCTCGCTTGGTAGTTACAAATAGGAAGGTTACCTTTCGCTACACTTGTAGTTTTTCGCTATAATAACAATAATTATTGTTATTAATAGTGAAGTATTGCTGTAATGTTCGCTTTAATAATATCATTTAGGTATCTCTTCAAAAGATTCCTCATTTGGCGATGCCTGGGAGTTTTGCCGAAACCTTGTAAGTAGCTTAAATGTGTTATTCCTTCAGCTCTCGATCTCACGTTTTGATGTAGATTTTTCCATTGTTCACTTTTTCTGTGTTGGTTTATTATTCTCAGAATTCGCGTATGTTTTCGCGACGAGGGTCTACAATTTTGATCGGCCTCTAAATCTGTGCCTTGTTTCATGATGTTAGGCTTCACTCCTAAAATGAAATGACCGTCTGCCGACTAGAGCGTTTTGGGCAGTATGAGTAGGGTGACCACAAATTTTTGAGCTTAAAAGGGGACACCGACCCCTACTGGAAAATGATGGTGTAAGTAGGTATGTTATGTTAACATAACACAGCCCCCCGCCACTCTTCGTACCTAAACACCTACTTACTCGACTGAGCAGTAAAATAAGCAATAAGAGTTTTTTGTTAAGGAGAGAGAACGACTACTCTGCTGGTGAGAATACTAAACTGTTTGTTTCACTAAGCAATAATTGCTTACAATTATTGCAATTATTAATAATTGCTTACAATTATTACAATTATTACAATAATTGCTTACAATTATTACAATTATTGCTTACAATTATTGTAGCGTGGGGTCCGGTTTCGAGCAACTAAGCTCATCTACAGCCCAGAGTGACTTGAGGTAGTTGAAACTCCATTCAGGTCTCCTGAAGGTTAAAGAAAATGCAAGATTCCGCCCGACCATTAGCAAAGTGGTTCAAGTGAAATCGAAGACTACGTCCGGAGAAAAACGTGCTAACCTGAGATGGTTCTCATCACACTAGGTACATCCTTTACGTAGGTGAGAGACGGCTTGTTGACGTGGACCATCTTCTTCACTTTCTCCAGCAGAACCTGGAACAGAACATCGTTCTTCTTCTCCATGACGATCCACGGTTCTGTCCATTGTGGTTGGAGTCATTTAGCTCAACCCAGTCCTCAGTCTTCTGCTGCAGCATCTGGACCCCCTCGATTCATGTGGCACACTCTGTGGTTTCCTGCCTGTGCTTCAGAAGGGAGAACACATATGGGACTGAGAGTGGCTTTCCCTCATGACAGGCCTGACCAAGTCTTTTGGTAGGTGGCGCCCAGGACCATCAAGGCTGGCCAGAGACCGGTCGTGACATGGGTCGCACTCCTGTAGACCGTGTCCTGTTCACAGACCCACTGAGGTGGTTATTAGGGTGAGAAATGACTCCTCTGCTGAGTACTAATCACAGACCCACTATGAATCATAGTTGTATCCGCCATAAGTGGAGAAATGTATTAAATTTGCTCTTTTACGGTCCAGCTTAGCTAACATGGTGTGTCCATGCTGCTGGTACGGGGTTCTTTCCCATCTCCGCCTGTGCTGTGATCGCTGCCACTGGTCAACAGCCTCGCGGAAAAGTGCTAGCATGATACCTAGACAGGGTTCGGGTCCTATAAGGTCCTCACTGGACCCCTGTCTGCCCAGGGCGTCTGCTTTCTCGTTCCCTGGAATACCATCGTGACCAGGGACCCATCTGAGAATAATCTCATTAGAGGCCCCAACACGCCTGATGGACTCCCAGCAGTCAAGTACAAGTTTTGAGTTGACTCTTATTAGTATGATGTTTCAGGACGATATTAATTAAACAATACATTGAATGTAAAAATGCACACTGTCTTCATTTTGGCCGATTTTGATAGGATTATAAAACTTTCAGGTGCTGTATTTGCGTTGAAGCCACTGAATTCCTCCCCGGCCGTTTCTCCGTTGCCTTGTCCGTATATGGGGGTGGATCCTTAGTGGGGCTCGAGGCTTTGTTAGGTGTAAAAACAAAAGATCTTTCCCCCAACATCGTCACGAGCTCCCGTCCGGAGAAAGGGAAGGCGAAGGAGAATAAAAATAAATGAAAAACGACCAAAAGGACGACGAATAAAAGAAGGTCTATGAAAAAATTGTGGTGAAGAGGAAGGTTTTTTTTTTGTCGAGTTTGGCGGCTCAGTGAATTTCTGAAGACGCCGTGTTAAGGGCCGACCACCTGCTGGGCCACCGGACTTATCAGGCTCCATTGTGAGTTAAGGGTCACGTGGGATTATTAAATCTTCCTACGTGAAAACCTTCATTCTTTATGACGTGTACAGTTGTGTATTTATTGTAGGCAGTCCCTGATTTTATAATAGAAACTAGGAAAATATACCTCGATCCCCCCACACCCAGATTTGAGGTAGGTTAGTATCTGGTTAGTCGGTTGCTAACAGTATTGAGGCCCCTCACGAACTGATAAAACAAATTCCATTAAGTTTTTCGTTTGAGCTAAAATCTTGATGCTCCACTTGTCTGTGCTCCTCAGAATTCTCTTTTGCATTTCTTTTATGGTGTAATGGCAACCAACACCAAGAAGGGCTCGCTCTAGAAACGTTCCATCTAAAAAAATAAAAAAAAATAAAAAATCGAATTTTAGCGTAAAAACGCATTGCAACCTACTTCATCAAGTAATGTTTTGTAGGGTGGACCCCTCTTTTTAGCTTCTGTTGATTGGACTATTGGTTGGAACAGCTTAACTTAAGGTATAATCCTCTGTGTACGCAAATCAAATCCGTCCGCACTTTACATTCTTTTTGCATCGCTGTCCGCAGCTCAAGATTTCACGTTTAGGTACTCGTTTTGGAAGGGACGCCATTCACGAGTCGGTGACTAACTTGCCTACTTAGGGCCCAAATAGTTCATCATTGAGTTAAGGA
Organism: Pilophorus perplexus; assembly: GCA_955831195.1. Lineage (NCBI taxonomy): Eukaryota > Metazoa > Arthropoda > Insecta > Hemiptera > Miridae > Pilophorus > Pilophorus perplexus. Next base: position 2,525,451 of record OY037011.1, read on the forward strand.
GAAAAAAAAAAACAGTTTGACTGATGGAAGGGAGGGGGTTATGGTTAAACGGTTGGGCACCTTCGGGACAGGGCGGTTTTTTGTTCAAGTTAAAAGACGAATCGAAAGAAGAAAGAAGGCCGGCGTGATAATGAGAGGGCAATGCGAGGGATGAGCAAGTGACAGGTCCTTGTTACCTGGAGACCTGGAGCTGGGCTATCGCAGGCTCCAACACGTAGGGCCGGACACCTACGTTTTTGAAGTTACCTATTAGAATGCTCACTCGGGATTCCTGACAATCTGGGCGAGGAAGGATCATCCGTCACTCAGAATGGAAAAAAAGAAGACAAAAAAACTGATAGCAGAGGGAAGCAGTGGCATTTCATGAATTAGAGGGTGGGCCTGGAGGCTTCTTTTTTCAACGTTTTTAGGCGCCTCGTATGATGTGATTGGTTACATTTTATTCCTTAGGAATTGACAGGTTTAGATGATGTGGCTCTAACAACACATTTCGAGAATGTACCAGTTTACGGGTCTCCCCTACTTCCAAAGCTAGGTCTTTCCCACCCATCAGGGGCTGCACAGTCGCGCATTCACACACTGCTGCTGCGACAAGATTCGGCCGAGCAAAGCTGAACTAGTGTGAACGCATCGTGCTGAAAGCCAAATCGTGCCAAATCCAACTCAAACAGCTCGGTCCGGTCTTTTTCTCTAATTAGATATCCCAGCTCATTAGATCTCTGGAGTACCTTCTGCTGAGGCACTGGGGAACTAACTCATGCTTCGTAGAACCCCATTTTCACTCTCTGAACACCCGAGCTCAGGCCACCACCAAGATGGCTGAAGGCCGTGCTGCCTTGCCGAAAGGCGATCCGAATAGAAACAAAGGTCACAGTGTGGGCGTGCCAAACTTCAAAGCTTGAGTTCAGTCAACAACGGTGATTATATTTTGGAGCCATTTTAGAAGCTTGGTCTCTTTCGCCCTTCGAAACAGCGTGGACCTCAGGCCAATCCAAATTCCTGAATTTAATTTGCACGATTTGTACGCTCTGCCACATTTAGCATAGTTGACGTGCGTTCAATTGCATGGATCCTCTACTCAGTTGAGGAAGGTGGTTACTTCTTTGCAGTCATACAGCGATAGAGTGGAGAGCAATGATGCTGCCAAAGCAGAATGAGGCGCTAAGAACCAGGTGTGAAGCATGACTAGTTCTTGTATAAACTTCTACAGCTTTGGTTCTACTTGGTGCTTCGCCTGGTGCTCCACTCTGTGCTTGATGATTTCCACGTTTCCTTCTTTGTTCTCTTACCTCTTCGATCCTCTACCTCAACTACGTACCCTGGAGAGAAGAAGCAGCGAGGAGGTGCAGCCTGTGCAACTCGGGAGATCAGGAAGATACGTTTCACTTCATGGCCAGGTGCACCATCTTATCGGAGGTAAGGTTCAAGTACTTCTCTGCTGACACAACGCCAATTCTGAAGGAAGCCTGGTTCTACAAATGGCCCTTAAGGGCCTATTAATTGATACAGATGTTCAATTGGTGAGTCCAATGGCTGCACCGCAGATGAGGTGTTTGTCCTTGGTTGCGAGCCTGCGTGCTGGGGCGGGGTGGCTACAAATATAAACAATAATTGCTTAACTTTACCTTTATAACTCCGTAACTTTTTAATTTTGTTGCCAAATGCCTTGTAGACTCATAAAATTATTTTTCTTTTTATCACCCCACGTTTTTAGCGCAACCTTTCCTCAAAAAATGGAAAGGTGCGCTCATCTCTTCGACATGCTTGTTTTTTTTTGTGTTTTTGTGTATCACAGCATCACGCCCGAGTGGCTGAACAGATTTTCATGAGGGCGGTCTCATTGTGATCAGCGAGTTCTGGGGGTGGTTATAGGCTATCAAAATTACCTCCGTCGTCGACGATTCGTCCGATCCCGAGAAGATTACGAATCTTCAACGAATTGTCAAGTTACGAATTCTTAGTAGTCCAGTAAAATTAGGAAAAGAATTCGGAATAATTCGGACCGAAGCGGAAATGATTTTAATACCTTCTAATGGTCCTAAATACACGGAATCTGAGTTTGCACCATCGCAGGTGGTGAGCTAAACTTTTGGCAGCCGAAAAACCGCGAAATTTTTGCACGTTTTTCAGTTTTTTGCCTCTAACTCAGAAACTATTCATCCTAAAGATTTTAGTCGTCTTCGACGGCTTATTTACGTCACCACCAGAAATGTTATGTACATTTTATACCATTTTGAGAATCTGGTCATTTCCTTTGGATCGAGTTGATTTCATTTATTTATTATTTATTCATGATTATTTACTTATTAAGATCTTATTTAGTCAGTATTTCATTTTCTTTCATACAATTTTAACTTCACTACCTAGTAATTAGTAATAGGAAATTAAGGTTCTATAAAAATGAGTCTTCGATATGTTAGAGTTTATTGGTAGTATATATAATATATAATAGGTTTGAACGAAGTTAAGTAGTTTGTCAGCATAACTTAATTCCTAAAAAAAGTCAGTTGGGGTTATTTATATTCGAGGTTTTTTTTTAAGCGGGTTGAGCCAGGCGCGCCGCCCGGTCAGACGGTTGCGACTTCCATTTGTTGCAGCAGCTGACCTATTCATCCTATTGATTTCAAATTTTTGTGACACGTTTCTAGGGTTATGAAGACCATACTATAAAAATTTCATAATCATTGCTCCAGTAAAAAAAATAAGAAAAATCAGAACACAAAAATTTCCTTTTTTTTCCTTTGGGACAACAAAACCCCCCCTTCAAGTCATTCAAATGGACTGAAATTTATACCACGTATTCTACACTATATGCCAAGTAATCCCACCGGATGGTTTAAAAAAAATACGATTTGCCTATTTTTGCCATGAGTTCGAACCTACCCCCGCAAAAGGCCCGACTTTTTCAAGCTTCAAAAATTTCCACAAATTTTAAAAATGGGTTTATCGAAAAATCATCCGGTAGGATTCGTTGTATTGCCTCTACGAACGTTGTGTAAAAATTTCAGCCATGTACGACAAACGGTTCAGGAGATAAAAAATCCCAAACAGGAGAAAATGAAAGTTTACAGGAGAGCGATTTTTCCGAGAGGGTAGCCTACGGCATGCCTTCGCCGCTCGTTATGTCCTTCATGGAGTTGATTTTGGCACCTAAAAACACCCTGAATAAGCTGATGAATGCTGTTGTTGTGAAGTTTCATTTATTAGTTATCTGTCCGATAAGTTAGTGTTTGTATTATCTGATATAGTACAGTGTCACCAGCCGTTTTTGTTTTGAAGTTCAACTTCAGAAGTTGTATTCTGCGTTGGTTCCGTTGTTTCTCTTCCAAATGCCTCGGAAAGGGTATTTTTTCCGCAAGAGAAATATTACACCTCCCAATAGGTGGGGAATGGGCCGTGAAAAATGTGAAACCCCAGGGATTGAGACAGGATGTCGACGTCTTCGGGATCATCAGGATCGTCTAAATCGTCGACATCGGGAAAGAAGCTCATTGAGAACTTGGAGGCTTACGACGATTTTTCTAGTGAAGCTAGAAACGACATCGTGAATATTGTGGACTTTTTCAAGAAACTTGGTGAGGTAGTCGACGTAAAGTGTAAGGAAAAGGCTGGAAGACCAATGGGAGCAAGTCGAAGGCGGACCATGCATGTTACGGCGCTGGCGAACACTGACCGGAGCGGAGGTGAGCAACTTACGAACTCAATTTGAGGGACTTCCCGTGGTTCAATTTAATTTTTTTTTTGTTTCAAAATGACCAGCAGATTGTGTAGAAAAATAATAAAAAATAAAAATAAAATCGAATTTTTTATCCAAAACCTGGCTCAACCCCCTTAAGGTGGCGGTCCCGGTGTCTGGAAACTTGTGGATTCTTGGGCAGTATCAAAAAACTCAAATGATTGGTTCAGTCACGTCTTCATTCAGTCATCTCAGCTTTCCTTGACCCTTGTGATATTGCTCCAATCACAGGAAACTTCGAAAGGAAACCCGCTTGAGACGATAGTTGGCGTCTTGGTTGTGCACCAGTAGATCTTGCGCCTGTGGCAGCGTAGGCTCCTCTTACGCCTTCCAGACCACTCCATTTGCCTCCTTCGCCGCTTTATGCAGCAAATGCCAGCGGCCTCAACCACCCTCTCCCAGATCAAGACTGCGATGATAACGAATCTGCTGACGCCTGTGGTAATAAATGTCCCCAGTTGTTTCTATAGTTCCCTTAGTTTTATGCCACATGTGTGGTAGAACTCATTACCGCGAATGTAAAATACTGTTGAGTTATTTTGTCGCTTAAAGCCTAATTTCTGGCGAGACATACCTACTTTCTTACTATACCTACAACAACGCCCTCGCCAAATAAGCCCTAGCAGGGTCTACCAATAGGCCCTGCCTTACGGTGTAATGCCTGGGAGCTGTTCCATTGCATTGGTTGGGGAATGGACATGGTTAATGTGACAATGATGTAACCGCTCCGACTTACCGTTACAGCTTTGGCCAAATCACCTCCTTGCCTCAAGAAGTACAGATCCTTCCTGTGAGTGAGCGTTTTCAAGGGTTTAGGCCATGTAGCAAGTTAGATGTCATTTCCGTGGTAATTTTTGATGCAGAATTGATTGATGAGGTAAACCAGACTCCACCGTGTGGCTGCCTCTGTCGAGGTTGAAGGATTTAGGCCAGAGTGCGTCTTGGTGGCTGGTGGAGGCCCCAGACATGCTCCAAAACTCATAGCGACGATTTAAAATACTAATAAACCCTCTTTATGGGTTTAGTTCAATGTGCACCTTTTGAAGTGAAAGGTTTATTTTTATTTTGAACGACGCTCCTGTCGGCTCATCCATTCAGAAGGTCCCAAATTCACGGCCCCAACTGGCTTCTTTAGAAGTCCTGTTTGGGTTCTTCGAGCACGTCGTCCCTCGTCACCGGCGTTATTCCGTCTGAGTGAATCAGAAAACAGTCCCGAAGATGAGACGCCCCTCCAGGACTGAAGGTTCACGTGGGACGCAGGCGCCAGGGCAGACCTTCGAACGAATGGGAACCGATCCCCCGACCAGACAGGTTTTTTAACGACAAATTGATCCGAAAGAAAACAGATTCCTAAAAAAAAAAAAAAAAACCCACAACTGTCATCACTGAGAATTTGTTACGTGCTTACTGACCGGGAGTTTTATGGAAGATGAGATGAGTTTGGGTTTCGAGGTCTTTAAAAACTTCAAAATGTCCTTTTTTACAATCTCGTCGGCCGTTTTCACGGTTATTCGATTTTTTGTTGATATTTTTAAATCCGCGAGCTTCTTGTTAATTTGTTGTCTGACGCATTTTACTACCACGTCAATAAAACCTGGTAGATGCGTGATGCGTTAACGTGATTCAACTAGTGCAAATCACCGCCAAAGACCTCCTGGCCTACAGAGGTGGGACTCGTGCCCCGGCAACAGCAGTCATCTCCAGGAGTGGGTTGGAACCTGCTTGGAGGTGTATCTTTGGATTAGTCCAACGTCCATTCCTCGAGACTGAATGGCAAACAGGATATCATGCGGCGAGGAGTGCTGTTGGACTGGACCTTCACCCACATCAAGCAGTAGTTTATCGTTGGCTGCTCCTAGACTGTACTGTAGAAGATTTCGCCGCATGTGCAGCCCTTATAAGCTGGGAGCACAGATTAAACTACTGACTTAAACTGGCTGGGAGATTGTTGTGGCAAACCTCGAAACCCATCATGGCTGCTTCGTAGTACCTATCTTCTTGTGAATTTGTAGTAGGTAGTGATCTGGAGATCTAGTTGTTTTTAATTTTGTTTAAAGTTTTCCAAGCTGACTTCAAGCATAATTATTATGACTACCAAGCATTGCACATTTGGGCATGTACCTGTACCATCCTACGTTTTGAGTCAGAAGTGGCTTAGCCGAGAAGGCGATAATTGAATGAAGCCTTGAAGCATCTATCTTTACTCTTCGAAACAGTATGACAATTCTCTGAAAATGTATGTTCCTACTCTACGCACTATACGTGTGAGGTCGTTAGGTGGTGGATTAGACCTCTGCACCGTCGGCAAAAAGCCACACCACTATTATAGTACACGTATAATACGTGTCACTACTATACGCCAATTTTCTTTCAAAAGTCTTTAAATTGCAACCCTACTCGATTAGTGCGCCTATCTTGTTTCGCACAAGTTCTTACAGTTTGGTTCCTACTCCATGGAAACATTAAATAAAGCGTTTAATTTTAACGCTATCCGCTCGCGTCTGCTAGCTTGCATCACTTCTCGATGAAAACATTCACATTACTTGAGCCGATAATATCATCTCATGTACCTAATGTAAATGATTTCATATTAAATATTAATATCTAATTATAGATAATTATCTACTCTTTGCCAAATTTGCGAAAATCCTTGAATTTGTGTTCCTACTCAATGAAAAATTTACTTTGAGCATATCACTACTGCATGCTAAATTTCCTTTTAATTTGTAGCCTAATGAAACGGGGGGGGGGGGGGGGGGCTTTTTGAGCTATTATCACTACCTTATGCTAAATTTCTCAGAAGCATTTGAAGGGGCGCGGAGAAGAACGAGCAATGTCAATTTTCTCAAATTCTGGGAATTTCATTTTGAAAGTTGGATAATGAGCGTTCTTTGCCGTCACGTTATCTTCTTTCTTCCTTCAAGCGTATACAATGATCTTTTTTCCCGGGTTCGACTCAGGGTGCGATAGGTACCCAAACAAGCTACAAGATAGCACCACAAACTCGTTTTCTCAAAAAATTGACATTGATCGTTCTTCCCCGCTCCCCTTCATTTGGATTTGTGTCCTTAAGCTTACTTTATGTGAGGAAGTATCTCTACTCTTTGCAATTCCTTAAAAATATTATGTCCCTACTCTATGCAATGGTGTATGGACTTTAACGCTATTTGAGCTTGTGTCACTACTATACGCCAAATTTCTTTCAAAAGTCTTTAAATTGTATCCCTTCTAGATTAGTCTCGTTTTGTAAGAGGTTTTGACTATTGGGTTCCTACTCCATGGAAAATTCTCAACGCTTAATTTCACAAAAGTCTTTAAATTAGAATCCCTTCTCGATGAAAATATTTTCATTCCTTGAGCTGATATCTGCTCTATGCCGAATTTCTCGAAAATCCTTAAATTTGTGTGCTCAGTCTAAGTGAGCATGTATCTCTACTCTTCGAAGTATCGCAATTCCTTAAAATATACGTGTTCCAGGAACACTGTTCCTACTCTGTACAAAAAATTATGGAATTTAACGCTACTCGAGCTTGAGTCACTACTATGTATACGCCAAATTTCTTTCAAAGTCTTTAAATTTACCGTCTCATGGAAAATATAGCATGCAGTTGTGATATGCTCTAAGTAAATGTTTCATTGAGTAGGAACAAATTCACGGATTTTCGAGAGATTCGGCATTGAGAATCAACATATTTCGCATGAAGAAGTTTTAATTGGGTTCCTACTCAGTGGAAAAATATACTGCTCTTCGAGCATCTATCACTTCTCAATGCTTAATTTCACAAAAGTCTATAAATTAGTATCCTTTCTCGATGAAAAAGTTTATATTACTAGAGCTGAGATCTACTCTGTGATATCTCTCGAAAATCCGTGAATTTGTGTTTCTACTGTATGGAAAATTTACTTTGAGCATATCACAGCCTGCTAAATTTTTCATGATTTGTAGTCTGTATGAAAACAATTTAGCATTAGGTAGTGATAATAGATAGCTTTTGCTTTATTATTCTTGGAATAATACTGCTTGTGAATGTGATCGCGACGGAGGCCGACGACTCGGGTCGCCCTCAAAATTTGACATTATCCGTTTCAAGAGGTCTAGATTCCAAAATCGGCATGTCCGTCTGCTGTGCGGTGTACGCCGTCCGGGCCGTTTTGGGTTGTAGGAATTTTTTTTTAAAATCTTAAATTTTGACAAAATACTCGGTTTACCATCTAGTTGTGCCCGCAAGGTTTTCAGGCCGATCGCTCTAACCCGTGGGGCGACAGGGGGCTACGGAAGGTTTTTTTGAAGGCTTTTGGCTTAGGTGTCGAGTTAGGTGTCGTTTTCGAAGTATTTTTGGACGCAGAATCCATTTTTGGGGGTCCCAGAACGATCCGATTTCACTGTGGCGATCTATAGCCCTGGGCTTTCTAGGGGCTAAAAATGGAATTTTTGAAGGATCCCAGGAGGTTAAATATTTTTCAAGCAAAAAATAAAGAATTTTTGAAAAAAATCCAAAAAAAATTTTTTTTTTTGAATAAAAATCCTAAAAAAAATTTTTTTTGAAAAAAAAAAAAAACAAAAAAAGTTTTTCCAAATTTTTTTCCATTAACACAAATAATTTTTGCACAAGTAACCTATATCAAAGAATAATAAACCCTTGTGTAAAATTTGCAGCGTTTTTTGAAGACTTTTGGTTGACGAGTTAGGTGTCGTTTTCGAAGTAGGTATTTTTGGCCGCAGAATTCATTTTTGGGGGTCCCGGAAAGATCCGATTTCACTGAGGGGATCTATAGGGCTTTCATCATCTATAGGGGTGCTTTCATGGGGCTACAAATGGGAATTTGAAGGATCCCAGGAAGTAAAATATTTTTCGAGTAAAAAACGAAAAATGTCTGAAAAAATAGTATTTTTCTAAAAATTTTTCATTGACACGGAATTAAATTTCTGCACAAGTAACCTAGGTTTATCAAAGAATAATAAACCCTAGTGTAAAATTTGCAGCGTTTTTAGCGCAACCTTTTTCCAAAAAATGGAAAGGTGCGCTCACCTCTTCGACATGTATGTTTTTTTGTTTGATTTTTTGTGTACAGAGCATCACGCCCGAGCGGCTCAACAGATTTTCATGAGGGTGGTCTCATTGTCATCAGCGAGTTCGGGGGGTGGTTATAGGCTACCTTGATTTTTCCTCCCTCATCCCCTTCATCGGTTTTCGGGAGGTCCTTCACGACGAAAGTTGTTTATCTCTGATGTGTAACTAAGGAGGCCTCAAAAGGGGGACGAAAGTTTTTGTCTGATTTCGTTGGTACAAGGGTCTATGGAATGAGCTTTTCAGGCTGATTCCAACGACTCCAAAACGATTTTTGCAGCCTGAGCCGTTCGTTACCTCTGATCGGCATAAGGTTTTATTACGCATCGGTCGTTAGGGTGCAGTTGTTTACGTAATGAGCATCACGTGGATGATGTGTTGTGTGGCATAGTTTGGTCGCTAGATACCTACTGTTTCTTAGTTTCTCTCGCGTAATAACAAAAAGGTTGCGCTCATCTATTCAATTCAATTTATGGCTTGTTATTATCCCTACCTAATGCTAAATTTCATAGAAGCATTCGGATTTGTGTCCGTACTTAAGCTCACTCTTAGTGCGTAACGCCAGTACCTACCAACAAGGACCTCGAATGATGTTCATGGAAATGACGTCATAGGGCGATCACACCACGACTTATTAAGGCCAGAAAGGAGCACAGGTTCATTACTCCGAAGTTGATGGATGACCAAGTGAAAGCAGTAAAAACACGAAGTTCCAAAAGGCCGGTGGTAAGTTCCCAAGCTCCACCCCCCCCCCCCCCCCCCCCGCCAGCGGATTCTGAAGCATTTAAAGCCCTTACGAGGCTTTGTACCCAAGTGCCGACGTAGGTGCACCTCACGGTCGAGAAATTATCCTTAAAAGGGCGAGGTATTAAACGCTTCGGTCGGCACCTCTCATTTGGATCATTCTCCTCATAGAGTTACATTAGTGTACCAGTCTGCAGCATCAGCTTTTGGTCAAAATCTTCTGTTCCATGAACTTAATGGAACTTTTACAGGTAAGCCGGGCGTGTTGTGATAGGACTTTTTCAAGTTATAACTTGAATTGCATAAATGCAATTTGAGGACCCTGTGCTAACTTGGGGAGAGCCAAAAAATCTCAACATTTTCGTTTTTTTCTCGCTCATGCGGGTTTCGACCAGAACGTATATATCCAAACTTGTAGAGCATTAGATTTACAGCAGCAGTAGATTTAGGTTTTAGCAATTTCCTAACCCTTATATTAATCGAGATACAGCCGATCATCAAAGTTAGGAAATTTCTCAAAATGGCAAAAGTTGGCAAAACAAAAACGAAGGTTGTAGCACTAATTAGTACAAATAACATTAGCACAAAATAGTACAAATAACATTAATGTTATTTGTACTATTTTGACTCGGACGCACAGTGGACAGAATCACCGATCGACGTGGACAAAAATCGTTTCAAAGAAAATATATGTTTTGTATCAGATTTCATTCTTCACTTAGTTAATATTCCAAAAAAGTTAGCGTCCCACAGCGGTTCTCAAGGGCTTGAATTTAATGTCGCTGCATTCCTCAAACTGAGTTCGAGAAGGCGTCTCGTGTGATGGGTGATCTCAGCACAGTTGAGCTGAATGTTTGAGGGGTAAATATCATTTTTAGACTGATTCAGTTAGGTGATATAATTAAGAGTTAAATTCTATCCGAAAATTGTCATATTCAGTTAAAAAAAGGTTAAGGCTAAGTTCGGCCAAGGTTTTGGAAGCTGATATATGTAGTTTCGTTTTAACGTCTATAAACTATGTTTTCAGATCTTCCACCAAATTTTTGCGGTTTTTGCGATTTTTGAGTAGGTACCCAATGAATTTCTATATATTGCAGAATCAACTACGCTGAAAATTTCCCGCCGGGAGGTTTTTCAAGAAATGGGTGGTGACTCCAAAGGATCAACGTCCAAATACGTTGGTAAAGTATATTTTGTTGCACAATAATATTTCGGAGGAGGGACTTGATGTGCGAGATTTGACCGAGCCAGTGAGTGTCGTTGAGAAATTTGAACTCTGCGATGATGTACTATGATCGGTTTGTAACAAATAAAGGTCGAGCCACACGTTTCAGTGATATCAGTGAATCCTCCGCCATAAGTGCTCCGTGCCCTTCAATAGCATCAATGATAAATTGTCCACATATCAGCGTTACATGCCACACGGAGCACTGATGGTGGAGGATTCCCTAAAACTCTGATAATATCACATATTATGTGTGATGATCGAGCTTAAAGCTGTGATTCGTGTTAAACCCATCGTATTAAACCTATTGTATTAAACCCATATTAATTCGTGTTAAACCCACGTATTACACCCATCGTGATTGTGTTACTTATACCATGAAACTGGTGACGAACATTGGGGAAGAGCATGAAATTCCGCTCAAGACTGGCTCATAATTTTTTTGAGTCCCAAAGAGTCTTTTAAAATAATTTTAAAATGTCCCAATTACACAGCCCCACAAAAAAAAAAAAAAAAGAAAAAAAAAGAAGCTGATCCGGGGGTCTGACTATGGTATTCCTATGTATTTTTCGACGCTGAATCCGAATCCGAGGTCAAAAAATCCGTTCACCCCTTAATTTTTTGTGTAGGGGCGATGATTTCGCCCCTACGCACAAAAATCGCCCCTACACAAAAAATTAAGGGGTGAACGGATTTTTTTGACCTCGGATTCGGATTCAGCGTCGAAAAATACATATGAATACCATAGTCAGACCCCGAAGCAGAAACTTTTTTTTTTGTGGGGCTGTGGGGTGGAACCGCCCCTACACAAAAAATTAAGGGGTGAACGGATTTTTTGACCTCGTATTCGGATTCAGCGTTGAAAAATACATAGGAATACCATAGTCAGACCCCCGGATCAGAAATTTTTTTTTTTTTTTTTTTGTGGGGCTGTGTTATTGTCCCAATTTTAATCGCGGGTCTAACGCTCTGTGTGCCCCCCACTCACTACCGCCCTAGTCAACAATGTTCAATTCACCTCAACTCAATTTCATACGACTATCATGGCGAGACAAAACGTCTCAGAATGGGTTTTCAACGATGTAATCTTTTGTTGTAAATTGTTTGAACACTTAAATTGAGGGCGTCAGAGCAATACGACGAAGCGTCACAGTGGTCCACAGATGAAAAAAAAAAAAATGTTTAAATCTCCCGAAACCATTATTATTTCATTCAGTATAAGTTGTAGGGCTGATATGAATAGTTTTCGGATCAAAAAATCATCAACTTGACTCGTACTGGCTGTATACCTTTCACGATTTTGTAAGATTGTGATTTTACAGGAGCAGTATTAAACCTATTTACGTAGAATCGTAGCCGACAAATTCGGCACGTGAAAAAATTCATTAGACATGGTTTGTTCAGTTTTACTAGACACAGGTTTCAGCACGTTTTCTTGGAATCTTGATCAAATTTCAAGAGGTCCACGGAAGGAAACAGAGTAGATGCTGGGTTCGCAGTGGGACTGAGATCGATTGTTGCAGCTGCCTCAAGCGAGTTGTCGCCAAAGACGGCATGACCCAGACGATCCAGTCTTACCCCGTTGCAGCTTCCACAACCGAATTGTCGGCAATGAAGGCCTGTCCAGCGGACTCAATCTCGAATCTCTCACTGCTTATTGACATTATATCGCAACAAATGAACAGCAAGGTATCAAATCTAATGTTAGGTTCGTTTCAGCTAAGTCGAGCGTGGTTATATTGCATCCACTCGCAACCTGTGAATCGTGCGCATGCGCGACTCGCATCTAATCACATCCATTGTCATACAGTGACGGTTTTATCAAGTTATTATCTTTTGTCCGTAATCGCAAGAGGATTCTCACTTCCTTGTTTTTCTCTGAGGTTCACTAGAGAAGAGGAAAAATGAGTTAGGTTATAAGTAGGTTACAATATGAGGGGCGATGGTTATCTTTAGGATGCGGTAAGCTAGGCTGGATGCAAGGCTCAGAAGCAGCAACTCGAAGTTGATGCGAGTTGGATGTGCTGCAGAAACTCAGGTGTCTGAGGTCTCACTTCACAGACTGGATCCAGTGTTCATTGTGCCGCCTCTCGGAGTTTCTATGGTAGGAGTTCTGTGCCCTTGAAGAGGTTTAATAGACCTCCTATAGGACCTCCTATAGGTATACCAGGTCCTTTTGCGCCAGTATCTCTCCCCGGTCCACAGAGCCCAGAGCAAGATACCTCCTGCGCTCCAGGGCTTCACATTCGAAGATCTGCTGTCTCATCCTCATCTCCGCAAAACCGCAGGTGGGCCATCATTATAATCCCTATCCTGTTTAAATGCTTCCGTGTCCTGTGCACAGACCCACCATGAATCTCAGTGTCTGCCATAAATGGAGGCACGTATTTGCCCTCTTACGGTCTAGCCGACCCTACATGGTGTGTCCATGCTGCTGGCGCGGGGTTCTTTCCCATCTCCGCCTGTGCTGTGGTCGCCGCCACTGGTCAACAGCCTCGCGGAATAGTGCTAGCATGATACCTAGACAGGGTTCGGGTCGTATAAGGTCCTCGCTGGACCCGTGTCTGGCCAGGGCGTCAGCTTTCTCGTTCCCTGGAATACCAGCGTGACCAGGGACCCATCTGAGAATAATCTCATTAGAGGCCCCAACACGCTTGATGGATTCCCAGCAGTCAAGTACCAGTTTTGAGGTGGTAGATGTCACCGCCAGTAATTTCAGAGCAGCTTGGCTATCCGCCTTCTCTCGAGGGCTCTCATCTCACTCTCAGCCATGCATGCTTTTATGGCTTAGAGCTCGGCCTGGTATACTGCGGCCCACTCCCATTTGAGCTGCGGGCTGTACGTCCTGGCACCAGCTCTATTACACATCCTGGAGCTATCTGTGTAACATTCTATGTCACCATACCGCACTCCCGGTGGACCTTTCTTCCAATCCTCTCTGCTAGATATGATACTAACATCAGGGTTTCCGCCTTGACAAATTCTGTGGGCGTGAGGGTGATTTGGCTCCCGCCCATCTTGTCAAGAATATTCGTGTGGTTCCCCGTAGAATTTGGTTTCCATTCCCCACAGCATTCAAGATTGTATCTCGTCTTCCTTGCTGCGGATCTCATCCAAATATCTAGGGGTGGTAGGTCGAGAAGGATCTCCATTCCTGCCGTAGGGGCTGTCTCCATGGCCCCAGTTATGGCAAGACACGCCATCTGTGCCCTTGCTAGGGCCGCGGCGCCTGTCCCCTGTTCGACTTTTGTTTTATTATTCTTGGAATAATACACCTATGTTTTCGCGACGGGGGTCGACGACTCCGATCGGCCTCAAAATTTGACATTATCCGTTTCAAGAGGTCTACATTTTAAATCCGAAATGTCCGTCCGCCGTCCGGGCCGTTTTGGGCAGTAGAAATTTTTTAAAAAATCTGAAATTTTGACAAAATACTCGGTTTACCATCTAGTTGTGCCCGCAAGGTTTTCAGTCCCATCGCCCAAACCCGTGGGGCGCTATGGGGCTAAAATGGGGCTAATGGAGGTGGGTTTGAAGACTTTTAGCTATGGGATCGAGTTAGTGTCGTTTTCGAAGTATTTCTGGGCGTAGAATCCATTTTCGGGGGTCCCGGAACGATCCGATTTCACTGTGGCGATCTATAGGGCTTTCACGGGGCTAAAAATGGGATTTTTGAAGGATACCAGGAGGTTAAATATTTTTCGAGTAAAAAATAAAGAATTTTTGAAAAAAAAATTTTTTTTGAAAGAAAAAAAAAAAAAATTTTTCCCAAATTTTTTTCCATTGACACAGAAATAATTTTTGCACAAGTACTTAACCTATATCAAAGAATAATAAACCCTTGTGCGAAATTTGCAGCTTTTTTTCCACCAGACAACGCAGCCATGCGTGACTCCCGGTCTGACGATTCTTTGATGGCCCGAGGCTGTTGTAGCCACATCTTGCATCACTTGCATACACTTAGTAGTACTAAAGTAGGTATAAATTGTATGCTTATATATAATAAACTTTCAATGTTTATTGTTCCCTATTTATTTTTCCGTTCGTAAATTATCTCAATTGCCAATTGAATAAAGATTGACCGGTTAGTGAACCGTTTCAACCTCTGCAACTAAACTGTTTTGTCTCCAGCGAATGATTTGGTCGCGAGACCATTTTCGCTTCAATAGACAAAGAAGCTTAACTGTAAAAGACAAAAGACCCGTAAAAACGTTATTCGTGCATGTATCATAAATGAATTTAAATTCTGCTGGGTGGTAGAAAAGTCCAGGTAGACGATAATGTTCACGGTGTGGGTCTGGGTGGTGAGTTTGTTTCTGAGGGGTTGTGCGGTAGAGGCGATTAAACTACCCAACACCACGTATTTCCCGGAGGATTTCGCTCCGGACTCAATTGTAAGTAAATTAATTACAGTTGATGCAATTACAAATATGTGATTGTTTTCCCGTTTTAACAGAGAACCATCATTGAAAGTCTCGGGTTCATTTACGAGTCGTACGGAGTGGTTACCGAAGATAACTACATAGTGAACGTGAACCGGATGGTTAACCCGGATTTGAAATTGCAACGAGACAAAGGGAAACCAGTGCTGTTGGCGGCGGGATTGTTCAGCCATTCGGAGTGTTGGTTCATGCAGTCAGACCCAGCTTTGAACCTTCGTAAGGAAATGATTTGAGTTGCAGGGATCGTTGCACGACTGAGAGCGCTCGGGTGGCGAAACGGTCGTTTCAAAAAAGGGACGGGGGCAACTTGCAATTGCTCGGGAGGCACGGTCGTGCAAAAATTGATTCTGTGTCAATAAGGAAATATTTTTTGGGGGAAACAAATCTGTACAATAATTGGACAGATGTAAGACCGCAAAAAAATAAAAAAAATTGCTTCCAAAATTACTCGGAAACGACACCTTATTTGACCTCCTGGGATCCTTAAAAACCCCATTTGTAGCCCCTTAAAAGCCCCTTCGATTCTTACAGTAAAATCGGATCATTAAGGGACCCCCAAATTGGATTCTACCTCCAAAAATACTTCGAAAACAATACCCCACTCGACCCCATAGCCGAAATCCTTCAAAAAAACCCTCCCGTAGCCCGATATTAGCCCTACAGAGCCCCGGGCGCATGTAGGAGCGCTCCCAACCTCAGTTTGGTATGTACGAGCGCTCCCGAACACGGAGCTCACCCATTGGGTATCCAAGTTGTACGAGCGCTCCCAGTCTCGGTTCTGTAGGATGTACGAGCGCTCCTGTGCCATGAGGAACTAGAGGGGAAGCAATAAGCGACATTTTAATGGAGTAGGTACGCACTATATTCCAGTCAAGTGAGAATAATGATAAATAATAATAATAATAATAGGTACCGACGTTGGTCCATATGTGTCATTCGATCATTCATTGTTTGGGCTGGTATTTTATAGATACTAGGTGAATGAATTTGGACTAATTTATATCTCCGCGGTTATATTTAGCAATCAGTCCCCTCACAAATTGATTCCTCCTTACTGTCCTACGACGCCTATGATTCTGTGGCTGTATTAATTTTGACGTACACGTCCCACTGTACGCCCACCAACGGGTCAAAGAATAAAAACGCTGCAAATTTTACGCAAGGGTTTATTATTCTTTGATATACACGTTTGATATACACGATTATTCTTATTAATTATACACAAGGGTTTATTATTCTTTGATATACACGATTATTCTTTGATATGTACATTACTTGCGCAGAAATTTAATTCTGTCAATGAAAAAAATTTAAAATTTTGTTTGATTTTTATATTTCAAAAAAAGTTTTTTTGGATTTTTAGTTTTCAAAAATTCTTTATTTTTTACTCGAAAAATATTTAAAATCCTGGGATCCTTCAAAAATCCCATTTTTAGCCCCATGAAAGCCCTATAGATCGCCACAGTGAAATCTAATCGTTCCGGGACCCCTAAAAATGGATTCTACGTCCAAAAATACTTCGAAAACGACACCTAACTCGATCTCACAGCTAAAAGCCTTCAAATAACCCCTCCCGTAGCCCCATAGCGCCCCACGGGTTTGGGCGATCGGTCTGAAAACCTTGCGGGCACAACTAGACGGTAAACCGAGTATTTTGTCAAAATTTCAGATTAAAAAAAAAAAAAAAATCCTACTGCCCAAAACGGCCCGGACGGCGGGCGGACGTTTCAGATTTTGAATCTAGACCACTTGAAACGGATTATGTCAAATTTTGAGGCCGATCGGAGTCGTCGACCCCCGTCGCGAAAACATTAGTGTACTATTCCAAGAATAATAAACCAAAATACGTCGGGATGAATACCTCAGAAGTTCTGACGAAATGCAGAGTGGCGCATGAAAACAACAATCAGATTCATGACGGAGCGCTGATACATTTCTTGTCTGCTGCCTTCCTACCGAAGCGGGAGCGCTCCTACATGTTTTCAATTCGGCCGGACTCTTCTCCCAGCTCTGGGGAGCGCTCATGCCGTCCACCAGAGCCCCACGGGTTCGGGCGATTGGGCTCAAAACACTGCGGGCACTACGAGATGGTAAACCGACTATTTTGCCAGGTTTCCAAGGCCTCCCAAGATAGTTCCCAAGCTGGATGAGGGTTTGCAAGGTTTACCATGACGGCCCCAAGCTTTACAGACCTGTCCAAGGCTTGCAAAGTTTGTCGCCAAGCTGGAGATGAATTGAGAACAAGACAGACTTCGTCCGTGGATGGATTGCCTAAACTGGGACAGATCGCTAATGCATTAGGGGTTGGGTCGCCATGATTTTTCGAAGGCGGGGAGTGATCGGGTGGAAAACATAATCTTTTGGGTTATTAAAACTAACTGCTTTTGAAAAAGAGTGAACTGCGAAATTATTAATCCCCTTGCGTACAGATTCCATTATTAAATAATAAGTATTAAATTTTAATACTTTCAAACTCAGACGATGTTTCACGTTTTCGCCACCTTTGGCGTGCCAGGCAAAGTGCACGATCCCTCCACATTTACAAGAGTACCGTATATCGATGATGTGGTATCACTTTGTTCTTTGTGGGGATCCCACAGCTGTTCGCTGGTTACTAGAAGGATATGACGTGTGGCTGGGGGACCAGAGAGGCTCTGTCAGGTCCAGGAGGCATCTCACCCTTTCACCCTTGTCTACGGAATTTTGGGATTTTTCGTGAGTATTTTTCTTAGGGTTCCCCACTTCCCGCTAACCGCCTAACGTCCATTGTGTCCGCAGGTTCCACGAAACCGGATATTACGACTTGCCAGCATGGATTGATTTCATTTTAAACAAAACCGGTCACGATCAAATTGGTTATTCCGGCCTGTCGGACGGCGGGTCCTATTACTACGTTTTATTGTCAATGAGACCTGAGTATCATCGGAAAATCTACGGCGCAGTACTTTGGGCTCCTTTGGGACAGGCTCCACCTCTAAATTCAATGCCACTTATAAACAGCTCGGGTATGAAGATAGCTCTTGACCTCCTAGTAAGTTGGAAAAGTTTGGATAAGTTTCTCCTACAAGTGGAGGACTAACTTGACTATACAATTCACAGTCAAAAATTCATTATTACAACCTTTACTTCCTCAGTACTAACATTTGTTTTTTTATTGTACTTTCAGACTATCGTTTGGGACCTTTCACCATGGCCGTTCAACATGCTCGTTCAAGAGTTGGTCCCAATGAATCAACTAGCCCGGCAGTTTTTGTATGGTTTATATAAAGCATCCCCTGATATTTTTGCGGACATGGCACAAGGCACCGGATGTATATTGCCCGCAGTGAGTTCAATTTTGAATATCGTCGATGTAGAAGCAACACCGCCTAACCCATTTCTTCCCAACTTCACAGGTGACACAAAAATTGTTTGAAAACTGTTCCGTTTAAAATATTGATTCATGTATCTGTGACGTGTAACTGTTCCATTTAACTGTTTCATTAAAAACCCGTTCTTTGTAAAAGCTGTTTCATTTTCCGACTAAAGTGGGTTAGGCGGTGTCGCTTCTACGATATCTTCCAAGATAGTGTCGATGGACGGTGTGAAAGAAGTAAAACTGATTAAGGACGTATTTCATTATTGCGATGAAAGTGCGTATTTTAAGTAGGCGAGTAATGAAATAGGACAACCCTGTCGGAGGATCAGCTATTTGGCGAAGCTGCCATTATCCCCCCCCCCCCCTCCCTCATCTATGAACGCTGGACAAACGACGAACTGTCGTGCAGTGAGGCCAGTTCGCACTACACAGCAGTTTTCCAGTCGTCGAGCGTTCATCGATGTGGGGGGGGGGGGTCGTTATAATGGCGGCTCCTGCGTAATGACGTCATTGGCCGTGATTGTGACATCAATGGCCACTCGTCAGCTGGCTGGGTGTTTCCAACAGTGTGATAACCCCACATCTTCCCAACTTCACAGGTGACACAAAAAACTGTTTCATAAAAAAAAAAAAAAAAAAAAAACTGCTTCGTTTAAACTATTGTTTCATGACATGACTACATGACTACATTGTTGTTGCTCCATTTACGGTTTCATTCAACTGTTTCGTTTGAAACCCGTTCTTTGTAAAAGCTGTTTCTTTTTCCGACTAAAGTGTGTTATGGAGTTATCACACTGTCAGAAACTCCCCGACGGCCGACGAGTGGCGATTTACATTGAAATCATGGGCATAGACCGGCGGGGGGGGGGGGGGGGGGCGAGCCGCCGGGTAGACGACACCCTCACCTTCCCTCAGCTATGAACGCCGGACGCCTCGCGATCCGTCGGGCCGTGAGAGCAGCTCGTACTACACGACGTGGTGCCCGACGTCCGGCGTTCATAGCTGCGGGAAGAAGAGGGTGTCGTCTACCCGGCGGCTCGGCCCTCCCCCACCCGCCGGTCTATGCTCATGATTTCAATGTAAATCGCCACTCGTCGGCCGGCGGGAGTTTCCGACAGTAGGTTTGTTCCAGGTTTGACGGAATGTTAACAGAAATCGCCGGAGACATGCGCGGTTTAGAAACTGCTGTTCCAGGTCGATCGTAGTTTGACAGCTCGAGTAGGGTGTGGTCCGGTTCTGTCGACAGCTGTCCAACTTCTGTCGACAGACGCAGTCAGACCTGGGACAAACCTAGTGTGATTACCCCAATAAGCGGTGTTGCTTCGACAGCGACGATACATTAGATTCACCTTTTCATTTCACAGCAAAAGAGAATGTCCCTCCTCTCTGCGGAATCATTTGGAGGCACTTCGGCCAAATACGTCATTCACACGTTACAGCTTTTTGCTAAAGGTAAGCGAGTAAGTCATACAAACAGTATTGGTTTCATTTCATATTACCTAGATGTGTTCAAGCGTACTGGTGCAATAGCCGATTTTTGCGACTGTTTAAAGTTTTAACCCAAATCGGCAAGAACACCAAATTCCCAGTTCAGACCTAGCTTAGAAATTCCCAGTTTTAAACTTTAAACAGTCGCCAAAAATCGGTTGTTGCACTTAACGAGATGCGGTTGGTCGCATTAGACGCAGAAATGTACCAAGTATAATATACTATATACATATATACATATTATGGCGAAATTTTGTTGATTCGGCTCAGTATTGTAGGTTTTGCAGAATCGTCAGAATAGTGAACAAAAATCTTGATGAAAAATCTCGTTTTTGAGCAGTTTTTCGGCCAAAAACACATGGAGCCCACTCCAAGAAAGATGAGAGTCAGCTTTTCTCGAAAATAAGAAAATCATTTTTGAAAGTTTCAAGACTCGCACTTATTTTGTAGAAAATTATTTTTAAAATAGAAGGGCGCGCTAAATTTTCGCTAGCCCTCAAAGATGCTGTACAGCTTTGTTATTATGGCAAAAATTAAATTTTCGGGCGATTTCTGACGATAGATGAATAAAAAAAACCCCCAGAAGTATGCAAAAAAGATGAATGGTTATCAAAAAATCTGCGAAAAAAAGGAAATATCAATCAAATCACAACCAAAAATTGGTAAAATAGGGTTTTGAGTTAGGTTTTGATTGAGAACCAGAAACTGAAGTGAAAAAAGAAGAATAATATTTTATTGAAGCAAAATGTACTTACTCAAACATTGTACTGTATTGTAAACGACATTCATCTTTTTTGCATTGTCGCGAACTGACTCTCATCTTTTTTGCATTGTAGTCCGAAACTTCCACGTTCGATTTCGTCTGAAACTATCATCTTTTTTGTGAATTTGAGGTTACCAACAGAAACTACTTGGTCTGAAAAAGGTATTGCCAACCTAAACTCATTTTCGAAAAAAAAGTGACCCTCATCTTTCATGGAGTGGACTCTTCATTTGGGTACTGTACAGCGGAACCTCTGCGTCTAGGGGCAAAACGGACCTTGGATTCGGATTCAGCACCCTCGAAAACCCCAGAGGGACCACTATCAGACCTCTTGAAGCATGAGATCGATTTTTTTTAAGAGCAGTGTAATCAACCCTTAGAACATAATATTTAAGGTTAAATAGCATAGTAAGATAATATCTCATCATGCTATTAAAGGTTCGTTTGTTGGGTCGTAAATCGAAAATGAGAGTTGCATGAGGCTCTCCTTTTGGTTTATTATTCTTGGAATAATACACCTATGTTTTCGCGACGGAGGTCGACGACTCGGATCGGCCTCAAAACTTGACATTATCCGTTTCAAGAGGTCTACATTCAAAATCCGAAATGTCCGTCCGCCGTACGCCGTCCGCCGTCCGCCGTCCGCCGTCCGGGCCGTTTTGAGCAGTACCTAGGCATTTTTTTTTTAAATCTGAAATTTCGGCAAAATACTTGGTTTACCATCTAGTTGTGCCCGCAAGGTTTTCAGTCCGATCGCCCAAACCCGTGGGGCGCTATGGGGCTAAAATGGGGCTACAGGATGGGTGTTTTGAAGGCTTTTAGCTATGGGATCGAGTTCGGTGTCGTTTTCGAAGTATTTTTGGACGTAGAATCCATTTTTGGGGGTCCCGGAACGATCCGATTTCACTGTGGCGATCTATAGGGCTTTCATGGGGCTAAAAATGGGATTTTTGAAGGATCCGAAGAAGTTTAATATTTTTCGAGTAAAAATTAAAGAATTTTTGAAAAACCACATTTTTGAAGAAAAATCCCCCCCCCAAAATTTTTTTTTTGAATTATAAAAATAAAAAAATTTTTTTTTTTAAATTTGTTATTGACAGAATTAAATGTCTGTACAAGTAACCTATATCACAGAATAATAAACCCTTGTGTAAAATTTGCAGCGTTTTTTTTCTTTTTTCTTTTTGAATGTGGGGTTATCAGTGCTTCCAAACCCTCCTGCTGCAATTGCAGGGCTTCTTTCGACGGCATTCAATGCTCTTGGTGATTCATTTATTCAGAATTGGCACTGCCAAACCATGAAGACCTCTAAAGTGATTGCGTTTGAAGTTAGTTGTAATCACAGCACTACCTACTTTCATTGCCGTTTACGAAGATTCAATGCCCCTTCGATGCCCCCCAATATGATCACAATTCAGGGTCTTCATGGCCTGGTTGTTGTGACGTCGAAATTGAATCTGAATGATGACGAATGGTTTGTGGGGTAACAAAACTTTACGACCCCCTCTTTCGAGTCAGACCCTCCCCACCACGCCTCACTAATTGGCGAGCAATTCTCTGCCACGCCCTTTATCAAAGTTGGGAGTTAGTAAGTGCACCCAGATCTACGACGTTTCAATGGTAAAAACCAGAGGAACCTCATGAACCTCTCACTTTCAATTGACAAGCGAAGCGTCCTTGAGTACCCCTATTGTGATCGAAGGTAATGAGTAGACTTGCTTTGTTCAACGATGTTATGACTGAAGATATCCCTTCCAGGAGGTGTATTTCAACAGTACGACTACGGAGAAAAACGGAATATGGAGCGATACAATCAGACAACTCCTCCCGAATATGATATAAGCAAGCTGGCAGCTTTTACTGCTGTATACTACAGTGATGTGGACATTTTCACACCAAACTTCGTGAGTGCATTTCCATTAGAAGAGTAATGGAGACTTGTAGAATCATAATCAATCCCCAATGTTCATTTCAGTCTGTGGAGCCTTTCACTGAAAAATTCAGCGGACCGAGGTACAACTGTGAGGTTCCCGGCGTTTGTCACACGTTCATCATACTCGATCCGAGAGTCGGCATCGTTTTGGAAGATTCCACCGAAGTGTTGAATCAACTTT
This sequence comes from Pilophorus perplexus, assembly GCA_955831195.1. Taxonomy (NCBI): domain Eukaryota; kingdom Metazoa; phylum Arthropoda; class Insecta; order Hemiptera; family Miridae; genus Pilophorus; species Pilophorus perplexus. The sequence continues at coordinate 2,548,390 of OY037011.1, forward strand.
CCGGCCATCGCGTGAATGCGACCCGAGGGAAGAGAGATTTCGACAAGGCTAGATTGGAGAAGAGAATTCTCAAATGTGATCTTCCCCCTGTAGGTAACTAACTGATAACTCATCCGACTACACCGTGGGGATCTCTGGGGGTATATGGCTACGACTACCACCTACGTAGGACTGTCTGTCTGTCGATCCAATATTCCGGGAAATGTAAAGAACGAATGACAGAAGCCAATCCCCACTCCTACTCTCAGCGTGAAGTTTTTTCACCTCGGCCCACCAAAAACAATCAGCTCGCTTATTTTGGGAATGTTCGCCTAAATTCTATCCAAATTACTCGTGTCTGGTTTGATCCCGCTATTTCAAAGCAAACACCCCCATACGGTCTTGTCAGTGAGCTCCCATACCCGCTAGACACCACCAGGACGAATCTGTCATGTGGGAGGAACTCAACCAGTCCGATAGCCAGCTTTGCCCCCCTCCACTTATAGTCTTCAGATCTTCTGAGGTCTGGCATTGCTCGGTTTGTTTGTTTTTGCTGTACCAGACGATCAATAAACGTTTTTCTTTGAAGTATTCCTGGATTGATCATTTCTGCCCATCTTGAATAGTTCAATAATTATTATAATTCACAATCAGAAGTGAAGTGTTTTTGTTTGGTGAAGTGGTGTTCTCAGGAGCCACCGGTCCGCCATCCATGAAGAGCGAAAAGAGGATAAACCTTTCTTCTCCATGAGAATTATATTGTGAAGATTGGCGTTGAAATAACATAGAATGGGGACCCTCCAACTCTGCCAGTGATAAAATCCGCCAATGGAAGGAATGGGTCCAACTCCGCCAGTGAAAGGAGCTTCACACATGTTTGTGCCACGGGATCTCTGGATCCCCAGATTTCGGTATTTTACTAGTTCTCTGGATCTTCTGGAGCTGTAGATCTTTGGACTCCAGGATCTCTGGATCTGTGGAATTCTGGAGCTCTAGATCTCAGGAATCCAGGATTCTGGTTCTGTAGATCGGCCAGTTGCGATGTTTTATTTTTGACATCTTTTGAGGCCTTTACCAAAACATCAGGAGAGGAGGAGTAGGAGAAACCTTACTCAGGGGCCTGAACCACCTACCAGGCTTAAGATTGCCAGAGCACAACCAGCCAAAATCTGAGGATCCGCTACCATTTCCAGGCTCAAGGGAGCCTCGTTGATTCGTCCATTTTCCGCCATTGACAAGGCAGATTCGAGAAAATTTTGGAATGGGCTGAGCCTGCTTTATTCTTCTCAAATCCGCCCATCCCCCGTTGTCGCCTCCAAGTCTTGACAGGCTCGCGTTTCAACAAAGCGAAGGAGTTTGGGAAGGTGCTGACACCGCCCATAATGCACTTCCTCTTGAACTCAAAGGCGTTCGGATGAGCAAATACGGGAAATGACGTGCGAGAGACCTCCAGACTCGTTTTTTTTTTCTTTTTTGTTGTTGTTCATCCTTTACGAAGTTCTAAGAGGAATGAGACGTCCGCCCACGTTCACATTAGCTTGCCGTCTCAAAGCCCGGCGTTCATAACAATAACTCTTGTATGCAGACCGCGTACTTACGGCAATAAATGAGCGATTTACATGATAATGGGTGCTGTTAGCAGTTCTGAAGATCCTATGCCCACTAGTAGAGTTAGGAATGGAATACAAAAGTATCAAGCTGAAGAATATAGATTTTGAAAAATTTGGTTTTTTAAGCATTGCACGAAGTTAATTCTTATTAGGTGCCACCAATGGTGTACTGGGTTTCCCAGAGAAAAATTAATACGTTCTTACAAAAATACACGTCATCCCATCCCCATTACGGACCATCTGAAAGAGCCTGGAGCGTCAAAACCTGGGACAGCTGTCTCCTCCAAGGTCTGCGAGTGTAAAAGAGACAGGACCAATTAGGGGCACAATTCACCAGGCGAAAGTCGAAATAACCTGAAACTTTTATACTTTTTCTCAGTTTTTTGCCTATATTTCGAAAACTGAGTGTTTCTCGAGGAAACACATTCTTACAGAATGTATAATATGCTGCATATTACATTATCATGCTTAAGGTGGCCAGATATAGGTACCTATGTGATACTGCTGTACACAGAGATCTTTGAGGTTAGGAGGTTATACATGTTTTCATAAATTTGTCGTTTGAAAATAATGGGTTCCTTGATGAGGGAGGTGACATTTTGCAGGTCGGGGACGTGCCCGTATTTAGCACAGTGCTTGTCTAAGGATGTTTTCTTTATTCTATTCTGTAAATTACAGTTATGTGAGTGCATTCTCTTTGGCAGGTTCTGTAGGCTTTCTGTATTATAGACATGTGAGCAATCGTCGGTTTTGCAGTTGATTTCGTAAACATTGTAGGGGAAGGGCGGCTACCTTCAACCATGGGGTACCTTCAACCATTGGCGATTTGTCCGCCATGATGAACGTTTTTAGGCCTGAGAAAATTACGAAAGGAAGAAGAAGTGAAGAAGACTTTGTAACCGTATTTTGGAGGTTTCAGCTTATTTGTGTGGCTTGCTGCTATTTAAAATGTGTTTTCTAGCGATGCAAGGTTTGTAAAATTATAATTTTTGTTGCTCTGTTGTACATGTCAGGATATGTATTTTGCAATGAACTCTGCATCATTAGATTCATAATTTACTCTAGTTTTAGGAACAACTTTTTCTGATTGCTTGCTCTATTTGAAGGTCAAGTCACACTTAGTTCAAAAAGTGAGGGTGGGGTAGATTCAACCAGAACGAAGTGGGGTACCTTCAACCACTTTTTTGAGTGGTTGAATCTACCCCATCTATTGGGTACCTTTCAAAATTGCTTAGTTAATCTGAATTCCTATTTTTCTTTGTGATGAAACTAGAACTAGTAATAACTTTAATAACTTTATTAGTCAAAGCTGTGATGCAATAGAAGAGAGAATTCACAGATGTAATGAAGAACGGGATATTTAGTTTTAGAAAAAAAAGAGAAATAAATTATACAATGAGCTCCTTGAATGATTAAAAAAAAAATCCTGGAAAGCTCATGCTTCAATAGTTTCGAAAATGAGTCAACATTGCAGAAAACGCGTCTCTATTATTTATAGGGCCTTTGGAAAAATTTAATACATGTTTGAATTCCGAGGTCTGGAGGGGTTACATGATGTTGGCTGCAGGATCATTTTTTGATCTCTCTCTCGCATCTATGCAAGTTAGCCAACTTTACTAGGTATGCGAAAAGACGACCCCGAAATTCAAAAATCGGGGTAATCATAAGAGAAGGTCATTAATCGAGCATTGAGTTATCATCAAAGAAGGTAGGTAAGAATTATTCAAAATCGACCTGGGTCGAGTGTTTTTATTCAGATTCCGTTCAGATTTATTATTCAGCGCTCTGGTGGCTCTGTGCCCAACTACTTGGTGACGTCACGTGCCCTCCGCTTTCATATCAAAATCTCCGACATTTCTAAAACAGTTCTGCCCGTATTTATACAGATTTTCGAACTAAAAATTTATGTAGGGGGGTAAAGGGTGCTGGAAATTATGAATTCTGACCTTTTCAAGGAGCCCATTGAGTTTATTTTTGAAGCTGAAGTATTTTGTTTCATTATTGTGATGCGAAAAGGCACCTTTATTAATAGGCACCTACTAGAGAAGAACTGACCTCATTTTACCAAGTTTGATTTAATATTTTATCAAAATTTGATGAAATATTAAATATATATATATTTAATATAAAGATATTCATGCGTTTTAATGGGTGTACCCGTTCACCAAACTACCCTATGAAAGTGGTTGAAGCTACCCCACTGGTGGGGTAGCTTCAACCAAAAAACAATTTTTTATGGACATAGAATACGGGTATTTGACTCTGATTTTGTAACGATTTTACTATTTAATCGTTCAGGGCAATAGTTAAACTGATTGTAGAAGGGAAAACCAATTCAAATTTCGCTAATGCAGAACAGAAATATCAGAATAAGCAAAAAGTGGTTGAAGGTAGCCGCCCTTCCCCTAACTAGTGTTCATTATTTGTTCGGGTTGGTGAGAGGTGGTTTTTAATTTTGGAATGACCATGAAATTTTGGAATTTGTGTGCCCAATCAGATCTGTATGGTATGGAGATGTGTTTACATGGTTTAATTTGGTACTGGTGTGATAAGTCTTCTTTTTGATTACCTATGTGCTGGTTGACAGGGTTATGGGTTTCGGTGATTTTAAGTTTTTCAAATAATGGATGATTGCATACTTGTGAGGAGGGGGGGGGGGGTGAATAGTTAGTGTGCTGTTGTACCGTGGGTTTTATTGTTTTTTATACGTGTGGTTATTATTGTTTTTTAAAATTAAATTTGACTCTTTTATCGAATTAAGAAGTTTGGATGGGAATATTGAAGGGTCGTATTTTATTTGGTTGGCTGTTAATTTAATGTTTTTTTTTTGTTTTTTTTTTTTGTAGTTTGTAGAAAATTCCTCTTTTATCGGCTTTCTTAATCTGAGATTGTATTATTCTGGCTGGGTAGTTATTATTGGTAAAGATTTGTTGCAATTTGGTTTTCACGTTGGTATGGGTGATGGTATGGGAAGTACCTACCCTTTGCGGAGGTCAGGTTCAATGCCTCTCGAGACTCTCGATAATATGGGTACTTCAAGGCCGCAGCTAGGATTTTATTTCGGAGGGGGGGGGGGGGGGTGCGAAATTTCATTGGATATTAGATAGTATTGGGTAGTAACTAGTAAGTAAAGTTATCTACTAAGTAAAAGAAAGAATGTTTTCTTAAGAGAAAGTATTGTATTCGCAAAAAAAAAAAAAAAATCGAATTTCTAAAATCCCCTGATACTTATGGTAAATTCTTAAAATGAATGTAGGAGCAAATTTTGGTGCAGACAATGAGCTGAGCCTCTAACATCAAGCTGGGAATATCAAGTGGTTGATGTTTAGGAATATAAATTGAGGAACATTTTAGTCCTATGAACTATCAGTGACTTCGGCCGAGGAGGTAAATTGAAAAAATACCCCACTTCACTTGCATGTATATGTGTATTTTTATTTTGAAATATACAAAACATTATTTGCACTTAGCCTACAGTAACAAATTCAATCGCCTCGCTTTTTGGAATAATACACCTATGTTTTCGCGACGCGGGTCGACGACTCCGATCGGCCTCAAAATTTGACATTATCCGTTTCAAGAGGTCTACATTCAAAATCCGAAATGTCCGTCCGCCGTCCGCCGTCCGAGCCGTTTTGGGCAGTAGGAATTTTTTTAAAAATCTGAAATTTTGACAAAATACTTGGTTTACCATCTAGTTGTGCCCGCAAGGTTTTCAGTCCGATCGCCCAAACCCGTGGGGCGCTCTGGGGCTATAATGGGGCTACGGGAGGGGCTTTTTGAAGGCTTTTAGCTATGGGATCGAGTTAGGTGTCGTTTTCGAAGTATTTTTGGACGTAGAATCCATTTTTTGGGGTCCCGGAACGATCCGATTTCACTGTGCCGATCTATAGGATCTATAGGATCTATCTCTCATGGGGCTAAAAATGGGATTTTTGAAGGATCCCAGGATGTTAAATATTTTTCGAGTAAAAAATACGGAATTTTTGAAAAAAACACATTTTTGAACAAAAAAATCCAAAAAAAAAAAATTTTTGATAAAAATCCAAAAAATAAATTTTTTTAAATTTTTTTTATTGGCAGAATTAAATTTCTGCACAAGTAATGTATATCAAAGAATAATAAACCCTTGTGTAAAATTTGCAGCGTTTTTTTTTGTCGCGAACAGTTCAATTACCTCCTCTGTCGAAATATTAAATCTACGGTGGATAGTCATTAGTGCTAATCCAGTTAATCTTTCCTGGTCAGTAGAATTTCTTAGATACGTTTTTAGGCGTTTAAGAGTAGAGAAAGTCCTTTCTGGGGTACAAGTGGTTACTGGCAGGGTTGCAAATATTCTAATCAGTTTAAAAATATTTGGAAACAAATGCTTATTAGTAATAAGCTATTACATTCTCCCAGAGCCTCAATCGCGCATACATGCGGGTCTGTTGTTTCGTCCTCCTCTTTACGCGTTTAGCACGTCCTCAGAATCCAAAAACTTGCTATATATTTGAAAACCATCACTATTAAATTCATTAATTCGTGTAGGTACACTCCGAAGGAATAAGCTTAAACAGTGCTGCTAACATGGACTTGCTGCTTGAAAATCTCAAATCCATCTGATTAATAAAGTCGTCTAAAAGTGGTATCAAAATAGAAATTATGAAATAAGTTTCTGGGTCCTCGGTGTTAAAATTTGCACGATGCGTTTGTTTTTTTTGCAATTCTGGGAACTTTTATGGTTTCGTCAGACAGTAAATTTGACAGTAAATTTTGCGCAGTAAAAATTGACAGTAAATTTTGCGCCTCAATGAAAGTGCATTTAAATTTAGGTTCTGCGTTTCCCCGAATGCTTTTGAAAGTCTTCATTAGAAGATCCACATGCTATAGTGCTGCTACTAGGTCACATAGGGGAGATTGTAAAATTTGTTTACTCAAGGGCACCGTGCATGAAAAAATTTCTGCCAAACAACATAGGGACACAACGAAGTCTCCAGATGAAATCGACGTCAAAAACGAAGTAGCCTTTGATGCCGTCTTAATGTCTAAAGCAGTACTTAAATCTTCTAAAGTCTCATGGATTGCGTAAAAAATCTCTCTGAATCTGATTAACCCACCATGGTTTTCGACCCACCTGGTGTCGCGCGGAAATTCATGCTACCACCAGCTAAGACCCCCGACCAAATGTTTTTATTTTCACAAAAACTTTTATTTTTCCGTTCAAAATCCAATTCTATCTAGTGTCAAGCCATTTTCATTTAGGGGGGGTTTGAACCCCAATGAACCCCCCCCCCCCCCCCCCCCCTGGCTACGGCCTACTCGGTACTTCCATGTAGTCTCTATAAATCTACTCACTTTAAAAGCTATTAGAGCCAGATGGTTTTTTTCTTTTTCATCAGTGAATCAAAATCATTCAGGAGTGGGTGGAAAATCCCCGTCACCAAAATTTGGGCATGTGTTATTTTTGTGATTTCCAACGCCTTCCTTGGGAGGGCTTTCAAAAGTTTTCCTGTGATCTGATGATATCGAGGAGCCTTTTTCGGGTAAATATCGTTGTGAATTGTTTTTTTGGACTTGCTAAATCGTCACAGGTGGTTTTTTGACAAGGTGATCTGCTAGTAAGCTCGTCCAGTGGGTCATAATCTGGGTTTTCAGGATTTGGTTTAAAGATTGTCGGCCCACTGGGCAAATTCATCAACCTGCTTAGACGTGATTCACCTATCATTGGCTTCGTCTTTTGTTAGTGGCGCTTGGACCTCTCCAAACGTAGTCACGATAGTTTACAATGGAAGTGATTAATTCTTATTGAGTTTCTTCCTTTTTCTTTTTCATCATTTCTCGGAGTTCGTCTACGAGTTAGAAGGTACCACTTTGTGAGCTGGAGTACGTGTCTGCTGCCACTTACGTCTCGCTCTGCTTTTATTCTTGATCATACAGATGATTTCACGCGGATGATTGAGCCCTACAGATTTCCTGACCATCTCAATATTTTACCGTGCAAAGTCCGCTTGGCGGCGTTGGGCCTTACTCTACTTTACCGGTCTGTACTGTGGTGGGAACACTACGAGACTCAGCGGGCTGTTGTAGTTTGTTCCACTAATGCCACTAACAGGAGATGAATAATTTCGTTTCATCACGAAACTTGATCAAACTAATTCGAACTGATCTGAATTCTTAACAGGGTCGGAACCCCAAACCGCTCGGTTCCCACATCAGGACTAATCCGGAGAACCTTATCAACATAATGGTGATGGGGGAGGGGGCACCTAATGGGGCTTTTTTCATTGATGTGAGGACACTCGACGGCAAAGTGCACTTCAAGATTCCGCCTGGGGAAGGCAGGCAGCCGGAAGGTCTCATGAGAATCGACCAATCTGAACTTTCCTTCGGGATGAGAGTTTGATTGGCTGTCGTTGAGAGAAGGACTTGAGTTTACGTGACCAGTTAGAGCAGAACTTGTTGATTGGCTGTATGGGAATTGAACCCGTCGTGGGTGTGATTTGTGTTCCTTCAATTTTATTTAAATTTAAAATTGTGTTAAATGGCAGGAAGTAAAGGCGCTGGGTCCTTGTTCTCTCCGCCATACAGGGTGGTTATTAATTTAAGATTCCCGGTTCATTCTGTGTCAAAGAAAACACTATTGGAGTCACTATCATCTACGATAAAATCGGTTTCCACTGCCTCCAAATCTGCCACTGCAATAGCAGCGCTACTTTCAACGAATACCCCCGCATTTTAGGAGTCATGGTCTAGTAGTTTTCGACGTCAAATCATCGAAAGTGCACCTTTGCAATGAAGTCTTAGCGAGAACCAATTCGCATGTGCGATTCCATTCTGGGCCACTAAATGGCGAAAAAATACAGAATACACGTATAAGGCAACAAAGCCATCGGACAATTGAGGAGGTCAGTGCAATAAGGGCGTATATTTATTTATTTATTTAATCATAAAACAAAAACATTGTCACAATAAGGATGAGAGTCATGATTTGTATACATAGGAACCAATTTTTCTTGATTTGGCCTATAGGTCTCTGACCTGTCCAGGCCTGTCATTCCCTTAGTAGCTATTGAATATTACATACCATTTAAAATGACAATTTATAGCGACTTAAAATATAATTTGTATTTTCTAAATTCTTAATATAAAGTAGGGCTTCTTTTTTGAAAATTGACGTTGACAGGGTTTTAAAAATTGACGAAGGCAGGGTGTCAAATAGCGCAGGCGCAAGCCAGGGTAACTGCCGAGTGAAGAAGTCAACTTTTGAATGAGGAATTCGCAAAATGGTTGTCTGACTAGTCCTTGTACTTTTTATCACCTCATGCTGCCTAAACGTGTCCCGAGATTTGAAAAAGTAATTTACTAGTCTATAAACATATGTTTCCCTAGGTGGTAGGACATCGAGCTTGAAATACAAAGTTTCTATTGGTGTGCGCTGATCGGATTTGGTTGCTATCCGTAGCACAGTGATAATTGCCACCTCAATGCAACGAAAATTGCTTGAGTAGGCACCACCCCAAATTATTATGCCGTAAATTAGAATACTGTAAACATACGCATTGTACATGATGCGGAGATTATCCCTGGATAAAAAATGTCTTAGGATGATGAAGAAATGGTAACATTTTTTAATTCTCCCCTCCAAGTTCTGAATGTGTTCATGCCACTTTAGATGTTGATGTGTAAGCTCAAGATATTTTAGGCTTTTAACTTTTGGTTTATTATTCTTGGAATAATACACCTATGTTTTCGCGACGGGGGTCGACGACTCCGATCGGGCTCAAAATTTGACATTATCCGTTTCAAGAGGTCTACATATTCTAAATCCGAAATGTCCGTCCGCCGTCCGAGCCGTTTTGGGCAGTAGGAATTTTTTTTAAATCTGAAATTTTGACAAAATACTTGGTTTACCATCTAGTTGTGCCCGCAAGGTTTTCAGTCCGATCGCCCAAACCCGTGGGGCGCTCTGGGGCTATAATGGGGCTACGGGAGGGTTTTTTGAAGGCTTTTAGCTATGGGCTCGAGTTAGGTGTCGTTTTCGAAGTATTTTTGGACGTAGAATCCATTTTTTGGGGCCCCGGAACAATCCGATTTCACTGGGGTGATCTTTAGGGCTTTCATGGGGCTAAAAATGGGATTTTTGAAGGATCCCAGGATGTTAAATATTTTTCGAGTAAAAAATACAGAATTTTTGAAAAAACACATTTTTGAACAAAAACGCTGCAAATTTTACACAAGGGTTTATTATTCTTTGATATACGTTACTTGTGCAGAACTTTAATTCTGTCAATGAAAAAATTAAAAAAAAAAATTTTTTTGTGGATTTTTCTAAAAAAAATTTTTTTTTGGATTTTTTGTTCAAAAATGTGTTTTTTCAAAAACTGTATTTTTTACTCGAAAAATATTTAACATCCTGGGATCCTTCAAAAATCCCATTTTTAGCCCCACGAATGCCCTAAACATCGCCCCAGTGAAATCGGATCGTTCCGGGACCCCAACAAATGGATTCTACGTCCAAAAATACACCTAACTCGATCCCATAGCTAAAAGCCTTCAATAAACCCCTCCCGTAGCCCCATTATAGCCCCATAGCGCCCCACGGGTTTGGGCGATCGGACTGAAAACCTTGCGGGCACAACTAGATGGTAAACCAAGTATTTTGCCGAAATTTCAGATTTTAAAAAAAATTCCTACTGCCCAAAACGGCCTGGACGGCGGACGGCGTACGGCGTACGGCGGACGGCGGACGGACATTTCGGATTTAGAATGTAGACCTCTTGAAACGGATAATGTCAAACTTTGAGCCCGATCGGAGTCGTCGACCCCCGTCGCGAAAACATAGGTGTATTATTCCAAGAATAATAAACCAAAATCCAAAAAAAAAAAATTTTTTTTTGAGAAAAATCAAAAAAAATTTTTTAATTTTTTCATTGACAGAATTAAAGTTCTGCACAAGTAACGTAGGTATATCAAAGAATAATAAACCCTTGTGTAATATTTGCAGCGTTTTTCTAATGTTCCACAGTAGCATGCTGATTTTGCGGAACGATCTACGAGCTCGATCTCGATTTCACTGTGGCGATCTATAGAGCTTTCATGGGATTTTTGAGGGATCCCAGGAGGTTAAATATTTTTCGAGTAAAAAATAAAGAATTTTTGAAAAAAAAAAAAAACCATTCAAAATCCAAAATTTTTTCCATTGACCCAGAAATAATTTTTGCACAAGTAACCTATTTCAAAGAATAATAAACCCTTGTGTAAAATTTGCAGCGTTTTTGTAATCAATAATCAACTATCCTCCCCATTGTGATACGGTTTGTTTGCTTGTGACTTGTCTTTCCCTTGTTTTTCGCTATGTAACGTGTGTCTCTCGTGCAGCGGATTTTGGTCGTTTGGCTCAACAGAAACATCAATGTGCACAAAATATTTTCTGATTATGCAACAATATTATTGTTGCACAATTTATATCTAACGAAGAATTATAAACCTTTGCATAATATTTGCAGCGTTTTTAGAATCAACACATCTTGAGGCGGATCGAATACTCCTCGGTCTGGATTCGCCACAAGGCTTGAAGGTCTGGGTCACGACTGGGGTGGACTGAGCGTCGTTTTGAGGGGATTCCAGAAGAACGTCGGGACGGAAGACTCGTCACCGGGTGGGCGGTGTGGTGGGGGGGGGGGGGGGGGGGGTCCTGGATGTCGTCCGGGACTTCGTGCCGTTTCGCGGATAGGGCGGCCGAGACGTACAGTTCCTCGGCCATAAAAGGCAACCTGGACCCGTCCGCTCCCAGACCCGCCTTTACCGGACCAGGAGGAGGCGGAGGAGGACGAGGAGCAGGGAATGGTAGGAGGGGGGGGGGGGTCTGCTCGCCTCGGCCAATGCTCTCCATATTCGTATAAATAGACTTCCAACTTCGAGGCAGGTGAGATGAGGAAACATGCCGGTCCCGTGGAAGGCGAAAGGCGCGGAGGGAGAATATTTCATTCCACATTTGGACGGTGGTTTTTTTTTAACGTTACCGTTATACAACAGACGAAACGCCCTGATTTATTTCCGGGGTCCAACACCATAATCAACTGAGACACTATTAGAATCAATCTTTCTTACTAGACGTGAATTCAAGTCTTCATAACAAATCGAGCGATTATGCATCTCCTTTCCGTTGACTTGGCAGTTCAAACTAGTCTTCGTGCAACAAACAGACCATCTTCCTGACCGGTCAAATCGTCGGTCGGTAAAATAAGTTTATGACATTTTAGAAATGTCATTAAACGAGCGGTTAAAACCCGTTGGACGGTTATTAGAACGGCTGGACGGATTTGGCTAATTTTGGTCTTGAATTATTTGTGGAAGTCCAGAGAAGGTTTAAAAGATGAAAACTGGAGGAATTTCCCTCTACTTCCGGTGATTCGGATCAATCCTTAGCAACGCGGAACAAGTTGATCGTTAGGCTGGTTTGTTTACGCAGCCATCGATTTACAAAAAAATCTCGGGTCGATATTCCAAGAGTTTAGAATCTAAAGAGGCGGTGGATTCCAAAACTTTCTACGTCCAATTTAGCAATTTTTCAGGAAACACGAAAAACATCCCTCAACTCAACCAATAAACTTTCCATTTGGAGACGAGGGAAATTTAATATTGAATTTCGACACCTTGCTGTTCATTTGTTTCGATATTATGTCAATGAGCAGTGAGAGATTTGAGATCGAGTCTGCTGGCCAGGCCTTGATTGCCGACAATTCGGTTGTGGATGCTGCAACGGCGGATTTGGGGAAGACTGGATCGACTGGTCAGCCCGTCTTTAGCAATAACTCGCTTGATACAGCTGCAACTATCGATCTCAGTTCTGCTGCGAACCCTGGACGGACTGATACCGACCATGACATATCGTGTTGGGTATCAGCATCTCCTCGGTTTCTTTCCATGGACCTCGCACTGTCACGGTACCCTGTCATTTCACGTAGCCTGACGAGTGCGGGTCTTCGATTGTGACTACGACAAATTGTACGATGCCCTAGCTAGAGATGTTCCCACACTCCCTTCACCTTCCTCCACAACAAAAATAAGCAAAATCATGGATTCCCGCCACCGGCCTTCGCTACCCACACAACACAAAATTACTTTAAATTCAAGTTTAGGAAAACAAATTCACGTAAGTACACCCTCTACCTACATCCGTAATACAGGGTGCTCCCGCAGAGTGTTTTCGACCTATTTGTCGTGAATTGACTTATCCACGATTAGTAAGATGATAGGAAAGCGAAAGTATGATATATTACAGCCCCAGCTCAATGTACGTTACGTGAATTAAACTGAATCATCATCAAGTCCCTGCTGGGCGTTTGCCCAAAACGGCCACCACCATGTCCCCAAATTGCCGCCTCTTCCAACCATAAGGATACTGTTGATGATGTAAGCTGGAGGAATTTCGACAGCTTATTGCACTGCTCGTACTGTACTGAACTGAATTGGGCCTTGCATCCTAAATGCTGCTTTTAGTCGGAGGAGTATCCACTACAAATCGAACTGTTTTAATACCTGAATTAAATCGGAGGAGTATCAACGATTTAATTACTGCAATTTAGTCCGAACATTCTCTGTAACTCACTGTTTGATCGCCGCTATAAGTCGGAGGAATATCGACGACTTATGGATCACTGTTTTGAGTCAGAGAAGTGTCCACGACAACCAAATTGCAGGCAAACCTGTATTTTAGCTAAACTGCTTTAGCTAGACTGCATTTCAGTCGGAGGAGTATCAACGACTAACCAAATTGAGGGCAAACCTGCTTTAGCTAGATTGAAGGCGAACCTGTATTTAACGTACTTTTCATGAGCTGGGGCAAACGTATGTCCGCAGACATTAATGTTACTTTATTACGACCACCTTGTATGAAAGTCACTTGCACAATTTTCATGTTTTACCGACACATCACAACGCTTCCGTTCATACTGTTCATTACTGCCGTCATGGCGCCGGGCCCGCTCAGTCCCTCCTCCGCTCGGTCGCTCCTCCCCACGGGAGGGAGGGCTCTTAGGGGTGGAGAGGTCCCACGTTTGCGACACTATTCAACCACTCTGGAATTACTCGCTATAGAATACTACTGAATAATAAACACATGTTCTGTGTACCTGGTCACTCATGAGAAGGGCAGGATGAACGCCACGTACCTGAAACAAAAGTAATCAAATTATATATATTTCATTTCGTCTGGTTTCGGGCTGAAGGAAAATTTCCTTTTAATGTGACATTTTGACGATAATAGGAGGATTTGCTACCCAATCTCCCTAACCCGTGGGGCAAGAGGGGATTTTGAAGGGTTGGCGGTCGAGTGGGGTATCGTTTTTGAAGTATTTCTGATACTTCAAAGACGTAGAATCGATTTGTTGGGGTCGCAGAGCAGTCCAATTTCACCGTGTGGTTCGATAGGGCTTATTAGGTCTGCAGATTCAGGTCATGGAGTTGAGTGAGGTATCGTTTTTGAAGTAGGTACAGTGAATCTAATTTTACTAGGTGGTTAATTTTTATGTAAAATCGTCTGACTGTTACTCGACGTTTTTCTATACCGTACTGTAAGTCTACCGACAGAAACCAGCTTTCAGCCGAAGTAACCCTGGTATTGGTGAGCGAGAACCAGTTCTCCCCGAGCAGAAACTGGTTTTCCATAAGCGGAAACTGGATTCGTGCAAGAACCAGTTTTCCACAAGCAGAAACTGATTCAAGAGAGAAGAAACCGAATTAAAGTGACTAAAAACCGATAATTAATTAGGTACTACTTATCGGTTTCTAGTCGCTTCAATTCGATTTCTTCAATTATTGAGCTGGCGCTACCAGTGGGGACTTCCACTCACTTTGTCTGTTATCACCCCGCCCTTTACTATTGTAGCTGCGTTCGCAGAGTAATTCCGAACCGTTCGGCGCGTGCGCAGTAGGGCCTTTTGCAAGGGCTGAGGGTGGGGGTACATTGGCTTCCAGGAATTAAACACTCAAGTTCAGATGCTCTGCGAACGCAGAACTCGATCAGAATCGTTCGGAATCGATTCCGGCAGTTCCTTTTTTTTTTTTTTTTTTTTTTTTTTTTCAGAACTTTCCGAACTGATTCCGACTGCCTCCTCGATTGTGGAAAGTCACACGCGCGATTCATTTCCTTCTGTGATCTCGTGGAGTTAACTTTGGAGGGACTACTTTTGGTTTATTATTCTTGGAATAATACACCTATGTTTTCGCGACGGGGGTCGACGACTCCGATCGGCCTCAAAATTTGACATTATCCGTTTCAAGTGGTCTAGATTCCAAAACCGAAATGTCCGTCCGCCGTACGCCGTCCAGGCCGTTTTGGGCAGTAGGAGTTTTTTTAAAAATCTGAAATTTTGACAAAATACTCGGTTTACCATCTAGTTGTGCCCGCAAGGTTTTCAGCCCGATCGCCCAAACCCGTGGGGCGCTATGGGGCTAAAATGGGGCTACAGAAGGTGGTTTTTGTAGGCTTTTGGCTATGGGATCAAGTCAGGTGTCGTTTTCGAAGTATTTTTGGACGTAGAATCCATTTTTTGGGGTCCCGCAGCGATCCGATTTCACTGTTGCGATCTATAGGGCTTTCATGGGGCTAAAAATGGGATATTTGAAGGATCCCAGGAGGTTAAATATTTTCGAGTAAAGAATAAAGAATTTTTGAAAAAACAATTTTTCGAAAAAAAATCCAAAAAAAATTTTTTTGAAAAAAAAAAAAAATCCAAAACTTTTTTTTCAACATTTTTTCTTTTGACACAGAAATAATTTTTGCGCAACTAACCTAATATCAAAGAATAATAAACCCTTGTGTAAAATTTGCAGCGTTTTTCGTTGGACCTTCCGTCCGTTTTAATTCCTGGAAGCGTTCGATTCGATTCCGGACTGCCAGAACGCAGCTTGTGTAAACTTCAACCAATTCAACAAGGTACATCATGATGAGAAGGACACAAGACAGCGCTGACACGATTGCTCCTCCTCTTCTCAACAACAGAGGTTCGAAGCTTCTGACAAAAATATTGCAATATTGCCCAACAGCTCTAAATGTCCATACACCAAGAACAATCTCCAGGAGGATCCCGCCCTACGCCATTGAGCGCGCAACATTAGGGTTATTACCAGGGCGTGGGTAGAGTCAACTTTTTTCCTAGATTTTTTTGCTCCGGCCTTTTGGTCATGTTCACACTAAGAGAAGGTTCGGTGTGATCAAACCATCAAGACGTAATTGGTGGCCCCAATGACGGTGTTCCTAATGGATTTTGACACTTTCGCTTCGCCACCCACAGCGCCTCCAGGACCAGACAGGTCAAGCTACCTCAGCCCGTACCTAGTTACATTAAGGAAGAAGACTGAATCTTCCCCAGTTAATCCTCATCGCAGCATCTGGAAGATAACATGTTATTCATAATGATAACACGTTTATTGTCTAAAGTTACCACACCACGAGCTATGTTATAGTTAGCAGAGATAGAAAGGCTGATTACCCAGTTTGATCTTCTTTGGATGCTACGTCCTCAATTGCCTCTCTCGAAACTGTTACCTGCTGCATATTTCTCAAGACTGCATTTGTAAATATAATTCTGCCTTTCGAGGGACGTCGCATTTGAATTGCATAATTGAGAAGAGAAAGTCCCCCTATCCAAGTGACCCCCTCGCCATCATTACCCATTACCCAGATACTACCCACAGTTTCACAAACAGTGTTTGAGGGAAAGGTCAAACAGTCAAACCCGTCAGCCAGCCCATTTATTCACGTGTAGCCTCAGGCTGAGCAGAACCGTTGGGTCCACTCTCTGCTCCAAAACCGGGACATCGGTATTACGAAAAGATAAGCGTGTAAAAGTTACTTTAATCCAATCACCCCGAACACCTATCACACCCCCCCCCCCCCTCCCCCTACAAAAGACGTGTTAACATAGACCTTTCATTAGGTACCAAAGGACTGTCGCGCGAGAGTCGTAGGTCTTCGCGGATGAAGTAGGATTTTCGAAAGTTGCTGCTAGTGCTGCAAAAAGTCGATTTTTTTTTCAACCTTCGGATTTTTCTGGGAAAAATGGATTAATCGAGTAAATTTCGAAAAGCAAAAAAAAAAAAAAAAACGGATGGTAGACCTACGGTTCTACAGTCAGATCATTTAATGATGACCACCTGGTTTCACTAACATGCGATATTTTCGCCGTTGTCATACTTACATCTTCTGCAGTTATTCAACTCCACAACGAACATTAAATGAAATTTTCATCTGAACAACCTGATATTTTCGTCGGGGAAAAAATGGCGCCGTTTTACACTTTCAGTGCTGACATCCGAGACCCTTCCTCCTGATTAAAACAAGAATTTTTCTGATTTTTCCTCAAAAGGCCATATTATTATTAATACCTGTGTCTTGAAAGTGGATAGTATTAGCTAAGCTAATAGTGACTGCTTTTCCGTAATTACCGACTTTCAAGAGTGGATTTCTCGAAAACGGCACAAGCAATTGAAAGATTTGACTGAGTAACACTTTTAGCAGATTTAATCGGCTTTCATTTTGTTCCGAGTGGTCATGTCGCTAGGACGCATAGTTTTCGAGATATTAGTGAAAACCCGAAAAATGGGACCTTTTTAACCTTCACTTCCGGCCTTAGAACTGGTATAGGGGTGGGGACTTTTGATACGTTCACCTCCTAACTAGTCCAAACGAAGTTACCAAGTTTAAATTGTGTTTCAAACATTTTCCTCTACCCCTTATCGTAATGCATTTTCAAAGGGATTATATTAAAGGAATTTTTATTTACATAGATGATTGTGGCCGCGTGGGCTTCACTCTACATTAAAATCGCCCGTCTGCCGCTCTTCGTTCCGTCGTGGGCCACGGGAAGCGCCACTCTTGGCGGCGTGATCAGGAAGTCCAGCTTCTCCCGTGAGTGGAGGAGCCGCCAAGTACTCGGACACCCCGATCGCGCCGCCGACTTTATCATTTCACTGACCGTTTGAATTGCATTGTAATTCATTGAGCAATCGCAGTTTATTTTTGATTGGACCCGAGGACCAGGCCTCCCCTGCCGACACTTCGTCCTGGGAAGCCAGGTCAGTGGGAGCAATAGTTTCGAGTTGGTTGCCCAGGCAACCCTTGTCGACATGTCAACTGGGGTCGCCGGAAGATCTGAAACCGTACGATGGGGGGGGGGGGGGGGGGGGCTGGCCACTCCCTTCCTCTTCCTCCAAAGACACCGGGGGTGAAATCCACGTTAGGTAGGTACTCATTTTGTGCGTGTAGGCACCTTTAACATCTGTTAACCAGGGTGCTCTACAATGACGATTAGTACAATTTACTACAAATAATAATAAGCCCAGCATTTAATGTGGAGCGTTTTTGAAATCTATTCATCATGAAACATAAAATATTGAAAGTGATCAAAACGTTTAACCCTCAAAACAAAAATGAAATTCTCAAAAACGTGAAATTTTAAATTTAGAATTGAAATTAGGATTTTAAATTGAATTCCACTATAGAATTCAAAATTCTGTTGCCCAACACATTAGACGTTTCGAAGCGTAACAACTAGCGCATTAATATTAAATATTAATAATTAAATGATAATTTTACCTGTCTCTGAAAATTAAGGAACCTACGTGCGTATAATCAGTGTTCCTACAGGCGGGATCGCTCTGTGGGTTGAAGGGAGGAGACTAGTGAAATAATTAAGGAAAAAAAGGTGTTTTCGGTGAGTGTATCCCACGTACCGACTAATACGAACTCGAAGTCGAATTATAATTCGATTTTAGAACGTGGTCCTTTTGAGCCGAACGCCCACCTGTTTTCGGAGCTTAATATCATGACAGGTCCTCGATTAGGTCCCCGAATCGGTAAATTTTTGGTTTGTTAGAGAAAAACTGCTACAACACACAAGGGTTTTGTATTTTGTTTGTATAAATTGAGCAAAACTAATAATTAGTTTTATTGAGCAATATTGATAATTAGAATTATTCTAGATAGTTGTGTCAATAAAGAAATAATAATAATAAAAAAAATTTAAACTACTAAAAAATGTAAACCTACAGGACAAATAAATGACCAACAAAAGCGGATTTCCAACTGTAAAGGGAAAGGGAACAAATCACCGATTTGTCAAAAAGTCGATTTTCTGAAAAATCTGAAAAATTTTCGAAAAATCTGCTTAACCCTTATACTGACCCAGGTATCTTTTTGGAGGACCAAACCCGAGGCGTTTTTAGACGCTTTTACGTTGTTTAGCCTATTAATGTAGTCCCATGACATGGGATTAAATTACCTTTGTACTACATTGTACTCCAGTCAAAAGGTAATTTAAGCTAACATGAAATATTCTGGGAGATTAAATCGGATATCCCCCCCCTGGAAAAATTGTGCAATTTTCTATAAAACATTTGAAAATTAACAGAGTGGGCTGTGGACAATCCGTACCGTTGTCCGGTTATTAAATTTGACTGAGAAACGAAAAAAAAACAAAAAAAAAACCCGTCACTTTTTAGAGGTTTCAGCTCTGGTTACAGGGTTGTCATTCTCAGTTCCAGTTTGGTTTCCATTTTGGAAATTCCAATTCACCATCACACCCAGTTTGTTTTGTAGTTTTCTATTTGATTTGATCACTTAGCTAAGTGCCGAATTTAATAATTAAATACGAATTATTCTAAACATTTCAACACCGACGTCAAGTTTCTGTTTTTAAAACCCTTTCAGAGTTGGTCACTGTAGAAAGTGAATGTAATAATTTTCAATAATATAAATATAACAATTAGGTACCTACAATATTATAAAACTTCAATAGAACTTAATGAAATTTCAAAACCTTGAAATCTGCTTTTCTTTACAAAACTTGTAACGAATTTACATTTAATTTAATTTAAAAAGTACATTTTGCACAATAATAACACAGGTTTACAAAAAAAAGGTCAATCTCAGCGCCGCAGAAAAAACCATCAAACTCTATGTTTTTTTGGGTGCTGAATCCGAATCCGACCCCCGTTTTTTCCGGTCACGTCCAAATTTTCGAGATATTGGCGATTTTTCGTTTTTTCGACCTTTTTCCGTTTTGGAAGTCACAGATAAACGTGCGGATACCACAAAAACTCTCTTCTTACTGGAAATTTATCGCTGATTCCGAAAATATATATGAGTTGGTGTCTAAAACCACGAGAAATGTGTGATTTTGCCAAAAAATGTTGAAAAAACGTGGTTTTTTCAAAACCAAAGTCACGTTTTTTGATACATTTTACCTTCTAGCGTGAAAACTAAGGCCGTTAATAAAAATTTTCCAACGAGGTCTTGTAGGTAGATTTTTTCTGCGTCGAATGGGACCAACCGTGATTCTTTACCTTCCATAATAAGGGAGCTATGCTTTTTCAAAGTTTCTGGGCGCTTGTTTTTCAGGGCTTCAAGTGCAATTCCGTGAGTTCTTGATGAATAAAAGGATCTTTGAGTCGGTCTGAATTGATGCCTCCGAGTCCAATATATTCCTCGGAACAAAGTTTTGTTGTGATCAAGTTGCATTGCCGACTCCAGGAGCCATAGTTCTACGATATTGCTAAAATGAGTAAAAACTTTGAAAAATCATAGCTCCCTTATTATGGAAGGTAAAGAATCACGGTTGGTCCCATTCGACGCAGAAACAATCTACCTACAAGACCTCGTTGGAAAAATTTTATTAACGGCCTTAGTTTTCACGCTAGAAGGTAAAAGTATCAAAAAACGTGACTTTGGTTTTGAAAAAACCACGTTTTTTCAACATTTTTTGGCAAAATCACACATTTCTCGTGGTTTTAGACACCAACTCATATATATTTTCGGAATCAGCGATAAATTTCCAGTAAGTAGAGAGTTTTTGTGGTATCCGCACGTTTAGCTGTGACTTCCAAAACGGAAAAAGGTCGAAAAAACGAAAAATCGCCAATATCTCGAAAATTTGGACGTGACCGGAAAAAACGGGGGTCGGATTCGGATTCAGCACCCCAAAAAACATAGAGTTTGATGGTTTTTTCTGCGGCGCTGAGATTGACCTTTTTTTTGTAAACCTGTGTAATTGACTGAACGAAAAATCGTTAAAAAAAGAGTGAATAATTTTTTAAAATAAAAGTAAATAATTATTATTATAGAGTAAATTTTACTCGTCTTTGTGAAATTCAATCAAGTTTCAATTTTGAATCGATTCAATAGGTAACTAAATTGATCGTGAAATTAAATATTTTTGGCGATTCCCTATCCCCAAAAAGTAATTACTTTGAAAACGACACCAGACTCGACCCACTACCCTACTACGTCCTATACGTCCCTAGTCCCTTTTTTTAGACTCGCGGAGCCCGTATACATATTTGTTTAACCATAAATTATGACGGTTTATGACCTATATTGTCGAATACTTATATATTGTATACTGTCGAAATTCACATTGAAAAAATATACGGGCTCCGCGAGGCTAAAAAAAATAAAGTAGTTCAACAGAAACTATTTACTGTTGGAATTTACGATTTAAAAAAAAAAAAAAAAAAAAAAAAATCTGCACTGCCCAAAATGCACAAAGAATAATAAACCTCCAAACACTTGGAAAACTATTCGTGGGAATCATAACGACGAGTAGCGCGATTGAAACGGTTTACGAGCTCGTGTGGCAATCAAGACATTCTACGAAACGTCGTGTGTGTGACTGAAAAACGACGTGTTCGTGTGTGAGTAAGTTGAGGGGGGGGTTTCTTTTGTTAGTTGTAAAGGTTGCTATAAATACTAAAAGGGCTGAGTGACTATAGATAGAGTTAGAAGGCTGTTTCGTGTGCGTGAGACTTCCTTATGTCAATGCGGGAGATGCAACTGTGTGCGGGATGGGCTCGGATGTGGAAACATGGGTGTGAATCTTATGGATTCGTTTTATTGACTGACTCCCAACCAATCTGCTATAAAAAAAAGAAGTATTACATTATATATATATATATATTATAATTTTAGACACGTTTCGAATGCTTAGACCATAATCATTACGATACTGCTGTAATGCTCACGGCCGAAAATAAAAAAAAAAAACATTTATTTATTATTTAATATTTTTTATTTTTTATTTTTATAATATAAAAATAGTATTTTTTAATTAATAAAAAATAATAATGACAACAATAAAATCAAACGAAGAGACGAGGGAACACTGACAAAACGGAAGATGAGGCTGAAAGGCAAGCCTGGGCTGTTCCAAAGTAATGCAATCGTAGTTCCGGGACAGAATCTGATTCAACAAGAAGAACACAGGGGATGGGTTTTTAGTCGGTAAGAGTCTGACTGAGTATGGGGACCCGGAATGGCCACGTTCCAGCATGAGAATTTTCCCCCTCAGACCGAAAACGTACTAAAATTGTTTACTCTCAAAAGGGCATCTATCCATTTTTACTCGTTTTTTAGAAACTGAAAAAAAAAGTTTAGAGGCCCTAAAAAAAATTTAATGTTTTTCCCAAATAATAGTAACTGTAATTACTGAACTGCTCAAGTCTTGGTTCGAGTGATGAAAATAATATTTTCTTCTATAATAATATTATAATAAGAATATTTCTTCTATATTATAGAAGAAATATAATATCATATTATGATAATATCCATGATAAGAGTCCACTCCAAGAAAGATGAAAGTCACTTTTTTCCGAAAATGAGTTTACGTTGGCAATACGTTCTTCAGACCAAGTAGTTTCTGTTGGTAACCTCAAACTCTCAAAAAAGATGATGCTTTCAGCCGAAATCGAACGTGGAAGTTTCGGACTACAATGCAAAAAAGACAATGCAAGAAACATGAATGTCGGTTTCGTAATGTTGCCACCCCTGTTTCTAGCCTCTTCTTCTTACAATGTTAGATAGAATAGAGATTCTTCTTACAATGGTTGAGTAATTCAATTGTAATTGATTGTAATGTTTGAGTAATTGTATTTGTTGTTTCAGTACTTAAATAAAATTAAAATATTCTTCTTTTTTTTTCACTTCACTTTCTGGTTCTCAATCCATACCTAACTTAAAACTAACTCAAAACCTTATTTTACCAATTTTTGGTTGTGATTTGATTGATATTTTGCTTTTTTTCGGAGATTTTTTGATTGACATTAATCTTTTTTGCATACCTTCTTACTACTTAGGGGGTACTTCTGAGGGGGTTTTTATTCATCTATCGTCAGAAATCGCCCGAAAATTTAGTTTTTGCCAAAATAACAAAGCTGTACATCATCTATGGGAGTTAGCGAAAATTTAGCGCGCCCTACTTGTTTAAAAATCATTTTCTAAACTATAAGTACGGATCTTGAAACTTTCAAAACCGTTTTTCTCATTTAAGACAAAAAGTGACCTTTATCTTCCTTGGAGTGGACTCTTATATGATATATTATATCATATAGTATACTACTATAGTATTTAGGATTTTTCTAATATTTCCTTTGGGATGATTTCAACATTTTACATTATCCAAATTTTGGATAAGTGCCCTTTTGGTGAGAGACTTGGATAAGTGCCTTTTGGAGTAAAACGGTTTCCAACCTTAAACTCTCATTACATTGGTGGGGTCAGTTAGTTGACTCTCTGTCTTAAGACTGAATTCACACAGGTGACAGAGAACAGCTTTCTAAGGGTTAGCTCTCTATTGGTAACCCGAATCTTTGAGAATAAATTTTTCATGTCCGATCGAAAATCTTCTAAAAAAATCGATTTTATTTTGCTGGTACGCATCCCTTTACCCAAAAACCAATAATCTCGGGATACGGTTCAGTTGTGCTTAGTGGTCTATAGTGGGCTACTAGTGATGCTTAACCCTATTAACATTAAAATTGTGTTGAGAACCGTACCAGGCCCGCAATCATGGCGCACAACCAATAACTCGCGTGCACAAGAGCTGCCGTGTGTCGCCACCTGTTCAGCTCGGGAGTTATCCTGGTGAATCGTATTATCGACAAGTGCTGCCATCGAGTAGTTATCCCGTAAACTACAATGAAACTCGTAAGGAAAAACACCTTTTTGAATAGGTGCCTTGGGGGGGGGGGGGGGGGGGGAGCAGAATGTGTTTTTTGGTAATTCCACCGAGGTGCCTGGGACGGACGGACGGACATGTGCAAACCGCAACCCTCAGAAAAAACACTATACGTAGTGTTTTTTCCCGAGGGTTCGGTTTTGTAACACACTTCTGTGTTAAAAAAACCAATCCTTTCAACATGCAGGATACGTCCCTCTTTGGTGGAAACGGATTCCCGGTTTACTATGGATGGGATGCATGCCACAACCAGGACACCATCAAATTCACGACACCTGGCTACCCTATTCTCGTCCACCTGTTCCGCAGACTGACCGACAGACGACATCCACAATTGCGAGGTCGATGAGCCGAAAGGAGAGAGAAAAAAAAAAAGAGTCGAGGCCCGATGAAGGGGCGTAAAAATATCCCTCGTGCGGGGAAGTGGTCGGGAAAATACAAAAGGTTACCTACACAAGCGCAATAACACTCACACTAACAATAATAACACAGGCGCTAACAGTCAAACGTTCCAACACTCGCTAGACACACCGACTCGTCTTCCTTCCTCTCGCGTGTAACGAGTCGAAGGTATTTTCGTGGAGGACGAGATTTTAATAGACTCAGGAAACGGTGGAACCGGATATTGGAAGTAGGGGCGATTGGTGAATTTACAATGCCCACAGAAGTGAGCTTGTTCGTGCGCAGAACGCTCACTGCAGCAATGTTCTGAACTGCTTGAAAATACACGGCATACATTGGGATTAGTAAATGATTCCAAACGGAAAGATGAGCCCGCAGAGCTTGGAGAGGAAAGCTCTCTCTTAAGGCTTTGGTCAGAAGGTCCAACGCTCTCTCCCCCCTTCCTTATCTTATGATAGCGAGGGGATGTCATGCCGTCAAAAGGAGGATGGTGTGGAGCTCTGATCTTCCCGCTACTCTTCTGCCTTCAAGCCAGTTAACCCCCGGCATTAAGCAGGTTGCTAAAATCGGAATTGGCCTTGAAAGGCCCTCCGGAGATCAAACCATGCCATCTAAGGTGTTTTTCGTAATCAAGGTTTTAAGACTTGATTTTGAGACATCTTTATCACGCCTTGCTGAATTGTTTCAAGGCGCGTCCACACTACGCTAAGTAAATGATGCGATGATGCGATCGAATTCGGGAAACTTCGTTTGAAATGGTCCATACTTTATGAGCCTGAACTCTGCCTCAGAAGAAGAAGTATAAGAAACGATATTATCAATCAAAGGAGGAACAGGTCCGAGGTGGGATTGAATCTCATCGGATCTACCGTAATAATAAACGTGGCCATCTCAATATTTTGACCACTAACCTATTTAATTAACCTCAGCCTGCTGTATGGAAAATTCCCAAAATCGCATTAGTGCGGTCCCTGTTTAAAAACGCTGCAAATTTTACACAAGGGTTTATTATTCTTTGATATAGGTTACCTAGTTGCGCAAAAATTATTTTTGTGTCAAAAGAAAAAATGTTAGAAAAAAAATTTTGAGTTTTTTTTTGGATTTTTTTTTTTTCAAAAAAAAAATTGTATTTTTTTTCAAAAATTCTTTATTCTTTACTCGAAAAATATTTAACCTCCTGGGATCCTTCAAAAATCCCATTTTTAGCCCCATGAAAGCCCTATAGATCGCAACAGTGAAATCGGATCGCTGCGGTACCCCAAAAAATGGATTCTACGTCCAAAAATACTTCGAAAACGACACCTGACTCGATCCCATAGCCAAAAGCCTTCAAAAACCCCCTTCTGTAGCCCCATTTTAGCCCCATAGCGCCCCACAGGTTTGGGCGATCGGCCTGAAAACCTTGCGAGCACAACTAGATAGTAAACCGAATATTTTGTCAAAATTTCAGATTCAAAAATCGACAACTTAAGGAATGAAACCGTGAAGCGAACCTGGCGGCATCCCGAGAGTGAAATCTGTCCCCTTCCTAGGCACACCGCCGGGGCTCACGTCCCGCATTTTTCAAAAAATTGGCCTCCTGACCAGGCCGATGGGCTTCTCGAACCCTTTCTCTTTTCATTGTCATTATAGCGCTTCGAAGCGATACTCCTATAATAATACTGTAGGTACATCTATTAATTTCGTGAGGTTATAATTCTGTCTCAGAAGCCCCTTTTTTATTCCACACACTTAAATAGGTACCTGCCTATTAAAACCAGGCAATACAATTTTTTTTATTTTGTTAATACATCATAATCTGTTTTTCTTAAATTGAATCTTCATGAAGGTACATAGGATCAATTTTGACCCCTCCTTGTGTACGCTCTGAAATACTCATAATAATTATTATAATAATTATAATAATTATTATTAGGCACACTCGCCAAGCGGTCAGAGATGATAATAATAAAAATAAAATAATTATAATAATAATTATAATTATTATTATTAGGCACACTTGCCAAGCGGTCAGAGATCCCAACGTGGTCGATGGGTGGAGAGGCCTGAGTTTTCGAATTACGCGCGCACCTTCCGAGCTTAAAGGGGTTACCTGGAAAGGGAAGGCAAACTTCCCCTCCGAAGGAGGCTCGGTGACTCCCCTAGTTATTCTCTAAGTTGTCGACCTATAGATGGTAAACCGAGTATTTTGTCAAAATTTCAGATTTTAAAAAAAATTCCTACTGCCCAAAACGGCCTGGACGGCGGACGGACATTTCGGTTTTGGAATCTAGACCACTTGAAACGGATAATGTCAAATTTTGAGGCCGATCGGAGTCGTCAACCCCCGTCGCGAAAACATAGGTGTATTATTCCAAGAATAATAAACCAAAAAAGGAATGACAAAGTTGTCAATCAGTTCTGATGCGAACAATTACCGACTAATTTATTTACTGTAAAATTTTGCCAAACTTTTCGAGGTCGAACCACACAGTTCAGTGATATCAGATAATCCTCGGCCATCAGTGCTCCGTGCCCTTCAATTGCATCTTGGGTAGATTGTCCACACACCAGCGTTACATGCCGCACGGAGCAGAGATGGCCGAGGAATCACTGAAACGTGTGGATCGACAGCGTCTCTGGTATTCTTCAAGATCAAGCCTTGCATGCCTAGCTTGATCAGCCTTAGATGTCCACCAAGCTTACTGAACATACTTACTCTCAACTTTGGGATCCTGACGCCTATTCAATTAATAATTTCATTTTTCTCTCTGCAAACCTCTGCAAAATAAGATTAAATATTTTTTTGTCATAAATTTTAGGACCTCGTATAGATTGTGATTAGATGTAAATACTTTCGCTTCATAATATTCCGAACTACCATGTTATGATAATATCATAACACCCGTAATATCTGATATTGCCGAAGCCCCTTAAAGGATTATATTATAATCCTTTAAGGGGCTTCGGCATCCGAAGCCGCTCGGCGCGGCATCGTCTCGTTGACCCTGAATTACAGCCCACTCACGATTATATCCTCGAAATGTTTTACATAGTGGTGTTCAGCATGAAATGTAGTTTTCGAATATCACTTTTTTTAAATCATAGGCACAACACAAAAGCCAGGGTAGGCTCCGGAAAGTGAGGCCTTCAAATCATGTTTTTCACCAAATTTGACCCATTATCTTCCTTACCTGATCACTTATCGACTTCTGACTTTTTCCAATATGTTCCCGACTCCATGGCGAGCAGTGCTCGCCGTAGGGATGCTCAAAAAGAATCGATTCTTTTTGAAAAAATAATCGATTCTTTTAGATTCTTTATTTTTTTGAAGAATCGGCCCGATTCGATTCTAAATTTCCAGAATCGAAAACCGATTCTTTTCTGCTCTTAACAAGTATTTTTATATTCAGTTAATCTGCAAAACAGATCAATGTTTAAAAGAATCAATATTATTTTTTAAATTGAGTCACTGCAACGACCATAGGTAACAGCTGAAGACATGGAAACATTTGCACAACAACCACTGAAGCTTTCCTACCTACCTTTTCCTACTTAATAGTGCTGGTTAGCAGTTGGATGTATTAGTAATTGGAATTCAGGTTTCATAATGTAATAATGCTTCTTCTTCTTCTGATAAATTTGAAATTTAATAAATAATTTGGAAAAAGAATCGATTCTCAGATGTATCGATTCTTTTTGAAAAAATAATCGCGATTATTTTTGATACTTTTTTAAATAATCGATTCGATTTAAATCGATTCATTTTTGAGAATCGGACATCCCTAGCTCGCCGAGCACACAGAGCCTTGTTTATATAAATCAACTCAATAACTGAAATTCCACACTGTTTACCGTATAACCTACAAACTATCAACAAAGTTTCAACTTTCAAAGGTCACTGTTATGACAGTGATCGAATAAGAGTCAAAGTTATGGCTGTATTTCTGAAGCAACTATCGACCAACAGAATAAAAAAAAAACTTTAGAATCGGTTCATCACATCCGTAGAAAAGTGGGCAAACGTAAAGAAAAAACGGATTTTGCAGGAGAGACATCCAAAGTTTTTCTTCCCATGCGCGCCCGTACGCAACACTGCTGTCTCTCCGCGTCTTTTTCAAAGATTGATTGTTGACAAATTTGTTGTGCTTTGTGCTGTGTGCTCTGTCTAGTTATTTCTCGTGGGATTGTTCTTGTGTGTCTGAAGTTATTTTTCTCGTGATTTATCTAAATGATGAAGCGAAAGTCGGTTTTCAAAAAGAGAAAAACTGTGCCTCCTCCGAAGAAAAAAGGTCTGTCCAGGTTATAAATGAAAATAACATTCAGGCTCTTGATGAAACTGTTGAACTGTTCAGTTCTCCAACATATGGTTGGAGAACTGAACAATTAACATTAAATATTGAATGTACATGAAAACACCCCGTCAATGTCCTATCCAAATCCTGATTCCTCCGTTCTGAGTGGTTCTGCACGAACATTGCATGATTTGCATGAATATAACTCGTTTGCTGGTGACAATTTGATATTGTCGATGTCACCAAAATGTTCCATGGTGACGGATAATGTAGTTTGTAACGTTTGCTTCTCCAGCATGAAATGTCTCGGCATGAATATCGTCGTGAAAACTGTGATCTTGTGGTTGACTATGAAAAGCCAAGTTATGAAGCAAGCGCCTGGGCGCCTAGTGAGACGCTGTCTTTGAAAATTCATATCTCCGCGAATTTTCAAGATAATGGAATGCGGTTCATCTTTAAATGTTTGTAAATAGTTTTTCTTTCAATAAAAAAATTATTGTGAAAATTTCCACAAAAAAAATTTTTGGATTCCGAAGCCCCTTAAAGCGACAAACAAAATGTATTCCGGTTCTCTTAACTGCGTCAAGAGTCGGAGCTTTAATACTGGCATTTAGAAGAAGGTATTGCTAGTGCGGTGGAATGTCGAAGAGCTCCTGGCGACGTTGAGCATTCCAAACCTTCAAAAGGAGTCGGCCACGCAAAAACCAGAAAAGCGACTCCCTGGGCTTTGCTTCTTCGCATCGAGCGTTCCGGTGAATAATGTATTGGCGAGAATGCTGGAGTTCTTGAAGAGGCGAAAGAAATGTTTGGAGATCGATTGGGAGTGAGTGGATCTGATGGTGGAACAATGGATTTTATGTATGATTTCGATAGTCCTCGCATCCGTTGAGAATCCTGGAAGGGAAATGATTCAGTGCTGATGCAAATTCACGCTATTTAGCTTTTCTCGCTACGAAATTCCCTACTCTTGTTAATTGGGTTCAGAAGTGACCATTCCACAACCACGCAGCTCCACAGGGTTGTTGAGTACAACCTGAAGGGCTACGAACTTTGGTACACTGCAGCAGCCTCTCTGGATGTACGGTCGGCGTTTTATATTGATTGGCACGATGAACTCATACTAGACTTTTCTGTGAAAGAACATTTAGGGTGAAAATCTGTGAGGAATTTCGTAGTTCATTACAACCAGCTCAAGAGTTACTAAAGGATCCTTCAATGTCTTGCCACGACTTCCCCGGTAGATACGTGGCGACCCGCTTCTGGCACAACACAGAATATCGCTTCAGGGTACTTTCGTCATGGAGGCAAGAAGACACCTGAAGAGACAATTGGCCTCAGCTGAAGAGTGGCTGAACAAATGAAAGGTGAAGGTCAGCCATACCAAGTCCTCGCTCATCACCTTTTTAGAAGCCAAGAACGGTCGACAACGTCTGTGCTGGTTAATTTCCAATTCAAGTTAGGTGGTTTAATCCTGAACCGTAGACTAACTTGGAACTACCACATCCAAAACAGCAGAGACGTAAAAAAGCGGCCATTAAGTGAAGCTCTAAGCTGAGCTTGGAGAATAAGCAGCTCCTGTCCACGCCCTCGGAAGAACAGGCGGCAACACAATCAAATCGCCCAGTCCATCACAGGTGCAACGTAAGAAACTACCTGCTGGAGCAAGACCTCCAACTACCTTCAAGAGACCGTACAACACAGTTCACGAAACTGGCGGAGAAGGTAGAATGACGTATAAATCCACCAGGTTTTGCAGCAAGGCTCGAAAGAAGACATCTCAGACTCGTTCAAATCACTGCCACCACAAAACCAAAATATGTTTCCTAAACTAATACATCCACAAGATTCATAAAGCTCAAAGAAGCTGAGAGTTTAATAAAAAAAATCTGTTGACTGACTATTTTGCCCCGCATTCACTTCGTTATTGTTTGGCTGATTTAGCTCCTTCTTCACTTATCTGCAGGGTTGGCTTCTCCTTCAGTATTCGGCAGATTTTGGTCCTCGTTGAGTAACTGCATCCTTTGCTGGGGCCACTCGCCTCACAGCGCCCTTGTATCAGTCAAAGGAGAGCTGTCGGAGCAATCAAGGGCATAAGTTATCGGAAGGAGTCCATAGATGCTTTGCAGGAGCTGGGAATACTAACTGTTACGGTTACCGTTTTGCACAAGTGCTTTCGACAATGTTCACATGTTAATGGTAAATTGAATGAATTAAAGGCATGTCCACGTTACGGATGCTTCACTAGATTGATGCTGAGAAAAAAGTCATCAAATGAGTACGGCACCATTTGTGACAGTCGAGTTTTACAAGAGACTTTACAAGCTGAGTGGCACTTCGTGTATTGTGGGTGTGAGAGGGCTGAGGGGAATGAGCTGATGTCAGCTGAGTCAGGAATGAGGCTGAGGGGAATGAGCTGATGTCAACTGGGTCAGGAATGAGCTGAATGATGTCAACATGAGCTGAATGATGTCAACATGAATGAGCTGAATGATGTCAACAGTCAGGAATGAACTGAAGGGGAATGAGCTGAGAGGCTGAGGGGAATGAGCTGATGTCAACTGAGTCAGCTTGTAGAGTCTCTTGTAAAACTCGACTGTCACAAATGGTGCCTTTTGTCTTGTTGGTGCCACATTTGCCTTGAGGGAGGGATTCTTCACGTACTTATATGGTGCACACCTTCTTCTTTCCCAACCCAAAAGGTGCGGAGGTCGTATCGCACCCACTTATCGCATGGAGGAAAAGACTGCAACTAAATCTGTGTTCATGAGGGCGAGTTGGCTAATACGATCATGTATTTTGAGTCCAAGTGCATCACCTCAAGCCAGGTTGCAGCCAAAATTTTGTTTGCCAACTCAGGAAGAGTAACTTAGTCTTGAGGCGGAGGAACCTATGCAGCCGCAGGGGAATCCATCGAAATTTATTACGACTCTTCTTCTGTATAGGTATTATTTGTTAATTAATTACACTATTATTATATCTTATAGTTATAAATTAGTTTGTTTTAAATATATCGTTTTGAAGTTATTACATTTATTAGGTACCACTCATTGGCTGTGACCTTGTTCTCTATATATGGGTCATTCTAAAATTATGGGCCTTTTTGAGGTGACGAAAAAAGTGAAAATGAAAAGTTGATTTTTAACATTTTGTTGGTTCCTCGAGTTTCTGTAGGGTCTCCTCAGTAATACCCTGAAGTGGGACCACACTTTACCTCGTAGTTTTTGAACTATTGAATTTTAAATATTTTGTCTATTTTACCATTTTGTAGGGCGTGAGAATAATTTGTAGGTTGTGAGATAAACTCCAAATCCTTTTTTCTTTCTTTTAACCCGTTTTATTTTCAACATTGTAACAATATCAAAAGTAAGAAAAATAAATCCTTTTGAGCTTGTTGATCACAAAGGAGTGTCAATAACAACTAGCATACCGATTTTGGGAAATTCTTAGCGACTATAATATATCCGCTGCGCTTGGTAAGGACCAATTGGTCCTAGTATGGATAAGCTGGGATCCTGCCTCCTGTAAACCACTTGTGCCTGAAATGCTGGAATGGTTGGAGGCATAACATGTTAATGTTTTTTACGACCTATCCTTACGACTAGGGAAACATTGAGGTGGGTCCCGACTGTAACTAGGCTCATGTTGAGATGGGTCCCATAGGCCATGGAGGATACATTGAAGTGGATCCCATTCCAGCAGTCATTTAGCAACGACCCAGGAGACTGATGGTGACATTTCTAACGTTATCCCTAATAACTTTGATAAAGCGACAAAAGTAGTCTATGTCCCCAACAAGAGCAAACATCAAATTTTGATCTGCCGTTCTTTTTAGGCAGCCCCGACTCCGTCAGGAGGTCCCTTCCCGTGTCCAGATTCTGTGAAATAATTGCATTGTAATTCCACGTTGTGATTTCCACTGCAATAATTGCAGTCAATTATTGACTATTGAAGCAACTTTGCCAGAAGGTAAAATATTGTTTTATTTCGATACTGTGGGATAGGGCTGTCCGTTAAAAAGTGGAGAACTCGCACATTTAGAACAGAATCTGTTCTATGTCTGATATGGAATCAAACAAACTAATTCCGAGACAGTCTAGTTACAATATGGAGTAACTCTACATCAATTTCGAACATGAAAACGCTGCAAATTTTACACAAGGGTTAAGAAGAATAATTATTCATTGATATGGGTTACTTGTGTGAAAATTAACTCACACGGTCAATAAAAATATATTTTTGAAAAGAAAAAAAAACTGTAATAATTACTACTAGGTACTAAAAAATACTGTAACAATTATTGTTCAATCTAGGGCTAGAAAAATGGATTATGCGTCCAAAATTACTCGAAAAATATTTGACCTCCTGGGATCCTTCAAAAATCCCATTTGTCGCTCCATGAGAACCCAATAGATCCCCGCGGTGAAATCGAATCGTTCTGAGACCCCAGAAAATGGATTCTACGTCTAAAGATACATCGAAAACTATACCTAACTCGACCCCATAGCCAGAAACCTAAAAAAAAAAAACCTCTCATAGCCCCTTTTTGGCCCCATAGAGCCCCATGGGTTTGGGCGATCGGGCTGAAAGCCTTGCGGGCACAACTAGATGGTAATCCGAGTATTTTGTCAAATTTTCTGATGTTAAAAAAAATCCTACTGCCCAAAACGGCTCGGACGGCGGGCGGACATTTCGTTTTTGAAATCTTGACATCTTGAAACGTGTAATGTTAAATTTTGAGGCCGATCTGAATTTTCGACCTCTGTCGCGATTACATAGGTGTATGATTCCAAGAATAATGACTCAAAAGCCAGCATTTACAATGAAAACGAGTGTGATCGCATTCGGAAAATTCTACTTCTCACACCCTACAATTATTCTCACAACCTACAATCTCGACTTTCCCCACTTTTGTAGGGCGTGAGGGTTGTAGGGCGTGAGATTTCTCATGTTTTCATGGCGTGCTGTCCTCAAGAGGGGATATTTTGGACAGGAAAAATTTACATGCAAATGATACATCAATATCTATAGTAACTAACTGTAATTATCAATTTAAACTAATTAATAAATTAATTTGGTCGTTGTAGGTTGTGAGAAAGTATAAAACCACGCTCATGAAATTGAGGATTAACCGATTTTTGCTGCAGACAGGCCACGACTAATCTGATCATCAATTGGGTGCTTGTGAAGCCATGATGTAACAGTGTTGGATCCTCCTAATTTCATTGCGAAATTTCACTTTTCCTGGTTTTGGGGGGAGATTTTAAAAAATTGTAGGTCGTGAGATCAAAACCATGTGACAGACGAAAACCGGTATGAAAATACAGTCCAAAGACGGATTTTATCTTCAACCTTCACTTAATATTGAAGAGGAAAGTAACCTGAGTCTAAAATATTTTTGCTGTTGTTTACAACGGGGTTTAACAGGCTCAAAATAATTTTAGAAGTAGACAACCTATACCTTGTGACAGTTGTAGGTCGTGAGAATTGGGGTATTCAGCTTATCCTGATTAAATGTGTGATCACCTATTGATACAAAATTGAGAATATTCATGTAGAAGCTGTAATGTTACACCCCCCAGAAAAAGAAAAAAAATTCTAGCTCGAACGGTATAGGCGTGAAGGCTTTGTGACATGAAAAGTCCCATAATTTTAGAATGACCCAGATATTACATAATTTTTATATATTTACTATGTAGGAAAATCTTACTATGTCTTTAGGTATTTATATAATGGACACGGAATGGTATCAGAGGCGAATATGGATCATAGGGGTTTGTAAACCCCGGAAAAGAGCATAGAACCAACTGGGAGCAATTTTTGAGAAATGCGAATTTTGGGAAAATAGTTCCCAAAATTGGAAAATTGGACCAATTTCAAATTTTTTGAGCTTTTGGAGCTCTCCAATTGATGCTCTACGACTTTTAGGGAGTGGGGTAGGTGATTGGGAATGATGTTGTAAACCTATAACAATTTGAAAATTGAGTCATGGGAGTTTTTACCAAAATTGGGAAAAATAGCCATTTTTTGATCGCCCGTAGCTATTTCTCTATTGGACCGATTTCGAATTTCTTTTTTTAGTTTGATGGGGAATTTCGTATACTTTAATTTAGTAAATAGTGAGTTTTTACGTACAATTGACCGTTTTCGATGTTATGAGGAAAAACTGAAACAAGTCCGAAAATTTCGAGGTTTTTCGGTCGCTAAAAATTTCGCACAACCTCCTCGAGGTCGAAAACTTGGATTTAGCATCACCAAACATGTCCGAACAACACCCAGAAATTTCATTAACTTCGGAATTTTTCATCGCTAAAAGTACCTGGCCACTGGACTATTTTTTCTCAGCATCAATCTAGTGAAGCATCCGTAACGTGGACATGACTTTAATTCATTCAATTTACCATTAACATGTCGCACACCTAGAATGAAAGGGGCACTTTTCAAAAATGCTACTTTTGGGAAATCGACTTCTAAGTTTTCCATTTTTTTGAAATTCTTGCCGTGGCTCTAGTAATAGAGTTAATCGCAACTTTTTTTTTTTTTTTTTTTCATTCGATAAGTAAAAGGCTCTAGTTTTCATCTATTAGTTGGTTTCCCAAATAATCGTAAGCTATGGAGGGGGAAATTCCACAAAATAGGGAAAAAACGTGGATGTGCCCTTTTCATTCTGCTAAACTGATTGGTTTTTTAAAGTTATGATTTGATAGGGGCACAAGTAACTTGTTGATAACACTCTGAAAAAAGTCTTAAGCTTGTAGAATGAAAAGGGCACTATTGAAGTTGTGCCTCTCTCCACTTCAGGCTTCCCCCAAAAAAGCCAGACTAAAGACAGACACATCATGCTCTCTAGAGGCCAATTTTTTAGTTAGGAAAAAGCTCGTCAGCGCTGCTTGTAGAACTCGCCGCCGCGAGTTTGATAGAGGCATAAAAAAAACAAAAAAAAAACGATTTTTCGAGTTGGGCCCCTTTCATTCTAGATGTGCGATGTGACCATTGTCAAAAGCACTTGTGCAAAACGACAAATAAAACGCTTCTGATTCTGCTGCTTTCGCTCCAAATTCTTGTTCTTCTTCCGCTTCTTTTCTGATTTTTCTCTTCATACACTTCTTTGTTGATTTGGCTGCACATTCACTTCTCCTTCTGATTTGACTCCTCGCTCACTACTAAGTGGGACTAGGTCATTTTGAATTTCGCTCGATGGTCAAGCGACTCATTTGAAGAG
Organism: Pilophorus perplexus; assembly: GCA_955831195.1. Taxonomy (NCBI): domain Eukaryota; kingdom Metazoa; phylum Arthropoda; class Insecta; order Hemiptera; family Miridae; genus Pilophorus; species Pilophorus perplexus. The sequence goes on from OY037011.1 coordinate 2,583,869, forward strand.
ATTTTTCCGCTCATTTGGTTCTACGGGAGTCCATCGTCCGTCCCCCATTGAAAGGTTTACGCTCGGATTACTTGGCTGTTGTTGCAAGTATAACCTTGATCTAGGCTAACCCTGGCATTAAGTACACGGTAGGTAGACGTGACAGGGCGTTTTGATTAACTGCTCCGTCGCCCCTTTGCGTCTGTTTTGTAACACACGGGCCCTTTCCAAAGCTATTTTCGAATTTCCAGGGTGAAGGGCGCGATCAATCCCTTTCCCCGTTTTACAAGACAACCCGACTTCAAACTAAATATTTACTTCATGAATAATGCAGGACTACCCTCCCGAGAACCCTTTCCCGCCCCCGCGAGCTTGTAAGGTTCTCTCAAGAGGCGAATGTCTGACGTATTTGAATAACTAGGGTCCCCATCCCTCATTTGAATATCTTTGTTTGAAAACGACATCTGAACGTGTTCCAAGCAGGATACAGATTCCCCTTTTGTATTATCTGACAATCTCAAAATGAATTGATCTTGTCCGGTACAAGTGTCCGCCGGAACGGGTTCAGCTGGGATTTGAATTTGAATCTACAGGTGGCGGAATGAACTCTACAAACGGCTCTTGTAGGTACTGCGTTTGCTCACAGCGCTAGCAACTAAGGTGAAAGTACCCATAGTCGACACTGCCACCACCTTAAGGACACATATTTGCAACCCTGGGTGGCGCTCTTGATCCTTCAACGTCTTCTGAATGTTTGATGGGAAGTTGCTATGAAAACGAGCGGGAAAGACTGAAAAAGTGGAAAGATTTTGGTTTTTCCCCCATTCTACACTAAGTGCAGATTCTGCTAGGGAAATTTGCATGTCGCACCCGTCGTTCAATACAGGGACTTTGAGGTTTTTACGTCATTCCCCATTTTGAGGTTTTTACGTCATTCGATGCAGAAAGACATCTATAGATGTATCATAATGACTGGACTAGGTACACACTATAGTGTGTAGACCAGTCATTAGGTGAAAAATAGAAACATATTTTGGGAGGGAAAGAAGAACGTTTTTTGAAAAACGTGGTCGTAGATGGTAAAATTCCTTGTTTCCACACTTTCCGACGAATACTAACGGCATTTTCGTTGTTTCAATAGACATGCAATGTGCCGTTGCTTATATAAAATTTAATCAGCTTTGTGATTAAAAAAAGAAAAGCAAGATCGGACAAACCCTTCCCGAGTTATAGGCAGAAATGTGCAAAGAATCATTTTTTTTCACAATGTGCCACTTTTTTGCCGTGCCCGCCCCTCCCTTATCAAAGCTCAAATCGAAATTTCACATGGAATAGCTGCGATGGAGAATTTATTCAGCTTTCACGAGAAAAAATTAAATTTGGAATCGGACCAATAGTTTCTGAGCTACAACCGAAAACGTTCTGAAAAACGTTTTTTCCGCCAGATTGGGCGTTTCTTTACGGCTGTTACTTAGCAGCTATTCGGTCAAAAAAAAAAAAAAAAAAAAAAAAAAAACCGCTGCAAATTTTACACAAGGGTTTATTATTCTTTGATATAGGTTTGTAAAAAAATTATTTCTGTGTTAATGGAAAAAATTTTGGAAACAAATTTTTTTTTTGGATTTTTTTTTCCAAAAAAATTATTTTTTGGATTTTTGTTTCAAAAAAATTGTTTTATCAAAAATTCTTCATTTTTTACTCGAAAAATATTTAACCCCTTGGGATCCTTCAAAAATCCCATTTTTAGCCCCATGATTGCCCCTATAGATCGCCACTGTGAAATCGGATCGTTCCGGGACCCCCGAAAATGGATTCTGCATCCAAAAATACTTCGAAAACGACACCTAACTCGATCCCATAGCTAAAAGCCTTCAAAAAAACCCTCCCGTAGCCCCATAGCGCCCCACGGGTTTGGGCGATCGGACTGAAAACCTTGCGGGCACAACTAGATGGTAAACCAAGTATTTTGCCGAAATTTCAGATTTTTAAAAAAATTCCTACTGCCCAAAACGGCCTGGACGGCGGACGGCGGACGGCGTACGGCGGACGGACATTTCGGATTTAGAATGTAGACCTCTTGAAACGGATAATGTCAAATTTTGAGCCCGATCGGAGTCGTCGACCCCCGTCGCGAAAACATAGGTGTATTATTCCAAGAATAATAAACCAAAAGTGACCAGTGAAATTGTCATGTTAAGACATTTAAGGTGTCAGGGTACCTTGTGTGGGGTTCGGGGGACCGATTGTGGTGTTTAATAGGCTTCGGAAGTTTGGAATACGATGATTTTGGCTTAGTTAGAAAAAATGGTAAAACTTCAGCACGTTCTAGCGGCCAAACGGACAAAGCTAGCGAAGCGTTTTTAGTCTCATTGTTTAGGGAATTTCATCAGCTTTCATTTCGTATGGAAGAGTCATGTCGCTAGGACGCATGGTTTCTGAGTTAACGGCCAAACCCCCCCCCCCCCCCCCCCAAAGACTGAATTTTCGCCATTTTCGTGGTGAAGCCATATCCGAATCTAGTAGATAACCAAATTTTTGGATTCAGCACCCCCAAAAACGAGAAAAATTCTTCTTTTTCTTCTTCTTAGATTCACTACTTTTGGACACATAAACTGGACTATAATATAGTCCCATATAATATGGACCATATTATGGTCCAGTTAATCGGTCACTTAAAAATTCCGGGCCATTTTGAGCTATAGGACTTCTTTTTTTTAATCTGAAATTATGACAAAATACTTGGTTTACTATTTAGTTGTGCCCGCAAGGTTTTCAGCCCGATAGCTCAAACCCGTGGGGCGCTATGGGGCTAAAATGGCGCTTCGTGAGGGTTTTTTGAAGGGTTTTGGCTATGGGATCGAGAAATCCATTTTAATCGCATAATCCATTTTTCGAGGACCACGTCTGTCCAACTGTCCAAACGTTGTATTGATAAAAAAAAATTACAATAATCGGGCAATGTCCGTTTTGAACTATTCTAGCATTTAAAATCTAATGGAATATTGATTCTTTCTCTTGGTAAAAGCAACTTAAGTAAAATTCTAATTATTTATCGTAATTATTTCAGATTATTAAAATTTCAAATATAGAATATTAATGAACTAGGTATTAAAACATTTTCCTCATTTCCCTCTCCCCACCCATTATACTCTTATATACTCTAGATACGATATCTTTGTCTGGAAGAGCTTTATTTAATACTGACATGAGAAGACTGCAATTTGAGTGGAGCGTTGCTGAATTTTTGCTACGTGAAGTGGGTTGAGCGATTGGGGTCGAAAGAAAAAGAATGAGGAAAAAAAAATGTCTGGCTTTCTCGATAAAGTCGGCTCTGAGTGGAGTTGCATTTCGTTTGAATGGCCCTAAGCTAAGAATAAGCCGGTGAGTCACATCCAGAGACAGAACTCCCTCAGTGTCACCGTCTTCATTCTAGGTTGGTCGTCTGGACCCAAATTGTAAATATTGATTCTAAAGGTTCACTTGAAACCACCTCAGTGAGGTTGTGAATTTGGTGGATAACAGCGTTGACGTTGAGCATGTTGACCTGGTTATGGTAACTCTGGATTTGTGGGTGACGCGTCAGAATCAATTCGGGCCATGTTTCCACGATGTTTGTGTTCCTCGATGGCAATCATCACTTGGGCCTGTACTTTCGTCACGGGGAGGATTGAAGATTCCGACGCGAACACTTTGGGGAGGAAAACAAAAATTGACGAGTACCGGTCTTTAGCGGCGATTTACCATTCGACGAGAGTGATGCCCATCTGCACGGGGCTGGTTATAGGCAATAAGAAAGTTCTCACTTCGTGTTCCTGCCTCGCTCAATGCGAACCAGAAACCGAGGCTTTTCCTGAAACCGCCAAGGTATTGATGGACAAAAAGCAACACAATCACTGCCGGTACATTGTGTCATGAATGTCTTTTGGCTCTGAGTGGTTTGAAAGCATCATACTAGTTGTCAGTCTCACAATCGAATCTGCATCACTTTCATTTTGGTTTATTATTCTTGGCATAATACACCTATGTTATCGCGAAAATTCAGATCGGCCTCAAAATTTGTCATAATATTTGTTTCGTGTCCCCCTTGACATCAAGTCCTACAATTTGCCTGGCACACCCTCCAAGGCCCCTCGAGGCATCTGTCACGTCCTGGCGAAGTCAGGCATCTTCTCTTCCAAGCTCTACCACACTGGCTGTGGCTCTTCCATCCTTGTTCCAGATCCTCCGGTCTTCTTCTGCCTGACACCTCTTTCTGAGGCACCCGAAACCGGGGCGGTCCATCGTGTGCTCTGGTTGAGTACTCCTTGAGCGGCATCTGTCACGTCCTTTTGGAAATCAACTACGACCAGTAGAAAGGATGTTGGTAAGGCAGGTGGGAGGGGGGTAAACGTTGATGGAGGAGGCAAAACGGTCACCCCCCCCCCCCCCCCCCCCCCATTTCGGTTGTTGTCTCCAACATCTGCAGAGCTCAATGGCCATAAGTGGTCATCCAGTGCTGGGCAGGGACCTTCTGGGCGGAGCCAGGTGGTTGGAATTGGGACAGCTTCAAGCTCTGCGGGTTTGCCAAAAGAGGAGCACTTGGAGGCGTTTGCACACCAACAGCCAGCTGCACATTTTTCCATTTTTGAATCTGTGTTGCCGTTATAAGTTCCACAAAATCCTACTTTTCTGCCCAAGGCCCTATACGTGGTGAGTGGAAACGTCGACGCTGACAACCCTCAACACGAGGTGAGAACCGTCGTCGACATCATTCCCCATCCGTATTGCAACTTCGCCTGGAACGGCACCAAAGCCGATTTGGCCGTCCTGGTTCTCAACAAAGGGGTCACCTCGTGTCCAGGCTCACGCGTCGACCGCGCTCAGGTCTACAGGCAAGTCACGAAAATAAATTTCTTCCGCCACGACTTAAAAAAGTTCCCCAAACGTGTTTTCCACCAATTCAAACATTTTTCAGCCCATTTGAAATTGACGCGTTGAAACAGCAACTTATACAACTAACGCTAATCAACGCTACCTGCGAAATAGCAACATACGGCTATTACTCAGTCTCAATCAGCAACCTCTTGACTTGGGGAAGTTTGTACCGCTTCGTGAGAAATCATTCCATGAGGTAAACCCGCTGGTATAATTTTTGTAGTTTAAATGAATAATGTCGCCAATAAACGAAGTGCTGAGTTAAACCCAAAAACAGTCACATTGTAATGATTACAGGTACGCGTATTATGTGATTACAATTATTGTAATTTTCAGGGCATTTGAAACATATTTTGGAACGCCTCACGAAACTTGCTATTTCAGTTGTCCAAACAGCACCTATTGTGAACGTGATTTTTACAACCGTGACGACATTTGTCAGGTAATAGTGAATTATAGCAGCGAATTCCATTATATGGTCCTTGATGTTGAAAATTCGATTTTTGAGGGTGACAATCCAGTTTTGGGGGGTTGGTGAGCCTATTCTTGATGCTGAAAATACGATTCTTGAAGCAGTCCCGCCAGGCTGCAACGATTTGGCTGACCTAGCCAGCAGGTGTGGCCCTCTAGTGCCTACCTATTGAGTGTGTCTGTCACAACTCCCATGAGGAGCGGAACATCCCAATAGTTGGCCTGTTGGGTACATTCATTTGGGGAACCAGCGATCGGATCTGGTTTTCCGCCTGCTGGGAAATCACATCGATTGATCCCCCTGTGAATGTAGGTGATTGATCCTGGCTTGTCAACTGCTCCCTCGACAACTTTCGGCGATTCCTCCCGATAAAGTTATCGGTTATGTGTAGACTAGAAAATAGTATGGCAGATCAGTTGAGGAAGACTGGATGTGTGGTAAGATGACGCGAGGAGGGGAAAAAATCCCTTTCGCGAACCTCAGTGTTTCATGAAGTTCCTTCATTCCAGTAGGTACAAGTAACACACTGACGCCAGTGATCAAGAGGGCTGATCGTGGCAGTTGCCTGGTGTTGGCAGAGAGGGAGACATCCCACTGGTAGGCCACCATCGATTGCTAAGGCATGCCGCTCGTCTGCGGCGGATTGGTGGGCCTCGCTTTCGCAGAGCCTGTCATTGAGCTGTCATTGATTCCCTCTGGGTCTGAGTGCGAAGAACCGTCTGAATTCATCGCCCATCCTCTGTGGTGGTCCTCGCCAAAATGGCTGCAATTGGCCGTACCAGAGAGTTAGACCTATGCTTGATGAGAATGCCGTTCAGAGGCACGCTACACAAGGCACGTTTGTACCAGTCAACGGTGTCTCATGGATGGGGACCTCGACATTGAGGACCGGTTTTCACATTATGTCCGGTTTCAATCCATGATTGCGTGGGTGCTGCTCTTCAAGCATAATGCCCTGACGAAAGGATCCCGTCTCCAAGGTCCGCTCAGTGCACTAGAACGCAAAAGAGCTACACTGTGTTGGTGTGCAGGGCTCAAAGCCAAATCCTGTTTTCGGAAATTCACGACGCTCAAAAAAGGAAACACAAACTGAACATCACCAAGCAACTCAATCTGTTCCTTGACTCTGATGGAATTTTACGAGTTGGAGGTCGATTGTCTCTGGCAGACCTTCCCTACGCAACAAAGCAGCCTGCGCTTCTTCCGTCGGACCACTCCACCACCAGATTGCTCATTGACTGGACGTATCGATGGGGATGCATGTTGGGCCCCTGGGTGCCCTTGCAAACCTACGACACCGCTACTTTGTCGTGAATGGCAAGAACGTCGTCCGCCAACGACTCTGACAATGTACATATTGCCGCAGGATCAACCCCTAGCCGTACGTACGGTTCGTAACGAACCTCCCAAGGGCGGACCCACTGGAAGCCGATGCACCTTTTCACTTGACTGGGGTGGACTATGCTGGCGAGTACAGTATGAGAAATGTCTGAAACCACCAAAAAGTTTCGCATCAGTTGCTCCAAAAGTTGTCAAAAAAAATAGGGGCCGGAGCAGTTGACAGGATATTGGGATGGTGGTGGGACGAGGAGTGACCTACGACGACGTGGCTGCCTCCCACCACAACCCCCCCCCCCCCCCCCCCACCCCACCCCCACCAATGTATTCTCTTTTAGAAAAACTACACAATATGGGAATACGAGTTGTTGGGTCTGAAGCCAGTTGGAATACATTCGGGGGTTGGCTGGCGGAGCAGGGGGTGGCAGTAGTGGATTTAAATTAAATCTACTACTAAATTAGACCTAATTTAGGTCTGTATTGGTCTGTATAGGTCTAGACAGGTCTACCTATTGCTCTTCTCCAGTCATTGGGAAACCTATAAAGAGTGAAGCACAGCTAACTAACTGTCTCCTGCTAGCTGGCGCTTCTTTATTGATCTCTTCTTGGCAGACTTCATCTTACCGGTAAATGCGAGACCACCTTTGCTCAACGTCAACGAATAAATCTCATACTAATCATCGAAAAGCTGCATTCTGGATCATCCTAAACAATCGGTGGCAAAACATTTGTGACATTTCGAGGGCGGCTGCACCCCCTGTCATCATTTTTGGCGAAAATGAGATGCATACCGTTCGACGCGTCTTCTCGCTGCGAATCGATCAAACTTGATGCCTTAAGGCGAAAGGGGAGCCTTGGGTAGTGTGATTCTCAGATAATAGATCGCAGCACATCTGCTATAAAAGTATTAGCGTTCTAGCTCGCGGAATACCCCGTGTATTTCAAATCTGAAAAGTTATCTGAGATCCTTAGGCAAATTCACAACTCGCTAACATGCCCAAAATTTTAAAATTTCAAAATTGAGGAATTTAGAAAATTTATTTTTTGAATGAAGAGAAATTTTGAAATTCTGAGCTATACATAGCATGCTCCCATTCAATTCATGAATTTAAAAAAAAAATTTCATCAAAATTGAACAATTCTAACCCTGTCTAAAACTGTTTTGCGTATGCTGGGGGTTAATTAATTGTTGCGACTTCAGGAGAGGTCGGTCTGACCTACTTAAACACTTGAGGTCCCCCAGAAAGGGTGCGATGTACGATCCTCTCGCTTGACAGGATCCTAAAAACGGTGGAGGATTTTTACAGTTCCCGCCAGAGAGATGTAATAATACAGCATACCTACAAAATAAAATACGAAATTTTATTTATGCGATTTCCAGTCTATTGGCAACTTATGGATTTTTTATCCGCCCTTGGGGAAAAAATCTCCGGGAAAATTCGTCCGGGGGAAAATTGTCCGATTATGTACCAATAGTACCTAAGCCGTAATTTTTCGGGATATGATCCGATTCTCGAGGTGTCCCGTCCGACTTTTCAAGCCTCCCGAAAAAAATGACGAAAGAATCCATCAAAATTAAATTTTGATCGTTTCAGGATAGAGATTTTCTATCCTGAAACGAAAAGAAAGAAAATCAGACAAGTTTTGGTTTATTATTCTTGGAATAATCCACCTATGATTTCTCGACGGAGGTCGACGACTCCGATCGGCCTCAAAATTTGACATTATCCGTTTCAAGAGGTCTAGATTCCAAAACCGAAATGACCGTCCGCCGTCCGGGCCGTTTTGGGCAGTAGGACGTTTTTTATAAATCCGAAATTTTGACAAAATAGGTACTCAGTTTACATCTAGTTGTGCCAGCAAGGTTTTCAGCCCGATCGCCCAAACCCGTGGGGCGCTATGGGACTAAAATGGGGCTGCGGGAGGGGATTTTTGAAAGCTTGTGGCTATGTGATCGATTCAGGTGTCGTTTTCGAAGTACTTTTGGACGTAGAATCCATTTTTTGGGGTCCCGCAACGAACCGATATCACTGTTGCGATCTATAGGGATTTTATGGGGCTACAAATGAGATTTTTGATGGATCCCAGGAGGTCAAATATTTTCAAGTAAAAACGAAAAAAAGATTAAACAAATTTTTTGCGAGAAAAAAAAAATCAAAAAAAATTTTTTTTTAAATATAAAAATCAAAAAACAATTTTAATCTTTAATTTTTTTAGTGCAGCTATCGTTGGACGTGTATAGAAAATGACTCAGCCGTAATAATTACGTTATCAATTATTGATGAACGCAGGGAAGACCCCATAATCGGTTTAGACAGTTATCCATTAGCCACAGAGGATGAGACAGCAGTCAGTCACAATTGCGTGAATCCGACCGTATTATACCTACAGCCCTTTATATATTCGGAATGAACAATCTACCTTAGAGACTTTTGGTCATACTGCGAGAAAATGGAACCGAAAGTAGGAACCTAATTGATTTTTTTTTTCGAAAATCACATGCTGCCAGAGATAATTATCTCTCTTATAATCTCTCTCTTATAATTATCTCTTATTATAATTGACCCTCGAACGTGCAGATCAATGCCCTTACTATGAAGCAATTGTAATTTCGTAAATACCTATATGAATAAAATAATTTATGTAAACATGCAGGTACAATAATTCAATTTTCGTACACATTTGACTCTTTTGTTACTATATGTATGTACTGTTTTGTTACTATATTTTATAATATAATATATTAGTATAATATTATTATACCTACAGTAACTGTAGGTTGTGACAACTCTTAGCGTTGTTTGACGTTCCTTTGGCTCAGGGTACCCACTCCGAATAAATACTCGTAATATTTGTGTCCAGCGAACCAGAGAAAACGTTCAAAGTGGGTCAAACATTTACTAGAAATTTGGATCCAAATGGCCGTAAATATTCCCAACACCATTTAGGTACCAGTACAACACTATTTTCTGGTACAACTAGTTCATGTTTATGTACACGTTGAAACGCATTTTCTGCGTGAATGGAATGATCGAATAATGCAGGGATCACATTTCAAGTTGCATTCGAGGGTAGGTATCTGAACGATGCGAATTCTCGCAGAGGGTCTCATTGAAGTCGTCCGGCCTACCTGGGGATTGGGCCCAGCCCCCCTCACACATCGAGGAAATTTCTTCCAATGCACCAATTACCATTACCACGAGAATCAATTTTTGATGGCTATAGAGTGAAAAAAGAGAATAAACGATTTTTTCTTTCGCATTTTAAAATGACATTCTATGCTTTGTATATCTTGAAATTTCTAAAAACTCATCAAATTAAAAATGGCAATTTTTAAAATTTGATATAGCAACTTTTTTAAAATTTCGGCATGTTGGCGAAGATTCAAATGACATAAGAATGCTTCTCAATTTTTTTCAGATTTTTTTAATAAATTGTTCAGCGGGAATCACGCTAATTTGTTCGCGGATCTTCCCTCTCACTCGCACACTTGTGGTCCCCTTTCGCCTTAAAAGAAAATCGATAGGGATCATGGTAATCGTTGCAAAGTGAGTGCATACCCCACATTGTCATCACAAGTCTCCTTTGTTAACAACTCCCTCAGCAACGTTCAAAGGGTAGTAGTGCTTTTTGGGCTCTCCAGAAAAACTCCAAAAAATGAAGATGTAGGGTGTTGCTCTGTCGCCCTCGATTTTACGTCTTCCAGGTCTCTAAGGTCATCATATTCATCAATGTGCGCCCGAAATCGATGTATGGCGGAACCCGGCCCCCCCTGCACATTACAATCTTGCACTTCAATCATTCTGTTTCCAGGTGGGCAAAGTCAGCAGAGTCGGACCCTGCGGAGTCCTCCCAGGATCTCCCGTCTACTGCAAAGGCGTCTTCTGGGGGATGTACACAGGACACCGCTTCTGTCACGGCAACGACTCTCTATCGGTTCTATTCAAAGGAGCGGCAATGCCAACTATCATAAGTTTTTACGATTTTTACAAAACCCACGCCTTCGCTACGAAACCGATGGAAAGTTTTTTGCATTATTTGAGCCTAGTTTTACTGTTTTTGATGTATCGAACGTTAAATGATTGCTTGGTGTTTAATTAAATTTCATTCGATAAAACATTGGATTAGGTACGTAGGTGTACAATTTCATTAAAGTTCCGTAAAGGCAACTGTAGAAAAATGCTGCCAATTTTACTCAAGGGTTTATTATTCTTTGATATAGGTTCCTTGTGAGAAAACTAATTCAGTGTCAATGAAAAAAAAAAAATTTTAATTTTTCTTTTGCATTTTTTTTTTTTTTTTTTGCTCGGGAAATATTTGACCGTCTGGGATCCTTCAAAAATCCCATTTTTAGCCACATGAAAGCCCCATAGAACCTGACAGTGAAATTTGATCGTTCCGGGACCCCCAAAAATGGGTTCTACGTCCAAAAATACTTCGAAAATGACACCTAACTCGGTCCCATAGCCAAAATCCTTCAAAAATCCCTCCTGTACCCCCGTTTTAGCCCTACCCACGGGTTTGGGCGATCGGGCTGAAAACCTTGCGGGCACAACTAGATGGTAAACCGAGTATTTTGTCAAAATTTCAGATTAAAAAAAAAGCCTACTGTCCAAAACGGCCCGGACAGTAGGTAGCACCTATTTGCGCCACTCAGTGGGCGTATCTGCGCCTAACCTCATCTTTGAGTCTTTAGAAAAACCCCAAAATGTTATCACTTACCGTATACGCTCACCGCATAGCCTACAAATACGAATTTTCCCCCATTGTAAGATTTTCAACGTCGTCCCCAAGAAGCACATCCCACAACATAACCGTTAAGTACCTCACATTTTAAAAACAAGACAGTCTCAATCGAACGGCATTATCATTAATGGGCCTTTGTCATAGCTTAAAAGCTTCCCATTCACAACGACCTCACAATAAATTGAACAATTTATGGACCGGGTCGAATCGATTTTCAAACGAGAACGAAGGCTTATGTAATTGAATTGAGCTTCATGAATAAATCACGTCGTTGGAATCAATCTTTTGTACAGTGTGCCTCAAGTAGTGATTATCCTATCATTTGTTCCGAATGAAAATTGAAAGTTGCATGTCTACTTGTACGAACATTAGAAAATGCCTTGGTGGAAGCACGAGGTGGAAATGACTTGGCGTTGGAGCAACTTTATGGCGTTGTTTGGCCCTTGCGCCAGGATCTGGATCACCGGTCATCTTTTTATGGGGCCCTTTAAAGAGCCCATTACAAGCACGGATCTCTCCTGGAAACATGACATGTGTTTGTGGGCTCGAGAAACGACACCAGCAGAACGCTTTCGCCTGAAGAACGTTGTTGAGCGCTACAAATGTTACCCAAGGGTTTACTATAATAAACCACAACAACAACAAAAAAAAAAAAGAAAAAAAAAGGGTATTGTTTGGTGCGGAGGAGATAACGGTTGGTGTTGAGGGTTTTCAGTGTGATGAATTCAAATCTGAAACCCTTTTTTCCTTATCTGGTCTAGTTTTTGAGATATATATCTAAGATAGGTCTCCTCTTTTCGTCTATCTCAACAAATCAAGGTTCGTAAGGTGCAGTTTATTACTGAAAATATAAAATAACCTAATTACAAAAATGAAAGCAGTGTTGAGTTCTTGACCGCAGACGACGAAATTTCAAGTGTTTTATTCTTGAGAGTCGGTCGGGTAAATGATACTAAACTTCAGGCCAACGTTTCGCTATATTTATACAGCATCATCAGGGCTATACAAAAAGAACCATCACGTTACATTCACATGGACACAACTACACCCTAGCTAGCTTATATTTAACTTTGAATTAGGATAACTATTGCACTATACTAATTAACTAAATAACTATTGCATTATACTGAATGAATAAGTTGGTAACAAAGATTGAATGATATTTTACCTTGGAGTCAACTCACTGAGTCATCCTGGGAGGGCATATGGAGTTGTTGACATGTGGTGAAATGGTGAAAAGTTATGTGGTGAATAAAGTTCTTGAAACTAAGAAATGAAAAAGTTGAAAAAAAGGCTCAGCAGAAGCACCAATTACATTAGACCAATTAAACTCGCTGTTTAAATTATCTTTAAATTATCTTTTAATGGAGTTTTTTTTTATTAAACAAAAATACATAATGTATTCACATAGATATAAGTGTATCAAATCTGTATATTTATAATAATAAGTTTTTTTCCTCCTTTATATTTAAATTACATAGTTTGAGGGTACATAACATGATTTTCAAGTCTGTAGGTAAGCAGGTTACCATTTTTCTTATTGCCTAATAATGTTCGCATATATTCTACTTAATCTTTCAATGTCTGACCTCTTATTACAGGCATTTGGATCTCTCGAAATTTAAACCATCTCCTTGACCTTTCTTTTAGCAAAATGAGACTCAGTGTCCAGGATTGCAGCTTGTTCAAAGTCAAATTGGTGACCTTCATTTATAGCATGATTGGCCAACATGCAGTGAGTGTTGAAGCTATTAATGTCAGAGTTATGTCCAGAGATTCTATTTTTTAGGTACTGGGACGTTTCCCCTACATAGGTAGTAGTGCAAGTTGGTTCTCCACATGGGATTTTGTACACTAAATTGCTCCTCACTTCCTTGGGAATTTTAGACTTAAGAGAGCTGTAAACTAAGTTATTAAGAGTATTATTATTTTTGTAAGCAACTTTACATTTTATTTGGTTACATTTTTTACGTGGTTGTGTGAGCCTGCTGTAGGAGGTATAGAGCCATTATTGTTCACCCGAGGAGTGGTTGGGTTGGAATCCTGTAGAGTGACTGTAGATGTGTCTGCAGGCTGTGTGACTGCAGATGAGGCAGAAGGTGGTGTAACTGTGGATGGGGCATCAGGTTGGGTAACTGCAAGGGGGAGTGGCAAGTTTGATTGATTGTTAGGAGGATCATGGCCTTGTCTGTAGTTTGTGCTGTTGTGTATTACTGTATTTATCAGTGATCTTGGAAAATTATTTTTCTGTAAAATGGATTTTACTATAGTGAAACTGACATATATGTTCAGATTTTTTACGTGATAAGGAGGGTCACTGAGTTTCAGGGCTCTGTGTTTTAAATTTAATGCAGTAGTAAGTTTCTGGCTTAAAGGGTGGTGGGACTTGTAATTTAAATATCTATCAGTTTTCATGGGCTTTCTCCACCAGTCTACTGCTATCGATTGATCTGTATCATTCCTAATAACCAAAGTGTCAAGGAATGGCAACTGAAAATTTTGCTCCACTTCTATGGTGAACTGCAGTTTGCTGTGGAAGCCATTGAAATTATTTAAAACTATCTGTTCCGTATCTATTGGGATGGCTGTGATTATATCATCAACAAACTTGTACAGGAATGGCAAATTAAAAGGGAGCTGTGGAATAACACAACCAAGTACACTGAGAGAAAAAAAGGGCCTATTCTAGGTTATTTTTCGATTTTTTTCTAGGTTAAATGCTGCCAACCTAGTTTTTTTTTGGTTTTCATTCTAGGGTGGAACAATTTAGTCTAGGTTGAATATAATTTAACCTAGATTGAAAATACTGGTGAAGTTACCTTCCTAGAAATGCAAACAACCAAGATTTAAAATACGCCACCCCCACACTTTAGTTCTAGGTTAAGTTCACGGTGTGTGCCGCCGCCTCCATCCATTTACAGTCTAGGTTAAAAACATTAATGTCTTGGTTGTCTCACCCTGGTATTCAATGTTTTTCACTTTCATAGACGGTTGATTTACCCTAGAACAAAAACGTTCTCACCCCACCTCAAACAATTTTCAGTCATGGCGCGTTAACCTAGAACCCTTTTTTCTCTAGGTTGTGCCCCTTTATTTACGAGGTTGTTTCAATTATTATCCCCACAGAGTAACAGAGAACACTATCCCTGTTGTTCCAGTTAAATTTCTAGGTAGCTTCCTATTCTTTTCAGGTTGGTCCACTTTTCTTTCTAGGTTTGCTCCACATCCATTGCAGGTTGTTTCTATCAACTTCAACTATCTTTCTGGGTTGTCTCTGTTTCCAACTCAGTACGAAAATTTGAATATGACGTCATAATATGACTGCACATAGTGACAGAAATTAGATGATTAGAATTTGACAAAGATTTGGCCTCAACCCCACCGGGTAAATAGCAGGGGTGCCAAGACAACGAGAATTAACGCCCACCGCCCACGGTGGCCCTCTCTGCGGCCGCTTAGCGTACTGTAGAAACAACCTGGAATTTATTGAATGAATTACAATCACTGTTGTTTAAACCTAAAACTATTTGTGGTACTACGGTAGTTTTAACCGAGACTGAAAGTCTAACTTTTTCTTCTGGGTTGTTAGGTACCTAAAGTAACAATCTCGCCTTTTAAATCTCTCGGTTGTTTTCAGTTGTACAACCGAGACTTTAATGGAGGGGAATTATATGGAAGGTCAAATCATTCAATTCTAGGTTACCCCACTTAAAAGTCTGAGGTAGGTAATATATTTTCTAGGTCTTCACAATGTCAACCGAGACCAAATGTGAAGTTCACATTTGGTCTAGGTTGACACTTTTTTTATTCCAGGTTGTGGTCAGAGGGCGGGTAATAACGGGTTAGGTTGTTTCTATATGGGTCTAGGTTGTATTAATATTTTTCGATGTTACTTTAACCTGGACCTATTTTTTTCTAGGTTGAATCAATTGATTCTAGGTGGTTTCAATTTCTTTTCGAGGTTATTTCGGATTTAACCTAGCCACTAAAAAAATCTTTTCTCTCAGTGTAACCTATTTGTCACGAGATCAGCACAAATTGGAGCAACAGGGCTGCCCATGGCCACACCATTGATAATGTCAAAACACTTGTCTTTGTACTGTAAATAACCCTTTTGGACACATAATTGCAACAGTTTAAAGAAATTTTCTTTTGAGATGTTAGTGTGATTTCTGAGGGTAGGCCATCCTTCTTCAACAAGTGGGCACCGGGCCCACTAGTATTCGTGAAAAGGCTTTTTACATCCAAGTATACTAGCATAAAACCTGGAGGTATCGTTTTCTGTTTGATGGCATTGTAAAAATCAAACGAGTCTTTTATGTTGTGTGAATCAGAAGATAAATTTTTGAGTATGTTGGTCAGAAATTTTGCACTTTCATACGTAGGACTGTTTGTGAAGCTTACCACTGGTCTTAGGGGGTTGTTGTTCAAGACACAGAATGAATTTTTGCACAGTTTTTCTTTTTCAAAGAATAATAAACCCTTGTGAAAATAGCATCGTTTTTATTTTGAGGTTGCCAACTTCAGATTTGGATTCAGCGACTCACAAAAAAAAGGATAGAACTGTTCTAAAACCTACTAAACCTTTTTTTCCAGGGAAAACCCTAGCCGGACAGGACTAAAAATCTTAGAACACTGAAGCACGTAGGTTCGCCCAACACAACCGATCCAGATTCCATTCCCAGTCCTAATACTTGAAACCGTTTGTAGCATGCGCTGTGCCTCAAATCCAAGAACTGACTTGGGTTGGGTTGACGCAGCCCATTAGGGGGGGCAGAGATTTTTCCAGATGCATTCCCATCTTTACGAGCTGAGTCAGACTCCCGCATCAATCACGTCCAACTCCAAACGCATCCATCACACTGGGCGATGTTTCTTATTGGAACGGTGCAGGCGGGGCTCCGAAGACAAAGCATCGTCAAGACAATGAACCACCAAATATGTCATCAGTAATGCCATATTTTAGTCGGAAGCTTGTCGCTTTACAATTCGACATTTCCAAGTCAAATCCGCCTTTTTTCGAAGGCAAATATTGGCGTTTTTCTAGTGGGAGGGGGGTTGTTGCCTTGTTCCAAAACTTTTGACTTTGGTCGGTCCAAGGGAGCGTCAATTTGAGCTCCTAGATTTTCTGTAAGGAGGCAATCACTGAAAGAGCTGGATTGGCATCAGTGGCGGCTCCTGCCCTAAAACTCAGGGGGTGCACATACATCGGGACTGTCGAGAAGGGGATGGAAAAGGTGCTTTTCTCAGCCGAATAGAAATTTTAACCACATGCCGTTCCGCTTTCTTTTGATCAAATTTTGGGATATTCACCGGTGTTGATCATGAATACTGTGGTGTATTTAAACGTACTTTTAACAAAATTTGACGCACAGTGGATCCCTTCTCCCAGCGAGCGTTTTGAGTGTGAGCGTTATGTCATCCCGTTTCAGTTAGATATTCTTTGAATAATACACTTCACTATTTGGCCCTCGGTTTTGGAATCTACACATTTTGTAGTTTCTACGAGATGTCGTTGGTTCCAAAACTGAAATGTCCGTCCGCCGTCCACGACGTTTTGGGACGTAAGAATTTATTTAAAAATGTGAAATGTTTGACAAAAGACTTTGTTCTCCTTCTAGTTGTACCTGCAAGGTTTTCAGCCCGATAGCACAAACCCTCGGGGCTATGTGGAACTAAAAAACCGTCTACATGAAGGATTTTTGAAGGGTTTCATCTAGGGGATCGAGTTGAGAGTCGTTTTCTGACTATTTTTGGGCGTAAAATCTATTTTTGGGGGTCCGATTTCACCGTGGGGATCCATGGGGCTTTTGATGGATGCCAGGAAATCGAATGAGGACTCGCTTTCCGAGTAATCTTGATAATTCATTTTTCGGGTCCTTCATCTATGTCACGAAACACGATGACACTCTTAAGGCGATACTACAGTGAAATGACCATTTTCGTTCATATTCAGAGGAGGCTTTTCGGGTATATATTTTCAGATTCGTGATCGAAATAATAATAATAATAATAATAATAATAATTATATATACTAATATATATAGCCCAGTAGCTCTAAAAATGGTACTCTTAGAAATGTCGGAATAACTTTTTATCTATTCAACGGATCCTGATGTTCTTGGTCTTGTTTTGTACATGAAGACTTCCTCTACAAACGGTAGTAGAATCAGATGTTTAATATAAAATTTATAATTTTGGCAGCTTAGTAAACTTGTATGTAAATTTGAGTTTTCCCCCTCCACCTCCCTCTCCCCTCCTGGTGGAGGAACAAGTATGAGTCTACTACCGTTTGTAGTTCAGGTACACAGGAGTACCTGGTAAAAATTTCAGCGCCGTAACATGTATAGAAGCAAAGTTATTACGAAATATGTATTGAAAAACAAGCAAAAACGCTGCAAATTTTACACAAGGGTTTATAGTGTGAGCGCAACCTTTATTAATAATACTGAGTAGGGTTTATTATTCTTTGATATACGTTACTTATGCAGAAATTTAATTCTGTCAATGGAAAAAATTTAAGAAAAAAAAAGTTTTTTTATGATTTTTTTTTCAAAAAACATTTTTTTTTTGATTTTTTTTTCAACAAATTTTTTTTTTTTCAAAATTCTTTATTATTTGCTCGAAAAATATTTAACCTCCTGGGATCCTTCAAAAATCCCATTTTCCCCCCCATGAAAGCCCTATAGATTGCCACAGTGAAATCTTATCGTTCCGGGACCCCCAAAAAATGGATTCTACGTCCAAAAATACTTCGAAAACGACTCCTAACTCGATCCCATAGCTAAAAGCCTTCAAAAAAACCCCTCCCGTAGCCCCATTATAGCCCCATAGCGCCCCACGGGTTTGGGCGATCGGACTGAAAACCTTGCGGGCACAACTAGATGGTAAACCAAGTATTTTTTCAAAATTTCAGATTTTTAAAAAAATTCCTACTGCCCAAAACGGCCCGGACGGCGGACGGCGGACGGTCATTTCGGATTTAGTTAGAATGTAGACCATGTTAGAGTGTAGAATGTTTATGGGGGGAGGGGGGGGGGGGGGTTCATGTGGGTACTCATATGAAAGGTAGTGAGTAGGAGAATCTGAAAATTGATGATAGTGGAGGTATGAATGATGTTGGCGTTCTTGCCTTTTTTGGGGTGCATGGGTGGGGGGGGGGGGGGGGTTATGGGGGGGGGGGGTTCATGTGGGTACTCATATGAAAGGTTGTGAGTAGGAGAGTCTGAAAATTGATGATAATGCAGGTATGGATGATGTAGGCATGCATGCCGGGGGGGGATCGGTGGGGGGGTTAGAGTATGCGTTCATGTGGGTACTCATATTATGAACTTTCATGTAGAATCGCGGGGCTCTTGAAAAGGAGCGAAAATGGGAATTGCTGTGAAATCCTGAAAAACGGATTTCTGAGCTTAGTGACACCTTACGGTACCGAAAAATGTGAAAAAAAAAACACACTTGTAAATTTTTTCCCCACGTTTTTGGTCCATACATATGTTCTCCACATCCCAATTGACTAAAATAAATTATTTTAAAAAATTCGAAGAAAAAAAATTTGGTCGATTTGGGCTCGTTTTCACTGTAGTATCGCCTTAACATGAAAATTTAAACAGATATAAAAGGTAAATTTACCATGGCCCTGCGGCTGGGCGAATTCGAAAGAAATTAACAAGCGGAGGACAAATGTGAGAAGGGGTGGAGGGGAGATGGCGAGGAGGGTTGGAAACGCCCAAAGCCTATCTATCGGCTCAGTGCTCCAGCCAGATGCTCCTCCCGCGAGCCTTCTAATCGTTGAAAATAAAGCTGTGATAATGTAACTGAAAAAATGTCCAAAAGCAAGCTTGAAACCCTATTGTTTGTATAAACATCACAAATTTCACCAAAATCATGGATTTTACCTACAGGACATTCGACTGTTGTGTCATGGTGAATTCAATGGTGACATGAAGTTTTACAGTGTGTAACCGCTTTTTGCCAATTCACAGCACAATTTTCCCATTTTTGCCAATGTTCAGTGATTCAAAAATAAATTTTGTGTAAAATTTCCTGATTTGCGAAATTCCGAAATGATAGGAACTCAAATGTTGACGAGTTTTGAAAGAGAGGAGCGGCACGCACACTACGGCGGTCGTATACATAAAAGGAATCCTTTTTTAGTGCACTAGCCAGCCCGTAAAAGGCGGTTCGGAGTGTTGTCTAGGAAAAGTAAAATGTCGGGACGTATAAAAGGTTGAGATGGTGATTCACAAGCCGCCCACACGCGCGGCGGTCTCAGGTTGCGACAGAATTATGGTAATGGTTGGAGACGATAATGAAGAATAAGTGAAGCTGAGAGAAGGGCGTTTTGCGTAGAGCTGGGATTATAACCCAAACCAAGGGACAAGCTGTTTCCATTCGGTAAGAACGATTGACGCCTGAGCAAACCAAACCTCCGAATGAAGATGAGAATGAATTTCCTCATCCTGTAAGAACCGTTGACCGTCATGACGCTCAAACCAACCTCCAAAGCGAAGAGAGAATCTGTTGACCTTTGACCCTTAGCGCACCACTCCCGCTCCTAATGCAAAGGCTCTTCAACTTGCGACGAATTTGACTCTGAATGCCCCCAAACCCGCTCCATGCAGGGAGAATCTTGCGCGGAACGTCTTGTTCTGGGGACCCCTGAAGACCTGAAAGCGTGCAGCAAATCTGCCTACTACTCTTGACCCCAAAACCAAAACCAAAACCCTTAGTCTCCCTAATTCCGAAATCAGCTCCTAAAGCATATTATGATTCTTCAACTATCAACACAACTGACCACCAACGCTTGCAAACCAGCATAATCGCTGGTGACTTGGGCATGCCGGGCCCCGGCAGTTAAGGCTTAACTTTATTCACTCGTTGGGTCGTGGGGCGTCGGTCTGCCTGATTCCTTCAACTGAAACCTCTCAAGCGAGACTAGATCTAGTCATTTTTCAATAAAATTTTTATTCAATTGATTCTTGCAAATTTACCTCTTTTCATTATTTCTGAAAAGATTTATACTCATTCACCACCATACTATTGCTCTAAGAGGTTTTGACCGCGAATATGGGTCATTGGCCCCACTGTGCGTCGCCCGATCGCCCGACCTGCCTATCCGCCCCTGGTAATCTATACCACTAATTCCGATGAGATTCAGGTGAGGACTTATTCAAAAGGACTCTCACCTGTTTGAGGTCGATGGTGAGCGTCACGTGTTGAAAGCGTTCCCCCTTGGCGAGGCTGCTGCTCTGCCACCACGTGTCCGCGTTGGCGTCGACGGCGAACTCCGGCGGGTGTCTTTTGTCCGGGAGGCGGCCGTCGCAGATCCCGCAGGTCGTCTCCCGCCCCCGCCCGCCCCTCGTCAGGCGGCAGAAGGCTTCCGGCCCGGCGATCCCGCAGGTTCCGTTGGCGGTGATATCCGCCCTCGACGCCAGGTTGACCGGCTCGGGGAAAAGGCCTCCTGGGAACAGACAAGCGGACACGTCAGGTTGGGCACAAGTCAGGGAACCTTCTCAAGCCCGTTTCCAGCCCTCTTTAGCTGATGTTGAACCGTATCAAACCGGATAATAATATTATGAATAACAGGATATTATCCTGTTATTCACCTCCCCGATCCGGGTTTTAATCTGTTTTGGGAGGGTATACACTCCCAAAACAGATTTTAACCCTCTCAACCAGGGGTTGAAATTGAGTGATTTTTATTTTTGAGAATCGCTCAAAGTCAAAATTTGAGTTTTTTTTTCTGCTCAGAAAATAATGATTATTTTTTGAGCGATATTTTTTCGCTCACAAATTTTTTATTTTTATTTATTTATTTATTTCCCATAGGTAACACAAACACATAGTTTGGTAAATGCAATGATAATAATAATAGGTGTTTAACACCGCCGACACAGTATTTGATTGAGTAGGTATACTTAAATTTTCTTTTTTCGGGAATAAATCTCCCATATGAGCTATGCTCGAGTTGGGAGATGAACTCTCTTTCCTGCAGTGCCAGGCAAAACATCTGCGGCATGGTACAGTTATGAGCAGGAAACAATATTGAACATTTAAAGTATTTCTATCGGTGGTAGGTTGGTAACAATTAAGCGATTTTATATTAACAACTTAGATCTTAACAATCAGTTAAATTATTACTAAACAAGTTGCAGCATGAGAAAATGGATAGTCGGTACCTATAAGATCTTAGGTCATTCCGTAATTTCCAGTTAAATTTGTTATTTATATGTTGTTTTGCTTTCCAATTAGGGGTAGCTCAAGTATGAGATATGGTTGAAGAGTTCTTTTTTAATATTCTTTGTGTGGTTATTGAATAGTAATTTTTTTTCGTAATGGTGAGGGAAAGGAATTAAACGCATTGATGGCTTTGTATTTGAAGGAGTTTTGAGCTAGGGTTGTACGAAGTGAGGGGATTGAGAGTTTAAAATCAGAACTAAATCTTGTATTAAGTGAATGTGTAGGGAGATTGAAATGTTTAGATTTTATCACCTGTTTGATATTTTGTAGAATAATTAGTTTTGGTAAAGGAAGGATTTTCAACTGTTGGAAGAGGGGATTGGTGTGTTCCAGATAGTGGGTTCTAGACATGATTCTGATGATGGATTTTTGGGTCTTTAATATTGGATCCAGATGGACTTGATATGTACTACTCCATACTGGAAGGCAGTAGGAGAGTACCGACTCGACTAGGGAGAAGTAAACTTGTTTTAGTAGTTTCGTATTTTTTACTATTCGAGAGAGTTTGGAAAATATGAACAGGAGTTTTCTTAGTTTAGCATTTGTGCTTTGAATGTGCTTTTGGAATTTCATCCCGGTTTCAAATGTTATTCCTAAATATTTTGCAGAGTTGCTAGGGGTAACTGAACGACAGTTTGCACATTGGTGTTGGTCAGATTTGCAGGGGGTATGAATTTTTATTGGTTTTATTTCAGGTAAGTTTCGTGGGTCAATATTGAACGGGACGAAAGTGGGTTTTTCCACATTCAAGGTTAGTTTATTATGATTCATCCATTCGCTCAGAATGTTAAGACCAAGTTCTGCTTTTTGATGGGTTTCATCCCAATTTTCGCCAGAGCAGTAATATACTGTATCGTCTGCGAAAAGAGCAATTTTCCCAGGTAATTTTAATCCCGAAATATCATTTACATATAATATGAACGTGATCGGCCCTAATACGGTGCCTTGTGCAACCGAGTAAGGCCCTAAAGTAATTTCATCACTCCTCACTCCATTCAAATTTACAATTTGTTTCCTGTCTTTTAAATAGCTTTTTTAAATCAAACTCAAAACGCTCTAGCTCCTAGGCTATTGAACCTACAGATCTGCGGTTTGTCTCATTCGATTCGGCGTTCAAAATATTAAAAGAAACCACCTTGATCACTTCAAAAAAAAAAAAAAAAAAAAAAAAAAAAATGGCGTCTTTGCTCTCTCCAAATATGCGAAATATGGGTCGAATCCGAGGATTTCGATAAAAAATAAAACTCAAAACGCTCTAGCTCCTAGGCTATTATCAGCAGATCTGTAGGCTATCCTACAGATCTGTCGTTTGTCCCATTCGATTCAGCATTCAAAACGCTACCACGATTTTTCCAAGGCAATATTAATTTTTTTGTAACTTACTTACCCTATACAAGACCATTTTAATTAAAATGGTGAGCCACCACTTTTACTAATGGTTTAGTGGGGTTAGCTCTTATTACTTTCGGTTTATTATTCCTGGAATAATACACCTATGTTTTCGCGACGGAATGTCCACCCGCCGTCCGGGCCGTTTTGGGCAGTAGGAATTAAAAAAAAAAAAAAAATGAAATTTTAACAAAATACTTGGTTTACCATCTCGTTATGCCCACAAGGTTTTCAGTCTGATCGCCGCAACCATGAGGCGCTATGGGGTTAAAATGGGGCTACGGGAGGGATTTTTGAAGTATCCCAGGAGGTCAAATATTTTCCGAATAATTTTGGACGCATAATCCATTTTTCGAGGTCCCACATTTTTTTCCAAAAATATCTTTTATTGACACAGAATAATTCTGTGTCAATAAAATAGATAATTATTATCTTTCGCAAAAGTAACCTACCTACATCAAATAATAATAAACCCGTGTGTAAAATTTTCAGCGTTTTCATTTTTCATCGAAATCCTCGAATTCAACCTACCGCATATTTGGAGAGAGAGCAAAGGCACCATAATCTTTTTTTAAAAGGATCAAGGTTTTCTTATAGTATTTTGAACGCCGAATCGAATGAGACCATCCGTAGATCTGTAGGTTCAATAGCCTAGGAGCTAGAGCGTTTTTTATTTTTGAGCGAAAAAATATCGCTCAAAAAATAGGTAGTTCCTAATAATTATTTTCTGAGCAGAAAAATAAAACTCAAAAAATACCTAATCATTATTTTCTGAGTGAAAAATAAAACTCAAATTTGGATTTTGAGCGATTCCCAAAAATAAAAATCACTCAATTTCAACCTCTCAACTGATTTTCTACCAAGCCATCATAAAAACTACGCTGGAAAAATAATTAGTACAAAAACAGTAGTCGACGGGCCCTAAGGATGAGTCCCCAGAATTCTCCCCAGGGGTTTCTCACTCACCAGCCAAAATTTAATAGTTCAGTAAATCTAGATTTTTCCATGGAAAAATGTCCAAACTTTTTTCCTTTTTTTTTCGTTTAATTTCCGTTAGGTACCAACATTTTTAACATAATAATAATAATAATGTTTTGTTAGAATATATTTCAGTAGATACTGCTTGTACCTAGTTTTTCGCTCCTAACGTGAAACACGCTCTTACACTAAACGAAAAATTTCACGAACACACATTTTGTAAAAGTTTACAAAATGTGTGTTCGAATTCGCATAGTTCTAAATTCGCATCGATTATCCCTAAACTATAAGTTTGGTACCTATGTAGTCTATCGTCACGAGCAGCTGATATTTTTTGCCAACAATGCTGAAATTCGTCCAATCTTTGTCACCGGTGAGTGAATTTTTCGAATACCTACTTCATGGAACGGATTCCCATTGGCCCAAACGCATTGAAAATGAAACTGTTCGGCCGTCTCCAACTGAAAGTGAGAATCCCTAAAAATACTCCCAGGAGGCGTAAAAACTGGTCGGGCTTATGATATTCAGATTCTCCAGGCCGCTGGACGCTTTGGAGATCCCTCGAGAAATACAACTGGAGGATTTTTAGTGACTTTTACGTCCCCGTCAAGCGACCCGACTTCCGAAAATAGTTTCTATTTCTTCCACGAAAAGAAAGACGAGGGAAAGAAGGGGATTGCACGATGACAGGGGGTTTAGTTGATTAAAAATAGGTGGAAAACTGCGATTGATTGTCCTCCGACGACTGGAGGAATTTTATAAAAGTACTCGGCTTGACGAAATTTTGTAATCATAGGTGGTCAGTTGTTAGTTATGTTTCAGCAGTAGCTACAGCAGAGGAACATTTATAAAAGTACTCTTGCATAATATAGTATAGTCTGTGATATTAGTTATAGGGGAATGAATGTTTGTTTGTCTACGTGTTTGTTACCTATTTATTGAATTAATGCTGTGATAAATATTAATATTAGTATGGGTCGGTTGGGCGACTCCACTGGCCGGTCCTTGGGGCGGCCCCCTTGGCGCTATCATTCTATTAATTTATTTGATTTATCATTCTCATTTATTTATTTATTATTTTTTTTTTTTTCTTTATTTAATTTTATTTATTTTTTTAATTTTGTTTAATTTTATTTTTTATTTTTTAATATATTTTTATTAAATTTTATTTTATTCATTTTTATTATTATTATTTTTCATTTTTATTTTTTATTTATTTATTTTTTTTTTCTCGCCGGGCACCCGGTGGTGGGGGCGGCTGACGATCTCTCGTCGGCCGCCTCCATCATCGGTTGCCTGGCACGGGAGCCGCTGAGGTGGGTGGGCCGGGGGCCAACCCGGCCGGCACTGATTTCGGAAAGCAGTGACAACCAAGTTTATCTTCCCCTAATGAAATCAACTCCTTTTTTAACGTAATGTATGTTAGACGCTTGCTATGTACATTGTACCTACAGCAATAAAGGATTTTGACTATTGACTATTGACTATTGATGACAGAACTGTTCATCTTCAAAATTCCACTGTTGAAAACGTTGGCTTTGTGTTGTACACTTGAAAGTCGTATTGTGCCCCCCTCCCCCCTCACCACCCCTTCCATCGTTCTCCTATTCAAATCGAAAGGCTCTGTGTTGAAATCACGTTCTCGGCCTATCGAGCCGCTCACGACTCGTTTCATTTTACCTCTTGCGAGAGGAGCGACCCCTAGAAAAAGAAAGACCCTCCGGCTGTTTTGCTTTCTTCTGCATAACTTGTCAGCAGGTCATGTGTCAGCAGGTCAGGTATCAGCGTTTAATCCGGCCGGGGAAGTGATCCTGGTCAGAGGGTCCGATTTTAAATTGGCGCTAGAGACATCGCGGAAACCCGCCTGGTTTTGCAGCACGCGACTGCAGACCATCATGGTGGGCAAGATTGCTGGGCGCAGAGAAGTGGGCCATGGAGAGCATCGTGGCTGCTGAATACCTATTTGTCAACTGACAGGGCTTGCTAGAGAAGAGGGGGAAGAGCAGTTCATGCCCATAAAAGCTGATTTTGAGAAAAATGAATTTGAAGGTTTAAGACCTTCTAGGAGCATGTACGCCATTGCAATTTGTTAAAATAAAAAATACACACGTATTCAAACATTTTATATTTAAAAACTCGGAAAATTTTAAATTTAAAGTTCTCAATTTTCGGGTATGGAAAAAAGTAAAATTAGGAACTCAGATGAGACATTTTCCATTTTTCCCTCAAAATTCCTCCACATCCAGTACTCCCCAAACCGTGATCAAGCCGCTCAAGTATCTACTTACAAATTTTGCTTGTTGAGGTCAAGGTGATTAAAAAAAATAAGCAAGTCCGGACCAAAGCAATGACTGGACGCTCGCAATATCTTCGTGGCATCGGTCAGCCTCCCTGATTTTTTGCATGCACGATCGTCCGCTATCCTGAGATTGTCATCTTCGCCACATGAGTCTATCATTATAATACTTCGTTATGAAAAAGAAAAAAAAATCCGCACGAATAATTAGACTTTTTGGAGCTCGTCGTAAACAGAAGACGCGATGAAACAATGAGCCTATGTCGGAAACCTCAGTTTTATCGGTACCTACCTAACCAACCACCGGGTTACCGGCGGGCGGCAGATTGGACAGGAACCATTCTTCCCCAGGCACGCGGGCAAGAACCGTTTTTCCCCAGCATATTTCCCCGTTTTACCAGCTTCGCCTATCTTTCACTTCTCTTTCTCTTGTATCTATGCAAGTTAGCCAACTTTGCTATGCGAAAAGCCGACTCCGAAACTTGAACGTCGAGGTAATCTTCGGAAAGGCATTCAAACAACCAGCATCGAGGTTACCATCAAAGAAAGTTATTTGAAAATCGACCAAGGCCGAGTGTTTTTATTCCAATTCCGTTCAGATTTATTATTCAGCACTCTGTTGGCTCAATTGACCAACTACTCGATGCCCAGAAAGTGTGAAGTGTGCCGTCATGTGCCCTCCACTTTTAGTTCAAAATCTCCAACATTTCTAAACAGTTCTGCACGTAACTATACGGATTTCGGACTAAAAATTTGTTTAAGGGCGTTTGTAAGGCTGCTGAATCCAAATACGTTGTTAGGAATGCTGAATTCCGACCTTCTCAAGGAGCTCGTTCTCTTCGACATCCTAACCCGTTGAGGGATTGTGACCAAGGGGGGGGGGAATTTATATTAGTTTCTATCCGAAGATTTCAGGTCGTGTCGCCCTGAAACGCTCGTTGTCTTCGCCGACTCCCTTTAGGGACGGACGTCACGATAAAAACTCCTTTTTCTTCTTCGGAACACAAAAGGCGGGTCTTTCACTGAGAAGGGAACGTGAGTCTCAAGCTTTTGTCCTCTCATGCGGGGTTGCGTCTTATTTCCAACCGGAGCCCTTCCGGACACTGAAGGACTGAAGGGGTTTGTAGAATTGCGACCAGTTGCTACGAAGAACCTGCGGTCCCAATACGAAAGAAATAGAGGTGACCAACGGTGAAATATGAAAAATACGAAAGCGCCTGGTCCAGATGATGTTCCAACTGAACTACTGAAGATTATGGATAACAATGGACTAGAAGTTTTAGCAGATCTGCAGTTGGTACGATTTGGGATCTATAGATCAGTGTATACACTGAAAGAATGGCTGACATAAACTTTTATATCAGGAACGGGACCAAAACAGAATTACGCCTTTTTCGCCGAGCTTTCGATTAATATATAATATTCATCAGGGCCTGTAACAGCAAAACATCGGACAAACTAAGCAGTAGGTATATCCGAGATCGGATTGGGGACCATGAGCAGGACTGTCGCTCAGTAGTGGAGAAGGGCACTGCACTTTCAGAGCACGCAGTCTCCAATGGGCATGAGTTCGTTTATGAGGACGGTGCTGGATCGGGAGAAACTCTTGGGCCGGAGATGTGCCATATCCAAATGAATAGTTTTTTTTTTTAAAAAAAGGGCGTAAGTCCAAAAAAAATCGATTTTAGGTTTTTTTCATTTTCCTGTTCTACAACCCTAGGCGCATCGTTTGCAATTAAAAAACCGCAGGCGAAAGCGGTCTCTAACGTGGTCAAATGGCGTTTGAAAAATCCTGGTTTCTTTTAAAAGGGCGTAAGTCCGGACTTACGCCCCTTTAAAAGAAATGTGGTACGGCGCACTCTGTTGGAGAAGAAAAAAAATCAACCTTCTCGTTGTACTGAATTTGAAGATGAAGATGTTAGAAGTTCACCAAGAAGCTAAACTGATTTTGAAGAATTTGAAGAATTTTTAGTGATTTGATATTTCAAACTTTCCAAAAATAAAAATTTCATTTTTTACAATTTTATAGCTATTGTGTTAGATGACAACTTGTTCACCAGATGTTAGATGTTAGAGGTTCACCAAGATGCTAAACAAAAGAAGCCTAACTGATTTTGAAGAATTTTTAGTGATATGAAGAATTTTTTCACCAGATGTAGGTAAGATGTTAGAGGTTCACCAAGAATTTTTTCACCAGTTGAAGCTAAACTTTTTTCACCAGATGTTAGATGTTCACCAAGAATTTTTTCATCAGAATTTTTTCACCAGGTGAAGCTAAACTTTTTCACCAAATGTTAGAGGTTCACCAAGAAGCTAAACTGATTTTAAAGAATTTGAAGAATTTTTTAATGATTTGATCTTTCAAACTTTCCACAAATAAAAAATTCATTTCTTTTATAATTTTATAGCCATTGTGTTAGATGACATCTTGTTCACCAGATGTCACCTAGATGTTAGAGGTTCACCAAGAATTTTTTCACCAGTTGAAGCTAAACTTTTTTCACCAGATGTTAGATGTTAGAGTTTCACCAAGAAGCTAAACTGATTTTGAAGAATTTGAAGAATTTTTAGTGATTTGAAGAATTTTTCACCAGATGTTAGATGTTCACCAAGAAGCTAAACAAAAGAAGCTAAACTGATTTTGAAGAATTTTTAGTGATTTGATCCTTCAAACTTTCCAAAAATAAAAATTTCATTTTTTTACTATTTTATAGCTATTGCGTTCCTTAATTTAACTATTTCCCGGGTTGACAAAGCTAAATGGAGTAATTTATCATGATTTCAGAATGCAAGCAATTCGAAAAAGTGAGGTAGCGCGCGATTTTTTTTAAATGGGCTTAAGTCCATGAGATAGATCAGTGAATTTCGAACGTAGGGTATCGTTGTAGGGTATAAAAATCTGGAAAAATATGTAAAACATGTCAAATCGATTGCTGTGACAGGGAAAATTTGTATTATCCCACAATTTTATCAGCAGAGGCATATAGGAAGTTTTTTTTTTTTTGATTTCCCAAAAGTTTGGTTGCATGGACTTACGCCCTTTTAAAAAAACCCGATTCAAATAGCTCCAGCTACCGGCAACCACCGGACGGATGTGAATGGGTTGAGCTCGATATACGCCAGCATCTTGGAAGAAGCACGGAAATTGAAGACACGAAGACTTGGACCCACCTATCATTGCTCAAGTAACTTTTGTGATATGCTGGGATCTGTTGGATAATTTTAAATAGAGCAACGTTTTGGGTCTGTCATGATTGTTGGTTTGGAGGAGAAAATTCAAATTTCTCAGCAAATGTTGGTACGAGATGGTTGGTGCTGTGCAGAACTTGTGCTCATGATTCCTAACTATCGTTATAATCCGAAAGAATCAACATTGATTAAACTGGTTTCGTAGGTTGGGCAAAACTTAAAAATGCGGGTTTTTGCCCCCACCTACCCTACCTACCGTTCTACAGTCAGATCAATTAATAACGATTAATTTCACGCCATTTTTTTCCTCCAAACAATTTTTTTAAATGTTAACGTGACAGTCGTGAAAATCGATCGCGGAACTTCTAAATGTGACGATTGGTCGATATTGGCGCGATATTGTTTCTTGTTTCCTTACACTCCGAAGGTGCGATATTTTCACCGTGACGTCCTGTTAATCATTATTAAATGATGTATTTAGTTTTTTTTTTATAATAATTTTTTACTGACAGATTTTATTTTTGAATAGTTTATACTTACCTACCTGTATTGTAAAAATATACTTACCTACCTGTATTGTGAAAATCGATCGCGGAACTTCTAAATGTGACGATTGGTCGATATTGGCGCGATACTGTTTCTTGTTTCCTTACACTCCGAAGGTGCGATATTTTCACCGTGACGTCCTGTTAATCATTATTAAATGATGTATTTAATTTTTTTTTTTTTTTAATAATAATTTTTTACTGACAGATTTTATTTTTGAATAGTTTATACTTACCTACCTGTATTGTAAAAATTGCAGTTTTTTCCCCTTTTTTTTCAAGACTAAAATTAAACAATTTATTATTCAAACCAGCAGAGGAGTCGTTCTCTCTCCCTAACCAACACTCTTGTACTGAGTCAAGTAAGTAGGTGTTTAGGTGCGAAGAGGGGCAGGGGGCTGTATATGTTAACATAACTTACACCATCATTTTCCAGTGGGAGTCGGTGTCCCCTTTTAAGCTCAAAAACGCTTGCATACGAGTCTGCAACACATTGGGACATTTTATGTCTTTAGTCCCCACCACCATATCAGTAGTATCAGTAGTTCAACACTACAACAATCATCAACACTTACAGCTAAGGAAAAACTAAACAAGTTCCATTTCCCTAGAAACGGCTTGGGACAATTTTCGTCAACAGGTTTCGTGACGATTTTTTTGTTTATGTGCCAAATCAAAGACATAAAATGTCAAAAAAGGAGGTAGACGTTTATGATCTTGTTACATTGTTGTTAAATTGTTATATTGGATCACTTGCCTCAGAGTGAATTTTTTTTTAGCCATATTGATTTGTTAGTAGTTGCCGTTTAAACTGATGCTCTTATATCATATTAAGTAAGTGCCAGTCAGGTGTGGTATTCTTGTTTTAAGTTTGTTGATTTGTAGGAAGTTTATTTATTTGTTGAGTTTTCTTTTGTTAAGGTAGCAATTTGTTTTTTAGACACACCAACGCTGGACTCCCTTCCTCCTCTTTCCATCTCTTCTGGTCTACCAACCATGTTGGCCCAACATGGTAGTGAAATGCTACGTGCATAATTACTAATCTTTGAGTAAGTTTTGTTAAAAATGATTGTAGCCTACAAGTCCATGCCTTATATTTCCTTCTATGACGAGTTTGTTTTGCTGTTATAGGTCCTGATGAAGGTTATATATTAATCGAAAGCACGACGTAAAAGCCGTAATTCTGTTTTGGCCCCGATCCCGATACCTGACAAATTCATTCTAGGTTTAGCTACCTATTCTTTATTGTGGAAATAGACAATTTCGTCTAAAATCGTTTTTTCGTGTTTTAAAGGGATTCTCACCGGATCCACCTACATAAAATTCTAGGAACACTAGGTACCTATCTCACTCGTTCCAATACCTAATAATTATTGAAACTAAATATTATCTTCCCTCATTAAGCCAATTCGTTAATTTTTTCTTCAAGTAAATTTGGACGCTTCTAAGCATGAAGACTCCTCACTCACCAGGTATCCCACAAGGGTAATAACGAAGCGGTCAAACCGGGGGAAAAAAATATCATTGATGGCCATCATCTTGGGAAATGAGAGGGCGTCTTTTTTTATATCCCTCGAGCTGAAAAAAAAAAAGCTTGTAATTAGAAAATGATGAAGATGTTCAACACGGGAAAAGAAACCGAGCAAGAGACACAACTCAATTACCGAAATGATCCCCCGCATGATTTACTAGATCGTTATCTTTTCAAAACGATTAACGATACTTTCGTACGGGACTGTTGCCGAGAAAGAGTAAATGAATGAAACTTATTCATTTACGTGTTTTGAATTTGGGGGATTGTCAGAGAAAGGGGCAGAAGTGATGTCCGGATCAGTTGTGGCGTATCGATAATTATTTGAGGGTAATAGTAGTTAAGTCAGTTAGTTTGAGGAAGAGGACAGAAGGATGAAAAATAGAACAGAACAATGACAAAGACGAAAGAATGATGATGAAGAGGACAGGAGGATGACGAAAGAGACTGGCTGATGATGAAGAGAACTAGGCCATGAAGAACAGGATAGGGCTATAACCAAGAGGGTAGGAGGATGCCGAAGAGAACCAGAGTCTAGCAAAGAGAAGAGGACTAGAACAGACTCGGACTGGCCCGCCCTTTGGAAAAGACTAACATGCGCCCTTAATTCAAAAACCACCAACCCCACGGTTATAATAAAAATTACTTTTATAAGTTAAAAACCAACCTTGGATCGCCATTTCATTTCAAGTTAAAAATCAAACTCCTGAATATCTCCAATTTCGTTTAGCAATGGTGCCGTGTCAAAGGTAGATCTATCTATAGTTCTAGCTAGATTCTTGGCGACAACGCGACACAAAAAACCGCTTATAAGTCGAATTTTTGAAAGTCTGGATTTGGTCCAAGCGATGGCAGAAAATGGTTTGTTTGCCGTCAATGCCAATGCCAAACGGCTAAATGATGAGTAAACCGTTGAAATTTTTGCTCAATCATGAGAAAACATGTAAAAAGTTGTAAAAATGTCGGTGATAATATCATAAATATACATATTAAAATCAATTCATGATTGCCATTTTTTGCGATGGTCCAAGTAAAGTTTAGCTTAGGGGAAGACCTCCTACCTTGGTCACTTTTTTTTAACCTTCAACAAATCATACCTAGGATGGTTTTTTGGACCTCTGATGTATGGATCTTGATAGTAACACTATTCGGCTGTTGAATGGACGAAGAACTAATCATTTTAGTATCACTAATAATTAGTGATACTAAAATGATTAGTTCTTCGTCCATTAATTATTAATTGTGGAGACCGTTTTTCCAAACCCTTCCAAACAGACCAAGGTAAGAACCGTGCTCCTCCCTTGGACAACTGTCTGACAGAAGATGTTTTTGATCAGAAATAATTGGTTTATTGGCCGTTTATGCCCTTTATATCACAAAATGTTTATTAAAATGATTATTTACCAAAGGATACCTAATAATATTATATATCATATTATGATTATCACTTTTGACTTTCGAAGGTGACCAAGGTAGGGACGATATCGTAATATTTACCTGACCAAGGTAGGGTCAACTCCCAAAAATCTTCAACAGGCTCTAAAATAATCAATTCGATTATTTTTTATGCCATTCACATCACAAAATATTTATTAAAGTGGTTATTTACGAAAAGATACCTAATATGATTTTCACTTACGATTTACGAAGTTGACCAAGGTAGGAACGACCTGCCTGACCAAGGTAGGGCCAACTCCCAAAAATCTTCAACTGGCTCCAGAATAATTAATTCGACATGAACTTGCGAAATTATGCGTGCATTTCATACATCGAGACTAGAATTCAACGATAAACCAAAAAGATATACCGAAATTTACGTACTTTCTTCGTCAGCTGTCGAAAACTATGTTGTCAAAATCGACATCACAACGCCTCGAAAATTTTGATAACCAAATAAAGCTTATCAGGGCTAGAAAAGCGGGAAAAAACTTTTGACGCAGTGTTGCCTTGACTTACACAAAACATTAAAAATTTAGGACAAAATATTTCCCTCGTGTATACCACCCAAACTATCAACTGACCAAGGTTGGGACCTGACCAAGGGAGGAGGTCTTCCCCTACTATGTAAGCTTCTGTCAATACTTATGTCATAAGTACTGTAGTAGAAGTACAAAATTATTAAATAACCATTTTGACACGTCAGAATAATTATTTTTCTCAAGTTTGAAACTTTTCAAAAAGAAGAGTATAGTGTGCATTTTTTTCATTTCACTGTACAGTTTTTGCGCATCGTCGCGCACCTTAATTTTCACGATTAACAGAAGCCTCTACCTACCTAGAGCACCTTCAATAGACTGCTGCAACCCTGGGCTTTAGAGCCGTATTTATCTTGAAAAAGTTAGCCATGTCATTTATTGTCGATAACAAACGGTATTGAAAAGCTCTGCAAAAACAATAATGAATTTGAATTTAATTTAAAATGAATTTAACTTCAATCGTCCAATGTATTAAATTTGAATTGAATTTGATATAGAATTTAATTGCCATCGTTTAATGAGTCGTAAACAATGTTTAAAATTTCAACCACAAAGAAGCAAACTTACAATAATTGTAAGAAATTATTTCTGACAACATGTCAAACAAATAAATAACTTATTCAATATTTCACGATATTGCCCAAATTTTTTAATTTTAAACCCAAATTGGGGTCTCTCAAGAAGATCCAAAAATGATTCCATCGGATTTATCATCATGGAATAATACCTACTTCTAACAACACAACAAGTTTTTTTCGGAAATCGATTTAGACAGTTGATTTTGAACTAGGTATAACCGCGTTTTTGCGTTTTCGTCCCATACTTATCAGCAGGGCTCTACATGTCAAGATTGAGACTGATAATCGTGGTCCGTTTATTGTACCTACTTGGAATGATACACCAATGTATTCGCGACACCTTCACACACGTTTCATAAAATTTTAACAAGTTCAATAAATTTTAACAAATTTCATTAAATTTAAAAACCAAATGGCCGTCCACCGTCCTGACAGTAGATTTGTTTAAATCTCAAATTTTGACAAAAAAACTCGGTTGCCAAGTTGAGGTTTTCATGCCGGTCGCATACCCGTGAGGCTCTTTGGGGCTAAAAGGGGGCTACGGGAGGGGTTATTGAAGGTTTTCTGCTATGATATCGAGTGGAGTGGCGTTTTCGGGATAATACCAAAAATATAATTTTTGGACGAAGAACCCATTTTTTGTGGTCACAGAACGATCTGATTTCACTGTGGAGATCAATCGTGACGAATGGGGCTTTTGCCTGATGTCGAGAAGGTCGAATGTGGTGTTGTATACTGAGTAATTTTGGATGCATAATCAATTTTTGAGGTCCTCCATCCGTCCAACGTACGCCATCCGGGCCGTTTTGGACAGTAGGAATATTTTTTTGACATCTGAAATTTTGACAAAATACTCGGTTTACCATCTAGTGGTGCCCGCAAGGTTGTCGTGGGGCGCTATGGGGCTAAAATCGGGCTACGGGAGGTTTTTTTTGAAGGCTTTTAGCTATGGGATCGAGTTAGGTGTCGTTTTCGAAGTATTTTTGGACGTAGAATCCATTTTTGGAGGTCCCTAAACGATCAGATTTCACTGTGGCGATTTATAGGGCTTTCATGGGGCTACAAGTGGGATTTTTGAAGGATCCCAGGAGGTCAAATATTTGCCGAGTAAAAAAAATTTGAATGAAAAAAATTTTTCCA
The DNA here is from genome assembly GCA_955831195.1 of Pilophorus perplexus. Taxonomy (NCBI): domain Eukaryota; kingdom Metazoa; phylum Arthropoda; class Insecta; order Hemiptera; family Miridae; genus Pilophorus; species Pilophorus perplexus. Next base: position 2,619,182 of record OY037011.1, read on the forward strand.
AAAATTTTTTTATTGACAGATATAATTTTCGGACAAGTACCTATATATCAGGTAACCTATATCAAAGAATAATATACCCTTGTGTAAAATTTGCAGCGTCTTATTTGTTCAAAAGTCAAACTTGGAACTGACTTTTTCCGTGAGAACCGCCCATTACTGAATGCACATATTTTTTGTAAAAAAGAAGATGATATTTGCTTTTGACGACCGACTGTTTGTTAGGAACTTGTAAGTTTTATGGCTGGTGGTGAGTGTAAGGAATGTTTATCGGTAGGGCCGTGAAAAGCAAAAATTCCGATTGGTGAGAAGGAAGTCTGAAAACGCAGCATCTGGTCGTATGGGAGGTAACTCAAGCGAGTCATCGACCTCGGGGTCCTGACCACCCTTTCAAGTGCTCATGGACCTGTGAGACCCTGGAAACGGGATTTGGATGGGGGCGAAGTTGACGGGGAGGGCCGCCAGGATTTCTTCCAGGGGGCCCAACTCTCAAGACTGTATTAATAGACTTCATTAAGTCTAGTGCAAGATTAGTGGAAACCAGGGCCGTGCCCCCCCCCCCCCCCATAGATCCGCCCCTGATGGCCTATTGACCAAACCGTCCCCTACAGCGCTACAGAGCTTTCGGGGGTATAGCGTGACATCGTGTCTAGCGGATGGATCTCAGATGGATACGGCGGTGGTCGGGGGCTTGCATGTCTGCAGCACGTTCAAAATTTGGACTCGTCTGCTTCAGGTCCAAATTTAATATGGAATGGTCCCCCTGACAGCCACTTGGCTGTTAGTGTTTTAGAGCAACGGTAGGTTCACTCCAGTCTGAGTGACGAATGAGAGCATAATCAGAGTTTGCTTCGATGAGGTCAACTTTTTCCACAAATGGGCTTATTATACGTTGAAGTCAAGACGTGAGCCTTCAGCAACAGCGTTTCTGAGCCCCGAAGGTACCTTGTCATGCACTTATCTTGCGTAGATTATCAGTAGAGAGGAAGCTGTTGGTTTGACCCCCAAAAGTAGGCTCAAGGCGCCTCCAGCGAGCAATAGTTTCCCCAGTTCGCGTTAAGAGCTCAAAGATTGACCAGCACCCTCTAAAGAATCTTGCACCTCGAAGTGAAAGGCATTCAGGTCACCAGGTGGGCTCGCAAATTTTCTACTTTTCTTCAATCGACCAGCTACCGTTATGGGGCTCCATTTTTTTATCGGTTGCACCTTCGAGGAAAGATCTTCGGTTGCGGGAATGCGGAGTTTATGACCGACGAAAGCTTTCGCTTCACATACAAAAACACCTTCTATCAGACCATAAAATACTATAAAGGAGGAGGTTGTGCGCTTGTTATACCTTCTGGGCGCGTCGAGATTGTCTCACAGCGTCTTCCGGGGTCGCTTTATCTCCTCGGAACGCCCATTATCTTGGGGTTTAAAAAACAACTTATTACACCTGGCGGTAGAACGTGAAACAATTTTGAGGGCTGAAAAATACGGCGGTGGGAAAGTTTCTCACATTTAAAAGCCCCGAAAACCTCACGTTGAAAAAGCGACGAGACTGGAAATGGCGGATATGGTGTGGTGAAGGGGGGGTCTGGAAACGCGTCACCTTCGAGTTCGTTTTGATTTCACGGTGATGTCTGAGCCTCCCACACCTTCGACAACCTCCGGACGTGCGATTACCCGAGTTCATCAAGATGAACAGCTTAGAAATACCTCAATTTTGTTTCAAATCGATATCCATCGTCATTTCGTGTTCAGAACCAACCAAATAGACCACTCTGGACCCGTATTCTGGTGTGCAGACGGTAGGGGTTTTCACGGTTGGGCTGTTGTGATCCCGTGAAGGATTTCATCAGGTACCACAAGAGAGCGCCATCATGCGTGCTGACTTGCTACCGGCTGGCTCCACCTCCTGGCGCCTAGTGAACAGGGTACACACTTCATCCTGGGCGGACGCCACTGCTCAACTGCTCCTTTATGGGCAGGAAGTCCAGGGCCCATGGGGACAACTATTGGGAGCTATAGCTCAACCAGCAGCAGTCCCCAACCTGGTCTAGGGCTGCTATCCTATTGCTGCTATCTGGGGCCTTGATGCCGCGATGTCTTCAAGGAGGCTGCTGCAAATGCAGCGAACGCCCCGAATATAGACAAGCAGAAGACATACCGGCTCCAATCCTCCCTCACAACCTCATCCTTCGCAAATTCCGGGCAGCTCTGATGCACATGCTCTGCGGAGCCTTCCTAGGCCACTGCACCCCAATGTCAATGGCAAGCAGTAGTCAGTGCAGGCTACCCAGGAAGCCACGAGCACATCTCAACAGAGCTGCTGGTCTCGTGGGTGATCTCAGTGGCCGAGTGGAGCGCGTTCTGTTCTCGTGTGTGATCTCACACCTTGTTTCTCCCCTAATGAGCGATCTCAAAATAATTCGAGTACGAATATCAAAGCAAAGAGTCTTACCTCAACAATTTGAGCCTTCCTGGAGGACATGAAAGCTGCATATTGATATGTAGCTTTCATGTCCTCCAGGAAGGCTATGAACAAGTCTGGCATGGTTTTTCGCCACATCTTCCAGCAGTACTGGTCTAGGTGTGACTGGAGCATTTCGTTGGGGACTCTTCTCATTTGTTTCATAATGCGAACCTTCGCGTCCAACCACAACCGTTCGTCACTCTGAGTGTGTGCCCAGACCCCGGGTCTACACAATTATGCTGAGGTAAACGTTTATGGGAATAGCCTTGAGCCGCTATGGTCGTAAGGGCCTAAGTACCACTGGGGCCTGTGTTGCACTGGTAAAGGAGGCCCTAGGAGCTCTCGAGGGACGATTGAATGTCAGAGCATGGTTTTATGATATCTAATAAGCGTTTGATATCCTGGTGGTCAAACTGTGCTACTATGGGTTCAGCATAGCGGTCTGCGGATTTGTGGAATCCTCCCTCTCGGGATGGGGACAACATGAGGCGTTCGATGCGGAGACAATGGATAGATTGAGCTGGGCGTGTGGTGGGATCAGTCCTGGGTCTGGTACTCTACCTGAGGAGTGTCTGGAGAACATTAAATGTTACTCCAAGAATGTCCAACCTGCGTTATTTTTTCGAAATGGTCATTTCGTAGCACTATTTTCGAAGTTTGTTTACGTTCAACGTGCGGTTCCCCTGTCAGAACGTGCTACCTGCACGCAAAATACGCGTGTTATGAAAATGCACGTTGGACGTTCTTGCAGTAAAAAATTTTGTTGAGCAGACGCCAGCGCGCTCTTGCGCCGCTTTCCCTCTAAAAAAAAAAAGGTAGGCAACTAAATTTTCTTCTCTTTCGGGGTCTCCCGATCGAATTCGAACTGACGAGACTCTTTTATTATAATCGATAATGTTTTACTGAGAGTCTTCTTACTATGTACAGACAAATTTATTTTAAACGACCTTTTCGTAGAGCACCGTAAAACCACCTAACTTCGGCCACTTTTTGCAGTTTTTAGCGCAACCTTTTTCCAAAAAATGGAAAGGTGCGCTCACCTCCTCGACATGTATGTTTTTTTTTTGTTTTTTTTTTTTGTTTGTTTGTGTACAGAGCATCACGCCCGAGCGGCTCAACAGATTTTCATGAGGGTGGTCTCATTGTGATCAGCGAGTTCGTGGGGTGGTTATAGGCTACCTTGATTTTTCCTCCCTCATCCCTTTCATCGGTTTTCGGGAGGTACTTCACGACGAAAGTTGTTTATCTCTGATGTGTAACTAAGGAGGCCTCAATAGGGGGACGAAAGTTTTTGTCCGATTTCGTTGGTACAAGGGTCTATGGAATGAGCTTTTTAGGCTGATTCCAACGACTCCAAAACGATTTTTGCAGCCTGAGCCGTTGATCGGCATAAGGTTTTCTTAAGCATCGGTCGTTAGGGTGCAGTTGTTTACGTAATGAGCATCACGTGGATATTTTTGATGTGTTGTGTGGCATAGTTTGGTCGCTAGATACCTACTGTTTCTTAGTTTCTCTCGTAATAACAAAAAGGTTGCGCTCATCTATTCAATTCAATTGATGGCTTGTTCTTACTTTTCTTCTTGATGAACCCTTGTAATGCTAACGCGAAAAATAATTTAGGCTCCTGCACATCCCCTTTGTCAGAATCCGTCCGCGGCGTTTCCCTGAACCACGTAAGTAGTTTTTTTTTTAATCGAAGTGTGGCCGAAGTTAGGGTATAAAACCCCAAACTCCGGCCTCTCGTAAGAATTACTGTAAAAACGATGTTACTCGGTTTATAACCACACTTCGGCCAGTGTTAAAAAAAAAGTTTATTGTTCCAAATTTGTTTGGGAAAAAATGAAAAGCAGAAAATTGCTACTAGCATAGTATATTTTGTCTTAAATCTTGTAAAAATCACAATTTATTTTAAAATGACAATAATATTGTCATTTTAAAATAAATTGTGATTTTTACAAGTAAGTAACTTTTTTTTATTATGTTAAAATCACAGTCTTCCTTTTACAGCCAAAGTTGCTATTAAAAACTAAAGCAAATATTTTAGTGGTAACAAGCGTTAAAATATAGGGTCAACGGCCACTAAATAATAGGAAGAGAAAAATCCTGTCGTTTTGAAATAAAATTAAGGAACCTTTTCAAATTTATTTAAGAGAATAATCCTGTCGTTTCGACATAAAATTAACGAACATTTTAACATTTGTTGATATCAGAAAAAGTGAATCGACCTCGAATGGAATTTTTAGATTTAATTGTAAGTTTTATTTGTTCTTTTTCCACCATCATGACGTCGTCGATCTCGGGATAGACGAAGAAGGTTTCCTTCCGCCCAAGTTTTTTGCGAAGGAACCTACGCTTTGAATTTCTCTTTGTTTCTTACCCCTTAATGTCAATTTCTCATTACTTTCCCTCTCATCATCTATGCCAGTCATACCTATTCATCTCTTTCGCCGTTGACATACATACATAATATTACACTATTTTGGTTTATTATTCTTGGAATCGGCCTGAAAATTTGACATTATCCGTTTCAAGAGGTCTACATTCTAAATCCGAAATGTCCGTCCGCCGTACGCCGTCCAGGCCGTTTTGGGCAGTAGGAATTTTTTTAAAAATCTGAAATTTCGGCAAAATACTTGGTTTACCATCTAGTTGTGCCCGCAAGGTTTTCAGTTCGATCGCCCAAACCCGTGGGGCGCTATGGGGCTATAATGGGGCTACGGGAGGGTTTTTTTTAAGGCTTTTAGGTATGGGATCGAGTTAGGTGTCGTTTTCGAAGTATTTTTGGACGTAGAATCCATTTATGGGGGTCCCGGAACGATCCGATTTCACTGGGGCGATCTTTAGGGCATTCGTGGGGCTAAAAATGGGATTTTTGAAGGATCCCAGGATGTTAAATATTTTTCGAGTAAAAAATACAGAATTTTTGAAAAAAAAAAACACATTTTTGAACAAAAAAATCCAAAACAAATTTTTTTTTGAGAAAAATCCAAAAAAAATTTTTTTTAATTTTTTCATTGACAGGATTAAATTTCTGCACAAGTAACGTATATAAAAGAATAATAAACCCTTGTGTAAAATTTGCAGCGTTTTTGTTATATTGACCCGTATTGTTTATTAAATAAATAAATAAAACATAAATGCACTCGAAAAATGGTGACAATATTTTAGAAGGTAGTTTGTATGTAAAAGGTTGCCATGTTTCATAAGCATAATAGGTATGCTTGAATATTATTCAAGAGTGGGTGACTTCCTCGGGAACAATAAATAATTTATTGTTCCAATTATTGGAACAGGAGTGTTTGGAAAAATAAAAAATAAGTTCTTTTTATTGTTTAATATACGGGAGAGTGGGACAGTATCAACCACCTATAGCTATACCTAATTCCTAAAATTATGAATTTTTGTCCCCGAATCGCCACTCAATAGTGAGAATAATTTATAAGTGACCTCCAAGAATATGAGCAAATAAAATTTTTAGCATTTAATGCTCCTTCACAACGTTTACCAGCTGTCAGTCAATGCCAAAGCGTCTCGTCGCCAAAAACGAAAAAATTTTTAAACTCGAAAAAATTATAAGCTTCCCAAGTTTTTAGCACAAACTTTTTTCCGAAAAATGGAAAGGTGCGCTCACCTCTTCGACATGTATGTTTGTTTGTTTGTTTGTTCTTCACAGCTTCACGCCCGAGCGGCTCAACAGATTTTCATGAGGGTGGTCTCATTGTGATCAGCGAGTTCGGGGGGTGGTTATATGGGGTTATCACACTGTCAAAAACTCCCCGACGGCCGACGAGTGGCGATTACGTTGAAATCATAGGCAATGACCGGCGGGGGGGAGGGCCGAGCCGCCGGGTAGACGACACCCTCTCCCTCCCATAGCTATGAACGCCGGACGCCTCGCGATCCGTGGGGCCGTGAGAGCGGTTCGCACTGCACGACCTGGTGCCCGACGTCCGGCGTTCATAGCTGTGGGAAGGAGAGGGTGTCGTCTACCCGGCGGCTCGGCCCTCCTCCCCCGCCGGTCTATGCCCATGATTTCAAAGTAAATCGCCACTCGTCGGCCGGCGGGAGTTTCCGACAGTGTGATTACCCCAATAGGCTACCTTGATTTTTCCTCCCTCATCCCCTTCATCGGTTTTCGGGAGGTCCTTCACGACGAAAGTTGTTTATCTCTGATGTGTAACTAAGGAGGCCTCAAATGGGGGACGAAAGTTTTTGTCCGATTTCGTTGGTACAAGGGTCTATGGAATGAGCTTTTTAGGCTGATTCCAACGACTCCAAAACGATTTTTGCAGCCTGAGCCGTTCGTTACCTCTGATCGGCATAAGGTTTTCTTAAGCATCGGTCGTTAGGGTGCAGATGTTTACGTAATGAGCATCACGTGGATATTTTTGATGTGTTGTGTGGCATAGTTTGGTCGCTAGATACCTACTGTTTCTTAGTTTCTCTCGCTCATTAAATAATATATTATATCGTAATAACAGAAAGGTTGCGCTCATCTATTCAATTCAATTGATGGCTTGTTTTAAAAGATTGAGGTTTTCCTCCAGTGGACTATTAGCCGATTAAACGAGTCACAAGCGTTATATTCGGAAAATCACAATATAATTTACCCTTAAATTAAGTTTTTGTTGATAAAGTGCTAGTGGGGCAGAATCGACCGTGGTCGTGATTCTCCTCAGTTGATTCTGCATTTGTTGTTTGCGGAAGACACCGCTGTAATGGTTGCAGCAGAAACCCCAGCTGCTTCGATCAGGAAGCACTCGAGGCGACCGCAGCTCTGAGGGGATGGTGCGGTGCAAATAGGCTCATCCTCTATCGGGGTCGTAAATTAACTAGGAACTTGGGCACTTATTATGGAGCAAGAAATCTTACAGAGGTTGTGAGAGGATTTTGTATGTCCAAAGAATCTTCTCTGATACTGAACTGAAGGACCAGACTCCTTCCTCGCCCAATCTCAACAGACGTGATCATCTGTAAAGCGAGAGTAGATATTTTCAGTTCCTAGGGTCTATTACAGGTACAACCTTTACACCTACGGATTTTATCTTTCGTGTTGCAAACTTTATGCCCCCTTGGCCTCCCTTGAGCTCTCCAATGGTTATGAAATCTGTCGTTTGTTGATTTTGTTCGCCCTGTTGACAATACCGTCTGTCGGAGGGAAATAGCGCCCTTAAAAGGGACGTTTTATGGACTCGTCGGGACCGGGATTCTTCTCAACGATGGAATCATGTTTTCCGGGGATAATTCCCCCTGTGGGTGGGCCGACCCATCTCGTAACAAAGGGACCTGAAACAGCCACCCAAGTGACCTGAAAGGTCTCGGAGTAACGCGGGGCCTTTTCAATTTCATCGGCACAATAGGATTACACAGACAGAATGATCACCATTAATAATATGTATCACAACAGATACACGTTATCTGAAATGACTAAGATGTTTTGATAACGTTCGATCGATTTTTCCGGCGGTGCCAAAGTAAAGACAAGAAAATGTCAAAATAGGCCGAAACGAATAAAACTGGTTTTGTATTGTAAAACTATTTTCATCTCGGAAATGAGGTGGTCATCAGCTCTTTACTTATAAAAAATGAAAAGCAGCAAATTTTACACAAGGGTTTATTATTCTTTGATATAGGTTAATTGTGCACAAATTAATTCTGCGTCATTAAGAAGATATTTTTGAAAAAAAAAAAAAAAAAAAAGTCTTTCTGTACAATGTATGGACAGATGTCGGATCTCGAAAAAACGGATTTTGAGTCCAAACTTACTCGGAAAACGACACCTTATTTTACCTCCTGGGTTCCTTCTTAAATTCCATGAAACCCCCACAGATCACCACAGTGAAATTGGATCGTTCTGAGACCCCCGATTCTACGATCAAAAATACTACGAAAACGACACCGAACTCGACCCCATAGCCGAAAACCGTCAAAAACCCCCTCTTTAGGCCCACTGGCAGGGGCGGATAAGCAGGTCGGGCGATGCCCGAGGGGCCATTTGAAGCTAGAATAAAATTGTATCCTACCTATAATACGCACACAAACCGAAAAGGAAAACTCAGACTCAAAAGAAGGCGATCTGGTTGGCTTTGTTCTTCATAGGGAGGATGGAAAATGCAATAAATGCGTGCTACAAGGGTTTAAAATAGTAAAACCTCATGTATGCTATATATAGCACTAAGAAACTTTCTTTTTGATTTACACATTTTTGTCCATGTTTTGGGCAGTAAGAAAAATCTGAAATTTTTGACACAATACTCGGTTCACCATCTAGTTGTGCCCCCAAGGTTTTCAGCCCGATCGCACAAACCCGTGGGGCTCTGCTGAAATAAAAAGGGGCCACAGGAAGGGGTTTTGAAGGGTTTCATCTCTAGGATCAAGCTAGGTGTCGTTTTCGAAGTAATTTTGGACGTAAAATCCATTTTAGGGGTTCCAAAAGCAATACGATTTCACCTTTGGGTTTTGAAGGATCCCAGGAAGTCGAATGAGGTCCCGTTTTCCGATTTTTCGGTCTCCTTCATCTCTCCAAACATGACAATAATAATTATTGTCATGTTTGGACATTGTCATGCTTTATAAATTATTTATAAAACAAAGTTTTTTAAAAATTAAATTTAAACAGCTATAAAAGGTAAATTTACCATAGACCTTAGGTTGAGCCTTGAGTTCGAAAGAAATGAACAAGCGGTAGTCGTGCGGTGAAGGGGTGGGAGGAGATGGCGAGGAGGGCTGGAAACGACCAAAGCCTCTCGGCTCAGTGTTTTCTCGTTCCTACTCATTTGCTCGATTTTCCAATATATGAAGAACCCCTCCTTCGTTGGTCTTTGGATAAGTAACAGTTGAGGGGGGGGTTTACATTGAATCGCCCGGGCTGGTCAAAACCGCCTATCCGCCCCTGCCCACAGAGCCCGACAGGCGATCGGGCTGAAAACCCTGCGGGCACAGATTTTTAGAAAAATTCCTATTTCCCAAAACTGCTCGGACGTCGGACGGACATTTCGGATTTAGAATGTAGACCTCTTGAAACGGATAATGTCAAATTTCGAGGCCAATCAGAATTTTCGACCTCCGACGCGATTACATCGGTGTATTATTCCAAGAATAATAAACCAGAATGAAGAATAATTCCTGGTTCAAACGAACGAACGACTAAAATCGTAGGGCGTATCGATCTGACATCGAGTGCCATCATCAGCTTGGCGCCAACAAAACCACACAAAAAACTTTTTTTTCTTTTCACCAAATCGTAGAAAAAACCGGCACGGGATCTAACAGAAGAGGCAGTACATTTTCCAGTCAAGCGTTTCCCAAATCTCATCTTTTTGTGGCTCGTCAACGCGTGTCCTACCTGACGCTGGGTAACCAGGTCCGATGTTAACTGTCTTTTCCTCGCCCCGCATTAAATCATTCAGGTAGCCAAAGTGGAAGAAAAAAAAAATCCTTTTGAGAAACGCGCTTGGGAGGTGAGAAGGTCCTTTTTGTTCGGAGCTCGACAAGGGCCGAAAAGTTGGCTCTTTTCAACGACCGATAACCGAATTTGTTCATAGAGGCTGTTCCCGAAGGTAAAAAAACCTTTTTGGTGACCTTTTAATTGAGAGAGAACATTTACTTAGGACGGACTCAGGATGTTAGCACTCAACGACTGCTGAGACGGGCGGCTCAAAGAGAAAGTGACAAAAGACTGTCAGGACGAATGCTCTGTATTGTTTTTGAGGAAATGTGTTGAAAGAGGAGTATCTGAGGAAAAGCCAAAACGGGTTGAAGAGGGAAGTATGAACAAGTGGGACCAACCAGGTGGCTTCTTCATCGCATAGCCTTTGAACAACCCAACTGCCTAATACGCTCTTCCTCCAAAAGAGATGAAGCACCCTTCTTCCATCTGATTCCCACTTATAGCTTCAATTTCCAGTCATAATGCCTTGTTTTTCGAAATGTATTTTTTTATTCATAAATCATAAGATCAGACTTCATGTCCTGATGGAGGTATAAATCTCGAAATCAGCTCTTTAGCATCCAAAATTAGCTTCAAATGTTGCTCTCAGGATGGAAACCATTTCATTCCAAGCTAACTCCTTCTGAGGCTATGACAACTTGAAATTCTTTTTAAAAAAAACTTGAACAAATTAGACGGGAACAAAATGGAAAAAAGAGAAAAAATTCCCGTTTTTGCAACAAAACCAGCTCGTTCAAAACTAATAATTAGTTTTGAACGAGCTGGTTTTGTTGCAAAAACGGAATGAGCTGGTTAAAAATAAATAAAATTATTAGTCACATTAATTCCGAGGACATTATTCTAGAGTAAAACGCTGCAAATTTTACACAAGGGTTTATTATTCTTTGATATAGGTTACTAAGTAACAAGTCAGTACAAGTCTTGTACAGAAATTTAATTTTGTCAATGAAAAAAATTAAAAAAATTTTTTTTTGGATTTTTATATTTCAAAAAAAAAAATTTTTTGGGGGGATTTTTTTTCAAAAATGTTTTTTTCAAAAATTATGTATTTTTTACTCGAAAAACATTTAACCTCCTGGGATTCTTCAAAAATCCCATTTTCAGCCACATGAAAGCCCTATAGATCGCGACAGTGAAATCGAATCGTCTCGGGACCCCCAAAAATGGATTCTACGTCCAAAAATACTTCGAAAACGACACCTAACTAGATCCCATACCCCAAAGCCTTCAAAAAACCCCACCCGTAGCCCCATTATAGCCCCATAGCGCCCCACGGGTTTGGGCGATCGGACTGAAAACCTTTCGGGCACAACTAGATGGTGAACCAAGTATTTTGCCAAAATTTCAGATTTAAAAAAAAATTCCTACTGCCCAAAACGGCCTGGACGGCGGACGGCGTACGGCGGACGGACATTTCGGATTTTGAATGCAGACCTCTTGAAACGGATAATGTCAAATTTTGAGGCCGATCGGAGTCGTCGACCCCCGTCGCGAAAACATAGGTGTATTATTCCAAGAATAATAAACCAAAATGAAAAACGAATGAAGGTAGTCTACGTCATTATACCTATTATTTGAAAAAACAAACAACGATTTAGCTCAAAAACTGCGGACGTTAGAAGTTTTTCGTTTCTCCTGTAAAATTTTCAAAAGCGGAATGAGCTGGTTTCGATAGCGAACTCCACTATTGAAAGAAAGATGCCAGGAGGTTGAATGAGGTGTCGTTTTCAAAGTAATTTTGGATGTAGAATCGATTTTTCGGGGTCCCTCATCTGTTCCCAATACTGTCTAAGAGAACGGATTTTTAATTTATTTTTTTGGTTTAATAGATTCTTAGAATATTACAACTCCATTCTTAGATTCTTAGACCTATTCTTAGAATATTACAACTCCAATCGCGACGGAGGTCCAAAATTCTGATTGGCTTCAAAATCTGACATCCGTTTCAAGTTGTGTAGATTCCAAAAACGAAATGTCCATCCGCCATCCGGGCCGTTTTGGGCGGTAGGAAATTTTTAAAAATCTGAAGTTTTAACTAAATACCTACTCGGTTTGCTTTCTAGTTGTGCCCGCAAAGTTTTCAGCCCGATCGCCCAAACCCGTGGGGTGCAAAGGGGCTCCGGGTGGGGTTTTGAAAAGGGTTTCATATGGAGTCGAGTAAGGTGTCGTTTTCAAAGTATTTTTGTACGTAGAATCTATTTTTAGGGGTCCTAGAACGATTTGAATTCACCGTGGGGATCTATTGGGCTTTCATGGGGGCTACAAATGGGATTTTTTGAAGGATCCGAGGAGGTCAAATACCTATTTTTCTAGTAATTTTGGACGCATAATCCATTTTTCGAGGTCTCAATGAGATGTCATCTGGTCGAACAATGTAGGTACAGATTTTTTTTTTTTTTTTTTCAAAAATATTTTTTAATTGACACATTTTCGAACAAGTAACTTTAACACAGAACTTTATCGTCAAACTGAATTTTTTAATTTCAGATTTTTCTGACATCTAGAAGTGACAAATAATAAAGATGCGCATTCACCTTCTCCTCCTCCTCTTCTACTTGGAGCTTTAACCCTTAATATGCATATTAAAGCTCCAAGAAGAATTCTACTACATATTTAGTAGAATTCTATATATAGGTAGGTACCATGGTAGATAGTAGAATTCTATATAATATATTATACCAAGTAGAATAATTCTACTTGGTATATATAAAGACGTTTCTAACGTTTCTCATTAGAATACATCCATACGAATAAAGCAGTGCTCTTTTTAGCAGTGCTTTTTTTAGCTGAAATTGTAGTCACTATCGCCCATAGAAGTTATGGTATCCCGTCTTTCCCACACTTCCCCTATTCCATGGTAGATCAGGGCTTCCCAAACTTTTCGGCTTGCGGACCCCTTTCACGGTACAATTTCTACTGCGGAGCCCTCTAACTCAAGTGCTTAGATTAAATCTAAATTTCAGATACAAGACACTACATGGAGTGGACTGAGGATTAAAATGTAAAAAAACCAAACAAATCTGGGGGGAAAGCTCTGACTATACAACATACACCGCAACAACTCTGAAATATCCAGGGAAGCGACCAGCCTAGTAGGTATGTTTTTCTATTCATTGTTATTGTTTTATTTATTTATTTTTTCATTTGCAGTGAAATGAATTTTTGAGTACTTACCTACCCATTTAGTTATATTTATTCACTCTACTTTTATTTTTGTAAAAATTGATTAATTTTTCTCGAAGTTAAACCCTTGTGCAACTTTTTTTTTTTTTTTTTTTTTTTTTAATTGGGCATAAGAAATTAGGGCAGGTGTTAGAAACCTTAGTTTTTACCATTAGAGTTAATTGAGGTTTAAAAAACCGAGGTTTGTAAACCAAATATGTAGTAGATATTCTCTACTTGGTGCAAACTGGTCAGGGTCTGGGATGGGTTTACTGGTAAACGCAACCCACCTCCCAGAGGAGCTACCATGAGTACCTATCCTTATAATGAGGATGTAGGTGAGCACAACGATCGTGACGAAACAAACGTTCAGCTCGGTTATATTCGCCAGCTGAGGGATTACGAAAAGGCGAAGTGAAAAGTTTTGTAATTAATTCGTTGGCCGAGTGAGGGCCCGAAGCGGTTCTCTCAAACATCTCGGTTATGGGGGAGGGGAGGGGGCGACCATCTGGACGCTTTCCGCCGATTTTCGCGGGGTTTCCGCGACACCGCCGGCTTTTCCGAACTGACGGCCCACCTCCCCAAGCGGGAATGTCCTTTAGGGCGGGTCTCCGGACGAAAACCGCCCCCGTCCCGCCGTACGGCGTCTTCACGTTACGTCACAAAACCTCGTCACAGACGCCTACGGGTTCAGGCGGACCCCTTTCAAGGACCCGGCTGTCGGAGGACCAACTCGTGAGGTGACTCAGGTGGTCACAACAGAGCATGCTATCAACAAGTTAGAAACTCGACCCGCTGACGCTGTATTGAAATAATAAAATCACACTTTCGATGCACAGTCCGTCGTCTAGGACGACTTGTGATGAATCTTGAGGAGGCCTAAAAATTTTAAACACGTCAAAATTTGATATCACTGCTCCTGGCGTTGCAGGGGGTGTCAAGACGTTCTCACTCTCCTATTTTTATTTATTCGTATTTTGTAGCTCACTCCTTCTGCTCCCTTTTTTGCCTTCTGCGTCAACTCACCGTGCTTGTGGAAGGAAGTCGATGCGACGAAGGGGATGAGGAACCAACACAAAACACTCGAAAACGCGATCATCGTGTACGATCACGGAGGGTCACGTGGGGCCACTGGCACACTGTCACATGTCATGAGCAACTGAAGCGATCAACACCGTACAAAAATCACACCAAATAAAAATTAAACGAAAAAAATAAAATAAACTTAAAACAAAAATTTAAAAACGAAATTTCATCCAATCATTCCGAAATTGCGCGTTGAAATTTTTTTTCTCAGTTAAGGTTTTAGAAAATTCCTTCAGGTTCGTGCGTATTGCCGGCTCGATCGGGTTATGCGGACCACCCGGTAACATTCGGGCCCGGCAGCGGACGGACGACTGAAGGGAAGAGAGACTTGGAGGATCCAGAACCAGCTCCGTCCCACCCCAACCGGCCATAGATGTAGAACCCGTTGCCTAAGAAAAACCGAAGGCTGGGATTCGTCAAATCATGCCGAAACTTGCGTTGCAGGATCCTTTTGTGAAAAACAGACGAGAAATACATCATTTTCCCCCAATTATTGGGGTAATGGAGGTTAGCATTGAAAGGGTATCATACGTACTTAGGCCTAATCTATTATCTGGGTCATTCAGGAATCCTGAATCAGGATAAAGTGCAGGAATCGGCATCTCAAATTTTGAGGCCGACCCGAATCGTCGACTTCCTTCTATATTACATGTGTATTATTCCAAGAATAATAAACCAAAACGCTGCGAATTTTACACAGTCATTATTCTTTGATATATCAAAGAAGGGCGTAGGACGTACCTATATAATATATAGGTATCTACATAATATATATTATACGTTCCTCTTCTTCTCTGGGTGCCATACCTGTAACCAGGCGTTGGCTACCTCTCGCTATTAACTTCTGTTGAGCTTGTTGAACAGTTATTACAGTTACTGTAGGTCCTACTGTTAGGTAGTAGGGACCTACTGTTTAACGCCGGCTCCGAACGGCAAAATTTGATAATTTTGAAAGGCGTATACTAATGTGAAAGGTTTTCCTGGGCGAAATACTCTTGGTGGTTCGCTATTGCCTTCCAAGACGTGATTATCAGTATAAGGAAGATATACGTTAATCAGGCAAAATTAATTCTGTGTCACTAAGAAAATATTTTTTTAAAGATTTCTGTAGGTACAATGTTTGGACTGATGTGGGATCTCAAAAAATCTGAGATCTAGATTCCAAAAACGAAATGTCCGTTCACCGTCCGAGCCGTTTTGGGCAGTAGAAAGTTTTTAAAAAACTTGTGATTTAAGGATCCCAGGAGGACAAATAAGGTGTCGTTTTCCGTTTTTTTGCACTGTTTTGGTTTATTATTCTTGGAATAAAACACCTATGTTTTCGCGACGGGGGTCGACGACTCCGATCGGCCTCAAAATTTGACATTATCCGTTTCAAGTGGTCTAGATTCCAAAACCGAAATGTCCGTCCGCCGTCCGCCGTCCAGGCCGTTTTGGGCAGTAGGAATTTTTCAAAAAATCTGAAATTTTGACAAAATACTCGGTTTACCATCTAGTTGTGCCCGCAAGGTTTTCAGCCCGATCGCCCAAACCCGTGGGGCGCTATGGGGCTACAGAAGGGGTTTTTGAAGGCTTTCGGCTATGGGATCGAGCCAGGAGTCGTTTTCGAAGTATTTTTGGACGTAGAATCCATTTTTTGGGGTCCCGCAGCGATCCGAATCCACTGTTGCGATCTATAGGGCTTTCATGGGGCTACAAATGGGATTTTTGAAAGATCACAGGAGGTCAAATATTTTTCAAGTAAAAAACAAAACAAAATTTGAAAAAAACATTTTTTGAAAAAACAATCAAATAAATCTTTTTGAAAAAAAAAATTAAAAAATTGTTTTTTTAAATTTTTTTCATTAACACAGAATTAAATTTCTGCACAAGTAACCTATATCAAAGAATAATAAACCCTTGTGTAAAATTTGCAGCGTTTTTACCCTCGCACTGGGGGACACCCCCAAACCCCCGGATTGTTAATGTAATGATCGAGGATCAAACCAATGATCACACCAATGACAGAATGTGTTTTTCGGCGATTCTGCCGAGGGCTGGTGGACTACCTAAAAGTAATCACTGATTACTAATCAGTCATTCAGCCATATGTACATTAACACACCTTGAAAAAGTTAGCCATGTCATTTCTTCTCGTCAAACAAACGGTATTGGAAGGCACTGCGAAAACCATGAAGAATTTGAATTTAACTTCAATCGTCAAATGAATTTAATTTGAATTGAATAATACTGAATTTAATTTTAATCGTTTAATGAATTTAATACTGAATGATTCGTAAACAATGTTCAAAATTTCAATCAAACTAACTTACGATTTCTGGTAGCTATATATATATATAAAACGACGGCGGACGGCCATTTGGTTTTTGGAACCATGCTGTGCTAACAATTTCATAGTAATCTCTCGCCGATTCCAACTTAGTAAGTTTTCACAGTTCACGGCATTTGGGGAGGTTTCGATAAAGAGCGTAACAACCAGTTTAGAGGATTTTTGCTTTATTTAGGAAGAGAGGGATTGAAATAAATTACTATTATTTACATCAAACAGGGGATTTGGACGATGAGGGAATTACCAGCCATAGGAGAGACCGAGACCTTCGACGGAGACGTGGGAGACGGCGGGAGCAGCGGAGTAAGCAGTTCCAATGAGGGTGGGAGCAGCGATGGCCCTCTGGGCGAGAACGGGGGAAGCCAAACCGATGGGAGAGATGGTCCTCTGGGCGATCAGAGGGGAAGACAGACCGATGGGAGAGATGGTCCTCTGGGCGAGCAGAGGGGAAGACAGACCGATGGGAGAGATGGTCCTCTGGGCGATCAGAGGGGAAGACAGACCGATGGGAGAGATGGTCCTCTGGGCGAGCAGAGGGGAAGACAGACCGACGGAGGCGATGCCGGGGTTGGAGACGCGGATGTCGGACTTGGAGACGGACGACCAGGGGGTGTCGATGGTCTTGGAGTAGGTGGAGACCTGTCCGAGGTTGCCCCAGCTCCTGACGATGTTCTGGGACTGGGAGGTGAGGGCGGCCGGGGCCAGAGCGGGAGCGAGCAGACCGGCGTTGGCGGTGGCCAACACGGCAGCGACGACGAAGAACTGAAACAAAACATTACTCATAAAATCTCCTTGGAGCTAAACCCCGATAAAGAAAGCAATGAACCACAGCAGCATCCAACACCACACGTCACGCGATATCTCAGCTGTATGGTGTGTTCAGGGTACCCTCACAAATGGATTATACATCCCAAAATTCCTTGAAAACGACGCGTCACTCGACTCCGTTAACCACCAACGCCATCCCTTCTTAGCCGTTCAGAGCCTTGCGGGATAGGGTGATCGGGGCGGGTGTAATCTCGATCCAAGCGCTTTCGACCAAGGGTCAGACTGTCAGACAATATAAACGTAAACTCGACCCTCCGTGCATTGTAATCTTGGCCCAGCCAGTCTAGTCAGTCAGTTTCTCCATGTGAACGGGTACCTACACTATCATGTATTGTAGTCCAGTCAAGTGCAAAATGGGGGGGTGGTACAGCCGTAAAGCCTAGATATTTCGAGAGATTTTTCGGGTTTTCACTAATATCTCGAAAATTGAGCGTCATAGCGACATGACCACTTCATACAAAATGAAAGCAGAACAAATTTGCTACATTAAATTTTAATGCTACTCAGTCACATTCTTCAATATATTCAATATCACCCAAGTGACGTTAGAATATCAGAATGGGCTTCTTGAAAAGGTCTGAATTCAGCATTTCTGACAACATATTCGGATTCAGCACCCTTTAAAACCCATACACCCCAATTTTTAGTTCGAAAATCCGTATAGGTACGTGCTGAGCTGTTTTCGAAATGTTAGAGATTTTGAAATGAACGCCGGGCAAATTTGACGTCACACCTCGCCAGGCTGGGCGTCGAGTAGTTGGGCACTGAGCCGCCAGAGCGCTAATTAACAAATCTGAACAGAATCGGAATAAAAACACTCGGCCCAGGTCGATTTTTGAATAACCTTCTTTGATAATAACATCGATGCTAAATTTTCGAATGACCTTCTATAATGATTAACCCGATTTTCGATTTTTGGGGTCAACTTTTCGCGTAGCATAGTTGGCTGACTTGCGTAGATGAGAGAGAGAGGGATCTCCCGGCCAATCAAAAGACGACGAAGCAGCCCACGTCATGTACCCTCTCCAGACCTCGGAATTCAAATATCTTATTTTTTCTAAGGCCCTATAAATAATTGAAACGGGGTTTCTGCAATATGGACCCGTTTTCGTAACTTTTGAAGCACGACCTTTGCAGGAAAAACATTTTCAAAAATCATTAAAGGAGCTCATTATGTTTTAGTCACACTCAAGAGCAGCTCCTCTCAAACACCGGAAAACAAAAACGTCTACACGTAGAACCGCTCAAATTTCATACCTAGCAGGAGAACTTGAAAAATACTTCCATGGCAGCCTGTCTCCTTATGGCATGGCCGTTAGACTCACCTTGAACCTACTCTCAATCTTGATAAAACTTCGTGCAATGAACTGCCACTTTTTACTAGTTGGTGTACATAGAACGAGTTGAGGAGATTACGAGTATCAGTGCATCCAGGGCCGCGTTTACACACCAAGGGAGAGGACAAGTAGAAAGGGTTAGGCCCAGTTTCCATCGGGAACCCATGATTTGGGCCCAGCTTACAACCGTCTGGCGATCGGACTGAAAACCTTGCTGAGCGGGTGACTGTAAGAAGGGCCAATCTGACCCTTGCAAGTCACCCTTGCATGTAAAGTGGGCCAACCAATGACAGCACCCTCCACACAACGTTAAGTAAGCCAAGTTCGTTCTCACCTGACCGGGTAAATTGAACCAACCCCTAGTGGGTGCAATAAGGACTCAAATAGCGATATCGAAAAGCGACTAGAAGTGGTTTGAGGCCAGGTGAGATACGGTCGGGGGTTGGCTGGCATTAGCCAGCAGGGGATGGTCCCCTAGTCTACTTTACTAGAACTCTGTTTCGGCGAGTTGATGACGAGAAAAGTCTGAAACCGCTATAAAGTTGCTCCTTGTGGCGAATCTCCAAAATTTGCCCAAAATAGTGTTAAAAAAAAAACCAAAAAAAAAAAGTTGCCTTCCAAATGAATCACTCCACGTTCATCCTGAATTTCTTTAACAATTTGGTAGGTACATAGAAGAAATTTTTCAAAGAATCTGAAATTTTGACACAACATCAAATTTTGAGACTCGCCCAAGTAACTTGGATGATCCCGCAAATTTTTCAGATCAAGGGATTTTATGATTGGGCAGAAATGAGTTATTTCAAGGGGTTTTGAACGGCGAGGCGAGTGGGGTGTAATTTTTGAAGTAATTTTGGATTTTGTTGGACGTTTGGAACTCAGCCTCTCGGGAAATCAATCTAACTTGGGTTGTAAATTGTCAAGAAGCGGTTAGAATCAAAAACTAACGTCTCCACTGAATTCAGCGTGAAAATTTATTTTCGTATCAATTTTGATGAAAATTTTATTTTACAGGCTAATTTTTGTCAGTTTCGGAAGTGGCCGAAAAAGTCAGCGGGGGAGTGAATTTTACATGAAACGAGTGTCAAAGGTAATTTAAGAACTATTTTGGTGCGAGTTAGAAAAGACGGTCGTCCTGTACATTACGGCCGCCCCATAAAATTGATAGGTTTTGAATTTGAAACGATTTTGAACACACGAGTTCCTCACCTTGTACATGATGATGAGAGGTAGGAATCGAAGTGGATCGACTGATATCCCTCGTCGGCCGTTGAGCTGCTTTTATACGAGGACTTACGAGGGTGTTGGCTTGGACTTTGTCGTCAGGAGGGAGGCGGGCGTGGCCGAAGGACGACGACCGAACGTTGGTGATGCCCAGCCAGAACGGGGGTTGCGCTGAAATTGGATGAATTGGCGTTAGTCGAAATGCACTCGTGAAATTTAAACGTATTTGATACTTAAGAGTAATTTACTGATGTCGGATGTAGCCTAACTAATCAGGCGTGGTATGGAATGTACAAGACATTCAATTGACCGAACTAAAAGGGGAACCGAGTATCATAATCCAAACATTGGAATAAATCCATTTTATCAAAAAATAAAAAGCTACAGGGATCGTGCACTTCGACAGCTACGCCATAGACGGTGGATATATGAAACAACCACAGGGTTGGTCCTACAATCTGAATGGCTGGATAATCAAGTGCCTTTCCAAGTATTTCTCTTTTTCCTAAGGTACGAACCTAATCGCCCAAACCGTTGGGGCTAAAAAGGGGCTACGGGAGGGTTAAAAAAAATGTTCTCAGCTATGGGGTCGAGTTAGATGTCGTTTACCAAGTATTTTTGGACGTGCAATCCATTTTACGGGGTCCCAGACCGATCGGATTTCACAGTGGGAATCTATGGAGCTTTCATGGGGCTACAAATGGAGCGTTGAAGGATGTCATGAAGTCAAAAGAGATGTCGTTTTCCAAGTAAAAGGGAAAAGTGAGTTTTACGTCGAGTGAGTCAAGTAGGTTTTTTTTTTTTTTTTTTTTTTTTGAAGGTGAAATATTGAGTTTATAAGCTTGTGAAGAAATTTTTTCCGAACTGTTCAAGCCGTATTTCATCATACTCGGCCGATTTATATAAGATTGAGCAAAAAAAGCTCAGAATTCTGCCAATACCTCCAATATTTTGCCTTTTCCGTGTACCTATTACGTAGCCTCATCAAAACGCAGAGCCCCCTTAATGAAGGAAAAAATGAAACCTAACTAAAAACAATAAAAATTAAAAACAGTGAAATGTAATCTGGATAGCAATAGGACAGATAAAATAACTCCAAAAATGAATTCTATGTCCATAACTACTTCGACAACGACACCCTATGGAAGTGAAAAATGGATTAAGCGTCCAAGATAACTTGGAAAACGACACCTCATTCGACTTCCTGGCATCCTTCAAAAGCCCCAGCTGCAGGAATCCCACAGCTCCCCACGGTGTAGTCAGAAGGGGGTGAGGCCCCAAAATTTGAATTTAACGTTCATAAATAAAGTGAAAACGTCACCCCACTTGACCCCACGGCGAAAAACCTACAAAAACCCCCTTCCTGTGGCCCTATAGAAACCTCATAGAGCCTCCCGGGACGGATCAGAGAGCCCATAAATGGATTATACGTTCAAAATTTCTTCGAAAACGAGGCCTCTTTCGTCCTCCTGGCAAAGGTCCTTCATACGCCCCATCGATTGCCACTATAGGAGCCCCCTTAGACCCCCCGCTTAAAAAAATCTACACCTAAAATAACTTCAAAGACGACACCTCATTCGTCCTCTCGGCCAAAGCCCTTCGAATGCCCCATTTCCAAAACCCCAGTGTTTTCTGGCGGGTCTGGTACCCCGAAAAATGGATTCTTCACCCAAAATACTTCGACAAAGCCACCCCACTCGACCACTAGTGTATTACGGTCTGTAACGTCATCAGCTGTTGACTCTGCCCGAAACGCCCGCTTCACCACCAGACCGCTCTCATTTCAGTCCCATGTTCGGCTCCGAAAAAATTTAATTTAATATTACCTATTATATTAAAATTATATAATATTATAATTTTAATTTCATTTTTTGAATCTTATGGACCATGGATAATTCAGTAATTATTACACTTTAAAACAAACAAGAGTAAATTTTCAGGTCAACCAACATGAGTTTTGAACAAATTTTACAATTTTTGGAAATTTTCACATTAAAATGTTTCTATTTTTGGATGAACAATATAAAATTTGTAACTTTTAAATGATGAATTGATTATTTTAAATCATTTACAAAACTCTTTTTGTATCGAAATTCAAGTTCAAAATGTTCAAATTCTGCACCGTGCAAACGTAATGTATAGATCACACACGTAGAATAGGATAGAAAATACATGGCCGATTATATAACTAATCTTGATTTTAATTCAATTTAAAATTTCCACATTACTTGAAAAATAAATAGAAACATTTTATATGTAGGTGTTTAATAAGTTTTTTTTTTTTTTTTTTTTTGTTAATGAGGAACTTGAAACTGATTTTGGAGCAAAACTACTCGGAAGTAGCTGAAATTTACTGCTGATATTCTGTCTGACGACATACCTTGGGGTAGGTTACCATATTTTCGCACAGGTTGGTCGACTAGCAGGTCAAGGTGGTCGTCGGCCCAACGAAAACAACCGCCGGAATTACATCAGTGTCTTCCACGTTTTAGCGGAGGGTCAGTGTTACCGCCGGGTGTTCTGCAAAAGGACAGTGAGAGGTAATGAAAAAGTTACAATCCAGTCAAATTGGGTTACACGTGAGTTTGTTATTCGCGGTTATAGAGCCTTTTTGAACGGTGGCCGGAGTCTATAAATCTGCGTAGTGTTTGAACGGAAAAGAGACCCAAAAATTGTATTTGACGTCCAAAATTCCTTAAAAAACGATGCCTCCTACGACCGTCTTGTCGAAGTCCTTCAAAAGCCCCATTAGTAGCCCAAATTGACCTCGACGTGGAGGTTAGTTGGGTGGGGATCCCCGATAAATTGATTTTACGCCCGAAATTACTTCGAAAACGACACCTCTTTCGTCTGTCATGTCCTAGTCCAGTCATTAGGTGAAAAATAGAAACATAATATGTTTCTATTAGATATTATCTTGGGTTAGAAATGGTTCTCTATGTTTTTTGGGGTGCTGAATCCGAATCTGAGGTTTGACAACAAAATTTCGTGACGGAACATGGAGAAAAATGTAAAAAAACTGAGACATTTTCGGGTTTTCCATGGGTTTTTGAGTATAGCTCAAAAACTATCAACTTTGTAAAAAAAAAAAAAAAAAAAAAAAAAGTTCCTACTTTTATTAATTAAGAATTTTAAATTTGCTATCGTTTGGGCGCAAGCGCAGCTTTGTAGGTCCAATGGATCCCGATATACAGCACTTCAAAATTTGGCAATGTTTCTCAAAAAGTGCAATTTTTAGGTTTTGAGAATCTAACGAGTCAAATTTCGGCGGGACCCCCTCCTGTTTGTTTTAGCTTCTGAACATTCATTTGTACGTACGAAACGAATTTAAAACAAAATAAGAAACGTCCAATCTGACCGCGCGGAGAGCGAAAGCACGTTTCTCAGAACGTTTTCGGTTGTAGCTCAGAAACTATTGGTCCGATTCCAAATTATTTTTTTTATTGTGAAAGCTGATTAAATTCCCCGTCGCAGCTATTCCGTGTGAAATTTCGATTTGAGCTTTGATAAGGGAGGAAAAGAAGAACGTTTTCTGAAAAACGTGGTCGTAGATGGTCAAACTTCTTGTTTCCACACTTTTCGACGAATACCTACCTACCTACAAACGGCACTTTTGTTGTTGCTAAAATCACCTGCCCACTTCCATATCTGACCAGCTGTGATCCATCCACACTTTTCGCCTGCTGTCACGAACAAATCTCAGGCTGCGTTGCTTCCTCTGTTGGTGATGCTGATTGCGGAAACACTTGTACGCAGTGGACTTATGAGTGCAGTGAAATCAAGCTTCACACCAACGGAGATGGGAGTATCTCTGGAGGATTTCTGCCTGCATAAGAGATGGAGGAAAATTACAATTGAATGACAATGATCGATAAATGTAAAATAAATAAGAACTAATCATATCATACAAACCATCACCTCAGAACAGGTCTTCACAGTGTCGCCCCGTCAGAGCTCTCTGTCCAGGCGATGCGCGGATACCTTCTACAAAACGCAGCAAACTTTACACACAAGGGTTGGTTATTCTTTGATATACTTAGGTTAAGCAACAATTAATTAGGTACCTAAGCAAAAATTAATTCTAGGTCATTGAAAATATTTTTGAAAAAATTAGAAGAAAAAACACTAAAAACACTTATATTGTATGGACAGATGTGGGACTTTGAAAAATGTGTTGCGTTCAAAATTACTCGGCAAACGACACCTTACTTGACCCCCTGGGATTCTTCAAAAACCACATGAAAGCCCCATAGCTCCTCACGGTGAAATCGGATCGTTCTGGGACCCCTAATAATGGATTCTACGCCCAAAAATACTTCTACAACGACATCTAACTCGATCCCATACTCGAAACCCTTTAAAATACCCACACGTAGCCCCCATAGCGCCTCACCGGTTCGGGCGATCGGGCCGAAAACCTTGCGGGCACAACTAAATGGAAAACCGAAGATTTTGTCAACATTTTAGACAGAAGGACAAGAAAAAAAAAATCGTAGGTCCTGCACAAAACGCCAAAGACGGCGGACGGACATGTGGAATCTACGTGTCAGGACCTGGAATGTCAAATTTTGAGGCGGATCACAATTTTCGACCTCCACCGCGATTACATAGACGTTTATTATTCTTGGAATAATAGAATCAATTAAATAGATACACCTACCGAAAGTGGTCCCGCTGATAAAAGGTTTGGGAAGCCCTTCCCAACGTACAGACTCCGTACTACAGAGAGAATATGATGTATTCTTGACATGGATTCCTTGTTAATATCAAACTTGCGTTCCTTCAAAGCCTGACCAGACCAGGAGAATCGCAGAGCCATAACCACAGAGTAAGGGGAAAGCCCCAATAGCGGACATGCTAAGGACTCATTGACTATTTTCGAATTTCTACATCTCATGTGAAACAAAAAATAAAATTCTGTAGGCTTTTCCTAATCGCCCACAATTGTTTTAACGTTCGTAATTGAAAAATAGCCAATAAATTGCCATTTACTGCTTTAAATTCAATTTTTTTCATCAGACCATGATTCACCAGTAGTGGGCACCAAAATTTTCAAATGTTGGAGTAGCGGACAGTCAATGCACCGAAGGCGGACATAAGGAAGATTATTGCAGAAACAATGTTGAAAACGTAAAAAAAAGGTTTTATTCAAATTCAAATGCAGTAAAAAAAAAAAAAACTTCTTTTATCAAAGTGGTTGCAAAGTGGTTGTTTGCCGATGGTGCAGAGGTCTAATCCAATGAGTTTGGTTAGGGAGAGAGAACGACTCCTCTGCTGAATACTAAATTGTTTATTCAGGTAAACAATTATAGCGTGGGGACCGGTTTCGAGCAACTAAGCTCATCTACAGCCCAGAGTGACTTGAGGTGGTTGAACGTACAATTAGTTCTGAACTAATTGTACGTTCAACCACCTCAAGTCACTCTGGGCTGTAGATGAGCTTAGTTGCTCGAAACCGGTCCCCACGCTATAATTGTTTACCTGAATAAACAATTTAGTATTCAGCAGAGGAGTCGTTCTCTCTCCCTAACCAAACTCATTCTTTTATCAATTCCAAAGTGGAGTATCAGTCGTCCCCGCTAGTGGAGGGAGGCATTCACAGATAGGTCGGTAATTACTTACGAAAACATTTCTTAAAATCTAAATAGCAGGTACAAAAATGCCTGGTAACTTGGACCAATCAAACTTTCCTGTAATTGACTACTTAGGTAAATTATTTTTAAAACGTAACCTCTTCTAATATACCTGAAAAAAAAAAAAAAAATATATATAACTTGAAAATCATGCTTAGCTTAATGACTACAGTCATTACTTATCCCACCTAATAAAAACCGAGAAATGTCTGTTTGTTCCCTTTTCGCGCCTGAACGGAATGACCGATTCGCGTGCCGTTAATTGCGACCTGTTCCAAAAACCAGCGGTCATAGGCTACTTTGATTTTTCCTCCCTCATCCCCTTCATCGGTTTTCGGGTTCTCCTTCACGACGAAAGTTGTTGATCGTCGTTACTATAGTAACGACGATCAACAACTTTCGTCGTGAAGGAGTAATCCCTATAAGGAGTAATCCCTATAGGGATTACTAGGAAAATTTGACCGAGAGACGGGTCAAAAAGCGTCGTTGCCACGGGTGCGTCGTTGATAGGTGATGGACGGAAATTTGATATTTCGTGCGAAGTACGTGAGGGCATCTAGTAAGTTATATTATCACAGCAATTGAGAATCAATTTAGGGGAATCGGAAATTTGACCCAAACGGTGAAGGTTTTGGTAAAATCTTTAAAATTTGGTTGCGTGAAATGACTCTTTCGTCCTTTTGATCAAGATGGAACACATTTCCAAATCTGTTAACTGGCCTCATAGTTTGAACTAAAATGCAATAATTCGATCTCAAAGTTTTGATACTTCAAACAGATTCAACGTCCTTTTTTTATTGCAGAATATAATATATTCTGCAATAAAAAAAGGACGTTAAATCTGTTGAATCTAAATATTATTTACCATATAATATGATATAGGTAATATAATTTGCAACAATGAAACTCCCTTCTTCGAAAGTGTTCCCATCATTTTTCATTTTTCATTCATAACTCGATGACAGCTTTCAGCATCAGATTCTGCTCTTCAGAGTAATTTAAAAAATTTCTTTTTTCGAGATTCTTTCTCGCGCTCTTCTGTTTCTTCTTCCTGTTCAAAGAAAGATGAAAGAAAACCATAATTATAAAAGAGTTTACATTGCATCAATAGCACTAAGAATGTACCTACGAGGGGTGGTCTAGTAGTGAACACCATTGTGCCAGTAATGAACATCCCCAGTACCTATTATAGTGAACATCCACTGTGCTAGTAGTGGACACCCCCTGTCCGCCTTTGGTTCCACGCCATGGACGTTGAAAAAAACTTTTCCAATCGCTTCCTGAGTGAAAATAGATCTCCAAAAACAGCATGTGCTAAAATAATCAATTGTACCAAAGGTGGACATGGGTGTTCAGCACTAGTGCACTGGGTCTTTCTACTGATCTAGTAGTGAACATGAGCAAATCACTGCAAAATCTATTTCAAATCAAGTTATTCAACGAAAAACCAATTCATTTCTTCAACTTAGAGACAAATACTTCCTCATTAACCAAAAATAGTTGCAAAAAACGTTAGATTATGCTTAAAAACTCACCTCAGTTTCTTAGCCATTTTCACAAGGAAACCACCTCACAGCTACAAAAGTTGAATGAGGTAACTTTGGGGTTACCTTCTTCTTCTGGATTTTTCAATATCATCTTCTTCTTCGTTGTGCTTGTTCTCGAATAGCTACTTGGTAGGACGCAAAAAAAGAAAACTGCCTAGGTTTGCTCATATCCTTATTTTATAAGTTTTTTATCTAAGTGTCCGCTACTGGTACCATGTCCGCTATTGGGGCTTATTATTCTTGGAATAATAGAATCTATAAATAGATACACCTACCGAAAGTGGTCCCGCTGATAAAAGGTTTGGGAAGCCCTTCCCAACGTACAGACTCCGTACTACAGAGAGAATATGATGTATTCTTGACATGGATTCCTTGTTAATATCAAACTTGCGTTCCTTCAAAGCCTGACCAGACCAGGAGAATCGCAGAGCCATAACCACAGAGTAACAGGTAACGGCCAAAGTTTGGCCGCCAAACCCTTCATTCGTGACTGTGACTTTGGTCGGCAATAGGGATGCAAATCGATTTTCGATTAAATCAAAAAATCGATTTTTTACCTCCGATTTCCGATTTTTTGCAATCGATTGATTGTACCGATTTTTATCCAAAAATCGATTTTTTTGGTGAAATCGATTTTTTGTTTTGGCGAAATCGGTTTTTGTTTTCTGTATTGTACCTACTCTTTGTGTACCTATGCAGCAGATCCACAAGAAGGATATAATATAAGATAACCTCAAAAAATTCCCCCTCGCTTACATGAAACCTGCCTCTCCCAAACTTGCAATTATTGCTATTAAGTATGTAACCTCGGTGTCTACGTCAGTCCCCAGCGAGAGGCTTTTTTCTAAGGCAGGTCTCATGCTCACCTAAGAGCGCAACAGGTTGAAAGGCGACACTCTTTCCAAATTATTATTTTTGAACAGTGCACCCGAAATTTACTTTTTCTAAGTGTAGTGGTCCAAGTGCCTACCTTGTACGTAATTTGTTTGATTTTTTATTAAACTTGGCTCACTCCAACTTCCTAATTATACTTTTACTATGAAAAAGGTGTCTTACAATAATAATTACGAATTATAATTATTATTATTATTATTACAGTTACAGTTCCAATATTTTCTTTAATAATTTGCATTAAATAAAAACCACCTAAATTTTGGTAGGTAAAATATTTAATTACCTGCTAATTTAATTACATCCTGTTTTTTTAATGAATAATAATTTTTTTTATTTGTCCGTAAAATCGATTTTTAAGTAAAAATCGATTTTTTGGCCCGATTAATTGGTACAATCGATTTTCACGGGCGATTAAAAATCGATTGTCAAAATCGATTTTTGACCACCGATTTTGCATCCCTAGTCGGCAACTCTCCCCAACAACCAGTGATGCCAAATTACCTACTTCAACCAAAACCCCCTGCATCACTGAAAAAAAGCCCTAAAAATTATAAAATCCCCCCCCCAAACCCTGAAACTGAGTGAAAAGGATAAAATTCATCTATCTATACTATCTACCTATCTATCTTTACTTATATTTAATATAAGTAGGTAATGGGTATACGTAATTGGGACCCCAAAAAATGGATTCTACGTCCACAAATACTTCAAAAACTACGCCTAACTCGACCCCATATCCGAAAACCTCTCTCAAAGCGCCCCAAGGGTTTGGGCGAGCGGGCTGAAAACCTTGCGGGCACAACTATATGGTAAACCGAGTGTTGTCAAAATTGCAGACCCCTTGTAATATAATGTCAAATTCTGATCAGAATTGTCGACCTCCGTCGCGATTACATAGGTGTATTATTCCAAGAATAATAAACCAAAAACTAGGTAATTTACTGGTTGCTTAATTAAGATTTAATTTTGCAACCCAAACCTGCCAGAATATCATCTATCAATTCCTACTCCTTCTCCTCCTGTTTCTTGTTAACATGAAATCGTAAATGCGGGACAGCATGTTGTCAGCATGTGGACGCAGGAAATTCCATCGTTGTGAGGATGTTACCTACCTAATCATCTGAATGTTTTGAATTAATTCGATGTTGATACGATTTCCCAATTTAGTTTTGGTTGGGCAATGAATTGAGAAGGCTCTCCCAACTATAGCGTTCGAAGTCGGAAGTGGCAGAAGCGACAGAGCGAAATTCCCAACGTTGTTGAACCTACGGTTCCCTCTGGCGACTGATTCACGTCATCATCTAAATGGAGCCTTGACGGTGAGGTTTTGACAAACTGTGTCTTTTTACCACTGTAAGCTCAGAGCAAAACGTTGAATTGCATAAAATGTATGAAGCTTTGAAACAGTCATTTTTCACGAGCTCCCACTCAGGCCGGTTTTTCTGTTTTCGGTGTCCCCCACTAGGTATTTCTCTTTTTGAACTCAGGAGTACCTGGTCGCCTATCTTCCTCCATATTTCCCCGCACTACCTACCTAACTTACACAGAAAAATACGTAACTTCATATCACTTACAGTCATTTTGGTTTAGCGCTTCACATTGTGAAGTTCACCAACAGGCTTCACAATGTGAAGTTCACATTACAAACCAAAATTTGGTATTTACAAACCAACAAATTACCTACGGTAGGTAATTGGTAGGTAACCTACCTAAAACCACAGCCAACAAATTCCTTCTTTTTCAATGTCCAATTTATTTATCCCGGCTTTTTTCCATGGACACATGCCCAAAAAGCAGCGAATGTGTAATGTTGGTTGTTGTTTTCCAATTCAGTGATTTTATGGGTTTTATAGTTTTTACAATGACATAATGCGTACGGTAATTTTTGGAGAAGAAAGGTAATTTTGAGAGGCTCGTACGGTAACTCAACCTTGCAAACCTGACAACACTGTTGTTGTTGACAACAACAACTTGTTGTTCGTAGTACGAACTTCGTACTGGAACTTCCAAGTTGGGAGTTCCAACTTTTTTACCTGCGTTGTAGTTACAAATCTATATTCTTTCTATTAAATTAAAAAGAATATAATAAATTATATTGGTAACTAAAACACCGGTAAAACTTGTGCACTTATTCGTCAGTTCCTATTCGTTTTGTTCACGTTATCTCAGAAAATTACAGTTTGCGACGAGTGCGGTATCAATTCAAAGCACAACTCCAGCCTCCGTCGGCTTGTGGAAAAGCATCATGCTCCTAAAAAGTCGAGAAGCGGTTCTCTATTATGCCGGGCTTGTAAAAGTGTTAGTGCAACGACGAGTTTGAAACTCATCTCCTACAGAAACATGACTTCGAGGTAAGAGTAGAACGCAAGTCCATGGAACAAGGAAATTTTCTTCAAGACAGAAGCGGAATTTATTGCTTGTAAACGGTCAATAGAGGAATCCTGTCACTTGACGTTCACCCCACACCTGTAGTCCCCCACCTTGCACCCCGAAATCGACAGTGGCGCGGTCATGCGGTGTGTAGGTACTCTTCCTTCCCTGTTATCGGTCTTCGTTATCATTTATCTCGTTATATTTCACCTTTTCCACCTTCATCGAAGACTCCAAGTTTCTTTTAGGATTGAGAAATTAAAGACCTTCTCTTGAACAGTTTTCTAACTTTCCGGGGTGCTTTGGACATTGGACCACTACGCACTGGATCACTGTTGCCTGTCAAATAATGTTTCAAGTGGCGTTTCAAAATTCGAATTAGGGTATCCACTTCAGGGAATGGATTCCTCTATTGACCGTTTCCAAGCAATAAATTCCGCTTCTTTCATGAAGGTCTTGCGTTCTACTCTTAACTCGAATTCATGTTTCTGTTGGAGATGTGTTTCAAACACGTAGATGCTTAAAAAAAAAACGCTCCAAATTTTACACAAGGGTTTATTATTCTTTGATATAGGTACGTTACTTGTGCAGAAATTTAATTTTGTCAATGAAAAAAAATTTAAAAGTTTTTTTGTGGATTTTTGTTTAAAAAAAATTATTTTGGATTTTTTTTTCAAAAAATTGTTTTCAACATTTTTTTGTTGTTTTTTACTTGAAAAATATTTGACCTCCTGGGATCCTTCAAAAATCCTGTTTTTAGCCCCATGAAAGCTCTATAGATCGGATCAGTGAAATCGGATCGCTGCGGGACCCCAAAAAATGAATTCTACGTCCAAAAATACTTCGAAAACGACACCTGACTCGATCCCAAAGCTAAAAGCCTTCAAAAAACCCCTCCCGTAGCCCCATTATAGCCCCATAGCGCCCCACGGGTTTGGGCGATCGGGCTGAAAACCTTGCGGGCACAACTAGATGGTAAACCGAGTATTTTGTCAAAATTTCAGATTTTTAAAAAAATTCCTACTGCCCAAAACGGCCCGGACGGCGGACGGCGTATAGTGGACGGACATTTCGGATTTAGAATGTAGACCTCTTGAAACGGATAATGTCAAATTTTGAGGCCGATCGGAGTAGTCGACCCCCGTCGCGAAAACAGGTGTATTATTCCAAGAATAATAAACCAAAAGTCGCAGCTCAGGTTGCTAGCAAAGTTCCCTTTGAAAACTTAACCATTGAACCTGGATCAAAGAATAATAAACGCTTGTGTAAAATTTGCAGCGTTTGTTAGTGATTTTTGATCGCTAGACTAGCTACCGACTTTTTGCGTAATCTACTGAATTTATGTGAACGATCTACGGAAAAGTGGTTTCTTGAGTTGGCGACCCTGAGTTTGCGGGTTTGATTTGCTGACGGGGTGGGGGACTACAGGTGTGGGGTGAACGTCAAGTAATCCTGTCCCATGAAGTTTGTTGTGCGAAACACGCAACGTTCCTCTGAAAAACCGTTTCCGTATGCTATCTACTAGCCCTCCACTGTTTCGTTATGCTGTCTACCGTACTGCCGCTGTTTTGGTGTGGTGTCTACTTCGAATTCCGTATCTATGATGATTAATCATTTTGTTGTAACTTGGTTTTCACAAGTTCACCACTACTGTCCCGCTTACGGCTCGTCTTCAAACATTCTTTAAGTTGTTCACCACACCATCTCTAATCTTTTCACACACAGTAGACTGGCGCAACAGGACCCCCTTTTCTTACAAATTCTACAAATAAAACAGAAACTATGACAGCATACAATGCACATGCACATGAACCTAAATTTTAATGAGCATTGAAATTTAGGTTATTTAATTTACCGTGAGCACTCACGGTAAATTAATTGTCATTGCCCTGCTTCAATCACCCAAAATGGTTCTGTGGATGTGATTTTTAACTCCCATTTTGGACACGAGATGGAGGTTGCTTATGTAGGCCTACCAATCCCATCTCCTGGAAAAATAAATAAAAAATAATAAAAAAATAAACAAACAGGTCGCAGCTCAGGTTGCTAACAAAGTTTGAACTTAACCATTGAACCTAGATCAAAGAATAATATACGCTTGTGACGCAAGCCTTGTGCAAAATTTGCAGCGGTTTTGCTTCCGAGTCTGCGAAGCAGCGGAAGCCTTGTGTTCACTTTCGGGAGAAAAAAAATTTTTGTTGTCCGAATTCAAAATTTCCACTCGCATTTTGCGTTTCATAGCCTAGGTACTGAACAAATTTGGTTCCGTGTCTGTCGGTCTGTGGGTCTGTCGGTCTGTCCGCATTTCCTTGTTACAGCCATAATTTCCACAATTTTGAATGAATTTAGCTCAAATTTTGAGGGATTATGCGGATCAGGCTCCTTGAGGTCCCATACGAATTTCATCACAATTGAATCAGCGGTACGCTCAGCGCATGCGCGAACGTAATTTCCTTGCCACAGCCATTACTCCTACAATTTTGATCGGATTTCAATCAAATTTTCAGGAATTGTGTGGGTATAGCCCTAGAAGGTTCCTTATCAGTTTCATCACGATTGAATCAGTGGTACTCCCTGCGCATGCGCGAACGTAATTTTCTTGTTACAGTTGTTACTTTCATTTTGAACTTGGCACGAGGAAGCTCATGTGCCATTGCCTTGGCAGTGTATTGTTTTTTTTTTTGTTTTTTTTGGACAGTCACGTATCATCCATTTTCAAAATGTATTTCGTCACTAAATATAGTAGGATACTTCACATAGGCCCTAGGTCGTGGGGACCCTATTCAAGAATGGGTACAGTCTCGCCACCACTAGCTAAAACCCTTCAAAAACGTCACCCACCATCCCTCAGTGCATGGAGGTCTTGTGTTCGGGCCTTGCGGTACCAACAAGGCGGAGAATCAACTCCACGTTCATTCGAAAATGACACCACACCTATGGAAAGCTCGGAAGACGGATGTTTACCATTTGGTGTACCGAACTGATTTTCTAATTTCTGATTTTTTAAACAAATTCCTACTGCTCAAACCAGCTCAGACGGCTACAGCATACGGCGAACGGACATTTCATTTTTGGAATCAGATTCTCGACATCTTGTATCGGATAATTTCAAATGTTGAGGCTCATCAGAATTATACACCTTCGTCGCGATTACATAGCTGTACTATTCCAAGAATATTAAACCAAAATCGTTTCTCCGTAACCGATTATCAATATTTTTAAATATCGATTGTCGGTTTCCATCCCTTTCGTAAAGTAAATGTTAATTACGATGCTCAAGTTTAGTGTGTAGATATCTATCGGTGAATATTATGATGGCAGAATCTGCCATCATCTGATGGTCTTCCGTTTACTTATTGTAGTATCAGCAAATTTTGTATCTAGGTATGTAGGTAAGTAATAGAGACATCGAATTATGTCATCGCTCAGCGGAAAAATCATGGTGGAATTTTACCAGTCACCACTTGAAATGATGGGTAACACGATCGTAAATAGCCTAATTTATTTAAATTAGATCATGATTTCATTTAGGTTTATTATAATGTAGATGCGGCGAGATAGTGGGAATCCACCTTGAAAAACGCTGCAAATTTCACACAAGGGTTTATTATTCTGTGATATAGGTTACTTGTACAGACATTTAATTCTGTCAATAAAAAAAAAATTAAAAATTTTTTTTTTGGATTTTTATATTTCAAAAAAAAATTTTTGGGGGGATTTTTTTTTTCAAAAATGTGTTTTTTCAAAAATTCTTTAATTTAAAGAATAAAGAATGTTTAAAAAACAATTTTTTGAAAAAAAAAAAAATTAAAAAAAAAATCCATAAAGTTTTTTTTTTCCAAATTTTTTTTTTTCGACACAAATAATTTTTGCACAAGTAACCTATATCAAAGAATAATAAACCCTTGTGTAAAATTTGCAGCGGTTTTGTTTTGTTAATTGATTTGGTTGCCTATTTTTAAACGCTGCAAATTTTACACAAGGGTTTATTATTCTTTGGAATCTAGACCTCTTGAAACGGATAATGTCAAATTTTGAGGCCGATCGGAGTCGTCGACCTTCGTTGCGATGACATAGGTGTATTATTCCAAGAATAATTAACCAAAAATCTGCAATATCAGATACTTGTAGATTCTACAAAATGCGTTTTTCATTCAAGTTGGTCAAAGTCATAATTATATGGTTAACATAATTA
Source organism: Pilophorus perplexus (assembly GCA_955831195.1). NCBI lineage: Eukaryota > Metazoa > Arthropoda > Insecta > Hemiptera > Miridae > Pilophorus > Pilophorus perplexus. The sequence goes on from OY037011.1 coordinate 2,653,689, forward strand.
TTATGTTATATGTTTTTCATGATATCATAGAAATAGTCCTTTAAAAATTAATGCTATGGTAATTTTCATAACATAAAATTTTATTGCTCGTTAAATTTTAACAGTGGGTTCAGAAGAACAGTATGTTAGGCTGAGAAGCAGGCCCTGCAAGATGGCAGTTCCGGTCCCTGTTAGTACATAGTTGTCATATGTTTTTTGCATTGTTTAGATAATATCTAATATATTATCCGTATATTATACGAAAATAAATTACCAGGGGCCCAGTTCTTATAAAAAATAGAAAAATAGGACTGTGATCGGAGGTGGGATAATTGAGATGGCGGTGGGAAAGGTGAGGGAAAATGGGGAATATTTCAAGAGCAAGGGTGGGAATTATTCGACAAGGTCACAGGCATCACATTTTTTCTTATGTTAGTGAACTTAAACATACAAAAATAGAACAGGTTCGGGTTTACCATGTGAATCCAGATGATTCACGTCTATGTTGAGCCGAACTCAGGATTGGAGCACACACGGGCTGTCACGCTCTGATGGGTTTCCCTTCTCTTTTGTCCACTCGTCCATCCCACGGAGGATGCTGGTTATGGGGTTGATTGACAATGTGAAATTGAACTAGTGACTGCGGTGGATCGACGGGAAATAACTTGTGGATCATCTAACGAGATTACTTATATCCCCCATTGGGGGATTTGCATTTATTTTTTTCTACTTTTTTCTGAAAGTACTCCCTGAGAATGTAGGGGAAACAGTAAGTAGTCAGCCGCCTGAAATCGCTTCCAGAAAATTTAAATAATTTCACGAAAATTACGGCGTGACGTCACTATCTATATTGAGGGGATTTTCCGCCCAGGGTTGCTACTCCACTTCTCATCACAAAATAAAATTCAATTGAGCCGCGAATCCTTCTGATGAGGCTTTAAACTTCAGGTATCGTGTATTATGAATTATGTTTTCCGTCGTATCAAGTTATAATTGCTATAAATTTATAATATAAGCTGATGACACTAGCGCTCCTGGTGAGAGATTCACTGGCACTGAGACGTCGAGTGACGTCTAGTGACGTTAAGTGACGTAGACGTCAAGTGAGGTAGTGCTACGTAAAGAGTGACTGGTGGGAAACCCCTGCTGATTCAAACTGCGCGTTTCGTTTTTTTTTTTTATATCTGCTGCCACAATACAAGTGTCGGCAATTGGCGGCCTGGGCATCAGACTTGCGCGAAAATAATACCGGGTCCGCTGAGCCAGCTCCCATAGACGAATTGTCACCATTGGGGAGGCCTGGCCAGCAGGTCCGGTCAAAAAGTCGCTGCGTGACGTCATATTGACAAAACAGCTGAAAATAGGCGGTAGGGGTGAGGCCGCCCCATAAATAGCGGTGGTGGCTAGCGCAAGATAATTTACCCCCCCCCCCCCCCCCGCCAACCTACAGTGGCGCTCTCTACGGCCAGCGAGCGGCGGGAAGACGAACAAATTTAGAATAGTTCGGCTCTTGGCCGCTACACTCTGTTTATAACTTTATATCATTCACATGTACTTTATCCATGATAATTCTATACGATTTATTTTCAAGTCGGCAAACGTTGGGCCCGGGAACCGAACGTCGACTAATACTTTTTTCTGAAAGAACTTCATAATTTGAAGGCATAGCAGTGAGTTTTGGGCTCCTTCGGTGTAATACAAATTTCCAGGGCACTGTCGAAAATTTCAACTTTGAATCTGGAGGGAAAAGTGGCGCTACTCTCTCATTGGCTGCCGTCATTTTTTTTTTTTTTTTACACTCTACTTCTTATGCTAGCGCACTCTGGCGGATTAGTAAAAGTGCCACTGCGGGAAAATTCAAAACGCCAAATATTCACTAGTGATTTCCTCTGCTCAGACACCTAATTTCTCAGTGCTAACTGTACTGATTACTTTGTTCATTACTAGTTCAACTATGTTTGGACGAATTTTCCCATTTTTCTGACCTTGTTCCTTGGCCCATTCCACAATAAATTTGAAAACTATTAACTGACGTTTATTGTGTTGGTATTTCATTCGATAATCTCTCCTTTTCAGAGTGTTTGCCGTCCAGGGGGTCCAGGTCCATGTGAAACTGCCTCGGTTGGTACGACACTGCCTTCGTGTGTGTGTGATCGACCGTCTGCGAGGGTGTGTTGGCGGTGCCCGTGAAAAACAACAATTAGCCCGCCCAGCTGACCGTCCCGAGAACTCGGCTTGCTCAGGTAACGGGGCTCAGTTCGATATCGGTTTTACTGAGTGACTCACGCGGTGTTGTGTTGGTTCACGTCGTGTTGGTGAACCTGCCGGACGACAAGTGACAAAAAAACGGAGAGCCAACTCGGATGCTGTTGGTAGTGTTGGCATCGTGGATAGTGAAAGGGTGGACTTGTGAGTGTTGAGTGAGTGCCTGTTTTTTTGGGTGATGAACTACTAGTTCAACCATCAAGGTACAGTAAATAAAGCACCGAAATAAGGCTGGTTTTCAGAAGGCATAATATTCGTTTTGGTCAATGTGAGAAACTCACGAAAAAACATTACAATTCGCCCCTCGTCAAACATACATTTCAGATGCATTCTACATTTTGGTTTATTATTCTTGGAATAAAACACCTATGTAATCGCGACGGAGGTCGACAACTCCGATCGGCCTCAAAATTTTACATTATCCGTTTCAACAGGTCTAGATTCCAAAACTGAAATGTCCGCCCTCCGTCCGGACCATTTTGGGCAGTAGGAATTTTTTTTTTAAATCTAAAATTTTGTCAAAATACTCGGTTGCCCACAAGGTTTTCCGCCCGATCGCCCAAACCCGTGGGGCGCTATGGGGCTACAGGAGGGGTTATTTGAAGGCTTTTAGCTGTGAGATCGAGTTAGGTGTCGTTTTCGAAGTATTTTTGGACGTAGAATCCATTTTTGGGGGTCCCGGAACGATCCGATTTCACTGTGGCGATCTATAGGGCTTTCATGGGGCTATAAATGGGATTTTTGAAAAATCCCATGAGGTCGAAAATTTCCCGAGTAGAAAAAATGGTTTGAAAAAAAAGAAAAGTTTTTTGGAAAAAAGATTTGAATTTTTTTTTTTTTTAATTTTTTTGTTGACACAGAATTAATATTCGTACATGTAGGTACCTAACCTATATCAAAAAATAATAATCCCTTGTGTAAAATTAGCAGCGTTTTATGTTTGTAAGAATGAATGAATAAAAATAATTAGGTAATTATTATTAATATTATTAATAATTTAATTATTATTAATAATTTTTCTAAAAGTGTTATTAATTATTAATAACACTTCTAGAAAAATTAATTTTCTAGTTTTCTAGTCCGCGGACAACACTTAGGGAACCCCTGGTTTATGTCAAAGAATAATAATTTAAGCCCTTGTGTAAAATTTGTAGCGGTTTTTTTTTTTTTTTTTTTTTTAGAAAAGCCAAAGAGACTTGCGTAATAAGTGTCGAGTTCGCTGGCTATCAGTACAATGAACTCTCACGTCATGAGTCCAATTCACAGACTGAACTGGATATGTGCTGAAATACCTTCTATCAATTGTTGTATAATTAGAAATTCAATTAAAAAACGCTGCAAATTTTACACAAGGGTTTATTATTCTTTGATATACGTTACTTGTGCAGAAATTTAATTCTGTCAATGAAAAAATTTTAAAAAAAATTTTTTTGGATTTTTCTTCAAAAATGTGTTTTTTCAAAAATTCTGTATTTTTTACTCGAAAAATATTAAATATTGTATAAATAGATGTTAAATTTTAACATCCTGGGATCCTTCAAAAAACCCATTTTTAGCCCCATGAAAGCCCTAAAGATCGCCCCAGTGAAATCGGATCGTTCCGGGACCCCAAAAAATGGATTCTACGTCCAAAAATACTTCGAAAACGACACCTAACTCGATCCCAAAGCTAAAAGCCTTCAAAAAACCCCTCCCGTAGCCCCATTATAGCCCCATAGCGCCCCACGGGTTTGGGCGATCGGACTGAAAACCTTGTGGGCACAACTAGATGGTAAACCAAGTATTTTGTTCAAAATTTCAGGTTTTTAAAAAAATTCCTACTGCCCAAAACGGGTTGGACGGCGTACGGCGGACGGACATTTCGAATTTTGAATGTAGACCTCTTGAAACGGATAATGTCAAATTTTGAGGCCGATCGGAGTCGTCGACCCGCGTCGCAAAAACATAGGTGTATTATTCCAAGAATAATAAACCAAAATTAAAAAAAAAAAAAAAAAAACGGCGTTGGGCGCCTCTACAGTGAACAAGCCCCCTGGACCCCCGGATGCTATTTGCTTAGAGCCTCTTCGTGTCACCCGTTCGCGTCACCCCAAAAACGGGACACTTTTTGCCAGTTAGCTCAAGGCTAAAGCATGATCCATGCTAAAACCGCAGAACTTGCTAGAATTGATTTGTAGAATCATGCGTTTGCATCATCCAGGCTTGAGCGCTTCATTCCTCGAAGTTAATGTACCCTCACTGTCTGGCCTTAAAATAGTCCCTACGGCGCATGCGTCGAATGATTTCGAACTCCCAGCTCTGGGGGCTACCATGCGTTTGCGCCAGTTAAATTAACTAACGAATACGTTTGCGCCTGGGAAGGCAAGTGGCGTACGTTTGCGCCTATCAGAGGAAGGGACAATTGGAAAAATTTTCCTACATTTGCGCCAGGTCTATGACTAAGGGGCCTCACACCCTGCTGGCTAAAGTCATCCAACCCCCGACCCACCTGGCCTCAGACCCCTTCTACACGCTTTTGATAATGAATCGTCTTTTCCTGAAGAAGTTCGATCCTCGTGAGGCGTGTGGTCCTTTTAACTAATTTTAACTAGTCCAATTCGATTCCTCAATGGAGGTGTAGTCCTTTTAACTAATATCGCTCCTTTTCGCAACTGTAAAGCACTCGTGAGACGACGACTTTTTTTTTTCTAAATACGAGTTTTTATGAAAATTTTATCAAAATGTGTGTTTTTAATGTAGGTACCTATGGACAGATATTATATTTATAAAATACCACAACCTCTACTCGGCACATAATATGAATTTATAAGGAAAACTCTGTACTTCCTTCTTACGCCTCTTGCTGCTCAAACGAAGCCGAGACGCAAATGAAGGTTTTTGGAGCGGCGCGATTGTACTGCCAGGACTAGCTAGCGCATACGTGGCGGAATTTTTTCGGCTTTTTTTTTTACCCTTCTGCCGCAGTCGTAATCTACCGGCTCTGGCAACTCACCTATCGGCTGAAGCCGCCATCCCCGCAAATGGACTAATTTTCCACTCGATGTATCTCGGCAACCTGAAGCCCATGTGGTGGAATTATGTTGGTCATATGATTTCACGTTGAACCTGTTTCTGTTCCAGTAAATCTTCAAAGCGAAATGTTAATGTTGGTGGTGTTGGGGATTTGCTGTGGTGTAGTCGGCGCGGTAAACTGGTGTGACCCTCAATTTGAATGCGATGGCACGCCGAATAGTATGTGCGAGTTCAAGACGGAACCTAAGGACGCCCTAGTTTGCAAAGGACAGACCGACAAAACTCAGCCCATTCAAGAATACTGGTTGGCATATTTCAACACTCAACGCGATCGCATCGCTCAAGGAAACGTCCGCGGTATGCCGCCCGCTGCCAACATGCAGCAGCTCGTCTGGAGCCCCACTTTGGCCGAGCAGGCCAAACGTTGGGGCTTTCAGTGCCCTGATGGTCAACCTTCGGAACTGGACCCATGCAATAAAACCCCTTACCCAGGCGTCGGCACGGTAATTCCTGCTCAGGTGATTCATAGGTCCACCGTTTATGTCGTTGATGATCCCAGGGCTCAGGCCTTGGGGGTCTTCTTGACAACCTTGAATAACACTAGCAAAATTAAAAGACCGCTGATTTTGTCATCGACATTAGACGATTACCCCACTTTAGAGGATTTAAACGCCGTCACCATAATAATGGCCAATCAACGTGAACTGGGGGCTTCATTGGTTTATTACACTACAAAACGTGGAGAAAGAATAACATCATCTGTTACGTACATGACTCCGGATAATTTTGTTGGTGATAATGCGAAAAATATATATAAAATCGGATTACCTTGTAGTCAATGTTCTCCGGGTTTCCAATGCAATAAGCAGTCAACATATAAGTTCCTGTGTGCCAAGCAGGGCGATCCCTCCGACTCACATTACTCGGACTCCTTCGTCACACCACTAACAGAACCACCAGAAACATCTGATCCCACGCCAGGTGTTGCTGCCACCCGTTCAAATTTCCTGAGCACGTTAGTCGTTGGTCTCTACTTCTTTTATACCTAAATGAAAGCTGTTTCAACCGAGCTCAACCATGATTTCATTTTTAGTTAAGTCCACAGGCTCGAGCAAATGTATGACAATTTTACAATATATTTTATTCAGAAGTCTTGGTTCGTCTTTTGGTCTTCTTTTTTAGGGGGTTTCACGGTTAGGTTGATATCAATGCGTTAATGTTTTGGATGTGCTGTGTGGGGAAAATTTCACCTCATCCCTGAGTGGTGGTAAGCTCAGCATGCCGCCGGAGTTGGTTTCAGGAGCCAGGGGGCAAAGACGGTTATCAAGCCTACCAGCCATCTTAGTTCCCCGCGATTTAGCTTGAGTCAACGCGTTCAGCGTTGATGGCGCCCCTGAAGAAGGTTTGTGGTAGGCCAACTGCTGGCTCTGGGCGGCTGAAGGGGGTCTGAGAGTTCATTCTGGTCAGAGCATCAGCGTATTCGTAGCCTGGTATGCCGCTATGCCCTCGCACCCACTCCTGAGAGACCCTGTTGCGTTTCGCAAGGGTGTTGAGTATTTGCACGCGAGTATAAAACACCAAGTCTTGTTCCACTCTTGACTAGATGGCAGGAGATGTTAGTGCCTTGATCGACGCTTGTATACGGACGTGGGCTCCAGTGGACCGCCTCAAGCTCTCTTTACTTCGGCCTGGATGACCGATACATTTTATGGGGACATGACCCCAACTCTTTGTTTAGATTGATGGCCCGTCGGAGTTAGTTCCAACGGACGGTGCGGGGAGCGGCACAAGCGCCACGTCACACAGTGGGGCGAAACGGCCTTTTTTAGGGACATGCTGTTCTCCTGCGTTAATACTTCGAAAAAATACTTCTATAATGACCTAGATCAACATTTTAGTATAATATACTAGTTACGTAGGTAGGTATAATAGTATACTTAGTTAAGTAGGTATAATATACCTACTAAAATGTTGATCTAGGTCATTATAGAAGTATTTTTTCGCGCTGAATCGAATGCTGAGGTTTATCTCCCGATAGGAGTGTAAGGAAAGGCGGTAGAGCCTATATTAAATAATTCCTGTATCATAAAATTATGATTGATGCTTGCTAACGTTCCGCATGGGAAAACTGTGAGAAAGAACTTAATTTAGACCAGCTGACTTCATTTATTTTATTTATTTATTTGAAAATATAAAATTTGTATAAAACATAAAATTCCATTTCTGAAAAAATAATGAAAATAATGATATTTAAAATACCTAATTAAAAAGCCCATTGTAAGACTAATGATTGAAAAAAGACAGGTAAAAGAAATTTGATATAGAAAATTAAAAAAGAAAAGAAAATTTCTCTTCTTTTTTAATTTTCTTTATCAAATTTAATGGGTATGGCTAATGATACAAAAGATTTTTTTTTTTTTTTTTTATGATGAGAGAAAAAAAAAAAAGGGAGGAAACATTCAGTCAACTTCCATTAAATGGAAGAAGAGCAAATTTCGCTCAACTTCCAGAAACTCTTCAGCACCAAAAACGTCACTCCAGTCATTATTTTCGTCTTCGCGGCCGGTGTTACAAAGTAGCAGCTCTTCGGCTTCTGGGAACAGTTTCTTGGTCGGATTTCCAAAAGTTGCATGTGGCCTGACCGTTGAAATTCTCGGATCAGAATGTCCGTTGCATTTTCCTTGATCGGAATTCGCTTGAATGTCGGAACACTTTATTGAGGGCTTCTTGGGCCTCTTCCGAAAATTTCCCTATAGGAAGAATAAACTTTTCCAATATCTTCTCCCCATGGATTAGTACTTTGTGAACGGTGGCTGGCATATAATACCAGCCATAATTCTCCTCCTTCACTAATTCCTTAGCGGTTTCAAGTGCATACTCTCCAAACGTCTTAGGGAAAATGTGTTTACCTGACGAAATTGCTTGAAGTATAACCGCAAATCTTCTAACGATTCCCTCAGTTTTCTGTGGATCGTTGAATCACATGCAGAATAATACTGGATTGGCAGGAGGTGGTTATCGATGGCTCAGTTGTTTGAGCGTCGCGAGACAGCAGCCAGACGGACTGCTGCAGCATGCTGAGTCGAAGGTCGCTGGTTTCGATCCCAGCAGCCGCTAGACATCTTCCTTATACTGATAATCATATCTCAGAAGTCAGTGTGCAAACCACAAGAGGCGATCAGTAAACAGTAGCGATCAAAGGAGACCAATACACCGATAAGAGGCCAGATTTCAGTTCGACGATAGGTCAAGGAATGCATTAGATGACTAATTTTGTCAATCGCTGTTTCTTTCTTTTTTCCCCCCTTCTGTTTTTGATATCATCATGATGGGATATGGATTACCGAAATCAAATCCTGAGTCTACCCTCGAAATTTCAAGTCAAACTACCTGCTCGTTGGGAGAAAAAAAACCAACTAGGTACGTAAAAAACTGATTTCAAATTCGGATTCAGCACCCTTAAACCCACTCAGAATCTGTATCAGGCCCATTGTCATCGAACTTTTTGCCCAGTGTTATCCAAAAATACCCTGAAAATTACCACAAATGGTTCGTAAAAAGAGTCTGTTGGGCGAAGCCGCAAATTGCCGCAGGAAATTCCTTCATAGTTTGTTAACTGAACATGTCAGGAATGGGTGCCATACCATCAGATTTTTAAGGAAACTTGCGAGCTGATTATCGCTCGAAAACACAGCGTTTTTCGGAAAAGTGGTATGCCCCGACTACTAAGACGTCCAACATTTTTTTCCCGACTTTGAGTCCTTCTACAGACTTCAAGGAATGAGGGTATCATGCCTGAAAATTTTTTAAAAAATCCTAGAAGCTTCTGGGCTACATTAAAATTGACCGACGCGACGCGTCAAAACTGCAATTTCACCTCATTTTGTTAGTGATCCTTAAGAAAAACTGGGGTAAGGAAGTAGTTTAAAAAATTGAAACTTCGTCTCCAGATACCTAGGGACTTAGCTAAGTCTACATATATTCGGAATATATCCTGCTCGAAACCGCAGATTTTTTTTTTTTTTTTTTTTGTCAATGTCCCTTAAAAAGGCAGTTTTGTCTCAACTGTGTTGTCCGTCAGCGCGTCAGGCGCTAATTTATGAAAATGTGTGTTTTAATGTACCTATGGACAGATAAAATACCACTACCGCTACTCGGCACATAATATGAATTTAAAAGGAAAACTGTACTTCTTTCTGACCCCTCTTGATGTTCACATGGGCGGATCCAGGATTTTTCTTAGAGGGGGGGGGGGGGTGAAATGATTGAATGATAGATACCCCCAAACCAAATAAGTGTTCCGGGCGACCCCCCCCCCCCCCCCCCCCCCCCCTCCGGGAAAATTTTCAAAGATTGAGCCTTGGGCTTGGATAGTTGCATTTGGGCTATATTTATCCCTACGTATTAGTAGATTTTAGTACATTACATTTTAACTTCGCTTATCTCACCTCACCTTTACATTTTCCGAGGTAAATGTATGTTTTTTTACCACTCTGACTCAAATTAGATTTTAGGCCACCCGGTATGTAGGAAAGTACTTATAAACATGTATTCTGTAGTATGTATTTATTTTACATAAAAAAACCCGAGTTTTAATGAGATAATTGTTCACACATTTAATGTGTGAGATAATTATTATCTCATTAAAACTCAGGTTGACACAATAATTGTGAGAAGGAAAAACGACTCAACTCCAATGTTTACGAAAATGGGATTTTCACATACTTTCACTATTTTCGACCTGCTCTTTCCGATGGCGAAGTCGAAATTTCGAAATTCGATTCGGAAGTGGCGATCATTCCGACCATAATAATCCGAAATTCGGTCGGTTTGAAGGAGAAACGCCTCATCGGCGCGCTTTGTAGGTAAAACACCTCAACTTCTTGATTGAAATGCCACAAGTCACTGTTTATTTTTCAATATTGTGACGGTAAAACACCTCATCTCGGCAAAAATTGAGATGAGGCGTTTTACCTTCAAATTGTGTGTCAATATTGGCTTCGAATTTGGAGTAAAGCATTCATAGAAATTCTTGAGGCGTTTCTCCTCCTAACGTTGACACAGCTGACCGATGATAAGGCGATTTTTCACGGCTGGTAACTGGGAAATCACAGCTGCTTTTACGACTAGGGGTGTCCGATTCTCAAAAATGAATCGATTTAAATCGAATCGATTATTTAGAAAAGTATCGAAAATAATCGCGATTATTTTTCAAAAAGAATCGATTCTTTTCCCAAATTATTTGTTAAATTTCAAATTTATCAGAAGAAGAAGAAGCATTATTACGTTACGAAACCTGAATTCCAATTACTAATAAATCCAACAACAAACCAGCACTATTACATAGGAAAAGGTAGGTAGGAAAGCTTCAGCTGTGTCAGAGGTTGTTGTGCAACTGTTTCCATCTCTTCAGCTGTTACCTATGGTCGTTGCAGTGACTCAATTTAAAAAATAATATTGATTCTTTTATACATGGATCTGTTTTACAGAGCAAAAAAGCTGAATATAAAGCAACTGAATATAAAAATACTTGTTAAGAGCAGAAAAGAATCGGTTTTCGATTCTGGAAATTTAGAATCGAATCGAACCGATTCTTCAAAAAAATAAAGAATCTAAAGGAATCGATTATTTTTTCAAAAAGAATCGATTTTTTCAAGAATCGATTCTTTTTGAGCATCCCTATTTACGACTGGATAAGGCGTTTTTCCTTAAAAAACAATGATGGGATACCTACTCAAATTAGTAGAAGTTGAGGCGTTTCTCCATCAAACAAACCCCTTAGCGATAGCGTTATTTTTGAGGATGAAACACCCCACGGCGAGTTGAGGCATTTTAGCTTCAAAATTATACGGATAAAGTAATTGAGAAATTGAATAAACCGCCTTAAGTACGACTTTTTTCAGTATTTTAAATCGTAATTGAGTGAATTGATGTCCTTTCTATGAACCCTCAAAAAATTGGGGAACTTTAAGGAATCTACAGCTGGATTTCTGCCGAAAACTTTAGAGCTAATTTCTGCAATGTTTTGATTTTGACGATGAGTCGTTTTTCCTTCTCACGGCAATTATTGTCACATTAAGGCTCTAACTTAAATTACAAGTTGCGCCTCCGTCCCGCTGGCGCTGCCAACTGCCTCCGACCACCCAATATTCTATAGGTAGTTGCTATGGAGTCCTTCTATGGCATAGCATGGAGGAAAGACAATTTCTTTCCTCCGTGAGTCTATAGATTCACTATAGGTACCCCTGTCGCTTGTCGTCCAGACACCTTCTCGGCACAGTGATGAACGCAGCGCAGCCACCACACAACACACAGACATTTAATCAAATTTAAGTTGAGTACTCCTCTTCAAATTTAGGCGGTTATAAAATTTTAAATCTCATATTTTCTCGTTGAGGGGGATCCGCCACTGGATGTTCAAACGAAGCCGAAACGCAAATGAAGGTTTTTGGAGCGGCGCATACGAATTTTTTCGAAAAAATGGAAAGGTGCGCTCATCTCTTCGACGTTTTTTTTTTTTTTTTTTTTTTTTTTTTACGTAGAATACGTTTTTACGGAGGCCAAAAAGCGACCCACGAAACCGTCACGTTCTGTTGCTAGGGAAACGAAACTTCTTTAACACTTTAGAATTTTACCTAGCACATGTACAGAAAATACATTACTCATTAATTATACATTTCTACTTTCAATTTTTAATATCCCTTCCATTGTTACATTACAACATAAACACGTATTCTACGTTTCTCATTGTTTAGCCTTCAGGCTCAAGACGGTCGGTTTTTTTGTTTTTGTTTTTTTGGTAGGTATCACAGCATCACGCCCGAGCGGTTGAACAGATTTTCAGATTCTCATTGTGATCAGCGAGTTCTGGGGGTGGTTAATAACCACTGGTTATATATAACTTAATCTATATATAGGCTATCAAAATCACCTCCGTCGACGACGATTCGTCCGTTCCGTTTGGACGTTAGGTACCTAGTGTGTCATGTTACGAATTCTTAGTTACTGTTATGGGTTCAATAAAGACGGTAATATTTCGTAGTAACAGAAATATTGCGCTCATCTATTCAATTCAATTGATGGCTTTTTGTTCACTCTTCTGGCGCAGTTGTAATCTAACGGCTCTGGGAACTCACCTATCGGCTGAAGCCTCCATCCCCGCAAATGGACTAATTTTCCACTCGATGTATCTCGGCAACCTCAAGCCCATGTGTTGGAATTGTGTTGGTCATAATATGACCATATTATGATATTATGATTTCCTTTGAACCTGTTTCTGTTCCAGTAATCTTCAAAGCGCAATGTTGATGTTGGTGGTGTTGGGGATTTGCTGTGGTGTAGTCGGCGCGGTAAACTGGTGTGACCCTCAATTTGAATGCGATGGCACGCCGAATAGTATGTGCGCGTTCAAGACGGAACCTAAGGACGCCAAAGTTTGCAAAGAACAGACCGACAAAACTCAGGCAATTCAAGAATACTGGTTGGCATGTTTCAACACTCATCGCGATCGCATCGCTCAAGGAAACGTCCGCGGTATGCCGTCCGCTGCCAACATGCAGCAGCTCGTCTGGAGCCCCACTTTGGCCGAGCAAGCCAAACGTTGGGCCTTTCAGTGCCTTCAAAGTCAACCTTCGGAACTGGACCCATGCAATAAAACCCCTTACCCAGGCGTCGGCACGGTAATTCCTGCTCAGGTGGTTCTAAAGTCCCCCATTTATTTCGTTGATGATCCCAAGGGGCAGGCCTTGGGGGTCTTCTTGGGCGCCTTGACTAACGCTAACAAAATTAAAAGAGAGCTAATTTTGTCATCGAAATTCGACGATTACCCCACTTTAGCCGATTTAAACGCCGTCAGCATAATAATGGCCAAACAACGTGAACTGGGGGCTGTAATGGCTCATTTAACAGACAGTGGAGAAAGGATGACATCATCTGTAATGTACATGACTCCGGATAATTTTGTTGGTGATAATGCGAAAAATATATATAAAATCGGATCAGCTTGCAGTGAATGTTCTCCGGGTTTCCAATGCAATAAGCAGTCAACATATAAGTTCCTGTGTGCCAAGCAGGGCGATCCCTCCGATTCACTGTACGCGAACCTCACCCTACCATCAAGACCAGATGAAGAATCACCAGAAACATCTGATCCCACGCCAGGTGTTGCTGCCACCCGTTCAAGTTTCCTGAGCCCGTTGATCGTTGGTCTCTACTTTTGTACCTGAATGAAATCTGTTTCAACCGAGCTCAACCATAATTTCATTTCACAGGCTCGAGCAAATGTATGACAATTTTACAATATATTTTATTCAGAAGTCTTGGTTCGTCTTTTGGTCTTCTTTTTTAGGGGGTTTCACGGTTAGGTTGATATCAATGCGTTAATGTTTTGGATGTGCTGTGTGGGGAAAATTTCACCTCATCCCTGAGTGGTGGTAAGCTCAGCAAGCCGCCGGAGTTGGTTTCAGGAGCCAGGGGGCAAAGACGGTTATCAAGCCTACCAGCCATCTTAGTTCCCCGTGATTTAGCTTGAGTTGGTACGTTCAGAGTTATTGGTGTTGGGTTTTCCCGCCATTCGCTTACTGTGAGCGTGACCTTCGAAGAGTTGCCATCTTTTGGCGGTTTGTAATGACATCTACCTGTTGATGGCGCCTCTGAAGAAGGTTTTTGGTAGGCCAACTGCTGGCTCTGGGCGGCTGAAGGGGGTCTGATCAGACTCTCGAGAGTCCATTCTGGTCAGAGCGTCAGCGTATTCGTAGCCTGGTATGCCGCTATGCCCTGGCACCCACTCCTGGGAGACCCTGTTGCGTTTCGCTAGGGTGTTGAGTATTTGCACGCGAGTATAAAACACCAAGTCTTGTTCCACTCTTGACCAGATGGCAGGAGATGTTAGTGCCTTGATCGATGCTTGTATACGGACATGGGCTCCAGTGGGCCGCCTCAAGCTCTTTTTTTTTTTTTTTTTTTTTTTTATTATCATACGGGCAAGCCCAATTTACAATGTGACAAATACTATAATACAAAATGAAAGAAAATAAATACAACTGCGATGGTCCGATAGATGAAAAAAAAAAAAAAAAACAGATGGATATATGTGGAATATTAACAATTTAAAATGAAACAGGGGACGACAATATAATTGATTTGAGTTGTGGCAGGGAATTGAAGAAAAAATCAAATTCAGGGTGGAGATTAATGAAAAGATTAGCAGAACGGCGGATTCGGTTGAGAGGGGAATTTATTAAATAGTTCGAGGCTGAAAATGGGACGTGAAATAAGGCTGGATGGCGACTGGTAAGACGAGGAGCGGAAAACTGGAACTTGGCGAGTAGAGATGGGCAGTCAATCTTGTTATGCAGTAGCTTGTACAGGAACACCAAATCGGCAACGGTCCTTCTCTGTGCTAGAGGCTGGATCTTGTAAGTCTCCATCAGAGAAGAATATCTGATGTCGTCGGACGGAATGCCCAATTTGAAACCAAGGTACCTCAAGAACTTATTTTGCACCCTCTCAAGGGCATACCGGTGGACAGAATAATAAGGGCTCCAAACTGTCGATGCGTATTCCAGTTTTGAGAGGACCAACGCCTTATAAAGCATAATTATCGGCATGATCTCCGTGAATTCACGGGTGTGACGCTTCAGAAAGCCTAGCATCCGCATGGCACCGCACACGACTGTGCTTATATGCCCGGAAAAAGAGAGACGATAATCGCATATAACTCCCAGGTCCTTAGTCTCGGTCGCGCGAGATAGGGGAGAGCCTTCCAGAAAATAACGGAACTGACACGTGCTCTCCGAACGATGAAATGTAACCACAGAGCACTTAGCCAGGTTAAGACGTAAACTGTTCCCAGAACACCACGCACACAAACGATCCACCGCCTGCTGCAGAACCTCACAGTCTAGTGGAGACTCGACACGCCGAAAAATTTTCAGATCGTCCGCGAACAACAAACACTGAACATCAGGTCCCAGACAATCAACCACACCATTGATCCCCAACAAGAAAAGCCATGGCCCAATGTGGCTTCCCTGCGGAACCCCAGACGATGCCACGAAAGATGAAGAGACGACACCCTTCACTCTGACGCACAGATGTCTTCCAATGAGGTAGGACCCGATCCATCGCTAGAGTGAGCCAAATACTCCAATCGAGTCCAGAAGTGATAGAAGGTGTCCATGAGATATCTTGTCAAACGCTTTAGAAAAATCCGTCGAAATAAGGTCCGTCTGATAACCATCCCGAAAGCCATCCATCACATAGTCCTGAAATTGCAGGAGGTTTGTAACCGTCGAACGCCCGCGAACGAATCCATGCTGCTGTTCGACGATGAACGGAGCATACCTACTTGAGAGCTCTCTCTACTTCGGCCTGGATGACCGATACGTTTTATGGGGACATGACCCCCAACTCTTTGTTTGAATTAATGGCCCGTCGGAGTTAGTTCCATCGGACGGACCGGGGAGCGGCTCAAGCGCCACGTCAGCGCGTCAGGCGCTAAATCTCCCACAAACGAAAGGAGCATCCCATCCTTGGGCTAGGCATTTAAATTCATACAATTTGCTACTTACTGTTCATTTTTAAGGCATAAAACTATGTTCGAACGCAGTGAAAAAGCCGACTTCTCAATTAATACCCCAGGCCTTCCTCGCCGACACTTTGGTCAGGGAAGCTGGAGATGCCACATGGGTGTTGTGAATGGGAGCTAACCCAAGGAAGGTCCACGCCAGGATGTTGGGCCGCCGTTGGTAGGATCAGGGAGGATGCAGTTGATCTTTTGGAAGATACTTTATGCCTGCAGAGCGTAGTCTTCGACTCAACAGGCTTCTCATTTCAGCCTTTATGTCAGTTTACCCTGAATAAAAAGCGTGCACCATGCTAAAAATACGACTGAAACCGCCTTCTTAGCTGTATACTAATCCAATTATTTTATTGCTTGCAAATTGGGTTGGGGAAATCGTGAACTCCAGATTTGAACTTGGAGTCTTGGAACTCTGCGTCCAATGTCTGCAGATTTCTGGCCAATAGTCATGTTTGATGTCACTCGGCGTATCTCTGTGTGCTGCAACTGCGACACCTCGAATTCCCATTACGCCAACTTCATCGAAGGACCTCCCATACCAGGTGTTGCTGCCACGCGTCCAAGTTTCTTGAGCACGTTGGTCGTTGGTCTCTACTTCTTTTATACCTGAATCAAAGCTGTTTCAACCGTGCTCAACCAGCATTTCATCTTTACTCCTCATGAAGCCTGCAGATTTTTCTTGTTCTGGAAGAGAATGTTACAATATAATATTATGTCGTTTTAGAATTTTCTAAAACTTTTTAAAGTCTACATTGTTTTGAACTTTTGGTTTATTATTCTTGGAATAATACACCTATGTAATCGCGACGGAGGTCGACGACTCCGATCGGCCTCAA
This sequence comes from Pilophorus perplexus, assembly GCA_955831195.1. Lineage (NCBI taxonomy): Eukaryota > Metazoa > Arthropoda > Insecta > Hemiptera > Miridae > Pilophorus > Pilophorus perplexus. The sequence continues at coordinate 2,670,363 of OY037011.1, forward strand.
AATCTTCAAGAGGTCTAGATTCCAAAACCCCGCCCGCCGTTCGGGCCGTTTTGGGCTGCAGGAATTTTTTTTAAATCTGAAAGTTTGACAAAATACTTGGTTTACCATCTAGATCTGTTGAGGTACATTTTGTCTCAGGCAGACAGTACGTAATAACATCAGATATTAGTGTAGAATCTGTAAGGTCCAGGAACTCGGAAATGAAGTGGTCAACTGACTTCTGCTGGATTACTGGTGGAGAGAGCTTCAGATAGCACGTGCATCCTCGGTCCAATATTTACAACACAGAACTAGCCCAAACCAGTAGATCTACTTTGGTACACAAAAGTAATCTCCATGAACAACCAAAGGTCGATAATGAAGGTCGAGAAACCACCATTGCTCTAGAAACTTTTCGTTTTGAGGATGTTGTTGATGTTGTGTTTTGATTTTAGGAGATGCGAGCTGGCCACCAGGATCCGGTAGAGCTCTGCCTACCTAGCAGGTGACATTGCTGTCTCCTCATGGACAAGCGGTTTCTCGGACAGAGAAAAATGGATCGAGAGACCAACTTCATTTTCAAGAGGGTGAGTTCATGCGCGGTGAAATGATAAGGAGGGGTGGTAGATACCGTCCGCCGTTCGCGCCGTTTTGGGCAATAGGAATTTTTTTAAAAATCTGAAATTTTGACAAAATACTTTGTTTGCCATCTAGTTGCGCCCGCAAGGTTTTCAGCCCGATCGCCCAAACCCGTGGGGCTCTGTGGGGCTAAAAAGGGGCTATGGGAGGGGTTTTTGAAGGCTTTTAGCCATGTGATCGAGTTAGGTGTCGTTTTCGAAGTATTTTTGGACGTAGAATCCATTTTCGGGGGTTCCAGAACGATTCGAATTCACTATGGGCTATCATGGGGCTGCAAATGGATTTTTGAAGGATCCCAGGAGGTCAAATATTTTCCGAGTAATTTTGGACGCATACTTTAGAGGTCCATTTTTAGAGGTCCCACATCTGTTCGAACAATGTACACATTTTTTTATTTTATTTATTTTTAAATTCCTACCTATTTTCTTATTAACACAGACTTAATTTTCGTACAAGTAGCCTACAACAAAGAATAATAAACCCTTGTGTACAATTTGCAGCGTTATTGAATTAGCCTCATAATTGGTGTCGAGTAAATTCAATAACGTGTAGTTTTCGTCGTATTTTGGATTATTATTCTTGGAATTGGACCTACCTGTTTTCGCGACGGGGTTGGACTCCGAATGGCCTCAAAATTTGACAAAATACGGAAATTATCCGTTTCAAGAGGTCTACATTCTAAATCCGAAATGTCCGTCCGCCGTACGCCGTCCGGGCCGTTTTGGGCAGTAGGAATTTGTTTTTAAATCTGAACTTTTGACAAAATACTTGGTTTACCATCAACTAGATTCTAGTTGTGCCCACAAGGTTTTTCAGTCCGATCGCCTTAACCCGTGGGGCGCTATGGGGCTAAAATGGGGCTACAGGCGGGGGTTTTGAAGGCTTTTAGCTATCGGATCGAGTTAGATGTCGTTTTCGAAGTATTTTTTGACGTAGAATCCATTTTTGGGGGTCCCGGAACGATGCGATTTCACTGTGGCAATCTATAGGGCTTTCATGGGGGGAAAAAATGGGATTTTTGAAGGATCCCAGGAGGTTAAATATTTTTCGAGCAAATAATAAAGAATTTTGAAAAAAAAAAATTTTGTTGAAAAAAAAAAAAAAATCCAAAAAAAGTTTTTTGAAAAAAAAAATCATAAAAAACTTTTTTTTTTCTTAAATTTTTTCCATTGACACTGAAATTATTTTTGCACAAGTACCTAACGTATATCGAAGAATAATAAACCCTTGTGTAAAATTTGCAGCGTTTTTGGAAGTTGAATCCATTTTTGGGGTCCCGGAACGATCCGATTTTACTGTGGCGAGCTATTTCATTGTGCTACAAATGGGGGTACTTTTCCGTTATACCCTCCCCCCCCCCCCCACGCGATTTTTACTTTCATACACACCCCTCCCGATGGCTTTAACGCACCCAAAGCCAACCAAAATCGCGGGGGGGGGGGGGTATAACGGAAAAGAACCCAAAATTACCATTTAATGGTACTTTTAAAGGATCCCAGGAGGTCAAAGAAGGTGTCGTTTTCCGAGTAATTTTTGACCGAATCCATTTTTTTGAGGTCCCTCATCGTGGTACCAAAATGGGTTTATTTTTTCAAAAATATTTTCTTGATGAACCAGAATTAATTTTTGTGCAATAAACCTTTGTAAAAATAATAATCACTTGTGTAAAATTTGCAGCGTTTTTTCTGCTGTAGAGTAATGTGTACGTCCACATAGGAGAACAATGAGGGCGCATAATAAAAACTGAGCTGACCGCGAATTACAGAGAGAAAGAAAAAAAAAAAAAACACGACTAATCGTGCTCTTCCGTTAATTATTTTCACGAGATTATAAAAAAAACTCTCACGGATGTCAGGGAACTTTTGATACCGTTTTGCGCGATTTCTCACGACGTGGAAGTCAGCCAGTTCGCCTCAGTTGGGTTCATGTCTCAGCGCAGGACGTGAGCTTCGGTGTGCCATTTTTGAGACTTTGTTTGCGCAATCGCTGATTACTGACGTTCGTTTACGTTGCGACGGGCGGGGAATTTGAGATGTTTTGGTCGGAAAAATAATCAACAACGCCTAAAACGGTTGACATCTTGGAATTCGCGGGACGAGCCGAATCCGTAAATTTTGCGTTCGATTCGAGTTTAAAGTTGTCTGAAAACTGACACTCGCTTTGGGATAACAGAACAAGAGTTTGAATGAGGAGATTAAGTTCGCGTCGTTTTTTGGTCCAAGGAATTTGTCTTCTCCGTTTCTTTTCCAAAGTTTTCATCGTGTTTGGGAATTGATCACTGATTTGAATGAAGATAAGAATTTTTGACTAATATGTAGACGTAATGTCGACTCGAGGGGGTCCCGGAGTTGTCTGACCGTTCTTCATCTAATCTTCAAAACATTACTAACTTACTTGAAATCCAAATTGCACCGTTTCGAGTCATCCGCCACCAAATCACTACCCCGTAGTAGAATAGTTTTCCACAGCTGCTCATTTAATATCATCTGCGTTCCATTCATGTAGTGCGAAAATAGGTTTTGACTGGGAATCTCGACACAGATATTGCAGGTGAAGGTTACACTGTCGTCAGTGAAGTTTCGTGCCGGTTACATGTTCATATCCAGGATCGTGATTGGTCTGAAACCAACGATTCTGTTGGCCGGTGATCTTGTCTTCGATGGTCACATGGATATTTTGAAGGTGAGAGTTTGCTGTTATCATATTAAAATATGATTTTTATTTTTTTATTTTTATTATTTTTATTATTATTTTTTATTTTTTATTTTTATTTATTTTTTTTTTTGCGTCTGTTTTGTATTGGTGCGTCGTTTTCAATAAGTCTTATATTTTTGAATGTAGAACTCATTGTGGGGGTTCTCGGACTCATCAAGGTGCTTTTGAACGGCTTCGGCGAGGTAGTTGAATGATGTGTCGTTTGACAAGTAATTTTGGACGTAGAATCCAATTTTGAAGGTTCTCTGATCAGTCCAAACACTGTACCTACAGTAGTGGTTATATACATAATGCAAGGTGTAGGAAGTGCTTGGTATGATGGTACATTACGTCAATTTTTATTTTTGCCCTGGATACCCTGGATAGAAGAATTAACATGAATTAGATAGAAGAATTAAGTGAAATAGGATAGCTGTGTATTGTGTAGATGCCAGAAACAATGTTCGTACCGTCCAGCGGTTGGATTTTTTTTTTTAAATCTGAATTGTTGACAAAAAACTCGGTTTACCATCTAGTAAACCAAAATTTCCGTCCTCCGTATGCCGTCCTGCTGTACAGAGCTTCTTAGGTTGTACCTATCTAAGGCCATTTCTGGCCCATCACAACCTTTCTCGCGCCTTCTGCTCTCTTTCTTCCTCTAGGGGAAGTGCACTTATGTTTCCTCACATTTCTCCTTTTTTCTTGATCTTCAGCACCTCCGCTAGGGGGAGTACAGCGGGCCCTCCTGTCCCCTCCAGCGTTAGCCACAACATTCTTGGTGTGCCTGAGATGGACCAACGTGGAGGTGCCGGGTTTTAAAGGAGGTCTTATCATAATAAATTGGCTCGAAATTCTTTGGGACATGAGTCATCTCAGCGGACCTACCTACTATCCCACCTCTTCTTGTAACTTGCAGTTTATGGATCAAGGGTGGTTGCTCTCTCCACGTTTACTTGTCTGGTGGAGGGCGAGTACTTCTACAGAGTGTCCTCCCCTCCCTAAAACTAACACAACCAGCCTAGACAAAAATAGAATCTTTCAACCCATTCAATGCCGCACACTGAACACATATCACAGACTCTTTTCCCTTAATGCCGTGCGTCGAATGAAAATATGAAGTGGTGGTGGGGTGGGGGGGCAAAGGTGGCTAAGGCATCCGCCTTCGTCAACACACAAGATTGAGGGATCGAATGAACCTCTTGGGAGTCCTCTGGCAGGGCAAAAATCTCTGGTGGACCTGTCAAAAACATGCCTTCGTTTGCTGAGAACGTTAAGCTAGCCACAACAATCTATGGCTGAGGAGGGAGAATTGGGGGGGGGGGGGGGGGGACCGAGAACCCGGCTTGTTGACGGACCTGCAGTCGTAGTGATAAGTCTTGTATTAGGGATTGAACCTCGACCACCAGAAGGCAAATTGAGTCATCGGTACAATAACAGTGAACAGTGCCGTCAGGGCGTAAGTGCAAGGTGAGACTGCGTTGACAGTGGTCTCTCCCCTGGTTGGCAGCCGTTCCCCACAAATTTATTATTAAGTTGAAGGGCATACAATTCTGCTTCACTTCGGTGGAGCAAACCCGTGTTTGGTGTCTTTTTAAGTTTGACGACCTGTAGAATTGATTTCTGAGTCGGTTAGTTGTAGTAAGTATTTTTTTTTTTTTTAATTTCTGGTGCTCCCTTAACTTGTAACTTGATGCTCTTCAACGTAAATCTTGAGCCAATTCATTTACGTTAGCCGTTCGTAACATTAACGTATTTTTCAGCCAAGTTGGAAAAATGGCCAATTTTTGGTTTATTATTCTTGGAATAATACACCTATGTTTTCGCGACGCGGGTCGACGACTCCGATCGGCCTCAAAATTTGACATTATCCGTTTCAAGAGGTCTACATTCAAAATCCGAAATGTCCGTCCGCCGTACGCCGTCCGCCGTCCGGGCCGTTTTGGGCAGTAGGAATTTTTTTAAAAATCTGAAATTTTGACAAAATACTTGGTTTACCATCTAGTTGTGCCCGCAAGGTTTTCAGTCCGATCGCCCAAACCCGTGGGGCGCTCTGGGGCTACGGGAGGGGTTTTTAGAAGGCTTTTAGCTATGGGATCGAGTTAGGTGTCGTTTTCGAAGTATTTTTGGACGTAGAATCCATTTTTTGGGGTCCCGGAACGATCCGATTTCACTGGGGCGATCTTTAGGACTTTCATGGGGCTAAAAATGGGATTTTTGAAGGATCCCAGGATGTTAAATATTTTTTGAGTTAAAAATAAAGAATTTTTGAAAAAACACATTTTTGAACAGAAAAATCCAAAAAAAAAAATTTTTTTTGAAATAAAAATCCAAAAAAAAAAATGTTTTTTAAATTTTTTTCATTGACAGAATTTAATTTCTGCACAAGCAACCTATATCAAAGAATAATAAACCCTTGTGTAAAATTTGCAGCGTTTTTAACGCTTGATTGTGACTAAACGGCTGAACCGATTCTAATGTTTAAGGAGGTCATTCGACGCAGAATGTTTTGCTCTTCAACTTTTATGCCGTCAACTTATTACGAAGTTTCTGCGTCGAATGACTATTTTTGAAAACTGCGATGAAATTCGCATAGCATGGATAGCGCTAGATTTGTTCACTCTAGTAAGTTGACGGCCCAAATATTCTGTGACGTGACCATGTACCGACCCGAAATGCTTCAAGTGCCTCCTTATTTAAGCCCTATGTCGTGTCCCAATTTATAGAGGTGGAAGATCTTTCGGTTCTTGCCAGAAACCAACAAAATCCGTCTCCCAGCCACAGCGTGAAAGTTAGTGCTTTCCCGCTTCAAGCCTGGATGATAGAAAATGCAGATCAAAACCGTATAGAAAGTCCCAACGGTGAAAACTATTCATACTGAGCGCAGACAGTTAATCAAAGCAAGACCTTAAAATTACCTCCAACGCGTTGCAACGGTAGCTGATGCATTTCTCTTCTATCTATCTGCCCCCGCCACCACTCTTCCTTCTCAGCGAGAATCCTCGGATCAGTGCGCTCTTCCACAGTAAGATAATGGTCTTCCTTCGACCCCTAAAAAACAAAAAAAAAAAACACGGGTCATTGCCTTCGACCCAAAAAAAGATGTACGAGGCCGCGTAAGCCTCGAGTTTAGAAGCTTCACTTCACTTCAGCGATTCCTTAAAAATACTCCAACTCATGCACTGGTTGGATGTGAGGAGTGCAACTAGGTTTGCCTAATTAATTCAGAGAAAATCCCGAAAGAAGCCCCGAAGAGTAGTTTTAAGAAAAGGGCGGTGATTTACTGTGTCCCTAGTCTCAAATCAATATTGTTAATAAGTTATTTACTTGGAGCAATAAAATTCTCAGAAAAAAAACTGTGTGATATTAGTTTCATGTATTTATTTGAATAGGTTAGTGTTTGAATGTGACAGTTGGCTGTGATAATATTCTATTATAATAATGCCCATTATATTTTATTTTGGTTGGGGGTTGTTGAGGAGTGCAACTAGATTTGGCTCAATTAATTTAGAGAAAAGCCCGAACAAGTACCCAGAAAGCAGGACAAGAATGTGAATGGCTGACATGTCATTTCTGCGCATTGGATGGTAAGTCGCCAGGGGATTGAAGCTGTGGGGGGGCACTCGTGCAAGAAATGGTGTAATGAAAAATATCAAAACGCTGCAAATTTTACACAAGGGCTTATTATTCTTTGATATAGGTTACTTGTGCAAAAATTATTTCTGTGTCAATAGAAAAAATTTGGGGAAGAAATTTTGGTTTATTATTCTTGGAATAATACACCTATGTTTTCGCGACGGGGGTCGACGACTCCGATCGGGCTCAAAATTTGACATTATCCGTTTCAAGAGGTCTACATTCTAAATCCGAAATGTCCGTCCGCCGTACGCCGTCCAGGCCGTTTTGGGCAGTAGGAAATTTTTTAAAAATCTGAAATTTCGACAAAATACTTGGTTTACCATCTAGTTGTGCCCGCAAGGTTTTCAGTCCGATCGCCCAAACCCGTGGGGCGCTATGGGGCTAAAATGAGGCTACAGGAGGGGTGTTTTGAAGGCTTTTAGCTATGAGATCGAGTTAGGTGTCGTTTTAGTATTTTTGGACGTAGAATCCATTTTTGGGGGTCCCGGAACGATCCGATTTCACTGTTGCGATCTATAGGGCTTTCATGGGGCTAAAAATGGGATTTTTGAAGGATTCCAAGAAGTTAAATATTTTTCGAGTAAAAATTAAAGAATTTTTGAAAAAACACATTTTTGAAAAAAAAAACCCAAAAAATTTTTTTTTAAATATATAATTTTTAATAATTAATAATTTAAATATTTTAATTTTTTTTATTGACAGAATTAAATGTTAGTACAAGTAACCTATATCAAAGAATAATAAACCCTTGTGTAAAATTTGCAGCGTTTTAAACCTCGATTTGTTCGGACAGTATCCAGTTTTTCCGCTTATAACTCGAAAACAAAACATCGCAGATGGTGTGGTTAGGGTGAGAAATGACTCCTCTGCTGAGTACTCAGCAGAGGAGTCATTTCTCGCCCTAACCACCTCATTGGATTAGACCTCTGCACCGTCGGCAAAAACCACACTGTGAAACATCGCAGAGAAAACGTTTCGAATACAAAGTTGAAGAGCATAACATTCTGCGTCGAATGACCTCCTTACACATTAGAATCGGTTCTGCCGTTTAGCCACGATCAATCGTCAAAAATTGGCAATTTGTTTCCAACTTGGCTGAAAAATTGGATTCGCTCATGTTTCAACCCCTGTAACTTCGAACGGCTAACGACAAATGAATTGGCCCAAAATTTATGTTGTAGAGCATCAAGTTACGAGTTGAGGGAGCACCTGAATTTCAAATAGTAACCCACCTATTCAGAAAGTGGTTGAAATCAATTCAACAGGTAGTTAAACAAAAAGACACCAAACACGGGTTTACTACACCAAAGTGATCACAGCAACACCAAGGTGCTCATACGACGCAGAATTGTTTGTTCTTCGACTTTGTAGGCCTATTATTTTTCAATAGTTACCAAGCGCTTGGCTGACGGGGTCTGCCCAGGGTTTCGTCGTGAAAAGTTCGTCCGCCTGCTAAAAGGTTTGGGAAACGGGGCTTCCAAAACTTTTTATCAGGCGGACGCACTTTCCTTTTTTTTTACATTTAATTTAAAAGCGGCCGAAAAAGTAGCCACCCCCTTGGCTACATCTTGACAGTAGCTCGTCCATACCGTGTACATCTACTAGGAGGCTATCATCCCCCCACCCGCCATCTTGACCGCCCGTTCACGTCTCCGGTGACCCCGAGATCCGCCAGTCGCCCGCCGTCTGTCGCCCTCGCGTATGCATCCCGCGCTCGTCGCTCTTCCGCGGTATTGTGTTATCAGTGGTAATTGTGTTGATTAACGTTTGGTTCAGGTACCCGAATGTGATGTGTGTCCTCTACATTCTCCCCCGCTTCATTTACACTACACATTCACCTGTGAGACTTGATTCTACAAGACCTTAGTGATCAGACAGTTTTACCATACAAAACAGGAAACCCACGTAAAAAAATGTTTTGGCTTAAAATCAATCAAAAAATCACAATAAAACAATTTAACACACCCACTCCACCCCTCACCGTATAAGTCCTTATGTTTACTATGTTGACATCTCTCTCACAAGGACACACAACCCAGCAAGTTGCAAATACACAAATTTGTGTATTTATACCTGCAGCGTTGTGGGAAAACAATCGGTGTAGCCCGTTTTGTGTCATCGTTCCTGGAATAATCGTAATATGAGAGAATTATATTCGCTGCGGTAGCCCAAATTGTTGATCGGCCCCAAAATTGTTACCTGACATGAGGATGCCAACATTAAATCGTCCGCAGGGTGTCGTTTTCGATATTTTTCGAAGCAGAACCCATTTTGGGGGGTCCCAGACCCATCCGACCTCACCGTCGGGCTTCTATGGGGCTTTTGAACGACTTGGGCTAGGAGGTCGAATGCTGTGTAGTTTTCGAAGTAATTTTGAACGTGGAATCTATTTATGTGAGTCTCAGACTCATCCGACGACCCGTGGAGATCTTTGGGGATTCTCAGAGGCTAAAAATGGAGCGGGTAACATTAAATGTTAAATTTTATTGAATATTTAATAGGTCGTTATTAATTGTATTATGTATTTCGATGGTCAAACTTCAACACCAAGGACTGTCATTTAGTCAACTTAAAAGGACTTTTTTGGTTTTCAATCAATTATCCTTCACGGTTAAATGTTGAGGGTAGAATTACATTGAAAACCATTCTTTTGGCCGTCCTGAGATGTTGGCTAAGTGACTGATCGTGGTGTTAGTGTTGGACCCTCGATTAATAATGGATTTTATGGGTGAAACTACAAGCTAGTTCTGGTTGTTCAACTCTTCACACCCACTGGCTTGGAATGAGGTCTCGTTTTATGCCCCTTTCAAGATTTCTTCCCCTGTGCCAGAAGTTGTTTAGGTGGCCTCACCAATTATTGACATTTCATGTAGGTACAACAAACGAACAGTCCACGACTGACAATCCAGGAAACACATCTCATTCGGGCTGGAAGATTTTGAGGTGCTTTGTTCCGTTTTTCTCATCGAGAATTTACTTTTAACTGTTTTCCAATCTTGTGCAGTGTTTCAAATTACTCTTCACTACACCCGTCAAATGTGAATGATGGCACAGGCTGCTGTAATTCGGGCGCACAACCGCGCCCAGGCCAAGGTGAGGAAGTGTGATTTTAAGGCATCATTGGTTGTTTCATTGGTGGATTCAAGGCAGCCCCCCCAGCCCCCAGCCTTTCCCCAATCGGCGAAGCCTGTATCCGCCACTGTAATTTTCTTATAACTCAGAAAAACTGAATTAAGTGTTATTATTTAAGTATTAACTAATACTTTTGTACTAGTACAAAAGTATTAAAACTTTTTTAACGTAATTTTGGCTCATTTATTTGGGTTTAATCCTTTCATGAATTTTCGTGGGAGCTGAACATTTCACGGCCCCGTCTTGCCATTTAATAATGTTATTATTTGAAGGTTACTTGTTAATGGATCCAAATCACCAGTCCAAAATATCGCCTTGCGTGATATCTCGTTTCTGACCTCCTTCTTCCTGACGCCGCTTCTTCTTGCTTGATGTCTCGTCTCTGATCCAGGAAGGCCGCTTCTTCTTCCTTGATGTCTCGTCTCTAATACGGGAAGGCCACTTCTCCTTGCATGATGTCTCATCTCTGGCCAGGCAGGTCACTTCTGCTCATATGGTATCTCGTACCATTTCGCACCTTGTGGTATCTTGTCTCTGGTCCTGGTAGGCTTCTTCTTCTAGCTTGATATCTCGTACCATTTCGCACCTTGTGGTATCTCGTCTCTGATCCCGGAAGGCCGCTTCTTCTTGCTTGATATCTCGCCTCTGGCCTTCTGGAATTCTTCTTCCTTGATATCTCGGGTTTCATTGCTCTTTTGTATTCTTACAATTGGCGTCTTTTTCTTCTTCTAAAATGTCGCAAGTAAGTGGAAAGAAGTGCTTGTGTCAGAAGAGTGGTGGACTTTCGTGGAATGACCCATATACCACTTGGTATGTATAATAAATACATCGTAATTAATAAAAATGATTTGGTGAAATGTATGTATGAGCATAACGTCTTAACGACTGCAATAAATTGGATAAATATTTTGTTTTGTGTGTGTGTGTGTCAGGACAAGGTTTGTTTAAAATAAGGCTTCTCAAATTCAAAGAGAGCGAAGCAAGGCCCCCCTTGTCCGCTGTTAGTATCTCATAGTCACCTAACAATAGTAACAGGTCAGAAAGGTAAATCCAGAACAGGCGTGGAAGTACATTGACGCTTAGGCATTGGATCTCCTCGCTAGATTTGGTAATTTTCGAATAGACAATTTAGCATCACATCAGCAGAAGAGTGATCTTTCTCCCATTCTCCATAATGGATTAGAACTCTGCACCTTCGGCAAACAGCCGCTTCACACCAAAATAACTTTTTTCCCCCTTCTTCGCCAATTTACAAACTGTCGATGAATGACAGCTTGGTGATGAACCCTCAACTATATGAATTTTTTCTTTTGGTATCATCCCTATTAAGAAAGTATTGAAACAGACCTCCTTGTGGCAGCCCTGCCCTCTCGTACTTTCTCTTTGTATCCTTCTCCTACAATAACTTTGAATAGAATGTCTGCCGTTGTGCAAGAGCACGTTCAAGGCGTGTCTATACTATGCTGCGTGATTCGGCTTAGGCCGAGTGTGAACGGGCAGCAATTGGGGGGCTTAAGATTCCACCCGGTTATTAGAGGATCAGAGGAGTGGAGCTTTCCACCCCCGATTACCTGCTAGCAGCTCAGCGTAACCATTCGACCCTAAGCTAAGCCTCTATGTAGAAATCTTAAGATAATTTCCACCCCTGAGACATCATCCCTGGACATGGAAAACGTAGTTGGTAAAATGGACATAGTATTTAGAATTATTTTATAACAAACTTTATCTGCTTCGAGGTGCCTCCCTTCGTGTCACGATAGTAGGTTGTCTATAGACAACCAACAATTAGGTATATATACCTAATTCTGTTGAAAAATTGTTTTCTTAATACAATTTTTTTTTTTTTTGTACAACCTTATCTAAAACACTTCATTTTTCCGTTGGAAGATTAAAAAAAAAAAAAAAAAACGCCTCAAATAGATTATATATATCATCTATTTGAGGCGTGTTTTTTAAAATATAATATATATTCAAACAATTCATAGTTACTATCGTGACTAGAGGTTGCAATCCCGGAAGTTTTTCTGAATCCTGGGATTTGTCGGAGCCCATCCCGGGATTAATACCGGGATGAGGTTTTTTTTTTTTGTTTTTTTTTTTGAAAATCAAAAACTGTATAAAAACGCTGCAAATTTTACACAAGGGTTTATTATTCTTGGATATAGATTACTTGTGCAAAAATTAATTTTGGGTCAATAAATGTTTTTTGTTTTGCAATTATTTTTACTTGGAAATTATTTGACCTCCTGGGATCCTTCAAAAATCCCATTTGTAGCCCCATGGGAGCCCCATAGATTCCCTCGGTGAAATCGGATCGTTCCGTGACCCCCAAAGATGGATTCTGCGTCCAAAAATACTTCGAAAACGATACTTAATCGATCCCATAGCTAAAACCCGTTAAAAACCTCTCGTAGCCGCATAGCGTCCCATGAGCGATCGGGCGGAAAACCTCTTGTTGTGCGGGCACAAGTATTTTGTCAAAATTTCAGATTAAAAAAAATAATAAAAATAAAAATCCTACTGACCAAAACGGCCCAGACGGCGTACGGCGGACGGACATTTGGGTTTTGGAATCTAGACCTCTTGATGTGATGAATTTCAAATTTTGAGGCCGATCGGAGTCGTCGACCTCCGCCGCGATTAGATAGGTGTATTATTCCAAGAATAATAAACCAAAAATGGGACCATTTGATGTTTTTCAGGGGTCCACAAATTTGGAAGGACCCAGATCTGAAAAATAGGACCCTTTCTCCCAAAAGTACCTAGTAGCTATTGGTCACCGTAATTAAATCAAAATGGTGGCCTCGGCAGTTTCCATTTTCGAACAGGCTCATTTCTTATTTGATAATTAAATCATTATTATGCTCAATAAATCTTTTCGCATTTTCGCCACCGGCTCGCTCATCACTGAGCCTTCGAACTATTTTCTGTTACCTACCTATTTAATGATTTTTTCCAACAAAAGTTGAGCAATTTACGTACGAGGTGGAAGTAATTGTCAAATCCTGGGATTTCAAATTGTCAAAAATCGCCCGGGATCTTGGAATTGCAACCCCTAGACGTGAGCTGTTTTCCTCGGCAAGCATTTGGGCCAGGAACAAAAAGCTGTGAAGACACACTTGTGATGTGGTCCACCAGTGGAACACGAATATCCAAATGGCGGACTTGACATGTAAATGCAATCGTTGCATAGCCGAACAAAACCACGCTCTGACGGTCATCTATTATCTGTAAGTACCGTTGCAGTTTTTTGTCTCTTCGCTTTCTTATTCTGCAAGTGGGGTAGCGCGGGTTTAGCAGTTTGGAGCACCTCATTTTCGTGTTGTTCCTGGTTTTTAGCGGGGAAGGCTGCGTCCCGGTTGTTTCCTGAGGTTTTTTGTCGTAGTGGTTGCACACGGCCTGTCGACCGTCGCAAAGTGGTCAGAAAATTGGGGCGAAGGGGAAAACTCGGCAGGTATTCTAAGTGACACAAAACGTAACCCGCGGAAATTTTCACTGGCGTTCTCGATTCACATAGTCGACTTCTTCGTGGGTTTTGGTTTATTATTCTTGGAATAATACACCTATGTTTTCGCGACGGAGGTCGACGGCTCCGATCGGCCTCAAAATTTGACATTATCCGTTTCAAGAGGTCTACATTCTAAATCCGAAATGTCCGTCCGCCGTCCGGGCCGTTTAGGGCAGTACGATTTTGTTCAAAAATCTGAAATTTTGACAAAATACTCGGTTTACCATCTAGTTGTGCCCGCAAGGTTTTCAGCCCGATCGCCCAAACCCGTGGGGCGTTATGGGGCTCAAATGGGGCTACGGGAGGCGTTTTTTGAAGGCTTTTGGCTGTGGGATCGAGTTAGGTGCCGTTTTCTAAGTATTTTTGGACGTAGAATCCATTTTTTGGGGTCCTGGAACGATCCGATTTCACTGTTGCGTTTTATAGGGCTTTCATGGGGCTACAAATGGGATTTTTGATGGATCCCAAGAGGTCACATATTTTTCGAGTAAAAAACAAAACATGTTGAAAAAAATTCCAACAAAAAATATTCCCAAAAATTTTTTTCTCGTTGACACAGAATTTAATTTTGCACAAGTATCCTATATCAAAGCATAATAAACCCTTGTGTAACATTTGTAGCGTTTTTTCCTTTGACTTTATTTCCGCCAATCAAACTCATCAGTTAGACACTAGTGTGCCGAGAGTCATTCAAAACGCTGCAAATTTTACACAAGGGTTTATTATTCTTTGATAGACGTTACTTGTGCAGAAACTTAATTCTGTCAATGAAAAAAAATTTTTTTTGGATTTTTATTTTTCAAAAAGTTTTTTTTTGATTTTTTTTTTTTTTCAAAAATTGTTTCTTCAGAAATTCTTTATTTTTTACTCGAAAAATATTTAACCTCCTGGGATCCTTCAAAAATCCCATTTTTAGCCCCATGAAAGCCCTGTAGATCGCCACAGTGAAATCGGATCGTTCCGGGACCCCCAAAAATGGATTCTACGTCCAAAAATACTTCGAAAACGACACCGGATAATGTCAAATTTTGAGGCCGATCCATCGATGTAGTAAACTAACATGTCGTACATCGATGGGCCGATCGGAGTCGTCGACCCCCGTCGCGAAAACATAGGTGTATTATTCCAAGAATAATAAACCAAAAGATAGAAGATATCGTACGTCCACCTACGAAGACCCAAAAATTCTACGAGCAAGCTGACAGGCGGTTCCTGAATACGTTCACAAATTTGAGTGCCAAGAATATGTACTTGATAAGGTGGGAAAGAGCATAGAAACGCGGGATAGAACCCAAAACTCGGTGAGACAGGGGCGCCTCTCAATCAGCCACCGAAGAAAAATTGGGTATCACAAAATGGAAATCTAAAGGCTCTCGTATTGTTTTGTATATCACATCTAGATTGGCCCATTATATCCCGGCGAATGGGAATTCTCGTCTGGTTTCTCAGGGTTGCAATAGAGGAAATCCCACGGTGCAACGCTTGGGCAGAGTAATCTGGTTACGAGATAAGGATCCGAGCGTTGGAAGGCCTTTTGGCTGTTTGGGAAGGTCGCAAGTGGCTGACGGCGGCAACGAGCTGGACACAAAAATTACAACTTGGGTGACTTTTAAAAAATCTGACTGTATTGCAGAAAAAGAAGACTACCTTTGTCATTTGTTATTGTTTTATCATGGCCCATGGTTATATCCTATGACTGGAGGTCACCTCTGGAATATTTTGGCTTGAAAAAACATGCTCTTCCCTAACTCATTTTAGAATCTGGTTTAAATTTCCTGCCAGAGTAGTGTGTTCGTTGATGACCTGTCTGCTCCCCTCCAAGCAACTCATGACCTACAGCGCTATGTGCGTGTTTTCTTAAGTGGAGTCGTTACTTACGCAGGAGGCGTACTGATCTTCAAGCCATTTTACTATAATAATAAAAAAGATGAATCGTACCCATACGTTTAAATGTTCATAATTGTTTTCTTCTTTTTCAGGGTTCCGACCCAAGAGTGGCCACATGTCGGGGGAAGCTCCAAAACAAAAGGTCCAAACTCAACCAGGAGATCAACAAGGAGCTGAGGTTGAGGGCTGGGGCTGAGAACCTCTTCAAGTAAGCAAGATTGATTGTGTTAAAATTGAGCGGGTTAAAGGTACTTACCAGTTTTATTCAGAAGGATGAGACTGATCAAGTGTATGCTGTCATTACTTCATTATAACTTCAGCAATTCAGTAGATAATTTTGATTTGCAGAGCTACGAACAATCGGAAACTCAAAGAGACTGTCGCGCTTGAACTGAGCTTCGTCAACTCCAACCTCCAACTCCTCAAAGAGCAACTTGCCGAACTTAACTCGTCGGTGGAGATTTACCAGGGAGAAAGGTAAGAAGCGGTGGTAGATTGACGTTCTTTGACTGGTGGTAACAAAATTGAGTCGATATTGGTGAGCAAGATCACTTTAAGTTTCTCTGCTGCAGGAGTTCTCGAAGTGCCGTCTTGGTGCTGTTGTTTTATGAATAATTAGTCAACCAGAGTTAGGGATGTTGATATCGAAGAAAAATATCGATATTAAATATTTACGAAATTTTCGTAAATCAAGAATTACTACCACGCTCTTATTCCTTCGAATGGTTCTCAACTATTTCAAATTGGTTATTAGTCACTAGTGACCAGCTGTCAGCCACGTTTTGAGCAATTTCAACTGGTTATGCCTGGGTTTGAGACCACTTGAAACTGACTATCAACGCTTGAAGCGGGTTGTCAACCACTTGAAACGTTTCAACCAGTTCAACCCGGTTTTTAGACTCTAAGATAGAAGAATGGACTTGAATAAACCTCACTGGGTTTGTGGGGATTAGTCAAGCTACCATTTGCTTGCTGCAATTTTTGTTGTTGTGACGGAAAATGTGATTCTTAATAATAAAGTTACGACTTTATATTATTTCCGAGCATAAGACTCACAAGCAGTAATTCATTACTGAGAATATCTAGGTATAAACACAACTGTTCAGTATTTCGTTGCTTTACAGCCAGCAGATTCTGGCTTGTTTTTTTTTGTTTTTTTTTTTTTGTTTTTTTTTCCAGCCCCATGTTTTTCAATACAGCTTCGAGCTTGTATCTTGGGTGCGGCTTTGTGAAAATATCTGCAACGTTGTCGCGCTTTGGGGTGTGACTCGAGCACCAATTATTCCTTCCTAATATCCCTCAGGAGTTGTAATGTATGTCGATGTGCCTGGAATGGGAGCTGGCTCGGCTTCCTTGGGCAAACTCAGTGGTTGTCGCAAAGCGGTTTGAGTATTCCTTCCAGTACGTGGCCCATCTCTTTCAGGACGCTTCCCACCCAAATTATTTCCATTCCATGGTTGACAGTCGAACTGATATTATGATGGGTGTGCTGCCAACCATCAGTGAATCCTGCGGTTCATCTTCGCTCATCCTTGTTTCCCGCCGAATTCGAATGCATCATCGATTACCCTGGTGAATGACGTGAATGACGAACTTGCGTCCTCTTTAGGTGAAGGAGCACCCGTTTGCTTCCAGTGTGACATCCCGAAAGAAAGAAAACCGTCCGAGTTTGTAGAGTGCTTGAAGCTCGGGATAGGTTCATCAATTTCCTCACTAGTCTTCGATACGGTGCTTTTGGTTTATTATTCTTGGAATAATGCACCTATGTTTTCGCGACGGGGGTCGACGACTCCGATCGGCCTCAAAATTTGACATTATCCGTTTCAAGTGGTCTAGATTCCAAAACCGAAATGTCCGTCCGCCGTCCGGGCCGTTTTGGGCAGTAGGAATTTTTTTAAAAATCTGAAATTTTGACAAAATACTCGGTTTACCATCTAGTTGTGCCCACAAGGTTTTCAGTCCGATCGCCCAAACCCGTGGGGCGCTATGGGGCTAAAATGGGGCTACAGAAGGGGGTTTTTGAAGGCTTTCGGCTATGGGATCGAGTCAGATGTCGTTCGAAGTATTTTTGGATGTAGAGTTCATTTGTTGGGGTCCCGCAGCGATCCGATTTCACTGTTGCGATCTATAGGGCTTTCATGGGGCTAAAAATGAGATTTTTGAAAGATCCCAGGAGGTCAAATATTTTTCAAGTAAAAAACAAAACAAAATTTGAAAAAAATATTTTTTGAAAAAACAAAATCAAAAAAATCTTTTTTGAAAAAAAAAAATTAAAAAAATTTTTTTAAATTTTTTTCCATTAACACAGAATTAAATTTCTGCTCAAGTAACGTATATCAAAGAATAATAAACCCTTGTGTAAAATTTGCAGCGTTTTCCATTTCTTTCTTTTCTTTGACCGTTGTTGTGCTATCCGACTTGTTCAACTTCCGGTATGGATCCATTGGTGTCAAGGCTGTTTTACCAACCCAAATTCACTCAACATTAAATGTTGAGAAATTTTCTTGATGCGCTTTTGTTGATTAAGTTTTATCGTTCAAAATTAAAGAATGTGATCTTTTGACTTCGATACCTTGGATATACTTGAGTTCTCGGAAGGAGGTATTTTTACTTCAAAATACTTTCCTAGCGTGCTCTTGAAGTCTCATGCATTCTTTATGCCTACCCCTGACGCTTTTTTGCTTAAGTACGTAAATACATGATTTTCATTGTTCCATTCCACCCTCGAGAAGTTTGGTATTGAGAGTTTCGTACCACGAACGGCCTGATTGTTTCAGCCCATACTTCAGCAACTTGCACACTTTTGGTCTAATCCGACTTCCGATGAACCTTCAGGTCTCTTCATATATATTTCTTCTTTCAAGATTCGGTCGAGCTATGCCCTTTTGCCGTCCATCTGATGGATCCACCTTTACTGCAAGCTTCAGCACTGACCTTTATGGCTGGAAAACTGTACACAGGGCTGAACGTTTCGGTGTAATCAATTCCTACCTGCTGGGCGAATCCACGCTAACGTCAGCTGTGTACTTGTTTCTGAAAATACATTTGCAACCCACTGCTGTTTTGTCCAGGCGGCCAGTTAATTCCTATACGCTCATCGTTTTCAGTGGTGCCAACTCCTCTTGGATTGCCTCAGCCCAAAGCTCTGTCTGGACAAGTCATAGGTTGTTTGTAGCTTCGTTCAGCTGAATTGCGTATCTTGGTTTTCCTCTCTGCAAATGCTTTACATCCAAATTTGGTGTCATGTGCTTGGTTACATGTGCATTAGTGTCATGGCCAAGCACAAGGTTTCATGTGCTAGATACTGGGTTTCTTGCTTGTCCAAATTTACTTAGAGCCGGTTTCACCATCTCGAGTTAGGCTAACCCACGAGTTAGCGAAAAAATTCACGTTTCACCAGCTGTTGTCTCCTAGTTACCAGGACGGTTAACTTCCACTTTTTTTAACTTGCGGATTTTCGGAAGTTATCTAGTTAACTTGAAGTTATGCTGTTGTGTGGTAAAACTGATTTTATGTCAATAGAGAGTTCCTAAAGAAACATCCGAGTTACGTCGACCGTTAATTTTTATCACCGTGAGGGATTTGTCTAGGGAGAATCAAAGAAAAGCTAACTTCACATAAGACCGTAACAGAGATACGGTCTTATCAAAAGTCACGCTAAATTTAAAGTGCCGCTATTTACGTTCTATTGCTCGAAATTAACGGCGGTATCCTTAAGACCGTAAGTTTATTGCCGTAACTTTACGGCAATAACGTTCGACGTTAGGCATAAGGACGTAAGTTATCACCGTTATTTCTGCGCATGCGCGAAATCTCGAGTTACGTCGACCGTAACTCATCACCGTTAGGCAAAAAGTGGCTTTAGGAACTCTCTAATCTCTAACCTCAAAATAGCTAACTTGAACTTTAACATGAGGTTGGTGAAACCGGCCCTTAGGTGTCTTTCCATTATCTAATGGACACCTATTCCTCACGTAACAAGTATTGGGTGCGTTGGATTCAACCCATGCCATTCAACAATGCCATGCAAATGATGATACAATTTATGATTGAATGCCAATTAATGAATGTCAATGATGGAATGCCAATGAATGATTGTCCATGTATGAATGAACAATTAATGCAAATGCCATTCAACCTATATTACGTCGTCACCACGGTAATTAAGCATTAATTAGGCGACGATTAATAATTCATTAGTCAGTTTCCATGGGCTTCTGCCATGAGCTACCGAAGTAGGATTTTCTCCTGAAGAAGTGTTCTGCCAGCTAAAGGTTTGGAAACCCCTTTAATGAACACTATGCTCGTGTCGATAGTGCTCATCGCGTTTGACTTTTATTGAAACGTCTTGGGTTGGTGCTGCATCTAATTAGGTAGCTTCCTGGGTGACAGTCGTGTTCGGCCACTTCCTCCATCATCGTCTAGTCAAATCATAGTTCTGGTGGCGTATCACAAATCCCTCGAGCCATTCACCATCTCATTTCTATTCCACTCTCGCTATTCAATGAGCCTCCAGACCGTATTTTATTCCGTGGGAGACGGCGGCGAGGTCGTGAGGAATATCCGAGCGTCACGGGGGGATAATGTTTTGAGTGCGTGAGGAGAAGGACGAGAAGAGTGGGCGGGATGAGGACGAGGAGTGGCACTAAGCGGCCATGAGGGTCCATCATAGACGTATAATCTACACTGATGTGGAACACAATATGATATCAATGCTCTTCTCAAAATCAATTTTCAAGTTTCTCAAAGCTCAATTTTTTTCAAATGTCAGTTCCTCAACACAGCCAAACGTGACGTCACACTCATGGAAGGCTGACGCAAGGTACTCGTAACACAGGCATCTGTTGCCTACAACCAGTAATGAATCACGATTTTTACGGCATTTTCAACCATGTTGTAGTGATATTCATCAAGTTGTTGTATCGAAATATCAAAATAGTCTCGACAGCAACTTGAAAATGCCATAAAGTACAAGAGTCGTGATTCAACCGGTTGCATACAACTTATGCCATTGTTACCTTTCGATATTTTAAAAATTATCATCATATCAAAATTTGATATGATGATAATTTAATATATTTAATATCATTTAATATAATATAATATAATTTAATATATTTAATATCATCAAGTTAGTAAAGTTTTGAAACCAATATTATTGGTTACAATAACATAATATTATTATGTTTTCCCATTTCGTTCATGGTGCTGCCCCCTGCGTATCACTTGAGAGACAATTTTTGTTATAAGAAATATATGTAACTAAAAATTACTTTTAATAAAAAATTTTAAATATAAAAACTAAAAATATATATGAACTAAAATTTATTTAAAATTAATAATCACAACAAATTTATATATTTTATGTATATAAAATAAAATTAACATGCTTGAATAAAACATTATTAAAAATATAATATTTATTTCAGGAACACTGTAAATATATACAAGTAATGAAGATATCTCAAATATAAATACACCGTCTTCAGTAAATTGTTAGAATTATAACTAGGTTGGCAACTGAAGCAACCATGAACCAATATTTAACTAACTTACAAGTAATTTTCGGGGATACAATTGCAAAGATTTACTCAATTTATGAAACTTCAAAAAACACAGAAATTGCTTTTTTGAAGGAAAAAAAAGTATTAGTTATTGGGAAAACTGTGTCGATATTCCTACTTTCTTCACTCAAATGTATTGATACATGCCGATGCCATACTATATTTATAAACTTTATGAATATAGTATACCCAATATCGATAAAAAATTATCATAAATAAATAATTGAAAAATTTTATGAAATTTATAAATTATGTAATTATGATAATTTTAATATATCGATTAGCAAAACATAATTAATTTATTTTAAAAATGCAGAAAAAGTATCGATAATTAATATCAATTCTATAAGGTAAGGTGGGGGAAGTGCTTGGTATGGTTTGTTAAGTTCAACTTCAACAAAACAACGAAAATCAGCCATTGACGTTACGCCAATTTTTATTTTTGCTTCTGAATCCCTTGTTTTGACATGTCTATGTCTAAGGTGAGGGGGTCAGGAAAATGACGATTTTTGAGTTTATGTGCCAAAGCAAAGACATAAAATGTCAAAATGGGCATATTTTTATCGCTCATTGTTTCAGAGGAAAAACGCTTGCATACGAGTCTGCAACACATTGGGACATTTTATGCCTTTAGTCCCCACCACCATCACCCCCCCCCCCCCCCCCCAATCGTCTACCCCATTACCTGGGGACTTTTGAGAAGGATCATAGCGAAGAAATGAAATCTGTGGGACACCCCCAGACCCCCGGATTGTTAATGTAATGATGAAGGATAAAACACAGAATGCCCAGAGACTGGTGGCATAGGGGTAAGTTTGGCCGAAAAATTCTCTTGAATCCATAACGTGTTCAGTGAAATAAGTTGTAAAGACGTATATATACACGTTACCAGACCACGAACTGCAGTAGTTCAACACTACAACAATCATCAACTTAACAAGTTCCATTTCCCTAGAAACGGCTTGGGACAATTTTCGTCAACAGTTTTCGTGACGATTTTTGAGTTTATGTGCCAAAGCAAAGACATAAAATGTCACATTTGTGTAATCTGTAATCACGGAAAACATGCAACGTTTTTTAATGGTTACTACCTGGTTACTACTTCCGTTGGTAGTAATAGGCGTTGTTTTGTTGTCATGACTTAGACATGATCTAAAAGGTCTCCCCATAAGAGAGAAAATTAATTCGATGTACAATCGATTTTTCGAAGCCGTGTGACTGTGAGGGTTACGACTGAGATAGCTGTCCAGATCAGACTTACGCACTTGCCCCATGTGGGGTAAGTGCATAACTGGCCTGTTCAATCTGTGGAACGCTTATCCTGGTTTTACCGGGGCAAGTGCAAAAAAGGTACTCTCTCGATGATCCTTTAGCGATTTGAACATTTAAAATTGGACGAAAACTCAGAGTTATCAACTTTTACATGTCATCAAGACCTGGAAGATTTGGGCAAAAATTGAAAACACAATTAATACCAATAAATTTTGAATAATCCGTTCTAAACATTAATCAGTGCAATGGTAGGGCCAAACTCACGTATAGAAAAAGATGACATTGAATTTCAAATATAGGATACTGAAATTTAATACTGAACTTATAAACAACCCTTCAAACCCCCTGAAAATTCTCATCGATTTGAAAGATGGAGTGATACAAAATTTAATGGAGCACTGAACTTGACAGCTGGGTGAAATGGCACCACCTTCCCGCCACATTACCATTTGCGTTGACACGTTGATAAGTGATGGCAGGCTAGTTTCTAACAGAGCCACTTGATGGCATCCAGTGAAAATAGTTCTAAGTAGCAATTTTATCCACTTAGTTGCCCCGTTTTTGCACTTCCCCCACCTTACCTTACAGTATTTATAAATTCCTATGTTTAGATTATACTTAAAATTTATAAATACCTATAGTATTCTGTCGATATTAAATATCGATACTTTATCTGCATTTTAAAAGGGCTAAGAGCCTAATCGTGAAGAGTGATTTTGGCGCTTAGTTAATTTTCATTATAAACACAAGTACCAACAACCTTTCACCAATTTTTGATATTTCCTGTCTAACGATTGGATTTTCAATAAATCGTGAAACTTGCCTTTAATAGTGGCCTAACTGTAAAGAGTACTGTACCGAGCCTGGATAGTGGTCCTGTCCTGGCAACTTGGAGTCCCGCTGGATGCTGGGAATGGTTTTAAACCCGTTATGTCATATCGTAGCGGGCCCACAATCTCCTCCCCTCTCCGCTTCAAACTTATCTACCTTTCCAACCTCATAGCGTCCCTGCAGAAACACACGGGAGGAGCGAGAGGTCCTGTGAGGCGAAGAACTGTCAAAATTCAAGATTTGCTGATCAGTAGAAAGCATCAATACTTAATTTATTTTGAGTTAATTTTTGTTTTGTTCTTAATAAGTACTAAGTACTTATTACAAGTCTTGTAATAATAGAAAAAACGCTGGAAATTTTAACAAGGGTTTATTATTCTTTGATTTTGGTTAATAGTGCAAAAATTAGTACTGTGCCTATAAGAACATATTTTTGAAAAAATTCTGTACTTACAATTTTTGGACTGATATGGGACCTCGAAAAATGGATACGCGTCCAAAATTACCCGGAAAACGACACCTTATCTGACCTTCTGGGTTCCTTCGATATAGACACCAATGCTCCCTCTCATGTTTCTCGCTTCTAGTCCAGTCAATCTAGACATCGGTGCTTACAAAAGGTCGGATGTTATGTTTCTAAATTTTGATTGGTGTCTTGGCACCCCAATAGTGGGAAACTAAGCGAATCCAACAAAATTTTTCTCGGGAGAACTTTTGGGGGCCTAAAAACCTCGAAATTTTCGGCCTTTTTTTGGTTTTTTGGTATTTTGCTTATATCTTGAAAAGTATGCGTGATACGGAAAATATCACTCCTTGCATTATGAATGAGCATGAAATTCTGCATCGAATGGCTCCCCCAACTTTAACATTTGACCGATTAGTAAGGTCGCAATCGGGCGTCAAAAAGTGCCAATTTTTCTCAACTTGTGTAAAAACTGCAATTATGCGACTTTAAACCTCATGTAAATTGAGAACGGTCGTTCTGTGTGAAAAACGCATGGAATAAAAGTTGTGGAGCATGAAATTCTGCGTTCAGGAAGCACCACGATTTGAAAATTGACCCAATATTTAGGTACATACCATCAATTGACCCAATATTTAGGTACATACCATCAATTTTTCCAATTTCCCTCAAAAAAGTCAATTGGCCAATATCAAGTATTTTAACAAACAACGAATCTAATAGGTTCGTAGCACAGTATGCTCTTACGTAACTGTCATTGGAAAATTCGGAAAACAGCAACCGCCTTTCCCAGTTCAACCCCTCCATTTTAACCCCCACCTACATCTGTTTGAACCTGACACGCCAACATTCCGAATTTTATAATTCCGTTATTTCCACAATTTTGAGGCACAAATTTGATTCATTTATGAATAAAAGGATTCTGTGGTGCGAGTTATAGTATAACTTATTATGCATATTATGCGACGAAAAATTAGTTTCGTAGTTGGGCAGACGCCCTTTGGCGGTAGGAGAGGAGGGCCGATTTTGCTGCTTCAGAGGTGGGCAGTGGCAGCTTGGAATCAACAGTGTTCGTAGGTCTTTCTTCAGCCGGCATACGATACCAATCGATGCCAAGTTCAAGGTCGTTGACACAGTCGCATGGTCTGCGGCTATGCACTGGGCTGTGCTATGCAGGGCAGATGACTGGCTTGTTCAGTCCAATTCCCCTGATCAGGTTTTGCAGCTCTTCTAAAAACTGGTGTTTGGTCTGCCACGGAATTCTCCCATCTATTTCGTGTATACTCGAAATGTACATCGAGATATATCTCGAGGCTGGTGCCGAATTTTATCTCGGCCATTCCATTTTATCGACTTATATTTTGTTATTCTATTTTTTTTTTTTTTTTTCAACTTTTTTGCATTAAATTTTTTAGTTGTTTTTATTCGTAGTTTTATGTACCTCTCTGAGATTTGTTTTGAAATAGGTAGATATTTTTGATTAAATGAATGATGAAATCATCACTCAAATCATTTATTTGTCACACCAATCATTCTCATTCAGAAATCCTCAAAGTCGTAGTCGAATTCGAAATTGATTGTAAATGGGCATGTTACACTTCCAGTCCTATTCCAGTCAACTTCAAGAAAATCCAATCACTTCATTTTTGGTTTTAAAAGGTACATTTTCGGCAAACAGTTTTACTGTAAATAATCAAAGTGAATAATTTTAACTTTTTCCACCTAGATTGGCGTTTCGCCTCACTGTGTGTCGTTTGCTATATATACATACACGTGTGGATGAGGGGGACGCGTCTGAGATGGCTCAGTGCCGAAGACCTGCCAGGGTTTGATGATGCGCACTGCAGCCAGGCCTCCAACATTGATGAAAAGTTCGATTTGTACCACTCAACAACTTACCAGGTCTTCTCGAATCCTGAGGATTATGACCTGATTTCATGCGATACTACAAATATACATTGTTGAGGGTGACATGAATCCTCAAAATTCATATTATTTGATTCTGTCCCGTAAAGTCTTGTACATGGGGTTGGAGTGTTCTGTATTCGCTAAAACAGAGATGACAGTCCAACCGTACGAGACTTGTTAGTGTACAGTGTTGAGAGTCTGGCGTGCACAGGATGGTAATGAAGTAAGGAGGAGGTTGAGCAGGATCTGTATCATAATATTTGCCGGTCCACTGGAGCCGCTCGTAGGGTGGCAGCTCCCCCAAACTGCGTCCGCAAGTATTTTTTCGTGTGAAAGTTACGTCCCACATTCTCAGGAGCCGTTGCGGCCAGGAATCTGAGCCAATGTGCCGTGCGAAAAAAGAAAGAAAAGGAAATCAAACGGAGAGAAAGAAACTTCGCTTGAACGTGAGGCGCCCCGTGTAGGCGTATCGTGCGCTACCGACCTACAGTTTCCGATCTAAGGTTATTAGGCCGGGTAATTATACGGAGTCAATCCACCTAATGGTGAATTCTAAGGAGAAATCCTTCTTTTTCATCACGATGAAAAGTTAACACACTGGGCCTGCCCAGATCATGAATAGAAGTGAAATCACTGTGTCAACAATACAAAAACCGATACCAGCTTCGAATTGGTTGTTAGGTATCGATACACTCAGTTATCTCTATACCTGGGTTGAACAATGCAAAACTATTTCTTCTTCTCAGCAGATCCCTACTGGCAACAACAACTACGACAACCTCCACCTTGTCGCATTCGTGAAATGCTCCACACGTAAATCTCAGCAGGAGGCATTCACTTCTTACAATATTTGAATTCAGTACACACTTTGATCGCAATAAACTGCACTTCTTTCGAAACATGATGATTCCAGTAATAGGTAGTTGAGTCAGGCGGGGTAAATGTAAACAAGGGGTAAATGGAAACAAGAGCCAATACCGCCCCTGTAGATGATTGTGGAACTAAATTTCAAGTAAACCTTATCAAGGCAACCTCGATGAAAGATGTAAGGGGATTCTCGCATCATCGTCACATATCAGGCGAGTGTTCATAGCCTTGTGACAAAAATTGAAAATCGAAGTGGACACTGACAACCAAGTTGAAGACCCTGTGACTGCTGTTGAAAAGCAATCTTATTCAACACTTGTTTTCGTTCATTTATGACGTTAGCTAAGTGATGTGAGTTGGATTTTGATAGACGCTGTCATTACTAATGAGCAAATGGATGTTTACAATTACCTCATACAATTTTGCCTATGGGGTAAATGTAAACAAATGGAATTTTATGCGTTTCCATTGGTTTCGAGCTATCAAAGTAAAAGTGTTTCATAAATGATCACTTTGTATTGAACATACAACATTAAATTTGATTTTAAATAGGGTGAAAAAATAGCTTGGGTAAAGTAGGGTGAAAAACAGTCAGTTGTTGGGGTAAAAACATGCTTTTATCACGAGAATAAATGACAGTGATTATTGCATGTCCAAATAAATGCAACTAATCAACTGACTGCGACTGATAAATACCTGTTTACAATTACCCCATAGATTCGGGGATAAATGTAAACGCTATGGGGTAATTGTAAACAGGCTCTCAATCACCCCCAAATGCAGTCAGAACGAAAATTTTGAGTTTAGTCAATCTAGGGATAATCACTGGTTGACATGAACACGCAACTTTGTCCCTCTGAGTTAACCCAAGAAGTAGAGGAGAGGTTGAAGTTGAAACATAGAAATTTTATTTACAATTACCCCGCCTGACCCTCATTTGTTTCTAGTAATGGTGTGGATTGGATCCAACTGGCTATCAACTTCAGTATCTAACTGAGTGTATCAATTCCAAAATTCTTGGTATCGAACGCAGAATATCGATTTCAAAAATACTTGATATAAAACGCAGAGCATCAACCCCCAAAATACTTGGCGGTATCGAATGCAGGGTTATCTTTCAAGTAATACTAAGTATTGGTATCGAACGGAGAGTATTGATTCCAAAAATGCTTTGTATTGAACGCAGAGTATTGATTTAAAAAAATTTGATATCGAATGCAGAGCATCAATCCTCAAAATACTTGGGTTTGAACGGAGAGTATCGAAATCAAAAACACTTGGTATTGAACGCAGAGTATTGATATCATTATCATGAATGAATCGTATCGATAAATGAATCGTTGAGCACGAATACCTACGCCAAGATTTTCAAATTTTTCAGGAGAGAGAATAAACGTAACTCCTTCAAATTTGAACAATTTTTTTCTTGCGTCATAACATGCATTTATATGTATCAGCCAAGCAAGTATTACCGAGGTTCCACTCGAATTGGGTTCAGAAAAATTTACCACGTGATTTGGGCTTACGCTGATTCTGCATTCAACTGATTTTTAGACTTGGGAAAAAAGTTATTGTACTTCAAAAGTTTCAAATTTTATTCATTAAAAAATTAAGTAGCGGTTGCTTGTCATTATAAGACAGGGGTTTACAAAATTATTAAGCTCTTAATATTTTCAACTCTGAATCATTAAAAATTACGAAATTAAGGAAACCAGTGACAATGGAACAATAAGATGTGGTGGAAAAATCATTATACTTGAATAATGGAGAAATTTGAGTACATAATACAGCTACGCCAGCCAACCCCCGACCGTATCCCACCTGGCCTCAGACCCAACAACTCGTTTTTCCATATTGTGTAGTTTTTCCTTGAAGAAATATAGTGTGAGGGGGGGGGGGGGGCAGCCTCGTCGCCTTCGGACACCCTTTGGCCCTCCGCCATCCTAACATCCTGTCAACTGCTTCAGCCCTCTTTTGACCACTTTTGGAGCAACTGATACGAAACATGGAGCAACTTTTTGGACGTTTCAGATTTTTCTCGTCATCAACTCACCAATTTTTGGTACCTATTTTTTCAAATTAAAAAAAAAATTAAAATCCTGTTTTCTCCACTTTTTCACTTTTGGAGCTTAGATGCGCGACATAGAGCAACTTTTGTGGTGGTTTCAGACTTTTCTCGTAATCTGCTCGCCGAGCTGAAGGGCAGTAGGAATGTTTTTAAAAATCTGAAATTTTGACAAAATACTTGCTTTTCCATCTAGTTGTGCCCGCGAGGTTTTCAGCCCGATCGCCCAAACCCGTGGGGCGCTATGGGGCTAAAATGGGGCTACGGGAGGTTTTTTTTTTTTTTTTTTAAGGCTTTTAGATATGGGATCGAGTTAGATGTCGTTTTGAAGTATTTGTGGACGTAGAATTCATTTTTGGGGGTCCCAGAACGATCCGATTTCACTATGGCGATCCATTATAGATTTATTTGTAAAGCCCTATTATAGGGCTTTCATGGGGCTACAAATGGGATTTTTGAAGGATCCCGGGAGGTCAAATATTTTTCTTTTAAAAAACTAAAAATTGTAGAAAAAAAATTTTTTTTTGTACCGAATGTTTTTTCAAAATTGTTTTTCATTGACACAGAATTAAATTTTTGCACAAGTAGGTACCTAACCTATATCAAAGAATAATTAACCCTTGTGTAAAATTTGTAGCGTTTTTGAGTTGACTCCGTTACATCCTGGAACTAAAGTAAAATTTACCATTTAATGGTCTGTTTAAAGGCCGTCACCACTGGCTGTTTGGTAGCTTGTGGCGAGCGCTTTCGATGCGAAAACATGAGTTCCGGTCAGCTCGTCCGATTACAGTGTCAGCTCGTCCGAAGGGGGTTGTGTCAACTCGTCCTCCCCCAGTTAATCCTGCTCGTAGGACGACTTGACACATGTTCAAAATTTTGATTGTCAACTCGTCCTATAGAAGGCTCTTATAAGGGCGAGGGAAACGCTTACAACTGTTGTTACGTACAAATTAATGGTTGATTTGTTGTTCATCCTCCGTGGCTGTACTGGCCTTCGTTGGTGTATTCTAGGAGGTGGTTCGGGTTAATAAAACTTCCCTTTTTCTCTCAAATTACCGAGCTACACAAATTTTGTCTTCGCCCTTAACATTTCTGAGGGTGGAGAACGCCAATTACAACCATGAATCCTAACTTTCATAACCGTCCACGTATAAGATAGACGAACGGGCTAAAAACTACAGGTCTATTAGACCTTTTCCGACTTCATGGGAAGGTTACGTTTGGTTATCTTAGAGGCAGGTTAATGAACAGCTCCCTGAGCTGCCAAGCTGAAGCAGATGCGTGTTTTAGGGTGTTGTAGGGTTCAGAAGAAGTGTATTTGATTATTGAGTACCTATTAGGGAAAACTCTGGGCATTTTGTAAAAGCCTTCAAAAGTCAGGGGCAATTTTAGAAGACGGAAAATGTAATGTAAATGGAAAAGAAGAGGATGTAGGTAAGTGTTCTAACAATCTAGATGTCTGCTGCTGTTATGCAGTACCTAGTGGTAAATCATTCACTTGAAAAACGTGGTAAAAAATTGGCATTTTCCCTGATATTTTCAAGAAAAGATCTATTGGGGGTGTGAGTTGGGCTCACCTGTTGTCCAGTAGGAGCAGTTTCATACACATACCTACAGTAGTAATTTAAAAGGTTTGCTCTCACTCATGATAAAATTACTTAATGGTAACTATATTTGTGGATATACACCTGCAGGGTAGCCCACCAGTTAGCCCCCCCCCCCCCACTCAACTCATTTGCTGTAATTGTCAATGTAAAAAATTTTGTTACAAATTTAATTTGAACAAACGCCTTTTTTCTGTTTAGTTTTCAAAAACATTGTTAAGAATACAATTACAATAAAAAAAATGATAAATGA
This sequence comes from Pilophorus perplexus, assembly GCA_955831195.1. NCBI lineage: Eukaryota > Metazoa > Arthropoda > Insecta > Hemiptera > Miridae > Pilophorus > Pilophorus perplexus. Next base: position 2,700,665 of record OY037011.1, read on the forward strand.
AACTTGCATACGAGTCTGCAACACATTTTATGTATTTAGTCCCCCCCATTTCCTACTCATTCACTTACCCTTGTATCTCTACCCACGGCTTCATTTTGGCGTTTTCTCAAAGTGATTTCTAACGTGGAAACTGGTAACAACAAAACAAGCGACATTGTTTACTACATCCATTAATAACATCAATAAATATAAAATGGGGACATAATGACGAAGAACAAGTAGGTACGAAAGAAACGCGTGATAAATCGAGAGCTTTCCAACGAGTGGTGAACGATTTTTGTACGATGATAACCGGCGAAGATGAAGTTCCGTAGCAACGAATCGGTTGTAAGCGAAAATCATCAGAAATTTAGGTACCTAACGCTTTTGTATTTTAATGTGCCAAAGTAAAGACAAAATACTTGGTTTACCATCTAGTTGTACCCGCGAGGTTTTCAGCCCGATCGCCCAAACCCGTGCGGCGCTATGGGGCTAAAATGGGGCTACGGAAGAGCTTTTTTGAAGGGTTTCGGCCATGGGGTCGAGTTAGGTGTCGTTTTCGAAGTATTTTTGGACGTGGAATCCATTTTTGGGGGTCCCGGAACGATCCAATTTAACTGTAGGGATTCATAGGGCTTTCATGGGGCCCACATCTGTCCAACCATGTATAATTTTCTTTTTTTTTTTTTCTTAAAAAAATATTTTTTATTGACAGAATTAATTTTCCCACAAGTAGGAACTCCTAACCTGTATCAAAGAAAAATAAACCCTTTACACAATTACGTAAAATTTGGAACACATTTTCTTTCATTTTCATCACAAACGAAACTACACCTTATTTGACCACCTGGGATCCTTCAAATATCCAATTTGTAGCCCCATGAAAGCCCCGTGAAATCGGATCGTTCTGGGACCCCCAAAAATAGATTCTACGTCCAAAAATACTTCGAAAACGACATCGAACTCGTCCCCATAGCCAAAACCCTTCAAAAAAAGCCCTCCCGTAGCCCCTTTTTAGCCCCATAGCGCCCCACGGGTTTGGGCGATTGGGCTGAAAACCTGGCGGGCAAAACTAGATGGTAAACAGAGTATTTTGTAAAAAATTTAGATTTAAAAAAATTCTTACTGCTCAAAACAGCTCGGACAGCAGACAGACATGTCATTTTTGGAATGTAGGAAAGTTTCTTGAAACAGATAATGTCACATTTTGATGTTGATCAAAACTTTCGACTTCTACATAGATAGGTGTTTTATTCCAAGAATAATAAACCAAAACTCCGAAAATATTAACTAGTAAGACACTGCAAACAACTCACAGCTTGACTGCTTCTCAAAGGGAGTTCATTAACCTGACATGGGAAGGTTGCAAATTGGTAGACAGCGTTCTGACGCTAGCGTCCCGAAAAAGGTCTAATAGACTCTAATAGACCTCTAATAGACGATCAGTTGAAAACATCACGAGACCATCAGATTCACTATGGAATAAAACGAAAAGTTCGCCGTCATTAGTTTTCACATTCACGGTTTCTAAACTCCTATCATTTCAAAGAAATGTTCCAAGTCCAGCAAAACAACTAAGGCCGGCCCGGCTGACTGACTTCGAACTCGGTAGGATGACCTGACACTCTCACACACCTTTTACTCAAGTCGGACCTCATTACGGGCCGAAAATAGGCGTAATCCGATTATTTTGGACGACCTGACCTGCACCCGAAAACATCGCCGTCTGGGCATTTGAGTGACGTTGAGTGTGCGAAGATTTCATGTAGTCTCAAAATTTGAGTCTCAATATTTAATATTAGTTTAATAGCAGGTACTTTCGAATAATCACATACTCAGTGTCAGTCAAATGGCCAGACGATGATGATTTCCCGTCGAAAGCCCTCGTCACCATCACGTAAACATCCAGTGATGACGTATTCAACCAAATTTGAAGAATACAATGTACGACCCGTCATCCTGGAGCATCCTGGTACAGTTGACCAGACAATGACGACGCACACGGGTTATACAACATTAAACGGCAATTTTTAAACACCTGCTACGTGCAACCGGGTTGTTGAAGTGTGTCGTACAGATGGAGGGGAATCCACTTCCTCAATCGCCGTGTCTGTGACTAATCAACTTCACAATGCGTCAGCTCGGTACTCGCATGGATTTTATTGAGTCGATCAGAATGCAGTATCCTCTTGGGAAGTTTGCATATTTTTGCAATGTTTGTCGAGAGCGTAGTTAATGTAATTCCTCAAGTTTCTCAAACCTGTTCCTGTGGTCATTTTTGGTTTCCTGAAGATAATGGCCATATTATGTCCATCGTCGTTTCCCTAATCTTTTTATACGATAGGTATTACTATTGTAAGGTGACCAGCTCTAAATGCTGATTTTATCCAATAGGTATTTATCATTTTCAGAAAAGCTCCTCCCCGAAAACAGGACTACTTAGCAAAGATTAGAGCAATTTTTCCACATGCCTACATCCAGTAGTCCAGTCAATAGAGAGTTTTTGCAGACCTTTCCACGAATCCGTAGCAGGAAATCCGTATGGGCTGTCTAGGCCGACCATGACTGGAAGCTAACCACCTCAACCACCCCACTACAGATTCCTTACGAATCCGTATGGAAAAATTGACTACTAAAGTGACGCGCACGTTGTTTTCACTCTCACATACCTCAAGAAAAAATGGTCGCCGTGAAGTTTTGACTTGTTGCGTTTGAGTATTTCACAAGTATTAAATACTTGTAATAAGAAATTTTCTTATTACAAGTACGAGGACTCCTACTGCCACTCGGTTTTTTGTGAAGAGGAAAATGGATGAAAATCCAAAAAAAAAAAAAGGTCGCCGTGAAGTTTTGACTTGTTGCGTTTGAGTATTTCACAAGTATTAAATATTTGTAATAAGAAATTTTCTTATTACAAGTACGAGGACTCCTACTGCCACTCGGTTTTTTGTGAAGAGGAAAATGGATGAAAATCCAAAAAAAAAAAAAAGGTCGCCGTGAAGTTTTGACTTGTTGCGTTTGAGTATTTCACAAGTATTAAATACTTGTAATAAGAAATTTTCTTATTACAAGTACGAGGACTCCTACTGCCACTCGGTTTTTTGTGAAGAGGAAAATGGATGAAAATCCAAAAAAAAGGTCGCCGTGAAGTTTTGACTTGTTGCGTTTGAGTGTTTCACAAGTATTTCTTATTACTAGGGTTGCCTGATGAGAGAAAAGGAAAAAAAGGACATCAAGATATATAACGTATAAATTACAAAATGCACATACTATATTATAATATAATTATAAGGTCAAGGTTTTTCATCAATCAGATGGATGATGGTTTGTTACCTACCTAATCGGATATTATAATATGTTGAATGTTGAAACTAAAAACTTGAAGTGGATTCTATTCCTATTAGAATTAGATCATTTTCTATAATATAATGATATTATATTATAGAAAATGTAATAATATTATAGAAAATATAATAATATTATATTATAGAAAATGATGTAATTCTAATAGGAATAGAATCTACTTCAAGTTTTTAGTTTCAACATTCAACATAATATGTTGAATGTTGAAACTAAAAACTTGAAGTAGATATTATTATAATACCCGATTAGGTAGGTAACAAACCATCATCCATCTGATTGATGAAAAACCTTTACTGTGGGGACATGTAGTCAGTTCCTCTCATCCACTGAGAGTTCATCAGAGAAAAATTTTCTCTGATGGAATGAGAATATTTAATATTCTCTCGACGTTGGCATTATGGGCAGGAATGGCGAAAACAATTTGGCACAATTTGAGAAGCTGTGAGTGTTTCTCTGATTGGTCGACAAGATGGAAATATTCACACCATCTTTGACTGCAGTTCATGGCTTTAAATTTAGTGAGAAATTAGATTTAGGGAGAAATTTCTCCTTCAGTCTTTCAGTCAGAAAATCTTCGACTTCCTCCAACGAAGCTAGCACCTCCAAAACTGAGTTATGTTTGGCTTCCAATTTTTTAATCTTTTCATTGAAAGAAAACATTAATGAATGTAGAAACCACAAGTCACTTTCATTTTCTGGCTATTCAAACAGATTTTTTATTAGGATAGGAGGGTTGCTCTGAGACATAAAATACGACGCCAGAGGTTCATACATTTGAAGCACACGATTTATGCAGGGAAACAACGACAACCAACGGGATTTGGAGTGGCGAAGAAGCTGCCTGTATTCGATGTCAACGCCCGCGATGGACATAGGTTTAACAAGAACAAGATTTTTTCTAAGCAGGCTGTTCCAGATAGGTAGGTAGCCCAAACGATTTTCAGGTAATTTCGAGGTAATTTCAGAAAATGAGAGATTTAAAAAAAAAAAAGAGAACATTTGCCCGAAAAATGAAAAAAGAGAGGACGCCCGGACAGGGTGTGAAAAAGAGGACATGTCCGGAAAAAAGAGGACGTCTGGCAGCCCTACTTATTACAAGTCCTACGAGGACTCCTACTGCCACTCGTTTTTTTGTGAAGAGGAAATGGGTGGAATAAAAATTTCCAATTCATCCATCGAGTGTAGAACAGAATAAAACAGAAGAGAACAAAGCGAACTGAGAACAAAAAATAACAAAGCAGAATACAAGCCCGTTTGTTTACAAGATTACATCTTGAGGTTACAACGGGGTTACACAAGCGTCAGGTTATGTTGCTTTTCATACAGATTTCTATACTGATTTGGTAACCCGTAGGAATAAGGATTCGTACCGCCTACTGCTACAGATTCCTTACCGATTTGTCCTCGCGCATGCGCACTCCCCCTTTCCTTACAGATTCGTACTACGGATTTCCTCCTACCGATCGGTGGAAGGGTCTGCAAAAACTCTCTAATAAGAATCAGGACGTGGAAAAAATATATGGTTGGATTTTTCTTCTATGGTTTTTGGGATGCTGAATCCGAATCAGAAGAGATCCAAAATGTTCAACTATGGTTGTATACCTACATCTGCAAGCAAATTTGACTCCAGAATTTCATAGGAAATGTAATGCTCTTTCACTTTCATAATACATAGTGACTTTTGCAGCAGGGCGCATAGTTTCGGAGTTATATGCAAAAAATGCTGCAAATTTCACACAAGGGTTTATTATTCTTTGATATAGGTAGGTTAGTACTTGTGCAAAAATTATTTCTGTCAAAAAAATAATTTGGAAAAAAAAATTTTTTTGGACTTTTTTTTTCAAAAAACATTTTTTTGGATTTTTTTTTTTTTTTTTTTTCAAAAAAAATTTTTTTTCAAAAAAAATTTTTTTTCAAACATTTTTTATTCTTTACTCGAAAAATATTTAACCTCCTGGGATCCTTCAAAAATCCCATTTTTAGCCCCATGAAAGCCCTATAGATCGCAACAGTGAAATCGGATCGTTACCGGAATAGGGGTCCCAATCCGCACGGATTTTCAGTCCTGCAGGATCCGCACCTCCAACTTGCCAATCCTGCAGGATCCTGCATCTGCCCAACAGCGCAAAGTAATTATTTATTTAAATAATTAATTAGTAATTTTAGTAATTTATAATGCTAAGTCATGATAAAATACCCCGAAAAGGTAGGTAGGGTAAATTAAAAGATTTAGGTCGTCAATAAGAGTATATATATAGGATAGGCTTTTCCGAAAAGACTGGGTTTGCAACCTTGTTTAGAGGCGTGAATCATGGGCTTTTCGAAATGTCGGTAAATGACCGATTGAAAGTACTGACTTGAATTTTATACGTGAGCCTGAACTTACATTTGAAAACATTTGAGCTTTTTTGGCATGATTCCAATATATGTGGGTGCAATTTAAACGCCACAACGTTTTGTTTATGTACATTTTTCTCAGGGAAATGACATTTCAATTATGCCAGTTTTATAATTGAACGATACAATAGTTTCTGGAGCTTTTAAAAATTCCTCCGCTTTCCTCTGGTCCGGCTCAGCAATTTTCCGACTTTATGCATCAAAGTGAAACTCCTGTGAAAATTTCAGCTGCGTTCGTTTGCGTACTCGGTGCAAAAAAAGCTTGCACTCAGAGCATTAACTAATGATAGATGTATCCACACAACGATTTTTATCCATTGTAGGGTAGAGGAACCGGCTATGCGAACACAGGAGGCGCTTTGGAAGGAAAGGCCGGGTTTTCTTTTAAAAGCACCACTTCAAAAACCCCGACCTTTTCTTCCAAAGCGCCTCCTGTGATTTTTATCCAGATTTACCGAACAACGTTTGACGAAATGTCCTCTCCATCATTAGTGAATGATAAAATTTTTATCATACCTATTTAATATCTACGAAAATGACAAAAAATGCGTTTGTGGCAGCTTTTTGGCCGGAAACATGAGGGAAAGCATTTAACTTCCAAGATGTAGAATTATTCGTGATCAGCGTTGAATTTCCAATAAGAATACGGGGTTTGAGAGTTTTTGCCGTAAAATCGCGGTTTTGCCCCACTGTGCGACCGAAGCATGCATAATGCGTTCAGAGTGTCACTGTTTAGTCGCGAACGACTGGATGCACATAAATATCCAGCAGCGGAGAAGGCGCGTTCGGATTCAACACTGGTGGGCGGTATCGTGGTCAGGTATTCACATTTTTGCAGGATTGCAGGATCCACGCACGAATCCTGCAGGATCCGCACCTCCAAAAAAGCGGCAGGATCCTGCAGGATCCTGCAATTGCAGGATTCAAGATTGGGATCCCTATACCGGAACCCGAAAAATGGATTCTACGGTCAAAAATACTTCGAAAACGACACCTAACTCAATCCCATAGCTAAAAACCTTCAAAAAAACCCTCCCATAACCCCATTTTAGCCCCATAGCGCCCCACGGGTTTGGGCGATCGGGTTGAAAACCTTGCGGCACAACTAGATGGTAAACCAAGTATTTTGTCAAAATTCCTACTGCCCAAAACGGCTCGGACGGCGGACGGAAATTTCGTTTTTCGAATCTAGACCTCTTGAAACGGATAATGTCAAATTTTGAGGCCGATCGGAGTCGTCGACCCGCGTCGCGAAAACATAGGTGTATTATTCCAATAATAATAAACCGAAACTGAAAAAAGTAGGTACCAAAACCCACATTTTCTTGTCCCGGTATGTTCCTACGTGATGGAAACCTTCATCCAAACGTCACATATCAGGTTTGATAAGAAATGTAATAAGCTTTCATGCGAAATCAACGAAATTTGAATTGGACCAATAGTTTACAGCAAAAATGTAGACCTACATTTACTGATTAATGGTATTTATCGTACGTTTTGGTGCGTTTTCCTATCACATGTTACAACATGTTGTAACAACAGTGCACTGCCCGCCATTCGTACGGTAGGTACTTTTCGACAAACTTTGGGTGCCTAACCTATTGGAAATTTAACGCTCTACAACTTTTATCATATAACATTTTTCGATAGGACAGGCTGTTTGAAGTGCGAGAAAGTGATTATCCTAAAAGCGTGTGAAAAAATCGCCCTTTTTCAAATCGCTCTAGCTCCTGAACTATTGGGTCTACAGTCAACTTTGACCGGTGAATTTCGTAGGAAATATTGTGCTCTTTTTCCTTGGAAATAGTGAGTTTTGCCTTCGGGAGCATAGTTTTGGAGTTATAAGCAAAAAACTGAAAAAAGTACATTTACGATTTATTTTTCTAATAAATCAGATCAACAGATATTTGTTGGATCTCTTCTGATTCGGATTGAGCACCCTAAAAAACAAAATCAGACCAAAAAATTCAACAAAATTTTTTCTCCACGTTGCTCTCATTTTCAGTATGGATTGACTGGACTATTGATCGTAGTAGTACCTTAAATTCAGGAAAATTAGTTCGAACAAGGTGACGAACAAGTCTTGTCTTTTGCACGATTTAGTTTGGCTCTTAAGCATGGCGGATCAACACCGCTAGCGGCTTCGCTTGGCCCAAGCCAAATCAAGGTGATTGGCATAGTGTGCCTCATTTTGGAATCTGTGCTACATCTCCTATCAGAGTAGTATTACTCCTTGTTTCAAGTTGTTTGACGAGGTTTGCAGATCACACCTTCAACCACTCCTGTCTTGGAAGAACCTGCAGAGCTTGGAGGGAGGGGATTGTTCCCCCACTCAAACCCCCAAGCTCCGCCCTGAAAGTCCCTGCTATTTACATGACTCGATATAAGGAGCTTTTCTCATGGGAGAGAACAGCACGCACAGCGTACCCAAAATGAATGAATGGTCTTCGGATATCTCTAATTGTCAAATCGGGCATTCCTGCTGTCTTCAAGGGGTTGTGTACGTAGGAAACTGCACTAGAGACCAGAAGGCCTATCAGCAGGCCCCCCGAAGGGGCTGTAATGTTCAGGCTTCTCGGGTAACGCCGAGGTGTTGGGGGCATGTAAAGCAGTAGAGGGCCTTCGGGACTCTGACCGGAGGGGCCTTAATAGGGAGGGGTTGCCTTAATGTCTTCATGGGTTAAAACCGACCAGCATCTTTCACCTTTTAAACTCAGCTGAATAAGCTAAGAAAACCAATCGACAGAAAAAAAAAAAAATGTCGGGAGTGAAATTTTACTGAGCCATGACTAATTACGGAACCAATCTTTTTTTTTTTTTTCACTTTCGATGATCTACATAAGGTTTAATAGCGGGTCAGAGCAATTGTTGTGTAACTTCGGCTATTGTCTTGCTGTCTTTGTTTCTACACAAAAGCGTTCCGAATGATCGATCCAGCCTGATGTAGTTGAGACTCGTTGTAGGTGTGGATGTTCAAACTGCTCTTCGAACCTTGCCGGTAAATCAAATGAATATTTGGGGATTTGCGTCTGTAAGCTTGAGTGTAATTTCAGCCTTCACAATAATCAACTAGTGACTCTCGGCTTAATCCAGAACAGACTAAAGTGTCCAGCATTTCAGGCCGTAAGATGGAAAGAAAACGGCTAGAGTAGGTAGGTACGCATTTCACGTATTGAAACCCTGAGACAGAAGGTTTCTGGTCATTTTTATTTTGTGGAGCTGATTTGTCTACTATGCTGGTAAACTAGTGCTAGACGAGTTCGGTGGTGAAAATAAGGATGCTGTTGGGTGCAGAGGAATGGGAATCCCTTCAAGGTCAGGGACAATCCTGACTGGGCGGTCAGTATGTTAGCAAGCAAACAGAGGAGCAGACAGGAGCAATTGAGATCTTTGCGCTTGAGCAATTCCTGGACAGATTTCGAGACGCAAGGGTATCCAATTCCCAGACCCCCAGCTAAACGACTATCAAGTTCCCCAAAGTTCTTCAGTAGCTCTTCTGGTTACCAACCTTCCTGGAGCAACTCGTCTCGCTGTTTTTATTGCGATGTCTCAATTCTCAAGCTCAGTCCTAACCGATTTGTTCTTACCAATGACGTCTTCTGCACAATTTTCGTAGATACGGAGCAACGGCCGCAGTGGTAAGGGGTTGTGTGCCATCTTTGCTTGCACTTCAAGCCCATGTCAGCGCCACCCCAGGTTCTTTTCTTGTAACAATCGACCAACACTCGCTGCATGACCCTGACAGCTGTGATGGAGTTTTTGAACTGACCTAGAATTCATTTATGGGAGTCTCAGAGCCATCTTATGTCATCATTGGGATCTGTGGGACATTCATGCTACAAATGGTTTTTTTGAAGGATTCAAGGAGCTGAGGGTCAAGTGGCTAATGGTAGGTATTCGAAATATTTTGGGACGTAGAATTCATTTATGGGATTCTCCAGGCCATCTTATGTCATCATCGGGGTCTGTGGAGATTTAATGGTGCTGCAAATGGGGGTTTGAAGGCATTAGGATTGAGAGTCAAGTGGGGTGTGGTTTTCGATGTATTTTGAGACATAGAATTCATTTACGGAAGTCTCAGAGCTATCTGATGTCATCATCGGGATCCATGGGGCATTAATCGGGTTTTAGGACAGGTTGAAGGATTTTGGACTAATTTTGGTTTATTTTTCTTGGAATAGGTAATACTTACACCATGTAACCGCGACGGAGGCCGAAAATTCAAAATTTGTCATTATTCGTTTCAAGAATCTAGATTCCAAAAACAAAATATCCGTCCTCTGTCTGAGCCGTTTTGGGCAGTAAGAATTTTTATTTTTTACTGAAAATTTGACTAAATACTCGGTTTACCATCTAGTTGTGCCCGCAAGGTTTTCAGCCCGATCGCTCACACCCGTGGGGCGCTATGGGGCTAAAATGGGGCTATGGGAGGGGTTTTTGAAGGCTTTTGGCTATAGGGTCGATTTAGGTGTCGTTTTGAAGTATTTTTGGACGTAGAATCCATTTTTGGGGGTCCCAGAACGATCCGATTTCACTGTGGGGATCTATAGGGATTTCTTTCATGGGGGCTTCAAATGGGATTTATGTAGGATCCCAGGAGGTCAAATAAGGTGTCGTTTCCCGAGTAATTTGGGACGCAAAATCCATTTTTCGAGCTCCCACATCTGCCCCAATATTTTATAGAAACCTTTTTTTTTTTTAATTTTTTCAAAACAATTTTTTAATGACAGTAAATTCTTGCACAATTAACCTAAATCAAAGAATAGTCACCTATTTTATTTACCCCTTTATTTTACCCTTCTGTAAAGTTTGCAGCTTTTTTTTTTTTAAATCAGACCAACAAGAAAATGCTGACACCAGTAGTTGTTGTAGTAGATGGTAAATCCCTCTTGACAGAGAGAGGCCATTGGAGGACGTTGACCGGCTCAAACAAACTTCACTTTCTACCGATATCACCTCCAGAATCCTGTTAGTTACCTGGAGCTCCCCCTTTCCACCTCGCCGCCTCTCCACCAAGAACCAATATCAGTCCAGTACCAGAAGCTCCCTTCTACCATAAACGTTCAACAAACCCCTCCCCCGCATGCCAACGCTAATAAGACAAAAATCCACTTTCGATTCTCCATCGGACCCGAACCCCCAGGGATTTCTTCTCCTTTCTATCTGCTGCCTCGGCCATTTCAAGATATTCGAGATGCCTTTTGCCGAAGAGAGTCCGCGTAACGCTTCGTAATCGTCATAATAGGATCCGAATAGATGCTCAGCAACCATTCATAGGTGATTACCATATTCACGGGCGTTGAAATACGTCATGGGGCTCCGCTCAGTCACGAAATCTCCCCACGTGAGCGGAGATTTGCTGCTCATGCGAATTTCCTTGACAAACACTTGAGGCAAAAGGCAGAATGTACCGTTCTGGTTGATTACACAGGTTTACAAAAAAAAAGGTCAATCTCAGGCGCCGCGGAAAAAACCATCAAACTCTTATGTTTTTTGGGTGCTGAATCCGAATCCGACCCCCGTTTTTTCCAGTCACGTCCAAATTTTCGAGATATTGGCGATTTTTCGTTTTTTCGGCCTTTTTCCGTTAAGAAAATCACAGCGTGCGGATGCCCAAAAATTTCACAAAAACTCTTCTTACTGGAAATTTATCGGTGATTCCGAAAATGTATATGAGTTGGTGTCTAAAACCACGAGAAATGTTTGACTTTGCCAAAAAATGTTGAAAAAGCGTGGGTTTTTCAAAACCAAAGTCACGTTTTTTGATACTTTTTACCTTCTACCGTAAATTCTACGGCCGTTACATTTTTTCCCCCAACGAGGTCTTGTAGGTAGATTGTTTCTGCGTTGAATGGGACCAACCGCTATTTTGTACCTTCCATAATAAGGGAGCTATGATTTTTCAAAGTTTCTACCCATTTTGGCCATGTCGTAGAATATGAACGAGATTGGGGGAACCCCAAGTGAAAGGTGTGTTTTTGAGCGACGAGTTTGGGCGAAAATCCAACGGTGACTTTGGGGGAACGGGTTTGATCAGACAGGAGCTAAAAGCGTTTAGTACCTACTAGTAATTTGGAACACGCGGACATTAAGGGATTTCGACAAAGTGCGTATAAATGCAGAAAGTCTCTAATGCCCCCCCTTCCTAAATCATATGATGACAGCCTTACACAATTGCGAGGGCTGGCGAATTCTGAGGAAACTAACAAATTTTGTTACGTGACTCCTGACAGTATACCTATTGCTTCCGAGTCTGCGAAGCAGCGGAAGCCTTGTGTTCACTTTCGGGAGAAAAAAAAAATTTTGTTGTCCGAATTCAAAATTTCCACTCGCATTTTGCGTTTCATAGCCTACTGAACCAATTTGGTTCCGTGTCTGTCGGTCTGTGGGTCTGTCGGTCTGTGGGTCTGTCCGCATTTCCTTGTTACAGCTATAATTTCCACAATTTTGAATGAATTTAGCTCAAATTTTGAGGGATTATGCGGATAAGGCTCCTTGAGGTCCCATACGAATTTCATCACAATTGAATCAGCGGTACACTCAGCGCATGCGCGAACGTAATTTCCTTGCCACAGCCATTACTCCTACAATTTTGATCGGATTTCAATCAAATTTTCAGGAATTGTGTGGGTATAGCCCTAGAAGGTTCCCTATCAGTTTCATCACGATTGAATCAGTGGTACTCCCTGCGCATGCGCGAACGTAATTTTCTTGTTACAGTTGTTACGTTCATTTTGAACTTGGCACGAGGAAGCTCATGTACCATTGCCTTGGCAGTGTATTTTCACCTTAAACTATTGGCTTGGACAATATAATCATTCAAACCTTAAACTATTGGCTTCCTCGCAGCATGTATTGATAGACGGAACGGATTATTTGTAGTGAAGATGAACAGTACTTACCTACTACCAAAATTACTCTGATATACCTACTCTACGATATACTTACTTGACGAGTGACTTGATGAGTAATGTACAATAATTACGATGTGGCTCTGTAACCCCAGTCGTCTTTTTTTTTTGGAGCAACAGTTATTTTCTACGTTCCCCCAAAGTGGTCACATTCTCGCCAGAGCCTTCCCCCAAAGTCGTTGCGTTTTTCCCCCAAAGTAGTTGTGTTTTTAGTCCAATTCCCCCAAAGTAGGACCTCCCTCCTGGAGTCGGCAATGCAACTTGATCACAACAAAACTTTGTTCCGAGGAATATATTGGAATCGGAGACTTCAATTCAGACCGACTCAAAGATGGTTTTATTCATCAGGGACACCGTTATGAATGGAGTCTAGCGCTTGTCTTTCAGGGCTTCAAGTGCAAGTCCGTGAGTTCTTGGATTGGATTGAAAAAAAAAAACTTTTTTTAGATTTTTTTTCTTCAAAAAACTGGTTTTTCATCAATTCTTTATTTTTTTTACTCGAAAAATATTTTTAAATATTTAATGTTATTTTCTACAACTCGCAAGAGCAGAGCGGGAGAAACTCAACTCTAAAATGTCCACATGTGGTGTTGTGATTTTTGCTCATATTCCTTGAATAAAGTTTTATTGTGTAGTTAAATATTAAAATTAAAAAAAAAAAAAGGTTATTTTACTCGAAAAATATTTTTAAATATTCAAGGTTAAAACCTCCTGGGATCCTTCAAAAATCTAAATTTTAGCCCCATGAAAGCCCTATAGATCGCCACAGTGAAATCGGATCGTTTCGGGACCCCCCAAAACGGCCCGGACGACGGACGGATATTTCGGATTTTGAATCTAGACCTCTTGAATCAAATAATGTCAAATTTTGACGCCGATCGGAGTCGTCGACCCCCGTCGCGAAAACAGGTGTATTATTCCAAGAATAATAAACCAAAAATGAGAAATATTGTGGGGAGTCCGTCTACATAAATAAATAAATAAATTGTACCTATTGCAATGAATTATAGCTACCTAATTACAAATATCCTATATGGATCGATATCGAATATCTATATGGTGTCGAAAATGTCCAAAATGAGGATATCCTATGTCACATGAGCTAGACTTGCTACGTTTATTTAGTAAACATTTGTATCTTCAAACTTCAAATGAAGCTTAACAGGCTTCTTTTGGTTCATTATTTTTGCAACAATACAGATATGTATTATATAGAATAATTTCTGGCTTCCTTGGAAAAGGAAAATGATGGAGGGCAAGAGCCCAACAAGCTCTTAGGGCTAAATGTCACCCTCATTGAGTTAGAGTTGGCCACCAAATGGCAGCATCAAAAGGATGCAATTTTATGTACCTACTTGGGTGATTGCAGCTAAATGAACGATATAATATCACCTAGTGCAACTCAAAGATGCATCCAATCTCATTCTATTACGCCTCAAATTTGATCAAATCGGTGTATCCAAGTTATAAGCTCTTGACCAAAATTTTCATGATCTGCGCCAATATTGTCCTGGTAGAGAACTCAGGAAAATCATCGATCCTAACATAAACTCTAAAATATATTAGTTTTCTTACAGTTCCAGCAACAACTTCTCAACCGCTGGGCATGTCACTCCTCGGGGTACCATACCCTCAGGCTGTGGCGAATAGTAGCAAAATTAATTGGCTCGATAACAATAATTAACAATTATAATGATAACAATTATATGATAACAATTATTATAATTGATCAATAATTATTATTGATCAATTATCGTGCCGAAACGTGTGTCGCCCGGTAGATAACATGGCCTGAACCTGCGTTTCTTGAAAGCGTCCAACGCATTCCACCCCAACTTCAGAGTGAACGTGCACCTGACCGGCCCTATCGACATTCCGAGCGCCGTAAAGAAGTGAAATCTGAAGCCTTAGCCCGACTTGTGTATTCTGACAGATTCCGCCCATTGTGAGCTCCGGCCGTGGCCTGGAAAATGAAATCGCCTGTTTCCCATTGACCGGGTGTTTCACCAATTTCTCAACTTGAAGAATTGTCGGCAGCGATATAATTCTGGAGGTGAATTCACGTTGTTGAAATACGGGGGATGGAACCCTTGAGAGTTTGATTGTAGTAAATGTTACTACAATCATTTTAAATAAATTCATGGGCAATTTCAGGGCCACCCTGCAATCTTAGGGTTCAGGTTAGCAAAATTTGATTTAATCGAGGGTCTCATGGCAACACCCCACATGGTCGTTTTTGGCGAAAATGAGTTATGCATACCGTTTGACGCGTCTCCGCGTGGCGAATCGATTAAACTCGTTTAAAATAAAATCGATAGGGAGCATGGTAATCGTTGCGAAGTGAATACCCCCATATCGGTTTGTCATCAGTAATACCCCACATTGTCATCTCAAGTCCTTTGTGTAGGTACTACTCGCTCAGCATGTCTCAGAGTTAACTCCTATACCCCACAACTAATTAGTTGTGGGGTATTGCTTTTGTGGTTTTCGGGCTCTCCTGAAAAACTAAAAAAAATGACGATGTGGGGTGTTGCTATGAGACCCTTGAAATGCACCATTTTTCGAAGAAAAAAAAAAACAATTTTTTTTACTCAGAAAATATTTGACCTCCTGGAATCCTTCAAAAATCCCATTTGTAGCCCCATGAAAGCCCTGTACATCCCCACGATGAAATCGGACCGTTTTGGGACCCCCGAAAATGGATTCTACGTCCAAAAATACTTCGAAAACGACACCTAACTCGCTCCCATAGCCAAAATCCTTCAAAAAACCCTCCCGTAGCCCCACAGCGCCCCACGGGTTCGGGCGATCGGGCTGAAAACCTTGCGGGCACAACTATAGGTCTCCCACAAGAATATTGCGCTCCGACACCGGCAGAAATCTAACTTCTCTTAACACGAAATTTCCCCGCTCCCGCTCATTTTTCCCTTCCTAGTGGCAGCACTTCTCTTTTTCTCCCCTCAGACGGGGTTTTTAATTTAAAAATTTTGAAATTTGAATTTCACATGATTGATTACAATTTAACGACTTTTTATTTTAGTTTTGCTATTTTTCAGTTATTATGAAGAATTGGGAATGCCTCAAAATTAAAAAAAGTTTACTCTAATAATTACCTAGTAGAATTATTCTACTATTCCTTTTACTTGCCTCAAACGGTTTCAGTAAATGAAACATTTTGAATTTCACATGATTAAATAGAACCTACCTAACCCATTTTATTTTTAGCGCAACCTTTTTCCAAAAAATGGAAAGGTGCGCTCACCTCTTCGACATGTGTTTTTTTTTTTTTTTTTTGTGTACAGAGCATCACGCCCGAGCGGCTCAACAGATTTTCATGAGGGTGGTCTCATTGTCATCAGCGAGTTCGGGGGGTGGTTATAGGCTACCTTGATTTTTCCTCCCTCATTCCCTTCATCGGTTTTCGGGAGGTCCTTCACGACGAAAGTTGTTTATCTCTGATGTGTAACTAAGGAGGCCTCAAAAGGGGGACGAAAGTTTTTGTCCGATTTCGTTGGTACAAGGGTCTATGGAATGAGCTTTTTAGGCTGATTCCAACGACTCCAAAACGATTTTTGCAGCCTGAGCCGTTCGTTACCTCTGATCGGCATAAGGTTTTATTACGCATCGGTCGTTAGGGTGCAGTTGTTTACGTAATGAGCATCACGTGGATGATGTGTTGTGTGGCATAGTTTGGTCGTTAGATACCTACTGTTTCTTAGTTTCTCTCGCTCATTAAATATATCGTAATAACAAAAAGGTTGCGCTCATCTATTCAATTCAATTGATGGCTTGTTTAGTTTTGCTGTTGTGCAGTTATTAGGATGAATTAGGGATTCCTAAAAATTTTAAAAACGGTAGGTAGGACAGAAGTTTAATTCAGTCTTGTCAAAGTGTTAACGACCACAATCAATCACGCCATCTCATTTCAAGGCACAGAATAGTGTTCACGTTGAAGGACAATGCTTCCAAACAGCGTAGGATTCGCGTATTTTGTTGCGAATTGCCGCATCAGTGAATTCGTCAGCCCCTAGTGCTACTCTTTTATGGTGTTCTCTCAATTTTGACGGTGTTACGAACAGCGGTTTCTCGAGAGAATTCGCCTCCTTTAGTATCGAAGATACCGTTCTCGGAGAAACGCCCATCGCCGCACTGGTCTCATCGCGAACGTCCACTTTATCATGTTCAATCGTCTTCCTGGCGATGAAAAATTGCGCGACATTGAACACTATTTCCCTCGCTCCTCAATGGCTTTCCCCGCGAAATTTTAGCTTTATTTTCTTCCATCGTGCTTAAAATAAAATATTGACGAAACGCGGCACATCAAAACGGCGGGCAAGCGGAGACAATGTTGCCAACGGAAAAAACTTGAAGTCCCTTCTCTCGGTCTCGGCGCAGGATGCCACATTGGCGTTTTCTTTGCTGGCCACCAGACTGCAGTGTCGGAGCGCAATATTCTTGTGGGAGACCTATAGTTTATAAACCATGTATTTAATTTAGTCAAAATTTAAAAAAAAAAATCCTACTGCTCAAAACGGCTCAGACGGCGGACGGCGTACGGATTTCGGTTTTGGAATCTATACCTCTTGAAACGGATAATGTCAAATTTTGAGGGCGATTCGAGTCGTCGAACTCCGTCACGATTACATAGGTGTATTATTCCAAGAAGAATGAACAAAAATTGGCATAAAATTAATAAATTTTATTCTTCAGTTACCTCTTGTCTTCTTTAGTTGTACCCATGTATTTCCAAATCACATTTGAATGCGTTGACCTAATCAATATTGAATTGGTTGTTTATTTTGTTTCAGTTCGGAACCAGTGATGCCCATGATACCTCTAGGACTGAAAGAAACTAAAGAAATAGACTTTGCTGAACCTTTTAAAGTGAGTAGCCTCTACTTCCTTCCCTCCTAATTTTGACCAAGAATCTAATGGAAATGAATGGTAATACGATGCCGTCTGTGGGGGTTTCCAATTGGGGGAAAAGGACAATCGAAATCTAACTGGGGGTGTGTTTCGTAGATAGTCGTAGTCGTTCGTTCATTTCATTTAGTTCATTCTTCAGGTTCTGCATTTGTGTCATCGCGGGTTGGGATATTGCGGGTAGCGACATGAGTGAAGTACCTAGTTGAGTAGGTACATCCCTCCGTATACGCCTCCAGTGTACAGCGTTCCATTAAAAAAAAAAGTTAGTCTCTCCTTTCATGAAATCAGAGCTTAGTACCACTATCTGCCTAAATCCCTTCCGTTTTTCAAGAGTTGGAGGGGGGGGGGGGGATTTGATATAGTATGACATACATTGTATAACATACCATACATACATTTGAGTCATAGTACGTACAAATGAATGTTCAGAAGCGAAAACATGCATTTTTCCGTAAAATGGTAATTTTTGAGAAATTTGAACTACTTTGGAACGGCTGTAACTTAGCAGCTATTCGGTTGAAAAAAAAACATGTGACTAGTGAAATTTGAAGGAAATTTAATGCTCTTTCCGAAAATGAAATAAACAAGCCATCAATTGAATTGAATAGATGAGCGCAACCTTTTTGTTATTACGATATATTTAATGAGCGAGAGAAACTAAGAAACAGCAGGTATCTAGCGACCAAACTATGCCACACAATACATCATCCACGTGATGCTCATTACGTAAAAAACTGCACCCTAACGACCGATGCGTAAGAAAACCTTATGCCGATCAGAGGTAACGAACGAGCCTGAGCCAGGCTGCAAAAATCGTTTTGGAGTCGTTGGAATCAGCCTGAAAAGCTCATTCCATAGACCCTTGTAGCAACGAAATCGGACAAAAACTTTCGTCCCCCTATTGAGGCCTCCTTAGTTACACATCAGAGATAAACAACTTTCGTCGTGAAGGACCTCCCGAAAACCGATGAAGAGGATGAGGGAGGAAAAATCAAGGTAGCCTATAACCACCCCCCGAACTTGCTGCTCACAATGAGACCACCCTCATGAAAATCTGTTGAGCCGCTCGGGCGTGATGCTCTGTACACAAACAAAACAAAAAAAAAAAAAAAACATACATGTCGAAGAGGTGAGCGCACCTTTCCATTTTTTGGAAAAAGGTTGCGCTAAAAAGCTCTTTACGAGGCATAGTTTTCGAGTTATAGGCGGAAACCGAAAAAAGCCCGAAAAAATCGCGGTTTTTCGGCCACCCACGATCGAGCACAGGTTTTTTTTTGTCAGAAAACTCGGATTTAGCGTCCCTAGACATCCAAAAACAACACCCCAAAATTTCATTAACTTTGGAATTTTGTCCAGCAGTCCACAGATTTTTCGACCTCACTGCTGGACTAATTAGCCAGTTTCCTACATCCCTGCCATTTGTCAAGAGTTAGCAAAGCTGAACCAGCGCCTGGACACCCCCAATCAGAGCATGGCGGCTCTTAGCCAGTTCCTGCCGACAACCTTGCCATGTGGCTGGAGGTAGTCAAGCTGAATCAGATCCTGGGAATTCCCCCCTAGTCTCTGCCACCTGCTGTCCAACTAAGGACTCATCGTGCACAGTGCAAATCACTTTCACTTCGGATGGGACTCCCCATGCAGTCACCCATGAGGCCAAGAGCGGCCGCTTAACGCGAGCATGACCGTGCTGGTTGGGATTGAGTTCACCCAATCAATTGCTTCTTGCGGCTCAACCGTTCCCCAAGTTCCACTGTCATGCAGACGCTCTCCAACTGCCCCATGCCCCCAGTTCGAATACGCAACACAATACATGGGTTGTGCAGCGATTGCAATCGCGTGGGCTGCTTGCCGCTTGTGATTTGTTTTCATGGAACTGGTTTTGTACTTATTATATCACATTATGACTGCTGGGGGACATTCTCGTGTGACATTTTTCGGCAGTTAGGCCAAGGCTAAAGAGTTTTACGTCGCCTGTACCCGTATCTACGTTATGTCAGAAGATTATACCTTTTGGCTTATTATTCTTGGAATAATACACCTGTTTTCGCGACGGGGGTCGACGACTCCGATCGGGCTCAAAATTTGACATTATCCGTTTCAAGAGGTCTACATTCTAAATCCGAAATGTCCGTCCGCCGTCCGCCGTCCGCCGTCCAGGCCGTTTTGGGCAGTAGGAATTTTTTAAAAAATCTGAAATTTTGGCAAAATACTTGGTTTACCATCTAGTTGTGCCCGCAAGGTTTTCAGTCCGATCGCCCAAACCCGTGGGGCGCTATGGGGCTATAATGGGGCTACAGGAGGGGTTTTTTGAAGGCTTTTAGCTATGGGATCGAGTTAGGTGTCGTTTTCGAAGTATTTTTGGACGTAGAATCCATTTTTTGGGGTCCCGGAACGATCCGATTTCAATGGGGCGATGTTTAGGGCATTCGTGGGGCTAAAAATGGGATTTTTGAAGGATCCCAGGATGTTAAATATTTTTCGAGTAAAAAATAAAGAATTTTTGAAAAAACACATTTTTAAACAAAAAAATAAAATAAAAAATTTTTTTTGAGATAAAAATCCCAAAAATTTTTTTTTTTTAATTTTTTCATTGACAGAATTAAATTTCTGCACAAGTAACGTATATCAAAGAATAATAAACCCTTGTGTAAAATTTGCAGCGTTTTTAATGTGGAGCCCAAACTTAGAAGTTTCTTAAGGATTCCCCAGCGAAGTAAACCACCTACAATCGTTTACGGTTGAAACAGTTAGTACTCAATCAATTGAGTTAATATTTGATACAGGAAGGATAGTTCACGTTAACAGTTGCAACTCGGCGAATTAAGTCGCCAGCAAGTGAACGTAATTGATAGCATGTTGTTTAAATAACTTACAGCCCGTCAGTTGGCACACAAGGTGATAATAACTGGTATCCTTGAGTTATGCACTGACTCAAGGCTTGTCACTTCCTCAGTTATTGATGGCAATACTGGCCTCAAGCTTCATAAATTCTTACAGGGCCTCCTGTTTCAGCTCAATTACGAGCCTAGAAAGCATATTTCTTAGTTCATTTGGTTTCTGTAATAGTATTTTTGTGTTGGATGATCTGCAGTTTCCAAAAATGCAATGCCTTGTTGTCGCCAGTTGCCGCTTGTTTTCTACAAGTAGAACCTTCAAGGTTCAACCTCGTAAGGACGTAAAAGTGGATTTTTCCATAATCAATTTTTCAATTGACAATCGATTTTTAATTGAAAGCTCATAATCGATTGCTCCAATTGAACGGACAAAATTAAATTTAAAAAAATAAATCGTTTACATATAACAACAGCAAATCAAATCAAATCAAACTGGTTTTTATTTGCAAATTCCATGTATATGACAATGCAAACGTCAAGATTACATAGGTAATGACAGAAACACAAGCATGAAAACAGCAGTAATTTGGGCTCCATAGTACAGTTCACAAACAAACTCTGACAACGTGAGAATGGAGCAACCCGGGCAAACTTATGGGCTTGATATATGATATGCATATGACAATGCCAACGTCAAGATTACAAGATTACATCGGTAATGAAAAAAACACAAGCATCAAAACAGCAACAATTTGGGCCCCATCGTACAGTTCACAAACAAACCCTGACAACATGAGAATGGAGCTACCCAGGCGAACTTATGGGCTTGAGGCGAATGAGATATTATAAAACTCATCAACACTGTACAATTCCGCCTCAATCAGAATATCCTTCAGGGCTCGCTTGAAAGCGGGGATGGGCAAGCTCTGCAGCCTCTCTGGTAGCCGATTAAACAGACGAGAGCCGTTCTGAGTTGGGTCTGTCAGCAGCGAGGCTGTCAGACGAACCGTGGGAATGGTAAGGTCCTCGCATTGCCTTGTGGAGTAATGATGGCAGTTACTGCCCCTCTGCAACGTGTTAACATTTTGTCGCACAAACATCAAAACTGAGTGAATGTACAGACTCGGCAAGGTGAGGATTCCCAAGCTGTTAAAATGCCCTCGGCAACTCTCATTCCATCCAAGGCGCTTCAGTATTCGGAGAGCCTTCTTCTGCAGGACGAATATACGGTGGCTGTGAGGAGAGTTCCCCCACAGCTGAACGCAATAACTCAAACGGCTATGGAAGCATGCAAAATACACTGATCTGAGGATCTCAGGGGACACACATCGTGACAATCGGCGCAACATGAAATTGCAGGAGGCGAGTTTTGATGACAGCTTGTCGACGTGTTGAGCCCACGAAATTCTATTATCAACCTCTACACCCAGCAGATTCACTGAACGGGTGAGAGGGCCATTCAGCTGGAAGGTTAAGCTCTGGGTCTTATCAGAGTTGAGGCGAAGACCATTTACATCACACCATGACTCGATCAACTCTGAAAGTGCAGTCATGTTACTTTCCAAACCCTCAACTGAACTCCCTTGTACCACAGCCAGCGCCGGATTAACCTCTCGTGGGCCCCGGGGCTGGGACTTAAAAGGGGCCCCCTTTATATATGTACATATACATATATATTATGTACGAAAGTGGATCCTCTGGCCAGGAGTATCACGTAAAAACCACTAGAAAATCGCGTCTGTCGCTTCACAACCAAAAACTGGGTCAAAACAGTCAAAAAACGCTCCGAATGCAGGGCAATCTATTTTTACAATTAAGAAAAAAGTTCTTTTTACGATAAATAAAAATGCTGCAAATTTAACACTAGGGGTTGTTATTCATTGATATAGGTTACATGTGCAGAAATTTATTTCTGTGTCAATGAAAAAAAGTTAAGAAGAAATTTTTTTGGGATTTTTTTTGTAACAACCTTTTTTCGAAAATATTTTGTTTTACTTGAAAAATATTTGACCTCCTGAGAACCTTCAAGAATCCCGTTTGTAGCCCCATGAAAGCCCTAGAGATCGCAACAGTGAAATTGGATCGTTCTGGGACCCCCAAAAATGGATTGAACGTTCAATAATACTTCAATAACGACACCTAACTCGACCTCTTAGCCTAAAGCCTTAAAAAAAAACCTCCGGTAGCCCATTTTAGCCCCATAGTGCCCCACGGGTTTGGGCGATCGGGCTGAAAACCTTGCGGGCACAACTAGATAGTAAACCGAGTATTTTGTCAAAATTTCAGATTAAAAAAAATTCCTTCTGCCCAAAACGGCCCAGACGGCAGATGACGGAAGTCATTGTATGCGTGTTCAATTTCAGTGTGTGTCATTGTATGTGTGTTCAGATTGTATTTTTGTCTAGGCTGGTCGTGTTAGTTTTAGGGAGGGGAGGAAATTTTGTAGAAGTACTCGCCCTCCACCAGACAAGTAAACGTAGAGAGAGCAACCACCCTTGATCCGAAAACTGCAAGTTACGAGAAGAGGTAGAAGAGTAAGTAGGTATGGTCTGCTGCATTCCGCAGCCACCAACGACCCGAACACCACAAGTTACAAGAAGAGGTGGAATAGTAGGTAGGTCCGCTGCGATGACTCCTGTCCCAAAGAATTTCGAGCCAATTTACCATGATAAGACCTCCTTTAAAACCCGGCGCCTCCACATTGGTCCAACCCAGTCACACCAGAATGGTGCAGCTAACGCTGGAGGGGACAGGAGGGCCCGCTGTACAGTGTACACTCCCCCTAGGGGAGATCTGAAGAACAAGATTGAAGAAAGAACCTACCTCTTTTTCGGGAAAACAATTTTTTGGAGATCAGCATAGGAATAAGGAAAGCTGTTTGTTAATTTTCAACAAAAAAAAAAAAAAAAAAAAAAAAAATCAACGGTGGCGAAGTGGCCCCCTTGGGGTGTGCGCCCCGGGGCTATAGCCCCCTTAGCCCCCCCGTTAATCCGGGCCTGACCACAGCTGTTATGTCATCCGCAAAAAGGGAGAGGAAGAACGTGTCCTGGAATTGGTATACTAGATCGTTTATATATATTATGAAGAGGCAAGGGCCTAGTCCAGATCCTTGCTTGATACCACATGGAATACCTATTTCTTCGGACTGTTCACCATTAAAGAAAACTACCTGCTTCCAGCCCATGAGATAACTCTCAAAGAAAGAAAGGCTAACTGGAGAGATGCCATAATGTGCAAGCTTTTCAGTCAATAAATTGAAGGGAACCAAATCAAAAGCTTTAGACAGGTCAAACAGCCGCAAACCCGTGAGCATCTTGCCTTCAAGGGAATCAAGTGCCTCCACAAGCACAAGCATGACAAGTAACTTTATGGGTAATGAAGTACTGAGTCAGTAGTTGCTGGTTCGATACCAGCAGCCACTAGACATCTTCCTGGCACTGATAATCACCTCTTGGAAGGCAATGTCAAACCAACGAGAGTACCTTGCCGTGGAATGCATCTCATATTTGCTGTTCGGAGCCGGCGTTAGTTAAATAGTAGACCCCTCTACTCCCTACTTCTGCAATTACTAGTCAACCCGCTCAACAGAAGTTCGTAGCGAGAGATCGCCAACGCTCATTACGGGTGTGTGGCACTCAAAGAAGAAAGTACTTTTTTTTTTTTTTAATGCAAATTATTTTCGAATAATGAAACTGTAACTGTAAAAATCGATTTTGGGATAAAAGTCGGTATAACCAATCGAGTGCAAAAAATATGTAAAATCGGAAGTAAAAATAGATTTTTTATTTAATCGAAAATCGATTTGCATCCTGGTCAAAGAGTCCAGCTAGGAGTCGTTTTCAAAGTGATTGTGTATGTAGACTTGTTTTATAGTGGTCCCAGACCTGTTTTAAAGGGGCCCCATCACTCCACAGCGATGTTCGATGCCTAATAGTAACCCAATAACCCAAACCAACGTGAAATCCAATTTTCAGCATCGTTTCTTCTTTTTTTTCAGGACTTTATATTAGAACATTACTCGGAAGAAGGGAATAAATATAGTAAAGCTATTGCAGATTTCATGGAGTTACGACAGGTGAGTAGGCACTACTTTGACTTGTCGAACATTTTCAAAAATGGTTTATTTTATTTTGTACGATTCCCACATTTTACAGTGAACGTAACTTTTCCAGGCGATGCGATGTCCACACCGGGATTCTTCAGGCGTCTCGCTCCTCTTCCAGTACTACAATCAGCTCTATTTCGTCGAAAGGAGGTTTTTCCCTCCGGATCGGAGCCTGTCGATTTACTTTGAGTGGTGAGGGCTCTTCAATTACGGTGGTTTCACTCAAAGCAAACATATACTTATCGCGCCTGTTGCACGTTGCCTAGCGGGTGCCATTTTGTGATTCCTGTCTTCCCTGTTTTCTCATGACGTCATACACTATTGATGTCGTCACTGGTACAAAAAAAAAAAAAAAAAACTGGGGCGGCTGGATTAGCCGAGTGGCTCTGGGTGCTTGTCACTTAGCGCTCATTCTGATGAGGCCACGGGTTCGATTCCCTTCGAAGACCATGGAAATCTTGTGCATAGTCTTGTTAGGCAGCTTAGGTTAAACATTTTGACGTAAACCTCACTTTACCTTAACCTTACCTTTCTTTACCTGGTAAAAACGCTGCAAATTTTACACAAAGGTTTATTATTCTTTGATATAGGTTACTTGTGCACAAATTTAATTCTGTGTCAATGGGAAAAAATTTGGAAAACTTTATTTTGGAATTAAAAAAAAAAAATTTAATTCTTTGTTCTTTACTCGAAATATATTTAACCTCCTGAGTTCCTTCAAAAATCCCATTTTTAGCCCCATGAAAGCCCTATAGATCGCAACAGTGAAATCGGATCGTTCCGGGACCCCAAAAAATGAATTCTACGTCCAAAAATAGGTAGTTAACGTAATCTACGAATATCCACATCCTACTTCGAAAACGACACCTAACTCGATCCCATAGCCAAAAGCCTTCAAAAAAACCCTACCGCAGCCCCATTTTAGCCCCATAGCCCCCCACGGGTTGGGCGATCCGGCTGAAAACACTAGATGTTAAACCGAGTATTTTGTCAAAATTTCAGATTTTTGAAAAAATTCCTACTATCCAAAACGGCGGACGGACATTTCGGTTTTAGAATCTAGACCTCTTGACACGGATAGGTGTCAAATTTTGAGGCGGATCGGAGTCGTCGACCTCCGTCGCGATTACATAGTCCTTTTCACATGTGTATTATAATATACCTATACCCATATTATAATTATTATAATACACATGTGTATTATTCTAAGATTAATAAAACAAAGAAACTGGAACCTTCTTCCAAGAGAGATGGTTGACCCCAATTACCAGAAAATATAGGCCTTTGATGAAGATTGTTAGAACGTCGGCCAACTATTCTTCAACCTAAACTTAATTACTCTATATCGCTCATCCCTTAACGTGAAATTAGGGGACTCTGGAGATTTGTGATTTTTTATTGGCAAAAAATGGATTTAAAATTGTCTAGTTGGGAGCTCGTGTTTATTCGAGTGTTGGTTTTACTACCCATAATGTGTTTATATCGACAGTGTAGTTGTGAATCACGGACCCTCTTTACGAACTCAGACCATCTTACGGAATCCACACCATTCATTAACATCGTCTTACCGACCTCTTGGAATTCTACCTCAGACATGAGCCAAACACAGCAAAACCGACCAATAGATGGAGCTGTTGGTAGCAGGATGAGCCAAGTGGGGTAAAGCAGGGTTTCTTTGTAGGGCCAACCTTGTTTTTGTTGTACTTGAACGATTTAGCCTCTCAATTTAACTACAGACAAGGCGTCATAATATTATTTCAGTTTGCTGATGACATGACTGTGCTAGCGAATGACCACTCTGACGCCTTATCCCTCAGTCTCCAATCTTTGGGCGAAATCGTGCAAGCTTGGTGCACTTCAAATTCTCTCAGACTGAACTTTAGCAAGACTCAGGGTTTCACTTTTGTTTGAATGGTTGGGCGAACTACTCCGTGAAATTCCTGCGATTCAGGATCGACAGCCACATCTCTTGGAACTGAGCCCAATCCACACAGACTTCGGCTAACTGATACGATCTCAGCATTTGTTAACCAGTCTGCATTGGCTGGATCCAGAGAGCTGAGTTCATTACGTTGAATAGAGGGCCGCCGATGGTGAAGTGGTTATAGTGCTGGGCCCACTACTGAAGGGTCTGGAGTTCGAGGCTGTCTTGCGTCATTGTTTTCTTTCGTCCTTTTTCCTTATCCGCAAGCTCCCGTATTACAAGGCATACATTGCCCTCCACAGCTGGCTGAGCTGGAGAGATTAGCCCTGTATTTTCATCACCCTTGAGTTAATGAGCCTCCAAGGCACCCGATGGCCATGCATGCAGGAGGTAACTAACCAATCGCTTTCATAGCAAGCAGCAGCCAATTTGTGAACAACGTGTGTTTGAAAGCTGAGTTCATTCTATTCCAAGGGCGTTAAATAACTCGGGGTTACTACAATTATCAAAATGGGTGCAACATCTAATCCAACTTAGCACAGTAATGGCTCAGTTTAGGCATCAGTTGGGCTAAACTAATACCCCTTACCTACTGTGTAAGCGTGAAAATCCTGACATCCCACAGACGCTGCCTGAATTCATTTGTAGGTGCCAGATATAGCCAAATGAGTTTGTTGAGACCCACATTCAGTTTAATGCAGCAGATACTGGCGTCAAGCGTCAAGCGTCATATACAGGGGGTTAGCGTCAACATGAAGAGTTTTTTCGCAAATTGGCTGCACCCAATCAGACTTCATTGTACTCTTGCACACTGAGTAATAGTTAATTTCTCGAATCAAAAGTGTCTTCATTAAATTAGGGGGCAGCAGAGGGAGCAGTTTTTAGAGAGCAGAAACTGGTTTTGATTGATCAAACCCCATTTTAACTGTGCAGAAATCTTTTCTTTTTTTTTTTTTTTTTTTTTCTGAACACAAACTGGTTTGTAAGATTCAGAAGGAGTGAACATGGAAGGTGAGGATGAACCAGTTATTAATGTAAGGTACATTGGGTTTTAGTGTAACCCCTGGCTCAATCACTGATCCTGTGAGACATGAGGGAACGAATTCAGCCTGAGTTGTTAACAACTCTCCTAAACGACATCGCGAATGTGATGGCAACGCTGTTGTTGGCGTGGTTTCCGTGGGAGAAATTTAGTCAGCTTTAAATTTTAACTGGCAGATCCAGCTCGTGGTGATCACCTCCAGTATTTTATACTTGAAGAGAATGAAGTTAAATTTTGACTGGCAGATCCATCTCGAGGTGATCACGTCCAGTATTTTAGAAACAAGTCAAGTATTTGTTGAGAAAAGATAACACGACGTAACTGAAAGAAATTTAGGAATTTAGGTAGACAAGACAAGAAGGAAACTGACCGCTCGTGTTTATACCCAGCCGGGGGCAGACACTCTTCAGTTGATGCAGCCCTCAACAGCTGGCTTCCTCAAATGAAGTGAGGCAATGTGCCTGGTTCCTTCTGAATATTTTTCCCTACTCAGGTAGTTTTATCAAGTTTGTTATTTATAACAATCTGTGGGGATCGGTACCACAAGAAGAAATCTTTTTTTTTTTCTTTGTGGGAAGTATTTCTGTTCATTACCTATATTAAAATTTAATATAAAATTTTATATAATAAAATTGAATGTTTATATTAAAATGCTGTGTATGGTATTTAATATCATGCACAGCATGTTGAAGTTTGATTAGAATTTACTTTGCAGGGAATGGGAAATTGCTGGGTTACTCTTTAGTCAGTGTTTTTGGGACCCGGGGCAAGTGGAATCCATAGTAAAGATTGGTCAACTTTTTCTAATGTGTTATGGCTCCCATTTTTACTTGGCAGAAGGGCGGATAAAAAATACAAGTTTTCTGGCTTTTTTTAATGCTGTTCATACTTGCCTTGTATGAATCACACGATGTTGTACGCGAAAATAGGCCGGATTTACACTAAGCCCTCACATGGTGGGTCAAGTGTAAGTTTGATCCTAATATTTATATTTTCATTAGGTACCTACTATGATAATCCAGCTTTTTACTTCAAAATTTAACCAATATTCAAGGATAGTTTGATAAACCTATGGTCAAATTATCAAAAAGATTGAAGGGGAATCGCTGGTGTGATGAGCGCTCGAAGTTGAACTAACGATTTTCTGTGTTACACTTACCCCGGAGGACCTTACCGAATTCTGTAAAGGTGGAATTTTGATACGAGGATTCACAACTATACGATATGCGATTTGTTCAACTGCTGTCAAGTCTCTGAGGCCAAAGAAAATTAAATCAACACATTTTGGCGTATCAGACTGGTTGCAAGAGCATGCAAATGTGCGATCGAAGTGAGGCCTCCTGACCTGCATTGAGTGGCCCAGCAAATTAGCCCCTGTTGTCCTCGTTTGTATCAACTAGTGTGATATGGAAAAGCGAGCAAACGTGGCTGTCCGCTTCTACGCTATCTCGCCTTCATCTTCTTCGCTTCCCCAATAATTTCACGTCTAGAGAAATCCACCTTTACATTGTACAGGAACATGCAGCTACAGTACTCTTCATTCTTATCTTTTCCTTAAGGTTTGATTCGTTGACGGGGGTTCCATCGTCGCAGAGGACCGTCGCGTTCGAAAAGGCCTGCGTCCTCTTCAACCTGGCAGCCTTGTACACTCAGATGGGCGCCAAACAACTGCGAAGTTCTGCCAAAGGTACCTATTTATAACACAAGTACAGGACAACTTGAAATATTGAGAGCTATTTGATTTTACTGTCTGCTAATTGTCATCAGAGACACCTCATGCGGCAATGCTGTGGAAAGCTGGCGTTTTGTTTCGTTCATTTCGTGTTAACATTTCTGTCGTGTTCACCAGGTCTGGATCAGGCTGTGGACCATTTCCTGCGGGCCGCCGGCTCTTTGGGCTACCTGAGGGACAACTTCACCAACGGGCCCAGCATAGACCTCGCTCAAGACATGCTCAACATGCTCGTTCATCTTATGCTGGTAAACGGAATCTTTGAGATTACTGGGAACGTGGGGGGACACAATGGGACGGAAGGGAGTGTCTCTGTACAGGTGAGATGCCTGAGAGGTGACCAGGAATGTGCATCGACTGAGAATCCAAAAACATGATACAGCAAGCGGCTGAAGGCTGGGTACGGAAACTGAACAGACATTGTAGGTGTCCGGAGAGTTCAAACAGACTATTTTCACTGAAGACTTCCAAATACACCTTTGGAACCTACGTCGCCTATTCCCACTGGATTGCCTGCATGGATGGGAGCTGCTGTTCGTCCTGGCAACGCCATTTTTATGGAGCGATTCCCCGAGATGTGGTGCTGTCAGAGTCATGGGCAAAAACCCCTAATAAGTGGATTAATTGACTAAAACATCGTATTCCCCTGTTTCTTGGGGTGCAGAATAGGTGCCTGATAGGTATGATTGGCACCTACGTATGATACCTGATACATATGAAGGTATGATAGGTGTCTGAAATAGGTATAAAGGTATGGCATGTAAGATAGGGTGATAGGTACCTGAAATGAGTATGACAGGTTTGATAGGTTCCTGAAATCAGGATACATGACAGTTATGTAACGAACAGTTATTGAAACGAACTTTAGTCAGTGACAGGATTGAACAGAAGTAGGAAACAGTCGCCCATTTTTGACGCTTGATTGTGGCTACACGGCTGAACCGATTCGAATGTTTAGGGAGGTCATTCGACGCAGAACTTTATGCTCTTCAACTTTACAATTTGAAAGTTGTCTCTACTGTGCTTAGTTTTCGAGTTATAGGTGAAAAAGGTGGAAAAAGCCCCCAAAAAATCGAGGTTTTTTGAGCCGCCATCAGTTTTCCCGGCAAACATTTTGCTACCATTTTTGATATTTTAAAAGATAAATGATACCTACAATAAAAATGAAAATTTATTTAAACAAGGTAACAAACAAAAACATGAACAAGAAACCCGACGGCCCAAGGTGACTGGTCATCAAAATCTATCATGCGAAGGGCAGTTCTCCTGGCTCCTAATAGCGAGTTGTCCCGCGCGAAAATATTGGATCCCCTTATCCGGCTTCCCTAAACTAAAGTGTCGGCGTGGGAGGCCTGGACAACGGGTCCAATCAAAAAAGTCACTGCGATTGCTCATTGAACAGTGTAAGAAAACGTTCAGTGAAATGATACCCGGCGGCGAGATAAGGAACGGTCCACCGTCGGGCGCAGCGCTTCCCGTGGCGGACTGGTGAATTTAGAACAATAGAGTGTGGCCCATAGGCGCCACAGTGGCCTAGCAAGCAGTGTGATTCACTACGGGCTTTCTGTGGTGTGTACTGGCCTCGAGGGGAAAGGCTGACAGCTTTGCAAAGAAAGAATCAGATTTCGTGCTCATCAGAGTGCCGCTAGAGCCACCGACGGGAGTCGAACCAAACAGCCGCCTACTGGAACAACGTCACAGGTTTAAGGCTGGCTAAAGGGTTCATCACACCTTTTGCACCAAGGAGCAAAACCAGTTAGTTCCAGGCTTGAAGACGTCTGTCGACTGAAGTTGACCGCTGGGTTGCGCTGAATCGTCCCGTTTCAACCCTGCACTGGCAGACCTGGAACGCCATACTGCTGTAGCGTTACTTCGCGGTCATTCAGGTGACTGTAAATGTAATACGGTGCCGTTTTAGATGTATTTTTGGGCGCAGAAGCCATTTTTGGGGGTTCCCTAACCTTGCGTTTTTGGGGATCTATTGGGCTTTCGTGGGACTACAAAATTTGTAGGACTACAACATTTAATGTTGCTTTTGAAGGATATCAAGAGGACAAATGATGAGGTGCCGCTTTCCTGGTATTTCTGGACGAACAATCTTTTTGGTTTATTATTCTTGGAATAATACACCTATGTTTTGGCGACGGAGGTCGACGATTCGGATCGGCCTCAAAACTTGACATTATCCGTTTCAAGAGGTCTACATTCAAAATCCGAAATGTCCGTCCGCCGTACGCCATCCGGGCCGTTTTGGGCAGTAGGAATTTTTTTTTAAATCTGAAATTTTGGCAAAATACTTGGTTTACCATCTAGTTGTGCCCGCAAGGTTTTCAGTCCGATCGCCCAAACCCGTGGGGCGCTATGGGGCTAAAATGGGGCTACAGGAGGGGTGTTTTAAAGGCTTTTAGCTATGGGATCGAGTTAGGTGTCGTTTTCGAAGTATTTTTGGACGTAGAATCCATTTTTTGGGGTCCCGGAACGATCCGATTTCACTGTGGCGATCTATAGGGCTTTCATGGGGCTAAAAATTGGATTTTTGAAGGATCCCAAGAAGTTAAATATTTTTCGAGTAAAAATTAAAGAATTTGTGAAAAAACACATTTTTGAAAAAAAAATCCCCCCCAAAAAATTTTTTTTGAAATATAAAAATCCAAAAAAAATAATTTTTTTTTTAAATTTTTTTATTGACAGAATTAAATGTCTGTACAAATTACCTATACCTATCACAGAATAATAAACCCTTGTGTAAAATTTGCAGCGTTTTTTTTGGGGGGGGGGGGGGGGGGGGGTAATTTTCTCTCCTAACATAGTACCTACCTAGGTAAGTACTTACTATTTTTTTTTTTTTTCTTCTGAGTCTACCTAAGGTAGCAGAAGCATTGTTTTCACTTTGGATTTCGAAAAACATTTTCGCCTCCAAAATTAAAATTTCCCCTCGCTTCCTGGGCAAATTTGGTTCCGTGTCTGTCTGTCCGCCTGATCGGCCTCAAAATTTGACGTGTAGATTCCAATAACGAAATGTCCGTCTGCCGTTCGAGCCGTTTTGGGCAGCAGGAACTGTTTTTAAATAATATGAAATTTCGGCAAAATTCCCAGTTTACTATCTAGTTGTGCCCGCGCGGTTTTCAGTTCAATTACCCAAACCCGTCGGTCTAAAAAAGGGCTACGGCAGTATTAGTTTCTTAGTAGTCTCTTCCTTGTCCTCTTTCTCATCTACGGAGGCACCCGATGCTTTGGGTGTATGGACATTGGTGAACCGGGTCTATTTCTAACATTGCTTCGGTGTTTAAAAAATGTAATAATTTTTCAGGCTCAAGCCAGGGAATGCCTGTTCGAAAAGCTTCAACTTCAGAGTGAAGAGAAGAGGGATTCCGACATTCACTTCGATTTAGCTCTCGAGGCCCAAGAGGTTGGTATCGCTTTTGTACTGTGGATCCTCGTCATCGTTTTACTGCAATAACGTTGTCACTTCCAGCTGTCGAAGAGGTACGACGAGCTTAGCGGGCTGATGACTCCAGTGTCCGACTACCTGCCGTATTCTTGGGCTTCCCTCTGCCAGGTCAAGTCCCAGCATTATGCGGCGTTAGGCCACTGTTCGGCTGCCGCTGGCCTCAACTCGGCGCCTCAAGGCCACCAGAGAGCGGATCACCTCGTCACTCTCGCGACTGAAGGGATCAGCGACGCCGAGCCCAAACAGCGCTACCCCGTCCTTAGTATGAGCTTATATATACGCCATGTGTACTATTTGCCTCCACCCACAAATCAGCAACTAACAGTCACTGTTTTTCAGGGGCTGCTTACCTCAACAGGGCGGCGTGTTGCCAAGAAGACGCTGCCAGGCTGCACCGGATGTGTCGGGAATTGAGGGCGAAAAGCTGCCTCACTCGGGTCCTCCAGGCCGTTTCCGTCGCCATAGAGAAGGACCGAGAAACCGTCCACAGGACTCTGGGCACCCTGGCGGAGCTCGTTGAACCCGCCAAAATCCCAGGTTTGTCCCTAAGAGCGCGAACCGTCTTGGGCTGTCAACATGAAACATCGCCAGCGGACTACTTCGTCACTGTCGTACCTGTTTAATTTATTTCAGGAAAGAGCAAGTTCTGTTTGCGGCCAACACCTCCCGACTTCGGCCAAGTTCCTGTCAACGACCTTTTCCAAGGGTTGGGCCCTCTTGCTGTATTTTCGGCCAAAAACAGGTTCGTCAACAAAATGTCGGACAAATCAAATCATTTATTTGCCAGAAACACATAATTTTGTATGGGCAATAGTCAAGAAATACAGGAAAAAAGAATCATCAAAGCTGTATGGAGCCAAC
Organism: Pilophorus perplexus; assembly: GCA_955831195.1. Lineage (NCBI taxonomy): Eukaryota > Metazoa > Arthropoda > Insecta > Hemiptera > Miridae > Pilophorus > Pilophorus perplexus. The sequence continues at coordinate 2,734,190 of OY037011.1, forward strand.
TTGATGAGGTAACCCTTGATACGGGCCCTGAACGGACCAGCTGGAGCATCCCAGATATCTGCTGGGAGAGAGTTAAAAAATATGAGCCCCCACCAAGTGGTGCTATTCCGGGAAATAGTTAGGCGATGAAAGGGGAGTATGAGTTTGCTTTTGCTGCGTGTGGAGTATTTATGGTCGGGTCTGAGGAATTTATCAATTTACTTCCTTACATAATTTAAGCATTCAAGGATATAAATAGAAGGGATAGTGAGAATTACCAGCTCGACAAAATTGCTGGTCAACTCTCTGAGATGCTAAAACAATGGAAGCTGCAGGGGAGTGTCCCTAACAGAGAATTGCATAGACAGCTCTGCTCTGAAAGCAAGCGTGATAAGCTGCGAGGACAGCAGGCTTTTTCAGTCTTTCAGAGAGACGCCTCAATAAAAAGGTATAGCTATAGTCCGGTCAAATTAGCCCTCCAGGGGCCCATTTTTCGAAAAAAACTGTTGGAAAGCTGGAAATCGTTCTAAGCGTTTGGACATCAGAGACGAATAAAAACTGACATAATATGTTTAACATATTATGTTCAACCATGGATTGTGATCATACCCTTGGAGCAAATTCAAACTTTGAGGTACTCATTCGACGCAGAATTTAATGCTCTTTCACTTTATCAGGACGAGATTTTCTGTCCAAAGCTTAGTTTAGAAGTTATAGGCAAAAAACTGCAACAAGTCCGAAAATTTCGTGGTTTTCGGGATGCCCCTCAGCGAGCCCGAGGTCTGCACATTCGCAAACTCATATTACATCTAACAGACACCTACTTAAGCGATTGGAACGATTTCCAGCTTTCCAACAGTTTTTTTGGTGGTCAGGACCTTATTTGACTGGACTACTATTGAGGCATGAAACGAGGCGAGTACAATGGGACTTCCAGTCAAGCCTTGGGTGAGGGAGACACCAAGGAATCTTACGTCAGCCAGATTATTGTCGAGTCTTGAAAAAGGCAGTATTGTAGGATGTGATTACTTCGGGATGATGCTTGACTCAGAGCTTGCATGGAATATCCACGTAAAATACGCGCTTAGCAACGCCACCTCGGCAATGTTTGCTTGTAAGAGGATGTTCAGCAAATCTTGGGGCCTGACACCAATGATGGTGGAATGGCTGTATTTTAAAGTGGCAACTGCATGAGTTCAATAGAGCTCTCAGCAGCCCCCCCCCCCCCCATATTTAGGGAGCGCCACGACAGGATGAGTCGGAAGGGAAATTGTGATGGGAAGGAGGGACAGAGTTCGCAATACCTATGGTGGGAGCCACTGCTCAACCACCCCTTATAACGGGGTGTGAATCAAGCGAAACCCGGGCCCGGGGGCGACTATTGGGAGTCAATGCTCGACCAGCTGTCGTCCCTCTCAGGGCTCACTGTTGTTGCCGCCGGGACTCTCAAGGCGGCCGCCGCATAGCCCACGATCACCCTGTACTGGCAAGGGCTGGAGACATACTTGCTCCAGTCCTCCCTTACACCGTCGGGGAACAACTCAACTTCCAGGACATTGCAGGTGGCGGGAGATGTCCCTTTGAAGACTCCCACATGACCCATATTTTGACAATAATTGTTGTTTTGGTGGCTGAAGGGGGAAGAGGACACCCCTCGGCCCACTGCCATCCCAGCATCCTGTCAACCGCTCCAGCCCCTTCTTTTGACCACTTTTGGAGCAACTGATACCCCACATGGAGGAAATTTTCGTTGGTTTCAAACTCTTCTCGTACCGGTGCATTTTTAAGACCAATTTCCAATTTTTTGACTGCTAGAAGTACCCTAATCGAATTTCAGAATAGAAGGCCCACTTCGGAGACAAGGAACATACCACATTACAGCTGCATTTAGTGTCTTAACATGTAATCTAACCCTTGGAGGGTTAGTCCGTCCCAAGTTCAATTGGGAAACTGTCTCTAACTAGAAAGGACCCCTTCCATCTGCACCGAACCCAATTTTTGAAAAATGATCCAACAATTTCTAAATGCTTGCAGGTGGTCACCGCCCCGAACGATTCAGCTCCATCAGCGTCAAGGCACCAGCGGCTACGGTTTCAGCATCACGACCGACTCTCCAACCGTAGTCACCAACGTGCAAGCAGGATCCCTCGCTGCGGTGAGCACAGTTCGAAATGGTTTGAAATTCACGCGTCCCAACGCTACAAAACGATCATTTGCATTGCAGATCGGAGGGATGAAAGAAGGGGATTTCATCGTCGCTATAGACGACACAGACGTCAAGTGGTCGTCGCACGATCAAATCGTCAGTCTCATCAAAGCGGCTAACACGAAGCTCACGTTGAAAATCGTCACACCTGCTCAAAAAACCAAATCAAAATCAAAAGTAAGTTCTTCTTAGTATTTTCACTTCAAGGTTTTTCAGCCCATGCAAATTAGACTTTTGCCTCCAATAAAATAGCGTAAAGCTGAAAATTATTTTAATCCATTTTAGTCCAGTAGATGTGTTCATTGTAGGAAAACATTCCGAACTTAATGAAACTTTTAGGTACCTGCAGGTTGTTTGAGAGTCTGTCAAGTTTTTCAAAACTAGGACCTTGTGCTAACTTCAGGAGGGCCGAAAAAACTCAAAATGTTTGGACTGTTCTCGGTTATTCGCTCATAACTTCCAAACTAAGAGGTTTTCGACCAAATTGTTCACGTTAAAAGTTGTAGAAAATTAAATTTGTAACAATGAGCTATATAAGAAATTTCTTCTGTTTATTGTAATTGAAAGCTAGTTCCATGAAATGACTAATAACGCCCTGATACCGCAAAAAAAAAGTCCCGATTTATCCCGGACCCCGGTCCCCGGTTTGGACCTTAAAGAAGTTGGAAGGTTTGAAACCGAAAGGACGGTAAATGACGTCATTTACCGTCCTGAACCCGAAAGCAGACCTGACTACAGTTCTTCAAATATCCGAAGAAACCGACTAACATAAAAAATCAGCCATCTTGAAGGGAGGTTCAGATTAGCCAACCTTTGCGGACATGAAATCTGTACATTCGATGCCAGCGTTATTTCGCGTTCAGGAAGGAAATAAAATTACACGTAAGTCTGTATACATTTCAGAAGGGTTGTCAAACCTCATATGTCCAAGACTTTCAAGGTTTCCCAGTGAAGAGAGTCCTGACTTACGAGTATTTCGACCATAGTCGTGAAGTGATTCACGAAGATTGAACTGACTATCACCTCAAAGATGATTTTAAACGCATTATCAGTCAAAACTAGGCTTCAAGTATTCTGCCGTCCTAAGAATAGATCCCGTATCTGACGAAGTTCGACTTTTGATAAACAGCGACTCTTGGTTTTGAATAGAAATTAACTTAGGAACTCGTGAGTTGTGTTGTCGCAGGGCACTAATTTATAGGAAATTTCTAGCTAATAACTTGGTGAGGACGAAAACCCAACATTTTGGCCGTAAATAGCAAAAAACGACCGACAACAAAGTTTCCTGGAAATCAAGCTCAGATTCATATCATTTTCCCAATTTCTCAGACCATATCTTGCGACTGCTGGTGTATCATTCGTATCTTGAGCAAATACGAGTTGCCACCAAGCAAATGGAGCAGATACGGATTTTTAAAAGCTCTTCAAGTGAGTGGAAAACTCGTATCTGTATTTTAAACAGTGTTTACATCGTATCTGAAGCAGATACTAGATTCGCACTAGTAAATTTACGATACGGCTGGTATCGCAAGGCTGTATCTGATAATAGGAGCCTTAAAATACTAGGAACAAAACTCGTATCTGGGCTCTCGTAGTGCATTAATTCGTACCATGGTATGTTCCAATTACTTGGAAATAATGACATTTTACGACCGGATACGACTTTCGCCTTTAGGAAAAGGGCATATACGTGTTTTTCATTAGTAAATCCCCAAAAAACTCGTTAACTCGATGATCGGATGCCGTTTTTGAGGCATTTCCTGTGCAGATACGACTTTGAAACTGCAGTTTTTTCCCATGGGAAAATCGATAGAAGGGTGATTCTACAAAAAGTGGCCATCTTTGCAGAAAACTGTGTCGAATTTTTTTCTCGAAAGAACCCTTACAAATTTGGTATCATTCGACTCGTCAAGAAGTCTACTACACGTTACTGGAAAGGGCGAGATAGTTTGACCATTTTTGGGAATGCTACACTGCTTTCTAGAGTAAAAAGCGTTGATATGAAACTTATATAATTTTCAATACCGGGGCGAGTGGATATGAAAATTATATACTTTTCAATACCTCATAGTGTATTCTATCAATTAAAATTGTTAGCTGCTTGAAAATGAACTCTCACATTTGCAAAAAGGACAAATTTTAAGAAGAAGGGACGGTCATGTGTTGGGTTGGCCATAATATGATATTATCATTGGGGCGCCTATGATGGAGCTTGGTCGTTTAATAAAAATTCAAGGAAAAGCACTTTTAATATAAGTTAAAACGGAAAATTAATGTTGTACATCATGACCGTCCCTTCAACATTACTAATGCAAGGGACGGTCATGAGAAATATTACATACTTCTTGAGCGGGACGGTCATGAGAAATATTACACTTATTTGGCAGCCATGTTGATCTATTCGCCACCAGATGCTTGAAAAGCACGCATTTTCGAAGAGCACATACAAACTACTGATCACCAGTTTCACCCCAAAAGCCCTGCTGGTAATTTTACACAAAAGAAGACGGTCATGAGAAAATTTATCTTGCCAAAGTGGCACTTACTTCTGTAATATCGTGTCCTCGCAACCCAACAAACTGTTGACACCATCTCTGACTAACGAGAATTGAACCTCAACGGCAAAAGGTGAAAAACTTCCAAACATGAACCATAGTGCTCGTAGTGAGGAAGAGCTCAACCAAAAAGAGGGTCATGAGAAAAATCGAGTAACACACTTTCAAAATTTCCCCGTAATTCCCTGCGGTCAATAACCCTAAGAAACTGAGGTTTATATAAATTAGAATAGATCAAGAGCATGAGAAAAATTTCCAGTTGCACCTGAAAAATGCATTACCCCATGAAATTCCCATTTGTATTAGGCAGTTAGGGCTGAGTTACAGGGACGGTCATATGGCACCTCATATGAGGTGTTTACAACTTAAGGTACTAAAAAATATTAATAATCGCACAATAAGGGAAGAAACTATTATTGGAGCCGATCCAGCCAACATTCAGGATTAAGATAAAAAAGAAAAAACTCAATTATCTCTTCACGGGGCTGAAATATGAGAATTTGAAGGTGAGTTACATTGACTTGGCCACTTTTCGTAGAATCACCCAGAAATCACTCCACAAAACTGCTAAACCTTTAACTCAATTAGGCCAAAAATGCAGATACGGGATCTATTCTTAGGACGGCACTATTGCTCGCAGCTGTGAAATCAGTTTTTTGTGTCTCCTGTAAAGTTTAGGAAAATGGACTTACGAGGTTGTCCCGATTTACTGTCGATATGTCAACTTTTTTTCTAAATCAAATGTCTCTCGGGATGCAGCCGATCAAAGTTAGAGGAATTTTCTCAAATTGGCAAACATTTGCAGAAAGCGAAGGTTTTGGCCCTCTTGTGTGTTACCACCATAGTCCAGTCGCCAGGTGATTTTTGGGTGCAATGAGTGGTGTAGAATAACATGTGTTTTTTGGGGGTGCTGTACACGAATCCGACAACAAAATGTCTGCGACGCTCACCGTCAAAATCGCTTGAAAGGTGACTTTATAGGTGATAATTTTCTAAATAGTAAATTAAATCGCACTAAATTCTGCGTCGAACGAGCTACCTTAAAGTTAAAATTGACCCAGCCGTAAGGGCGCGACGGGCCGCCAAAAAAAAGTCGAATTTTTCCAACTTTGCGAAAAATAACTTCAACTTTGATTGCCTGCTGCTCAAAAATGGTAACTCTCACGTAAAAACGCATCGAATGGAAGTTGTAGAGCATCTAATTCTGCGCTCAGAGAGCACAAATAATGTTACTTTTGGTCAAACGTAACATAAGAAATGAATGAATGTTCAGAAACACTCCTGAGCGGGCGGCTGCTTGTCCAGTCAGGTAGTAGCTATTTGTGATAATATCATGTTATTATGTCATGTGTCATATTATGTTGTTAGGACCTCTGCTGGGACTAAGAATCCAGATTTGCGAGTACGAAAAGCGTGTGGAAGCGACGTGGTAGCCGAAAAACCCCGATTTTTTGCCCTGTTTTTGATTTTATGATAAAAGCTCAATACCTAAACGGTTTATCGAAGAGACCACCGATAGACTTTTCAAAGTAGATTACATGTGCGACATTTTGAGCTCAAACCGAGCTCTGCCCGATTTTTCGTTTCCGAGATACAGCCCCTCAAAGATGGTGTTGGATCCTCCAGCGCTCGGTACGCGGAAGACCACGGTTTTCAGAACGTTTTCGGCTGTAGCTCCGGAAACCATTGGTCCGATTCCAAATTTCTTTTTTTCTCGTGAAAGCTGTTTAAATTTCGATTTGAGCTTCAATAAAAGAGGGGCAGGCGTAGAATCTACAGAGTGCTGTCTCGGTGTCCTCGATTACGACTGTGCCTCTTCGCTTTTTGCCATTTTGAGTAAATTCCTCTAACTTTGACCGGCTGTATCTCGAGTAACATTCGGTTTAGGAAAAAAGTTTACATATACAAAATTGTTGCAAATTTAATGCTCTACAAATTTGAACCTGAACAATATGGTCGAAAACCGCTTAGTTCGGAAGTTATGAGCGAAAAACTGAAAACAGTCCAAACAGTTGGAGGTTTTTTGGCCCTTCCCAAGTTAGGACGAGGTACTTGTTTCGAAAAACCTGACAGCCTCTTCCCATAGCACCCCCGAACAACCTGTACAAGTTGCATTAAATTCGGAGTTTTTTTCCAGCAGACCCTTCTTTTTCTTGCTCTGTTTACTGGACTATTTGGGCATCCCAAATAAAAGTGATATCTTGGAAATCTTGGTGGTAGTTGATCAACACCGTTTCTTTACAATCTTTGCAGGAATCTGCGGCGAAACAGGCTGCTGCTATCGCGGCGGCTGCAGCGTCCCAACATCAGTCGCAGAAAACCGGAGCCAAAACCCCCAGCCCGAGCTCCGGCGAGAAGAAACTTTGGAACCCCTTCAAAAAGCCTCAACTCGAAAAAACCAACAGCCTCAACATGATTCTTCGATGAGGTTCTGTTGAGCGGTTGGAAAAATATTTTTTTAAAAACGGGTCTTCATGGTCCGGCAGCTTCGACGTTGATCGTTCAAGTTTCAGTGCCAATGCGCTACTTGCGCGATTCGATGAGCCCCAAGCGGCTCTCAAAGTTCAAATCGTTCTTATTTAATTCTTGATCTGACATCGTGAAGGGGCTTCGAATCTCCGCTAAAATACGCCACCATCCCTTCAATGCAAATTTCATTCAAGCTCTTTTCTCGGTATTTTGAGCTTGTTAGAAGACACGAATGTTTGAACAGCAGCGTAAACAAACCATGGACAACTGCTAACCTATCAACATAGTCTCACTGAATGCCACTAGGAGCGCTAAGTGCATTCGATTTCGGACGATTCCAGTTTTCCGATTTACAAAAATTCAACGAGCCGCACGGACCATGAATACCCCTACTGTAATTCAGGATTCTAACACTGTATGATTTGAGTTGATCTGGTCGTATTTGTATTTAAATTGCTTCTGAAGAGTCTGAATCATGTACATTCATACGTTCACATCAACTCCGCCTCTCCGTCGCCGTTGATTATTTTATCAAACTTTGTTTCTTCAATTTGAGAGAATATACCTTCGTGTAGTTGGAATTATAAATACCAATGTTGAGAGCAGAACATGACTATCATGGCTACGTGTTACTTTTGTGTATTATAGAAATACGAGAATCAAATGTAAACTAGGTGCCTGGTTAGGTTCGTATTTACTAGGATCTGCCCAGTTGTTGAGGACAGGCCGAGGAGCGCTCTTTTTTTAAAGGATTTCCGTATTTTCCCTTTTGTTGTACCTATTTTTCATGGAATAATACACCCATGTATTCGTGTCAGACGTCGAAAATTTTGATCGGCCTAAAAATTTGTCAATATACGTTTCAAGGGTTGTAGGAAAAAGAGTCCCCGGAAAAAAGTACCAAAAAAACGGGCGCCGGAAAAAAAAAATCCCCAGTATTTTCCGATCCCGGAAAAAAATCCCCGTAGAAGAAATAGCGTTGACTGAATGGAAATGAATAGAAGAATCATCTGATGATACTTAGGTTGTGGCCTAAGTATTTGTTGTCGTAGGGGGTCAACACTAAGCAGTGGGTGACTGGTGTTTACAATGACTCGGTCAACCTCTAATTTTGTATTGTCCAAAAGATGAGTGGCTTCGTCTCATCTTTTATCGGAACCGTGTACCTATTGAGTGTGTAATAGTGAGAAAATTAATTCTGTCAATCAATAAAAGTTTGAAAAAAAATAAATGTTAAAAAATTTTTTTCAACAAATGCTCGTAGATGAGGACTAAGATAATCAGCTGATAGCGTGCTCCTTCTCATTGTGCTTAAAACCCTCTGGGCATTAAAGCACCGTAGTAGAGTACTTGATAGCTGAGTTGTAGTCCCAACTTGAATTTCATCTGATTATAAAAGTAATTTTCACTAGTTAGGTTTGAAATATTTAAGAAAAATTATTTCAAGCTTTTTTCCGAGGACTTTTTTTCCTACAATTTTTTTTTTTTTTTTTTTTTTCTCCAACAATTATCTTTTATTTTATTTTTTTTTCATTCGGAAATTATTTGAGCTCTTGGCATCCTTCAAAAATCCCGTTTGTAGCTCCATGAAAGCCCTATAGATGAATCGGATCAATCCGGGACCCCCAAAAATGGATTCTCCGTCCAATAATTCTTCGAAAACGACACCTAACTCGATCCCATAGCCCCATCAAAAAACCCCTCACGCAGCCCCATTTTAGCACCATAGCGCCCCACGGGTTAGAGCGATCGGGCTGAAAACCTTGCGGGCACAACTAGATTATGGTAAACCGAGTATTTTGTCAACATTTCAGATTAAAAAAAAAAAAAAATCCTATTGCCCAAAACGGCCCGGACGGCGGACGGACATTTCGTTTTTGGAATCTAGACCTCTTGAAACGAATACCTAATGACGCATTTTGAGGCCGATCAGAATTTTCGACCCCCGTCGCGATTTCATAGATGTATTATTCCAAGAATATTAAACCAAACGAAGAGGTCCCCTAACTTTCTATTGTGTTTTGTTCAAGATTTTTTTAATTTTTAAAAATTTTCTTTTTGGGGATTTTTTCCCGCCCTTGAGTATTCTTAGGGGATTTTTTTCCGCCCTGCAGGATTTTTTTCCGATTACCGTTTCAAGATGTCCGTCCGCCGTCTGGGCCGTTTTGGGCAGTAGGCTTTTTTTTTTTTTTTTTAATCCGAAATTTCGACGAAATACTCGGTTTACCATCTAGTTGTGCCCGCAAGGTTTTCAGCTAGATCAGCAATATCCGTGGGGCGCTATGGGGCTAAAATTGGGCTACAGGAGGAGTTGTGGGCTATGATAGTGAGTGGGGAGTCATTTTCGAAGTATTTCTGGACGTAGCTGCCCCAAAGGGGGACCAGGACTCCGTTCCGTGTGCTCATTAAAGGCTTAGAGCTGCATACGAAAGTATAGGACTCCCTCCCAGTCGCGGTCGTTTGGCTTGTAGGATTCCCTAGTGGATTCAATCACAACCTCAATGTTGGTAATTTATTGCTCAGTAGCAAAAGTCATAAAGGTTAGGTTTTAACTTAAGAGCACAAGAGTGTCACAAATCACAATAATCTAGCAATACAACAATAGTAATTTAGTGGCCAATTGAGTTCGCAGAAAAGCTCGCTAGGCACGTAGGACAGCTCTGCAAGCCTTGGACTGCTCTGGAAAGGTTGGGACCATCTTGGGAAGCCTTGTAAACCCTTAGCCAGCTTGGCACCAACTATGCAAGATCAGGACAGGTCTAGAGAGCTTAGGACCATCTTGGCTTGCCTTGGAAACCCTTATTCAGCTTGGCACCGACGACATCGCTTCTGATTGTTTTCCTGACATGTTCTTTTCAACGGGACCGAGTCCTCGGCATAACAACCGCATTCCCGAGAGAGTCCTAACTTACCCCAAAGCCGCCTCGAGCAGAAGAGGAATTAGCTCCGATTTAACGAGAGTATGGGACGGAATCATAAGCCTCCCGTCCCAATGCCTTCTGAATCGCTGTTCAGTTCCGTCCGACAGCACAACGCCAGACCTGGAACGCTGAACAAACGCTGTTCGACAAACTGTTGTAGCGTTACTTTTAAGTGATTCACGTGACTGTATATTTCACACAGTGTCGTTTTAGAAATATTTTTGGTTGTGGAATCCATTTTCGGAGGTCCATTTTTGGGGGTGATTTGCGGATCTATGGGGCTACAAAAAAAACTATAACCAGAATAAAGTGAGAAGGTTACGAGAGAGGTTTCAGCTGGATTGGTTTATCAAGTTCGAGAGCACCCAACCGAACTCATTCGAGCTGTCGGTTCCCAAACAACAAACCCAGCTCTTGAATTTTCCCCAAACCGAAATATCAGCAGATGAAAATTGCAACCTCGAAGAACAACTTGAGGCCGCTCTTCTCTTGATCGCCGAGTGTAAAGCGACCTCAAAATCCGCCAGTGTTTCCCAGATTGGACTAGAGAGTGCGCGAAGACGAACTGAACGATCTCGGTGGGCCAGTTCGACGGTTGCACCTCTTTGGTGGAGTCCGACAGTTTTTGCGATACACTTACACGGTTCTCGGTTCTACAAATTTATTTTCAAAAATATCGATTTTGATTCAAATTCAACTTGATACTCAATAATCTGATAAATGAAAAACCAAGTAGGTACATTGTCAAAACTTCCTTTTTGAAGAAAAAAAAATCCTACTGCCAAACGGCTTGCAGACAAATTTTGTTATAGGTACAACAAAATAAGCGTGATTGTAAAATCGATTGTTCAATTTTTTTTTTTTTTTTTTTTCTGAAATATCTTCTTTATTCAATATATATTCCTAATGTCTGCTCTTCAAAGCCGCTCCTTGGCCTGTTAGTGCTCCAAAAGACTACAAAAGTGGGAGGAATTACATAATTCGAGGCCTTGTAATAATCCATTTAGTCTGTATTTTGTATTGTTAAGAAATTTGTATACGTGTATGGAATCGTTTTATTATTTTTGCCATCGTGTATTTGTATCATGTACCCAAGTATACCGTTAGTCGAATGACCTTGTTTGTTTGTTCCCTAAGAAGAGATGGAAACTAGGGTGTTAGATTAGATTAATTATTAGTATTATACCAGAGAGGGTATGGAAGTTCCTGAAGGGCGCCCCACATCTCGCACATGGAGACCCATTGTCCACCTCTCGGAGTTACTATTAGTGATGGGAGAAGTCGCTCCCTAAAAGGACTGGGACTGGATTCGCTCACTCCCGAGAAAGAGCGACTCCTTTTGACTCACTCACTCCTTCGCTCCCCCCCCCCCCCCCCCCCTCCCCCAACCCTTTTCCCAGTTTGGTCAATAGCTCAACTCCTAACATACCAGTTCCACTCCCCCCCTCAATCACTTATCTTCTCGTTTCGCTCTTTCGCTCGTTTTGGGCCAACAGGGATCATTATTTTCAACTCCTTTTCAATTCCAACCACACCCACCTTCCTGTCCAACTCCCCTCTTTATCAAAAATCGACTCTTCTCGCTATTTCGCTCGTTTTGGGCCAATAGGGATCATTGTGATATATTGACAACTCCCAACATACCTGCCAGTCCCGCTCCCCTCTCTATCAAAAATCGTGTCTTCGCTCCTTTTGGAGCGATGAGGTTCGTTTTCGACCACTCCAACTCCTCTCAACTGCTGACATACCAGTCCCATTCCCCCTCTGTCAAAAATCGTCTCTTCATATCAGGGTATGACGAACCCTGGGTTCGTTGAACCTGGAGTCATTCTCTGAACTACCGCTCCTCTAAGGGAGCGATTTGGTGAACGAACTCCCTGAAAAGAATCGCTCTTTAGGAGTCGCTCACTCTTTCGCTCCCCATCTCTAGTTACTATGGTAGGAGTTCCAGTAACATTCATAAGCGCCAGAGGTGGTCGAAAACCAAAGCCTCACCCTCCCGAAAATCGCTAATCCGAGGACCGATCATAAGCGCCACGTGTTTATAAGCCGCTGTACGACTCGTAAGCGCCACATGGGCAACAAGCCATCAATTGAATTGAATAGAAGAGCGCAACCTTTCTGTTACTACGAAACCAAAAGCGTAACTAAGAATTCGTAACTTGACACACTATCTAGGTATCTAACGATCAAACTATGTCGTCGGGCTCGGACGAATCGTCGACGACGGAGGTGATTTTGATAGCCATCCCCAGAACTCGCTGATCACAATGAGACGACCCTCATGAAAATCTGTTCAGCCGTTCGGGCGTGATCCTGTGATACACACACACAAAAAAACAAACATGTCGAAGAGATGAGCGCACCTTTCCATTTTTTCGAGGGAAAGGTTGCGGTAAAAAGAGGGGGAAAAGGGATATGAGTCGCTTGCAGGACTCACCTGAGCGTCCATGGTAGAAGAAGAACTTTCCGGCCCATTCGAAGTATTGGGTTTCGAAGCATCAGGGGTGTCACATTATAAGAGAGTTCCATGGAGGAATAGAGAGGAGAGCTCACTCTGTGTTAAACGGCGCACAGTGGGGCCAATGACCTCAAAAGGTGCCGGAAAGTCCAAAAAAATAAAGTCGCACCTCGCGGCAGGTTTCTTCGTGAGTTGGTAGCTAATATATAGGTGGACCTTTATTGTTTTGCTACTGAAGGCTGTCTGGGGGTTAGAGGAGAGAGTCAAATCTTATCTCTATTCGTCTTCTGCCGGGTCTTATCTACTTGTGCATTTCATTTATTCCACTGGTCACAAGGTGTATTATTTTTCAACGATGACTGAAAGTGCTTCAGTTACGTGCTTACCATACAAAAATATTTTATTTTCTTATCAGTATTGCTTCCCTTTATTGTACTCAAACATGAACTAGAGAAACCCGTTAAACTTAAATATAATATATTTTCACCTATATATTATATAGGTGAAAACGACGCTTGACCCCACATGAACCAGCAACGCCATTATTTTTCTCTTATTCTGGGGGAACTGCAGAATGTGTAAAAAAATAAAATCTTGCCTATTTTTGCCAATTATTCGCTTTTGAATTTTGGTTTATTATTCTTGGAATAATACAACTATGTTTTCGCGACGGGGGTCGACGACTCCGATCGGGCTCAAAATTTGACATTATCCGTTTCAAGAGGTCTACATTCTAAATCCGAAATGTCCGTCCGCCGTACGCCGTATGCCGTCCGCCGTTCAGGCCGTTTTGGGCAGTAGGAATTTTTTTAAAAATCTGAAATTTCGACAAAATACTTGTTTTACCATCTAGTTGTGCCCGCAAGGTTTTCAGTCCGATCGCCCAAACCCGTGGGGCGCTCTGGGGCTATAATGGGGCTACGGGAGGGGTTTTTTGAAGGCTTTCAGCTATGGGATCGAGTTAGGTGTCGTTTTCGAAGTATTTTTGGACGTAGAATCCATTTTTTGGGGTCCCGGAACGATCCGATTTCACTGGGGCGATCTTTAGGGCTTTCAAGGGGGTAAAAATGGGATTTTTGAAGGATCCCAGGTTGTTAAATATTTTTCGAGTAAAAAATACAGAATTTTTGAAAAAACACATTTTTGAACAAAAAAATTTAAAAAAAGTTTTTTTTGAGATAAAAATCAAAAAAAGTTTTTTTTTAAATTTTTTATTGACAGAATTAAATTTCTGCACAAGTAACGTATATCAAAGAATAATAAACCCTTGTGTAAAATTTGCAGCGTTTTTACTGATGTTTTTATTTTTAGTTTATTAGTTTTTCAAATTAGTTTTGTCTGTCATAGCTCGAAACCGCCATAACTTTCGAGCACTTATGACATTTTGAACCACTTATCACTTCAGACCCAATGATTTCCAGCGTGATTCGCTGTCTCATCCTCATCTCCTCAGAACCTGCAGGCGGGTTCATCATTTATGACCCCTATCCGGTTTAAATGCTTCCTGAAGCTCCTGTGTCCTGTTGGCGTTTCTCTAACCCCCCCCACAGAATGAGCTGCTCTGGCCGGCCTCGCCCTGGGCCGGTCTGACTCACTGGGCACGCCCCTGCCGGTAGTGGTAACTTCACCGGGCGCCCAGGGATTGGAAAAATTGAAATCACTCAACGGAATGAGTTGAAGGCACAAAACAAACAAAATCCTGCGGTTTTTACCAACACTTTATACCCAAAATGACAACAGTTGAAAATACGCTGACCCGCCTCTCTCGAGGGTCAAGCTGCACATACTGCTGTAAAGGACGAGGTTCTCTCAGTCGCTGTGGTTTCGAACTCGGCAGAAGTCCTGAGCAGATTAGTACGTCGGCCACGGCGGAGTCATCGGCTGCGGGTTTTGTAAATACGACATCACAACGGCAGATATGGACAACCTGCAATGAGCAAACAGCAAGTATAAGAAGATGTGGTTGAGGGAGAGTTCAATTGCAATCGAAGCAACCATGTGAGTTATTAGTGCAAAAATTAATTCTACGTCGTTAAGCAAATGTAGGTTTGCCCCAATTAAGCGGGTGTTGGGCGTGTACCTACGTGTTCAAATTGAGTTCCTAACTTGAATGTAGTAATATCAATTTGAGAATTGTGTGTTTGGGGGAAGGACTCTAGCGTAACTAGGATTTCGCCCCCGGTTTGTGAAGGGAGAACATGAATAGCCCTATCTAGGGCATGACACAAATGTTGTGTACGCAGACCAAGGAGGTGATATCGAAGCAGTTGAGGAAATCCCGCCATCTCCAGCCCGACTAGAAGTGTCCGGGTAGACTGGAATGCGTTGGATTTCGGAAGGGAGTCCAGGAGATTTCAATATTTGATTTGTCAACATCAATATTGTTAGGTTGCTGAGCTAATGCTAAGTGATTATGGTCACAGTAAAAAATACGCGTTGTTGTTCGTCTTGAAAGTGACAGGAATTCACTTCTTTAACATTGTTGTCAGAAGTTTGTGATTTTGAGCCCACGGATGCTCACGCGGTCTCGTACGCGTGCTGCTCCTACTGCCCCCGCGATGGAGGCGTCTCCAACTCCCTCCCAGCGACCAGAGCCTCTTGTCTGCGAGCCTGTTGCAGAGGGAGGACGGAGCACAGAGTGTGAGTAACCGGAGCAAGGTGAGTCGTATTCTCGACACGAGGTCGAAATTATGCGAGAGCGTGGAAATCCATCTCGAGCAGCGTTTAGCTGCCGCACATGCTGAAATAGACGATTTACGTACTCAACAATGCCAAGAACGGGTTTGAGAACGAGTTACTGTCCCTGCAGCGGGAGATTGCTACGTTGCAGCAGAGTCAAGTACGAAAGTAAGTACCGAAGTTCGATGGGGCGATTGATTTGGCAGCATACAAAAAACAGTTCGAAGGCCTGGCGCAAAAGCACAATTGGTCAGACGCCGTTAAGGCTGATAACCTGCTTTCCTCGCTAACTGCCGAAGCGGTGAAAGTATTAAATCTGGTTGCGGACCCGAATGACTACAGCCAGTTAGTTGCAGGTCTGACTGACAAATTTGGCGATGTTTGTTCAACTCAGGCTTACGTTGCAGGGCTGAACACGCGAACCACTCCGATGCGGCCCCAGTGACGTACCGGATCAATATGACTACTGGAAGATACAGGGTCGTCCATGCTGATCGTCTTCGACTGTTTAAAGGATGGGGATGATGTTAGGTTGCTGAGCTAATGCTAAGTGATATTGTTACAGTAAAAAATACACGTTGTTGTTCGTCTCGAAATTTCACTGGAAGTTGCTTCTTAAACAATATTAATTCGTCCTAGATCCGCATTCGATACAGCAATTAAATGATGAGCTTCCTAAAACGTCTTGTCGTCAAAGAAGGCCTCATCTTCTGATTGTGTCTTACGAAAGATTCATCTCCTGGCGGCTACAAAGGATTTGCTCCCTGAGCAAGAACCTCGCGCGAAATAATTGGATCCGCTGGACTGGCTTCCACAAATGAATTGTCACCAGAGGAGGCCGAGTCAGCGATCCCAATCAAAAATTAAACTGAGATGAGAAATATAAATGGACGAACCGATGGGGGGGGGGGGGGGGGAGTAAAGCTGCTACTTTGTTAGCAAGAGGATTAGAGGCCTCCCCGCCGCATCGTTGGAAGTGGCGCTTCCCTTGGACTGCGAGTGAACGAGGAGGACGGGCGAGAGAATTTAATATTAACAACCCGCCCACGCCGCCACATTTAATATTAACAAAAAGTTATTGTTTTCTGTACTACGTTTGGATAGATGAGGGACCTCGAAAAAACGGATTTTGCGTCCAAAATTACTCGGAAAACGACACCTAATTTGACCTCCAGGGATCCTTCAAAAATCCCATTTGTAGCCCCATCAAAGCCCTATATATCCCCACAGTGATATCAGATAGATACGGGAACCCCAAAAATTGATTTTACGTCCAAAAATACTTCGAAACCGACACCTAACACGATCCCATAGCCAAAAGCCTTCAAAAATCCCTCCCACAGCCCGATTTTAACTCCATAGCGCCCCACGGGTTTGGGCGATCGGGCTGAAAACCTTGCGGGCACAACTAGATGGTAAACCGAGTATTTTGTCGAAATTTCAGATTAAAAAAAAATGCACTGCACAAAACGGCCGTGCTGCGATCTGGAAAAAAAAGTCTCACCAATGAGGTGGTTAGGGTGAGAAATGACTCCTCTGCTGAGTAGTCAATACTCAGCAGAGGAGTCATTTCTCACCCTAACCACCTCATTGGATTAGACCTCTGCATCGTCGGCAAACACCACACTGAAGTCTCCACACCAATGTCGGGGGACCTATTATAGAGGCTATAATAGCCTTCAGTAAGTTGAGAGGTCCTCGTGGCCTATTCGAGCCTCCTTCAGAGACCTACTCAGCCCAGACTAAATCCATTCCACACAACTGGTAGCATCATCCATTTACATCCATTTCCTGGCCCATTCTATTTTAATTGATCGCGCTGCCTTTCATTGTTAGTTTATTGAACATTTCGATTTGTTTCACTTCCATTGCTTTGTTGACATTTGTAGCTTTTTTTAAATCGTTTATTGCTTTATACCATATCAACAAAGAGCGGGTGCCTTAAAACCAAAAAGGTTTTCATGTCTCATGAAACACTCTAACGTCATCACATCATCCACTTTTGTAAAAATGTTCATCCCAAACTGATTTATGGGTTTCATTAAATTTTCCGCCAGGTCACCAGGCGGATTTTGATAAATCCCGCCCTCCACACAAACTCGTGAATTGTTTTTTTTTTTTTTTTTTTTTATCTATTATTCTTGGAATAATACACCTTTATAATCGCGACGGAGGTGGACGACTCGAATCGGCCTCAAAATTTTACACTATCCGTTTCAAGAGGTTTCTAGAGATTCCAAAACCGAAATGTCCGTCCGCCGTACGCCGTCGAGGACGTTTTGACCTCCGCCTTCCGCTCTCTTTCCTGTCTTACGTTTAATCCCACGGAGTAGAATGTGGTTTCTATTCCGTGGTTTAACCCCAAAATTGTTTTCAATACTACGTAACTTGATGCTAATCTTAGTATGAATTATTACGCTGCCTCACAAAATAAATCTGATAGGCTTCTCACCGTGTCTGTTTCTGGCTGGCAGAGTATGTCACAAGCTTTCTCCTCTTAAAAGGTAAGTGATGAATCTGGATCCCATATAGTTACTACGGGGGGGGGGGGGAGATCCTCCCAACATGCGCGCAAATCAGCGCATTTGCGCCCAACTTCCTTATTTTAAATAGGAACCCCTTAGTTTGTTCGTGAATTTGGGTTCCTCGGCCTTTTTTACGTCCGATGAGCGCATCGAGCGAAATTTCTGACGCGCACAAATCCGCGCAACTCCTATCTTCGATGTATGCATCCTCCGTATCCTACCTAGAGATCCAAATTTTAATACTATATCCCTATTTTCATATGGGCGAGCGAAGCGAGGCCCCTCCTGTCAGAGTGCTAGTGTTTCAAAATTCCTACTCCCGTCCATGCTCCTACCTACGCATTCAATTCTGTTGTTTCTATTGTCCAGCACAATTAATTTTTGTGTTCCCAAAAGTCTGGGGGGGGGGGGGGTGCACCCTGTCTTCGCCCATGTGTATTATGACAATAATAATAAACCAAAAGGCGAGAAATCGAAACACCAAAGGTTGTTGATAATTTATTGTCTCAAGATGACCACTCACGACGGATTTTTCAGCTCTATGCGTTGCTTCAGCGTTTCCTCCGCTCGTCGTCTGTTGGTATCAACATATCAAGGAATGCTCCTGTAATCTTCCCTTTGAATTCTTTAATTATGTCTTTCCCTTTCTTCTTTACTTGATTGATTGCTGCTTTTACTAATTCTACGAGAAAAAATTAATGTGACGTTAAATGTCGAATTGTATATGAACTTAAGACGTTTTTGACAAATCTGATTAAAAAAATTCTAAGTTAGTATAATATAATAGGTATAATTTTTTGTTTTTTGTTTTACTTAATTCAATTTTTTGACAAGGGGAAAAATTGAAGAGGCACAGCGTCAGGCTGAACGTTTTTGGTTTGGCACCGTATTTCAAACTGGTGTTTAAACTTGGTGACTCACTTTCATCCGGTTGTACTGCGGCCCCCAAACTCCCCACCAGCTTATCTCTAAAATTGTTCACTTGGTTGAAGAGTTTAGACTGCAACTTGCCCAAAACCAAACCGGAGAGCAAATATCTCTGAGCAGAGGGGGTTTCGTCAGCGGCCAGCACGACGAAGATGGCCGCCGCAAACAGCCACAACGGACGAGGACCCAACATGATTGTGAAACTGGTAAAACCCCCAACGTTGGGCCATGCTCTTTATAAACCAAATATGACGTCCGTATTTTTTTCTTTTTTTTTTTTTTCTTTAACAACCCTTCAATGGATTGGTTTATGACCGAAATGAATTATGGGGTTTTTGAAATCTTGAATGAGGTTGAAAACACTTATCCATTTATGATTCTGTTCTTGAAAGCTTGTTAGCTCTGCCAAGTACAAAGAGTACAAAAAATAGAAATGGGTGGTTACGTGAAGATGAACTTATCTCACTTCCGAAAATCTCAATAGTAAAAAGTCATAATTTCGAGCTTCAAAAATTCATATCAACTTATGGACATAGTACGTTCACTTTTTACGCAGTGGCCATGCAGAAGTACTATTCAATATGGTAGAAAAAAATGGTTACAAATGTTGGAAAATTTCCAACAGGAGGAAGTGAGAAATGTTTAAAAGACTTCTTTTTTTTTTTTTTTTTTTGGTCGGTACTTATACACCAAACACTCAGGTACCTACCAATAATTTTCCGTTAAGAAACATTTTACACGGCCAGGGTTCAGATGCAAAAGATCAAATAGCTACTTTTACTTTAAACTAGCCGTCCTGACTTGGGGGGACCTCGCTTCGCTCGGCCAATCATTTTATCACCAGATATACCAGAGATCACGGAGGAAAAAATATATAAATTGTTGTGTAAAAATATAAAATCCTTGTTTTCCCCAAGTGTGTGAAGCTGTGCTAGTGATTTATTTCGCATTTCCCACTGTGACCCGACTATTTGTTGTATATATTATGTATTTATTTCATTTAGTTATTATATTATTATTATTATTATTATTATTATATTATATATATACACTTATTTTTATTCTTTTCATTTTCATTATTATTTTCACAAAATTCTGCAGACTTCACTAGGGGGTCTAGTAGGTCCAAACGTCCGTGCTAAACCATTTTTAATAAATTTTGTCAAAATTTTAGATTAAAAAAAAAAACATTCCTACTGCCCAAACTGGCCCGGACGGCGAACGGCGGACGGACATTTCGGTTTTGGAATCTAAAGCTCTTGAAACGGATAGCTCCTCAATCAGGCGCGACGGGGCGGTAGGGGTGCAGTTCAGTTGCGGAAACTGGGGAGCTCAGAATAGGGAGAAAAAATGGTGAAGGGGGGGGGGGGGGAGAGGTTTCTCACAGGATCCCGTCACCCGTTGACGATTTCCGCGAACTTTGAAATTTAGGTTCCTATACCCCCCTCCCCCCTCCCATCATTGAGGCGACGCGGGGACAACGAGGACGCTAGCGCGAAATAAATAGGAGACGCGTGGCGATGGATTCGAAAAGCGTGGAGCTCATTATGAGTGTATGATAGTATGTGTGTCGGGCGACGCTTCGGCGACTCTCCCCCTCAGTATGTGTGTCGGGCGACGCTTCGGCGACTCTCCCCCTCATGCATTTAATTGAGAATAATAAGATCGAAAAGAGGGTAGGTACCTATTTCTGTGATCAAAATTTACAGTTTCTCAACCCTTTTATATAATTCAGGAATCAAATACAGGATGACGGTATCCCATACCTACATTTTTTCAAGCTGAATCCAAATTCAAATTAGAATTTCAAAAAACCCTCATGCTCTATTTCTTTAAGGAAAAATAAACTATTCATTTTCGAAAAGCGAGAAGAAGTTGTCGCAGGCCAGGTGGGGGAGGTCGGGGGTTGGATGGCTTTTAGCCAGAAGGGGGTGGCCCTCTAGTCTATTATTCGTCGCCTTGTGTAAATGGGGGGGGGGGGGGGGTTGAACTCTGCGTGTATTTCATCGAGAATAATAAGGTTGAAAAAGGGGGAAGTATTTTGGTGAGCAAAATGTAAAGTTTCTCATCTTCTCATATTATTCAGGAATTAAATATAGGATGAAGGTGTTTCACCATCACACCGTCATCCCTGTATTTTCTCGAGGCACAAATGAGTAATCAGAGGCGAATTTCTGGCAAAGCAAGGTAAGCAATGCTTGCTCAGTGCTTGCGAATTTATTTATTTTTTAAAAAATAATTTTTTGTTTTATTGTCTCAATTTTTGGACATTTAATGATTTTTACATTAGTAATGGAAATTATACTATTAACTTGTACCCAAAGTCGGTGCTCATTCTTGTGAGCAATGGCTACGAGCTCCCTAATCTTCTAATTGACAGCGAGAAGAGAGTAGAACTACCGTTCGAGCATCATTCCCCCTAGTCAAGCACCCGCGGAGCTGAATGCCTTAAGGTAGGGATGCTCAAAAAGAATCGATTCTTGAAAAAATCGATTCCTTTTGAAAAAATAATCGATTCTTTTAGATTCTTAATTTTTTTGAAGAATCGGCCCGATTCGATTCTAAATTTCCAGAATCGAAAACCGATTCTTTTCTGCTCTTAACAAGACTTGTTAGTCTAAATACTTAGTATTTTTATATTCAGTTAATCTGCAAAACAGATCAATGTTTAAAAGAATCAATATTATTTTTTAAATTGAGTCACTGCAACGATCATAGGTAACAGCTGAAGACATGGAAACATTTGCACAACAACCACTGAGCTTTCCTACCTACCTTTTCCTACTTAATAGTGCTGGTTAGCAGTTGGATGTATTAGTAATTGGAATTCAGGTTTCATAATGTAATAATGCTTCTTCTTCTTCTGATAAATTTGAAATTTAATAAATAATTTGGAAAAAGAATCGATTCTCAGATGTATCGATTCTTTTTGAAAAAATAATCGCGATTATTTTCGATACTTTTTTAAATAATCGATTCAATTTAAATCGATTCATTTTTGAGAATCGGACATCCCTACCTTAAGGCCAATAGGCTCGACTTGGTTGAACAGCTGGTTTCATAGACCTTGTGGGGGGAGAGCCGCAGGTCTACTACTGAAAGGCAAGCAGTATCGTTTATGCGTCCTCCGCTTGGGGCGTTCATCTGACTTTTCACTCATAGGGTCGCGGACATTGATCCTCAGTCGTCAACTTCTCCGTTAGTTGTTTACTTTCTGAAATAGTTCTTTCTGTGATCAATTTACTTGAATTTTACCTTGTTTTAGTTTTATTGCCATTATTACTAGTGTTCTCCGTTTTTTCTGTGTTTTGTGAATCGTGTGTGTAAAATCGGCAATGAGAATGGCTTCATGCAGCTGTGGAATACACGAACTACTGCAGGCCCCGAGGCCCCGTTCAGGCTCCTTCCCTTTGAAGAGAAAAAAACGGATTGTTGCGGAGAATCCTCATGGTCCACAACCCACCCAGTTGAGTGCAATGTTATGTAAGACCAGCTCACAAAAAGGTAGGCAAGAAACCAGGCATTTTAACGTCAGCTTTTACCAGACTTACGAATGGATGCTGTGGCTGCTGTTACCGCTCGTATTTATTTTGCTGGTATTTTTTGTGTTTCGCCAAACCAGACACCAAAAATCCATGGATTTTCGCGGGCTATACCGACCTTAATAATCAGACCAATGCATGCAAAAAGCATGATTCCTCTGAAGCTCATATATATTAGAGCTTCCATGAGCTTCAAATCATTTGGAAGCGTAAACATTGCGACTGGAATAGATTTAGAGCGAAATATATAAATTTAGAAGATGATTTAGAAGGTGAGGAAGGGGAGGGGAAACCCAATTGTGTGCTTGCCCAGCCTGCCAGCTCAGGATTCGCCCCTGTGTGAAGGTACCTAATCAACATGGGAAAACGAATTGTAGAGAAGTCGCAGCTCTCAAACACTCGAGAAAAGCGGCCCGCCAGGCCGCAACGACTTCTCCCACAGTGCGGAACAAGCAGTCCGTATAAATCCTCATAATAATATTATGATATATGAGATAATATCCTCATATTATGAGGATACTAGTCTCTCTGGCTCGCTTCGCTCGCTCCCCTAGTGGGGTGAATTGCCGCCTGTGGGTTGTATTGCCGCCTGTGGGGTGCGTAGCATCGATGGACACGTTCAAACCCCTACTCAGACATAAGGCCTCGCTCCGCTCGGCCGAGCGCTTATTCGGACAGGGGGGTCTCGCCTCGCTCGGCGAGGGTCTCCCTGGACCCTCCGTTTTCTAAGATCCTCCGAGTGTAGCTTACAGGGGGCGTGGCGTATAAAAATTTGGGAAACACGGCTCTGAGTACATGCTCCCTGCTTTTGCATGTATGCCCTTTGCTGACTGTCCATCCCATATAAAGTCTATAACGCACCAATTTCTGCTGTGGCTTAACATCTATTAAACAAGGCTGAAACTGAATAATGCGGGATGTGCTTACATGAAAGATGAAAGTATCTGTTTAGTTTCATCGTTGACTCTGTAGTTGGCAAAACTGATACAGGAACAGTAAAGAGCAACCCAAGCACACCATTTGAGCTGAAAATAATAAACCAAAAGGGAGTTGAGTTATACAAACTTCAAACATCATCATAAATCGACAAGCGCCGAATCTGCACACGATGTGAACTCACCCGCATCATCAATCCGCACATGCTGAAGATCATTCCCAAAATGTTCATGTAGTCGGGAGTCAAATCTTCGGTAGCCACGGAATTCGGATTGGTAACTTGGGGTTTGTACCTGCGCAGAGACAAAGCTTTAATGAGAGTAAAAATGTTGATGATGATGTTGACCGTGTCAACTGTTTGGCCAGTGAAAAAGTGACCAGGAAAAAACGCTGCAAATTTTACACAATTTATTCTTTGATATAAATCATCCAAAAATTCTATTGCTCTTCAGTCAGGCGTCATGCTCGGACTGTATACTGTTTATTATTCTTGGAATACAAACCAATATTTTCGCGACGGAGGGCGACGACTCCGATCGGCCTCAAAATTTGACATTATCCGTTTCGAGAGGTCTACATTCTAAATCCGAAATGTCCGTCTCCCGTCCAGGCCGTTTTGGGCAGAAGGAATTTTTTTTTTAATCTGAAATTTTGACAAAAACTCGGTTTACCATCTAGTTGTGCCCGCAAGGTATTCAGCCCGATCGCCCAAACCCGTGGGGCGCTATGGGGCTACGGGAGGGTTTTTTTTGAAGACTTTTGGCTATGGGATCGAGTTGGGTGTCGATTTCGAAGTATTTTTGGACGTAGAATATATTTTTCGGGATCCCGGAACGATCCTATTTCACTGATGTGATCTATGGGCTTTCATGGGGCTACAAATGGGAGTTTTGAAGGATCCAATAGGTTACTTGTGCAGAAAAATAATGATTATTCTTTGATATAGGTTTTCTGCACAAGTAAGATAAAATAAAGATATAATTATTATTTTTTTATTTTTTTATTTTTTTTTTATTGTGTTTAACCATTTGGTTCTCACAAGTGGGGCAGGAGCCGACCCCACAATGCGCCCAGATAATCACGGATAAAGTTAGAGAGTCTTAGATAGTCTTGCTCCAGAGAAAGAATTCACATAAACTTGCGTTCAGAGGTGAATTGTCTGACGACAAGCCAGGTATTACAACACTTGATTGATTTTTGGTCAAACATTGGTGTTCGGCCCGGATTCGAACCAGGCTGATCAGCGCTCCGACTGATTTGTAAACAGACGAAGCTCTGTCGCCTTAGCTCACTGGGCCACCCTGACCCCCAATAAAGATATAATTATGATTATTATATCTTTTTTCGGTTTATTATAAACCCTACCTACTTAGCGTAAAATTTGCAGCGGTTTTTTTTTTTTTTTTTTTTGCGGCCCGTCACGCCCTTACGGCTGGGTCAAGTTTAACTTTAAGGTAGCTCATTCGACGCAGAATTTAATGCTCTTAAATTAAAATTATAGAAAGTTTGCATCTGTAACGCACCCTTTCAAAGTTATCGTGAAAAACCAAAAAAAGTGCCGATATTTCGAGGTTTTTTGCGATTTTGACGGTGAGCGTCCCAGAAATTTTGTTGGGAAGCTTCGGATTCGTGTTCAGCTCCCCAAAAACATATAAAACCGTTGAGAAAAATTATACACCACTCTTTGCACCGAACATCACTTCTGAGGCACCTGGAGACTGGACTATACTATGTATTATACCTACACGTGGTTGTTACACTGTTAAAGTTTGTGATACTTTATTTTAGCTGGGACACCCGTGCTTCGCACGAAATATCAAATTTCAAATTCCCCTTCAACAATGCATCCAATCTGCACTCAGAAGGCAAGCACGGGTACTGTACATACATGCATACATACATACATACATACATACACATACATATCCTTATACGTTTCAATAACATTAGGGCACCATTTCACAGTGACGTAGATGGACACCCTCATTTTAAAATTATGTCAGCCACAATTGATTGACGTATGTATCATCTGCGGACAATCACAGTGGGCGTCAAATAATTGTCAATGTTCAATTAACACTTTGGATATACTGCATTCGTGTTGGCGTAATAGTACGACCCACCTTAGGACTCAACATCATTACGACGACCAATAATTTGGGTGATTGTTCTCATAGCTAACGAAGTGTGTTTGTTCTGCCCCCAAATTGCCTGAATGGTGTTAGGGCAATGTCATGCAACGCCCAACAGGTAATCGTCAACATTATTGAAACATGCTGATCGAAGCACTGACACACCCCCATAGCTGGGCAGGTTGGCTCGTACCAGCCTTCCTGAAAAGGGGGTGCATTGGTTGTTCAGACACCACACACTCAACGACACCCCAAAACCATTACGACCTAATGTGTGCTGGTGATCCATGACACACATGGTATAATTTTTTGAAACCCTTACGGGCGGATGGTGTCCACCCCTAACCAATGAATGCGGGTCACCAATGCTTTGGGATGGCTAGGCGTGAGTAGTAATGGTGTGGAATGCTGACGAGCGGTAGAGTGGGTTTTTAACATTCCGTTTTTTGGTTTAAATAAATTCCTTATTATTGATTTTATTTT
This sequence comes from Pilophorus perplexus, assembly GCA_955831195.1. NCBI lineage: Eukaryota > Metazoa > Arthropoda > Insecta > Hemiptera > Miridae > Pilophorus > Pilophorus perplexus. The sequence continues at coordinate 2,760,005 of OY037011.1, forward strand.
TTTTTTTTTTTTTTTTTTTTGTTGGGAATCGGAAAACAACGCACACCAGGGCAATCCTTATCGAAACCATGTCCCACGAGGAGGAGGAGGAGGGGGGGGGGGGGGGGGGGGTTGAACTAACACAGATCACGCATCGCTTGAGTGTTGAGTGTGCGTCATTGTATGTGTCTTCATAATTGCAGGTTTTTTGTAAGAGCTCGTCGTGTTAGTTGTAGGGTGGGGAAGACAGTTGTACAACTACTCTCGTCCTCGAACCATGTCAACAAAACGTGAATATTGGCAAACTTCCATATTATGAACGTACATGTACGTACGTGACAATGAACGGCGACTACTAGTAAGTGTAGTACGAAATCCCCCAGTTATTGAATGAAGGTACCTAACTCCACTTCCACAAATGTAACAATTATTCCAAATAGAGCATTTTGTGCCCTGTAACTCGTGCAGGTCTACGCATCGTCTGAGGCTATATGGTTGCAAACGTTCCCGTCACTGTCAAGGGATAAGCGTTATCCGTGCGTAACACAAAGTAGGGGTTTTTTTTTTTGGTGGTTGGGGGGGGGGGGGGGGGGGCAACACCCTTACTTCCATGCTAAAGCCACCCAACGACCTCGCTTGATCTTCAAGGGAGAGGCAATTTGCAATAGCTGGCCATGTCGACGACCAGCTATTGCAGTCTTGGACAACAAGAAACATATTGTGACCAAGCATCGCGAGCTTTGCTGACCTTTTCCTACCTTTACACACGATCCTGCACTTATCGTAAGTGAATTTCTTCGGCGGCTACATATAACGGTCGTCTGACACCTGTTGGTGACAATTTTGAAACATTAGCCCACATTGGGAGCACCAGGTCCAAGCTTTGGAGACCTTTGCCCTCCCCCCCCCCCCCCCCCCCCACAACACTATCTACGCACCGTCGTAGCTAACCGAGGATGCCTTTTTTAAAGGTAGTAGGCCACCATTCTCCTTCATACACTAGGAAAAAAAAACCTTACGCAGCTTGAAAGCGTTTGTTCAAGCATATTGGACCCTCTTTTATCACCATAAGACAATGTCACCACTCCTTCGACGGCTGCAGACACCTTGTGAGCTATTTCCTAACCCTTTCAAATCCATCACCCACCTTCGAACCTGATTTGCAAACATCCAACAAGTTTCTAAAGCGTGGGTGGCAGGATTACTGCATTTACTTGAGTACTCACTATGCTTGAAATGTACATTCGAAAATCCGGTCGTACGGTATCCTCAACGACGCTTGATCTCAAATATAACCACTGTCACTGCCTAATTGCGGTAAATGCTGTGTCCTCCCTGTGGGCATTTACGTGCCACCTTAAATTGCATTTCAACTTCCAATGGTACATAGCTTGAGGTATTATCGTAGGTTCCTCTCTCTGTCACATGTGCAGTAACCTGGAGGACAATAAAGTACTTAGGACATCGTTATCGTCAAAGAAACAAATAAAAAATAAAAAATAAATAAAAGTAAAGAAACAAATTTAAAAAAAAATAAATAAATAAATATCCTTCAAATATGCTACGGCCAAATTGATGTAATTATGTAACTGGGGTTACTACACTTTTCCACTTTCAAGCATCTAGCCAATTAGGTACTGTAATTGGCGCTTTATTGGCTGCCACCCACGCTTTAGAAACTTGTTGGATGTTTGCAAATCAGGTTCGAAGGTGGGTGATGGATTTGAAAGGGTTAGGAAATAGCTCACAAGGTGTCTGCAGCCGTCGAAGGAGTGGTGACATTGTCTTATGGTGATAAAAGAGGGTCCAATATGCTTGAACAAACGCTTTCAAGCTGCGTAAGGTTTTTTTTTCCTAGTGTATGAAGGAGAATGGTGGCCTACTACCTTTAAAAAAGGCATCCTCGGTTAGCTACGACGGTGCGTAGATAGTGTTGTGGGGGGGGGGGGGGGGGGGAGGGCAAAGGTCTCCAAAGCTTGGACCTGGTGCTCCCAATGTGGGCTAATGTTTCAAAATTGTCACCAACAGGTGTCAGACGACCGTTATATGTAGCCGCCGAAGAAATTCACTTACGATAAGTGCAGGATCGTGTGTAAAGGTAGGAAAAGGTCAGCAAAGCTCGCGATGCTTGGTCACAATATGTTTCTTGTTGTCCAAGACTGCAATAGCTGGTCGTCGACATGGCCAGCTATTGCAAATTGCCTCTCCCTTGAAGATCAAGCGAGGTCGTTGGGTGGCTTTAGCATGGAAGTAAGGGTGTTGCCCCCCCCCCCCCCCCCCCCAACCACCAAAAAAAAAAACCCCTACTTTGTGTTACGCACGGATAACGCTTATCCCTTGACAGTGACGGGAACGTTTGCAACCATATAGCCTCAGACGATGCGTAGACCTGGTAGACCTGCACGAGTTACAGGGCACAAAATGCTCTATTTGGAATAATTGTTACATTTGTGGAAGTGGAGTTAGGTACCTTCATTCAATAACTGGGGGATTTCGTACTACACTTACTAGTAGTCGCCGTTCATTGTCACGTACGTACATGTACGTTCATAATATGGAAGTTTGCCAATATTCACGTTTTGTTGACATGGTTCGAGGACGAGAGTAGTTGTACAACTGTCTTCCCCACCCTACAACTAACACGACGAGCTCTTACAAAAAACCTGCAATTATGAAGGACACATACATGACGCACACTCAACACTCAAGCGATGCGTGATCTGTGTAAGTTCAACCCCCCCCCCCCCCCCCTCCTCCTCCTCCTCGTGGGACATGGTTTCGATAAGGATTGCCCTGGTGTGCGTTGTTTTCCGATTCCCAACAAAAAAAAAAAAAAAAAAAAAATAAAATCAATAATAAGGAATTTATTTAAACCAAAAAACGGAATGTTAAAAACCCACTCTACCGCTCGTCAGCATTCCACACCATTACTACTCACGCCTAGCCATCCCAAAGCATTGGTGACCCGCATTCATTGGTTAGGGGTGGACACCATCCGCCCGTAAGGGTTTCAAAAAATTATACCATGTGTGTCATGGATCACCAGCACACATTAGGTCGTAATGGTTTTGGGGTGTCGTTGAGTGTGTGGTGTCTGAACAACCAATGCACCCCCTTTTCAGGAAGGCTGGTACGAGCCAACCTGCCCAGCTATGGGGGTGTGTCAGTGCTTCGATCAGCATGTTTCAATAATGTTGACGATTACCTGTTGGGCGTTGCATGACATTGCCCTAACACCATTCAGGCAATTTGGGGGCAGAACAAACACACTTCGTTAGCTATGAGAACAATCACCCAAATTATTGGTCGTCGTAATGATGTTGAGTCCTAAGGTGGGTCGTACTATTACGCCAACACGAATGCAGTATATCCAAAGTGTTAATTGAACATTGACAATTATTTGACGCCCACTGTGATTGTCCGCAGATGATACATACGTCAATCAATTGTGGCTGACATAATTTTAAAATGAGGGTGTCCATCTACGTCACTGTGAAATGGTGCCCTAATGTTATTGAAACGTATAAGGATAAATACGGCCGCATCATACTGGGGATGGTACCGGTGACATACTGGTTTGGGTGTATTATGACAACCAGTAGCTACATTACCAAGGGCAATTAAGACGGTATGTTTGTACATATTCGTATAAGGATAAATACATTTGAACGGATTATGGCGTCCGCACACGCAGGAGAGTGCCATCATTATGGGACCCACCGCATTATGGCTTCCACATACGGGTGTCACAAGCACCTTCAACGTTAACAGTGCCGTGATTAATTATAAAATCGATTAGGAGCAACATTGAGGATGCAGTAATGTACCAAAATGAACTCAAGTATATTGCACGTAGTTCCAGAAAATTCCGCAACTAGCGTGACCTACGGAGGCAAATGAGTATATTCTGAAACGAAAAGTGGTTCAAATCCAAGTGCAGGTAGGTTCAAAGAAAAATGCAACTCTTCACATTACTCCCAGGATTTATAACGGACGAGGCACCTGGTGAAGGGGTTTGCAACCCTTTAGTGGACCATGGGTATTTAAATGAAACATTTTTTTTTGTTTCATTGTGGGCGGAGAGGAATAATCACTAAGTAATTAAATTGCGCGGGCTACCAATTTGATTTGCAAGGCACGCCAACACCTTAAAATCCTTGAGGGTACGTTGCGGTTGAGGGAGTGTCATTTCGGTACTTGCACCTGGCTAAACAATTCCTTCGCCTCAATGACGAATGATTAAATTTATTAAAAAAAAAAAAAAAAAAAAAAAAAAAAAATTAAAATTAAGGGTGACTGTCATCCGCAAATATTGTCGGACTGTTAATTTTTCACTTTTTTTTAAAGGAGGGAAACCATGAGGAATGTTGGCGATTTCTTGTGTTGCTTACCATTGATTTAATGAATGTAACCAATGGTGGCCAATGGTTAGGGTGGTGGACAGAGGGTTAGGGACAGTGACAGATGGTTAAGGATTGTTAGAGATGGTTAGGTATGGTTAGGGATGGTTACCGATGGTTAGGGATGGTTATCAATGGTTAAGGATTGTTAGAGATGGTTAGGTATGGTTAGGTATGGTTAGGGATTGTTAGAGATGGTTAGGTATGGTTAGGTATGGTTATGGATGAGGACCAATGGTTTGCGATGGTTATAAATGGTTAGGGATGGTTTAATCCGCAGTTTTCTTACAGATAACACATCAAGGAGGACAGTAGGTACGGTAAAGGTTGTCATGGACCACATATGCCATTTTCACACAATTGGTGATTTGGTGACAACAATTGTGGAATTTTGTCGTGTTTTTCACCTTAGCTGAAGTCCTCCCTTGTGTTGTGAATATGGTACCATTGAATACAAATTATTTATTTTGCAACGTCCACATTTGGGGAAAATTGGGTTTTTGTGGCCAACATTCAACCCACGTTAATGGGGGTTTCTGGACCCAAAAAACCTCAGTACCACGCTATTTTGAACTTTAAAACCCGTTTTTTCGTCGAGTTCCCGTCTTCGGATTCAAACGAACCCGGTCCCATCTTGTTCGGCGTGGTCCAAACCCTGGGGAAACGCCTTCCGTCGTTTTTCCACATTCGATATCCTTAACGCCGTGTTGTGCGCCCAAAAAGGCGTCGTTACGAGGGAATTTAGATTTTTATAACCATTTTTCGAGGCGTTCCCGTCCTCGGATGCGATCGAAACCAGTCCCATTGTGTTGAGGAGGTCGAAATCTATGGTAAAACGACTTTATTATTACCGAAAATGCCCCCCACATAAGGGTTATTAGGGGTGCAGCAGGTATGCAGCCCCGTTTTGCAACTTTGAACCGGCTTTCGACCACGTTCCCGTTCTTGGATCGTCTTGAAATTGGTCCCATTCGATTCGGCGTGGCCGAAACCATGGGAAAAAACTTTCCTTTTTTCCAATGACGACCCCCTATAAGGTGTTTTTACACAAAAACACCTTCGTAGGACGCAATTTTAAAATTTAAATCCATTTTTCAAGGGGTTCCCGTTCTCGGATCGTCTTGAAATTGGTCTCATTGTGTTCACGGGGTCGAAATACATGAGAAAAATGCTTTACTTTTCTCAAAAACGACCTCCTATAGGGGGGTAGCAGGTGGTAGCACCCTTGGTAGCAGGTGTTTTGGACTTTAAAGCCCTTTTTCGAAGGGTTCCCGTTCTCGGATCGTCTTGAAATTGGTCTCATTCGATTCGGCGTGGTCGAAACCTTCGGAAAACGAGGTTAGTTGCTTCAAAAACGGGCCCTTTAAGGGCTTTTTTGGGGAAGTAGCAGAAGTAGCAGGTCTGGTCAGAAAGTCTTCTAAGGTTATACACTACACTCGTTTATTATGTCATACGTATATATATTAAACGTCTTATATACATATATCTTACTCTCTCTCTAGCATCTCTCTATTTCTTTCTAAGCAAATTTATATATATATAAAGAAATATATCATATATATATATATATATATATATATATATATATATATATATATATATATATATATATATATATATATATATATATGATATATTTCTTTATATATATATAAATTTGCTTAGAAAGAAATAGAGAGATGCTAGAGAGAGAGTAAGATATATGTATATAAGACGTTTAATATATATACGTATGACATAATAAACGAGTGTAGTGTATAACCTTAGAAGACTTTCTGACCAGACCTGCTACTTCTGCTACTTCCCCAAAAAAGCCCTTAAAGGGCCCGTTTTTGAAGCAACTAACCTCGTTTTCCGAAGGTTTCGACCACGCCGAATCGAATGAGACCAATTTCAAGACGATCCGAGAACGGGAACCCTTCGAAAAAGGGCTTTAAAGTCCAAAACACCTGCTACCAAGGGTGCTACCACCTGCTACCCCCCTATAGGAGGTCGTTTTTGAGAAAAGTAAAGCATTTTTCTCATGTATTTCGACCCCGTGAACACAATGAGACCAATTTCAAGACGATCCGAGAACGGGAACCCCTTGAAAAATGGATTTAAATTTTAAAATTGCGTCCTACGAAGGTGTTTTTGTGTAAAAACACCTTATAGGGGGTCGTCATTGGAAAAAAGGAAAGTTTTTTCCCATGGTTTCGGCCACGCCGAATCGAATGGGACCAATTTCAAGACGATCCAAGAACGGGAACGTGGTCGAAAGCCGGTTCAAAGTTGCAAAACGGGGCTGCATACCTGCTGCACCCCTAATAACCCTTATGTGGGGGGCATTTTCGGTAATAATAAAGTCGTTTTACCATAGATTTCGACCTCCTCAACACAATGGGACTGGTTTCGATCGCATCCGAGGACGGGAACGCCTCGAAAAATGGTTATAAAAATCTAAATTCCCTCGTAACGACGCCTTTTTGGGCGCACAACACGGCGTTAAGGATATCGAATGTGGAAAAACGACGGAAGGCGTTTCCCCAGGGTTTGGACCACGCCGAACAAGATGGGACCGGGTTCGTTTGAATCCGAAGACGGGAACTCGACGAAAAAACGGGTTTTAAAGTTCAAAATAGCGTGGTACTGAGGTTTTTTGGGTCCAGAAACCCCCATTAACGTGGGTTGAATGTTGGCCACAAAAACCCAATTTTCCCCAAATGTGGACGTTGCAAAATAAATAATTTGTATTCAATGGTACCATATTCACAACACAAGGGAGGACTTCAGCTAAGGTGAAAAACACGACAAAATTCCACAATTGTTGTCACCAAATCACCAATTGTGTGAAAATGGCATATGTGGTCCATGACAACCTTTACCGTACCTACTGTCCTCCTTGATGTGTTATCTGTAAGAAAACTGCGGATTAAACCATCCCTAACCATTTATAACCATCGCAAACCATTGGTCCTCATCCATAACCATACCTAACCATACCTAACCATCTCTAACAATCCCTAACCATACCTAACCATACCTAACCATCTCTAACAATCCTTAACCATTGATAACCATCCCTAACCATCGGTAACCATCCCTAACCATACCTAACCATCTCTAACAATCCTTAACCATCTGTCACTGTCCCTAACCCTCTGTCCACCACCCTAACCATTGGCCACCATTGGTTACATTCATTAAATCAATGGTAAGCAACACAAGAAATCGCCAACATTCCTCATGGTTTCCCTCCTTTAAAAAAAAGTGAAAAATTAACAGTCCGACAATATTTGCGGATGACAGTCACCCTTAATTTTAATTTTTTTTTTTTTTTTTTTTTTTTTTTTTTAATAAATTTAATCATTCGTCATTGAGGCGAAGGAATTGTTTAGCCAGGTGCAAGTACCGAAATGACACTCCCTCAACCGCAACGTACCCTCAAGGATTTTAAGGTGTTGGCGTGCCTTGCAAATCAAATTGGTAGCCCGCGCAATTTAATTACTTAGTGATTATTCCTCTCCGCCCACAATGAAACAAAAAAAAATGTTTCATTTAAATACCCATGGTCCACTAAAGGGTTGCAAACCCCTTCACCAGGTGCCTCGTCCGTTATAAATCCTGGGAGTAATGTGAAGAGTTGCATTTTTCTTTGAACCTACCTGCACTTGGATTTGAACCACTTTTCGTTTCAGAATATACTCATTTGCCTCCGTAGGTCACGCTAGTTGCGGAATTTTCTGGAACTACGTGCAATATACTTGAGTTCATTTTGGTACATTACTGCATCCTCAATGTTGCTCCTAATCGATTTTATAATTAATCACGGCACTGTTAACGTTGAAGGTGCTTGTGACACCCGTATGTGGAAGCCATAATGCGGTGGGTCCCATAATGATGGCACTCTCCTGCGTGTGCGGACGCCATAATCCGTTCAAATGTATTTAGGTCTTTTATCTCATTTTATTATTATTCTATATTCACAGCATGAATATTGCCTTTCATTGGAAATCACAGCATCACAACTCACAAGAACTAAACTTCGTCTTTTGGCTCCTAAACTTCTTCTTCGTCTTTACTCTGTTTTTACTGCAACCATTATAGACTGCAGAACAAACCAAATTTAAAAGCATTGTCGTTCTTCTTCCTATTGAACATAGTAAACAGATGACTTTCTTCTTTTTGTGAAGATCAATTTGATTTTTTCCAGGCTTGCTATGTACTGAAAACTTGAAATTCCGGTAGAATTGAGACCCATTCCGGGCGACCGGGAGATGAAGTGAAAATCCGGTAGATCTACCGGGATTCCGGTAGAACGGCAACACTGCTTGCTCGGGTGTGCGCGTCGGGGCATTTTCTAGGAATTCCCCCCCTCCCCCCGCTCTTGTTCTCTCTCAGGGATCTATCGATAGTTTTAGTTTTCGAAAGTATCGATAGTTCTATCGAAATATTTTACTAATCTGAAATAATTTCGAAAAATAATTTGAATTTTAT